>OY720636.1:85355911-86722428 GCA_963169105.1 Ceriagrion tenellum | reverse complement strand
GACCTGATGACCTGATGATGGCACGAAGTTACTGAAACCCGGGTCGCATGTATAATAAAATTGTGTGGATTGAAACTAGTTGTTTTTATCAAGAAAAAAACAGTAAGGTATTTTCACTTTTTTTTTGGTATGCCCACAAGGCAGAAGAGTTTCCTCATTTCCCGTAAGCAGCAATTTTATCGACTCATGAGAATAAATAATATTTCCAATCCCCTATGTGGGTATAGCGTACAGCTTCTCTGCGTAACCGTCCCCGGCGCTAAGATGTATATGTAAAATGATATGAGGAAAATCATTACTAATGTAGCACTTCTCGAGAAAATGGTTTGCATCAGCTAAAGTAGAATAGAGGACCAACCTAATACCTCTTACCTACATCTTTCAAAAGTAACTACAACTTTCAAAAGCCATGAAAACAATTTTAGCACGCACTCGATGTGAACCACCAATTATGTTAGTTTCGCCGTCAAATTTTAAAATGCTCATCCATTCATAGAAAATACACTTATTAGTTCCACCGACACTTAAACAAATCACATTTGAGTAAGCAAGGCAATGGTCAAATTATTAAAAATTCAACGTAAATGATGATCACACAAGGATCTCAGGTTTCCCGGCGTATCTGATGGATAAAGGTTTCTCGGGTCTTCCACCGGGTGAGCAGGTCCATGGGGCCCAACGTTTCGGAGAATGACTTGTCCTCCATCTTCAGGGCCGTTTCGTCGAATGCCGTTTCCTCAATTTTGGTCGGTAATTCGTAAGCTAAACCCCCCCTGAAGATGGAGGACAAGTCGTTCTCCGAAACGTTGGGCCCCATGGACCTGCTCACCCGGTGGAAGACCCGAGAAACCTTTATCCGATGATCACACTAATTAATATGGATCTCGGACACACACGCAGTCGAACGATGCAGAAAATATTGAAACTAATGCTAACTCGTAGACCGTTTTACAACCGGAATACCTTTCTGTGCCGAAGCAAGCTTTCTTCTCAGAGCTCGTCACCGAAAAGCATGTGCTTCGCCACTTTGGGGGAGAGGATCACGTGGGGACACCACTCCCGCACAACCAACCGCCTTACCAAACACATTGCCGCCGCTATCACAGCCCTGTTTACACTCCAGGCGCTTAATTTCATTGCGCCTTCATTTCACCCGACGCGATTCGCGAGTGAGATAGTCATGGAATTTATTTCTCGCGGGATCGAATCCTCCGATGACCCCTGAGGTGGGACACCCGGCAAAGGATTTCTCTCCGAAACCCCCAAAAATTAAAAAAAAATCCCCCACCGGCACGAAGTGAAGCGTCCCATACCTCACTCCGAAGAGGAGCAATGATAAGAGACACTCACACTTACTCGCGGCCTTGGGCCGATGAATTTGAAGCCGGCTGCGATTACCCGCGACTTTTCCCACTAACTCTTGCCCGCGCCGTCCTAATCTCCTCTTCAAGTCATTTCTCTCTCGCCCGCGAACTGAGCACCCCTTCTCAACCCTCACTACCTCCCTCCCAATGGGGCCACGGTCGACTTCAACAGATACGCACACCAGGAGGAAGGGACAGCCAAAAGGATTGTCACATGCGCCTTTGTTTTACTATTTTTTTTCGGTACCCTGTCCGACAAACAAGAAAGATCATCTGGGGACGAGGGGATGCAGGGAGTTCGTGGGCGACCCCTTCGGTCCATTCCGTGGCCGGCCCTGCTCCTTTCCCCGCGCCCCTTAATGGCAGACTCGCGTAATAAAATGGAAGTAATGAAATGGAGAGGGGAGGGAGAGAGAGGGCGTGAGCCGTTGTGAGGAGCACGTACGATTCCGTCCCCCTCTCGACAAAGAGAGAGAAGAGGGTTGCCTGGTGATGGAAAAGGGGAGAGAGGAAAGGTGCGCGTGTGATACGAGGCGTCTCATGCGGTGTCCAGATGGATGCTCTGTAAAATGATTTTATTCTTTCCCTTATCCCATGATTTATTCGCCCGCCGCGAGAATGCGACCCGCCAAACCTGAGCTTCCCTTAAAAGTTTTCTTTTTTCGTGCCATGAGTACAGCATACAAGATCGCGTAGTTTTCTGTGAAAACTTTGAGAGGTGCCATGGATATACGCAGTATTGCTACTGTCGTTCGACGTATTTGCTTGTCATCTCCACCACACGAGGGCAACGGGAGGACAACAAAATAGAAAAGGCGCGACGAATTTCTTTACACCAACCACAATTTTATATCCGGGCCATCGATATCCGAGGAAACGTCATACCTTACGTCCCATCACGATTCTAGCGCCGCGACAGCCTTATAAAACGTTAGTGACATTAGTTTGCGGACATCAGAAAATCTGCGGCCTTATTTTCCTTACCAAACCAAAGTTTCTCCAGACTCCAAGTGTTTAAATGAACCAGAATTTCCCGCGGAAAAGTAAACTAATAACCCAACGCTTTTAAGAGATTTTCGGAACAAATAAGCCGAGTCCAACAAGACCAAGGAGGAGCATCAAACGTTCGTTCTAAAATAATACAAAAAGATAGTGAAGAAATCGTATAAAATAATTGAGCCTGATCCTATTTCACCAAAGCTCAGGTATTAATGTTTATTAAACCTCTGAGCTTTTTGCAGCGCATATACGATCCTGATGAGAAGGGGCTATGGGTGAATATCGGAATCTGGTTGATGACCCGAATTCGATGGATTGTGTCCATATAAAGCCGTAAATGAATGCGCATGCATAAAATCAAATAAGCGCAAGAACTCGACTGGGTCCGTAGGTTTCACTTATTTTACATTATTTGGTCCTACCAAACTCATGGCTTGAAAAATGCCATTTTTTGCCAAATGCCAAGACGACGATCACAAACCATGCAAGAGATGATTGAGGCCAAACTTAAGGAATTCCACTGTAAATTAATAAAAGTCTGAATCAAAGCCTTCGTGACCCACATAAAAATGAATTCATTACTTAAACGACTTTCGCTACACTTCATTACCTAGCGGAAAAGACCATGAGAATGCCATAGTGTAACGAAACAATTTGAAGCAATGAGTTTATCATAATCTAGGACGCCACGTCTCAAAATTGGAAGTATTCTTAATCAAAAAGCCAATATCATTTAAGATACTGGGAGGGAGAGTATACAAGCCCTGGCCGCGAACAGTGAACGTTTAGCCTCCATGAAAAATCCTCAAAAAAGAACTCAGTGATGTAGCCAGGAGGGGTGGTCCATGTGGTCTGGCCCCTACCTCTATCGAAAACTGAAAGGACTGCATTCTTTTCGAAATTAGCGCATAAAAATAAAACATACCTTTAATACATCAGTTTTAGTCGGGCACTAAATGCATGATTCAAAAGTGAACTATTGTTTTCCAAACTTTTTCTGTTGGATTTGGCCCCCCCCCTTACAGTTATCCTTAATCCTGAGACTCCTGATACGAAATCCTGGCCTCGTCACTGCTCGACGTGAAAGAGGAGCACTCGAGACTTACGGAGATGGCGCCACGCATCTCGTATGCTTGACGCTTGCGTAGTGTACTCGTACCGCGGAGAAGAGATGAGAGGAAACGCAGCTCAAGAGGTCGAGGAGTTTGCAGAGACGGTTCTCGCGGAAGTGAGAACGAGCTAAGGGGAACACTCGTGTGGAGAAATAAATAACAATTTTAAAAAATGTACCCGCGAAAAGGTGCAGAGAAAGAAGAGGAGTAGAGGCGTCGGCAGCAGTCCATTCGTCGTCTCCTTCCCCTTCATTCGTTTCCCGACGGGCACATCATTTTTTTATTCTTTCGGGTACTATCGTGCGACGAGAGGTCTGCCGGAGAGTCGCTCCTTCGCATACGCCTAGTGGGATAATGAGGCCGCGGAGAAGGGAAGAGAACACGGGTAAGGGTGGGAGGGTTCGGACGAAGGGGTCTAACAAAGAAGAGCGAATACGTAACTTTTTAGGACATAAGCGCCCTGAAGGCGGAGAGTGATGGTACTTCACGCCCTTGCGAAGGAGTGATGGTGGTTGGCCCGTGTGGAAGGGACGACCTAAAGCGTGGGACACGAAAGAACAATTAACGTTTAACACGTACTTAAGTACACATGGCGAGAGAGGAAGGGACAAACGAAATATCCGTGCTGTACAAGCACCTCGCGGAGTCCTTTGCTCGGCGGGCTTAGAATGTTTGAGATGGACACTGACCACTCGCTATGTCGGCGGTCTCTCCGCAGAAACTGCCTTGAAGACACGTTTAGCGCACGCCATTAATCCACAGAGTTGAAACCCCGCGAGATAAAAGTCCACGGCAACCACGCACGTGTGGAGGCAAGGAAGATCAACAACTAAGTAGTTTCTCCATTGTGTTCAGTAGTTTTCAGATGGAAGCACTACTGAAGGCAGTATAAACTCCTACGCGACGCACTTCAAACGTTTATCTGGAAAATCTTGTCGCACAACTTGATGGGGACTCTGTGCTTGAGAACGACCATCTCATGATCATGATTCGCTCATCGAATTCATTTGTTTGCAAATATATTCATGTGAAAATCTCACCGTGTGCTCCTATGGCACAATACCAAAAAAGTATTACTAATTTACGACGCACGGGTCCTGCTAGGTGTTCAATGAGGTGAAGCTCGTATGTTTCCCTCATTGTTAAAAAAATAAAAAATACTCACCATAATAATCTTTATAAACTCACAAAATACTGTTGTTGGGGCGTTTACAATCCACAGTCTGATATAAATGATTCAAATTATAGTCTAAAATATACGCACTTATTTTATCACTGAGAATTGCAGTTATAAGTCCCGAACTTCTGCGTCAAAAATGCAACGCAAATTTACGCCATCAGCTTCCGAAATTCCGAAAATTTTAGAGTAAATTTTAAATATGGTCTCTACAGTGATCAGAGAGAAATTTCGCTCAACCTACCCTAAAAAAAAACTAAATACCGATACACGCAAAAGGGATCGAAAAAATTTAGATGGACGACTAACGGGAGGAGGAGCGGAAGGGGAAGGACCCTTTTTAAAAAAAAAATATGGGGGTGTGAGCTGTTGCCCCAGTTGGGGAAAAGAGGAGGGATGGGGAGGAGTAAGGGAAAATAGAAGGAGTCGACGGGGAATGAGAAAAGGGTGTGACTATTTCATGTAGACTCCGACGAGAGAGAGAGAGAGAGAGAGAGAGAGAGAGAGAGAGAGAGCGAGAGGGAGAAGAATGAGTGGTACAGGAAAGAGCATTTGTTTGAATTGCGGTTTTGGGAGAGCGGGGAGGACCCACGGGGACGACAAAACCCGGTCCGTAAAAGAGGAGCACGGGCGGGGGGGAAGGGCGGGAGGTGGCAAGGATTCGTTTGCAATGCAGTTGAACCAACGAGCGGAAGAGAGGGATGTGAAACGTGTACGTATGTAGGAGAGGAAGGGTAAATGCGGACAAAAAGCGAGGCTGGAGAGACAGAGAAATGGGTTTTTAAGAGTTCACACCATCACCAACACTTACACGCACACCCTTTATCCTCCTCTTTTCCCCTTCCCCCCTTCACACAAACCTCAAATCCCTCTTGGCTCTCGTATTTATTCAACTTTTCCACTTCCGCTGAGCTCAGCCGATTATTCGCAGCCTCGTCACGATTCTGGAGCTACTGCTAGGTAATCAACGGTTTCTTTTATTCCTCTACACGCCTCTGTGATATTGGACTTCTCGGTGGAAAAAAAATGAAAAGGATGAATCCCTTTTACCTCTGAATTATACACATATATATATATTTAAACGCATACATTCCGGATATGATTTTTTCCCGCTTAAAAAAATGCGTGGCAATGCCAAAATGTATTCCGCTTATGGTCAAGGTATTCATCGATATCCACGAAAAGTATTGCCACTCCTTCGCTGTTGACGAAAAAAAACATAAAAACACAAAAACATTAAATAGGCACATTTCTCATTTTTACGGTCGCTTCCGAAAGCGAGAAAAATTTTCCATCCCCACGAATCTAAATATAACAAAATTCTCAAATCTTGTCCTTGAAAATTGAAATGATAAAACGGTCTAACACATGTTTCCCAGGATAAATGAGCTAACCAACCATATTTGAAGCATCCCTCGAGAGAAAAATAAAATTGCAGGTCCCCCTGAATTGGTGGCAATAAAATTAAAAAGAAATGATTTTAAATTTCTAATAAGCGAAATCATGAAGAGGGACACACACGAAGCCCCAAGTCATTCCTAGCAGCAAGCACACTGTCTCCGCATGTGCAGACAGCTGAGTCGCAGCTTTGAAAAATGGCCCCGTATAGATGCGGTGACTCAAAACCACCCCTGCAAGTAGAATGGCGATTGGAAAGGGCGTTTGAGTCGCGAGAATGCATTTCCGGATTCTAAGGTTACGCAGCCGTTTCTCGTCACTCCCGAGGCACTTAACGGTATTTAGGTATGCCCCTCTTCTTCGGCTCATCTTCACATTGCAACAACTGGAGGCACCAGAGCGGTTCAAGAAAGCAATTTGTGGGGACATAAACCAAAGGGGGCCAACATTTTCACAGGCAAAATGTGGAGCAAAAGGAAAGCATTCGCCAATATTCTCTTTGTCGGTGGTCATGCCGCCCATGTGCACGGGCACTTCGCTCGAATTTCAGAGCAATAACGGAACCGAAGAGACTCGTTTTATGACATGGGTTGTCGGCAATTCCTAACCCTGCAGACCACTCCGACCAAGCTCCAGACCATTGAGGACAACCTCAAATTACTAGCGGAATATTAACCAGTAACATACCGATCAAAAGACGAGAAACTATGTAGCTCAAATTAATGGATCCCGTTCGTATTGTTGGCGATATATATCAAAGACGCATTACACACATAAGAGCTAGAGAATACAGCATTTTTAATTTACAATTAAGAATTGTAACAAACACTTGAACACCCCCTGAAAACCAACGGCGAAGTACTACATTCCATAAATAATTGTGCAAATGATTTAAAAAGTGAATGAATTGAATAATAAATAAGGCGAGGGACAGAGTAAAAAACATCTGCCTTTACTGTGCCCAATGTAAAAACACTTGCACACGATTAAAAATCAACAAAGAACAACCAGACAGTGAAAATATTTCAAAACAAGAAAATATCCTCGTGTTCAAGGAATTTAGACCGTTAATATACGCACACCAGCAATATAATTATTCCATAGAACAATCTGACAGTAAAAAATCTTCGGAACATTGCGGAATTACGTACAAACATTACGAGATCATGCAACAAATAAGTATCCCATGTTGATATACATTTTTGCCCGGTAACAGATGTAAATATGAACGCTGACATGGCTTAATGAAGTGAAATAGCTCTCCCTCTAAAATAATTATTCGTTCTTTCCAGAGTAAGAACTTATGATATATCCTACACAGCATGTCTAATACCTAATTCATTTAAGCATTTCATCAACTTTCCTACTGATAAGCAACACTCTTTCTGGAATTACGAAAATATTTTGCGAAACTTCTGACAGTTCCGCTCCGAGTAATTCTTCCCCTCCCCTCTTCCATTATTTAACGCGTAAAATTCATTTGCAAATCATGTGACATAATGATTTTCCGATACATAGCGCATCTAAAATTGGGGCAGAAAAAACCTTCACCTATTTATCATTCTTTTGATTGTCGACGTCAAATCAAAAAGCATGACTCCCATTGTGGAAACTGGTGAATGTATATTAAAATGGCGCTCGATAATTTGGTCCGAAGAGGAAAGCCAAGTCAGTTGGACTCTGCAGGACAAGGGGTAGAGGTTGTTCCGGACGGTCCCAGAGATATTAAAGCGAGGGGCTTCCGTCTAATTCCGCCCCACTTTCACCTCACTCGAAGCCCCCTAAGGGTGCGCTCACACATACACACAAACATAAGTAGTAGGTATATTAATTTTTTTAACGGGATGCGGACCCGTAAAAACGACCAACAAGGACTTTTTCGTGAGAATCGCACATACGAGCACAAAGAAGGGGAAGATCGAAAAGGCAAACAAGCCGATTGAAATACACACACCCCTTGAAGGAAGGGTGCGTAACGGGAATGGTGGGCTAGCAGGAGTGGATAGAGGCAGTGTGAGACGGGGAGGGAGAGAGTAGGGGGTTTTCGAGGCCCAGCCAAGTCTTTTTTTTTCCTCTCCTCACATATTCTCTCTCTCCATCCCCAAAGAACCGATTTATTGCCGGAACGACCGTTGGATGTATCGAGGCACTTGGCACGCTCTGCATCCTACCTTTCTCCCTTCCTTGCATTATTCCTGTCTTAATGTATGCGACCTCAGGGACTATACATAAGAGGAAGATACATTGGAAAGCGGTCGGAAGGCGAAAAAAATATCCATGTGTATGATCGTGAAACCGCAGCCGAGCACGTGTAAAAATCTCCCGCAGAGTTGTAGTAAGGGCGTTTCCGCATTCGAATTATATTTCGGAGGGGATCCGTATTCGACACTTTCAATGCGGCGGGGAGGCTGGGATGGACGGGCCGTGGAGAAAGAAAATACATTCGTCTTTGCGGTCACTACCGTAACCAATGGAGTGTCGCGGTAAATGCCACCCAGAAAAAAGGCCTACCGTTTTTGCTTAAATTCTATGGAAATATTTTTTTCTCCCCTTTCTCCATTAAAGCGATATTACAAAACCCCACAAAATAGCAAGAAAAAAATCGATGATCTCGGAATTAAATTAGTTACTACCAGCAATGAAATGATACCGATCAATTATCGTTTTTATTTATGCAAGGGAATATAGCACTTCTTTAGTCATAAAAAAACTACGGTGTTCGGATTAAAAGGTAATTTCACTATTATTACCATAAAAATACGTTGTGCCTATATTCAATTCTTACGTATATGAAAAAAGGGAGAGCAAAGGATAAGCGAAGAAGTGAGAAGAACAGGATGGGAATGTTCAGTGGGAAGATAAGGGGTGGGAAGAATAGGAAACAGAATTCGGAGGTCATGGAACGAATGGGTGAGCCAATTAAACAGGCGTTCTGTTAAGGTATCCGTTTTTCTTTCGTCTCAACCTACATAAGACAATAGATTTGAAAGAATACTCCCCATTAACTAGAAAATGAGGTATAGTAAGTCCCCATTTAGCAATTAACTATCGTAAAAAGACTGTCTCTTCAACGGAAGGAAATTGTAAGTCTTTAAGGCATCTAATCAGAAGACAAACAGGCATTCAAAGAAAAAAAGAATGACAAAGTAAGTGGGATGCATAACTGTGAAATATATGAAAAATGATGAACCGTGTAACATCAGATATCCACTAAAACACTCGTGGCTGTTTCGTCTACACGACTTAAAAATTAACACCGTTATCTTGGCCCGAAAAATGTAGGACAGAGAAAAGTCTTAGCAAACTGTCATAAAGGACACCGCATGATGTCATTTACAGCAACCCAACCTACTCTTACAACCTCAGTTAGCTCCTCTCTTTTATCTTACCCTTGGAACCGGCCCGAAAAATGATTCCGTTCCAAAAAAAAACCGTTTCCGGGCCCAATCCGCATTTGCGCAATTCCCACACTCACTCAGACAAGTCCCGACTCTCCCGGGATCAGACACACCAGAGACGAGACCCGGCCCGACCACCATTCTAAGGCTCCTCGAAAACAACCGACCCCTTGTGCGAGGAACAAGAGTCGGCGCTAACACACACGCAAACGAAGGCTTCCATACACACAACACAACAGTAGAACAGACGCGCGAGTGTCCTTTTTCCCCCGACTGCCATTCTGCGCAAGGCGCCCCGAGTGGAAGTGCAATCAACGTTCGCACACTTCCTCCCGTAAAAGAGGAAACCTCAGGAGAGGCAAAATAATAAAAATAAGAAAAAAGGAACGGCGGAAAGAGAGATTTTTGTCCCCGCGCACCCACCCCCGACTCAGACAAGGCTTTTTAAACCGCTACCGCTCTTTCCTGAACGCCTCCTCCTTCCTCCTGTCTGGCGCACACATACCGCTCTCACACACATCCCATTCTCCTACTCCGACCATAAACACTATTGCGATGAAACGGTTTAAAGGAGGATGGGCCCCTTACGCCATCCCCCACCACACCTTCTCCCCCCAGTCTTTACCCAAAAAGTCGGTAAAAGCACCTCCGCACCGCCCCCCATGCCTTCTCTCCTCCCGTCCTGTCTGTCGCCGTGTTTAACTGCATCGTCAAATACACCCAAGCACACACCCAAGCCACCCTCGACTTCGTTTCCTGTGGACCTGTGACTCCCTCCTTTCATAGCCACTCTTAGCCCTCCCCTGTCCTCTAATAGTTCGTCCCTTACCATAAATGCCGACCATCGTACCAAAAAACCGCATGAAAGCTTAAGTAACATCTGAACTATCTTCCATATACTTTTATCTATATGATTTTGCTGCAAAAAAATAGGCAAGAATTTTTTATTTCATTTATTATTAAACATAATTTAGCAAAGAGGAATGTTGTTTGCGAATAAAGTGCTGCAGGCGATATATTACTCCGCATAAAATTTGAAAAAATCTGGTCTCATTAAATGACAACCAAATCTCGTCTTTTCAATGATACAACAATATTAGCCACTGACTCCTTTTTGAGATATTTGCTGTAAAATACAAGTCGTTTTATTTGGGATTTCGTAAAGATTTGCGCTCCAGAGAAGTTACTTAGTACTTACGTATTAATATATGCTGAGACACTTACACAAAGATTTTTTATCTGTAAAATCTAGTTAAAATAACGAAGTTCTAACGTAGAGATTGAAGTAGTTATTTCGTATGCTTTATCAGCTATTTTTGAAACTAAAATTTATTGACTTTAATGACTTAGAAGTCATTTATAAAAACCAAATCCAAAATATCTTTCAATATGAAGGATTTTTCAGCTCACGGTAAAGGATGATGAGTCACATTGAAGCCCTCTTTAGACATATTTAGTATTTCACCAAGAATTTCACCAGTACATTACAATTTTTTCCGTCACCAATATTATAGGGTGTGCTTCACAAGTACTACATTTAAATAAAAAATTCGAATAAAGTCTCTCCAATGAATGAACGCACACCTCGCTCAAACTACCTTAAATAGGTACAAATTCAATGTCACAGAGACGCATGAGGAATACTTTCGTGTGAGCCAAGCATTTATCTTTTTTTGTTGGTTTTGGTGAATCTTGAAGGAGGTAAGGCAGAGGTACGACGGTAACTAAGAAATTAGAAGAAATGCATGTCAATTCGTCACGTTCGTAGGTATATACGATGGTAGTGTAAACCGAAGGACGTAAGACTCGCCCAAGGCGTATTATACCTTGATTCTCAACTGCCAGAAAATGCCCTAAACGAGCGGGAACCATTTTAATCCTTCCCCAGAAACCCACCGCGACGGACGAAAATGTTTAATACACAATAAGAAATCCCTGCTGTTAAGGATGCATTACAAACAAAGGAAAAAAAACCATTCCAAATTTCTTACCTCGAGAGGGTCTCGATCGATTGGCGCCTGTCCATTTGCGACGAATACACATTCATACTCATGCACTCACATCCAGAATGTCGTACACTCATCATTCACTCATTCTCATTCCTTCGCTCTACAAGCTCACCCACTTTATCTCGCAAAATTAAGATATCTCGGGAAAAGGTCAACGAGTGAATCAATGGGTTACCTGTAAAGAGAGAAAAGAATAATTCGTTAGAATGATAGAGTTAGAATCAAAATACTAACTATAATGAAATAAAAAAAATACAATTCATTACAACATTTTCCTTTTAATACAGAATTTTAAATGCAAATAACCTACCACATTTGAAAAGGAAAATAACGCCACCCATAGATCGATTACTTGAAAAACAGAGATCGTTAAAGAATCCTCATATAATATATGATAAATGCAATGGTATGGAAGGAAAATTACCTCAAACCAACCGGTAAGTTGAGCGAAAAAAAATTAAATAAAAAAATCATAGCACTAAGACGACACAAGAGAACCTTTCCGTAACGACATGTAGTGTTTGTAAAAAAATCGTATTTGATCAGGATTTCAAGACAAGCTAGATAAATGTTTTCATCGAAACATGCACAATTGAAGATAAGTAGAACAAAGGGGGTAAAGTGTGCGACTAGATAGCTGGCGTCTACAAATGGCGGTACTTCCCCTTACTTCGGCACAGCCTTCGTCAATTTCGCGTGATTCTGATATCGACCCAAACGTTTCAACGAAAATGCTTGAGCATTCTGATCAATACCTCCGGTGACTTAAAAGTTACGACAGCTAAAGAGTTCCGCCGCTCTCCTTTCGGTTCATGCAGCGGGACAACAGCGGATGTCTGCTATTTGGTTAGTTCCTCTCCCGCAGCCACGCAAAAAGGACGTCACCAAATGACAGTGACTGAAGGGAACAGACGGCGAGAGATAGAAAAAGGGGAGCAGGGCAGGAGTGATTCCTGGATGGCGGTGGTCAGGAAGGGCAAACAAATGCCTCTGCCAAAAGGAAATGAAATCCGAGATGAAGGTAATGGACGGGAGAGGAAGAGGCGACAGCGGGCAACGAAAACGGACGCATTTCCAACTTCCTTTGTTTGCATCCGCGATTGGCTCCCTTGAGTAAATTCTCTTTCCTCCACCGCCCGCAGCACCATGATGGTCGAGATTCAACAATAGGCAGCCTTAATTTCAGTTCGCATCCTGTTTAGCCTCATACTCGACTTCGAATTCTTCAAACATTTGAGGCCGAGTAGCAGATCGGCCCAATATAAATCGATACACAATTTTTCACCGAATATACATTCACTTGATCATCGATCGAGAATTGATATTGAAGTATTTCCACTTTATTCAACAGAATTAACTTATTGGTGGACTTCCGCATCATAATTTGACAGCCAAAATAATGATTTGGTTTATATAAATGTGTTGTCAATACCTTCCATTTCTCTCAACTCGTATTTCCTTGAAGTTATCATATTAAATGGTTAATCTGAAAAAATTAAAATTAGACTGGATGGATGAATTCAACTTCAGTATCATAATTTGCAGCACCAAAAAAATTTCTTCGAATTTCCCAAAAGTTTCAATATTTCGGCCTTAATACTCTTGAGTCTGTATGAACATAATTCCCTTTTCTGTATTTCCATTCAACTCGAAAATGACCATGAAATTCAAGACCCAGATCAGTCAACAATTGCGGCACACGACGGGCCAGGTGGCGGAACAAAAATTCCCTCACGGAGAGAATGGGACACGAAAACAGGTACACGCACATTCGTAAACCTTCCTCCCTCCCAAAGAGTAAGAGATGACAATGGAAAGAATGCTAAAAATCGAATTGGGAATCGGAGAACGGTCTGGGTGTTATTTTGTTCCACGGTGACACCGAGGGAGGACATTTACTGGGAGAGGACACAAACGGATGCGAGTAATCCCCCTATGACACCACCAAAAAAAAAAGAGCCAGGAGTCAACTCGTACACTGCGAAAGTCAACAAAGCAAAGGGGATTCTAGTTTATTCTTTCATTTCGAGGGGCTAGTAAGTTTAGCGGTCGTGACTGAGCGGAGCGAGGAAGGGAAGGAAAAGCCAGCCGTCAGGGTAGGGGGGGAGGAGCGACAGTGGTGGGGTAAAAAGATCCCCGCACACCGATGCTCTCTTGTTTGGGGAAAGAGGAATTGTGAGATTTCGCGTGCCAGGGGCCTTGCTTTTTCAAGGGTCCACCACCCCTTGATCCCACTGGAACACGCGGCAGGCACAGCATTGACTCGGTTGCCCGTATGAATCGACGGGTATTGGGTTATGCCTCGCCGCTGGGGACTCCCAACTGAAATGTCCTCGGGGGCCACAAATGTCGACCGACGACTCCCCACGACCCAAACAGATTCCGAGAATTCGTCAGCCTCCCCGTGGTCCCGGTTGTGTGTGGAATTGAAAAAAAAAATAGGGGCCAACGAGTTGAATGACTGAGCGATGGAGGACAAAGCGCACGGAACGAGGTGGATTTAATAAAACCACGCGGCTGATTGGAGCCGTGTTGAGTTTAGCGATACTCATTTAACAAAAACAACCGCCTTTTCGCAGGCGACGGAAATCACCGAATTAACCGGTGGGGGGGGCGGGGAATGGCACGGCGCTCCGTGCACTACAAACACGATCAGAACACCCATTAGATCTCCAGAGATATCTCTCGTCTTCCACCGTCATCCTATGTATGTTTCCTTCGATCGCAATACTCGCATCACCCCCGCTACCGATTGCATCTATTAATGATTAGTTAAAATTGCAATTCTCGCTGGTAAATAGTTTGTTCACAGTTTGAAAGATGCCCCGATACATATATACTTCAATACACTTTTTCACTCCCACGTTACTTGATACGCTAGCTTACGTCTACGCAAAATTTATAAGCCAGCCAAGCTACCGGTTAAGCGCCAGTCAATCCGTTTAATGACCATAGGCTCTCATCTTACCGCGAGCAAGGTTCTTGGGTTTCTCTTGGTTGGACAATATAATAATATACTCGAGTACCTAAGATCCCTATTACTGAGAATCTATTAAAAGGCACCGTATTACCAGAAGACAAATTTCATTCTCACAAAACCCTTGAAGAAGCCTATAAAATAACAACTCGTGCTATCAGAAACAGGCGCGAAGTCGGAAAAGTAGCGATCTAGCATGATGCCACATTATGCGTATGACCACCGAAAAAAGACCACATCACTTGGTGCAGATATACAGGAAAAAAACTGGCCGACCGAGAAACCTCGAACAAAATACTAAAAACTAGCCAAAACGTCGAATGGATGGGGAAGGACGGCGAGGCATTAGCATGAGATAATCGTTAGCCTCCGAGACGAGCGTAGGGGGAGACGACGCTCTCTCTCTCGAGGGCATAATTCACTTGAGCCGCGGCTGCGCCGGACGCAATCCCTTGATGGATCGACGCCCGGGGAACGCACGACTCTCTCGCCGGCAAAAAAATGACCACTGGGCCTCAAGAGGAGCAAGGAACGGAGCGCAACTCTTATAAAACTCACCCCGCGCACTTTGCATATACGTCCACCCCCGAAAGAGGAAGGAAAACTCCCAGCAAAAACCCATAATTTCACGCTTCCACCGTCGCTGGAGAGGAAAAAACACAGTATGACACTCCCGAAGGCTGGAGATACTCTTTTTACCCGCGCAACGTTCGCAGTTATTTTCAGATTCCCGATTTTTCCCGTAAAACGAACGAGAAGTTGAGTAAGTATGAGTGTGAATAAGGGGATTATTTTGCATCTCTTTCCATTCCTCCCCATACGCATCAACTCCACCATCCCTGGAACGAAGCTGTCCTCTTTTTGACACGGTGTCGAGAAAAAAAAAGTTTTGTCCCGTGGTGGTCCTCGTTTTCCAGAAGAGGATGGATACCCCCAACCCCCTTTTATCCCCCTCAAGGAACATTTTTTTCATCCTTCTCCCTACTTTTATGCGCCTTCAAATCCAGCTGACACACACACATGCACGGACACACGTAAAACAAATCATCCATCTTTGGTCTTGCCCCTCTCTGTCGAGGGCATTCGACGAGGGGGAAGAGGGGAGGGCTGCGGAGGGGGAAAGGGTCAGGGAAATTAACGGCTGCAAACGGGCGCGTTTGAAAAAAAAGGGTGAGACGGTGCACTTTCAAAAAAATCGCCCCGTAATTACTTATATCCCAAATTAGTCGGCCGTTTTCTTTCTACGCCATCTCTCTTCCTTCCATTTTAAAATCCTACGTCCAACCAAACGATAATTTGGATGGAGTTTGACGCATCTCAAAACTTATCTTGAGATGAACCAAGCGATGAAGTAATCATCGGAGAAAATGACGGGCGCGATGATGGCATTATGATAAAATACGTTTAATTATAGCACTTTCGTGGTCATTTACAGCCAATATTTCTCTCAAGAACGAGCAGATAAAATTAATTTTGCTCATTATATTTTATTTCGGAAAGTAAACTTAACACTGTAGGGCTCGTTAAGCAAAAAAAATCGTAAGAATATGCCTAGTCTCCCATCTAAGCAATTAAGTCAATAATTCCTAGTTTGAGAGAATTCCAGAAAACGGTTATACAAATAACACGAATGACGTTTAAAATTAAACAACATGTCAAAGAAAATGAAAATATTACCCACGAATGACGACAATAAGGGTGGATTGGCGGCCCGACGATGGGAGTCAATGTATTTTCCGACGAAGTAACATAAGTCAGCAAACAACTCCGAAATACTACGGTAAATAGAAAGAAGGCAAGAGAGATAGGGCGCCGAGTGAGCAGGTTTAAACTGTCTTCCCCTCCGCGCACATCACGGGATCGTTACTAGTCATTCAGATCGGAGAAAGTTGTCCGAGAGTTACCGTAGTTGGTAACACGACAGTAAAGAACTTTATAACTTGCTTACCAGTGCAAGCAGCATAGCCCGCATGCCTGACTTTATTACTTACACTAAAAATAACCGCTTGTGCTAAAACAACAAACCCAAGTTAACAATCAAATCCAGTTCAGAGTTCCAGATCCTTCTGTGACATGGAATGATATTTAGTCAGTGAAAATTCACCCCGTTAAGGAGTTGAACCGAAACTAGAGTGAAACCTGTCTCAGCGGTCACGTCTCTAAGCGGCCGCTTTTTCGCGGAAGGAATGAATTCCCCCATACCAAACACCCCTGAGGTGGATTTCAGAATACTATGTTTATGTGGAGTTTCACATACGTATAAGCAATGTAAACTTCCCCTCACTTCAGTGGTCACCTCCTTAAGCGGCCATTATCTCGTGGGTACGGTACTAGCCGTATATTACAGGTTTCACTGTATATGAAAATACAAAGCTTATAGTTTCGAAATGAAACGAAAATTATATGTTGGCTCCGATATCCTTAAACATCCCTGAACACATTGCAGAATGAGGATGAGGGTTAAATCCCGCACTCATGATATCGCTCGCACTATTTCAGTGATTCAAAGACCGAGGGACCAAATCTGTCTCCGGAGACGATTTCAGAGAAAAACCCTCGCGGCTGGAGGCACGCAAGAAGATAACCATACACCGTCAAGCGCGGATGAAAAATAATTTAATGTGTCGAAACGTTTGAGGCTACCGCATGCCACTCGACAACCGGACGCGTCTGAGTGCCTGAGTCATACGGAGAACCACACCACTCCGTCAGTCCCCAAGACATCTGCTGTGTTCTAAGAAGATAGGACTACAAACAAGGAAACAGTACACGAAAACATTCCTAAGGAGTATGAAACTCATGGAATCGGAAAAATGGACTAATGGAAAAGTAGACCGGATCAGACTAGAAGCCTTAGAAACCTGGTGCTGGAGGAGGGTTCTGAAGATAACATGGGACGGACGAAAAAATAAATTATAAAGTTTACAGAGGAGTAGTAGAGGGAAGGACCATATGGAAAATCATGTAGAAAAGAAGAACCAGATGGATTGGGCCCACTATTGAGGCATAATGGGTATGTGAAGATCATAATTGAAGGAAAAATAGAGGGAAAAGTCCCTAGAGAAAGAACCAGGAATAAGTTGATGGACCAAATTAAGAGGAAAGAACACAAGAAAAGCTACCAGGAAGTAAGGGAACTAGATAGGGAAGAGTGGAGAGCTGCAGTCAAGCAATCTTAGGATTGAACGACCAATGATGAGTCAGTCCCCATCTCCCGGTTCACCACTCTTCACTTCTATGAACCTCTTCCAGCTCCTCAAACGCTTCACGAGGAGGGGAGCGGGAGAGACTCGTAGGAGATTCGCAGGCTTGAGCTTTTGAGTGAGTTCGCTCGGAGAGACGAAATGTCGGGGGAATGGGAGAGATGGGGTAAGTCTGGCCTGGGTTGGGGACGGTGGAAGGGCTTGGTGCGGCGGCGGCTGCAGGCTGGCTGCCTGATCCATAAGCCTCCGGGGCCAGGATTACTCAGGCGGTGGTGGTAGTGGTGTTTATCCGCGTTAGGGAGGGCGGAGGGGAGGAGGAATCGGGATTTGCCGGGGAGAGGTGGCGAGAGGGAGGCGAACGCATTGTCAACGGGAGGGCCCCGTAGGTTACCTTTGTTTTCTAAGGTAACACGGATCGGATGGGAGAGGGAGATGGAAAGGGATGAATCCCAACGGGGGTAGTTGGCTCTCTCAGTCTCTCCTTCCCCCCGCCCATAAAGCTCCCGAGGCGGAGCTCTCCCAATGCTCACGCCTCCGAAACGCGGCAATAGACCAGAGAAGAAACTCTCATCCAGCTCTCATGTCCTCGAGCCTCGCGGTTTCGACGAGTTATACCCAGGGAAGGGGTTTACGAAACAAAAAAACAAACGGGGTGGGAATTCTATGGAACAGTTTCGCGGGATTAAATGCGACATTAACGATAGCGTATTCAAATATTTCACGAGTGTGAGATCACTGTCCAAAAAATAATTAATAATTACCAAGGACTAGGATTCGGATCCGGATAGCTCAACGGTAGCCAAAATAGTTTCAGTACTAGACGCATCAACATGTGTATCTGGATTCGAGTCCTATTACGAGCAATAGATCTTTCACGGAAAACTACTTACATTCAAGTTATACATTTTTTGATTCAGTGATAAAATATTAATTTATTTTGCCTAGAGTAGGCGGAGTAAAATATTTAATTGGGTAAGAACAGAGACGAAATGAATTGTTAACCAGAGTTCCGACCATTATATATAGTCTCTCTATATTACTCATTATGTATATGAAATAGTTAATTATAGGACAATGGTGGAATTAATGAGATACTTCGAGGTAGGGATGATCATTGTTAACTTGCAGATTTTCAGCAGACAAGATCAGAAAGCATCGTTGATAAAACTATGAGAAGCATAAGTTGTGACGTACTGAGGAGACAAACAAGAAATAGACACGCCACGGAGCCAAGCTGCTCGTATGAGAGTACACTCACCGTCTCACTTGGCTCAAGTGCTAATTTTATGACGAAAGACGCAGACGAGGAGTGACAGGGAGGGAAGGTTGGGGAGAAAATGAAAAAGAGGGGAAAAAATGGCATTTCGACGTCAAGATGCGCGGAAGAGGTTCTGGGTTCAGGGAGAAATGGTCAGCACTCGTAAAGCCTTATTGCTTCCAAAAATAAGGAGCACTTTTTCGGGCTCTTAACCGGATTAAGCTCAGACGGTGAGAGGGACAGATGCCCCGATAGACCAATGAAATCGCTTTATGCATTCATCCGGCGGCAAAATGTTCAGCTGCGCTGAAAATATCTATTCTGCAATAGTAGAATGCTAAATATTCCCACTTAACTTCTCTAGTCTAAAAAAACATCTACACGTCTAGCTAAACTTTTAACGATTAAGAGTTACGTAAATCATCACTGCCTAATGGCCTCTAAGGTATTTTATTGACCGCCTTCATCGGTGCTACAGCCTGGTACCTGCATGGATAAAGGAGGAACACTTTCTTCTCGCATTAACTTCTATTGAAGAAATGAATGTCTCACAATTCAATCACACCCATCCATTCTGGAGATTACACTTATCAAATCAAAGTAATTGCTCGTGCTATCTTAATAACATCGGGATAAATTCAAAATATGATAATAAAAGTATGCCAATGGAGACCCTAAAACGTTTCTCCCTTTTATTTTCCACGCATATGAAACCGACAAGCGAGTAAGGGTATTTGAGAGTTACCAAGAGAATATAAGTCTAGACGCCTTGATGATTAACAGTAACGACATATGTAGAGAGAGGCTTGTGCGAAGTGACTAGAGTAATCGATTTCTTCAAAGATTTTCTTCACGGAACTGCGTTCCCCATTCTCATGACATTATGTTTAAACTCAAGATTCATCAGACACAAAAGACGAAGAGATGTTAATTTTTTACACAAATTAATATAGTAAATTCGTAACCCATTAGCTAGAAAATATAAACCCTTAATATGGCATGACTTAAGAGATTGAATTGAGAAGGATATCTTAAGCTGACTTTAGTGATAATAACGATGAGTGCCGCCAATGTTGAAATAAGAATATGAAAATGCTTTGACGAAGAACAGGAGCAAAAGCTTAGGGGGAGGTTGAATGAAGATGGTTCGAAGTGAATGCCGACAGAAGCATCTTAATGAATACAACCACCTGGAATTGGGTAAATATATGGAAATGATGGCTCAAATGCCAACATTATGGAAGCAGTACAAAACAAGGGCACATGACATTTCAGGCGTTTGTATGTTACAAGAATAAATTACGTGGATAGAGAAAAAAAACATGTAAGTCAAATTTAGGCAAAGAACACCAAATAAGAATCCAAAAAATGTATTGGGTCTACCGTTCACACTACGCGGAATGAATCACAAACGTTCTATCGTGCGGTTACGCGAAACATTAAGAGAAAATGGAAAAACAGTTTGACCGCGTGGGCATGACAGATCCAGGTGGCTCTATTGGAAAGGACCTTCACCAATTCAAGCGCATCGTATAAAATTCAACAAACCACCTTCGAATAACCAACATGGAAACTTGATGAATATTTCTGCAGTGGAAAAACTAAGAAAAAAGCATCCATCGTCAATATCTATAGATAATCTTCTTACGCATTTAGGACAGGAGTTAGAGCGCTGAGGAGGGAGAAGATGATTTCTATGATAAGAGTTTAAGTGAGGCAAGAAGAGAAGTACTATGGCCGACGAAGGAAGGGACTGAGAGAAGCAACGGAGGGCGAAGATTCGTGATGAGGAATTAAACAAGACGACGGAGGAGAAGAGGAGGTGGGGACACGGCACAAAAAACGACACATGAGGGAGCAAGCGTAATTAAAGCTTGGATAATGAGGCTGAGGTGGAATGGACTGTTAAGTTCTCGGTCTCCATAATCCATTCTCTCCCTTCTCCGACTCCCCTCTCAAAACACTCGCTCAAACCTATTCCACCCCTCGTGCCTCCCATATACCCCCACCCTTTTCTCTCTGTCAGCCGGAACATTTTTCAACGAGTCCTCAACCCGTTGACGTATTCCCTGAGACCTCGAAGTAGATAGTAGAACAAAAAAATAAAGAAGGAAGCATTCTCTGAGAAAAGAGAGAAGAGGAGAGGAGAGGACTTGGCCAAAAATATAAATATGAGTAATGAAATTCAAAAGATATAGCCAGGTACTCCCAGAGCGAGCACAAGCGAGTACAAAGCACCCTCTGGGACCAATTTCTCCTAAAGAGCGAACACCAAAATTAATCGCAATCATTCAATGCAAAAATACAATCTCTCGCAATCTCATCGAAAGACGGATAGAGAGAGAGAGTAAACCACTTCCCACATTTGTCCCGTCGGCTGCAGAGAAAATTTGCAAGGTAAAACATCCATGAATTTCCTAGTGCATTCAGGCATTCAATTTATTTTTTTCAACGAGTCCTCAACCCGTTGACGTATTCCCTGAGACCTCATAGTACAACAAAACAAAGAAGGAAGCAATTTCTGAGAAAAGAGAAAGAACGAGAGAAGAGGACTAGGACAAAAAATGTAAATGAGTTATGAAATTCAAAAGATATAGCTAAGTACTTCCAAAGCGTTTCTCCATTATTTATTCACGGTCATAATTTTTCCCGAGTTAAAAAAAATAATCAATAAATAATGAGCAATAGGTCGATAAAACTCGTCCAATCGACTCGGTACATAAACAGAGCTCAAGAGGGGGCAGGTAGTTGAGGTGGGGACATGAGTGGTAACATTTGGGAGTCTAAGAGAGAAAAGGAGGGAGAACTTGTCTGTCTGTGGTGAAGGGGGAGAGAAGAGAGTCAGGGTAGTCTGGTATGGGTGAAGGACGAAGGCAGGAGTGTGAGGCAGGGGAGGGGATGGGAAGGGTGAGGCCAAAATGAGAGTGTGAGGACTGCGCGGAGCAAGAGAGGTCCGAGTCGAGTGATACCCACGGAAACAAATAACCATCGGGGATGGGGGGAGGGAGTGGAGGCAGGGGAGCCAACTGACTACCTTTGGAAAATTAATGTGCCCCACGCAGTCGTCCTTAATAGACTTCTGTCGGCGTTTTGGCCTGCCTTCCACCACCCATCCACCTCCTCCTCCTCTTTTACCCCGAAAAAATATATTGCGAGAATGTGTTCCTGCGTCCACAGATGGAATAATTTTTTACCCCTCCATCCCACCAAATCGCCTGCCCATCCAAAAAGAGGAATGTGTTCCCGCTTTTAATTGCCGTTCCGTGAGTCGTCGGGTCAGGGAGGCTTTTATTCAGCTGTTGCCCGTTGCGTGATAAGTGATTTTTTTCACCGCGGCAAAAATTAGCGTGCGATAGTCGGCCTTTACGTTATTTATCGCGCAAGGAAGGGAGCGAATTTTCCGAGTAACCGAAAAGATATGAAGGTTCAGTGCACAAAAATTGTGGGTAGATGAAGATAACGGAATTATGTACGATGGAATAGTACGCTTCACAGGCTGATTTGAGCGAATTTTTATCGTCGATGAGCACTAAAAATATTTAAATGTAATAATTGAGGATGAACTCAAGTTGCACTCACTTGACGACATGCTAGCAAGACAGCAAGTATTATGGGGTAGATTAAAAGCTAATTGAATCATCTTCCTCCTACATTTGATCACGGTCATCTTAATTGGTTAATTGTAATTTATACCAGAAATGCTCGACGTAAGTTAATACAACTGAACTACATCCCTGAGAAACTACTCATGTTTTTGGGCGATATTCCAACAGTTTAACGTATCGGAATAGAAAATAGCTTTCATCACTCTCATTAGTTGGTGATCATATTGTTATCAACAGTAAAACCCTCATAAACAATTTAAGCCACACCTCATACATCTCGCTAATAAAGAACGGCTCTTTCTACGTAGGAAGGGGAAAAGTTCATTAGAAGGGATTAGTAAAAGTAAAGGAGGACGCGAATTGAAATTTATAAATTGCCCCGAGCACACTCGCATTACTTTCTCAAATACCAATCCGATCCCATCATCCCTCTCCGTCTCCATCCCTATTCTTTTTATCAGCTAGAAAAAAATAATAAGGAATAAGGGACGCCGAGTAATTATAAAGATTCCCATGTGGGATGAGGAGCGGTCCACCAGCGATATATTCCTGAGACGGCCGGGAAGTCGGAAAGGTTTGAGAGATAAAAAAAGGGGGAGAGGCGAAAGATATTCGCCCCCACTTCGGGGAAGGAAGCAAGCGCCCTCATGATGGCTCGCAAGACTGAAAGGCCGAGGGATGACCTCTGCTTTCCAGTCTCATATTTACCAGTGACTGCGTTTCTATCTCTCCAAGTCTCTTCCACACCCCTTCCCCAGTACACATCCTCTCCCTCGACTCACATATACTTCCTTCCCTTCCAACGGCACACAACAGGCCGTCCAACTCATTCATCTCGGCCGCAAGGGAAACCGCCCACAAGTGGACCATCGGACACTCTCTTTCGGAATGATTTTTCTTCGCCTTCCGAAACCGCCTCTTTCTGATTGCCCCGCGCGGCACGGGGGAGGGATACCGGTGGTGGTTTTTGTACGAGGGGTTTCCCTCGGCGGCACCCTTACAGTTTATACCCATCCCTCTTGGACCGTCCTCGAAAACACTGTTGCGCGGGGGTGTGTGTGCCGACTGAGGTGGATGAGGTCGGAGAAGGAGGGTTTTCTTTCTTTCTTTTGGTTTCGGGGGAAATGATAATTACGAATCGGAAAAAGGGAGAGAATGCTGAGTGGTCAGTTGGCGGAAAGTGAGCGTCCCGACGTTTGGGTGGAGGTGGGCGGAAGGCTTGTGGGAGGGCAAGAGGTCACTCTCTCTCGCACAGCGCGAAGATTCTGGGTTTCCAAGAGGTCGACGCGGAGGAAAGATCAAGGAGATTAACGAGTTAGGGGTGGAGACAGAAGATGGAATCCATTACGAGTTAACAGTAAGAGGTAAAGGAAAAAAATAAGGTACATATCTTAAAGGGAAAGGAATCATTAGGATTTGTAATCAAGCGTTAATTTAGACAGTCCAAGGCAACGCATTAGCGAATATTTCCACCGTAAATGGAATCGAAATTAAACGCGAAAATAGATAAAATCAGAGATATTTTATGTCTTTCGCTCAGTGCAGATGGTCTACTCGCCAAAAGAAGGGCATAAGATGTCAATGTATCTCTACCTAAGATTCTCTGCCTGCCTCTTCTTTCAGCAATATTTCCATCTCACAAACCAAGTTATTTCTAAAATTTAGCAATACGGGCAGTTCTATCTTGAAAGACGTTAAATGCGATTAAAATGCGGTCAATATATTGATAAACAAGAGAAGAGAAACTAAATTTCTGTGACATTTTCCGCATTCTCTTAAGATTAAAAAAGAGGACTCTTTCTAATAGTTTTATTCTTCAGTATCTGAAAAAATCATGAGTAAAGCCAGAAAAATTGAACTTTATTAGCACTTAATGTGAAATAAACCCGACACTCGTAGAGAACAACATGCAAAAGTAGTATACTACGGTAGGAAAGAAAGATAAAAGTAGGAGGCAGAGATTATCATGACTGAAGCTAGAAGTGGAGAACTTTATGGATTAAGTATATTATATTTTTAATAGTTCCAGACAGCCGACGAGCTGGAATTAATATTTCACCATCCTGATAGAAAATACAGATATCGCTCACCATTCTATTAAAATTTGTATATATTTTCTTTAAAGACACCTGTCATCTCTCCGTCTGTTGCAGACGAAAGCGCATCGAATTAAGTGCACAGCAAACTCACAGGATAAAAATCTCCTCACGTTCAACCGGCCCCTCAGGAAGAGCATGGCACTAGATAATAGGGAGCGAGGTAGCACGGAGTACGAATTAAGTAGACTTAAGAGCAGTGTGAAGCAGAAAATTGAACCCTCGACTCTTAAGGAAAAGAGTACCCACCCTTTCTTCCCCCCCCCTAAAACCTGATTAGCATGACTGCGTGTGGGGAGAACCGTTGGGATATGAAATGCCGGAAGGTATTCTTCGCTTATGACCATGATTCTTGCCTTTTATCAAGACTAGTGACTTTTTTATTTTCTCTATTAGAATCATCAGAGCGCGTCCCTCGTGATAACGTTTACGATCCACAAGTATAAATACCCACCAAGGTACGTAAGGAAAGTGAGGGCGTTGGTTTTTCAAGAGTCCACGGGGGAATCCCTCCCTTTTTCCCGCGTAAGATAAAAAGGATGCGTAATTATACCACTGACGGGAATAGAAGAAAACAATGCTCGTGGAAACGGAGGGACTTTTCCGACATTTCAAGACGCTTTAATTTCTAAAAGAGAAACGCGCGCACGGTGTGGAATCGGAAACACAGGCGTAGCGAGAAAAACCGAGCCATCCATAAATCTTATCACATCAAATATGATGATTCGGTGCTTAACATAATCTCACGGTTAGCTTTAATTTTAATCGCCCCGTTCCAAAGCTCGTGTTTTAATTTAAAATAAACCTAGAACCACCAGGTATGAAATCTGCTAAATTACCAACAAGAAAATACAAGGAATGCGCGCGCAGATAACGCCGACGTATTTCTAGAGGAAAATTTAATGTTGCGCATTGAATTTGCCAAATGAAATTCATAGAGCCGGCACGACAACGACCTCGTGGAACTTAGAAATTCTTGCGGTCATGATCGTGCGTTCCATTCGAGCAACGGCTTCATTGAGAAACAACGAGGGTGGGTCACACTCATTTTGCCTTCGAAGAAAAGAAATGCGCATTTATTTCGACGCGTGGGCAAAAGAAGCGTTTGAACCCGTTTAAAAAATGCCCGGTGGCAAAGTGTATGGAATAGGCCAATTATGATAATCAGTACATTATTTTAGGCGTAAAAAAGCGAATGCCTTGAAACAAAGCTCCTGGTGAGAAACGGCAAAGATAATGACGCATAAGTCCTCTCACTTTAACAAACGTAAAATCTTTGCAAAAAAATTAGTCAGAATTCTCGGAATGAAATACAAAAAGAAACTCCGAGTTTCTATTATCTGCAAAGACAAAATGCTCAAGGTTCAAGGGAAAACAGAGGGTTATTTGAGCGTGAATTGAATCCCAAAAGACACTTCGCAATGAAAATAATTCACGAAGTCCGTTGAGTTGTTCTGCCCGAAGCACCACGCCATTGCGCTTGACATAGCTCAGGTTAGTACAGTTATTAAGTCTCATAAGTAAAAATCAGAGTTCAAAAGAAGTAAGAAGTAAGTAACAAGACAATAAAGGGAAGGTATAACACAAATCAGATTCCGTTGTTTATCGAATGCAATCGGTTTACAAACGTAAATGCTATAGTCCTTAAGTTATATGGAATTCGAACAACAAAAGATAAAGAGTTACTAAGCCTTAGAAAAGGTATGAAACGCGATTGATAAATGGATATCATCGCATGAAATTTATTTATCTACAAATTTAAAAGTACTTTAAACATCCGCTGGCGTATGTCAGCAATATTTATAGAGAAAGCAATTCACTCAATGAATGTATTTCTAGTCAATTACGATCTTTATCACCTTAACTAGAAGTTGGTCGACACAAAGAACAGCGGAAGAAGTGGGTCCTTCGACGTGTTTAATTACTGGTGGGTCATAATTGGTCAGACCTTAGAAATTTTCACTCAGCTACAGGAGGAGCAGATCAAAACTACCACGTAACAAGCGGTGAGAAGTGGTGACCATTCATCAGTCAATAACGGATGGCAAAAGGTCATTTTCTCCACACGGACATTAGAAGGGGGAGGATGGAAGCTGTAGCGCGGAATGAGCGACAACAACACGCGCTTGCTCTCGTTGGGGTGCAGTTCACGTAAATCGTGCAGGTGTGGCATTGAATCAATGCCGCCACTACTGAAGAGGGGATGAGGGGAAGGTGGTAGAAGGGAAATTATACCAGAGCCTCCTCACGCGCGGCGCGCGAATGAGGACGGATAGGACAGGAATCGCGATGAAAAAATCTGAGAATGCAATGCTTTGAAGGATGCCCACTGGCTCTCGGAGTTTGAAATAAAAACCGCAGGATTGCAGCATACTTGCACTCCATGATAACTGGGCAGCACCAGTGTTTTTATGAATTCTTATAAAACAAACTAAGCCACTTTCAACATGTATAAAAAATGTCATAATCATTTCATTCAACAATTATAATATATGCAACTTAAATGAGGAAAACATACATCATAGATTTAATAAATTTATAGTGTAGACAGTAAAAACCCCATTAAATTTCACAAACGGTTCAAATAAAATAAGTGGCGAGAAGTAGCGACCTAAAATACCACGCCTACACAATGTACGTGAACTTCGCCCCAATGAGAGCAAGAGCTTCTTTTTGTCGCTTCTTCTACGCTACAGCCTCCACCTTCACTATTCAAATGCCTGCGCGGAGAAAATAACCTTTTACTATCCGTTGTTTTCTGATAAATTAGAAATACAATGGGTTTCATTCAACAGTAGACATCATAAGGGTCTGTATTAAGATGAGTTCTCTCTTGTGTATACATAATCAAGGTAAGAGGATTGGAATGGAAGGAAGCCCAAACAACACCATCTTCTTACCTTGGCTAGTCATACATATGAGATAGGTATACGTTCTGTAATGCTCACTGCAGGATGAAACTGTTCGGCTAATAGTCTAATTAAATTATCTGTAAAATTTTACAATTTTTCTTTTATACGACGATAAGAAGTGATAAGTTGAGCCTGACTCCATCAAATTCAAATTTATAGTATTTCAAATAAAAGTTTCATTTTCATATCACCTTCAGCAAAATGTATTTTACAAATAGAGGATGACATAAAATTCTCTTCAAACTCCTATATTTATACGGTCAACCACAACGGGAGACCTGTCTGAAGCTATTAGGGATTTAAAATTACAGCACAGATAGACCTACATGGAAATACCCTGGAGGAATGTGCGAATATAAAGTCGATACATGATCAATGTGAGGCTGAACGATTGGAGATATAAAATACCCCAAAAAATGTCTGTCTTCAAAATCAATGACGGCCCTGGAAGTGAAAATATTCGTCGACTGTCTGACATAAGTCATTCGAACACGCAGAAAACCTCAAATCCGAGAAGGGAAAAGGATGAGGGAGCAAAGACGAGCATTGGACGAATTGAGTGTCGTTCAAAAATTGACCATTTCAGAGGAAACACCAATGCCGCAAGAACCCAATTTCTTCCACGGAGATATTGAGTGACGGAATCTATTTGGATGTCGTGAAGACGCACACTATATCAAATACATTCATCGGAGGAATGATGGATTGGGGAGTTTAGGGATAAGGGAAATTCGGACGGGCAGATATCATTGTGCTTCACGGCGGTATGCAGATGACGGATCACCTAACTGGGTCATCCCTTAAATTCCGAAATACCCGCGAGTTTCCGACAAAAAACGTACTAACACTAAAATTTTTGATCCACGTCCTTGCCTTACAAGATTAAACTACCCCACGATTAAAACTCGAAATGTCCCAATATAGCCGTGCATAATTTTATATCCACAAATTATATTGAAGTACGCACTGAAATACCACTTATTTTTACAATTAATTTCCTCCATGTTAAATGTTTGACCAGTTACGCACAGAATACTTCTCCTAAACCCTTTGTAGTAAAACAATGACAGATATAAATATGCATGAAAACTTTTCTGCATACAGATATAATAATGAGTCTCCGGTGTGGGGCAGAAGGAAAAATATGATGCAATCCTGACTGAAAGAGTGCCGCGTATTTAAAAAAAAAGTCACCTGCGATTCAAGCTCCACCTACAGACAGAAATTTACTTGATCATCCTTCAGTTTAAAAAAAACTCGAAATAACGTGACCCACCAATTATGGGCACATTTTAATCAACAGTTGAATGGCATTACAAGGCACCCTCTGGGACCAATTTCTCCTTAAGAGCGAACACCAAAATTAATCGCAATCATTCAATGCGAAAATGCAAGCTCTCGCAAGCTAATGGAAAGACAGAGAGAGAGAGAGGGAGAGTACACCACTTCACGCATTTGTCCCATCGGCTGCGGAGAAATTTCAAACGTAAAACATCCATAAATTTCCTAGTGCATTCAGACATTCAATTAATTATATCACCCGAGCGTCATCTGCTTTCCCCCTCTATTTGGACAAAACTGGAGGCAGGATCGCAAAAGAAATAAATTCAGTCGCTAATGACCGAACCAGGTCCGACATCCGCCATAAACCCGATGATCTTAAAATTAAAATATCGTTTCTGTCTACCATAGAGGGAGAGAAAGAGAGTGAGAACGGAGTCAAGGGATGTATTCTCCCATCCCACCGGGGAAATGTACCAGATCCGGAGTGTGGGACGATTCGGAAATGACGGAGAGGGACAACAGGACGTGCACACGTGATGCGCCGATAGTATTCCTGAAAACCATCCCGCCCCTACCCACACTGTGCAGGGGCGAGAGAGCTAGCCGTCACCGCCGCCGATGCTGCAACAGCACTCCCCTTTGGTCTGGGGGGGAGAGAGAAATGTAGAGACTTCCACTCCCACCCCGTGAGGTCTGCAGTTGGTGCCAGCTGTTACCTCCGCGGCAGTATTGCGTGTCCGCCTGTGCCAGGAAGCGACTCCTGACGTCCGAGGGACTAGGAATATCCCTTCCTCCTCCGTCCACCTCTCTCTGTCTCTCCTGCCCTCTTTTTCCACAGCCAGTCCCAACTCCTCCACATTACCCCTGAACACTGACAGTGTCTCCATCGAAACATGCCCAACCTTTTGGCGACCCCACACCCCCTCCTCCCCTCGAAATGATTCCAAGGAAACATCTCCTCCCCACCAACGCCGCCTCAATCGGAAACGATTCCATTTCTCGAAAAAAATATAAAATCCGCCCTCATCCCCCGGTATAATACATTTCTCTCTCCGGACGGCCATCATTTGATTGTTTCCGATCATTTCCGACGTTTGACCGATCGGTTTCCCCTTCCTCCAATCCCTCCCTCATCCCCAGAAACCAATTCTGGAAAGAGACGCGACCTCAGCGCCGCCACAGCCGCCTCACTCCTCCCGCCCGAATTAACGATGTGATAGCAAATGCCGATCGAATTGCGTCCTCCCGACCCCCAGGTGGGGAGGAGGGAGGGAAGGGAGGAAAAGAGCAGGCAGGCTGAGGAGGACGTATTGGCCACTAGGAGAGAGAGGAGGGAACGGGGCAAGGGAGGTTGTAAAGAAAAAAAAGTCCAAGGCTGCTTGCTGAAGGAAACAACCGAGAGGCGAAAAAAGAAGAGATAAAATCGAAGAGTAACATGACAAACAACCCAAACGGCGATGACATAGCAATTCCATTGATAAAGGTCGTGTCACTAACAGTTTTTTAAACCGAGAAATGGCACCCACTAAATTACTTTTCCCGAGAAGTAGCACGACCGACCACCACTCCCCGGTGGAAAGTAAGAAAATAACCACTTCAAGTAACAAAGAGAGAGAGCGAGAGGGTGGTTGAAGGTGCAAAGCTTACTTACTTAATTATTCAGTGATTTTTTCCTCGTCAAGAGATAGTGGATTCCCGAAATTTCCCCACTCTCCCTTTCATTTCCTATCTTACCGGCCATATCTTCGTCGAATGAAATGTTCGGCACGTAGCCGAACCCTGAACACTAAAAGCCTCGCGAAGAGTAGGTAAATGTTTATCTAGGAAAAACAAGAGCGCGTCAAGAGTCGAAATCGACTGATAGCTGGGCAATTAGTAACCATGGATTCCAGCATTCGCTATGCGATGATAGAATAATCCTAAATCAAATAAAGATACAAATGCTGTTCGACAGGAAAGTTACCTCAGTATCGAAAATCGAACGGAAATTACAAAAAGGAGGCAATTTAACTTCATAATAAACGTGTGTACGGTGCAACCATTGTCAAAAAATTAGTAGGAATTTGATTTAGGCCTAAAAACGAATGAATATTGCGCATTTTTCATGCAATTCTTGAAATCTGTTATCAATACTATTCCTATGGACGAGTAAGAGGGTTTCAAGGAACTCCCGCCAGAAAAACTTTGTTTTATGACTCAACTTGTCAATAATTAAATACATATACTTTGGGAGGCTTTAACTAGTCTTATTGGATTCACAATCCTATGAAAATTACTATGGATACTAAAAGGTTTATTTTAGGAAAGTACAAAGAAATACACAACTTCCCATTCCTACCGCGATCAGTGCGTCAAAACTTCCTCTTCTTATATCAAAGTCTACGAAGCTCACAGCTGCGCCAAATACTATGAAAACGGCTTCTATTTTTAGTAACCATCACAAAAAATTCCAAAAAACCATTTAAGCCTAATATTTTGGCACCATGAGAAAGGTGAGAGATTTTCCTTCAAATTAAATCAAATTCAACGAATTTTTACCGAGTCATAATCTTGCCCTAACCACCTAGAAGAATGCTCACCCCCGTTCAATGGGCCAAAAAATAAATTCCATCATCGACAAAAATCGTAAATGAGTGCATGCTGTGAAGCAAACGTCAGCCAGAAAGTGCATCTGTCACCGCCGGACAGCTTATCACGGCAAGAACATTCCGCGTCAGATTCGAAACGTATAATGGTCACCCTTTCCACCCATTTCATGTGCACTCGCAGTCGGCGAAACGACGTTGGTCGACATTAGTGCACAAGTCACGCAGGCCGTGTTATTTAACAGCCGTGGACAATCGTGCTCCCCCCCCACTCTCGAAGCACGCCAATTAACGGGGGAGGGGGGAATTAAAAAAGACTGGAAAAAACTGGCGTTACAAGACCGCGTAGCAGATGGGAAAACGAACGAGGGAGAATGGACAGAGAGAGAGAGAGAAAGGAGCGGGAGCTTAGAGCAGTAATATCTCGTGTTTGTATCACGTGCAGACATTATACTACCTCCGCAAGGTCCGCCTTTATTAGCCTCTCGTCTTTAATGTGGGAGAGAGGGAGAAGCATGTACGCTTAACGCATCTATGAGCGCGTCCATCAGCGCGAAAAGCATTGCACAAGGCGTGGGAGGGAAGGGAAAAGAGATTGGTGCGATGAAGAATAGCAATGGAATTGGACTCATGTAAAACTTACGACTAGACGAAGGAAGACTACAAGAAAAACGCAAAAAATTAAGCCACATAACCTAGGCCTATAATAAGTCGTTTCCACCTGGCTGATGTTCATATTACTCTATGAAATCTTAAAACTCACTTCGATAAAAATATTACCAAGTTATAAATCTCGAAATATGATGCCGCCAGTTATTTGCACTAGCTAGGTGAGTTATTAGGTTAGAATATTGTTACGCCCAAATTATCTATGAGCATTTCACAGGATTGATAGTTTTCTGCGGATGATTGTGCTTTGCTGTTACAGATTATTCGTTTTAGGTACGTCGTTTGCCTGGATATTAAACATTTACCTGGTTAGCAAACTGTTTTCTCCTCGATCCCAAGTACTCATCCCAATTCTATGATTGGTAAGTCCCAACAAAAAGAGAATCAACGAGGTTAGCCTAGCCCAGCCCTCCGCAAAGCTCCGGAGCTGGTGAAAGAAGAGGTTGGTGGTGTGCGTTTAAGCTGGATAGCGTAGCGGTCCACCTCCCTTAAATAAAAGCTAAAATATTACAGAGATAGTGAATTTCCATAAAATTTAGCCATAAAGAAATGTTTAACTATCGAAATATTACAGCAGTAATTTTAGAACCACGCTAAGTCCATTGAAAAATCTACAAGTCTACACCAACATAATACCCAGCATGTCACCTCAAGGGTATGCGGCAGTGGAGATCACTAAACCGACCAAGCCGAAAGGATAAATCGAAATCTCAAACCAACTTCCATTTGTTTGGCACACCGGACATTGCAAGATTCGAGTTACTTTCAATGGTAGAGCTCGGTTAAAAGTTCTTGGACTTGTCGCAAAAAAATTTTTGACCTGGGACTGCCTTATTTTGATAAATAGCAGCTAGAAAGAGGTGCGAATGACGGTGGGCATTTTCTCCAATGATTTCACTTAAAACCACGAGCAAATGTTGCTAACCTCACTGCTTTTAATTCATTGAAGTGCGTGGACCTTTCAACCTAGCTATAATGTTTCCGGGGAGAGGAATGCACAGTTCGTAAGGCATCAATACGCAGGGATGGCATCTCGAAGCAGGGAACGCACCGTAAAACCGATTCGAGTTACTCAATCTCGAAGAAGGAGAAAGGTGATGGGCGTGGTGGGTTCTACGCTGACCGACGCAGGAAAGAAATGATTCCTCCCTGCCCGGGCAGAAGGCGCGGAGGGAGAAGGCCGATGGGGCAAATGGCCTTCCCCTCGCAGAAGCGAGGAGGGGGGTGGGCTGCGGAGAGGACGAGGCAAGAGAAGGGGTGAGAAGGAAGAACAGTCTCAAAGACATTGAGAAAACGATTGGTTTTGTGAAGGGGCGTCGACGCCATAAAGCCGCTTCATTCTGAGAAATCGTCTTTCGACCGAATGATAGAGCTGTGCCCCCACCAAAAGACTTACACATAATATGACTGTCTGGCTAAATTGCTCGGGTATGTGCGCGTCCGAAACGTATAAATAAAATGATGAATTCCGAAAGAATAAGAAATGGCCACTGAAATCATGAGTGAGGACCCCATTTGTACCAATTGGCTCTCTTCCATCAGAGTTTCTCGTAACAAATAAAATGTGGGAGGGAAAGAGAAGTAGGTAAGTAAAAACTATTTACGAAATATTCAATTTATTCGGGTACAAAATTGTAGTGAGAGATCAAATACTTAGAAATTGATAACAAATAAAAAAAGAAGATCGTTAGTCTTAGAACGAAATATTTTCTTTTGCTTGTGCATCATGAATACGAAGATGACAATAAGAAGATGCAGGACGACTAAACGCTTAAAAGACGGAAAATTAGGCATCTCATAAAGCTAGAGTTCACGAGAGAAGCCAAGCAATAATGCAGAAGAGAAGAAAAATTAAGTGCTTGGATTGAGTACTGAGGACCGGTTTAGAAAAAGATAGGTTTACGCTCACAACCATTAACTACGCTTCTCATCGTTAATAATAATAATTCATCTCTAATGCGAATTTGGGTCTGTATAGTTCTCTCTTACAATTAACTCGTTTGTCGAACACAAACACCCATGTCCTCCGCAGTAAATAGTCTACTCAGGCGGGACTCGAACCCACAACCTTCGGGTTAGCAGACGAGGACTTCATCCCGTCCCTGACAAGCACATCCTGGAAAGGGTCTGCGCAAAGAATATGCTGCCCCTATGCATGACAAATGGAAGGACTTCACTCCTTGAGATTCATAATTGAACGTCATTTGACCGGTTTAACATCATCATAAGTGGCAATTTGCTATGTTTGCATAAAAAGAAGTAATTTGAGATTACCATGCTTACAACCCAAGTCACAGAGACAAAACAGTGGGATGGCTATGAATTGGGGACACACAATGGCAGGTTCACGGGCAACGGCCTCGTGTGACAAACTCGCACGATCGGTTGCACGCTCGCAATTTTCCAATTGCGAGATGAGGCGGTTGGAGTGAGAAAGACAGAAGAGGGTATATGAGTGTGTGCCCGTGAAATGGCTGCAGTGGGGAAGGGAGCGGCCAAATCGCTTTCGGGAAGAGGGGAAAAAATGTGGGACGGAGAGTCATGTCCTTGACCCTCATGTGATTTCAAATGTTCTGTCCGCCGAGGGTAACAGATGGTGAAAACCTTGAAGAGGAGGGAGAGGGGGGAGGGTACGAAGTAAACGGGGCGGAAGGAGGGAGAAAACAGCGATGGCGTGCAAAGAAGGAAGGGAAAGAGAGGTAGAAGGAAGAGGCTGCAACGCAGGAAAAATGAAAGCTACGAACTAAGGGAGGAAAGAATTATGTGCTCCAGCTCCGGATTACTTTGGAAATCTTAAAGTGTCATCGAAATATCAAAGTAACCATGGATCTTCAGCCCATGAATACTTAAGAGCTATGTCGACTCATCCATAAAAGCCACCACAACCTATCCGGATAAAATAATTGTTCATAATGGAGAACTTCATATTTATACGCTGAATGTTACACATAATCACATCAGATAATTAATGAATCACACACGAAGATCAAGACTAGACCTCTGAAAGATTAATTCTCGGAGTTTACGAAGTTGAAATTCCTGAAAAGTCTGAATAATAAAACACTGAATTCGACCTACGTATCACATTATCAAAGCACCTTAATGGAAGAGAAAATTAGCTGTATAAACTAATTTATGCTTCATCAATAACAACCACCCCTTTGGATAAGCTGTTCGAAGAAAGAAATTCTTGCATATTGTGAGCTTCGAAGGAATCACTTTTAAAGCACAGACGAAAGCACATGTTACGTGTTCACATATTTACACAGGTTGCAAACGACCAAAAGCTCAAGACAATCAAAATTGATGAACCTCGCGTTGGCATGCAACGAAATCTTCAGACGCCAAGGATGCACCAAAGTACAGGAAAGGTTCAGGAATAAAGGCACGAGGAGGACGGGGGAACAACACTTATATAAAAAAGAGCAATTTCGAGTCAGAGTTGGAAAGATGGAAAGTTGGAAAGGAGGAATGAAATGCTTGGCAGGAAAAAAGAGAAGAGGTGGTGGGAACGAAATTAAAGTGTCACTTGGCTTATATTCCGTCCGTGGATATCTCTCCTCGTGGGGCACGGTCGTCTCTCCTCTCACTCTTGAACTGGTGTTTTGCCTGTCATCGTGAAAAGGGAAAAAATGTAGCAGCCTTTCGTAAGGAAAACCGCGATACTCGGCCGTAGCGTACGGCCGACCCTATAAAAAAGAGGAGCCGTCGTCTGGAAGGCTAAAAAAAAGTGAGGGAGAGACGAAGGGTGGGGTGGGTAGATCTCGGGAAGGGAGCAAGAGATACACACTCGTAAAAATGGACCTAATGAGTGCGGAGCGCAAAGGAGTGGCTCAAAGAGCGTGTGAAACGAAACATATTCTTTGGGGTCATCCAGAGACATATATATAAACTATAATGAATTCATAGTCTAATATCCTGTTGCTCGCATAAAGATTTGATATATATTGTTATTATTTATTGTGTTTTTGCATGTGACGTTTTGTTATTTTTGTAAATTTTAGGGACCTGACGGTTTTACGGATTTTCCACCGTACTAGGGTGAATGCAAGGCCAGAATCTCCCCTCACCGGCGTGTTATAATCCAGTGACTTATTTACACCCTGAAGAGGTGTCAGCCTATAACAGGGTCCACACTCGTTTTTATTAATGTTATGTGTTAATTCTTGTATAATTTGAGAGAGTAAATAAACATCTTTTCAATTTAAACTTCTCGAGCGCCGCAATAATTATTGTGTACACAACTAGCAATGTTATCGCACGGCTTCGTTTATTCAGCATTGTTGAGCTGCCACATTCTGTCGGCATGTGATAGTCATTGCATGGCAAAAATAAATAGGCGACGATGAACACGATACGGCAATGAATCCATACGATAATATACTGTTTTCGCGTACGATGATTGTCACGACGTTTCGAGATTGATCCTTTGGGTGTCTATTGCAGAACTTAATGACCGCTAAACATTGATTGATATCAAATCCATTATTGCCAGATTTTACAGTTCACCGACTTCGACTCTATGACCGTTCTTTTTTCTTTGCTACGGTACTGATATGGCAATATGAGAGTGATACTCTTCAATCGTTAGGATTGAATGACATGGCATTGTAATGCTACCACATATACAGCATAAACAATGGCCGCCTCTTTGAGTTAAATTCGACGAGGGGCGAGATATGACAGCAGTGCGGCTCATAACGATTGATATTTAACGATCGTTTAGTGCCATTGGGACACACTGGGACCATATTCAGGATGGATTCGACATAGACGAGCCGTGAAAATGTGAACTTGACGTCACAGCCCCGACCAGTATCAATTTATTTATTTAAAATTTATTTATTTATTTATTGAAAAAAATTGTTCACATACAGCAGTAGCGCCAATTTATAATGAAACATAACAAAAAACAAGAAAGAGGACAAAAACACAATAACAGCATAAAAATAAGCAACGAGAGCCCAACATAGAAAGGGGAAATATTTAATTTGTTGACAGGTGGGATATCGCTTGGGTGGTGAAATAGTTACATGGTAAATAAAAAGGATCGACAGTGTGAGGGGGTGAATTTAGAAGGGATGGGAGGCGAAATAAAGGTGAGCGCTTGGTGAGAGATATCCTTGGAATAGGCAGATGGAGTAGAGTATGGGTGCGGGTGGATCGAGTTGGTATCCTGAAGTTGAAGAGAGAAAGCAGTTCAGGGCAATCAATGGTCGAGTTAAGGGTATTGTGGAGGAGTTTTAAATCCATTTTAAGTCTGTGGTTTTCGAGGTTAGAAATGGAAAGAGAGGACAGCACAGCGTGTGAGGACATATTACGGAAATGTGGGACTCTGTGCTCGACTATTTTGGCAAAGAAGTGAGAGATGCAATCGAGGGATTTTAGATTTGTTGGGGCTGACATAGACCAAATTGGGGAAAAATATGATACTATGGGAAGGACAATTGTTGAGTAGAAGGAATAGAGTGCTATTGGATCATTAATTTCTGTGAAGCGGTAAAGAAGGACATTGCTTAAGAAATAAGGACATTGCTTTATTTTTTTAGAATTATTTAAATCATATTTTTGGAAATTTTCGCATTATTTTGACAGCAGAAGAGTCGAGAACTCTATCGCACGCGAGAAAAATGCTTAAGTCCATTCTCAAGCGGATATAGCGGCCAATTTGTACGGATTTGTTCAACTCAGAAACCCGAGTCCCGAGGAGCACATGGTGTTTCTCTCCGACTTCTCCGGCGGATTCCCCGCAGGAACATTCGCGCGTCCAAATCCGGTCGGCAATTCTCACAGACCCTAAAACGTGAAAGATCTAACCTGCCTAGAGTGGAGGTGTGGAGACGCCCAGAGGGACGGAGAGGTAGTTGGGGGGTGGGTACATATGTAGGAGGAGGCTGGCTGGAGTGGATGGACGTGGGACGGACTCGGTGGGCGTGTCGGAACAACAGACAGCTCGCCAGGGAAGGAGCGGAGGAGGCAGGGCACAGAGTAGAAGAAAGAGATACTCTTAAAAGTGGGAGTGAATGAGAGAGGGAGAAAAAATGACAAAGGAAGCGAGGGAAGAGCGAGTTTCAATGAGGTGGAAAGGTGAGAATGACAGAGAAGGAACAAGCATGGGCAAAGATGGAATGTGAAAAGATAAAAGTTCAGCGGAACATGATGACCTCCAACACGTTTGCACACAGAACATATACAAAGTAACACTTCCACCTGATACTTGGATACACGCGCTAAAAATATAAGGAAAAGTGCTAGAAAAAAAATATAAGGAACATTAAAGGCAATTATGAATGCAGTATCACTCGTGAAAATCATTTGAAACGTTTGTGTTTACTGGTAAATGATGAAGAAGTAAATGGATCCAGCAAGTAATAAATCTGCTGAGAAATCATCCTAATTTCCTACTCGCATTGGGTGAGTTCTACAACAAATTGTCCTATTGAAGACCAAGAAAGGGAGATGATTTGTAAGGGATTTGAGCATACATGACTGGTACGAAACTTTTAGAAAATAAAGCATAGCATGAACAAAAAACAAGCAGAATAGTGATATACGGTTTTGAGAAAGGCTTCACTTGGGAGCAATTATCTCTCACAACTAGGAGTTTAGACCTAACATAGCGACGTATTGTAGACATGAATGGGATACAAATGTCGGGAATATTCAACAGCATTCAATTTCGCTATATAATATACAGTTTCACTATCTGGACTATCTGGACTATCTGGAAGGGGTTAAATTATTCTCCATTAGACAGTGAAAACAAGAACGGGAAATGAGAGAGAATTGTGCGAATTGAACAAAAAGGGAGGTGATCCAAAAGGATTAGCTTTTCAAGTAATGAATGGGTGGGATAAAGGGGCGATCGTCAGCGCAGTTCGCACGGCCATTACGCCGTCAAGAGAGGGTTGGGGAATCGCAAGAGGGGAAAATTGGGACTTCTTCGAATTACGTGCACAAGAGTCGAATACGTGCGAGTGAGTGTGAGCCACAGCCTACCCGCGCGGTTTTTCCCCTTTCATCTCCCGTCCCTTCATTGGCCGGCCCTCTCTTCGCACACTCGCGCACCCCAAGCACCACAGACACATTCTTTCCCCTCCCAACCCTCCTCTCCTCCGTTCTCCCCGCATTTTATTATTTCCGAATGAGAGCCAGTTGTTCGGGGACGTAGTTTCCCTCGCCCCGTCTCAAACGGGAGAGCGTCGGAGGAAAGAGAACTGCACGGATCAGAACACTTGAGTGGTCAGAAAACAAGTAAAAGGTTGTAAGTAACGCATTAATTTGCCTAAAATAAACCTACAAAATATTTTCTACATTTTCCGCGACGATTTCGAAATCCAAAGGGCACAATCTGCAATAAACAGTGATTGGAAGGAAAAATTAATGGAAATAAATGCTGTCGACAACCAAGAATGATTGAAGCATTTCATGGAGGATAGCAAAATGAATAATGACGGAAAATGCAATCAGTAGATCCGACAATGGCAAGGAAAGGTGCAGCAAACCTATATTTCCAATGCAGAATAGTGATGACAACTGTCCATGACGGCGATAATGGAGAACTAGCAGATATGACACTGTCCTCACAGTCACAATACGTTATGGTCTATGAGATCAGCTAAGAATACGAACGATATTTCTTTTTAAAAGTGTGAGAAATCAACATTACGCAAAAAGGGCAATAGGCGATATTGAATTCATCACCGACGATGATGGTAATGCCCAATAGAAGAGGGCTCCACCAATCGATATTGTCCTATATACTCCGCAGTCATTGCCAAATCGATAAACCGTGACCGGCTCGATTTTCTCACGATGAGAGACGATGAACAAGCATTGGAATATCGGAAACCCCGTATTTCACACATCGACGAGAACGCCACTTCGCCACGCTTGATCTTGCCTAAGCAACGCTGCACACTTGCGGCTGCGATTTATTATTTTTTAACGATAGACAAATGACGAGGGCATCGACGACCAAGAGCAGCCTAAGACGGCGATTTCACAAACCTTATGCCTGCAAAAGCGCTTCGGGATGATAGGCACATAATCGACCACCTACTCTTTTCTTGAAGACCTCCCCTTCTCTGAGACGGGAATTCGCGATGCGTCATCGACAGCGCTTAGTTGAAATGTCAGAATGTCAAAGACTGACATGTTCGATCAACGAACGTAAAAAACTACGCCTAAGTATTGTCAACCGGGATTTCTAGATAGGGAAATCAAATCAAATTACCACCACCAAATGCCAGGAATTGTAAAATATGATCACTCGCGGCGAAATATACGCAAAACATAGATGAGGCAAATTTTAAATTGACTAGAATGAAATATTAATGGAAACTGTTCCAGTAAAATTGTCTTTGACATCGTGATTTTGCACTAGTCACCACCGTAATGCACACTTTGGATGGTTTAAACACTTCAAGTCAATATCAAACTCTCAATGTTGCTTGGTCTATTTAAGCGACTTCTCTGACACGGACTAACTCAGTAGTGCGAGTGACTGACTTTTATTTCTCCCAAATAGAACTAACAAAATAAAAAAGCTCTCACATACCGCACGTGAACCAATGTAGCAAGAAATGGTATTTAAATCAAAAGCGGCTTCATTTGTTTTTAAGCATTTGTACGCATTACTAAGCCTTGTCACCATCTACCACAATTTATCAACCATAAATTTTTACGAAAAGAAACAGCCCGGCATTAATTGGAGGCTCGTTGGATTCTCGGAATCGCTAATCCACGGAGGTAGTGCGACCGAGATACCAATCCCAAGGCAGATACGTCTCACACCTACTGAAGAGCAGCCCGGCGTGCAAAACACTCACACGCACGTTATTTCATGTGCTCTCGAAAAATTTCTTCCGAAGACAGATAAGGCCCCGCGATAAGGACGCTATGAGGGAGAGGACTCCCTTCAAACCTAAGAAGCAAAATCATAGGAACGCAGGTGAGGACGTGAAGAGAAGGAAGAAGGCTTAGCACGGTGAGGGAGGGAAAAATCCAAAAATTTCGAAGCCCTCTTAAAAGAACGACAGAAACGGTTACCCCTCCTCCACCCCACCACAGTGCACTTCTTTAGGACTCTAGGCGAAATGTGCCCCAAACGCGCTGGTGCGAATTTTCTTTCGTGCCTCCTTAAACGCGCACGGGGGCGTAAAAAAAGGGAAAGAGACGGAATATTGGGCGTCCATAAAAAATAAGCGAAAGCTAAAAAGTAGCCGGCTACCGACCACTGCCGCTCCTATGCGGGTGTTTCTCTCTCTCTCTCTCTCGGCATGAGTTTTCCTCGCTTTGACCCTGAGGGCGGAAAGAGATATGGACGCAGAGAAAGAGAGAGAGGAACTCGGCATGAGGCGAAAAAAAAGCTGTTGGCGGAGAATCGCTGCAAAGGCTTTCCCGCTTTTAAAAGCCCGAGCATCTCGCACAAGTAGAGGGGGGAGAAAAAACTGTTTCTTCGAGATCTTGAGTAAGAATAATATCTGAGACGGAGAACTCGCATTGAAGAAGAGAAAATGGGAATCTTTTCAAGGGTTTGCTCCTCCCGAGTTGAAAATGTAAAATTTTGGAGCCCGCGGCCAGTCACCTTGGACAAACTATGCATTCGAAGGAAGGATTTGTGTTAATGCGCGGCCAGAGTCGTGTTCGCCGAGTACAAAGAATCCTTCAAATATGGGCGTAAGATTTGAAAACGGATGTTTCATTTAGTATCGCTAAGAAATGCAAACGGTGAAATCCTAATTTCCAGCATTTTCGGGTTTCCGTCCGCATATTTTGTTTGAAATAGGCAACAATTTCACCAGCTACCCGGTTGTTTTCGAGGATGTTTTGAAGGAATAGTTGTCACAGTGATATAGGCAGGGGCTATCTTAAAATAACTATGAACTAACATTGAAATCCCGAATTGTGCCTGTGTCCCGAAAGTGCAATGGCTGCTCCATAAATGGTGGGATGTACACCAGAGCGTGGGTGCAGAACTTTACACTCCGTTTAAACACATACATTCTCAGCTATAGAACTACATTCGGATCAGCTTGAAGATCACCGTAGCAAAAGCATTCCTCAATAAATTATTATACGTCACATGCAGATGCGAATTAAAGTCACCAGCCCAAAACCATCAAGCAATAATTTACTTGAAAATAAAACTGATGTGTATACTTTAACGCGGTAAATGAGCAACCATCATTCATGAGACATACCAAAAAAATTAGGAAACGACATATCTCCATTATTATAGGAATATATCATTAAGAACTCACGAAATCGGTATAACCTCGTCGGAAAGTCGCACAATAATAGAAGTCATCAACTATTTCACGCATACAAAGACAGAAAACCACTGCAAACAACAGACAAACAGCCCCGAACACTCAATCAATGGCCACCAAATTCGGAGGTGCCTGTCCCCACTCATTCCGCTCATCTAAAAATATTCCGCGGGAGAAACAAACTAACAGTGGAATAGCATCCCTCCTCAATTCTAAATTTTTGAGCGGAGTCCATTTTTGAAGTAGCGTCCAATAAAAGCGACGGAATTTCTTTGCCGTGGCATCTGCATTACAAGGGCCACGCTATTTACGACGGAAAGATAGACATCCGAGCTCGGAGGCGTTATAAACAATTCAAACCGCTGAAGGACCAGAGGACGTGTGAGTGAGAAGATGAGGGCATTTGGGGGAGGAGGGTTGGAATGGGGGGAAGGAACAGGGAGGAAAAGAAACGGACGCGAGAGAGTAAAGGAGAGAAGCTGAGGAGGGATGAGGAGTGAATGAAGAGGAGAGAGGTGCTGAGGGACATGGAAAGAGTGAGTTGTCGGTGGAGGAAGGAAGATTAAAAAAAAATAAATTGAGAGAATTCCTTTCTTCTTATCCTACGGACGGAGAAGGGATCCGATCTCAAAGAAGTTAAAACAAACATTCGGCAAAACAAGAAGTGAAACGAAGTGTTGTTTTTTTATTTATTTCTGGCAAACATAGAGGAAACCAAGGTACGAGAAAAGATGGGAGAGAGAAGACTACCAAGACGAAGGAGTGTTTTTTTCCTTTTTCGATCGACTTCATCGTAGACGGAGAGGATATACGTATACTTTCCAATAGCTATCCAATAAAACTGTTCCTCGCGAGTGACTCCGAATGGATTCATTAACAATCTAGCTTTGCGGAGTGAATAGCGTTGAAAGCGTCCCAGGCCAAGTCTTCACAGGTGAGGTGACTGAAAGATCCAGTGATTTTTCCCATACTAGCATTACCTCATATTACCCCTTACGTTCAATATTATACGTATCCCCTTACGTTTTCATTATTACATCCAGAACCATGAGTTCATCAAAGTGTACAGAAGAGGAAAGGACCATATGGAATACCATACCGAAAAGAAGAACAAGATGGATTGGACATACTCTGAGACACAATGGATTTGTGAAGAGCAAACTGAAGGCATAGCAGAGGGAAAAGTCCCCAGAATAAGACCCAGGAATAAGTTCATGGACCAAATATAGAGGGAAGTACACAGGAAAAGATACCAGGAGGTAAGGGAACTAGCATTCGACAGGGAAGTGTGGAGGGCTGCAGTCAATCAATCTTAGGATAGAACGACCAATAACTGAATGATCCAGAATCACGCTGAAAGTATAGCCTCCTTTAATGTTCTTACGCATGAAGAAAAATATATTAACTTCCTAGTGGAATACTCATAAGTTACTTCAAACGATGATAACTGGAATAAAAACAAAAAACCACAAGGCGCAGAGCTCGAGTATGCAGTAGTACGAACATAAATAACTGCGGCGAGAGAGCTAGAGGAGGCAGGTATGAGTCTTATAAATCTTCCAGTCTTAGTATGATCAGGGCGAGATATTTATGGAAATGATGACAGTTTCCTCGGGTATCCATTTCTTTACAAACGTGAGGGGCCCAAGGCCACGCTGAAATGGAAGGAGGCAATAAGCCGAGTCGAAACGAAACTCTTAAGTTGTTCCATACATTCGTGGCCTTCCCGTCACCCACACAAAGATCCATACCGTCGGAGTGCATTGGAAACAATCGTAGAGCTTTTTTTTCATCCGCTTCAACTTTTTTTGCAAACGCTCCTTAAAAAATTTCCTTCCTCTTTAAACTAGCGAAAAAGGGAAAGGAGAGGCCCTAGAGGGACCGTGCCGCCTCCTTAAGAAGTAGTATTTTTATGACCAAGGGGTGGCAGTAACTGCAGTGGTTCTTCGGTACCACTCTCGTGTTCTCCCTCCCCCCTTCCTGAATTCCTCCACGCAACAATTCATTACTACAACCCCCCTTCTTCCTCCCGACCGTCCAACCCCACTCCCGAAAAACCAAAACATGTCCTGACGACTACGACCTATTTCTCTTTGTTTTCCCATTTAACAGCTTCCGCTCACCCGAAAAAGAAGTGGGAGTAAAAAAAATGACTCGCCATCTGTCCGCAATGGAGAGAAGTATCGTCAAAAAGCTCCACTCGAGTTTTATGGAAATTTTTATTGGGAAGAGTCGAAAACGGCCGTGGAAACCTTTGTCTAAAAAATTTCGGAATCACCGATGGAACGTTAACTTTTTTCTTCCCCTGGCTGTCGTTAATTTTATTCAAAAACAGTTAGAAGTTATTCCCCCTCCCCCGAAATATGCTATCCGGAATTAATAAAAGCTCCGTAATTTCTTAAGTGGTAATAAATGTTTCGAGGCACAATTCGGATGAGAAACCATCGCTGAGTTTCTTCCCTCAATCAAAGATTGGTGGGCGAGTACATCTTCCCATCAGCAATAACGAGAGCGGATGTATTTTCTCAAAGCGACATAATAAAATATATATAAATAACTATAACGAGGCATGTCGTCATGATGTAATAAAACCTTACGATCACATCAATGATCACCGGTCGACGAAGTATCTAGAGAGAAGAAAGATATGGCACGAGGTAAAAAAGCGTGTCAAGCGAGAAGTCACGACCGCAGGAAAAAAATCCATCTCTGGAAAAACTCGAAGGAAAATTACGATTGGAAAACATCTCTCGCGCATGACGCCCTTGTTTCTTCCGAGATTTGAAGAAACAAGAGGTTTAAAACAGGCAGAAATAGACGCGTGTGTTATCCAGATAAGAAACGCCGACTGGACTACATAAAACGCCGATGACGGAACTTTTTGATCTTTCGCGCAGGGTGGGCAAGGATTGTGGACCCGGGAATCGATGGCGGGTGGAAGAGGAGAAGGAAGAACTAAAGGACCGATCGGGAAGAAGATGGAGATGCTTGATTAGAGACAAATGGGAGCATCTGCTCGACAGGAATCCGTTCCCTTTCAAGGAGTGAGTAGGAACTATTGCATTCATTTCCCTCCGTTAAGGAGCCGACCCCTATCTCTCGAGAAAATCGCCACCACACAATTCGGCTCTTAAACTCAGGATACCATAACAGACCATTGCGATTCCCATTTGACAGAACGCTAGAACTTATCTCGCCTTGGTGATGGTTGAGACTTCAGCAATGTTTTCCGCATACTAAGTTAGCTCCAGTAGCCATATTAAGGAGACTTCAACGACGAGGTATGCGAACAATGTTTTATGTAACTCCCGATATCGATCCCAAAGGGAATCAGATACACCAAAAACTTCAACGCAGAGAAAATAAGGCTTCTGACATCTATCAGAAGACAATGAACTTCCACATTTTATGAGAGGTCACCATTTGCCCTTATTTGGGTTGCTAATGAATTCAAGAAGCTAAATAGACTAGCCTCCCATATCACTGTGGTTACCTGCAGACTATTGATGGTATATTCGGATGACTAAATAGTTTCGTTTACTTACCACCAAAACTGTTCAAAAGATCGAATACAGTTATCACAGACTTTTCACCTAATGTTAGTTAAAATCGCTTTTTCCCTTCGTGATCATCTCAGCTTTCATTGATGTGAAATTTCACTGACTGAAAGAGCTATTGAGGCAACGTTGCTCAACTTTACAGGAGGATGGATTTTTCAAGTGTAGATATTTTCTTGGCAGGCAAGATAATATAAACTGCTGTAATCCGTTGTTACATATTGTCCGTGTTTACAGAATTCTGAGAAGTGAAGGAAATTTCGGAATTTAAAATAAAAATAAATTTGCTCAAAGATATTTCATCAAATACAATTTATAAATATTTCATACTTTAAGGGTTTAAGGAAACTTAATACTTACCAATTTCGGATTCCGTCATTAATTTACTTATCGCACAACCAACTGCTTAAGATCATACAACCAAAATCGTCACACATACTTTATATCCTGGGTAAGACATAGAAATGTCCTAAATAATTGGCATGATAGCTAAAGTAATTTACGAAATTATGCCAGAACATAAACGGTATTACTTAATCGTGAACGAGCAAATGATATCAGCTGAAGAAACGAAAACTTCTTCTGTACGCCAAAAAGATAGCCACCGAATTGTAGATAAACTAAGATAAAATTATTAATTGAGGAATTATCAAGATTCATTCACAGTAGGGAACCTTTCCATAAAGGGTAACATTTTTTCTTAAAAGTGCTTATACAAGTCCCTAATGGTTTATTTCCACCATTATGACAAACCTTACAATTCCAGATCACTTTCGTGAGGGATATCTTTTGACAACATCTAATATTGTACGACGTATATCCCTTAGCGAATGACCAATTGGTTGACAATTTTACACACGCGGAATAAACTTAACTAAGCACTATATTTCAGTGAGTTTTCGATATCATCGCGCGCTAATGGCAATTAGGTAAACCTATAATAAATAACTTAACCGTCAACTGCATAATTAGTTTACGATGAGAGCATTTATACGCCGGATAGACCTCTAATTCGCCGGGCTGATAAATCGTATACGAAAACGGTGGGACCGTAAAAACAAAAATCGCCTCCCGAGTTCCCCGTCTTGTAATATAACCCGATCAACTGTAGTCACACCGCTTTTGACTCCTCAAGGCAATAAAACCAGTAACACTACAAGCTCATCCCCGCTCGTATCTCCTCTCTTAATATACATAAGGCAGCGAAAGCAGGTGGACCGACTCCTTTCTCACATCTGTCTCCATGCTTAACGCTCCTCACGAAAGCCCAGCGCCTCACCCCAACCTCTCTCCGTCTCGGAAACTCCTTCCCCTTGCCGCAAACCCTAACTCGCCCTTACCCTCTTTCCTTCCTTCCGTCTCCCCCTTTTAACTCCCCCATGTCCCTTGGCAAAACACTGAAGCTTGAGCGGAGGAGTGATAGAAAAAAGTGAACGGATGAAAGAAAACAAAGGGAAAAACAAATACACAAATAAGGAGACCGTGCCAGTTGCTCATCTTGCCAATGGGAAGTGTATCCCTTTGCTTCTCGACGGGGGAGGATCTGGAGGAGGAAAGATAAAACGTTTCAGTAAGAGGGGGTGGCATGTATTTCTCTCCTCTTCCCTCAAGTGCGTTCGACAAAGCGGCTGCAGAGACAGTGTTATGTAGTGGGGAAGGAAATCAGTTGAGGGGAAAGGCAAGGAACTCCTAAAGACCAAAAGGGGGGGAGGGTTACCAGCGGTTAAGGAGAAATAAACTTAAAAAAAATAGTCCAGCACGCTATCAAGGGGCCCCGTCATGGACTACTTATACAAATACGCAGTCACTTCATAACCCCTATTATCCTTCAAAGAGCTCGAAAGAAATAACAAACCTTTCCCACCGTGGCATAGTTGGTCTTGTTCCCTGAATAACAACTTACTTGAAACCATCCCGAGTGCATAGCATACGGACTTATTGGTCTCGATTATGTACGGTTTCTCAAGTGATTACAGTCAACTTCCTGCGGGTTTCGTTTTTAAGAAGACAGTACAACATTGCACATGAGATTTTAGTTCGTCAATTAATTGTGACGAAAACAGTCTATGTTCATTCCTAAGATTTTAAAAAGACATTAACATATGAGATTAATAAATTATTCCTCTCTATTTACGCTTGACTAAGAATCCTCATCAAAACTTGAGAAGTAAAGCGACTAATACCAATAATTCTTACGAATAATCTTACAAATGTAATCTCTGAAGTACTTTCAAACAAATCTGCCTAAATTACAAGAAGTTATGAATATTTAGAGGTGGAAAAATTAACGACAGTGAAACAAAAACACGAAGTTTTTGCCATACAAAATGCATTTTCTGAACCATAAGAAGTTCAACTCGAATGCCGTTTGGTGAGCCATTCAATATTGTAATTTATGCACATGATAAAGATATGGATACGTTTAAAACCGCGAAATTAACGAAGCATTGTTACCCAGTACCCTTTCAACCATTGTGTCAATGAAACAATTCCAGGAATACTTATTCTTCCGCACATTAAAGATGACGTGCTGGGGTGGACAAAAATAAAAGAAAGCTTTCAACGCCAACGACAGATGTAGCGCCGAAATATCTTTTCATCCAGAGAGCAAACACAGACTACATTCTCGGTGCGGTCGACAAAATGCAGGGGAGATAGGGCAATCGCATTCCTCTCGACGGGCGTAGAACGCTTTAACGAGTGGTTCCATTTGTTTGCTTGCTTGTGGGGGAAATAAATTAAGAGAGCAGCCTGGGACTTTATTTCTGGACGCGCAACAACATTCGTGCGTCACGCACTAAAATTAGGATCATTTTTAATGTCCAACTCCCTCCCTAGATCCTCATATCAGCCGAGCTACATTATATTGATGCGCCAAAATATACGGGGGATTATTCTCTTCCATGCATAGTTACACAATAGGAATTATAAACACATAATGGGAGTAAAAATTGGTGCTTTTTTAAAATAAAACAGCGGTACAAGATTATTCATCAAGAGCTATCGATGGCCGAAATGATAAATAAGATAATTTACACTCTCTTTCAAGTCCCTCATAATTTAAACTTTCACTACAGATTATGCTAGGATTACTACTTTTCTCTAATTATTTTCATTTCAAATTATTGAAATAATACCCCTGCATATTTTTACTTAGCACCAAAGCATCTGTTAAGCCGCCTAAATAGGGCTGCATGGGAGGACTGCCAACTTTTTGCTCAGCTAATCATGAAATAATTTATAAAACATACAAAGACAAAAACTTATTCCTCTCTTTAGCGAATGATGGCCAAATCAGAAAGGGGGATGTGTCCAAATTTCGTAAACAAATTAGTCGGAGGAAAAACCAACACGAAACAAAACGCGCACATAAAGAAACGCTTAAATGAAAACGTCTTTGGCATTATTCTCCTTCGATGGGGGGACGCTTGAGCGATGATTGTTTCGCCATCAGACGGACGCCGAGGGCCCACAAACTGGAAGGTTTGGAGAGGGCAGAGAGGAGATTGAAATGATGAGGGACGGCGCACAAGGCAAACAGCCAGAGGATAGGACGAAAAAAAAATTGAAAGAAAGAGTGCGGCAAGAGGATACCTACTATGTATGGAGTTGAAAGCGTTGTTTAGTGGGGAGGGGAAAGGAACTTTAAAAGATTCTTCGTAGGGAGAGGAGGGGGTAAGGTGCATCGAGGGGTGTACCAGGGGGTGTTTGAGTGGAAATGGATCCGAGAGAGAGAGAAAGGAGCGCAACAATGACCAATGCCACGCAGCGACGACGCTAAAATAAACAAAGCGTTGATTGGGGTTTCGTCGCCGATGAGTTATGAGGAGCGCTTAAGATGTTTCGAGGAGGAAGAGATTAGGGGAAGTGATGGAGAAGGGGACGGGGTGGGAAGGTTAGACATGGGATGGGAAGAGAATGGGGGAGAGAGGTTGAAACGACAGGAGGCTTGGAACGACGTAGAGAAGGAAATAATAGGAGAGATGATGAGCTGGAAAGTTGGAGAATTGGGGAATGGATTGACCGATACTACGTCCAAACGGGATGGCGATTAGCGAGCGAAAAAAAAAACTTTGCAATCGCTACTATATCAATAGCATGGTCAGTAAAGGAAAATGTACTTTTAATTCGAAAAATGAGTTGTTCTCATTTTTTACAGAGCATTGCCGAATTGGTATTCATAAATCCCCAAAAAGATATGATAGATAATACTATACGAATAAAATAGATAAATTTTACAAGAATGTTTAGATAAATTGAATATTTATTACCTATAAGTGCCATTAAGTCCTCTAAGCATGTCACAATTTGCCTCTTCTCGAAGCAAGAGGCGAAAAATTGAACTAATGTATAAGGTTCTCAATCGTTTAATTCATTAAATAGTTTAAAATTGATGCGATGAAGATAGTCATTTCGAACTTCTCTATTCGAAACATCTCATTTTCCTTAACGTTCTCGCCAAATATTTTTCAGGAATTAAAAAAAATTGTCACAACTGGTCCCAGTCTCCTCCGTAATGTGAATATTAACATAATTTGAATCGAAAAAACACATTAATGGAATTACATAAACAAAATGTAAGTATATATGTTAGATAAATAGTTTTTTGAGATAAGATAATTTCATATGCGGCTGGTAGGGTACCATGAAGATGTAAATAAAAAGTAAGGAAATGATAACGGAGGAGGGGATAGAGGGCTGAACACTTGATAGGCGTGTAAGAGGGAGGGGTGGACCTTCAGAATTGGGAGGGGAAGAGTGAGTTGAGAGCTGAAAGTGAAGGGAAGTGAATTTGTCATCGGTTGGCAGGAAATACGTTCCATGTTAAGTGATTCACTCAACAGCTGGAACCCGAAACCGTCCCTTCTCCGAAAACACTCTTCATCGACTCTTGCCGAGGCTATGGTCGCATTTGTTTTATTCGAAGAGCATATAGACTACGGAATACTTTGTGCCCAGCTGGTTCTCAAAAAGCTTATTAACGTAAAAATACGATCTCTCGTGACGAAATTCAAACGACCTTATCTCGCAATCCACTCCATTTATGAGCATCACTTAACATTTCAAATACTGCAACACCCAATAGGTTGAGCACTCGGAACCGAACCGGAGACCCACGAATCAAAATACGCAACTATTCTGGATATCCCAGCACTGAAAATATACGACGTATGACTAAGCCCTCGTAATTTTGATGGTTCAAGGAGGTAACGAGAGTCTTGAAGAGCAAAACCCACAAGGAAATTCAATCCTAATTTCAAAAATGAAAAAGAAATAAGGTCAAGAGGAGAGGCTCGGGTGCACTCTAAAGTACATTCTTGAGAAATTTGTGATAAGTACTAACTTCAGCAGTCAAAAATAGACTTCCAGCATCATTGATTAAGTGAGAGAAACTCAACCTAACTTAAAATCTTTACTCTTTTATAAATATACGTATATTTTGACGAACTGGTCAGTTTTAGTGGATATGAGGGTGATTCATTGAACGGAAAACCAATTTCAAATCTCTGCAATCCTAACAAGCAAGTCGTTCGAAAAAACATATTACACTAAAAAATAGGCATCTAAGACATTCAGCTTAGTTGAACTAGCTTGAAGAACAGTGCCAATTCCATTTCCCTCAAGGACTGGAGTTCAATTTAAGGCAACGTATACGATATTATGGAAGACTTGAGCAACGATTATATAAATGGGAGATGAATCTCTGATGACAAAACGTCTCCGTCACCTTCATTTCGGGTAGTTAATGGACACGAAATGGATAAATCACCGATTCCATCCAAGTCTCGTCTTTCTCACCCCTCCCACAGGAAGGGGAGAGAGGTCGAGTCGCGCTCAACACTTAAATAATCGAATTTGGCATCCTCACCAAAAAGTTCACAGAGCTTTAAAATCCAAATCCCCAGCACTCCAACCCTCGAATTTCCATTTGCACTTTCGCATCGGGGCCCCAAAACTCTCCATCCCCCCTCTCTCTCACAGAGCACCACGAGAAGCCAAGAGAGTTTTACGCTCCCCCCCCCCCCCCTCCACTTCCATTCCCAACCCCACCCAACCCCATCCGAATCATTTTAGATCCTCTCTCTCTCTCTCTCTCGCTCAGCATACATATATTCCGATTAGCATTTAAAATCGTTCCCTTCAAATCCGATTGGTTGGTTACCTTTGCTGTTGCTCCTACGCAAATAGGAGGCGGAGGGGCAGGGAGGGGTGATGACGCTGGCGGGGTGTGTTCCGCCAGGGACGAGAGAATTGGAAAGAGAATCATCCGCGCTCGCTTAATTTGCATAATTTCGTCCCAATGGTTATTGTTTCTCAGTATAGGTCGTTTTCCCGGGCCCAGAGGAAATATCCTGCCTCTCGAATACCCCCTCCCTCCTCACCCGCCTTCAAAACTTTGTATTTCCTATTCCCCGACCTCTCCACCCACTCTTCATATCCTTCTTGAACCTCAAAAACACCACCACGGCACCAACGACTCATCAAAATCCCCCCTCTCTCTCTCTCACACATAATTTCTCACCTCATCCCTCACCCTGCGAGTCCACACCCTAGCGGCCACTCCCCCTCGGAAACCCAATAAATCCCTCATCCCAACGCCGGGCGAGCAATGATATTATCCCGTTCCATTCGGGACCCGAGGCGCACCGGGACGGAGTCGGACGAAAAGACGAACCGGGCGTTCAGCAGGTTCCACTGAAAATTACTTAAATGTGACTCACCTGGGTGCTAATAGAAAAACAAATGTCCTTCACTTGATATTGACAACCAAATCATACCTCTCCACACAATTTTCTCCTCAAATTGAACTTAGAATTACCTGTGGCGTAACCACGAATGGTTGAAACATGGAGAAAGAATTGCATTTTCCCATCTAATACAAACGCACTACCCGCTATGAACAATTTGTATGCAGCGAAAAAAACCGAATACTTGGAATAACTCATAATAAAAACGATGTACAGTTCCACTACGTTGTAATTCAGTCTACCGGTTTCGACGTCTACAGTGTTTTTTAGGACAAACAGAAGGAAAAATTACGAATGCGAACCTTTTATACAAACTCAAGTAAGAATTGGGAGGGGATGGGTGAGCTGAGGGAGGTGAAATGAGAGGATGGAGGGAAGTGAATTTGTCATCGGCTGGCAGGAAATTTAAAACTTAAACTTTCGTGTAAACTTAAAACATGGTGGAAGTGTACATCTTTTTAAAAAGAGTAATTCCTTCCCGTCGTTCCACAACGTAACATCATAATCAATAGAGTTGAATGCAAAGAAATGGATTGAAAATAAAATGTAAGCATCTTGCGACACAACTTGTTTAGCTGTGAGAAAATTACTGCAATAACTAAAGTACAAATGCGGTAATTCGATGGAAATGGCGCTGCATTCAGCTCCTATGGCAAGGTTGTTATATATCGATTATATTCTTCCTTCGATACAGGTCTTCGCAACGCAAACAAGTCCGCTAGTAATGTGCTTATTTTAGTGTTTTTTCTATAGGCATAGCATAGGATGTTCAACGTTTTTGATGATTTTTATGTGTATTTTTCTTCGGAATAATGACAGGCGCCGCATATTCGCAGATTTTCCCGGGTGTGCAATGGTGTTAAATGATCAGTAAGCACATAAATGACCGCAGTGTAGTGAAAATGGTTGCGAAGACCCATATCGATATATCGAATCGAACTACCCTGCTCCTATGGCTGGGAAAAAAAGCATACATTACAAATTAGTTGTCGACTAATCTGCATATCTGGTACATTACTATTGATTTTTTATAACTTGGGCATGTCATCAGAGAAAGCAGAAATTTTTTATACAAAACATTGGTGGAAGTAAGAATTCGTTTGGACTCCGTCGTTGGACTGTCGCGATGAAATCTATCAAGGGGTAGTGAAAACCGACGTGACGGCTGGATTGGAACGCGTTTAATGGCGATTCCGCCGAAAAATAACTTCAATGTCACTCAAATAATGCTCCAGCTACATGTGGATAAAACATACCCTAGGTTTGGTATGAAAAACAAAACCCTTTCCTTACAAGCTAGGTTTTTAGTTAAATTTGGATTTAAATAGTTATAAAGGTAAAATAGGTAATATACCTATGGTGGAATTTTATTTTTCTGACAAACACAGACGATATTATCACGGAAAACTGTACACAATGAGTGAATTCACACTGTGATAATTTCTTAAAAATTGATCCAGGCTGAAAGAAAATGAAGCACTGGCGCCCAAACTGTCCTGAACTGACGCTAAGCACTTCTGTAAATGTCGTAGGAGTCATGCTTTGGACACGAAATACGTCATTTACTCGAGCGCTCCATTTGAACCCACATGTGAATTTACATAAGTGGGCCATAACACGAAATTATTACCTCTCCACAATTCCTTAACATACCTCTCCAGTTAGGGAGAAGTTGATGACACAGACATGGGGTAAAAATACATATCAACGACCGACAGACATAAAGGCGAATGATAACGAACAGCAGATGTTATTCAAAGCTCAAAAATGAAAACATTCACGGAAATACTAAGCCATAAAATCGATTTCAATTTGTCGAGCGAGTAAAGAACATCCACAGCAAATGTAAATATACACATAAACCGGATGGTGGGTCTCTCTCTTAAGACATGCCCACAATTTAAAACGATGAGTATATCGTTTCCTTTCATCGTATCGTCATGAAAATGGTTAGGTACGCCATCACCTCAAAAGTTCACCCTTGAATTCACTACTGGTAAATTTTTTTTGGTCCGCTGGACGATAAAAAAGTAAATCGAATATCATAACTTATTCACAGATACAAATGAACGATAAAAACAAAGAGGAAATTTATACGGCCCTAAAACTTTCGCCGCGGGTTCCAGTCGATTAAAAAAAATGCTTTTAAACGTCATCCTTCCACCGGACCTCCCATTTCTCAGCACAATCTGGGCAATAAAGCAATGTTTTAATTGGTTTCCAAATGCTTAATATACGATTTCTCTCCCTCCTCAGAATCCTGGCATCTTATTCCCCAGGCGATGTCAAATCTTTCTCACTGCCGGCAAAGAGACCACTCCAATAGCATTCTCCCAGGGAAAGAGGGTCTCTTCATCTCGGACGCAGCCTCCCGCCGGGTCCACCACATAATCCCCTCCTCCAAAGATCACCTTCCCGAGATATTATTCATGTACGCACGTTTCTCATCTTCCTCAATCACGCGGGACACTCGCGATACAGCCCTATTCTTGATCAAACGGAACACCATATTGGTGAAATAGGGTTTTTTATCCCACCAAGGTGCGCCATTCCGATGTAATTGAGACGTCGAAGACAAACTCATTTGTTCATTAGTTAGTAGGCCATGAGGGTAGCTCGTTCGTATAAAGAAAGGCGATTTTTCGTCTTTGACTCCGCTGTCGCCTTACTCGAGGAAGCATGAGCGAGGAAAAGGCAAAATGTTTTAGTTGTTTTCTATATGCTTTTTTAATTTCCCGTAATTTATCGTATCATCACCGTAGTTTCCATCGCCTACTTTTTCAAAGTTGCTAATAACTCTACTTGAGATCCATTCACAGCCTAATCCGCTAATCTCCATTTCAAAATCCCAAGTTCAACTATTAATCATGCACATTGTTAGTTGACGGATGAAATGAGGGGAACGACTGAGAAAAACGCAGTTTATTCCATTTTGATATCCACTTACAAAGCGAAATAGATAGGCGTGTAATTAGACCTATAATTAGGTCTTTCACACACCCACTTTTCTAAGGTTCTAAGGTCCACTCTTCTTTAGATCTTTCCACTACCTTACCCTCTCGTATATTACAATATTAGTTCAGAGATAATAAGACGAGCACAACTTAGGGAATGGCCTATTTCTTTCCACCGCGATATCTACTTACGTAGCAAGGAAGACACAAAATGATTAAGGATAGTATGAGCTGGAATTACTGATATACTAGAAAATTTTCAAACGGGAGCATTAAGACATCCGAAGCGTTACAAGACATCAGAAGCATTACAACAAAATGCTCACTCTTTTAAATAACCAATGAAACCACGCAACCGACCTTGAAAGGAGATTTTCTTCGGAGGCGTTCCCGTAAGTCTCGCCCTAAATAAATCAACATTCTACTCCTCGTAAATTTATACTATGCTCCAGTTCACTCTGTTCAGATACCCCATTTTTTTGTTTTTTTCCCTCAATCAGCAATTATTTTCGAAAGAAAAATCATTTGGCTCTAGGCATGATTTAACACACTCGAAACATCCTCTGTTAACATCGCTATTTCAATCGTATCTTCGAAACCCATGCGTAATGATTAATCTCGGCCATTACAGTAAAAGTAATAAATCTGGTTCAGCTGAGTGCACCGCAGGACGATATCCAAGCCAGGGCGATTAATTGACAGCATTTATCAAGCAATTTCGAAGCTAGCACATGGAGTTAGCGCCGCGTCCTTCATAAAACAATCCTAACAAAATTTACACAACAAAGGTTCCTAACCTAATACACGTCTCATCTCCATCCTATTCCACTCTCATATCTCTTGCTTTTGAATCCATTTTTCTCCTCTGACGAAGCACTATCTCTGCCGCCCGCGAAACTCAACACGGCTACGACTGGGGGTCCTACAGTTAGGCGCGCTGGGAATAATAGAATATGCAAAGCGGACGACATTCTTATTCCATTTCGCTTACTCCGGGCTTATAACTCAAGCGGCAACCTCCCTCACTCTCTCTCTCTCCCTCCCCATTCGACAACTAACCTCACATCGCCCGGAATAGGCATAATTTCTCTCCGCTCGCTCTCCCTGCGTTCTCAGTACCTGAAGAGTCCTCCCGACCAACCCCCTGTTTTTTCTCTCAACCCCCTCGGGGGATGTATCCAGGCCCCACAGGCGAGTGGCTTATAAGCGCCCCGATTCCCGCCCCTACTCTGCGCCTTAAGTGCCCCTCCCCCTCCCACTCTTGCCCTCCGTTTTGGTGAACCTTTCCAGGCATTCCAAACTTCCCCCTAAAACGCCCCTTCAGGACATTCACGGCACCCACATGACACCTAAGACCACATTCCTCACAGCTACGGGTCGAATTACAAATTCTTTTGATTTTTACAGTCCTCACCAGCGATTATCAGAAGGCAAAATACCTATCACTCACCTAAGTTTCATTCTACCCGAAGAATGCTACATATTGCGTCTCTGACCAGTTTTTGAGGGTTGCACCTTATCGAAGCTGGCCTGAATACAAGTAGGTAGAACACTTCTTTCGATATTTTCAGTAGTGTTCGTTTGGAATTGTAGATGCCGAGATGTCTTCATAGCTCTTATTGCACAGTTCTGAGTTCAGGGTTCACAACTTTCGAGGTTTAACGCAATTTTTAACTATACGCCATAGTCCTAAGGAATACACAACATACACCTTTTCTTGAAGTGGATATATAAGAGGACTGAGCGCCTCTTCAACCTGGCTTATACAGAAATACGCATTAATATTTGACTATTATGAAGTAGTAATGCCCGTTGCGTCAATATCCTTTACGCCAAACTAAACGGGATAGACACGTAATAAAAACATCTTTGGCGGGACTCCAATAAAACCAATAGATGCAATTTATTCATTCATCAAAGTGAAATTATAATCCGTCCGTCCGTAATATGTAGCGTTATATCAGTATAAAACAAAAACTGAAAATGGGGCCGATTGATGCAAGGCGATAGAACTTAAGAGGTGACTGAAGAAAATGTGCCAATGTAAGGAGTTTACTCCAGACCCTTATGCACTCATATAAATCCCATGTCAATTTGGCAGGCAGTACTATTGGTAACACGGTCGTAACATGAATACAGGTGATATGCCCTATTTATAAAGCAGACTTGGCAATTACAACAAGTTTAGTTCATGGCAAACCAATCGATCAACTCGGAACCGATGGGTTACCTGGCACAGCCATGTAACCCCCTGATAGACGCTGGAAGGGCGATTCGTATAATATATTATTTATGCAGATGAATGAAATCCCAGACCAGTTCAATTCACCTCACCGCAGACGAGAAAAAAAAATTTTCCGCAGCTCCAAAAATAAAAAGCGTTTTCGAAATTAAATAGCCACCATAATCCAATTCAAAGAGAGAGCTTCCGAAATTTACGAGTCCAGTTTCGCAGTTAAAAACCCCTGCAGGCGAATTTTTAGCAGTTTCCCCTTGCGCGAGTGATCAGGAATATTTTATTCATTTCAAGGAAGTCTCTAGAGTCTTTTCGCGAAATTACTCGAATTACGACTCTAATACTACATTTTTATGCCATAAATATCTCTCTCTCCTATGTCTACGCCCGTACATAATGTCTAGAGGTAATCCACACGAAATGCCCCACGTCATAATTCACGGCGCCATTTTTCCACCAATCACACTTGAGAGTAAATGCGTAACGAAACCCAAATAAGGATACGCAAGAAGCAGTTTTCCCTGTAACGCTCGGAACTGCTCCAAAGGAAAGCATCCCCAAGTGAATGACTGAAGAGCGGAGGGTAATCTTCAAATGATTGTCATTCATCGCCCTTTGTCAAAGATTGATTCCATGAATAGCGATGAGAAAAATGAATGGTAATCGATTGGGGAAAACAAACTCACGCCATCAATATAATAAGTGGCATTCAATTCAAGGCTTGATAAATGTTCCTTGGCGGTAATGGAGAAAGTCATATATCGACACTCGGCATTTACATAACTGCCAAGCCACGGGTATTGAGACGGATTTTGAGTAAACACAATATTTCCATTGACAAAGAGCCTGAAGGGTGACTTTGCTGAGTCGTGTATTCAATTATCATTCTTACTTCTCTCAAAATAAAACTTCTGCGTTTAAAAATGCGGCGAAAAGTAAAGCTTAGAAAGAATATAAACAGAATATTCATAAAAAAATAAATTTTCAAATAGAAGTTGAAAAGATGAAATCCAAAGAACGAATCATGATCATGAGATAAAATAAGCTGACTTTGATCGCGTAAAGAAAATGGTAACAAAACCATCACACTATTTTTAAGAATTAGTCATCACTATTACGGCGGATGTAAGTGTTGCGCAAAAGACTTTCCTGATCTCCATGTCGGTAATTGACGCCACGCCAGGTGAATTTGAAACAGAAGTTGGATCGATTAGCGACGGTTTCACCGGCTTCGAGGCATAGCAAAAAGCCACGCCCGACACTCGAGTGCGCGGAAAAATATGGCGAAAAACCTCGACTGGCTGAATTATAACGATGGAGATGAAGGAGAGGGAATGATGATCGCAGAGCCTCGGACCGTGAGAGATATATTTGAAAGAAATTCCCAACTGATGTCCTACTTTGAATCCTCCACCACTGACGACGATATCATTCTCAAATAATTTGCTACACTCGTTGCCCGGGTAGAATTACTCGAAAAGTCGGGTGAAACGCTAGGTACTTTTAATAATAAAAAAATACATCTCCCAATCCCAAAATTTGTAATTTATTTTTTCAAACGACAAAAATTGAAAAAAGCTGCTCATATATTTTTTAAACTATGATAGTTAAAGCCCTTCCCTCTTCAATACGAACAAATCTTCAAATAAATAAATACGTAGATTTTTAAAACAGATTACGGTGGGTTTTGCATTCTTCCAGAATTCTTATGGGCTAAAATCCATAAATATCGGCTGTAACACCGAATTCATATTTTTACACTTATGTTCCTCAAGCACAATCTAGTTTAGTTTTCAAAATATTTCAGCCCCCTCTGTTCCCCCCCTCCTCAGACTTGTAATCAACATAGACCTCCCCCGAAACGATATCCTGACGACTTCACTTCTGTTCAGAGTAAATATGACCAGCGCTGGCATAAATGAGCATGTATCAATAAGTTTGTTTTCAAATGAACAGTTATCGTGAGTTATGCTACACCACGTAAGGCTCAAATGTTTACATTACCACTCTTTTGGGCCAAAGCTCGGGGATATATAGCCAGATTGAAATACTAAGGCAGAAAGAAAACCGGAGAAAAAAGACGAATCCGTCGAAGAGGACGAGGGACGAAGGAGAAAAAGTGCTCAGCGAGGAAATGAATGAAGTTAAAACGCGAGAAGAGGCGAGAGCTCAGGTTCCAAGGAGAAAATTCTTTCTCTGAGCGGAACTGTCTTCCTTTGGCACCGTATTGTTGGCCGACAAGTGTCGCAGGTCTTAAATTTAGAGGCTTCTCTTTCATGAAGAGAGCTGAAACGGGAGATGGGATGGGAGGAAGAGCCCAACGACAGCACACCATGCTAATGGAGGGGCGCGGTTTGCCTCTCCTTCGCAAGGGAAGGGATCGGATGGTGAAGAGAAGATGGGTGGAGAGGGTATTTAAGGCATTCGTTCTGCCTCCACCAGGAGAGGGAAGAAAGAAGAGTAAATTAGGAAAAGGGAATGAATTTGATCCTCCTTTATCTCTCAAATCTTTTCCCGAAAAGCCTCTTTCTCCATCGGCCATTCTTCTAATTAGCACTTCGTAACGAGGAGAGGCCTGTTAGAATCAAGTTCCTCATATTTCCGGAAAAATACCAGAAGAAAAAAGAGGGGAGGGACGGGAGGAGAAGAAACGGGGCTGGGCTCCCTCTCTGAGAACCAAAAAATTCTCTCTCCCCTGACTTCGCCCTCACTCCGTTCCATTCCCGCCCAGCGCTTCGGAGAGAGAAATCTTTTGTGAATTTATTCTCACTCCTCCACTCTCGTCCGGCGTCTATGAATCCCTCTTCTTCCTGCCGGAATACCCTCTTCCCTTCCTGGAGTGTAATCCCCGCCACTTCACAAACTTTAAACTCTTTAAGACAAAATTCCACGCCTCTCACACCCCTCCCGCCCGCTGCCCCCGTAGCCAGCCTCCAGCTCTGCCCCCTCGGGCGGCACTCCGCCTCCGAACAGGCCGACCCCCCCCCCTTCCCCATGCACACCCGTTAACCACTTCCCTCTTCCAACGCAACATCACCAAGCAAAACACGCCCATTCTTTGACTACGACATTACGACTACACTGCGGGGGAGGCTACGCTGCAAATACTCTCGTCGCTTCGCAAGATAGAAGTCGTTACTTACGTAAGGAGTAGGATGGCAAAAACTCTACCGCGAGTGACATTAAAACCTAGTCTTAACTAAAGTTTTGTTTAAGGTTTCCACGGAGAGCAGGTATTCTTTCCATTTTCTCTATCGGGATTCGGCCGCGTCGTTGTTTGTCCGACAACGTTACTCCTCATATCCTAGAGGCGTCTTCTGGTCGAAGATGCAGCTGTTACCTGGTTACTACGTTGTATTTGAAAAAAACACAACGTTGTAACCAGGTTCTCCGCCACTCAGAAAATCGGTGACATTATGCCCAATCGAAAACAGCGGATTCCCAGTACCATGAAGGAGGGAGTTTACATATAAATAAAGTAGATAAACTGCACTTGTGGGAAATCCTACGTGGCCCAGACTGGGAGGGCGATCGCCTGCAGAGTGAAGGAACACCATAAGGCGACAGAAAAGAAGAAATTCCACCTCTCAGCTGTCGCTGAGCGTGCATGGTCTGGACCTGGCCACTCAATCTGCTTCGAAGAAACCGAAGTCCTGAACGGGGAAAATCGATACTTCCCACGATTAATCAGGTAAGCTATCGAAATTACAAAATGCCCAAACAACCTGAACAGGGAAGATGGCTACCAACTAGCGACTATGTGGAAAAGAGTGCTAGCACAAATCGGAGAGAGAAATATGAAAAATGGCGCCAAAAGTGGCAGCCAATCAGAAGCTACTAAATAAACCCGGCCAAAAAGATGTGCTGCATCTTCGACCTGAAGACGTCTCCAGGATAGGAGGAGAAACACTGTCGGACAAACAACGACGCGGCCGAATCCCGAAAGAAAAAATGGAAAGAATACTAGTATTAACTAGGTAAATTAAATTAACGCGGAGATTCAGAGAGCAAGATTTCCCGCATATATACATTGGGAGATATTTCACGTTTTTGCACCCACCGTGTGAAATCTTGGCTCTTTCCCTCTTGACGTCACAGCTGAGAACTTAATCAAATCAGACCGCAGTGACGTCGGTAGTAAGCAGAATTTTCGACGATTCCCACAAACGACAAACAACCTTTAGTCGCCGTCCTCCCGATATAGCTTTTCCATCGACAATGAACTTGAAAGCTTTTTTTATAAATACAGCAGAGTTTACTCCATCTCGTGATAGCGGGAAGGCTTCGCGGAAATCAACCGATAAGGTAGATAAGCCGATATTGAAGGAATAAGGTGCTTGCGTTTTTTCGGTAGAGGGTTAAACTAAAGCCATATTTATCCACAACTATTAATAACACAGCTAAATTGAAAAGGATATTTTAAGCTGATAATTATTTATCCATTGAAATTACATCCCATAAACCGTTTTTGTTTCAGTAGGCTTACTGAGACCGGGAATAATAGAGCAACATTTTGTATCCACCACTGGGAGTAACCACCACGCTGCGTTAAGTCCCGTACCATCCTATCGTTATTCCGGGAAGCAGTTGTGAGTTAGCATTATTGTAAAATAATTCCGCGGTCCGCTAGTGCCTTCGTGCTATGCGACAGTAAATGCAAGCTGTGTTTACCCAGGGAAATGAACTTATCGCATTATTATACCACATTTTACAAACGAAAACAAACGACCTACCACTGGTTTCTGAATGAGGATTCTCCGCTGACGTAAGTATTATTCCGAGAAATTTTCCAGTATCATGAGTCTATTATAAATATCATAGTGAAATAAATACCCCGGGGACCAGACAAACACACCGTATTGGTTAGTAAATAATGAGACCGCGAGGCTCACAAATACAGGTATCCACAGTTTATCTCACATACCGTCGTGATATCTCTTCGCGCTCTTGCAAATAACTCCGAGAAAATTTCTCCGAAATTGTAGTGTTGACATCTCTCCTTGATGCGTACTTCTTTGCAGAGTGGATCTCAAAGTGAGTCCTACAGGTATATGAGTCTCTTGGCGATTGCAATTTCTATTCGCGGATTCCATATGGCCCACTATAGTAATATAAAATGTAAATGATCTAATATCTAGCTATAGACTCCTGTGATGAGGCACCTAAAACTAGCCCACAGTAAATATACGAAGGAAATATGCTATCGTATTCGAAAAATAAAGAGTAAATTACCTCTTCAAAAGAGAATGTCAAACGATGTGATAAGCTTTTGGCCACAGTAGACACGTCTAAAATCGGGTAGAAACAATGCGGAACCAATAGTTGAGTGCATTAAATGGCCGGATTATAGGCAGACTTTTCCAGAAATGCAGTGCCTCTGGAAGAAAATAGAATAATTACACTTTCTCCTTTTGCGGGAAACTCATCAAGCAGTGATGGAACGTGCATATCAGCGGAATTCGAAATTTTCAAAAATTGCACGCGTGAGGTCTCAACTAAGTCATTTTCTGATCCAATGCATTAGTCAAGCCGAACAATTTAATTTTTGTAGCAATCGAATGTATACACAGAGTACAATTCGTATTGGAAGTCGCATATAAAGTGGCCAATTTGTGATATCGAAATACGACAGTTGCATTGGGGATTTCATTGCGAAGCGCTGGAAAAACCGGCCGGAAGTACCACTAATAAGTCCAATAGCAAATTTCACTTTTCGATGCCATAGAATAATACTATCTTTCCTCTCAAAAATTCCCTTAAAACTACGTCACCAAATCCTCCGGATATTTCAAACAGGAATTTAAATATGTATTTCTCCGCAGCTGTCGAGAACAGACCATTATACATATTACTACTACGACTCGAATTCACTAAACTCGCATGAGTTACCAAGCGGTAGCTGAAAAAAAGCCTCTATGGTGTGAATACAATGAATTCCTTCCGGCTTGCTAACGTTCACGCTCAATTTTAATGATCATCTTGATGGTCAGTGGTATTTAGTATGGTGTGTTTTAAGAACTATTGAATAAATCATTCATAGCGGAAAGATAGTGCGTCGCAATGCCTCCACTTCCGGTTCCGCTCTCGTTCAAAGGCACTCGGTCATACTTTTCACTCAATTGACATACGTTAATGTCTCAACTTGTTCCCGAAAGATCCGATAAGGAACCGGCGATACAAAACCAGTTCTTTTCATTGGAATTCCTATACCCAATAATAATAACCTCACAACTTATGCCCCGGAAATGAAGAGAGCAGGTTGGAGAAGCTTCTGGCAGAAAATAAAGCTTAATACGCCTAGACAACGTTTCGACTAAAAATACTGACGTGTAATTGCTTGGCCCAGTTAAGTTTATTATGAATGCCGCATGTCTCCACTCTTTCTTTCACTGACCAAAGAGCAGGGATGACACTTGTAACCGAAACAACGCCCTGTCACGCCATTTTAAGACGCTCGAGAAACGACCTGAGGAATTTTCGAACCATTTGGGCTGGAGTAATATTCATTGCAATATTTATAGATAGGCTTTGTGAGTAATATTACTTCAAATTTGCGGTATTTCTGCGTCAAAAATTAGGTCGGAGGAAAAACTGCATTCCCCAATCATAAGGCTCGTAATTATAAGAACGTAAGGCGATAGAGGGTTACTTTCCTCAGTGGAATTGAAGCGTTGCGAATCAAAAGAGTATGGCACTTTGAATATTCCACTCCTTATTTAGTACTGAAGGGAATCGTTTCAATTATATGTATGATCGCTTCATTACGTAAAAGTCACCTCTTGATAATATTGCAAACGTTGATTACATCGAAACTGGTCGACAGAATACTCAATACAGAATAGAATTCAAAACATATTATTCTTATGATTTATAATAATAACAGAAACCTAGATGAAGAATAATCGTAGAATCAAAGTGAGAGTAAATAAGCTTGTTCGACAATTTTAGTTCTCGGTCTCAACTGATACAGAGATTCACCTTCTGACCAGGAAAGCTAAGTTTATCCTTGTTAAGATTCGTCATGACGGTGCTTAATCAAGTAATGCTCAAACCACAGCCAGAATTATTGTATTTGATCTCAATAGCAGTCATCAAAACTACACTGAATAAACGGCTCGGTGACATAGTATTCCATGAAACAGGGAAAGTCAAGCAAAACTGAGCGTATTATTTGTTAGAAAATCCCATCTATGGTCGATAGAATTCCACTTATTGTTAGATTATAAGTCTTAAAGAGTTTCCCGCTAAATTATCAAACTCTTCTACACGGTCCCATTGTGATTCATGACTAACGCACGGAAGAAAAAAAAACAATCGTAACTTTAATTCCGCTTAGAATTTCGATGTTGATAGCTCATCACTTTGAATGACACCTTATGATGAATTCCTTTACAATTGTTAGCGGCGTGTATAAAATATAAATGAATTACTAGCTACACTGAAGATCAACAAGTTCTCATTCCGCAACCAGAATCCTGTTTTGAAACCATTTTCTGTTTACCCTCTATGGACGGAATTACGAAACATCAGCATGAAAAAAACTGCTACTATATTAATTTTTAAAAGTGCTATTTAAGCAATTGAAACAAATGCTATTGATTTAATAATCACATTTATATTGAAATCTGACGTATTTGTACTGTGTTAATTTACATAATAATATTTACATCTACATCTACGTGATTTACACAAGGTATACTTCAACATTACCTTCATTACGTACCTTTTTTAAACTATCCCAATTTTTTCTACACATGACAGCTGAAACTATTTATTTCAGGGCTCCACCAGGCACGCCAACGTCAGTGAATAGCGTCACACATTCATCTATTGAAATTTTGTGAAAAACTGCCGAAAGAGACGTAATTTTCCACGCACTTAATCCGAAGCGTTACAATTCTGTCTAGCGCAGCAACTAAATGGAAAAGCCTCTTAAAAAGCAGATATTTCAATGACTTAGAAACGTAACCAATTCGACTCATTCGTCCATAGAGGGTTAAAAATCTTCGTCAATAGCCGAGAATATATTTTAGCGAAAATGAACGGGACAGAATGGTAAGAGCCAGCACTTAAGAAAAGAGAGAGAGTGGGGCGAACAAAAAGGGTGACCCTCACCGATTGAACTCTTGCGGATTGGCAGCCATCGTCCACGGATGGAAGCCCCGCAAGAAGCTCTTGGGTCGACCCCTTGGGGTGTGTTGTTGGGCACACGAGCGGCTAGCTGACAACGGAAGCCATGCGGGGTGACTGCAACGACAACCACAGTTTATGAAGGGAAGACGGAAAGAGGAGGGCTACATGGCTCTTATTTTAAAACACCACCATTTAACCCGAGCCCAACCCCATAATTCAAAGAAGTTTTGCATTAACCGGCAACATAGAATTTGCTATATGGAGAACAAGATAACATGGACAGTCAAGCACAACTGAGCAAATTAGTAATATAAAAACTCATCCATGTCCATCAATATGCCACATAGATTAGAAGCCTTGAAGAATTTCCCACAAAATTATCAAGCCAGACTATATGGTCCACTCTTGATTCATGACTTATGAACGGGAGAATACGAAAATATTCGCAACTTTAGTTCCGCTATGAATATCACTCATCACTTGTTATGACACTTAATAACGAGTTCCTTCACAAGAGCGTGTGGCGTGTAAAAAAGATAACTGAATTATTAACTCTGAAGATCATCAAGTTCTCATTCTGCCACGAGAATCTCAATGGGCTTCAGCCTCTAAAATATCAAAAATCCTCTCATTTATAACACACTTTTAACACACAATCACCCATAACTTTCTTAGACCATCCCGTCTCCTCACGCCATTCACCCCATTATCATGTATCAGTTCCGTTTTTCGACCCTCATCCATTCCGTCCGCATGCCCAAACCAACAAAGAACACTCCTTTCATATTTGTCCAATATTGGAGCATTTAACCCGCATTCTTTCACGACTCACTCATTCCTATCCCTTTCCAGCGTTTGGTGCAAACATTTCGCAGATACCTAGCCTTTTTCTCAGGCTCAAAACAGGAGTAATATTAAGAATAAAAGAGCGCATGTGAAGCAAACCTTTAAATGAATAGATGCGAAAGAGGTATGAAAGAGTAGGGCGTGATGGAAAAGGTCATTAAAAGAGAGCCATTTTTCTAGGCATTATCGAAAAAGTAAAGTCTTTGACTTTGCCTCGCTGGTATGGACTGACTTGCGGTGTATGTATAAAAAAATGTATTCACGTATTACCAACTTCTGTTGCCACGCAGCAGAAAACCAAGAAACAAGAATCTTTACTCTCTAAGAAGAAACTCAAACCACTGAATCAATTCCCAGCGTCTTAGGCGAGCTACTGGTTGTTGGGTCGGGAGGGCATAGAGCACACACGAGTCAGCAGCGGATGAAAAAAAAATAAAACTAAAAAAAGGCAGCGAGGAAACAGAGAAATGGGCGTGGGGGAGGAAGAGTAGGAATGGAAGCAGAGGAGGAGAACACATGAGAGGGTATGCGGGAGATAGATACATATATATGTATTGAGTGAGACGAAGGAGGCCCATCGGTTATATTTATGGAAAAAAAAGGTCGAATCGATTTCATTGTCTCTGTCTGCTCCAGCAAAGCACATAAAGATGAAAAATGCTCCGCCTGCCTTTTTGGTTTCCGAAGCTATCTCTGTGAAATTATACACCTGGGATACTGAAGCGAGTCGGGAGGGGAATGATGGAAGTTGGGCAGGGGAAGCGAGGGATGAAAATGAGGGTGATCGGAAGGCGATAGGGGAAGGGAAAAAGATGGATATGTGGGTTTCAAGAGGGAGGGAGAGACCAGGCGAGTGATACCTATACCACGCACCTCGGGGAAAACGCGTACATACGGCTGCGGTGAACCTTCGTGCCCATGTCCACGGTTGGCTGCCAATTTCAAGCATCAAATGCAAGTTTCCTCAAGCAAATCTTCCAAAGACATTCACATTGACATAAATATAAGCCCGCACATCCGGTAATTCCTTTCCATTCGTTTAGAAAGCCATTGTAACCACTGACAACTTCGGCTTGCTAGTGGTATGAAATCAATCTACGCCAAATAACGGGTACCTATGGCATGCTTAAGTGCGTTAGACAAATGATTGCAGCTTCTTCTCCTCTCGATTTTACCCACAGTGGACAACGCAAAATATCCCAACATACTCATTTTGTCTTTTTGTCTATCATCCGCTTCTTATTTAGCACTCCAACGATTAAACAACCTTTCGCTTATATTCTCATCCTCTCTGCCGTCCAGTTTATTGTCTATTTTATCCTTTTCACGGAAATCCTTTTAGTTTCGTATTACATTTGATACTTTATATCACACGTCTTCCGTTGACTTAATCCCTACCATGTCCTTTATGTCCCACGAACCATTCTTACTTCAAAAACGATTACATATATTACAAACATAATTCTAAAGCTTGTAGCTACTATGACAGTAAACAAAAAATATTTTCCCAACTCGGAATACAATTACTGACTCACTTCCACTCTATCTCATTCTGTAGCTAATATCATATTTCAGATTTCAGCAAATCAATTTTTAAATGCCCGCACTGGGAGAAGCATTCACGGAATACGCTACCGTAGAAGCGATCATGAACATACACCTCACCCCTCCTTCCAATAATAGCACCCCGGAGAGTGATTCACACCGGCCGAGTTGGCCACGCCGAAATCGGAAGGAAAAGATAAATAAAGAGGGAGATGTATGGGGATGGAGAGGAAGTTTACGGGGGATCGAAGAGTTTGTGGCAGGGGGGCAGGAAGAAACAAGGAGCCTGGCGGATGAATGCGAGAGAGAGAGAGGAGGGAAAAAATGGGAGGTATTGAGAGGGGGGGAGGGGAGTAGGTGGAGTTGAGGTCCCCGAAAGAAACGTTTCACCGCGGATGGGGAAAAATGTATCCCTCCCATTTTTTTCTCTCTCTCCCTTCAACGCTGAGGTAAGAAGAGTATAGGCGTATTAAGGCATGCGCTAGTGTGAGAGAACGGTGGGGATGGATTGCCTCCAGGGGAGGGCGGAGGGATTGAGACGGTGGAGCGACCGAAAGTGGCGGGAAAGGGAATGGGAAAGGAACGGGAGTAAGGGGCCAGTAGGATGAGGCGAGCGTCGAGAAGAGATACGAAAAATGGAACGGTAGGGGGAGAGAGAGGGGTAGAGAGACAGAAGAGAGAAAATGGGAATCGACTACGTAGGAAACTTGAGCGAAACCTTGATACGCAACCCGTCCCCTCTCCCCAACAACCTTTGCCACCACTTTTCCGGGATACGGGAAAATGCATGTACCCCTACCAATCCAGAAAATAAAAATACATCACCGAACTCAAGACGCACATCTTTTCAACCAGAAAAAAGGGCTACCATACACACTTTGCCATACACATCCTCCTTTTACGCACACTTACGAAAGAAACGGTAACCTCACAGCCGAATTTAGATGAATGTGTACTCGTATTGGGACTTTGCCGGTGGCAAGTGTTGGTATGAGTTTGAATGTGCGTGTAGCTTTGGGTAAATAACCTATAGATAACAAGGCAATCACACACGCAAGGCGGAATTGCACAACAATTGGGTAACTCAGAGCGCGCCGTGAGGCAGGAGTAAAAAATTATATACTCACAAGTTAATTCAAACGCACATATATATATGCAAGCATGACGCACCACTCTCGAAAGAAAATAACGTAACACGCGCGGAATACGAAAAGACTCCTCTCAGAAAAATGGATGGATATTGAGACGAATTGGATGGCAGGGACACGAGGAGAAAAAAATTAGATGGATTAGAGAAAATGGGGACTCCGGGGCGGGAAAATATACCAATATACATATATAAAGCAAGACGGTGGGCAGGGGTGGAAAAAGTGAAGTATCGCAAAGACAGAATATATCCCAAAGTGATCTCTCTTGCGAGGAAACTTGGTCGAGGCTGGCAATTGAGTTGCGTAACGCAGGATAGCATTCATGTAAAATAAAAGATTAGTACGTGGCAATAAGTGCTTTTTCGCCGTCTTCAAAAAGTTTTATTTCTGAAGGACAACGAAATGAGTCATGGCCCTTGAAAGACAGTTAGATGGTTAACTTAACAATAAATAGTTTCAAGGATGGTATTTTCCCTAACTAGTTACAATGGGTAAACAATAATTTCAGTCAGATGTACACATAACTATGGTAGCTCAGATATTTCACTTAGAGGTGCTATTTAGGGAATATGATAAGTAAAAAGTGTTGCGAAATCACTTCACACTATTCTACTTGGGTTCTTCCTGGTCCTTCTCAGGGTCTGAGTAGACTAGTACCAAGTGATTATATTTTAACATATTTAACATAGAAAATTCATGAACTCTAAGTGCTGGAGTCAACCGTCAGTATAATTTGATAAGCAGGTACAATTTGATTACGACATATCATTTAGGATACAGTCAAACATTCACCTCCTGAATGAAGGCAAATCAAGTTAGGTCGGATCAAAATGTTTAGTTTTCAGAAAGCCACCTAGATCTGCTTTTTTGAGAATAATAATAGAAAAGTATTCCCGCTTTTATTACTTTGCCTTCCTCCGGGCACTAACTGCTTAATGGATATGAATTTCACCGAACAAAGCAATCATTCAATGGCGTTGATGAGAGGATTCCTCAATTTTTCAGAGAGCTGACCGCGTTAGTTGTTTCAGCAGATATAAAGAATGCAGTAATTATACGAACAATTCAGGAATCTTCACATTACCATGTATTTCAAGCCCATTAACAATCAGTCTACCACAGCTGTAGTGAACTCAACTAGCCAGGCGATGAGGTATGGACGATTAGTCACACACAAATTTAAAAAAAAACGAAAAGTCAGCTTTAGGAGGTTACGGCATTCAAATACCACCTCGGTGGAGTGCATCCGGCAGGCGCGTCCCCAACAACGTCCAAATTAGCCACCCCGATCTTTCCCCATTCGTCGCCCGGAGCCAGTCGCGGTGCCCACCAATCCAGCACACTGCCGACCTCCTCACCTGCTTCCTCCTATAAGCCAGTCGAATCCATCACGCGCCTTCCCCGTATCTCTTCGCCCGGTGAATTAAGCCCCTACGCTCACACCCATTAGATTACGCATTCATAGCGCGCGCGCACCGGGGCCCGACTGGGAAAATTAGCGCGAAAGAATGACTCCTTGGAGACCTGAAGAATGGCGGACTGCGATCGTTAACTTTTTTCCTTCCAACTTTCCCTCGATCGCCCGAACATTGTCCTCGAATCGAAGAAGCTTGATGGAGAGAGTGACAGAGAGCGAAAGTTGATAATGGCGGGGGAGAAATGATTCTTAAGAGCGAAACAATACACTCGCATTGTTCGACAACGCGACGACGGAGTAACTGGAACTTATAGTGCATATAATAGAGAGCGAGAAATTGCCTTCACTTTTACGACCGGTGGTGACCATGGGACGCTAAAACAGTCTATCTATTAAGTCACGAATAGCCTAATCACCACGTCAAAATGGATCCCGTCAGGAAGAAACTAAAAGTATGAAGATAAACACAATAAGGTACGAGATTACACTCTTGCGTAGTTGTCTGATAGGAATATCGTCGACTTTAACGTCAAGGTGTTGTGTTCTTCAAGAATTGTGTGTTCTAGTCCCAATCCAAGAATAGGCATTTCGCCAACTATAGTGACACCAGATTATGGGAGGCCCAGTGCCATGGGAAGACGGATAAGGGCAAGTTAGTCGCGGAAGTGATATCAATTTACTTCAAAATACTAATTATACGACAAAAAATAAGGAACGGAGGTAGCTTTATTTTTCGATGTAATGTCAGTATACTCATATTGACCTCTGAATCCACAAATACTTCTTTAAATAAAGAGTGATATTATCATAAAAAGTGATCTCAAATAATTTTCTGCCAAAATACAACAAAAGTGTACTCCTATAATGAATTATATACTAAACAGAAAAGCAGCAGACGGGAAAGCACCAATGCAAGCACGAAGAACCAAAAACACGATCGGTTTAGCCCTTGTAATACGAAAACAAGTTTGAAACATGACCTTTCTCAATGCAAACGTTTCATTATTTCCATTTCGTAAACTTCTGCCACTCATCTGATGGGGACTTTTCCCTGTCTTTCTCATGCCTCTCCATCTGAATAACCTCTCCATCTGAATAACCCCTCCATCTGTTTTAACTCGGGCTCAAGAAAGAAGGGGCGTATTCAATATCGCCCCAATCCATCACTCAAATCAGTCATTCTTCCAGTCAATTCTCATAAAGTTATTCCACCCACGCATCCGGCCAGTTTTCTCCGGTGATGTTTACCTCCACCGGTCGCATCCCATCCACCTTAACCACAACTCCATCCAACCCATCAGAAGTTACCATCCGCGGACTTTTTCACGCATCATGTACGCATTCTCGTGACGACCTAGATATGCACCTTGCACAGCACCAGTCAATGTAAAGTATCTACCAAGACATTCATAATGCCAGTTTTCATCACGAAAACAAAACTATTCATTGCATATTTTATCCTAAGTAGTATGTACCCAGAGTAATCATAGATTCTATTATATTCCATCGAACACCGATTGAGCCAAAACTTCAAACATACATTTTCATTCCTAAGATCGAAACCGTGACACTTTGATATATTCAGGCTACGCCCTAGCAAAATTGCTCCTCCTACTGACTTCGTGAATACACCCTCACCCTCGGTACTCTACCCATTGACCCCTTCCCCAACAATACGCGCCCCCTTCCAGCCGTCCCCTCCCCCCCAACTCACGTATGTCCGGCCGCAAGAGTCACGCGATCATGCTAGCACGGAGAGTCGTGATTGACATCGCTGAAGAGGCTCATGGGAAGGAAAGTCACGAGTCACACACGCGTTGGAGGGTCACTCATTTAGAAGCCAGGGGAGTGGGATGGCGGGGCTAAAAGGGAAAAGACAGAATAAAACCAGAGGGAGGGAAGTTGCTCGCAATTTGGTGTGAGGGTATAAAGTAGGGGATCAGAGTCCCAATTTGCTTCCTCACGGCACTCGTCCGGCCTGCCCGGTGTACCAGGTTAAGTGAGCAAATCAATGAGAGAGATTGGTAGGCGAGTGAAATTTTAAGAGACCTTCCCCAAAAACATCAACCCATCTCCCCACCTCATTCTCGTTCGTCCGTAGTTCACGATGCAGCTTGTTCGCTCGAGTGAAAAGGTCATCCCGCAACAGAAATAGACAGCGGTGCTGAATTTCAAAGTTTCGATCGCCTGAATAGAAATTAGGCGATCTTACACATAAGTAGTAATGAATTAACTTAACCATACAATATTTTATTCCACACGAAATTTTCCAATACATTAAATATCATTCATAAAATGTTGCGTGGCACAATTGATTCTTTCAAAATTTTTCAAGGGCCAAAAAACTAGTGTCTGTCAGCACTGAAGAGTGTTTTCAAAAAGGAAAATAATGTAACTCCGAAGCTTTAACGGGCTTAAAAAAAAGAGTCGCTTATATTCTCACTTGAAATAGCACTACTATTAAGATCAAGGTAAATTGCACACCAACTCGGTGGAATTATAACCGGTCGCATTCATTCAGGGAATAACCCATTCAAATCATGATTGGCACCGCTACCTCTAGTAGAGTGCATTATCACGCGTTGAAGTCAACAATCATCCTGTCCAGCGGACTTTATTCGTGCAACTGTTGGAGCTATTTGGAGTCATAAACTGATGGAAGGAATATTGGACTGATCTCTCTACTGAGCGAGGAGGAGGGCTTGACTCATACCAAAAACATTACCGGTTTATACTTCTTCAGGATTTGTTTCTCTGAATGAATGTTTGAATAAAATTACACAACATGCCAGATGAAAAAAATTCATTCACCAGTTTAAGTTGAGATTTTTTTACAGTCAAGATGTATCCAGTTTAATCATGCATTCCAAACTTTAAATCACATGCACAACTACCATTTTAAGCTTCCAAAGTTTCAAATTTCTGTGGGGTCGTATGGATGAGAACCTATTACACGAGGATTCTTTCGCCAAAAATCAACTCTAACGTTATTAATGGTGCATCTAAAACACAGAATGACTTATTTTGATGTTGGATTGTGGTTTGGTGAGCCGAATAATTTAAGATTTAAACTCTCCCTGAAAACTAAAAATGAATGGATGACTTATATAACATTCCATGCATACCTTTGACTCTTACCCAAGAAATGCATCTTCTAGCGACTTGACTAATAGACGCTCATCATAGTAATGAAACGATATCTGACGAGATAAGCTGGAAAAGCATTTTAAACTGAGATATTATAAATTGGTTATATCCAATGATAAATCATCGTATTTACAACGCGTTTCAAAATCAATGGTTCAGATACTGTCCTTGAAGATGACGCTTAAGTGTTGAAACGCATTGTACCAGCTATTATTTATTCAGTAGGCAGAGCTAAGTTTTATAATTTCAGTTCATAATCATACGACGCAAAAGCTTACAAGTTTAATCAGCTAAAAAAATCCCGCAGCGTAAAAGGAGGTGAGGAATCATAGTGTGATTCAACGGGAAAATAATTCCATATACAGGCATTCTGGATTAATCATCCACGTCTTAAGTACAGAATAGCGCATATACCTGAGAGAAAAAGGTATCACGCTTTCGATCATAAACTAAACAGATTTAAAAAGAGCTTAAAAAGATCGACGAAGAACAAATCCACGAGAATATATCGCCCTTCCCCTCTTCGAAAATTGAAAATTAATGGAAAGCAATCACAGTATGTTCTGTAGCTCACATGAAGCTGTCACATTCAATATCACCCTCAGCTCGTGGTAAAGAGGGAAGCATTCAAAATGCTTTTGAGTATAATGTATTCAGAGGGACTCGAGAACTGGACTCGCAATAACTGTCTGAAAACATAAAGGAAAAAATCATAAAGCAATAATATGAAATACTGAGCGCATTCATGAGTGCTGCGTTAGGATGCCAAAGCGAAAAGATTACCTGAGACTGGCGGCGTAATACAGCAGGTACTTGTAGTAAGCATTATTCACCAGTCAGACTCAATAATGCGCTTCGCATTCGGTCTTTCTATATGTATTGGGAAATCAGCGATAAAGTTTTCTTAAGGAAAAAATAATCTATGAAGGTAAAAATGGGCGAGGAAGTAGATGACTTTTCGAATACTTCAAAAAAGTGGAATTATAAAATTCAGCAATATGAGGGTAGAGCAACATTAGAATAAATATCCACCTAATGGAGGATAAATAAAGAAAATATATCATCAACACCAATCCCTAAGAAACAAAATAAATCTAATGATAAGATAGGATGAGCAACATCAGTCAGGACAAGGAAAAGGTTGCGGAGTGGCAATAGCTGGAATTTGCTCTCATATTCCGCAATGCGAGACATTTTACTCATCCAAACTATCTCTTATATCCTCCATATTACTTAAAATAAATTATCAGACTGGATGTTCACTTGTTTAAGTGTTCTTTGGTGAAACAGAACAGGGAAAATATAGTCACCCAGTCCGCCATTTCCGATCGCACTAAGTCAAAGAGGGAGAGAGAAAAAGAGGACAACTTTTTTCCACCATGGACCGTGCGAAGAAGGGGGTTGGATGAATGTTTAGGCGGAGAAGAAGTAGAGATAGAAAAAAATAAGCGGTCCAAAAGGAAGGGAACAATTGGAGCAATGCGAAAGGCCCAGTGGGAGAAGGAGGAGGTGCGCATGGGAACCGCGCGCAGAGGTCGAATAAGGAGCGCCATCTGTCACTCTCTAAGCATTCACCGCGGCCATGTACACTCGACCCTTCACACTCATTCCTCTTCTCTTACAAACCATTTCTAAGCCCCGCCTCTCATCCTAGCTCCCGAAATTCGTCTCCTTTCCCGCTCCATCCCACACCATTCGTCCCCGTCTATCTCATTACCTCGGAACCCCGCTGCGTTAAAAAAAAACAGAATACAAAGAGATTCAACCCCGCACAATCCTACGTGAGCTCATCCCTCCTTTCCTCCCCTGGTGAAAATCTGACGCTCGCCGGAGAGTAGAAGTAGCGTCAGCGAAGAGTTCTATACTTTCCGAGGAACTTCCTTTACTCCCCGATTACTTTCCGACATTTCTGAACCCCACCTACGTTTCCCGAACTCTTCCGTAAGAGTGAACGGAGAGGGCCTCATTGTTTCTTTGACGCTTCGTTCTCCGTCCCCCCGTGAACACTCCTCATACGCTTGTGGAGAAGTAAACGAAGAGTTATCCCATTGTTTCGCTTACGCTCCGATTTCACTGCTACTTTGGAAACAACGTAACTTACTGATTTGAGTAATTGTATGTGTTCATAAAAAGATCGGGTATGCTTCGACGTCCACGATAATGTGCGATATTTTTAGTTAATGACATAACTCACTTTCGCAGAATGACTTGACCTTCAATAAAATACGGTAAAATTCGTTCAGAAATATCAGCATTTGAATATTTATTTACGGTACAACAAAAAGGTAGGTAGTTAGATCATTGGAATTGTTTATGTATAGATTAATGCAGTGTTCTTGGATTAATGCATGGTACTACTACTCTACTATGGTACTATGGTTGGATCGTTGTGCATCGTAAGGGTCGAGCGCCGTGACGTAGTTTTTGTTGTATCAACAAATAAGTAACAAGCCCATACTAGATACGGAGTGCATTGAGTGTTTCAACATTTGATTAATTAACTACACTACGACGAGAGATAACATAATCAGTCGGATATGACTTCGAGAAAATCAAGAATATACAAATATCTACTGAATTTAAATAGCTAAGTGACACTTAGTGATATAGTAATTACTATAACAATACTTTTAAAAATGTCCTAGTGTTCCTTGAATGGTGCAAGTAGAACCGTGATAAGTGGAAAATGAAGGCTGAGCAATCTGTAAATTCACAGAAATTACTGAAATAATTCCTGTAAAAAGAAAGATATTATTAATTAGTACCTTCGCTCAGACCAAAAAGATTGCTCTTGCCTGATTTTGGGAACCCTAATCGGGGCTATATTTCTACAATGCTTCCCCTAATTTATATCTTGTAAACTGTGCACATTCTACCAAGAAAAGCGACTGCCTACTCAAACTGAATTCAGTAATTCATCTGAGCATGTAAAGTATGCTGAATATCGTAATGTACGCTAGTAATTTAATATCTATGAAATACTTAGTATTTATTTTTCACCTCCATAAATAAAATTAATTATCTGAAAAATGTCTTCCTGAGCTACCCATGTCAAAATAGGCCTCAATCTCATAGTTAAACACAATGGCATAACATCATCAACAGTGGAATTTGCATATGATTTAATTTTTAGCTAATTATTAGTTAATAATTATTTTTATTACACATTACTATAAATGTAAAATCACTTATCAATGATTTCATACTTAAGGGTAGTAATGAACACAATACCCAAGAGATTCATAATTACCAACTCTCAGTGCTAAAAATACTGTGAATCAATGTTAGGGAGTGTTTTAAGTGCTGCACTTTAATGACTATAATTACTGACCGACCAATGATACTTTTCCATGAAAGATACAAAGTAGTGAAATCAAAACTCTCATCATTAGCAAACCAAGATAATCATGTATAATTACCATAGTTTTTGAATACCTAGAGGTAACTATATGAAACCTATAGGTATTTACCCCGTATGTTTTCACCGAAACAGGAATCATGCATTGGTTGACAATTAATTGATTTAGAAACTTAAGAATTAGCAATGTGATTTTAAGATAATCAAATTTATGTCATAACTATCTCAAGAAAAAAGCATTGGTGAAGATTAATAAAATGTGAGGTTTATCTTAGTTGGTTTAAAGTAAAAATTTTAATTTTTCCCAAATAGTTTCCTAAAAATATATTTTTTATGTAGAAACAGAGTATCAGTATGCATAAGCAGCTATTATGATTTGGTACATTATACACCTTGTTGTAAAAAGTCATTGCCATATCAACACCATACTTTTTTCACATAGTCTTAAAATATATTTCACATATTTTTCAATTCTGTTCCTATGACAGCCATAATGAGAACTCCATATCACAGAACCAAATTCTATTATTGGCAGAACCAAAGCAAAAAATAGTACTCTCAAGACATAAATACTATGAGTCTCTTGTAATTCTATTAATAAAACCCAACATCCTAAGTTCGTTTTCAACTATGAATCATATCTATATGACCATTAAAATTTATAATATATCCTTATAGAAGAGTATAGAGAGAATATAGAGAAGAATATAAGTAGGCTCTTCACGTTTGAAATGTTTGGGAATCTCCTAGCAGCGTTACCACCCTCAATCGTTTGAAATCAATTATTTTGATTTCCTTACTGTTGAAGTGGGGCGAATATGAACAAATTCTGTAAAAGATATACAACATTTACCATGCATAAAATTTAATTTTAATGAAATTTAACTGTGCCGCAGTGTGTATGCCGACAAGTTCGCTGAGGAATATATAACAAAGCAACCCTGGTATGTTGGTAATGAATATCGGTGCGTTACTGTTACTTATTTTCCTTATCTTAAAATTTGTAGACCCCAAAATTACGGATGCAACGACACCTCATGTTCACGTACTGAGGAAAAAGTTGTTTAGTTTTGCTGATTTATGCAAAAACTTATCACTTGATGTCTTGTAAATTTCTTTTAATCCTTCATCAAAAGTACAATCATGTCACCAACCAGTCTGTTATCCGAGAGACTATAAAACAAACATCTGCCACATGGCAACCAACACCAATAACTTCAATAAACAAACATCTGCCACATGGCAACCAACACCAATAACTTCAATAAACAAACATCTGCCATATGGCAACCAACATCAATAACTTCTATATATAACAAAAGTGTCGAGTGGTTTACAATATTTTGGTTGTTAAGTGTGGAAGTATTACTAGTACTTTTTACCATATTCAATGGCAAAAATGTACAGAAATTGGTTTGCAAAAGTAAAGTTTGAAGATGGCGAAACGGACGAGGTGTGTGTGAGAAATATAAAAACCAGAGGTGGTGGACATTTTAAACCCGTCTCTTTGACGGACTTCAATAAACGGGTACTTTATTCCGTGAAGACGTCGAAATTCGACAAGAAAGGGAAATAGCAGAGGTATTATGTAAGGATTGGTCGACTTGCAGGTAAGGTTCATCGAAATTCTTTTTTGTTCTTGCTCATCACAATAGTGTATGGTTGATGAAAATATTGTAATTTGTAAAGTAGTGCGTGTTGATACTTCTGATAGAAACCCCCACAAAGTATCTTAAAAATCGTCCATAGTGTTGTGCACATAGGGTGTGAAGTCCCCTACCATACACCCTTGAGGTGGTTAGTAGGATTTCATATCGGCAGTAATCACCTGCTGAAGAATAAAAAGAATTCTCTCAAAGAAGTGTGCATGACATAATACTCTGTATGAAATGCTTAATGAAGACGTATTGTAAATATATTACTTAAGCTAAATAAAGTACGGCATACTGCAATGACAATTTTCACTAATAACTCATCGCACTTATTTCAGAAAGTTTGAATGAAACTGTGACAAAGGTTTAGGCGGCCAGCACACTGACCCGAGAGCGTCGAGGAAGAGTCCACCAACACCTCTCAGGATGAGGCAAATGTGATAGGCAATACATTACCCTTGGCCCAAAGAGAAAACTCTGTGAGTATCAGTTCAATTCGCTGAGTTATTGTGCATTACATAATATTCCTCATGTTTACTCTGTTGTATAATATGTGTATTTGTTTATAGACGAAGAAAGCCGAGAAGAAGAGAAAGGCCACAGACGATTTTAAAAATTTTATAACAGAACACACATTTAGTGTGGAGCCTGCTACTGAACGGAGGTCACTGTGCGCCAAATCCAAGAAAAGGTGAAGGCCCTTGAAGCCGAACTGGAGGCAGAAAGAGCTTCCATGAAAGACTCAGGGACCGTTACTTTGAGGTTGAACGATTTAAGGGCCATCATCAATGAGATGAATGAGGAAAGAAGACGAGATAGAGAGAAGAGTCAAGAAAGTTGTCGCGGAGATTTTCGAGGAGAACGTGGGAAAACTAGCTGAAGCATTTGGTAAGCAGAATGTATGCCATCCGTGGAGTTCATGACGAAAAACTAAATTATCTGCTGAATCTAAACGCTTCAAAGGTAAAGTGAGTTGTTGCCTTCGTAATCGCCTCCTGTTAATATGTCTTTAAGCTTGTGCAATTTTGCTATGTGAGACACAAGTAGTAAAAAGTGAATCTATATGAAATTAGTTGTAATAATTAAGGTCGTAAATTGACGAAAGCTTATAACTTAGAAGCAGAAGCAAGGATTTGAAGATGAGAAGGTAAATGTCAGCCAAAGATGGCGCTGAGCTCTCACACACAGGAGAGGACAAAAATACAAACATAACCGTCAAGTGGTCGCCGCTGAACTCCGTGCCGATTGGCGTTATCTCCATCCGTGTTCCCACTTCTTACCAGCGTACACTTCCCGCTCCCTCTCTCACCCAACTACAGCCGAGATGGGGGAACATCCACCCCATCTCCCCATGCCACCCTCCCTGTCTCTCGCAGAGAGACACGAGGTGGAATACCTATCTATGCAGATGAGGACCGTGGACGAGTGGCGAATTGTGGGCGTATATATGTATGAGCGCGGAAAGCAAGGAGGGAGTTTTTCACGATGGCCGAGTCGCGTAAGGGTAGCGGGAATAGCAAACATGCATTATTTTCAAAATTTACTCTTATGTGAAGTAAGTTTTCTTAAAAGTACAGGATAAAGAATTAGCCCGCAGACAATGATGTATATCCTTGTCAAAAATTACGCGCGCTCTGCAGCGTCAAGACGGGCAAAAATCGAGAAAATGGAGTATGAAGTCACGGAAGACTTTTGCTGCCAAGTATCGGAGTCGTTTTCATTTGAAGTTCAGCTGGTTTAATGCAATAGTCAGAGAAGCGATGCCGCGAAGTGATATCAGATCATCGAGATGTCATTTTGAATCACGTGACTTTTATTTTTAACTGTAAGCATTTTTTAAAAGAACTGTTCTTTAATGTCAGCGGAATACGCGTACATATCTGAATTTCATATTTGAGTTTGTAGGAACAATTTCAATCACTTAAATTTGTCAAAAATAAGGAAAGCATTTCATGAACACCCTCCAGTGTGAAGATAAGTTATTTTAAGGGACCGCTCAGAAACGGATGGAGGAAACTGGGAATCATTCTCGTGTAACCCTCGTATTCGCGGCACTTCTCTGAAATTCCGTATCACAAGGTACTCGAGGGAGAGACGGTGATGGGGCTGGGCAGACGGTGGGAAGGAAATAAGGTGGCCATACGAGATTGAGATATGCGCGACCATGCCACACACATGCACGGCGGGGGAAGGGAATATAGAGGGCGCAAATCCTATCCGCGGGCTCGCAAAATTTGCAATTCAACATTTTCTCCCTCGTATCCCTCGCGAGGAAGGGAAAAAGCGGGGTTGAGTGAAATACAAGTCCGATAGACGCATACGATGCGTGATGTCTTAAGCCGCCCTGTACACACTACGCTTTAAACATGATCAATGACTGCCATTCCGGCGCCACATAGTTAAGACATTGTTAACAGCGCCTAAGGCAGTGTTTAATGTCACCTGTAAAAGCACTAGGAAACAAGAGGCGGCGTAAGAGAAATAGAGAGCAAATATAATTTTAGAAATGGATTTGATATTTGAAAGACTAAGAACTCTTCATTACCTTCACTGAGCTGTCTCTTTTCCCAAAATCAATATACCAGTACAGATATGGAAAGTGAGGAGCTCACGGTATATTCCTTGTTGTCCCTTGCTTTCGATTATATTGAAATTCACCACGTGACATGATGCACGTGTAACAGACGACTGTTGCGACCACAACTGAAGCCGGTAGGTTGGTGAGCAAAACCCAGCGCCAAAAATGTTTTCATGACTGTAAACGCGGGAAATATTTGGTGTCATTACTAACGCGGGAAGTGGTCACCGATAACTTTCTATGAGTGAGTAGCCATGCATTTGCCTTGCTCTGGAAAGGATTAGAATAGGCTCAATTTTTCTAGCGATTTGGCAGCAAAGCTGAGCGCATTTCTATCTTCGTTAATGTGTAGGAGGACAGAATAATAAAATTGTACGAAGAAGAAAATTTTTAAATGGAAGAGCTGACAATTTAACCAACAATTCAGTGGGTATTGAAATGGATTAACTTTTATTCCCCCGATGTAATATTATTTTACTCTGCAGTCATTGAGTAATTATGCAGATAATCATTATCAACGAGTACGTATTCCGTGACAATGAATCACGATAACAATGATGATGATAAATTAAATTGAGTCAAAGTAAATAGCGCATAATGATATTACTATAAAAAATTATCGCTACTGCAATTTCAACATCATCCATTACATATGCAAAGCAGGCACTCCCTCTCGACTGTTTCCGCGACTAGGTCACTGCCTGTGACTTCGAGTGTACACAGCGGAGATACGTTGCTCGCCATAGGTCGCCGCCGTTCCATCCGGCATGGCCGAGCGCAGGATTGCATGCCAATTCTGGCACAAAAAATGTTTCTGCGAGTACAAGACATTACACTCAAAAGAACAGCGGACACAAGCACATAATAAGGATACAAAAAAGGAGAGATGGATAACAATGACGGAAGCGAAAATGGAACACCTTAACTCTTGGAGGAAAGGTGCCGAGAGCGGGTGTGGAAAATGTTTTCCTTTCCGAGGGATTTTTCACTTCGCCGTTACGATCGGGAAACACGACATTTCGCGTTTCTTTTGTCGTTCTTCAGCGAGATTAAAAGAAAACGACTCAAACTTCCCGTTTAGCGAAGGGGGACACAATGTTTTTTTTTCCTTTAACAACAATAATTGCGATAAGAATGCGGAGAATAAATTCAAAACTTCTCCGCGCCATAATGATTGTCATTAAGGGTGAGTACTGCGGAATTGCCGTGTTTATGATTTCTTTGCAAGCGATATTCAGATTTAGAGCAACGCTCGAGTACATACGAAACGCTTCAAACGACCCCTTTCACTCCGCGGCGAAGAGAGAGTCCTAAAACCTCAAGTATGTCGACCAGCTTACGCTAAGTAAATGCAGTATGACTTTACGGAGCTATCAAATGAATTAAAATTGCTACACAGGTGTTAAAAACATGCTGGAAATCAATAAAATCGAACACTGAGCAGAATTCAGAGCTAGAAGAGAATGTGGTGGAAAGTAAATTAGGATCATGTGCGTACTGATATGAAGAAATTATTGAAGTTTGTAAATAGTAATCACCAAGAATCAACGGAAAAAATTTGGCACAAATCCAGAGTATCTTTCGCAAAACTTTGAAAAGGATTCTTTTACAATACATATAAACAAGAAAAGTAGTTATTACTAGCGTAAAAGAGCCACGAGCATGAAGCGTATGTGGTAAAAGTATACTAGGATCACGTGAAAACTGATATGAAATGATTATTGAATTGTGTGAATATTAATCACCATGAATCAAAGGAAAAAAATTGGCACGAATCCAGAGTAACTTTCGCAAAGCATTGGAAAGAATTCTCATACAATAAATAAGAACAATAACAATATTGCATTAGTAGAGTCAAAGAGACACGAGCATGAAACCTGGCTAACGACTCAGCCTCGGCAATAGCGATACGCCCACCTGCATCTAAATAAAAGAAAAGCATCACGGAGCGCATTCCCGCTGCGGAACCTTTCCAACATTTTTAAACCCATTCAATCCCCCAACCAGTTACATGTTTTAATTCGATCGCTATTCGTACAATACTTTATTGTTTACTTCCGCGGCATTGAAAATCGCATCGGCGAGAGGAGGAAGGGTTTGGGGACCACGTGTCGCTGGACACCACGGGACTTTTCCATAAAGAGTTTGCGATCCCAACTCCCCTCCCCCTTAGTACCCGTCCCGATATATGCCTACAGTCCCCCTCTTCACCCTTCCTCCCCTACCGCCCGCCATGCTTAAATACATGTCCCTCTCGACCCCCGTTTGCCAATAACCAACGATTCGGAACTATGGAAACGCACAAACAATCGGGCAAGCAGAACCATTATGGGAAACTCTGTTGCAAGTTCAAATTTTTCATCATCAACAGCATTCCATTATTTCTCTTAACGAGAGGTTGCAGACACAATGGATGCAGAGATCCCGTATGCAGTTCAAACCTCTCTCTCTCTCTCTCGTCCCCGGCCCGGTTCTCTCTGCTTCCTCTCACTCTCTCTCTCTCCTCAATAAACACACAGAAGCACGATAATTGATTCGGTGTCGTTTGCTTGCACTGCCAAACAAAAGTTCACGGGAGAATGAAATTTTATAAAACGAAACAGCGTAAACGACGCAAAAACGTCCTGTATTTATTTTATGCTCTCATTCAAAATGCAAAAATGAAAAAAATAATAATAAAAAAACAAGTGAATCATCCAGCTTTGATGTTTTTATTATTAATCAACCCGGCGCTTTTGTGAGCAAAAGCTTCGAGTATGGATTTTTTTTAAATTTTATTTCTGACGCCACGACTGCATTGGTATCGCTACGTTGTGAATGGAGGAGAAAAAAAACTCATGTCCGCCAGGAAATTAGTTTGCATGGCGAATAAATTATTCCCTAAATAGCACAAGCCGCAATACCATAAATTCATTCCAGATATCTTGTTCTAAGTTCCGCCATTCATTGTCCAAGAGTTTACCTACGCTTATAACATGGCTTTTTCGAGGCGCAGTGGAAAATTTATTTGCAACGGCCCACATTCAACATGGTTATACGTTAATGGAATTGTAATTCCATCAAAATGCGATATAAACCTTTTGTTGACAATCTGAAAAAATCAGTTATAAAACTAATAAAACTTGAGCTTTGACACATTCAATGTGGGGACCTATAATAAACCAATGCAGATGTCAGAAGTTCTACAGTTTCTACCATGAAAATCATGCGGCATCAATTTGAAACAAATGAAAGAGGACCTGAACAAGGGTTTCTCCCACGATCATAACATTTTATATGCACTGCAAAACATTTAGTGCTTCATCACGCATATCCTGGTAAGACGAGATTCATGATGTAACTTCTCAAACGGAAAGAGTCGTGGAAATATATCTCTATTTCAATGAGAAATTACATTAATTAACACCATGCATACTGTTCCACACCGTCATCAACTTCTTGAGACTTATAATCAGGCCTGGGATTAAGATGAAGCTATGACCTTCAAATTACCCTCAAAAAACACCTCAATAATTACATATAATACGTCAAATAGCAGGCACATCACTTTTATCTGGACAGAGCCCCCAAACTTATTTCTAAGCGGTGTGAAGTGTTGCAAATGAATTCGAGGACACGGGAATGGAGATTTCCAAGTAAGAAGTTTGGAAGGATAGGAACGATGTCAAGTTCAACAATAATTTTGGACGCTCATTCTGAAAAGAATAGGTCTAGGACCTGCTGAAATGAATAAAGCATTTTTGGGTGAATAAAATATACATTTAAGAGCTAGTTTTACGGGAAGTCATTAACTCTAATTGAGCCACAAGAATGTTTGGCCAGACCAAACCCATTTCCCACAACCCACAACATAAAACTACATCCTTGATATGATTAACCAAACATGAAACAACCCTCAACTCCACTTCTCGGAAGTTGACCGAATGCGGAAAACTAAACCTGTTCTAAATCTTACCGCAAAAACTTAAACATAGGAAAGTGTCATAGATACATTTGGCTGAGATGACACCATTAATAATAGATCAAATATGTTTCGCTATTTAAAAGAGCCATAGATATTAAAAACTATGAGTACATATAGGAGAATGAAAAATACCACCAAACACACAAATGCGAAGACGACTAATTGTAAGGATTATTCTCGTTTAGTCTTATGCAAATGCCTCTTCTACAGGAAATTAGAGTGATTCAGAGTTTTATGTAAATAGACGCAATATAACCGAATATTATACAGTATTGATATCTTAGTCTGCTCACTCGGTCTCATACTATTATCCGTGTATCACCACTAATTTTTTCATGCAGGATAGGTATACGTATTCAATATATGAAATGACAGAACGATAACGACCTCCCATAGCGCAACTTTCGTGAAGAACATTTTTAGGAATATCCGGTCCACTAAAAATATAAAGAATTAAATCTTCACCCATCATTTTATATCTTTCGGTATCTCCCAAAAATGCCAGAGAAAGAATAAATAGTTTTACTATGATTATTCATCTGCCACGTATTATCTCGCCAGGCCTAATTTAACCGAGTACACACCGGTATCAAGAAGCTCAAATGCGACTGGAAAATGGCACAGAATCGCGGCGCAATTAAAAGAAAACCAAAGGAACTTGATCAAACAACTCAAAATTGGATTTCTGGGTCCGATTAAACCATCCGCCAGATTTTAAGTGGAATACTTGTCGACGCCAGAGGACTGGTAAGGTGTAATGATTCACTTGCATCGTAACACGCGTTTCACGTGACCTGGCTTATCGATCGGTGGATCTATCGCTCTTCCCACACTAAACTTCTCCTGATGAATTCAAAAGAGCACGCACACTCCCTGCCATCAACCCTTTCTCCCAATCCCACCATACCATACCTCTTCGTCAACCACCCCCTCCACACGAGCCCAGCGAGGACGACTCCTATACGCCGGTAAGAACAATGGCGCCCGGGGTGGGAGGGTCCCTCCACCCATCACCCTCCCCCCTACCTTGCTCGAGTGGGTGGGTGGCAAGGAGGGTGAGGTGTGTGGGGGGAGATCCTTCAACAATGGCACATTGTCTCCGCCCAAAGATGGGAAGCGGGGGGAAGTGGGAGGGGGAGAGTGTCGAAGAATTGTACAGGAAGAGGTGGAAGATATGCTTGAGACCGAATCACACGATACTTGATCCAGCGTAAGACCTCGATGGCGTAGGAAATCTATTGGAGTTTCAGCCATCCTGGAAGGTTTCACACGATCACTGAACTTATACTAACTAGGATGCAGTATTATTATTCACATCGTAGAGCATGTCTACTATAATATTAAATTAAGCAATCTAGGGAAGTAGGTGACAAAATCGGCCGTCGGGACATTTTAAACTATAATAGAATTCACGACATGAGAATCTCAAAAAGCCATCAGTATGTATAGGAGGTGCCTTTTTGCAAAGTTCAAGCATATTTTCGAATAAACCACGCGCATACAAACCCTTTAAATTATCATTACGGTTTTCTACGCCAGCTATAAGAAATATAACGTCTTCAAATATTTCAAACTATTCTCCTCTTGAAAGAAAGAATTGACGAGCAACATGATCAACGACATGAGATTAGTAGGAAGAGCAACAGAATATCTACCAGAAGAAGAACCATTTCCAGGAAGGCAATAAAAAAATGGAGCGACACATAGGCACCAAAAAGTTTTCTAAAAGCAGTGACTCGGATATGGTAACAGTATTGTGCCCACATTCTTCAAGGCAAACATTCTTACAGAATTTACGGGCATCAGTAACAGGAAAACGTTCCAAATCCCAGGATAATGCACGAATCATTAAACGTCCAATTTATACTGAGGACATTTAGGTGAACATGAACCTTGAGGAATGAAACGCTTCTGAGAAGAAAAATTCACCGACGCCACACTTCACGCGAAGAAGCTTTTCCTTGAGGATAGAGAATTCGTACACAATGGACTCTTCCGAGATCGGTAGGGGAAACCCGGGACAATGAATGCTCGAATAGATTGAAAAATTCAACAACGGTGTGCAGAGGTCGCAGGGATCAGGGGCAAGATGGAGGCGGACTAGGAGTGGAGGGCTAAGAGAGACAGGAATAAGTAAGGGGACAAAAAAGGACGAAAGTGTGAGGGAGGAGAGCAGTAAGGATATTTCAGTGTACCTGTTGCTTACTACACCAGTCAGGACAAGGGCTTAAGGGGGCGAAAAAGAAAGAAAAGGTTATACGTATATATAAGGACTGGCAGGGGGGGGGGGAAAGAAGAGCGGTCGGGAGAATAAATCCGACGTCAAATTACACCAGCGAAAGGGAAAGAGAAAATCCCAACTCCTTAATTCCTCTAAAATTCTTCTTAATTAAAAAAATAGCGGGAGGGAAGCATACGCGACGAGGGTGGAAGAGAGGATGGAGGAGTTGGTGGGGATTGAAGATGGGGTCGGAAAAGAGGGAATACTTAGAAGGGGGTTGCAACTCACGGGACAGGCGACAGGTGGGGAGGAAGAGGAAGGAAGAGAAGATATTCTGCGGGCTTTCGCGGACAAGGGGAGAGGGAGAAAGGGAGGTTTGTAAAGCGAGAGGCAGAACGATCCCGACAAAACAAGACCTCAGAACGACAACGTTTCTCGAGAGGCAAGAGGGGAACAGAGAGGAAAAGAGAAAGAAGAAAAAAATAAGAAGGCTGAAAAGACGTAAAAATGAACTCTCTTCCCCACACTCCTCTCCCCTCTCCCACACCACTTCAACCTCACTACCCAACCCCCACACCACTCCTCCGTAATAATATGAACAGGAAATCAATGATGAGGCATGTTTCTTTTAATTAACTTTGGAAACAAATGACTGCAGCTAAGACGGAGGAAACCGCCCAGCCCCCGCCTCTTCGTCCTGGCAAACTCCCCCCCACTCTCTCTCTCCGTCCCCCCCTTCCACACACACACATAAATTCCTACTCCGCCCCCCTCTCCGCCGCGCAGCGAGTCCTATCAACCTTGTAAACCCTCTCCTCTCCAGTCACCTACCCCCACTCCTCACTCCTCCTCTAGATTCACCCCTTCCCCTGAACCTTCCCACCCCATCCTCCCGCTCCTCCATCCCGCCTCAATCCACTAATTTCCCGAGCAGACGTCATAAATAATGACAAACACGCACATATAACCTACTCGATCGCTCCGCTGCGAAACGATTTTGCGCTTTGCCAATCGGAAACGCGATCGAAGTTAGTAAGGGTAGGAAAATGCCCCGTTTCGAGAATCTACATAAACTAGATTGCGTTGCGCCAGGGCAACTAGATATCATTACTCTGGAGCGCTGCTGATGCGAATAAAACCGGCTGTCAATTCTTGGCCCGTTCGCAAGCCGTTCAGAGACTATTTCCGCATGTTGCATCCGACACACCAGGGCAAACGTGAAAAATGGCTCCCGGAAAATAGATCGAGGATAAGCAATGTTTATCCTCAAAAGTGCATTTAGATGTGACGGTTAGAAAGAGCGAACTAGCATTACTACGTGCAGACCATTGCCATACAAGCGATTCACATATGCTTAGAAGGCTTAGGTACCATAGGCTGAAAGGTAGTTACGTTAAAGTTTAAGGAACAAGAGGAGTTCTGATATGACTAACAGTCTGAGAATAATTTTATTGTAAATAATTTCTTTAAACATGCGCACAATACACTGTTTCACAAAATTTAATTTCATCCACCTATCTCATTTCAACTAGGGTGAGGAAGAAATAACCTTATTAGGTAGGTGCACTTGATATGATTCCCATGAAATATTTACTATTACTAAAGAGATACATTACTAACCATACCAAAAAAGGCATCACTCTACGAAAAGGATCATATCATTTACAACTTCGTGATGAAAACCTCTAATGATATATTACGCACAAATACTTCGAACTAAACAGTCGACAAAACACAGATATGATAAATAAATGGCAATTATCGTCTATAGCAATGCAAGGAAGAAAACCGGGTTCATATGATTACTAAAAATTGGCGTCGTCAAAAAGATTATGAGGCACGATGCATTGTCAACTTCATTAAAATTATTTGAGTTAGATTTATGACTTACACTAACATAACCTCCCAATTTTCAAATGTATACTTAACGACACTAAGTTTATACAAAACACTACCATGATTGAGGATAGGATCGGAAAAACGAGTTGTGAAGTAGCAACACCGCAATCGGAAGCATAAAAAGTAATCATGTAGCTGGTCCAACTAAGTAAATATTTAACCATGTCGTTGGCATGCAGTTGGATGACGAAGAAATGGAGTTTTCTCATGCTCTGCCAATGTTAATTAATTTGGCGGCATAGACCCGATTAAACACGTCCAGATGAATAAGGAAGACTTCCTCCTTTAGCCCGCCGCAGCGTCACCACCCCACGCGTCAAAGCCATAGGAATATGAATTTATTAGTTTTTTATCTTGACAAACAAATTCCAATTAGATCCCACGCGAACAAAATTGTTTCAATTTTTACTCGACAGAGAATCACCGATAAAAGGGCACTGATTCGATACGAAAAATATGTACATGCATATTTATGGATCGAATCTCCAAGGGCGGACAAGGCACATAATGCCTTCGTCCCCTCGAGGGTTCTGAAGGCTAATTAACTCTCCGAGCCAGATTCTCGTCATTCTGAGGCAATACAACTCTCTGGGAATCGCGCCCCACCTCAAACACCGACGGATTGTCCTCGCCTTCAACCCACCAGACCGCCCCTCCAGTCACTCCTTCCCCCTACCCCCTCTGCCAATTCCCTTTTCCGCGACACACACAAGGATAGAGAGATAGAGATTGGAAGGGAACAATAGCGGGGAATCTTTGGAGGCGGCTGTTTAAACGACAAAAATCTACCGCAGGCAGAAAATAAAAACTCCCCTTTGTGGAGGGAAGCTGTTTTTGTTTCCCAAAGTCTTTCATACGCTCCTTGTTTCACTCTCCCTATCAAGGAGAGAGGGATGTCTGCGATTAAAGCTCTGTACTCCTCCATACAGAACATTATAAAGTCAAATGAGGTCTAGTCTTCGGGTGGGAGGAGGAAATGATTTTTTATTTTCCAAACTAGATCCGATGCCTAAAGAATGTATGCGAGGCCCGGCATTCTAATTTTCGAAAGTATCGATTGATATTTTATAAGAATTCAAGTCATTAATTTTATGTTATCCACTTAAAAAATACATATATTTGGAGCTTGCTTTTACATATGACGGTGAAGCTTGGAAATTAACTGATTGAGAGCAAAGAAATCTGGCAGGCAACATAAGCAGTATGATGTCCGAGAAGCATGATGGGGGACATGAACGATCGAGAGTATCACCAATGAAGAAGTCCTATGGAGAATGGTGTAGGATAAGTGCATATACTAAGAGAACTCTCTGGAGTTGAATTGATTAATTTCGGATACAATCTGAGATATAACCGACTCTCAAAAAAAATAATTGAAGAGAAATGAATTAGAACTATAGTTTCAGGGTATGGTGTGATCCAGGATAACCAAGAATAATACAAAAGAGCAGAAATAATGGGTAATATAAGAAATTTCGAGATCAATTTTAAAAATTACAATGAATATGCTTAGTTTAAATTGTGTGCATCTCACGGAGTCAGATGCGTCAACGCGTCCTGAGAAAAGTATAAATGAAATATGACTTCTGCCCAGTTTCCTTATCTTATTACAGGAGATGCTAATTTGACTCCTAGAAAATAGCCATTCGAAAGCTTTACAAATAATAAATCACTAGAATTTATTGTACTGTTCGTTTTTAGCTCTTACTTTCAGCGGAGGAATATAATTTCAGAAGCAAAAATCAAACCGTAAAATGCTTTCTCAATATCCGGAACGCCGAGTAATCAAAACTCGTCCTGTTCACCAGTCAAATTAACATACGAGCACTCAAACTGTTATACTTTCAACTTCATTTGAGAACTCCTAACTCTCATCCTCGATTCACCTGGATCAATTCCTACCACGGTTGCTTTTCTCCCCTGAGTTTTCAGTGCAGCTCTAATCATTCCATGCTTTTTCGACCTGACTCTTCACAATCATCAACAAGGAGGTTAAATGAAATCGAGGAGGAATGTCGTGAATGCTCTTTGGCGAAAGTGAAGCAAGAATGGGGATGAATGGAAAAGACTTGGTGCCGATAGAACGTGGCCTTCCAGTCTCGTAACACCTTTTGCCCTTTGCACTTCAACTGATATTTGACCCAACCATATGATACCACCGGAGTAAGGGCTTAACAGTGCCGACTGCAAATACGGAATCAAGTACAATTTCACCTTCATATTTGTCTAACTCCTTTGTCCTCGCAGTGTGCCTTCCTCGTCCTTCTTACTCTCTCATTCTATCCTCTTCCCCAAAGAACGAAATATCTTTATAACGCAACTACTTCTCCGACCCCTCCCTTCTTGCCAGAAAATATACCCGGACGATGAATATTCATATCCCGTAATGAAGGACCCCGCGGGGCAAACTCGCGACGCTCCTCCTCTCACAAGACTCACCCGTTATAGTGGGTCTTTGATAACTCGGGGCCGCAGAAATTTTCGCCCGGACGGGAAACCACGTCGAAAAATAAACAATTGACGCGCGGGGAACGTTTATGGGGGGAAGGGGCTGATCGAAAAAGATAATTCCCCCCGTATCATTGGAAACGCGACCGTTTGCTCTTACTCCCGCTTTGAATCCACACCTATATTCGTCAATTCTCAGGAGACGAGAACAGCATTACCCGATACGAGAGGAAAGAGAGAAAAAGAGGAACTCCCCAAAGCATTCTCACTCGGTAAGCCTCGGAATCGGAAGCATTCCATGAAATCTCACATTCGATCGCGTCGATTAAGTTGATAAATTCAAGTAAAAACCTTATGTTCAATTACTGACGGAAGATAAGTTGCAGTCCACTGAATCGGCCTCCTTCCCAATCTATTCGGTCGATGAGCCGATTTGTTTTGGAAACTTGGATTTTGTTGATGTGCATTATTGTTAGATATAAATAGTGTATACGTTTTTGGGTAAATCCCAATAGACTAATTCGCGATCGAAAGTTAAATATAAAATATCAGACATATAGATTTCTGATTGTGTATCCATTAATTTATTTATTTTGGTGGCAAATTACTATCGTAATGTTTCTTTTCGTGGACTGTTTCAATTTTTGTAATTTCATTTCTATATGTATATTTTCTTTTCTCATTATTTCCTTCCAGAGATCACTTTTTCGGTCATAAACACAGGAGGTAAGGATGCTAAGGTATTGAAAACTTCCACAAATTGGGAAATTATCAGTCGGTATAAATAATATACTCTGCATTACTTAAGTGTTTATGTAATGGTTACACAAACACCAAAACTTGGCCACAGAAATAGTCGCAGGAAATAATGGCAATATTTCATATACATACAGTACCATTTTATTAGCGGAATACACAAAAGGTAGTTATTTATCAAGTAACGGAATCAAGAGAATAAAGCAGCAAATGGGAGTTCTAGAGAGACCTTTTGGAAATTATTTCATGACGATAAAAAATGGCATATTATTATTATAAAAATAAAAACTATTGCCGGTACTGTAATAAAATACAAATCAGGACAAAGAATGAAATATGACTGCCAACTCCCATGGCACGAAAAACATATACGCAATCATGAACACCGTTGAATGCCTCGACGCGGCTAGTTCAGCCATCCTCACAAAATATGAATTTCAATTTCATACCTATAGATAAAACTATAAAAATAACAACCTCGCTCCATAGCCTCACAACAGGTCTCTGACCATGGACCGCCGGCAAAAATTCCACCGAAAATTTCACGGGGCGCCATGCATTTGTGGAGAGAGCAATCACTTTGATCAAAACACGTAAAATGAAAAAAAAACTAAACGAATAAACAAACAACGCGGGTGGAATAAAACACCCGAAAACCTTTCGCGGCACCGAAATGGGTGAATCATCGATTCGAAATTAGGATGACCCAAAAGAGGTTTATCTCATATTCAAGGTTGGACGAACGGGATCCATCACGTTCAAAAAAATTTTCCTACACGCACCATACGAATGGCTAATCCTTGTGGAGCACCCGACCCCGAAAAAGAGCAATGGAAAATGTAAATAAAAATAAAACACAGGAGAGAAAACCGAATGGAGAAGAAAACGAAGTGGGAGGGAGAGAGAGAGAGATAGGCCGGTACGAGCCGGAAGCGAAGCCCGATTGCAACGCCCTTCCCCAAAAGCGGGGCAGTTCATATTTTCGCCGTAACGGCTCTCACGCATGCATGACAGCGTATTACGGCGGCTCACGAAGCTATCGCAGATTTACATCGCATGTCGCCCAGGATACGTATTCGTGTGTTGAGGGCTCTCTGATGGGGAGGGGAGGGGTGACAAGAGAGAGGCTGACAGAGTAGGGTGGAGGGTGACGTATGCATGGAAGGAGGAGTGGGGGAATAGACCGGCAGGAGTATGGCTAAAACGTTCGGGCCCGTGTGAGACGATGGGCGGGAGTTGAGGAGTGGGTTTTATGTGGGATACAGCGTGTATAGGGGTACGGAAAGGGTTGGGATGCAGGGGAACCGACGACAGGGTGGATGGCAGGGCGCGTGTCACCTGGGGGATGATGTGAAATGCTCGGAAAAGGGAGTGGGAAGTTGTGATGTGAAGGGGCGCTGGACCCTGTAACGCGGGAGGATGAACAGTAGGTATAGATTGCCTTTGAGGGGTGAGGACATATGGAGAGGAGGCGTGGGAGGGGTGAGGATGTCCGAAGATACACTAGCGCCCCCCTAAAGGGTACCATGATAAAACGTCGCGGGAGAAGAGATGAAGGCTCGAAATATGAGAAATGTCGTACGTTAGAAGCGGGAACTGAGGAATCCACGTAGTGGTAGTTGGAGCGAGGTTTCACTCTAATCATGAAAATCACCGAATTTGGCCTCATCATAAAGAAAAAGTCTCATCTTCCAAATAATACCGGATTGTCAATCACTTATTATTGATCGTACTATTTTGAGCCAAAATGTAAACGGCATTTACAATGGGGCTTGGTACCGCTCCGCGCTCCAAAAAACATAAATTTAACATTTGGGTAGTTCCGATACACGAGTTGCGTCAGAAATGTAATGGCGAGAAATCAGTATGATTTCTCGATTATTTTTCAAAATATATTAATCATTCACCTCAATAACTTTTGTTAAATCGCAAAAAACAATGTGAAGGCATTTTCATCGTTCCGCATTAAAATATTAAACCAAGTTAAAGCTTCAAATATGTATATTTAGATAATATCCGAGAAGCTAAGCCATATAAGAGATCATATTTTCATAATTGATATTACTACATTCGCTCCATACCTCTGACACAATCTAGAATTTAAAAAAAAGAATGTGGTTTCTATTATCAGTATATAACAAAGTGGCGGAAACTTTCAACAGCTGACTAGTCGGAGATATTTTGAACGGTTGGCCCTGGCATCATTGGGACAGTGGAGGGGTTATAGAGAAGAAAGTCGATTTACTCAGACGATATTAATCAACTTATGTTCGTGGTTCGAGAGCATAATTGCCATTATATCACTAAGTTCCAAAATAAAAAAACAAGAAACATGCGAATGAATGATGTCTTTCGGATGACAGAGATAATTTTCCTCTCGTCCGAAATTAGGGGTCAAATTACGTAATAAATCCTTGACGCAATTAGGGAACGCAGGTGATTAGGAGTACGCCGAATGGCAGCCAGTGGAGAAGGGAGGAGAAAAGCAAGGCCTCCATGATAAGTGCTCAGCGCGAAAATGTTTAAAGTTTCGTTCGACACAACTAGCTTTGTACTTCCCTTCAGCTATCATCGTGGAAACCTAGTAGCACCCTTTCCCATCCCACAACCGAAACTAGGTTGAATATGAAGCTCATACAAAGAAAGGGACGCAGATCTTCTACGATGAAAATCAGACCACAACTCAATGAACACATTAGATCACTTCTGGATTTTTCCCACGCTCTGATAAAGAAAAACCAGGGGCCAAATACGAAATGTGAATCCCTCAACCATGATCGCAATGAAAATATGAGACAACAAAAAATATGAAATCTGGTCGCGAGGAATATTTCCCCCCTAAATAGTAGCAATGGTGTCGAGGCCACTAGTAAATTCGGCAATAGAATTGAGGAGAAGCTTTCCGGTCACACGTCCCCCATGTCATCGAGCTCCATTTACTTCCCCTGGTGTCATTTTTTTCCAGTCACCAAAAGCGAGGCACCGCAACCATGCGGGACCTGCCGCGTGACCCCAACGGTCAATGCCTTCATCCATGCGGGGAATGCATGAAAACTGTCAATCTTATCTAACGCCCCATACATTATACTGGGATTATTTCCCATGGATGAAAAGCGAGGAACCTTTTCCAGAAACTACAAGTCTCCTCATTTTATATGAGAACAATACAAGTCCTGAAAAATAGAGTAGTTTGCAGAAAGTAGTTGAATTTGCAGCTAATCACAATGAGATTGTAAACAGAGTAAATGCCGTGTAACCCTTTGATACGTTTAGTAGTCAAGGACTAAGTTGTGTTAGTTGAACAACTCAATACAACAGCATCGTACCTATACAAACAATTTCGCGAAACTAATCGTGAACACCGTCCGAAGTAATTCGTCAAATATTACAAGAACCCACACAGGTAAGTCCAATAGTAAACCTTAAGTTAGATCAAACGGGTTTTGAGTAGAACGTTACTCAAATGATCATAAAATCTCAGCGGAATAGCAAAAATTCTTAGAATTGAAATTATTATCTCTCACCAAGTAATCCATTTAATATATTTTTCATTAAACTTCACTCGGATGAGTTCTCTCCACAGAATGCTGGAAAGATCAACTGTTTATGATTAGTGACAATGCATTGACCGAATAATAACGGTTACACTCCGCAAATATTTTTTAAAGGATCTCGAGGATACAAAGTCCGCGAAGCATAAATGTCAGCATAGCCACGGATTGGAAGCAAAAAGGCAAGAGATCTCAAATTTCTATGGAAGTTCCATAAATCGAAAAAGGATGCTGCGAGTAATCGTGCGGAGAGGAGGTTGGGGAGAGGTAGGCAATCCACGTCACTGAATTTGAGCGTGATGAGAAAGAGAGAGAGAGAGTAGTGTCATACATGGAATAGCGAGGGGAAGCCGGACGCATATAAAACGGGAGTCCATTGAAGAGAGCTGTAAAAAGGTACGGCATTGGGTATTGTAACGGCCGCGCCGCCGTTTGAAATCTGAAACCGGGCATTTAAGCCCGAGTGGGGAGGTCCGCACAGCGGGAACCCTCGACGATGCGACGGCGACACGCGCGGCGACCGGAGCCCACGGGGCGACAAACTGGAAAGCATTGGGAAAGGGCCGTTTGAGAGCCGGGCGACGAAGTCGGAAGGACGGAAGTCGCACGCGCTTTCGCACCGCTGAAAGCAATAAACACACGGAACGATCGCATTTACCCATCTCATTCTGTTTATACCCTTCCCATCAGCCCGAAAACCGTGAGACGATAAACGTTTCGCAGCGTACGGGAGGAGCATCCGAAATCATTCAAGTCTCTTACACTGGGGAAATTATGAGAATCCTCAACGGAGACGGGAGGCGAAAAGATGAAAGCACTAAGATGTTCAAATGGCCGCTGGTGTTAGAAATGAGACATTCAAACGATCTGTAAGTGTGATGTTAAACTGAAATGGGTACTTACTTATTTCCCAGGTCAAGATTAAAAAGTTTGACCAGGTCAGGCCGATTAAAGGTCAGTTATGCGACAAATGTCAGTTAGCTCAAAATTATTAAGTCAATAATCAGGCAATGTGTTAAAAAATTATTTTCCGAGAATAACAAAAAAATGCATTCTCCAGTCATAAAACATGGCAATGTTTTCCGTCGTGACTTTCTCCCATAAACCTCGGAAAACTCTCCCACTTACACTTAACAGTCGATCCTACCATTTGCACAAAATCCTACAAATAGCCACTACCCTCTCTACCAATCGGTTCAGTATTATCCAGGGGAATATATCCATTAAAATACAAGAATAACAACCATAATTGAGTTAAATAGAAATAAAAAATACTATAAATATTAATTAGAAACTTCAATCAAGCCTAAATTTAAAAAAAAATCTTTTCCAAACGAAAATCAAAATGAGTGATTGGTATAAATCTCACATAGCTCACCACACCTATTTATTAATGCTAAGTTGCCATGAAATGTCAACTTGGTTCATAATGTTTTAAAAAAATAAACGATCATGGCCGCAAAATACTGGGTTGAAAAAGGGTAAAAAAGAAAGGGAACGAATGATTGAATGTATTCAAATTCTGAAGGCATTGAAGCCCACCTCATATCTCAAGTGACGACGATTTCTTTTCCAAAACATGAAAATATCAAACCAGAGTGATAAATCTGTCTGCCGAACGAAAAAAATGGCATATCAATTTCGAAACAATTATATCCACCGGACGAAAAAAATGTTCATCCACAGGTACGGCCGTGGTAAGTGGCGGGAAAACGGCACGCAATTATAGGAGCACGGCGCAACTTTCAATCGAAGCCGCGAGCAATACTTTTGAATTTTTGGACGTCTTCCAGAAAGCCTTCGGTCTTATTTAATGCGAGAAGTGGAGGAGTGTGGGAACTGAGTCGAGATGTGACGCTAAACGCCAAAGGTGGTCGATCAAGAACCTGAAGAGGAAACGGTAATAAAAGTGGACTGGGAGCCAAGGTGGCACTCCCGAGTCGATATCACTCAAGTAATAATTTGCATGCAACTGTTCCTTTCACGGAACGCGATTGGTGATAAAAATATGGATGTTTCTCTTCACTGATACACTTATTATGGACTCAAAAGCAATGCGAATCTATTACTCAGAGATAAACGAATCCCGATTACTTCAATAACTTTCTTCCGAATTTTAAAATTTGAAGCATATTGGCGGGTAAAATACTTAAGTTCTGCTTAAACTTAATATCGAGCTCCCTTCGTTATTATTCCGTTTTCTTCGTTGAATGATCGGTCGTTTCATTCTCTATGTGTTTCAAGTATCCACAAAAATTTCTATACTTTTTGGTGCTAAATGACGTTAATGTATATTGTTTTACGCATAGTTTGCCCAATTAATTTTTAACTGTCGTTGCATAAAAGTAGTTTTACAACTATATATAGAATACCTGTGGAAATATACTCGATCTACGCATGCATACTGCACTACTGGGAAAATATCCGTCGAGCATACGAGATAATGTCGATAATAACAGAAACAACAATTGCATTTTTCCACTCACAGAGCCATCATCAGGTTTTATATCTGATGATGGCTCTGTGAGATGAAACACGTCGTACTCATAAAAATATCCTATGGAAAAGTGCAATTGTTGTTTCTGTTATAATATAACGATCTTATCTCGCCTGAATCTGTTGATATAATGTCGAACTACGCAGTAAGTGAATGAAAATATTCGTTCGTATCCATGCGAACTCCGCAGAAAATAGATTAATTTGCCGCCAAGTAATGTAAGATATTTAAAAAGGAGGAGGCTGCCAGGCCTCATTCGATTATCTGCGATGAATACCTCGAATATTTCTGGTAAATAAAACGTCTCCTGTCAAGGCTCTGCGAACAAAATCGGGCAAAGAAAGGAATGGTATTTGAAATAACATACTTGATTTTTTTCTCACGTCCGATCGATATTTACCTAAGCCACGCCTTGCAAAGACGGGAGTATCACTATAACTGCTGAAAAGTGACTTTATCGGCCCCGGGGGCATCAGGAAAGCTACCCGCCTACGTGGTCGAGGTGGAGCGACGAGGCAATAAATAAAGTAATTTAGCGTCCGATTTTTTTGCACCTGACCAGCATTTTTCCAATTCGAAAACGATTCCATTTACGGCCGTAATCATTTCTAGGCTAAACGACGTTGTCAAATATCGCTTCTCGGTATAATTCATTAATTTAAATGTGGGAGTGAGCACATGACATCCCAAAATTACCAGCATTTAAATGCCCAGCCTGGAATGCGAGATGAGGGCATAACGGGGCATGTGCTATACATTAACTGTGATAGGAAGTCTAACGCCAAAATATGCCTATTTTGATGAACTAAATTCAGCAAACTACTGTCAGACAAGTTTTCCACAAATGATTAATTTGATCTCCACCTCAACTTCAACGCACACGAAAAAAGAAGACTGCATAATTTATTTTAGGAATATAAAAATATCGCATGTGCCAGCGATTGCAACTTAAGTTAGTAGGTTGGCAAGGAACTAGAAAATATGCCTTAAGGTATCACTTAACGGATCAACGTTAACAGCAGCAAGGTAATTTTTTTTTTCGTATTGACTGAAGAAAAGCACTAGAACTGATAGAAGATTCGTTGGGTCTTATTTAAGCCAATTATGTTTTTCTCTGAGGAAGCAAAAAGCAATGCATAATAATACATAAAAATAAGAAAAACACGCGACGTCCAAATGCTAAAGGCTAAAATTATATAATGACCAAAAGCTAAACGTTAATGATAGCAAAGAACTATTTCTCCGATTGGTTTTCGGACGAAATGATGTAAGATTAAACTACCCTACATCTAATAAGTTACGGGAAAACAAATACAGTAGGAACTTTCATAACCACTAAAAGATCATGCGTTCAGTGCGTTTTCAAAATCTATTCAGGTCGGTAGCGGAGAAAAGGTCACAAAGTATGCATCATCATCGAGATTTCCCATCATTACAGCTCATCTGCCTGCACAAGATTCAGTAAGTTGAACACAAAACACGTTAACACTGGGACCTTTCCGTTTTACGACCGACGTAATGCGCACGCTATGAGAGTCGCATTCATTACGCTGCAGTTTTGCCCCTCTTCGTCCGTGTCGTTCAAACCCACCACACCGACGGCGCGGCGTAACTACAGCTGCAGCTCGGCGAAGGGGTCGCGGAGTTCTACGCGCCGCGGAACAAGAAGAGATATCAGTCCTCGTGGCGCGTGTGGGGAAAAAGGAGGCAAACCGTTGCCGCTGGGGAGAAAGAAGACGAATTGGAGAGGAGAAGAATGAAAAAAAATACTCACAGATATACGTTTACATATAATGGAAACCTAAAAAAGAGACGCGTTTTCTATTAAGGCTAAGGGTGAGGGTTGGGAAACATGCAGAGGGAAGGATAGAAGGGGGGACTAGATAACAAAAAAGCGGCGGCAACACTATATAATATCGGATGGTAGGAACGTTTTGTGTGAGCTTGGGGAGGGAGGGGATATGGATTCTTCCGAGGGTGATTGGTGGGGGGTGGGGGGCATTTGAGGGGGCGTTCAGGGCGGATGGAGAAGAATCCACCGTCCCCCTCCTCCCCTTCCCAATTCCCTCTTTTACGTTTGGACCCCTAGCGATGGGAGAGTGAGACGGTGGTGGAAGGGAAAAGATGTGAAAAGACAACCTCATCGGCTTACCGATTTCCCCTTTTTATCCTGACTCATGATGACTATAATGGGAAAGGGAGGGAATGGGTTTGGGGATGCCGCGTAGAGATATGGGAAAGAATGGAACGGAGGATTGGTCGGTGGCTGGTAGTTGCAAAGAGGGGAGGAGAGGAAGAGTGGTTAGGCGTTGCGTATGACGGGGCGAGTGTGACGGAAGGAGAGGCGCGGGAGGTCAGAAGGTGACGAGTAAGTAGGTGTGGATGGGAAGAGGGAACAAGAGGAAAGTGGCGAAGATCAGGACTGATTAAGCCGGGAGAGGGAAGAGCAGGCATTAGCATAGACGACTCCATTAGGTCGTGGTTAGAGAATACATAACGCTAAACATAAAGGAAACTTGGTCTATTACACGAATTTTTGGTTGGCAAAGAAAATAAAATTGCTTCGTGGGCAATGCAAAGTTTCTTTCAACTAATGACGGACAAAGACATAGTTACTCCTGAAAAAAAGAAGTCTATGCGCTAAAAATGAGTTGAATTTTATAAAGAAAATATACTGATTCATTTTTGAGATAGCAAACGTACTCATATTTGCAAAGAATCTCTCAGCTGTTTCTAGAAGTCCCATTCCGTTCATTCGGGGCTATTTTTTTCATCAGCGGCCAAATATGAATGAATACAAAGATTGGTAGTCAGCTGCATCATTGACCATTATCATTTCTGTACCTACCATCCATAGACATAATGATTTACAATAAGTTACTCAACTTCGTGTTTGCTGCATTTAGAATAATACATAGTAACAATGAGGTGACCTATAAAATATCCTTGAGATTTCATAAAAACTGAAATATGAATCACAAACGCACGTATTATTTGTCCTCCATGACGGATGACCTAGTCACAGAATCCATATAACCTTACAAACCGTATAAATCTAACTTAATAGATATCTTCAAACTTAGTGCCGGAACACACAATTGCAATGGGCAGATATTTTTCGAAGAAAGTTATGTGGAACTTATGTTTGAATAAAATGTGGAAGGTAATGTAGTTCGCCATCACTCTTGAAGAAAAAAAAACACCTCGAGAGCTCAAACTTCCGTGAGAAATACGCACGACCAATATTTTTTGGGTGGAGGACACGGCCGATTGCTTGAGGGGAAAGTAAGTATACCCACATGCGGTTGCAGAGATGGCACGACAAATTTGGGCGGGCGTTCGAACGGTGGGGAAAGAAGAGGTTAAAGCGAGAGAGGGAGAGAAAAGAAGGGCTAAGGAAAACGAGGTGGACATGGGTGGCTCTCCTCCGAGCCAAAAAAATTGGTCCGTGGGATATGATGGGGTAGCGATGGGCAATGATGCAGCCTCACCCGCGGCTACTGTTGTCGTGGCGTATTGCCTGCGGTGGGCAAAAGGTACCATACCTCACACGGCATGAAAAGTAGCGACGGCTTGTGGGGGTAGGAGGATTCAGTAGGGGGAAGAAAGAGGTAATACGAGATAGCGAGTGACTACGAGACTGAAAGAAAATGGGAAGGAGAGAGAGAAAGGTAAGTATGAGAGATATGGAGATATGAGAGAGAATGAGGAGAGGCTGGAGAGCATGGCGGAACGGAGGGTTGGAAAGGGAGGGAGGGTTGAGGAATATACGCAGGTAGAGGAGGAGAGAAAAGGAAAAAAATGAGGAATACAGTCTGAGTGAGAGAGAGAGAGAGAGAGAGACTCAGTCACGAGATAAAAGCAGGCAGCGGAGTTGTTCAAAGAGGAGAGGGGAGGTCTGAGCCTTATGGCAGTGTGATCGGCGGGTGGGGGAGGGGCGAGGAGACTTAAACGCAAGGGAGGAGAAGGGAGGGAAGAGGTGGCGAGAGGTTGAGGAGGACTGGGATGGGAAGTGGGTGTGCATCTATGTGTGGATGCATGTGAGAGGGAAGGACGGATGGGGATGTGCCGGAGTGGAAGAGAGGGTGGCTCAGTAGGGATGATGACGAGGGAAAACGGTAGGCGGAATGAATCCACAGGGCCGACGAGAAGGGGGTGCTAAGGTATAAAAGGGTTACGATTGGTTCGTTCGTCACAGTTCCGACTCGATTTTTTCCCCACGAAAACATACATGCATACTGCGTACATGCATCACATCAACCGATAACACATAAGACACGTGCATTAACGTGAAATCGGCCCTCTCCTCCTTTGCCACTGTCAATCAGCCTTCACCCAGAAGGAATAGGGAGAGAGCACAATAAAAACAAATTACGCATTCATGGCAGAGAGTGTTAAAATAAGTACTCGGACCATTATGAGTTGGCAAGTTTGAGAGTGCATTTTTATGACGACCGCGATACTAACCAAAGATAATTTAAAAACCAAAACGAATCTCTACTTTTTTGCGAAACAAAAAAGCGATCACCTGGTGATCAATTGAGATTTGACCGAAGAGCCCTAATTCCAACCGATTCGCTGTATATGTATTCGTACGCTCTGATTTCTATTTACGACGGATGCGATAAGCACCTTGAAAATATATTTACGACCGCTACGATTTTTCGTGGATCGGGTGAAGCGGAGTATTATTCGTAATCGTCGTCAGTTAATTCCATCAAATAGATGTTTCCCCGATAGCAGATGGAGATTAAGGAGGGAATCAATACCAGACCTAGCGACCTCTGATTCACGAACGACTCGACCTTATCTTCGGGTTAAGCCAGAGCCTGGGGTGAAATGATTGAGAAAACATAAAAACTCCCCATGCGTGGAAGTAAGAAATGCTGCATATCGCCGGAATCATCACGCAAAAATGCGATACCCTTCTTTTTCACCAGTCAGTTCTTCCATTACGCGTAAAAGGAACTTTCCAAAGGTGAACAAATTTTGAGTCGCCACGTATATATTATATCAGTCATGACAAAGCATAACTCCAAGGGTGTTAGTCTCAATAGCAAAGTTGCGAGGATAACAATGATTTCCAAAGATGTGGTTCACCAATAAAAAATATTAAGGGTATCTTCTACCACTGATTACACGCGAAATAAAAGTTGACCTCCGCTGGATATTGGATACGCTACCTATTTCTCCAATTACACATTTTTTAACTCGTCAAATAAATTGATCATAGAATATGAATTCAACCTACCCAGATTTTATTTAACATTGAAAATCTGTCATATATCCACCTAAAACATTAACTAGCACTTAATGGCGATCCTTTGTACGGAATCGAACTATCTGATCTGAGGTAAATTCAGAAAAAGTCGACGGGAATCCGAAGGGAACTAGGATACAGCATTAAAAAGAGGTAAGTACCTTAGATTTCACGAGCGGAAATGCCGTGGGATTTTATCTCGAAAAGACAAAAGAGATAATCTCTACGGATGATCGGTTTTGGGGTCTCCAATGCACATCCTACTCCCAAACGTATACACAACCACCACCGCCCAGTGCAGCGAGCAACAATGGGACTGCCCTTCACCCATTGTTAAGCAAAGGTCGTGAGGTGCAGCAAGCGCAGATTCTTAGGGGTGGGGGGAGGATAGAGAAAAAATATAATCTCACAACCGCCGCCAAGATGTGACAGTGGGATGAACGAAGACAGCGGGATGTGGACTGCGAGTCTGAATAAACACAAAAGAATGTGGAGAGTCGCGAGGTCTTGCCTCAGGTAAATGTGAGGAATTAGAGCGGGGCGAGGTATTCACCGGAAGATGGCACAGGCCTAGAACACACGGAGTGTGAATTCTTGGAGGCTCTTGACGAAGGACTTCGAGCTATGATCAGAAGTACGAAGACATTTTTTACGACTTATTCTGTCGCTCACCAGTCAAAGTCATATCCGGGAGAGGAACCTTTTATTTGAATCAGTCAGTCAGCGATCTCTTTCAGACTTGAGCCATTGACAAGAGAGAACTAAACCTTTACTAAGGACATTACGTTTCAATCTATCTATTTATCAAGAGCTGAAAAAGTAATGAGAGACTTAATATGTTTCTGAAGATTTTAAGTAAGGATTAAAAAAAGAGTACTCTGAAAACCAAGACTGAGACAGGACGGATTTTGTCACAACTTACCATCAAACTGATACTTTTAGAGAAATAATGGGATTTTTTTTCAAAATTCCACAAACCAGTGGTTCCTGAGAAAACTTTGTTCATTACAAAAATACTGAGTGTAAGTACGACATGTTTTACATGCAATTTAAGGGCATTTCACGAACATACTAAAAACATTCCTTCCTCTAAATGTGGGTAATTACATATTTAACGCAGCAAATGAGTAAGTATTCATCGGTTAAAAATAAACGTTTATAAATTAGTTTATGCTAGGCAGTTCAAGAAACCCACCAATAAGAACGAACTTAATTTCAGGTTTAGCTATAGCCACGAGTCATGGCAACGACATGACAAATATTTCTCTTAAATAAGTAGCTATCTAATGACGCAATGAGGCATGGTCACTCTACCTAATGATAGTTTCAGCAAAAATCATCTGGAGGTCTTCATCAGCACAACATAGAGAACGTCACTAAACTGAATATGAATTTTATACATACTATAGCTGTATTTCGAAACACGTTACAAAAAAAGAGCCGGAAAGGAGATACAGCTTCGAGAGAAAGCCATAAGCGAAAAGGGTAGGGGTCTTTATCAGGAGCGGAAGATCTGATGGAGGAGGAAAATTTACAAAAACCTCCGGTAAACGTGGGGAGAAGGGGGAAAATGGCAAACCAAATGACAGAGGGTAAAAATTTCTGCCGGGGGAAGGGAGTAGGGGGAGGTGGTGGCGGTGGTGGTTGGGAGGTGGGTGAGAAGGGGTGGGGGAACAGAGGAAGGGTGTCAGACATCGTGACGAGAGGAGGGGCGAGGTGAGAGAGAGAGAGGGAAAAGGTGAGCTTTTTCCATCGCCACGGTTTTAAAGGGTTATCCCGAGCGGAGGTTTTACCGAGGTCCTCAATTGGTCGGTCACCTGGAGGACTGAGCAATCCTCTCCCTTTCCCCGCCCAATCCCCAAACGGGGAGCGGCCCATGAATAAAGAGCGGACTGCTATTACGGGGCACAACCCCTTTCCGCTCCAAGGGACTGCGGATAGGTGGTCGGAGGGGGGGGTCCTGTACCCCCTCCCTTTCTCAGCACGAAAGAGAGGTGCACGGGGAACAATGGCTCACGTCCCCACCATCACACGCCCAGACACACATGGTTCTGTGCCGACCATGCTGATGCGGTCTTGGCGAGCGACACCCCGTGAGGAGAAATGCAGAGGGACTCATTCCTCTTCCCCCCCCCCCCCCACGATTGGCCAACGGGAACTGCCGCGGCATCCATCTTGAGTGAGGATCGCAACGACGTGAGGCGACATTTAAACTCGACGCGGTTATGATGATTCAAGCACAAACTCGCTAGAATCTACGTGACCTATATTCACTACGCAAAAATTGAACCGAGACGTAATGCACGAGGCTATGCTACAATATAAGATTGGAAATTTAAACGGTCGGTATGGCGGTCCAAGTTATCAATCGTATGTCAAAAAACAAAACGACGCAAGTACCCGAATATAAAGCTATTCAATTTATCAAAGCAAGGAGGAGTTATTTAGGTTCGTTTATAAATAGATTATATCGAACAGTAATATCCCTTATCAGAATAATAAATAATACTTCACGGCAAAATACCGGGACTGAAGATGTAAATTTAGAGTTTGTTCCCAGCAGTAATACAGCAAATTTAATTTTCTTCACAGCTGGTAATGCTGACGATGATAAGTCCACGACAGGTACACTATTTTAAGAATATCGGAATAACAACGTGGAGTCAAAATGAGAGCTCTAGTGAAGAATACTTTGCTGATTAACCACACAGCATGCCCTGTTCATCGCCACCTAACCTGCACACACAATTACTCAATTAGTAAATGTTAAGCACTAGAAAACTGGTTGAGGTTATTTTCATACGCAATCGATAAAGGAAAAGACAAAATATTTTGCAGATATGAAAATAAATATTTCATCAAAGACGATATTTTTGGGCCTAATATGAAGTGCATCGGTGGTAAAATAATTTGTTTTGAGTTGAAAAAGAAACAACACATAATTTTGTTTGTAATAAACTTACCTACACTATGAAAATATCTCTTTGTAATGCTTTCAAACACACAACCAGAGATAAAGCTGGAATCACAATATGGGAAACTTACAATGAGAACAAATAAGGAAGTTAAAAGAAAGAAACTTTAAAATTCCCAGTTTCTTTTAACTTCACGATGACGTTCAAAATATTTCGCCGGATACAGTTTATTATATAGAACAAATAATCCTTGAATCTTGTCAAATTCCTCGGGCGCTTATTCTTCTGACACTGAACTTTCGATCTACACCTTGCCGACAAGGAATGGATTCCTAGACCTATGGAAACCGCCGGACTTCATAAATATTCAAATTCACGAGATATGCAGGAAACACCTAGGACCTACTTCGCTCATTCAAAATATGGCGAGAGAAAATTAGTTCTCTTGAAACCTAAGCAGATGATTCAACTTCCTGAGATAGTTTTCCTATCTATTCGTAGAATTCACATGTTCATAATGGATTATCATTAAATAGGGATACAAGGCAAAATATCAGACGAAAAGAGAAGATAAATAGCACCATTCCGATAGATTAAACGGAAAGTACGAATTAATATAGGTACATATGGAATATATAACTGGAACTCATAACACGTCAGTGAACGATTTACATCTGCGAAAGTGGCCACAATTTTTTTATGAAAATAATAAATATGCGTTGTATAAACATTACTATGGATTGGATCATGAACGCAAATTAAACTTCAATAAAATCTTTCCGCAAAAACCTTTTCACAATATCGGAGTTATATTTGTGACGCGTAAAAAGTACCCGATTCCGCCTGAATAGTGATTCTTCGGGAGTTCGGCAGTCATTAAAACAGGGTGGAGAGAAGAGCTTAGTTTCAAAATGGCAAGGACAATTATTATGAGAACACTCCATGCAAAACATTAAGAAGTCATCTTATTCCAAAATTATGAAAGCATAAAACAGTCGCGTTAACGTATAAAGTCCGAAGATTCTGGAAAAATTGATGGAAAGCTGTATATAATGAAGAAATAATACGATCAATTTTGCAAAGAAATGAAATTTATGACCCAGGTTTTAGCATTAAAAGATGACGTATTAACACTTCAACCCGGGAGGCAAATTAAATTTACTTTTGAGGAAAAATGCTTATTTCTTCATTACTCGCGTCAACTCCGAATATCTCTGGTATTGCTTCCATTACAATTTCGGAAAATTACTACATATAAAAAAGCTGTAGGACAAAAAATTTATTAAGTCTGCTTTAGAATTTGGCATTTATTTTTCAATTCAATAAAGATGCGTAAGGTGTAACTTCAAATGGCCGTCGATATGCCACCATGTTTGCCTGCGGCCCACTTCCAAGAAGCAGTTGCTACCACAGAAATAACAATTTAGATGCGAACATTATCCACAAAGGATGTAGTTATTAGCAACTCTTGCAGAAAAACAAACAAACTTAATTAACTTCAGAAAAATGCAAGACAATAAAACAGACTGGAAGAGCAAAATTATGGAGTACTGAATAACGACTAAATTCGCTTTACCCATTAATTTAAAAAAAATTGTAACAATCTATTTCCACCACACACTGATTTCAGGAATTTTCAAAAATCTAATTTTCAAATTAAATTTTCCGCACGCTTTCATAGAGATCTCCTCGAAATCATGACGGTATCTATCAATGAAATTCGCCACTCATGAAGATCATCAGCAAAATAGTGTATCGCTAATTATTCCATCCACTTTAATATCGCCCAGAGATGGGAATTATATGCCTTGAATGTCGAGGAAGATTGCGGCCTAGCGTGCAACGTCCTATTGTCCAGTGTTAACAGGGTATGAACGACAATTAAGGTAACAGGATAACAGTTAGCGGAATTAATTAGAGACCCTGGCGAAGAATATCTTACGTCACAGGAAACTAAGGAAATGAATAGCCTTAGGAGTTGGCGTGAGTTTTTTCGGTCTTCGAGCGATTATCTCTCAATACTCTCCGGGTTCACCATCTCAAGGAATAAGAGAGACGTTTAAGAGCACCTTTATCGCACCCACTATAAGATTGAGGAATGGACTAAAAGCTTGACAGGTTATCTTTTGATAGGTCTAGTAAAACAGGAGCTCGGAAACTTTTACCAAACGTCTTCGACTTTGAGATATCATTCATGTAAACAAAAATGCCTGCAAGAAATCGTGTTTGGTTTGTTTTTTTTAAATGACTATCTCCATATCGATTGGTATTAATTCATATTTAGCCTTAAATTTTTAACTCCTGAGGTGATTATCGATAAGTATTGTCACTCAGCCAAATACGAAAAAAAGAACAAAGGTCCATCGCTAGTAAGATGAGGTACGTAATGGCCTTAAACATCTGGTGCCTTACCATGGGATTAATATAACCGAAAAACAGATTTATTAATAAAGCGCACGAACCATACTTTACGCCAAAACCCTAGATAGATTAGATAAGTTCCATATCGTCAACCTCACGTCATTTCATAATAATATGGGGATAATATGCTAAATTCCAGTCGTTATTTTATTCCTTCCAGCTTGCAATCGACTGCCGTATATTTCCCACCAATGCGCGTGAAAATAAAGGAGAAATGGAGAGCGTTAATAGCTATTGAAAAGACGATCAAATTCTGAAAATGCAAATTGGGAGAGTTCCGAATCTAATTCAGATACTATAAAAATATCGTCCTGTTCTTCAAAGAACATTTGATTAAGAAAGCACTTCAGGTTTGGCTAAGTAAGAATACAAAATTACAGTTTTTTCTAAAAGAAATGGCGGAATACATTCGGTAATTTATCACGCAAGAATTCATTCTTTACTGTTAATCATTATACATGTTATCATAAAATAAGACTGACTAATTATAATAGGGACAGAGTTATCGGAGGTCTTATGAGGGCCACACAATCGCGTCTCGATATTATAAGCGGTGAAAATTGCAAATAGTAAATAGAACTGTGCAGAATCATAAGGCCAAGCTGACAATGGAGAATATTCAGAAAAGCTTATTGTATTTATGGTTTTTAGCACATTTATAGCGATTTGAAGAAACGACTGCGGTTCAAATTACGCCAGTTGACACCTCCCATTACAGTAGCGAAACGACAGGGATACAATCCATCCCAGCAGGTCTATGACGAATTCAGCGTAAGTGAACGAGACTAATTTCCATTTAACCCTTCGGATAAATAAGTCTGGATATGTTCGTGAATGTAACAGGATTTATTTCTTCTACAAAGGGGGATTGCGAGCGACTCCGGAACGAACCCGAACAATTCGCCGAATATATTGTAAGGCTGTTCAAACCGCACTATGAAGTCCCTGAGAAGAACTGGCTCCAGCAACGCATCGAACTTGCGCGCGGGTCCCATATTAGTCCCGCGGACGTCCGCGCGCGGTGATTGCTCTCCGAAGAAAGACATCCTCGGCACTCACACGACAGACGCCCGACAAGGGAGAGGAGAAACAGGCGACGACCCATCAACGCGATCCCATTGTTCGAGAGGAATAAGACGGAGATTCTAGAGTCGTGTTTGAGAGAGAATGGAGGAGAGTTACAACGGCTCAACCAAGTGTCTTTCTCATTTGGAGGGGTGTGATAAGCCACAAAGGTCGCGTCTGGAGGATGGAAGCGTTTTAGAAGAATATGTGGGGAGGGTAATCGGTGTTCTATGCATTAAGTCGAAGAGGACTAATGATGGCAAGGACTGGGCGGAAAAAAAGATGGGACCAGAGCCAGCGGGAGAAGGCGCAGAGGAATAATACTCCGCGTGGAAGAGAACTCCTCAAAACGAAGCGCGAAGTCAAGCTGCGAGGCAAAAATTTCTAAGAAGTTCCGCTCTTTCTATTGAGGTAAGGAAGAAAACGGCATTATACGGAGATAATGGAAGAAGGGCTCACGCTCAGAATAACGACTTTGGCAAAAGACATTTTGATTACCGAAAAGATAAAGTGCTCCTCCATGCTTTAAGAGCAACTTCTAGAGAAATCACATATTTACTAAACTTTTTTGGCAAATGATATCAAACAAAATGATTAAATTGAACTAATACACACAGTTGACTAAAAGTCGTCACATAGTTGTAACGATCAATGTTACATTTTAATTTTCAATTTGATTTATCAGATAAAATTTGTGAAGGCCTTATCTGAGTTTAACACTTAGAAACGGTTGGTGATAAATAAGGGGTTTAGGAGAGAAATTGTCGTCTTTGTTCTGATGAGAGTTATTTTGATTCTGAGAGGACTTTGGAGATTTACAAGGTTATTGTGTGATCTTTACGTTGAGTTTAATTGTCTTTTTATCATCCTTAGTGCCCTGTGAACTGGGGTGGTAATTTTTCCAAAATCACCTAGCGCCCTGAATAATGAAAAAAGCCGAAGTGTCTTGCTTGCTCTATCATCGAAGCACTATGCAAGCTTGGGACGTTTTAGGCATTTGGTGTAATAAGGTCACACGAAATGTTAAAGTTGCATTATACAACAGCAAACCGTTCAGCCAACTCAATTGGTGAATACTGAGTGAAAATAGTTTGTAATTCATCCTTCCAAGCCCATTAGCAACATCATCGGTAGACTACTGAAGATGTAATTCGGATAATGAAATACAATTGTTTTTTTCAACATTGCTCAGGGAAATTAGTAAACCATGCGAGGTTATGATTTGGTAATGTTTGGCGACTGTGGCTGTGTAACTGTCGATAGAAGCAATTACGTCCTTTACTGAGATTGGACATTCATTCTTAAATCATGAAGCCTCACTTGACATGAGACAAATGTACTTCTACGAAGAATTTGGAGAAGGTAATTATAAACGCAAATAAAAATGAAAACTGATGGCAATAAATCGGAAAAAAGATAAAAAGTAGTTTAAAAATTCGACAAGAAGGATGGCGTGTTATGAATCATTCATCACGAATTAATTTTACTCCTGAATTTTCCAGAAAAATCCCATTAAAATTATATACACGCTGATATTGCAAATGGATAGGTGAATTCAAATCCACTGAATTCCAAAAAGTCGTTCAAATGCCGTAATTGAATAAACCAATTTGATAAGACAATTTATAAATTGATTATAAATGTAGAATGCCTCCATTTTCAACGGCCATCGTTACTATGGCATTAATTTAGCTTTGCTTGATCATTTTTCTCAAACTTTTCAGGAATGAAATTCGAGTGGAAGAAAGGGGAGATTCCATTAAAGTAATTAAAAATATGTAGACATCGCTTCCGATGCGTGGAACAAGAGAAACCAGTAAATGATTGCGACTTTTGGAGTTCATTTTCCCTCCGACCCCCCAGTTTCTGCCATTGGCTAATAAATATGGCCCACGCACCACTCCAAAAAAATAAAGGCTAACCCGAATCTGCGCGGTGTCGAGTCATTAGATTACCATCACGTCACTCTCGGCAATGTCAAGAGATCCATAAAACTGTCAATGGCAAACGGTGGCCCCTGAATTAAAGTCTATAGCAAAAAAATAAATTCAGATATGGTCTGGCCGGTGCTACAAAACGGCGACGGTCAAAATTCGAAGCTCCATAAAAGCTTAACTCACACTTTCTTTTACGATGCGTTATCAGACAAGAGGTGTTACTTCGGTCAGCAGTAAACCAAGTGTTTTCCCGGAAACAGCTGATAATTATAGAGGCGATGGTTACAGCGAATTGATGGGGGACCGGGAAATAAAGAGGTGATGAAGAGGGAACAAGGGTTAATAGGTCGCTCAATTCGACCCCCAAATATGGTTTTGACATGGTCTGCGGGCATGTCGAGAATGAAATCGAATCCGTGGGACATGCCTCGACTTTTAACAATCGCCTTTTTCGAAATTTAATGATCGCCTACCACCACAAAAAATTCTGCAAAAGCAAATACGCTTGTTGAAATATCATCGCTCAAGTCCTAGAGAGAGGCAAACTGAGGAGCTCTTCTTTACGGGACTTCTTTTCATGTCGTACCTAAACATGGTATCTCACCTGTTATCAAGAAGAGTTCAAACCGACGAAGTTTTGAAAGGCATTCTAGAGAATAAAGCTTAGACATACCTATTTAAACGTGAGATTGGCCCTACAACATTGGAGTGTGGTGCCGAACAATCATCTCTTGCGATTAAGGATGATAATAGCAAGGGAACGGTCAAAACTGCCTTAACGCTTCGCGGACACCGTTCATATTCCACTCCAAAGCACACACAACGTTCGTTGTGTTCACGCGAAGCCACAATTCTTGGACAAAGGGGTTATAAAACATCTGTGCCATTCTCTTAACGTGCGAACCGACATGTAAAAATGTCTCGACGCTGCCGAGGCCTATTATCAAGAAATTCATCGATCACTAAGGGACAATAAATATGTTGGCATGAAAAATTCCACTTCTACAGAGATAGCAAAGTAGCAGGAGCGGAAGTCATTTCGTATAAAAAGAAAAAAGGTAGAGACCATTGTAGGAAACAATAAAATGCTTTCTCCCACACCAGCCACCTACCTCCCAATCCATTCTCCACTGAATATAAAAAAAGATTGAATGAAACCGATTGGAACGCATTTATTGAGATAAGAGGAATAGGTTGAAGACGGAATGAGTACGGAATTGGAATTGATTGTATAAACAGATCAACCCGAAGCGAGCAAAGAATACCGATGCCAGTATACACGTATTTATATTTAATCCGCTCAAAAAAGCCCCATTTTCTGAATGTTCAAAATAAAAAAAAACCTCCTACAACGGTCACCAATAATGCCCGAGATAAAATATGAATAAAATTCTTTAGTATTTGGGTAAATGATTCTCAAATTAAGGATGGAGAACGATAGAATCATGGGGGTAGAGGGAAAGGGGAGGAGGAGAGACTCAGGGGAGGGATGTAGGTCTACTTATGAAGGGTAACGAACAGCTGGAAGATGGCGTCGGAAAAAATCGACGCGATATCAATCAGAGTTTTGCCTCTCGAAAATCGCACCCTCCGCTAGGCTGCATCAACACCTCTTACCGGCCGAATTAGCCCAATTACGCAACGCACCAACGCGCAATGCCCGAGGTGGTAGCCAGAAGCTGGTCGCTTAATCCACCCCAAAACCCATGCATCGCGGAGCACAATTGGACCTCTCAAAATTTCCAATTCGATCACGCGTATTCCCAAACTTAATTGCTCTATATCGGCTGGCAGCCAATCCAAAAGGAGGAGAATTCCGCACGCATAAATATAAATTAAAAATAAATGAAAATTGGTCACCAATACGGAACCACAACGCGTTGCCACCAGATATGAGAATCGAGCGGTGGAATTGCAAGCATTTAATGCGAGGGCAAGAGTTCGTTTCCAGAGACAATAACTGTCTTCACGGCAGATCCAGGGCTTCGTATGGCTTCATTACTCCCAAAATCTAATTGCCATAACGGTTTACCTCCTAGGCAACGGTCTCTTTTCCCATATTTAAGAGCCGCTGATAGCTGATTAAGAGCGCAGAACGTCCATTGCATGAATTAAAATGTTTCAGACCTAGACAATGCAAGTGACCGTGAAATGAAATCTTCAAAGCATAGGAATAAGGTCCATTTGAAAATTGGCCCACACGCTTCCAACTGTGAAGCTTCTCAGGGCTATAACTATACCGTGATACCGAAGTTACTCGGAATGCAGCGCAACATTATTGCAACGAGATTGATCAGAAGCAATAAAACTTATTGTATAGCAGAAATATTCCAAACGTGGATAACGATCAAGACCTAATGGAGCCATAAATGAGAGGAGACTACACACAAAGTATCCTCGCTGACTTGAGAATATGCCACAAAATCCTACCATATACAATAGGCAAATTTACCATTTCTTCACAGTTGACATGAGAAATTAGAATATTATAAACATCGAAAAAATTAGCAGGAAATGTAATGACTTTGAGGCTAAATCATTTTCTTTGGCGATGGAGATGTTTGCACATAACTGCGACACACATACTAGAAAACGAAATACTTCTTTCGCAGGGAAAAGGTAAACAAATGCGTCACTATCCCACAAAGAGATGTACAAAATAGAGTATTAAGTACGCCATGCCAACGACGGCAGCACTACCATGTTAGGGGGGTCAGCTGCCTTGAGGAATACTCCAGTCTACGACTAATTCAAATTAGTGAGATATATAAATTTCTTTGAGCAGAAAAAACACAAGAAAACGACTTGATAAAAAATATGCGCAGCCATTACCCCGGACATTATTTAACCAAAGATCACGAGTCATTCAATTTAAGTCCCATGCGTGACGGATAAAATACAATCTTCCAGATTTGATTTGATGCGATAAATTTCATAGTCCATAATCCTGTCTATAACAACTCACAGGCCGAGCCCGGTGACAAATCTTTGCCTTCCAAGCTCCTTTCACGCATCATATAGCAATCAATTTTGGGTCGTTACCTAAAAGAAAACAGCTTAAAAACCGTGTGACGGGCCGTTCTCCTCCCCCCCCCCCCCCACCCCACTGACAAATACTTCCCGCGCCACAATTCCCCTTCCCAAACCCCTACTCGAAACAACCATGAACTCCCACCACCTCCTAGGGTTACCTATCCAACTCCTCTCCCTCCCGCCATCCATTTTAAGAGCTGGCAATTAATTACGTCCAAGGGAGAGAGAGAGAGAGGCACCCAGATATACTGGGGAAGGACCGTGGACCGTGAATGGCTGGATGGCTTGTTCGTTATGATGCGCGGCGCCGAGGGAAGGGATTTTTTTTTTGGAGCCAGGGCAGAGAGCGAGTGAGGGATGAGCCGGAGGAGGGAGGGAGGGGTGGAAGAGGTAGGGAGAGAGGTGAGAGGTCTCGGGGGCGTGAGAAGAAGTGAGGAGACGAGGAGGATGGAAGAGTGAAAGGAACTGAAAGATGAGGAAGAAAGCAGAGCGACGGGTAATATCTCTAAGGACAGAAGGAAGGGGACCCGGCCCAAGAACAATGCATCACGTACTTAAATTAAAAAATTCCGGCACCAAAAAGGTTTTGCATTGAGGTACGAGGTTTCACTGGGCTATTGCTCTGCTCACACATTACACTTACTGAACAAAGTTTCGGATTCATTTGCAAAGCTTTCGTCCTGAATTTCGAGTGCTTTCAATACATCGCCGAGAAAGCCTTCAAGAGAAATACAACACAGTACAGTTGGGCATAAATTACAATTATGGCCCACTCTGAACAGTTTTCCAGCAATATACTATATATATTACTCCCTCACATCCGTGTACCCACTTGCCGACATTTGCTCGAATTCGGACTTAAAACCCTCAGGAAACCCCCACAGTCGTATCCCGGTAAGTCATGAGACTTGATCATGCCAGTACATTGAGATCGAGTCTTAACTGGATCGTAGCTTTCTATGGACATGCATGGTAATTTTCGGGAACCCTTCTATTTGAATTTGCTCATAGACTAAATGTAAGTACTATACGACGAGACGATCCTGAGGATGATATCAAGAGAGACCAGCCAATGAGTATTAGAGAACTAGCATGAAGTAATTTTTGCTGTTAATTAGGTAAAATACGAGAAAAAAATACGGTGCACAGAGGAAGAAAATGGAATAGAGGTATTTTTATTTATTTATTATAGCACCAAAGCTTTTTACATTGGCTAATATAATATATAAATACTAAAAGATGCAACGGCAACGAGTATCCACAATATTAACAGATAAGGTGCTTAACGAAAATTAGTGTATTTAAAGAACGACGGAGTTAACGCAGGGAGATGAAGAGAAAAGGTTAAAGGAGGTATTTTTTGTTGCAACGGAATTGAATTCGAAGGGGAGTATTTTCCTAAACAAATGGTCAAAACAAAAGATATTTCATCGTGCAAGATCCGTCAGTAAAGGGAATGAATGTGTGCATCCGTGATACATAAAGCAAATTTGGAGCCTACCCAGTATACACATAAAGCACATTTTTACCCCGATTTGGAAAGACAGTGTTAATGGCACCCAGAATCAGTACCACGCAATATTGCATACTGCCGAAAAAAGTTTTTGAGTCCACAACAATCCTTGCACACTTTGATTCCTTTCAGAATAGACTGTTAGGTTGCAGTTGCGTTAATCAAACGAACTTCATGCCCATGTGAGTATCTTGCTCGCTCAACACGAAGTGAAAATTTTGTATCTCTACATGCGGCTTAGCTTAAGTTCCCACTTCGCTTGCGATGGGCACTAACAGGTCAAAGGATTGAGATAGAAAACCTGAAAAATGCCAACGAGAGAAGTCTGTAAGACGAGCATCCTTTGCCCACACAGAGTAATCAACGCAGCCAGGAATCCGTTTTGATTCACATGAGACATCGGGTTTCCACCCACGCGAAGGAGCCTGGGAGGTCGAACGGTCGGCCAAGGGAGGGAGGGAGACGGAATAAGAGGCAATGGTCACCTGAGGACGAACAAACTTTCGCCTTAATTAAGGTCCATGGGGTCCGCCGAGAAGGCAGGCGGGGTAGGCCGACGAACCGAAAGGAGATGGGAGCATTGGAGAGCGAGAGAAAGCCAGGGGGAGAGGCAAAGCAGGGTAAAAAGAAGACAGTTTCCCGGGAAGACGGGGGGGCATCAAAGGGAAATCCCCCAAGTGGACAACAGAGAGATGAGGCAACGCTAAGGTTCGGATTCGGAAAAATCTTGAAAGGCCCTCTCCAAAACCCCTGGGCACATTCTCTCCCCGTTAGCCCCCTACATTTTAAGAAAAATCGTTCTTTGCATCGGTAGAGACTCCCTCTCCAAGAGAAAATGCACCACAAACTCCCCCTCAAGCACAGGGAAAGGGTTAGGGAGGGACTGTCGAAAGGAATCGAACGGTCAAGCTTTCCTTTCTACGAAATGAGAGGACTGGCGGTGAGCTCTTACGACACCACCGCTCACCACTCCTACCAATTGAGTGAGCCTTCCTTTCAAGAAGCAAGTGGGACCCGAACATGACCCTTGGCGTACACCCCTCAGGGGCCGAACAATTTTTACTCCTCGATCGAGTCCCGCGTCGAATTAAATCCGTAATTTGGCACCTTCGGTCACCGTGTAAGGGGAGAGCTGATAGGCAACTGGGGTGGGAAGTAAGGCTTCTCCATCAACAGCGTGGTTCACTTCATGAATGCCTTTAAGGAAGGTATTAGAGGAGATATTTCCTATGTGCATGGGTAAGATACTCCGAAACAATTGTCGAAAAACATTTAGTAACGATGTTTGACAGAAAATACAAACACAACATACACGACAGCAGTGTAGCAAAGTAATCATTTCTTCACTTGTCTCAGAATTCCAACAGTAAAATAAAAAATAAACAAATTTAAAGATGATTCTTAAGTTCTATAGATATTTCCCTCAACTCAAAAATTACATGAATAACATCAGAAGTTTTCTGATCCACACTGTAAATTCCAAGAACAATTTGAGATGATATGTCAAGCAAGTCAAAGTTAAGTAGTACACGATGTGTAATTTTAATAGTTTTCAGAGTCCTGAAAATAAATAAAATGAAAGAGAAATAAGGCATAGAAAATCGTTAAAGAGAGTAAAAAATATTTCAACGCGTGCGTACCTTCATAATTAATTCTGATAAGACTCATATACCGACAACGGAAGTTTTTACCCTTCACCCAATGTTACAAGGAAAATGTTTCCCTGCGTAACGTAGGCAATTTGAAAATTTACCCATAAAAATACCAGAAACAAGGAGGACCAAGCGCAAGGCCTTCGGGGAATTTTTATGCAATGAAGAGGCCTCGGTTTGAGAGTACTCGAAGCCATTAGCAACCGCCATTTACCCTCCTCGCCTGTGGATGATATTTAAAAGCGAACATATGGCCGAAGACACGAGCATAATGCACGAAAAGTGGAATGTGTAATTACGGCCAGAGGTGGGTAAGGGAGCGGAGGAGGAGTCAGAGCCGCTTTCCTCCAATGGTTCCTCGCCTTGTGGGTCAAGCCCTTGCCTCCTTTTTATTCGTGAAAAAAATAACGCGACCCCTCACTACATAAAAGCGCATCTCCGAGAGAAGGTGAGGAGGAGTGCAATAAAATTCTATGGCGGACCGCGAGGTCTTCTTCGGGCGACCGGGACCAACCGTTCGCCGGCGTCGGACGGCGCCCTTCACCGGGGGCAAGACGGCGATCGTCGGTGGAGAGCCGGCTTGCGGAGAGGCGGGCGTTTCGTGAGAGGCCGTCGGCGGGGCGAAGAAGAAAAAGATAGCGGATAATGGGAAGCGAGTGAGAGAGAGAGCCTAAGGGGGCAGCGCGCGAGGGAGGTAGTCCCCACCGTGCGGGGGTCAGGGATGGTAAGTGAGGGTGGCGAACGGGGGGGGGGCGGGGAGGCGGGAATCCGCCCCCGGGCCTGTGAGAGAGAGAGAGAGATGGACCCCAAAAGAGAGCTAGGAGAGGGGGTGAGTGGGTGCCGAGGTGAGAGAGGGGGGGGGAAAGGAGGGAGAGGAAAGAAGGTAGAGAGGTGGGGGGGAGTAGGCTTTCGTCGATTGCCGAGGAGGAGGGGGAAGGGAGGAGATAAGGTGGCGTGGTTGGAGAGAAGTCTTTGAGTTAAGGTAAGAGTGAGGAGCTGTTCACGTAACAAGTCGGTGAAACAGGAGTAGGGAGATGGGCGGACGTCTTGAAAGCGAAACCGATTCGGGAAGGAACTCGGTCGGTCGGGGGAGTGTAGGAGAAAAATGGATATAAACAATATTTCCGCAAATACCTTCCCACCAGTGATAAGGGATGGGCCTCCCACGAATGTTTTTTTTTCGTGAGAGAAAAAAAAAACTTGAAAAATAAGATGCACACCGATCCGTTCACGACACCGCATGTGCGACGTGAAGGCTTAACACTCAGACAGCCGAACAAATTTTCCTGGGCGAAATTTATTCAACTCGATATTTCGGACGAACTAACATGTCGAATGCATATGGTTACGGGAGAAGGAGAGACAAAGGCCCCCTAACATCAAATCTGCTACCACACAGGTGTTATTTAAAAGCCTCACGTCCTTGTTTGAGATTATTTGGGCTATACTACAGGGTTGCCCTGCCTTGCAACTATAACAGATAAATATTTCATGACCCAAGAAAAACAGCTTATTCAAATTTAAGTATATTAGGAAAAAAGCAAAAAAGGTGATAAACATCACATTCGGTGTAATGAGTAAAGAAGCGATATTCATATTAGAATTCATTTTTTAGAGTAAATAAAATTCACATAAATTCTCAAATAGCCTAAAAAAAGAATCATTTGAAAGTACATAATGTTAAAATGTAGAATTCATCGGGACCATAGTAAAAATTAAGTTAGGCATTGCAAGTAAACAAATTCGTAAAGCTTCCCCTGGCTTGGGTGCAATGAATGAAATGTAATTTAAAAAAGCCCGTGGCATGGCTAAGATGGTAGAAGGACTAATTTTATGATTTATTAGAACACTGAAACCTACATTGAGCGCGAATTGGTAGGTATTATGATGACTGGGAGGTAAATGCTTGCTACTGACTTGATGTCCTCGGGTCCTAATTCGGGTGAATCGGAAACCACGGGCTAAATCCATGCTCTCTATATTTCTGGGAACAGGCACTCCCTGGAACGCCTCAGGCAGCACCGAGAAGATTATTGGACCCTACGACCACGAACGTGTGAATTGCACCAGCCGTAGAGGTTAGTAACGGCTGGGAACAACCCACGCCAATATACACAACCGTAAATGATTAAAGACCCAAGATTTTTGAATGAAGGACAAAGAGATGACCCAATTCTGCAATAGGTTCCATTCCTTGAGGGAAAATGGTATGAATGACGGAAAATCACAACATATGAGAGCAGAGACTGGTGTTTCATTCATTATATTATTCGATAATCACACCAAATAGGTTCCGAGACGTTCTCAAACGCATAATAGGTACAATAGTTCCTTGTCGTAGAAAGGCGTTGCATTGAGAGTTGGCAACTTCTTCATAGTTTGAAACGTTTCCCAATGATTGTAAGTAGAGTTAAAGTCACCCCCAAGCTGGCAACAGACTGTGCACTACATACCCTTAATTTAAAATAACAATGGGAATATTTTTTCGAATACTGATCCACCAAAGGCAATCATGGAGGCGAAAATTGACCTCTCATATTTTCATCGCAACTGAACAATGACCGATCAAAATTAATGCAAGCGCATACGGTGAAAAAATTACAGCAATGAACATAAAACAACTCAGCTGCGAGTCAATAGAAAACCTAGATTAGGGCCGTCGTGATGCCGCTCGGACGCCTCTTTTGTGCAATTTCTGCATCACTATGAGGAAAATAAAAACTCCTCAACCTCAAAAATACGGAATGAAAAATATGATATGCTACGAGCCAAACAGCAGTCTGAAGTGAAAACGCAAATTTGCATTGATTTGACAACAATAATAGCTAGTGATCCCGAGAACAATAGAGAGAGTCCAGCTTTGTGCCTACTCGACCCCGCGGATTCGCGATCAGCTCAAAACGCACATCCAAATTTTCCGTCACACTGAGCATTCGTTTCCAGCCATTCTTTTCGCGAAATAAAAAGACTGGAAAAAAAGAAGAATGAACCGCTGAAGGGGCACGGTCGAAACAGAAACTACCACCATCCGCGCATAATCCCCTTCGATAAAAGCGCGAGACGCGTCGATCGGAAAAAAAACAAGCCGCCGTCCGACCAACTCGGCGGAAAATCCGGCGAAAAAACTGCCCGACGGCTGAGCGGAAATTAACGCGCGGGAACCCCCCAAAAACCGGACTCCGCCCGACTGGGCGCTGACGGCGGGACGGGGAGAGAGCTGCGAGCGGTCCGCCGACGACCGCCGGCGCCTTCGGCTTCGATCGCGGGTGAAAAAGCGCCCGCCCGCTCGGCGGCGGAATCCCGGCGAGGGAAGCTGCATCTCCCGGTGAAATCTTCCGCGCGCGCACCGGGCTCGTTCCCCTCTTTTCACGCGCGCGGAGCGCACAGCCTCCCCACCAATGGGACACGCGAAAGCCATTCGGGCGGCATCCTCCCCCTGGACCACTCGGATCCGGAATGGCACGAAGTCGGACTGAGAGCGAGAGAGTGAGAGACACAGACAAAACACAGTCGGCTCCGAATTCCAACTGCGCTCGCCCAGAACCCCCTCCCCCGCTATCCTCCCCTGCGGGGGCTCCTCCCTCGCAATCGGAATATCCCCACTACGCTCACCCCCTTCCCTCTCTCTGCCGAATACGACTCCGGAAAAGACGCAGGAGAGTGGGAAAAACAGACGGCATGGCAGACAGCAGCCTCCCCCCCCCCTCACAACCTACCCTCTCCCCTCGGGTCTTGAGGGATGTGAGTAGCGGTAGTAAAAGGGTGGGGTTCGGAGGGGGATGGAGACACTCGGAAGACATTCGGAGAAACGAAACGGGGGAGAGGTGGAGGCAGAGAGAGAGAGGAAATGAATGGAATTGTATGAATGGAAGGAGTCAGGGAGCCTGGTAGCGGCGCGCATCCTTTTGTTCGCTGGGGGAAGGTTAGTTCCCGCATTCAAAGGAGGTCTGATGAGATAACTTAAGAGATTTAATTCGATTATAATTGTTCCACTTAAGTGAGCATTCACAATTGACTATCTTCTGTGATATGTGGTGGAAGGATTCAATGTGTTTAGTACGAAATCGCATGTTTAAACGAAAAAATTAACTGTCACGACACCTTTCGGCTGACTTACCTATCGGTAACCTGAGGACATCTAAATGAGCCTAAAAGCGACTATGACAAAGTTTCCCGTTAAATGGCCATTTAATTTTTATAACAACAAGTAACGCATGGACGCATTCTTTACCTATTTTTGTACACTCAAATACGCATTTCTTTATATTTTAAATCTTCCAATTTTTCTAATCTCACAGAATAAATTGCGAGGTTTATTTAATGCAAACAAGATACATAAATAAAAACGACTAAACAATTGCACGCATGTCGATATGCGCACTCTATCTCTCTACGCATGTACACTAAAGTTTTCCCCACAATGCAAATTACTTTTTTTAAACTAAGAAAATGAGCGAGAAAAGAAGAAAATCATTTTTCGCAATGATGAATCAATTTTTGCAACGCTAATTTAATGTGCAAATTTGTCGGAGAAAAGCTATATGTCAACGAGTGCACATATATCTCAGTGACCGTATTTGTAAGAATTAAATAACGATAGTAAAATCCGCATTGTTTTAATGGAAACCGACCATAATTTCCGATCCTTACGTCATTACCATGGTGTCGAAACCATGGTCGGTTTTAATAAAAAGTGAGGATTATACATTGTTATTTAATTCTTATCAATATGGATACACAATATTTCCAACAAGTTACGCCAGAAACACTTTCATATCTTAGTGATCCAGTTGAAGGAGAATAAGTGTAATCTTTGCCAATGAATTGCGTCCGCAAGATACACAGAGATATTAATAAAATGGTAGCTGAAAATAAGGTACCCGAAAAAATTTCCAAGCATCAGTGTCTCACACATTTCTGTAGCATAGACAATCTTTCAGAGTAATTACTGGTTTTAACGTCCTAAATTAATAAGATATAACCCCTAATGCCTTTTACACAATCAAGACTCATCTCCGTCAAGAGCCAACCTCAGAGAAAACCCGATATAATGATGGAACTAGAAACGGAAGAGAGGTAGAGGAAATTTAGACGATACATGGGTATCCCCGCAAATGCACAGAATGCGAGGGTGGCTGTCGGGATACAGAGATGGAGCCGCGTTGAGCCCCAGCTCCCCTCCCCCCCCCCACCCAACAACGCTCGCCGCCCCCCACGACCATAAATGTACGTATGGACGGACACCTGTTGGGGAGGGGGGGATCCCAGAACGCAATTGTGCGTTTTGCTTCATCGAGTGCGTTTGTCAGCGGTCGGTTTGAGTGAGCGGTTTGCGCTCGTGTGAGTTTGCATGTGAGTTATAGGTGTACGCGTGTGTGTGTGATGAAGGGAGGGCGAGAGAGGGAGAGGGAATGAAAGAGAAATATGGACAGACGGAATGCGTTTGTGATTTATCTCCGCATTTGTCGGCTCGAATGGCAAGAGAGAAGATAAGCTGACACTGGAGAGGGGTTGATTTGAGCGAATTCGTACCCCTCCCCGCTCCACTACCCCCCGAAATGTTCCACCGAGGGGGCGGGGGGTGGAAAAGGGTGGAGCCGAGGAGTATTTGATGGATGCGCCGTTGCCCCGGGCGATGGTCACTTTCGGTGAAACAATAAACGAAACGCTGTCTTCGGGGACGATTACCGAAAGCCTGCTTGAGCAACGAATTGTTTTAGATACTGCCCGCCAGTGAATGAATGTGCTGACTTATCAATCTGTCCCATGAGCCGAATGTCTTCCTCGACTGAGAGTATTTCAGCATATTGGGTTGTAGATTATGCGTCAAAATTCACCAATTATTTCACCATAATATACTTTCTCGTGTAAATGATTGAAAATCCGGGCATAGTGAAATTCCCTTTCGGAAAATCACATCGCATTTCACACTCATGAAATACACAATAATTTCATGCATATACAATTTACAGACTGTTTTCTAGCCTTCGTCAAAATTTATTCTCAACTTGAGCATATTTTTTATTTCTAGGAGGAAAATTCAATATTTTTTTAAAGTAATTAAGATAGACATGTATGCTGTTATCTTTCTGCTAACATTGTAGGTCATATTTTCAGCGAAGCTATCATTCACCCGACGATGTAACACTTGTGCGGGCTCAGCTGGATTACTTGTTCCAAAAATTTATGGACTTTGGAGAGAGAAATTCTGAACGACATTCTCATTAGAATTTGGATACATTGATTATCAGCCGACTTCATGAGATACTCAGCGAATTCATCCGAATAATGAGCGCTTCTTCTAATATGCGCTGACAGTATGAGAAGCATAGGAATCACTGCTTTCGAACCGACCCCGCTCCACTTGGAGTCAGAGAGGAAATGTTGACATCTCAGTATCGATTGGAAAAACCTTTTGTAGCGCAGAAGGAAGAAAGGTGATGGAGCAAAGGAAAGAAACACTCTACACAGAATACGGTAGTATACGGAATATCCGTGCGTTTTGGAAGAAACTGATAATTTCATATTGATATCAACATAAGTCACACGAAAACAGAATAACTCATGAACTTCCACGTAAACTGCAAGGGGAATAAGAGAAGGAATATCTCAATTCTGCCTTAGGCATTCACTTCTACCCTTTAGGTTCAGTTCCTCATTAAACCAGTTACATGAACACCGAATAGAAATTACATGATGCGTATGCGAGACTCAAACCATGGTTCATAATTCATAATCGACATGAAAAGTTTGATTTATAATCACCTTTGGTTTCGTTGACAAGATATCACTAATGAAATCAATAGATTGCTTTTAATAAATTCCTTATATGATTCAAATGTCGTGTTGTTATGATTTTGCATGTGATGCTTAGGATGTAACATGAAGGAGACTCAAACCATGGTTCATAATTCATAATCGACATGAAAAGTTTGATTTATAATCACCTTTGGTTTCGTTGACAAGATATCACTAATGAAATCAATAGATTGCTTTTAATAAATTCCTTATATGATTCAAATGTCGTGTTGTTATGATTTTGCATGTGATGCTTAGGATGTAACATGAAGGAGACTCAAACCATGGTTCATAATTCATAATCGACATGAAAAGTTTGATTTATAATCACCTTTGGTTTCGTTGACAAGATATCACTAATGAAATCAATAGATTGCTTTTAATAAATTCCTTATATGATTCAAATGTCGTGTTGTTATGATTTTGCATGTGATGCTTAGGATGTAACATGAAAGAGAAGTTGGATCATATTCGGCTTGATTGTGAACCAAAGAGTTCTGTTCATTTTTATGGCAAAGGGTGCACCTCTAACTTTGGTCCACAGGAGTGTCTTGCGGGAAATATAGAGAGGTGATTACGGGGGTACAGCGTCTCTAGATCCTTTCCCTCCACCCGTGAGAGATCATATGGACTCTAAACTTATGCATAACCCTCGGCGTCGTCAGGAGGACGTTACTAGTGTGCTAAGATGCCTGCCATTTAGATTTCGTCTAAAACAAAGGCACAATACACTCATGTAAAAATAGAAGTACTCACATTAATTGGCACTTATATTAATTGCAGAGGTTTATTCCGTGTTTGTGCAAGGGAAAATGAACATTTAACTATAGCAATCGGTATTAATATCCATCAATGTTTTTCAGGGTATCATTAAATCTACCGAAGTTCTGAAGGAACCCGATTGATCTTTCTATTAACAGAATTAAAACAGTCCCTTAAACTTTCCTGGGAGATTATTGTTGCAAGCCTACTTCGTGTCTGGGAACGCCTCCCATTCTTGCTCATCAAACTCAAATCAGTAATTATTAGCTTCCTCTCATTCTATATTTTTTACAGATGTGTTTTATTTAAAATTTATCCTTTAATATAAGGTTCTCATTATCCGATGGATGCCAATAATCTGCTGCTAAATTACGGTGAGTATGCGTCCTCAATTATAAAGTATAGCCCTTTGTTTCAAAGTCATGCCATTTTAATTAATTAATTTTTTGACAGATAAATTTTGTTCTTTCTTCGTTGAAATAAATATTTCCAATGAAAATTTGATCTTCCATCGCTTCCCAACCGTATGGGTTTTTGTTTTGAGTACTCTTCTAACCCTTGTCTCAGAATCTCCATTTATAAATATGAAATATCTTGAGAAATATTTTTTAACTTCCTTTCCCGAATATTTTTATCGTTATTATCCTCTGTTCCGATATTACCGCGTCAGACTTGTCCATATTTCCTCTCAAATGATGGTCACCGTATGTATAATACATGGGTGACCTTGTAACTGTAAGTTGGCAGAGTACGTCAATTTTCCCATAACATTTACCCAACACGTGACCCATAGTACATATAGATAGAGCTGGGATAACGCGCGTGCCAATCGCTTCCCTTACTCTCTCAAATCATTCCCTGTAGACACCAAACACACTCGCAGACAATCCAGGCACGCACCCTCGCCAAACCTGCGAGCACTCCCGTGCATCCCGGGAGCGGCAGCCAACGAGCAGCACCTTGCACCCTCTCATGCCCACCTTTCCGTGACGTGCAGCGAAAACCGGAAGGCCGTCATGCAACTTCCGTTCCCTCTCTCTCTCTCCACTAAAGAAAACCCTCGCGATTCCACAAAACGAGCCCTCCTCATTTCTCTCTCTTCGTATAACTCCATGCACGCCGCCGTAGAACTGCACGCGCGGCGTGCACTTCCGTGCATTTCAAGTCCCTGGCACATGCACTCCAAAGCGAAGAAAGACGATGTATTGTTGCCTTCTCCTTCTTTCTATACAGGAAGAAGGCAGATTGCCTACTCTTTCTTTGTCTCCCAGCCTATCATACTTGTTCAACGGTAAGATATTCACACCATCTTTTTTGGTTTCCTTGTACTTCTTTTAACCCAATGGTGACTTATCGCGTGCTAGTTTTTCTATCTTCTCTTCCGCCATGCAATCATTTCATTCGCGCGTTTTTTTACTGATAATTTCCAGTGGTCAATATGTTCTATTTTGCAAGTTTTTCCAATGTTATCGTTTCGTTCTCCGTCCAGTAATGTATTACCCGTGAGTCTCCGTGTTACTTTCATTCCACCAGTCTCCAGTACCCTTCTCGTTCTCGCTATCTGGCCAAATCTCCACCATGTATATCATTATTGGTCTTATAGTAGCTTAGTTATAAACTAAATTTTGTATAACGCAAAATATAGACGTAGTTTTGTGAGGGTGAGGGGAAAGAGAGAGATATATACACTCAAGGAATTCCCAGCGAAACTGACGGGTTGTGAACAGCTATTTTTTTTTATTCAAGAAGACGTCTCAACGAGGCGTTTTCTTTTTCGCAAGGGTTAGGTTTGGGGGACGTGCGGACAGTGAGTTGCATTGCGGGGGGTCGGGGCCCAAAGGGAGGGCTCTGCGTGCTCGCTACCCAGGGCACGATCGAGCGGAAAAGTTGGCCCGAGGAAAATCGTATTTACGGTGGAACGACGCGCGCATTGATGCAACGGAAGTGTAAGAATGAGAAAATAAATCCAAAGAAAAGGGATGCACACAAGATTGAGCATAAAGGGAGAGGGTGGAATCCGACATGCCAATCTTCATGGTTCAAATTAACAACCGAGTTCCGCAATCACATTTCTCTCTGAAGTTTTTGCAATAATCACAAATTCGAACGTTCCCTCGAGTTCAAGACGTAAACGATAAGAAATTTGACTAAACATATTTTGGAGTACTTAATATCACAAAATGAATTTCTAGATCAATTTAATGATCACAAATATCGTTTTGTAGATGATAAATCTCCTCCAGCGAGGATTCTCTATGATACCAGAAGAACGTTCCTCTGCTTTAAATACCCGAGTCGTTTAACTTTTACACGAATACGTAAAAAAAAGGTGTCCAAGACGAACTGCGAGGTATGGAATGCAAACTAATTGTAATTTACTTTGTTAGAACAGCTAATGTGGTTGAAAGCAGTGCAAGTTTAAAATCAATTCCCCGGCATAGTACCACGACTCAGTCCACCACTATAGTGCAGTAAAAATGAAGCATTTTAATTTTCCTAGGATGTCTACTCTTTTTCACGTTTGATGACATGGAATTTCACTCTCATCAAAAACAAGAGAGTACTATGGGAGTATTCCAGAAAAAATTACTTTATCATTACATTATGAAAGAGCAAAAGGCAGATTTCTACCCCTATGATAGTCCTCGAGTCCTTGATGCGAACATACTGCAAATGAAAAACCGTGGTTTCAACACTAGCGCACATAATTACCAACGAATTTTACACAACCGCCTTATCGCAAAGGTCCACCGATCACTTGATCACAATTTCACAAAATATGTAATCGCCCAAGATGATATAAGGGTCGGACGTCTGCGACAACAGATTATTCGAGTTTAGCTAATCTTTATCAGAATTCCGCGAAAACTCGATACCTACCTACGTACCAACGATACTGTTATCAAAACCGCTTTCCGATACAGGACATTTTTTTTCCTCGCGGCCAAAGAACTCGGCCTCCCAAAGCTCAATAAGGCCCCACGAGAATCTGCTAAGAAAACTCCCAAGGAGGCGAAACGCCCACTTAAGACGCTTTCCATTACACCTCTGAACGACTCATCACAAGGTATTAATGACTCGAAAGAGTACATGCAGTGCCCCCAACCTTCAAAACCCGATGAAATAATTCAGATAGCGCGGCACAATCAAACTCAGTGCAGGTGGCAAGAGGTGCAGTATTTCTCGCCCTCGCGTCGAAGAAGAGTTTAGTTTCGTGAGGCGCCGCAAGGGATGATGGGATGAGGGAAAACGGGTGCGGGAAAAGGAGGGTGGGATAGGGAGGGAGAGGTGGAGGGAGGGAGAGAGGGGGGATAAGTGGAGAGGGTAAGGAAGAGTGTAAAAGGCGGGTCAGGGGGCATGGTGCCTGCGGGATTGGCGAGGGAAAGGAAGGAAGAAGTTTTACAGATCGCTCCCGCGCGAGAAGAAAACCTCTCTCTCTCCTGGGCGGGGCAACTTAAGACCTCGATAGAGGCAGTAGCTTCCCTTCCCAGCCTTATCTCCAGAAATCCCGTCCCTCGTGCCCCCAGAGGGGAGCCGGGCTAAGGATCCGCTAGAAGCCGAGGAGACCGACCGCACAGGCGCCGGGCGCCGAGGGCATCCTCCGCCGGCGAATCAGACGGAACCCCGAAATTTTTTCCCCACTCCGGTTACGCACGACCGCAGAGAGAAATCCACCGCCGCTAAAAACTTTTCCTCCCTTCGTGAAAATGAAGCCGTAGCCCCGAATCGAGTCGGAAGAGATAATTACAAGGAGGAACCGGGAACAAATAAGAATCTGTCGTGAAATATTGTCCCCAGATAAAACGCGCATTACTACATCACAAACATTGACCGAACGGGCGCGCTTTGACGAATGGTAAAATAATTTTTTCCCCCGCTGTGTTGTAGGCCACCACCACCCTTCTCCAAAACGAACACGTATCAGTGAATCTAAAAAATCCAGGCGATACAAAATATGTACCCAAGACGCAGTTGGACAGATACGTCCAACGACATTACCATGACCACTCACTGGACTTTATAGAAAACAAAAATATAAGAATACGATATCACCGCAGGCAATTTTAACCTCATATCGATACTCGAATCTCGCGAGGGATTGAGTCGTTTAGGGAATATATTCGGAAAATAAATTTATATATCCAACAGAGACTGACTCAAGGCACCCATCTGAAATTCACCGTCGGAATATGACAGCACAGACGCCCCCTTGTGGAGCTTTTGACACGCAAATGAAACCCCACCACTTGGACCGAGAGAGACGGCGAGGGAGGTGTTTCCAGGGCAGAGTGGAGACCTGCTCAGTCGCCTGGCGGCCACAAATACTACAGACCAATCGTCACGACGATAAGAACTGTAAATTTGTACTGGCGCGGGCACCATTTTTTCCTACCACTCAGTCTTCCTCCCTCTCCCCGCTGCTTCTCCAGTCCGAGACGGGAGGCCTAAAAAGATTACTCCGAGACGATGGATCAATACCGATTTCCCTGTTCGTTTTTTTTCTTCTTCTTCATAGCTTTCCGAATAGACTATTAAGAGTGTCTGAGGCCTTGCCCCGGGGAGAAGACCATTCCGGAGAATTCCAAAGGTGGGGTTTTATGCGGAGAAATCGGTGAGATGGGGAAACATTACCGGAGGCGAGGTAGGGGGGTGGGGTGAAATCCAAGGCGGGGGAAGAAATTTCGGATAAGGGATAAGCTCAACCCCGCAAGTCCTTCAGTAGCATCTCGCGGTCCAACATGGCGGCGAGTAAACGACGAGTAGAGAACAAGGTGGACTTGATGAAAGAAAAAGAGGGAGAGAAAAGGGGAGCAAATGATGATGTACGCAATTATTTGGAATGTTATGTGCAAATCAATACTAGATACAACAGAAAACATTGGCCATATATGGAATTAACGGAAACGAAAACTTATGTACATTTGGACGGTTTGAGTTTTCCGCAATTTACTATTAATTTTGTTCTCTAAATTTTTACGCGGTTTCCTCATTAGAATTACGGTACTTATGTGTAACCACGAGCGACTCCGTCACGGACATACCGCGGCTAGTTCGCGAAACTCTGACAAAATTGGAAAGTGACTTGAAACACTTCTATTTAAAATGCAAGTGATGTTTCTAACCTGCCAAAGGGACAACCAAACGTTGACTCAAGCTAGGAGAAAGCCAAAACACAATACAAGACCTCATCTGTGAAACAACTAAAAAAACCGTAGTTACAATGTGAAGTAAAATTTTACTTAAAATAGAAACACAGGACACGCAAAGGACCTTTTTTCACTGAATTATCCAAATTATCCTAGGGGGATCATCCGGCACATTGCAATTTAACTTTGGGCCTTCAGTAATACTGTACGGAATGAGCTCATTCGCTCAACACGGCAGAGGAATGCTACGATGAAAGAAGGTGAAAGATGAAGGATAGGGATAAAGGTGAGACAGACGAAGGGAGTAACACCAATTCAGACTGAGAGAAAGAAAAAAATAGTCGTGTAGTCTCCTAAAGCCGCGGAAAAACAAGGAGTTCACGATTGCTGGAGAAGATCGCGAAGAGTGTCTGGGAGACTGGTGAACGACGCCATGCCCCAGGCGACTTTCGAGCCCTCGGAAGCCATCTCCATCACACTTAAAATATACTTATATACCGTTTCGCCGCATCCCCGGTCTATCTGCATTGGTCCCTCGGGGTTAGAGAAAAGCAAGCGGTGGAGGAAGACGGGGGGGGGGGGGGTTTGTAGGGAGGAGGTGTGAGGAGCGAGAGAAGAGGAGGAGACTCGCCGATCGGCCGGGTGAAATGGCCGTCGTCTCTCCGAAGTTCCGTCGGGCATGCTCGCTTCACGATTTTCTATCATTTGGAGCGATTTGACGCGGTGCGGTGCGATGGAAAATTCTACGGGCGTGAATTCGCCCCAGGGGAGAGGTAACCGAATTAGTACAGTTTTAGCGTTTCGCATCCTTGACTAATGCGTTGTTGTTACAACATTGGGGAAAATAGCAGACTCTCACGAATCGAACATAAAAATTCTGTTAATTTCTTATAGGAGAGGAGAGTCACTCTTGTAGTCGACTCGCGCGATCACGATTTATTCCAATGTTTCCCACGCAAGTTCAAAATTCAAAAAGCAAAACTATGAGCATAAATTCAGAGCATAATTGAATTTCAACCGAGGCTATTCCAGCTTCAAGCTATTCCCACCTCTCGCGAACTCACGGATAAGATTTTTAGTTGACGCAGCGGCGAACAACATCCCCGGTCATATTGTATAAATATATTTACGTTTGTACCTGTGAGTTAAGAACAATTGGCAAACGAACTACTTACAAACAAATCGTTTCGTATAATTCGTGATTTCAGTGTCACATAAGGAAGGCAAGTGAAAATCATTGCCAACAGTGACAAATATTTTTAACACAGATTCGAAGAAAAGGAAAGGAAATTTCTGACAAATGAGCAGAGGAAATGGAACATCCGAGGTTCAGAGTGGAAATTGGGAATGTTAATATTCTGGCATTACGATCACAATATGTATACCGGATTTGATATAAATACTCAAAACAATGGCCCTAATCAGTCTAAATTCTCGCAAATCAGACGATTGAATGCCATTTTTTCCCAAAATTTACCTCAATGAGAAGCAAATAACATACTCTTGACGTGTTTCGAATGAAGCATTTACATATAGGAAGATGTAATCAGGACCTTTCAATTAAGATGCGGCAATACGTCATTCTTATTTTAAGTTTGTGACCAAAAATTATCTATCTACGTTGAAGTAAATAGATATTTTTCAACGATGAGTGTGATTTTTCAACAAAGAGATAATAGGAATGACAAGATGAACTCGGAAATACTAGCATTCGACAAAAGTAATAACGTGAGCACGAAGCTGTATTACTTTTTTATTTCCATCGTTTTAGATTCATTTTTAAGTCTTAAAAAATTATCTAGCAAATAATGCGAAACGACGATAATCAATCAAATGTAACGGAAATCTGGCCAATGTACTCTAACAGCGAATCTAAGTAAATTATCACGGAAGTGAAATCCGAAGCCGAATACAAAACACATATTCACAGTTTTAGAAATGAATAATGAGATTTAAACTCATTTTTTCCAATTTTCGAAGTTTCTGGTGTTCAAATGAAATATATCTAAAGGAATTGGGACTGAAACATGCTTAAGATTACGTAATTTGTAGTCAATCTTTGATTATATAAACGAAAACAATAAGAAAAACATTAAGCTAAACGTTTAAGAAACAAACGGTTTCAAAACACATATATAAAGATGTTATAATACAGCTCTTTAAAGTAGGATTTTAGCCAAATATATGGAAAATGATTTACACAGGCAGACCATAACACTTTTGGTTCCTCTCTAGAGATATGAAGTTAAAAAGAGCTCCCCGTCAGCTTCCCGTCATATGGAACGCCATCAATGCAAATATAACACAGAAAAGCCAAGATATAAATGTGTTAAAATGAAGAACTGTCCCACTAGACAAATATGATGGCACCGAGCCTGAAGAAATAAGCATCATTTACAAATTTTATAATATTGCACAAAAGTAAGATTTGAGTCGGAATGGTTAATGGCTGGAAATTTGCAAACTGAATCAATTGCAAATTGATTCACCTTCGCAGCTACAGGTATCGACAAAGACTTGTTTACCATGTGTTTACCATAACCAATATGTTAAATATAAATTCTCTTGGTTAAATGAAGATCTTCAAGAACCACTTGGAGATTTCTTTTTTCTTATGAGAAAAATATGAGGGTGTAAAATTTTTCAGAGGCGTACTTGTACAATAAACTGAGCGGCCGATGATATCAAATTATTTGGATTCTAAGAAATCAAACAGTAAATCAGATTTCAGGCAGAAATTAGCGTCATCAGATTTTAATCGGTCTTCGTAATATTTGGAAGAGCAACTTAGCTATCAGTAACATTTAGCGTTTATTATGATTGAGAATTCAATGAACTCGTTGTAAATAGACTGATACAAAAGAATGCTCAAGTTATTAAATTCGGTGTAAAATTATCTTGCACATGTGATTTTGCTAGTTCCCGCTATATATTGATGGGAATTCTAGAGACAGGGAGTACTTCAACTACGGCCGTAACAAATTCATTCAGTTTGAAAATGAAGCCTGAATCATTACAAATGAACATTGGATTTGCATATCTCAGCATGGGTTATAAATGAAATGAACCGAAATACATGTTTAATGAACTTAATATTTGCTCTTTTCCAGTCCTTTACTACCTCCTAATTACAATTAGAACCATTCTTGAGGGCGGACATGTACGGCTGCGCATGGCTCAACTGAAGTTAAATTCTCATCACACATGCAAATCAGTAAAATATTTCGCAATAATTAATCAAGTCACTCCGTGCGTCATCACCGTTTCAAATATGAGACTACTTCTTAAATCCGAGGAAAGGTTTACTTTTTTATGGCGTAAAATTTAGGAAGTAGATCATAATTATGGATGATTGAAATGCTTATCCCTTTTCGAAAAAAGTAAACATTAAGGTGCTACTTGGGTGTGACCATTACGCTACTTGTCCCTGATGATACATAGCAACACCGTAAACATGTAGTTCTCACTCAAGTCCGAAAAGTGTTTTCAATAACCTTTAACGCACAGGAGGATAAGACAGTACCTGACGAAAAGCAACGTATTCCATCAGATTGTTTTCACCAGCAGTCATTTATTTTTCTAAATCCAAACACATCCACGCCCAACAAAAACCTCCCAAATTTAACGCGCTCGAGTTTCACATTGGCATAAAAACTATTAGGTTTCTTTAGGATCTTAACTTTTCACGTAAATCTAAACTCAGCATATCTTTCACGTTTTTCCCACTCATGGCTCTTGACGCATTCTTTTCCTTCCTGAAAACTCGAAGGGTACGAAGTCATTTAGTGGAGAAGGATATTCAGGTAAATAAAAATGTGAATGTAAACACCTTTTAAGTATCAAAATGATGAATATCATTTCAATATTAAGCCAGGCAATTTCATCCCACGTTAAAACGGAAAAAAACATCCGTTTTACCGGGTCGCCCTGAACCCCCGCGACGCCGCGACGCTGTCTCCGGTCCCCAGTGCGTTGAAGGTGCGACCCGGCACGCGTTCATTCCTCGTGGATTGTCCCTTTCATCTCGGCCGCCGAAACAACGGCGGACGTCGCCAGTAGGGCGGAATCTCCACACAACACCCAGACGCGTCGACGCCCGAACCGATGGTATATACATGTGAAGGGTCCCGGGCGCCGCAATAAATCAAAGACGGACCATAGGAAACGAAGGGACACATCCCAGACAACTTAATGGGGGAAACGATCGGAATCGGATTGCTCGACCAAGAATGCCCACACATATCTATCCAGGGCATTCGCACGGATTCAAGGAGGAAATTCCGCACCAATTTCCCAAGATCGGTCTAAACGGAGTCGGAGTCGGGACCGGGACGGGCCTTTCCGCGAAGCTTGCTGCCCCGGAGTTCCCGGCCCGCAGCGGCAAATTGTCGAGCGAGCGGTCCCGTCTCGTCAAGCCATAAATCAAACCAAGGCTGAGGAAACGTCGAGGAAAGAAGATCCGAGAGAAAAAGACAATCTCCCAAGAAAACACACACAAACCACTCACTCAGCATGCCGCGTACAAAAGAAAATCTTTTTCGTTGTGACAACACCGAGAATTGAACCTGTCGCCGCCGCAGTACTAACGCACTTCTTTCGAGTATAACTTGAAAAAACGAGGTTGCTCTAGTGGAAGAATAAATATTGTAGTCACATACACGCATCTCAAAACTTTCCAACCTGAGAATATGGCCAAAACTGAAGTTCTAAACACCCAAAATCAGCAAACAACTTCAACTGCCAGAAAAACAATGACGCAAACTTAGCTTCGAATATTGGCTCATAATTAGTAATCACGATGAGCCATCAAAAAACCAAGTCCGTTCTAAAATTTTGAAGAAGCAATGTTCAAAAAATCCAGTTTGTAAAAGTATCTCTGAGAATTGTATTCTAAAATGTATCAAGGAGCAATCATTTAGCAATCACAGGATACATACCCCACGCTGTAGGCCAGTATTCGAAAAGTAAACGGATAAGAACAATTAATGTAAATATTACGAGGAATATCACTTAAACGATCAAATAAATATTGAAGTGCGCCGCTCGAGGGAATAAAGCAACAGGGAATCCATTCAGAAGCAATGAACCTGGTATTTACGCGAAGGCGACTGCCCTCTAGAGACGTCTCAAGGAAAAGACGATGCTATTTCGTAGGGAAATGGATGAAGGCTAATCAACCATCCTCGATTTAATGCAGGCAAATTACTGAAGAGGCTGACAACGTTCTCCCCGGCGGCAATACGCCTTGAGAGATAAATGAGAAAATTTCTCAATTAAATGACGAGAAAAACGATTGTACTTAAGCAAAGGACGTGGCGAACGTCGTTCAACAAAAGTCACTAAAAGCAAACGAATTACGGATATATTAGTAATTTTAAGCACTTAAATCATTGCTCTCATCAGTCACAAATGCAATCCAACGATGAATGTCACCAGTAAATGATACGTTCCCTTTTATCAAAGAGGTAACTTCACCATACAGTAGCGGACTTCACTTGGAGCTCATAGTGTCTCACGGACTCATTCATACCAAAAGGTTAGATTCCATCTGACAGCAGTTGTGATGAATAGCAAAAATAGTTCTACCGCATCTAAAAACAACTGTTTGGAATTACTTCCCGAATTTTAATTAAAATATGCACAAAGAAACCTTCATACTGAATGTTACTTAGCCTAGTTTGAAAATTATTTCTCAGTTAAGAGAATAAAATTTCTACGAATCCATCTCTAGCATGTATATTTACACCACGGGTATAAGAAAAGTTTCATACCCAATGCAGACTACGAATGGTTCAATGTATCGCCTTTTACAGCATGACCTAATTGGTACGAACTATTCCAGTAGATAAGTAAACTAGTCTCATAAAATAAATTACTGCGAGGAATTCGTTTCAAAAGCATGCAATTCCTTAAAATTATTAAAAATAAAAGCGAGTCCCACTGTTTCAAAGGCATGGTTTCATTCTTCAAATCTACGAGGAATGAGATGAGCATTTAACAAGTGAAAAATCAGTAAAAATCATGATTACGAGAAAGTGATGATTTATGGCAGCGAACAAGAAAGGTGGCATTAAGCGAGTTCGGAGTATTACAATGGAAATTTATTTAGTAGTTAAAAAACACAAACGGTATAACATCGCTTGCCCAAGTTCTCCCAGTTGTCAACAAACTCGACTATCGCACTTTGACAGGGCTGATATCACAACGCAGAAATTTTATGCATGGTTTGTGAAACACATTTTCTGCCAATCCTTAGTGGCGCGGAAGGAAAATTACTCGGGAGAATCCGCAACGTGATTAGCGGTGCAATAAAACAAGTTGTTAATAAAAATTCAGTGCTTAAGAACCACCGTTAACGCCAAATAAGTGACGGACGTTACTTTTATAACCCGTCACCCCAGTTTGCAAAGGATTCTTTTTTTAATAAAAACCCAAGGCAAAAAATCAAATATTATCGACCAATAAAAATGTAAAGATTTAGATGGATTTATTTTTAAGAAATGTAAAAGAAGCGCTTCATTCAGAGTACTACAGGTTTGATTGACAGGTATTCTTGCAACATCAAATTAAACCAAATCTTCGTGTAGGCTTTACCACGGTCTTAGAGTTTAAGGAAAACGCAGGGAAAAAGTTTATCGGCGATACATTGAATTATCTAATTAATATAAAAATAATGCATCTACAACAAGCAGTACCTCCCATCGTTGCAAAACAACTAGTATTTTTCCTTAGTTGATGCCTGGCAGATAAATCAAAACAACAAATTTCGGCAAACAGTTCAATGTTTACCCTCGACTGAATTTCAGTGAAAATCACTAAGTTCCAGCAAAACTGACGATAACACAATACTTCACGAACATGAATATAGTCAATGTATTGACCGTGTAGCAATACTGAATGCTGACGCAACAGATTTCCACTTCAAGGCAAAAGGTTCAGCACCGAATTTTAGAGGGGTATAGAGCGAAACTCACGGTAGGGATATAAATGATTTTAATGCATGAGGTAGGAAAAAAATATGGATCGTTTTGGAAATTAGGACCGGAAAGAGGTGCAATTTCAAAATAGACCACCGTTTTTACTGCCTTATATCATGACATGCCCCCACATCAAATCGTTCTTGATAGTTTCTTCTCAAATTTGCGGCTAAATTCGCCGGAAAATTGAAATGTAATCTGAAGGAATCGTGTCACGGTGCAGAGATTTTGTTTAGAGTTCCACTGTTGTTTCAATAATTTTATTATTTCTATTTAAACAAAAATGGGAAGTGCCAAAATGGCGTATTTACCGTTAATACATAAAAAACACGCGTAGACGGAGGATTAGAGGCTCATTAACAGTTACACTTTCTTAGTAAAATATATAAGTCGAAACACCCTCGTTTTAAATATTTCACATTCAGCATATACCTTTCTTTGCACTTTCCAATTGGGATAAATATGTACAATTAAATGATACTGCCTTGAATTCCGTTAGTATTTCGTAATGTAACCTTGCATCAACACACAATGCACAGCATATGAAATGGATGCATTCACGGATTTTCATTACGTATACAGCGGCGAAACGACATTACTTAATGCTAATGCTTCACAAGGAAAAATTATACAGAATTTGTGCAAAATGAGGGGGTGACAGCCTTCTATCAATCAATGAAATGAAGCTCTTTTGCTTTCCGTGTAATTATAGGGTAAACCAATAAAATCAATAATTATATCTAGTGAGGTAAAATTATAAATAGGCTTCCGTTGTGTATTCGACTTAGGATTTAAGGGTGAGAGGTGGCATCATAATACGTTTTTGAAAGACTGGCAAAGTATTAATTACGAATAAATTCAACGTTAGTCAAATATACTCACACACTGAAGAGGTGTTAAACGCAAAACGAAAGAAGAACATTCTACTCAAGGAACAGAAATCATAGAAAGGTTTTTCAATGATTTAAAATTCATGATGCACGAACTCAATTTTCAAGAACTTCCTTTTGGTTTAAACTACTGCATGACTGTGGAGCTACGATGGGAATACTAAGTCACGAAACAGTCGCGCATGATTAGCTTATTGTAATTAGCATCCTCAGGGTAAATTTAAAAAAACTACAACATGCAGTGTAAACAACACTGTTGTTGTGCTGGTCGATGCGAGATAAGAAACAAGAGTAGAGCAGAGACCACGAACTAACGCTTAGTGCACAGTGAGACCACCTTGAGACTTCCAATGCGGTCAACCCAATATTTTCTTATGAAAATCCGTTTTTCGCTATCCTTGTATGTAATTATCAAATTTTAGGACACACGGGGAATATTTTCGGGCTCATTGCAACTACACCCGCCAAATGGCCTCATTAGGCATCATTAAAAGTTGTTTTTTTTCTAAATTTCACGCTGCGAATTGCATTCCAAAAAGGCCAACGATATGACATCCACGAGGAATAGATGTGCAGGGACACAGCCGACGATAAAAACACATTCCCATTTGACTACATTCAAAAACTGATCACCAAAGGAAAACAACCTACCTGGCAGTTGTGCAGTCCCTGTAGAGCACGTCGAAGTCCTTGCAAGAGAGCAGTTTGCATCTGTTGACACCAGGCTGGATGGCTCCTAGGCCCCTCAAGATTCGAACCTGCTCAACGTTGCACACAAGTGGAACGATGTCGAGTCGCTTCAGCTTGGTGTAAACGGTGTGCAGACCCCCCACGAGGTGTTTGAGGAACAGCTCGAAGGCTTGGGGAAGGCAGAGCATCGTGTCGCCGCCGATAATGAAGGCGGCCACCTTCTGGCCTCTGTAGTCGACCAACTTGCATTCGTTCGCAGTCGGGTCGGTCGTCGGGATCGGCGGAGGACTGTTGTACGAGGCGCGGTCTAATGGGTGTGGGGAGCCCAAGTCCCCGAGACCGAGAGAGCCCATGGCACTCAGCGGGTGGTGGCCCAAACCGGCGGCTGCGGCTGCCGCGGCGGCGGCCGCCGCCGCCGCCGAGAGGAGACCGGGTGGGGGCGGGGGAGGCGGAGGCCTCGGGGGCAGCACGGGGTTCGGCGTGGACACCGGGGTGGGAGGTCCACCTTGGGGGCTGGGAATGGTGTTGGGCGGCGGCGGGGGGAGCTGGGGGCTGACGCAGGAACCGGGGGGCGGCGGGGGCGGCTGGTCTGGGCGTAAGAGGGGTGCCGACACTAGGGAAGAGGACGGGGAGGATGTGGAGGATGCCGTAGACGAGGCCGAGGATGCCGGCGGAGGCGGCTGCTGGGGGCCCGACTGCGGCGGGGGCAGGACGACGGGTGGGGGCGAGGATGGGGACTTTGCGAGCGGGGGCGAGGACGAGGCGCTGCTCGAACGGTCGCTCGAATCCATCGCGGAATCCATGCTCATCTCGCCCGCGCCCTCCGGTGCTAGGCCGAGGGGCGTAGCGGCCCTCTTCACGCGCAAATCCAACTTAGACGGGGAGGTCTGCGGAGACGATAACTGGGGGGATTCAGCGCTCACGACACCGGGGGGGAAGGAGGAGGATGGCGAGTATTACTGGCTCCGCCGTCGGCGAGGGCCCGCTCACCTCACCATCCGTATGAAAACAGTTCCGCACCGGAAGGTTCAAGACACCTCTCCTCAGTCCTTGCGCTTTGCAGTGCTTTTATACAGTTCCAACTGGGCAGGGCACGTCCATCGGTAGAGACAAACAATCAAACAGTCTCACTGCTTCACAATCGAAAGAGTCACGACAACACCGGCGCGTGTTCGTTTGACTTGGTTATCACGCGATGACACATGTTCAACACAAAAGAGGTGATTCCGCAGCACAACGCTTGACCCGCTCGATGACCGTGCGGAGATGACACAACAACAAATCTGCTCACAACTCTCCGTCTTCCGGACAAGCAGGAGGTCGGCGGCTGTCGGGCAGGCAAGGGACTCCGTTTAGGTCTCCCCGAACCGGAGAGCTCTGCTCACAACACTCCCGATTCCCAGAGTCCTCCACCGTCGTTCGCAGGCAGTCGGAGGCGGCTTCGCTCTTCTGCCCTTCCGCGCAGCGCCGAAACCTTTTTTCCCACTCTTTCCCTTCGCCTTCTCTCTATCCACACCACTCCTCCTCCTCCCTTGCTACACTCCCGCACACATACAACGGAATAAAAGCGGGCGAAAGAGCCCAACACTGTGCGAGTGAGAGAGAGAAAGAGATACAGGGAGGGACACACTGGTTGGGAGGGAGGGTAAGGTTAAAAAACGGTGGGGGAGGAGCCAGGGGCAGCAGCGTTTGACGGGAGTGTGGGGGGGTGTGTGTGTATGTGTGTGTGGTGGAGGGGGAAATAGAGAAGCAAGAGCGGCAGCAGAGCAAGGAGGAGGGACACTCCGGCCGCCTCCACACACGCACACAGTCGCACACAAACACAGATAGAAGGACCCCGAGAGAGAGAGAGGTTTTCAGAGGAGAGAGAGAGAGGGAGAGCTCCGCCTACGACTGACGACTTGCGAGTGTAGTGTGAGTATTGCGGGTTGCCTCGGCTGCGCTCCGCCCGCCCTCCTGCTTCGGGTCAAGAAGAGTGTGAGCAGAAGGTGGAAGGCGGTGGTGGAGGAGGTGGAGAGAGGGAGGATGGGAGGAGAACCGTCCAGAGAGGCGAGGGAGGGGGAGGGGACGGTGTGGAGGCAGGACGGCAAGGAGGCGGAGGAGAGGGAGAAACCCTAAGGTGGACTCTTTAATCGCGTCTCAAATTACATCCGGCAGTATTTTCACAAAAGTAATAAATAAAACGCCCGGCAAACGGGAAAGGGCTATTATCCACATGCGCAGTGGAGTTCTCATTGGACGGCAGTTTAGCAGTGGCTGCGCGGCGGTACCTCCCGATTGGTCGCTCGAAGTTACGGCCGACTTGCTCGCTGGGGGGACGGCCCAATCCGACAAGTCTTCGCAAGCGCCCCGTATCTCTCACTCCCTCCCTCCCGTTCACTCCCCTCTCCTCCTACCTCCCTCCTTCCACTCCACCTTGGATCCCTCCCTCTCCTCGTACGCTTCCCCTACACCTCTCCCTCCCCTCAACCTCCTCTCCTCTCCCTTCCTCCTTCCTTAACTCGAAGTCACCCTCTCTCTCCACCTCCCTACACTCAAGTCACACAACAAAAACTCCCTCGCTCTTCTTCCAACTCCGCGTAGTTTTTTCTCCACCCTCCTCTTTCTGTTTCCACCGTCTATTTCGCTCCCCGCCAGCGAGAAACTCTCACAATATTTTACGTGTCCTTTCCTTTCCCAGCGGGCAAGAATTTTTAATTCCTGAATTACTTTTCCCACCCAAATCTTTCCCTCCGCCGAACCGAAGGAACTACCATGTATAACTTTAATCTCCCCAAGTCTTTTCCTCTCCTGAAAATCATGCACTTTTATTAATTCCCTTCGACCTGCTGGCAAAACCCTCCCGAGATCTGTTCTTACTTCCACCAAGATTCTCCGAGAAAATTTATCTCCGGGAGGGAATATATCCCAAATATATGACAAGACCAAGGAATAAAGGGGAAGACGTTCGTCATCTACGTGCAAAATTAAAATCTCCTCTATCACTTTCCCAAGAAAAATGCCACACCCCCTTTGCTTTCCACAGCCGAAAGCACACCTTCCCTTCGTTCCTGTTGAGCTTGGGTCGGCGACCACTGCAAGGACCGTTGCGCCCTCCTACGGGTGATTGAGGCGTGAGGACTGCACGACGCGGTAAGTTCGAATCCTCTCCGAAATTTGGGCCCGGCTTGTCTATAGCTCTACCCGCAGCGGATCCCTCTCCTGTGCCCTGAGACCCACGCCCCCCACGTGCTCTTCCGGGACGATGGGCTGTGCTGACTGTATCTGCTTGTGCGTCTTTCGGGGACGGTGGGTAGGATGTGGAATGATGATGCCTTTTGCACGATGATGGAAGGGGGGCGTAGCTGTGGGGAGGGGACCCATTCCGGGTTGCGGAGAGGGGAGGGGGAAGGAGGAACGAAGCAATGGGAAGGGGGAAGGGATCTTTTGTGTTTGATACCCCAGTCAGTCCACACGTAATAATAGCGCATGCGCCGGGAGATTCGTTTTCCGCATCCCGAAAAGTTATCCTTGTTTTTCTTACTGCCTTCTCACGAACTGAACTTTGCCGAACGATTTTTTGAATGAGGTTCGAGATATCTCTGCGCATTTAATTCTACGAATTTGATCTCATGATTAAATCAATATATTTTATATTTTCCAATTAAAACGAAGTCCTTCCACGTATTGCTTCATTTTCGAGGCATTTGTCGATATATAGGAGCCGTTTCCCATGGGATGCGGTAAGGCTGTGCACTTCTGAGTGACATTTTCAAAATTATGAGAAAGATCTGAGGCAAACATTGCGTAATAAAAGTTTTCCTAATCAGTTTTCCAATAAATTCGTCACGCAACATAATATTTTTATTACTACGATAAAAAACTTCGTCGGTGAAGGCGTTTTTAGCGTTCGGCGTGAAACAAATTAATCGAGTTTAAACTTCAGTGGACTTAAAAAATAAAGGCTTGCTTCTGTCCACTGAATATTTGAACGATACATAGCGGAGAGAGCTAAGCATTTATTTATTTGAGATAATGATGCAGCTTCATCGCATTTCTCCAGGAATCGTTGAATACTCTTCATTTTGAAATACATATATCTGGATAATTTCAGAGACATCCAGTCGCAAAAATTAGTTATTTACGAAATGAATATCATTATTTTCTTTTGCTTGCAATCATTTCCTCTGCTTAAATCTTCAAACAAAAATCGAATACGCTCTCTATAGAGGCTAGAGAAAAATCTCGCACTAACTCCCTAATCAACAAATTTATCTATTCTAATTCCAATACCTGCGCCACTTCTCAGTCCAGACACTTCAAGCCTATTCAACCCATCGGTGGAGACGATGTACGAATTCCTGTCTCTTGCGACCACCTTCCCGCGGAGCGTAAACAAAACCACGTGCTCCCGTTTTGGCATTCGACCGTCACGCAAGCCCCCGGGCGCCGCCTCCTCCTCCTACTCCTCCTCCCCCCGTCCACGTCGCCCTCGACCACCGCTAAACGGACCCATCCACTCCCTCACCTCGTCCGAGACGACCTCACGTCAAGGCAGACGAGAGGGCCTAAATGGGGCCCGGCAACACAGGACCCTCCACAACCTCTGCTTCATTCCCATTCTCCTTCTGAAAAGAATCTCTCCTTCACTTTTTCTCCATCATTCTTACCCACATCGACACTTTCGTCCACCGACATGCATATTTTTTATATCATATCGATGGGGTTGAGCGAGTCATACCCCAGAGGGAGTCCCGCTACAGACGCGGGCATACAAACGTAGCCGGGGGGCAGGGTACCCCTCTTCCTCTTCCACTCGTCTCCCTTCTCCTCCCCCCATTCGCTTCGCCTTTCCCTCGTTCCACGGTCCCACCGCGCCCGCCTCCCGAGCCTCCGGTCTGCCGCCCCCCTCCAACCCTCCTTGTTCACCCTTCTCTTCCCCGCCGCAGGTTATTCAGTCGCCATCTATGAACCCTTCAACGTACTATCTGCCACCACTCTTCACGGTGAATGCAAGGGGAAAACACTGCGGAGAGGGCGCTGCTTAGAGGAGTCACCGCTCTTTCTCAATCGGTGTGTTGGCAATTCTAGAGAGGGAGATGAGAAATATAAAAATTAGGAAAACTTAGACAGGGGAAATCGGCGTCGAAAATGTATGAGCGGTTTTACATCGAACTTTTTTCATTCTAATCCATGAAATTAGGAGGAATATTAGGGCGAAATCATGAGTTTTAAGAATGGTACAGCAGGTATGACACAATGCATGAGTGTAAGAAAAGCCAAATTTGTATGCAAGGATAGGGCGTTATGGAGGAAACTATTGAATGAAAGCCTGTTTACCAGGCCTAACAAAAATGACTATTCCATGATCTCACAATAAAAGTTTTTGTTCACTTTCCACAGAAAGTTATTCACCGACCAAGGTTTCGACATCGGCTATGTCGAAACCTTGGTCGGTGAATAAAATTCCTTGGTCGAAGGTTAAAATTCTGTGGAAAGTGAACAAAAGTTTTTATCGTGAGATCATGGAATCTTTGCTCCATTTCCTCAAACTATCGCTTGATACACTAAACTTACTAAAATGACTAAGTTCTTTGACTTTTCCCAATCCGAAAGGGAGTGAAGTGATAGGTATATGCGTCTGAATTCTTCAAGATTTATCAACGTGCGAGAAACACCTAGTTGCACGTTATCTACGTAAGCTGTATACGCTAAACTTACTAAAATGACTAAGTTCATTGACTTTGCCCAATCCCAAAGAGAGTGAAGTGATAGGTATATGCGTCTGAATTCTTCAACATTAATCAACGTGCGAGAAACACCTAGTTGCACGTTATCTACGTAAGCTGTCTCCATTATTTACACCACAATAGTAAGCAGCTACGAGTAGATTTTAAGACAGAAGCGCTGTCCTTACCTGTATAAACTTCATTTTACGTTGAATAAGTTTCGAAAGCATCGTCATCTTCAGGTGAACCATTCATTTTTGAAAACCCAGATGATGGCGTTTTTACAAAGGCATCCGCGGTTTTCTTGTTTATTGGCATTTTTCGGGTTCTCCTAGCGTTGCACCATTTTTCTGGACGACCGTTTCGCCGGCATTCCAGTTGGCTTCATCAGGTCCTAATGAAGATGAAGCCGACTGGAATGTCAGCGCAACGGACGTCCAGAAAAATGGTGCAACGCGAGGAGAACCCGAAAAATGCCAATAAACCAGAAAGTGATGTTTAACCGTATCCTATGTCTAATACGATGTAATTTATACCACGAATACCAAGCCTTGAAGCCTCTAAAGCCGATATTTTCCTCTTTGCGACGGACTATTCCACCGATATTACATATACCAACCATTTCAAATAAAGTTCAACCAAATATTACAGTCACATAGGTAGTCGTTTTCGCCGAAAATTTTGTGGTACACAAAAATTGCCTCATTGGTGTCGGAAATATGAACAAACGTGGCCAAATAGCTAAACAACACGGATCTATCAAAAACAAAAATATCTTGTCTCATGAAAACAGAATTCAGAAAATATTTGTAAATAAAAATGAATCGTGTCAATAAAGAACTTAATAATTTCAACTAACGAAAATTAATTTAGATGCAAAATGTTTATAAGATGGCTAAATTTTGGGATTTAGTATTCCGTTGATACGACTTTGGGTTGAACCTATGCGTATAGCGAACAAAGAGCACTGAACCACCAACGTGGCCCACAGAGGTAGTCGTGTTAGATTTTTCAGAGAGGAAGTTTTATAAGATTAGATAAGTATTTTTCGTTACTTATAAATCCTACTCCTGTAGATGAATACAATTTTTTAATCTCGCCATGTAATAAAAATAAAAATTTTGTCACGACTCTTAATTACTGGTACATTCTTATTTACTCGGAAATAGTGTCATGGAAAGTCACTATCGCACACAATGATCGACTCTCTTCATTCCTACTATTATAAAATAATGTATCAACCAAAATTTATAAGCGCAAACAGTACAATTTCCTCAGACTTATTATTCTACATATCATGACTAAATAGCTATTTGCTGGGCACTCCTAATATTTCGATCAGGCTTACCAAAAGAGTAATTTTCAACATTAAGGTCGTGGGATTACGGGACAAGAAGTAAAACATTAACTATGCCCCAAAGTGATCGGAAGAAACGCAAAGAAAGGCTCCACAAGGCGTAAAGTAATTAAATCTAATGCTTGTATGAGTTTATTGAAGACTGTTCAGGTTTCCAACCGGGTCAAACTCTCCATCTCTGCCGACATCTTGATGTAGGGTAAACCGTACAGTTATTGGCCGCATCACGAAAATTTTGTGTCGAAGTAAAAATCTCAAAAAAATTAAATGAAAGTAACTCAATTTGTTCAAAAACCTCGGTTATTTCTTTTTTGAGTATCGCGACGTAACCATAAAAAGAACGGTATGTAAAAGTAATTTTGGGCTTTGAGTCAAATATAGCATATTGATTTACTAATTGACCACCTGGCACAGCTACTGGTCATGTGACTGATAGTTATTGGCCAAGTTATTTATGATAACTTAAAAGTAACAAATTATTATTGCTTTCACAAATTACTTTAACTACCTATAGCAACTTTAACCATGAGTGGTCATATTTCTCCGATCAATTTTTAACTGCAAGCATACAGAGTTCATTTATCTTCTTGGTACATGATGTATCATCGCTAATGTTCATGTATCATCATCTTGTGCCTCTCACTTGTTTTTATATTATTATCTTCGACCTTTCTTTTTACTTACATCAACAGGATTTCCTTAGTTAACACTGTGACAAATGAAGATGTGACCGCCTTTTATATTTTGATTATCTTTATTGTGATGTGGCTACAATAATTCATGAATAACCTTCTGACACTAAAGACCTAAGTAAAGAATCTGGTTCGGTTAGCTCTCAACATTTATCACAGTATGAAATTTCCATCATTTCACACATTTCCCAGCTCAAAAAGGTTCATTCCCTATGATTTTCTTTTAATTTCACCCTCATTCACTACTTTTTCTTCTTCGCGTTGTTTCTCTATTTTTTCCTTTAATATCCCTCCCCCCGACCAAACGCTCCTCTTCAGATATCATCTGATATTTGTTACAAGCAAGAGCAAATGTTTTTGTTAAATGCAGGCGCTTTCCTTCGCAACGTATAGTTTCCAGCCATACTAAAGTATCACTAATGCAAACAAACAATTTCTTCAACATTTGTAGCAGAGGAAATTCCACTGCTCATACCAGACACATTTTTATCCGCCATTCAGTGATAGCATTTACTTTTCAAGTACTATCCTTAGAATTCCTGATTCCTAATCCCTATCGTCATCACTTCCTCACTTCAATCCCATTTAGCGTAGTACCGCCATCTATATGTATTAATTTCTCTGGAAATGGAAGAAATATTCCCATTCCGTTCGACGCTGCAGGAGTATTGTTCCACATGTCCATTAAACCTTATTGAAAATATTTTTTAATTCGAAACAGCATGAAGACTCTCCAGCATGATCGGTCCAAATTTTATTTTCTTATTGTATATTTATCCACTCTTTCCTTACTAACGTTATCACGGCATACCTAGAGCCTCATAGTGCCGTCTATCCCGTTTGCGTCACTCATGTAAGCGTGTTCAATGCGGCAGATTTACTCGGGCATATGCTACAATCCAATACATCAGGGTTAAATTGATTATGTCCTCAAGCACTAAAACTTTTGAGGGTTAGCGCTGTACTTCATGACTTCCTTCATGAAAGGAGAAAATTACCCCATTTTCAAAATTTCTCCGAGATATATTGAGTACCTATCATTTGCTGCTTTTCGCCAGGAATTTTGATTGGCAGTGAAACCGCAACATTTGCATGCTGTAAAATTGAATTATCATTGGAATAAGGTGCTATGATTTCAATTCAGTGGTCACTGCACAGAACACTAATTTGGTAGGAAAACTGTACTCATAAATATGCAAAATGAGTGTATTTTCATTCGGTTACAGAGACCCTTTCAGTTACAACTCGACCATTTGGAATTGGAACGTGACAACAAAATATAATTTTCATTAATATGTATACCGTGTTAGGAAATGCTTTACTTTTTCTGGTGAATGTAACGTAATTAGAAATCAATGAACAGTATATCAGTGAAATTCCAATTTTCATGAAATTTTGCACTCTCTTGAAATTTAATTAGGTACTAAATTATGTGACGTTCTTCTTCCAAGTGAAAAATAGGCAGATTTTTCATTATTCTGCAGAACATGGAGAATAATTACAGAGAAATGTTCCTTTTAAGAAAATATACTTAATCAATTCTTTCATTATCCCTCTCCAATCCTTATTTGGATTGGAGGGAGTGCGTAATCGAAAGCTCCTGAACTTAGGAAGCTATAGCCTCGGCTCTTGGGAAAACCCTTTCTGGCCAGATATTTATCCACCAAAACCAATCAGTACAGTGTATTAACAACGGATATCATACTCGATATCATGACCAAAACACATTTTAGAGAATTCTTACCGAACCAGAGTATTTTTCCATTAAATATGAAGAGAGCTGGTAATGGCCCGCAAGTATTTCTGTATGTAGACTTATTCCATCTAAACCGTAGGCTTGACATTGGAACTCGATACGTTATTCCCACTGCGGCATCCATAGCCTAGGGATAATCATTGGCAAGTTTCAGCTTACTAGGAGTGAAAACGTAAAATATTACTTTAGTATTATTATAGGCCAGGTGAGTTAGTGAGTTATATACGGTTAGTGATTGGCCAACCGTCAGTATTGGCTACTTGATATGTTGTTGATCGGTTACAGAGACCCTTTCAATTACAACTCGTCCATTTGGAATTGGACCGTGACAACAAAAATAAGTTTCATTAATATGTATACCGTGTTAATAAATGCTTGCTAACTATAAAAAGGAACTAAGTTTAGGTATGTAATAAGCAGTAGTCACAGTTTATTACATAGACAGTAGCCTAAACTTAGTTCTCAAAATGTTATAAAAGTGGTTTTGCATCTAAGGTAGCCACAGTGATTTAATGATTTTCTTGTCTTAAGAAAATTAGAATAGATTCCTCAGGAAAAGAACCTGCTGGGAAAAATCATTAGTCACTGAATTAAGTTACATTTGCTGGTCATTTCAAGAAATCTGGAGACACAGACATATCTGCCAATCACATGCCGCATCCTAAAGGTAAATTTGGTCCGATTGTGGTCTTACTATATTATTCAAAACACTAAGTGGTCATTATCTGTTGGGTGGCCAATAACTGTGGGGTTTACCTAACGAGTGGTCCATCGTCAACTATTACCCGGTGACCTTGACTCGGTGGGAAACCCGAAGTCTTCCATGAGAAAGAAATTGTTTTTCCAACTTTTTTGCAGTCCGAAAAGAATTCTCAACTGCGTCGAATAGATACCCTGACCGGAGTTAGCGCATCCAAGGCGCGGACAACTCAGTCTCAGTCAGGACGGTCTCCATAGACTCGGTTGGCCAGCTTACCATGCCACATCTAACCAGAAAATCAGAATGACATTAATGCTTCTCACGTTTCAACGGCTTTTTCAAACAAGCATAGCCAATTGGGGAAGAATTGGAGACAACAAAAATCGAAGAGTTAAAAATAAACATATTCAATATGGTGCCCAGCACTAACAAAACATATGATCCTAATTAGTGCCGGATCTATAACCCTCAAAACCCCTGCACTGTGGTGGGGCCGACACTGATCGGAGGCCCGCATCGCTCTTTCCACTCTAGTCTTCTACTTGAAGAGTGAGCCTTCACAACTTCTCCGAGAAGGACCCACAAATTTTAGGTCGGGCTCTATTCTCCATAACTTCGACGTGATTTTTTTGTACAATCAGAATTCGTTTTTTGGCGACCTCAAACAGAAGAGTAAACAAAAAAATATAAATCATATCGTAAAGAAAAAATTATCGCCCCTCGTGGGAAGATGCCAAACTTGACGAGAAAGAAAACTCCCGAGTTCAACGTAATTATAATAAAAAATACAAAGTTTTAGTTCATTTTCGAAAGAAAATACGACATTCCTAACCAGGAAAGCCCCAATGACGGGATATAACCTTCCGTTTCAGATAAAGAAACCGAGAAAAAGAGGCTCTCGTAAAAAAATAAAAAATAACGACGATAAATACGATTCAACAGATGACAATCTGATTATATCAGTCAAGCTTTACTATCGATTTTTTCACCGAAGTTGACGTAGCCGTCCCGTTTTGAATTCAAGGGTTTATAGCCAACATCGTGCCCTTGAGAATATACCATTTTGGTTATCTGATAATATTCGCTATTGATTATTAAATAATAAAATAGATTTCATATAGCTCACCCATAGCATAGGGAAGAAGAGTGAAATGGGCTGTCGCGAAGACTACCACACTGCGAAGAGTTCAGACTCCGCCTTTAGAAAATACCAATAATATTTCCACTTCACAGAAGTTATTCTAAAATCCCTAATATTATATTTTCAGTGAATAACACTCTCCTTATGCATTGAGAATCTAGAAGTTACTTATAGATTTGCAAAGTCTTTCCAGCTGCACTGGTAATATCAGTGATACCTGCTGTAAGTGGGCGAATCTATTCTGAATACATTACGGACATATATTACCTGGGGAGTAAAATATTCACCGTCCACTTTTCAATGAAGCTGGAGCAATTATATTTACCCCAGCGTAGCAAGAATTTGGAATAGGCATCAATAGTCAAACTTATAGCTCTCAATCGACCACGATTACTTTATAAATGACATCATAATAGACAATTGCTAAGCTACATATTTAATGTTAATAGCAAGATACAACGCGCAAACGTATTATTACTATAATGAGTTATTATAGTTGGGCATTTTCGTGTGATGTAACTAGCTATAAAATTCAGATGTCAGAAATAGATGGTTATTGAAATCCGAATAGACAACATATTGTTACAGGCGGTGATTGTGGAAATAACGTTGGTAAACAGGTAGGGGGTGGGAAAAAATACATGAAAATATTATACCTATAAGACGGCAAGAAGCGAGCATTGGCAGAATATATTGAACAGAATAATATAATTTATGTGATGCAATAGACATTTTTCACCAAACTACGATACTTCGCTTCGATGGCTCAACGGTAACATAACTGGCTGATCACTGAAAGAAAGGACAACTGTTGGTTTTATGTTCCACTTTGTACGAGTATTATTGACCGGGGTACGTCGGTATTGTTTACATCAGAAATCAGCTCCATCAGCTCAGTTCCGAAAAATAATACGACGAACAAAGAAACATTCGAATCCGCGATCCTCGGTGCTAGCTGTGAATATAATGCTATTACTATTTCTCAATTTTATTGATTAGTCTTTTTGATTATTTCTCTAAATCAAGGCGTAATATTCGAATGAAAAGGTGATGAGTCATCTGATCCCAATTTGAGCGAAATAGACATATTATTTTCCTGGACATATTACTCATTAGAGATCGTTCGCAAGTGGTTCCTTTTTTACAAAGTATAGATTCTCTTAGAATTGCTCGTGAATTCAGGACTGGGAGATTGCAGTGTTCTTCGCAATGGTGAGACAAAATCCGGTTCGTTTTTCGGTTGAGTACATCTTCTTTTTTGTTAATATCAAACAAATTCATCAAAGTACATCGAAACTGATGTCAATATAAGTTTAAAGCGTCATATTATCTGAGACACTGGGCGATTTTGGAAACTTATAAATTGATACTTTTGCAAAACTGTATCAGTACCCAGCTTTTTTGCTGTCATTGCAAGGGTTGACCACTTAATTATTTTTCCTTTTCAGAATGGATGATTGGGGTATATCTTTAACACAGCACTATGGACTGCACTTCTTCCTGCTTGATTTAGTTCCAAATTTAGGAAACAAATTCATCGATCTATTGACGGCTACTCAGGAATTCTTAGTTACCCATGGTGAAATCTCAAATTCGGTGAACCCTTATAAGACTTATTATAATTGCGTTATAAATACGATATTTTAATTCATGCCATGTCATATTTATGTTATTCATGAATAAATACCTCAGGGTTTATATTTCTTCGTACAAAAATTGTATCTACCCTCTATTGCGCTAACCTCTTAAAAATTAAGCTAAAACAGCGGAATAAAGTAATACGCAATCGACGAGGCTTGCCTTAAAAAAAATACGCTTCAACCTTGATTTAAATTATTACTTACAAAGGAATAAACTCCAAAATGAACTTAAAAAAATATAATAATGTCATTAGAGACATTAGCCGAATTGACAAATGGTGGAGAAGGATATGCGATATTCCTGTAGAAAGATGTAGATCAAAAAGGGGGAGAGAGTATGAAGAAGTTCTTCAAAAATTTGGAGAGAAAAGAAGTCACAAAAACTCTGCAAAGCTGAAGAAGCAAACTTGATGAAGACATCCGGAGACACAGATTCGGAGCCTAACGAAAACAGTACTGAAAGGAGAAGTAAGTGGGAGGAAAGATGGAAGAAGATCAAGGTTGGAGTACATTAAGCGAATTGTGAGGGACGTTGATTGTGATGAATCATAACGGGGTAAATCGGTTAACCGAGAAGAGAGATTGGAGTGAAGAGCTGCAGCAAACTAACCTTGGGATTAATGATTAATGATGATGATTTAATGGGAATGTTAAAAAGTATTCCAAGAGATACTATGAGTATTTAAAATTGAGAGCGAGTGTGAAGCAATGTATGAATTTAACGGAAACAAAATAGGTACGGATGGATAGAGCACCATAGAGACATAATTAAAAGACAGCCATTTTCTTACGCGAAAGAACAGTTAACTGCTCTCTTTGACTTTGCTGACCCCAAAAGAGAATAGCAGGATGAGCATGCATGTGCTAAAAGTATACAATGGGAAGAAATCTATATTTCCTGCCTTTTAGGCTTAGTGAGATTGATGAAAAATCAACAGGAACCGCATGTACAAAAAGTATAGAATGGGGAGAAATCTTTATTTCATTCCTTCAAGGCTTAGTGAGGTTGATGAACAAGCAACTGCAATTGACTTTCATCCCAGCAAATTTTCGCAACAAAACAAGAAACTGACGAAGAACTGATGAATTTCGGAGATATGGGGAGCAAAAATCGATTAACAACCCTTAGAGGACGACAGGTATGTTCGACTGGCTATTGGTTGCGACTTGTTGCGTTGAATTATCGCGCTCCTTAAGATGGATTTAATCCCCTTGCCAAATGTTCCACTATAGATCCACGATCAGAAGGCTAACCAAGAAGCCCATCGCGAGTGGATTTACCGCTGGTCAAATCTGAATACAAAGTTTGCTAGGACGCAATCGAAATCTTACAAGTGCCTCTTATCAGTTGCCAATTACGAAAAGGGAAAAGTCGCCAAATGCGTCATAGTGTTTCCTCACTTCAAGGTCCCATACACGAATCCATGGTGATAGGAAACGTACCAGGGAAAATGTTCGGTATATGACAGAAATATTGTTTGGAAAACACTCTTAGCAAAACCACTTGGAGCGCCATCTTTCGAAAGAGGTGTTAAGGTAGTTTGAGCGAAATATCATTTCACCAAAAAATCAATAAATATGATCTCATTGTAAAGAAAAATATCTTGCTCTTCCAAAGATACAAAAATATCTCCCACTAACCGAATTAGTTTCCAATATATTTGAATGAAAATACCAGCCATTTTACATGGGAAATGGTGTCGTATGAACTACAGAGAGACCTTTAAATAATGAGGAATTTATAACACCTACACACATGTCGCCAAAAGATTAAAGGTGTGTAGTTTGTACGTTTTCTTGACTGTTTTTGAAATAACTCATATTGTCTCCGCAGTATTTTTTCCGAATGACAAAAAACCTTGCATTTTGAAGGAGTTTTTAACGTACCGCGTGAAAAATGAGTCAAATTATGGACTTACGTTCATATTTTTAATTAATTGCTTAGAGTTTCAGTCTTATAAAAGCATTTAATTCCAATATTATAATGCAATGATTAATTAATGCTTCCCACAGCGAATGAAATTTAAGCGTATGATTTGAATATGGTCTTCATTATGAATAGGCCGCTATCTCGCTGATACTACCTTTAACTGTGAACCTATGGTAGCAATTCGCAGAGCGTTGGCAAATCCCCAGATAAATTGCCGCACTCCCACTTACAACGACCAGAATTATGGTAATCTTGACTAGGAAGGAAGCTTCATCACTACATTACCCATATTTCCGAAGTGGCCATTGGGAATATCAAAAACACCTCAACGTGTGTCTAAAGGCTATTTTTCATTGCACTTCGGTCAGCACTAAAATCAGCGTCGGAAACTTGGACCCTAATTCAGACCTTCAATTAAATTCGATGCCACACAGCCAGTGTATACACGATAATAATTTCAGAGCGTAGTGGCGTTCTCCCGGCATTATCTAAAATACGCATCAGAAAAAAACGGTGCATTTTTTGACATTTGTACTACATTGTTTACTTAATATTCTAAACTATACCCAGTAAACCACTTCCATTTACCCCCAAGGGAATTTTCACTCATTTTCAGTTCCTCATATTCGTCCGAACCATAGACCTTGAATATGAGTACACCATATACCTGACATAGGGAACGAAGATTATTTTGGTTGATGCCAGCTCCGCTACATGTATCTTATCGAAGCAATTGACTCGCCTATTTGTATGATATTGGTCGCTGGATCCATGAATTCGAATGGAAATTAAGTACCGTTCTTACTTGCAATATCGGATAACGATTTATGATCAAAAGTTAAAATCGAACCATAACTTGGACAGGCGCATATTAACCAGAATTTTCGTCACTGGAGGAAAACATACCCCTTGCCTCCTACCCCCCTCCAGAGGGAATTTAGGGGCTTTAGTGGGAACGGAGACCACTATTCAGCAAAATACGATGCCCTGTAGATGATGGAAACTTGTAGTTTGTTTCAATTTTTGCTATGTGACATGGTGTAAAGTAAAAGTGAATGCTACAGATTTAAATCGATTATTAACAGACGCATTCTTCATCGTGTATCTTTTGAGTGAGACTGCCTTAGAGGAGGGGGAATCTTATTTTAGACTATGGTGTAAGAAGGGAAGTCTGCGCAAAAAATATTAGAGAACCTCTGCTCTGCAAGCATTTGTCTCTCTCTTTCTCTCCCACTCTCCATGGAACTTCCGATTCGAACGATTTAATTCAATCAGAGGGCGTTAACCTCACACTTGGCCATCGAGACGACAGGTTTCCCCCGGTCGAGGAGGAGTGCTCCGGGCGAGGATCGAACCTCGCATGGCCTTGTTATAAGTGTGTGTATGTGTGCGCGAGTGTGTGTGGTATCAGATGCTGCAGCAGGGGCTGGTATGCGAGGGAGATGACCGAGGGAGGGAGGGAGGAGGCGCATAGTTCAGTGCGAGACCAACCCCCTACCACTCCTTTCCCACCCAATGTTTCCCCCCGTCCCGACCAGCCTCTCCCTCCTCCCATCCCACTTCCCCACCCCTCCTCTCTCCGCCCGCTTTGGCATTCCCTTGATTGAATTGCGTTATGGAGAGCCGTCGCCGATGTAACTGTCAGATGTGTTGCATTGTGAGGCGGCAACAAAGGCACTGTCGGCAGCGGCGGCGGTGGGGTGCACGTGCTGCTCACTGGCCGCGCGTTGTCGGGCACAGTTCCCCGTGCGTGCGTCACGGGTGCACGAGAAGGAAGTGGAGGAAGGGGCCGGGGGGGAGGGGGTTTGGAGATTGAAAGGGGGCGTGATTTTTAGGGATTAGGAGGAGGGGCGGAGGGAAAACAAAGAGGAGCCAAATCGTGACTCACCGCATGAGGGTGCGGGACGCGAAACTTAAACGAGCGGGAACTTGGGAGCGCCTTAAGGATTACATTGGCCCGATTACGTTGACTGGTGTGGTCCCAGTCGTAGCTTTACTGTTGCATGCATCACTTCACTGAAGTTTTTAACGCTCGTATTCATGGTAAAGTAATGAGAATAAACAATAGAAATAATGAGTGGTTGACTATTGGGGGAGAACAAAATTAAATAAGTGGAGCAATTTCAATGTCTGGGGTGTCTCATCACAAAAATGGGAGTGTCTGATGAGAATGTTCGGCAGAGGATAAACAAGACTAGAGACGATTTTGCACAGCTGAGACCGATCTGAGGAGCCAGAATATAAGAAGACAAACTAAACTCAAACTATTTGAAAGTAACGTCAAATCAGTAAAACTCTATGGTTGTCAAACATGGAAGGTTACAAGTGCAATCAACAATAAACTTCAAGTATTCATTAATAAATACCTACGTAGGATTTCTCGTACATACGTTCTCAACATCTAATGGCCAACTAGAATTAGTAATGAGAACCTTTGGAGAACATGCCAACAAGCGCCGGTAGTTGAAACTATAAAGAAAAGAAAGTATGGATGGATAGGCCATACTCTTACACGAAATCCTGCCAGCATTAGCTATGGAGCATTAGAATGGAATCCTCAAGGATAAGGAAGACCCGGGAGACCAAGAACGACTTGAAGAAGAACTTTAGAGAATGAAATTAAGGAAGAAGGCAAGACTTCGGGAGATCTGAAGATCCTGGCCAGGAACAGAGTGCGGCGGAGAGCCATCGTTGCAGCCCTACGTCCCCCTCGGGATTAAAGGCCATAGACACAGTTCCATGGAGAGTGGGAGAGGAAGAGAGAGACAAATGCTTGCAGAGCAGAGGTTCTCTAATATTTTTTGCGCAGACTTCCCTTCTTACACCATAGTCTAAAATAAGATTCCCCCTCCTCTAAGGCAGTCTCACTCAAAAGATATATGACGAAGAATGCGTGTGTTAAGAATCGATTTAAATCTGTAGCATTCACTTTTACTTTACACTACGTCACATAGCAAAAATTAAAACAAACTACAAGTTTCCATCATCTACAGGGCATCATATTTTGCTGAATAGTGGTCTCTGTTCCCACTAAAGCCCCTAAATTCCGCCGGGAGGGGGGTAGGAGGCAAGGGTATTTCCCCAAAAGTTAAGAACCACTGAAGTAGAGGGATTATAATTTTCAGTATACGATGCCCTTGATGGCCCCGATAAAGCTCACATATACGGAGCCCCATGAAAATTGATTAGAAGATAGATAAAGGAGATGAGTGCCTCTTGAAAGATCACCGGAGTTTCAACACTTTTCCGACACCACTTAAAATTTTCTTTCAAACCTCTGCCATCAACTGCTTACATTACAATTACATTTGACTGTAAAATTAATTCAAATCATCAGGAAAGGTAATACGAAAAAAACATGGGACAAATATTATTTCTAAAAACTTATTCGCGCAAGAGCAACCTGAATACATTACCAAATGACACAAATTGAGTTTCTTTAGTGAGAACTAAATAGTTGCTCGCAAGTATGGTTTTGATTGATAGACAATTACTCCACTCTACAACTATTGGGAAAGAAGTCTTTACAATGAAGTGCAGAGCATGATGGGTGAGGTGAGAAAACTACGGGAGGAGATTAGGAGGAGGTGGTTGGAACTCAGTACGTGGTTGGGCGACAGGGGGACTGAAGATCATAATAGAGGGTAAGCGGGGTAGGGGTTGAGAGAGAAATGACCCTTCATGGATGGGTAAAAGGACGTTAGAATATAAGCCGAGCTGAAGAACGAAATTAAGTTAGGAGATAAAGGCAAAGACAAAACAAGATAAGTCAAGTTTTCATCAAAACTTACGTTAACCAGTAAATCACCTCCAAAAAATATACAGATTTTAAAAAATCAGGTATAAAATTTCTCCAACGGCCGTAATTATTGGCACCACTCGTCAAAAGAAAGGAAATCAATATTTGCTGGGTTGGTTTAACGGAAACGTCAGTGACCAACCACAGCCTCTCAACCAGAAAACCTCTCTGTGGTGGCTTACGGGAATGATAATTCCTCGCCAGTGACCATTCACAGACACAAACACTCAACCCAAAATGGGATCCTTCACAGGGCTAAAGAGACCCCGTTAAGGATGCCTGGGCTATAGCCGCAAACACACTATCTGTGAATGTTTATGAGAATAGAAATTCCACGCCAGGGACAAACACAGAGCAATCACACTCACACGCACTCAGAAAATCATTCAATCACACATTCAATTGGACCCAACTTCTGGCAGAATCAGGCTCTGAGATTAGATTGCTCCAAAGAAGACAAAATAGGAAAAGATGAGAGTGTACGTCGGATACGCGTATTTCGGCCACAAGGTAGCCCTCTCCAGCGAACTGAAGGGAAAATACGCTAACAACACATGGTTAAAAGTTTTTGAAGGTTGAATTCAAATTTGCACGTGTATATGTATTCCTAAGAAAAATTTTTAGGACACACTCAACTTATGAGCCACACTGTCTCGGGGAACTATTCAATACCAATCAATAAAACTTTCATACACAATGGAAATTAAAACACATGACCAGGTTTTCGAAGGCCTGGGGCCCTTTACCAGCAGACGCAGCAAAAAAGAATAGCCTTGGTAGGTAATAGGAACGCTATGAGGGAGGAAGAAAGAAGTGATGGGGTTAAATAAAGGAGATGCTGTGGAATGAAGGGCGCTGTGAAAGGAAATAAAGATATTCCTTCATACCCAAGAGAAAGAGTGAGTGGCCATTCCTTATTGATGAAAGGAATGGGTAAATGCTGATAAAAAGTATAGGAGTTTCCTAAACCATAAGTTATCAAAATCCCTTCGCATAATTTATGATTTAAAATTCCGCGTAAGTGTTAACTGAGTTTATCTCATGTACATTAAGCTTTCAAGTACCTCGTTTGTTAGGTGTTGTTCTTGCTCACAGATACATTTCATTAAAAGTTATTGATTTTCATATTTTTAATTATGGCTGGTTAATATACAAATATTCACGGTCATTAAGAACATTTTATCAACTTTCCTGAAATTAATGAAGACGTGAGCAGGAATCAACTGACATCAGATAAACAGCCAAAATGTGAATTTTAACAAGCCGTGCAATTGAATAGACAAATGTTACCATTCGATTCAATCCAGTTCCCAAACTTTTGTTTCTTCAAAGCGTAGAGGTGGGAAAAATCTACAATTGAATCATAATGAAGGTAGTAACATCAAGCGACGTTATGAAACACAATTTTGGGGCTAAAACGAAGGAAGAGGCTGATTTATTACCGCTGATTTACGCGTTATTTCGTTAATTTAGAAGGTTATTCCCGGCAGTCTTCATTGCTTTGATCTAACTTGTGTTAGAGTAAAATCATCTTTTAGCCAAAAGGTCAGCGTAGCTAAGCAGGAAATGTCAAGTCCATGAGCTCGATTTGCAAAAAGCATGGTGATAGGGTAATTGAATGCAAATGCGATCAGAAATCCGGCGTCCCTCTTCCACAGCACTTAAGATATCAAATTCCCGATAAACAGCTAATCGCACTAAGTCAAGGAAAGGAATAATGATTTTTATAGTCCACATTCTCGTCACTGTTAACAATTAACAACTCCCGCGTGCGTTCGCAATTGATTTAATGGAGAAAACAGCTGCCAAAGATCCTCATCGCCGCCATATGGATATCCCTTCCGCGGAAGAGGGATGAGTCGAGAGAGGTTGCGAGAGAAATTTCATGTATCGAATGTCACAGATTGTGATAGCGCACCGTTACACACGCACTCAGGTCTTCCACTCCCTGACACATTCCGTGTGAGCACGAAGCACGCGTGATGTACGGAACACAGCGCGAAAGCAGGGGCGGAGAGAGAGAGAGAAGCGGTGAGACAGATATGGAGAGAGAGAAACGACAGAACATGTGTAGCATGCCGAATCACCATAAGCATCGTGCCAAAGGCCGATTGCTAATGAAATACCATGACACGCGACGGATCACCATTCCGATAAATTAATCCGGTAGAGTTTGAGTCGCGGAATGCTTTAATCCCTATGTGACAAGGTGAATGAAACGCTAAGTGTCATTTTCGATTCACTTTGACCTTTGGTATTTTATTTAATGTCTTTCTTGCTCAAAGCAGTCGGGTGAATTAAAGTCAAAGTTCAATTGAGATTGTAAAGATGTCTAAGTACATCGTTGGAGATATTCCCACACAACGAACACACGAGCAAGAGCTCCATGATACTCCAGCAAACCGATGGCACTCATCAAAGGAGAAATAGGTCATAAATCACACGGATAGATTAAATATCGATTATATCTCATTTAAGTTCTCCGCGAATACTTCATTTCAAAACTTGGGTTATTCAAAAACCAACAAATGGCACATCATAGTATTAGTAACATTTTAACTGCCATTTCACCGAGTTGTGATACACGCATATTCCGACAAAATATACGCATTTTCTGTTGCAGACAGACCACACCTGATAGTCAATAGAACAAATAATCACAGATTACATGGAAGAAATTAGGCCCATGAGTCACAAAGCTTTTTATTGTACGTGTCAATATCCCCAGTATTACTGATCATAGAAAATTAGAGGAATGACATCAGAAAAAGAAAAGCTGAAGACCTAATAAGAAGAGCTTCATTGCAGGGCTTATTTAACTTGGGTCCTGAGGAGAAAAGCTGAGCTCAAATTGGACGCTTTAGAGATGTGAAGCAGTGATGCGCGAAGGAGGATAGAAAGAGATCATAGAGGAAAGCAAATTAAGAAGAGTAGGGCTGGTATTAGAAGAAAGGAAACATAGGGAAGAACTTCTAAGGGTAAGTGAAATTGGTCGAAAACGATTTGATAAAGAAACACTGATATATGACAATGACATAATGGGAGGTACAAGATGATTAGAAAGTTAAGAGGGTAGGAGTTGGGGTAACGCGGTCGAGATAAGGAAAAATAGGAATGATGAAAAGTATGAAGGGATATAAAGGATGTGAGGTGCTTTAAAACAATTTAATGTTGAAGTAATAGATCAGTTAAGACCACCGCGCTCAGAGACATCACCAGTCGGGGCTGATGGTGGATCCTTCGGAATATCCGCTGCGTCGTCCGATGTTCAGGACAATATTTCTCTGGTCACGCTGCAAGCTTTTTCAGTTCCATGTTGTACTGAAGAGGCCTACGAGATAGCTGGAAAAATATTATCCACATCGTTTAACGAAGCTGCGGAAATCTCGAAAGAAGAGAGATCTACCCTTCATTTAAACCCACAGTAGCCTACATCAGAACTTCATACAGAAAGAACTCCCCATGGCGTGCACATTTTATTTATATTTCCATTAACGGGGAAGGATATGAAATCCATAGAAGCAATTGCTGACAACGTAACTTAGTGGAACTGTTACGTTATTAATTAAGGGGATGAAGGAAAACTTTGCCATTTTCCAGTTTTTAGTTTTTTCGCCCGAACGGTATTCATGGTTTTACATCACCCCACCTTCAGTAATGTCGCGATAATACCAGTCAAGTCAGACAAATAAAAAGTGTACAAATAAAGACGCATTTATTAAACATTCATTTGCAACCCTACGGTTATATATTGTATGTACAAGCAAGACATTAATTTTCGTCTTAAACTTGCCACCTCTCTTTGCTTCAGAGGACCGGGACATTCCTTTACTTTCTCTGCAATGCGTGTAATATTACATTGAGTTTTCTATCCATTTTATGAGCTTCAGTCAATTCAAGAATGGCTTTAAATGAATGATTTTGAAATATATATCGTATAACCATTGTTCCTAACAAATAATTATACCGATAAAAACATCGTGATAAGTAATAGGACATCGATCCTGTGGACGCAAGGGTAATAATGCCGTTTAAGTTGTGAAGTATCTCCACCTCTAGAAGGGAGTCTTAATTCAGTGCATATTTTCCCAAAAGATATACGGCGAATGGATCAGAATACGGGTAATAAGTACCAGATATGGAGGTTAAATACTTACTCTACATAAGTTACTTCTCTAAAGCAACTAAAGAGCTATTTTCTCAGCCAACTGATACCAGCTCAATCTATTCAAAGAAGTCTCCGACTCTCATCCACATTCGACGATGACACTGTTACCATCCACGCACTTCACGAATATTCCGTAACGGAAATCCGTCAACCGTCACGATTGAAATCCCTCTCTCTTTTCTCACCAACCCTTAACACCATCCGTTGGCCCCTCTGCCAAAACCAACCATCCACCCTTCCGTCCCATCAACTGGTAAGCGCGGGCTCCCATCCTCCCTCCGCCGAAAAACTCAACCCAATACGGCCTTAAAACCGATCAATCAATATCAAAACAACAGATCAGAAACAAACACGGTTCCACAATGAAATTTTTTAAGCGGGGAGGGAGAGAGAATGCATTGGGAGTGAAGAGGGATGCAAAGAGGTGAAGGAGGGAGGGCTAGGGGTAGTTTTTGGAGGGGTCAGGAGTTTCCAGGTTTTCTCTCGCAACATCCAACTATGCCGCACCCCTATTTCGGACCCTCCCCCCTCTCCCTGTTACCCTAGCAGTCCTAATGCTGTCCCTCTTTTTATCGCGCCCACGCCACCTTCCCCTTCCCAGCACTTCCCCTAGAGGCCCTTCCTATCCTTAACCCCCTCCACTCCTCTCTTCCCTCATCGCCGTCCCATCCATCTTTTCAACAAAGGCCCGGCTGACGCGAGCGACGGCAATTGGCCAAAGTTATTCAGTTACGATACTCCGCTCTCTCTCTCTCGCACTCTGTGCTACTCACCGGAGACCATTCCCTCGTGGATAAAAACCTCTTTCTCTATTCCTTTCCACCGTTCGCTCCCTCCCTCTTTTTAACCCTCTGGTTTCACGTACAGCTCCTTTGGTTATTCAGACGAGGGGAACGGAGGAAGGGGGGGGGAGGAAAGTTGCCTTCCTTCGGTCCAACGGCAGACGCTAATATAAATAAATCGACTACATCCGTAAAAAGATGCGTGGAGGAGGGTGCGAGGCAGAAAATTGCCCGGGAAGAGAGAGATGGAAGATTCAGGGTTAGTAAGGAGCATAGTCATCCTCTGAAACGAGGTCCAGTGATATGTATATACAATGGTCTTCCGCGACTCTTCCACCGATCGAGGGTGTTCCAAATCTGCGAACCAATTGCACGCAGATGTCTCAAATATTTTTTCCCCTCTCGATCAAATTAAATGTTTTAGTAGTCGTGCAAGAACCTGAGTGAATGATTCCACAAAGAGGTAAATAAAACACTTCTTTTTGTTATTAAAACACTTTATTATGTAAGTTTCTTCATTATTAACTTTAAAAAAACCACAAATTGAATAGTATCCACGAAAAGGGCCTAACAAAAGGTATACGAAGGACCACTGCTTGACCTCAACACGATTCGAATTCAACATGGAAGGTTTTTTATTTTCAATACTTAAGGCTTTCGCCGCATCAGTAACAAGTAAGTAGTAGTCACTTGTCCGTAGAAATCAGCTAGCCAACGCAATGATAGGAAATCTAAAGATGAATGAATCATCACTGCAGAAACCTACAATACGGGTACCTTAGATGGGTAACAAACCATACCTCAAGATAGAATTATTGAATGTGAATGGATGACTCACCAAAAAGGACTAACGAGAAAGTAATCCACGAAGCTGCAAGCAAGGACCTCTAAGACGTACCCCGGCTTCATCTCCAAATGTTCCGAATACAGCATAGATGTTCCTTACTCAACACTCTGGAGTCAGAAAACAGAGCCACTAAGCAGGAGATATCTAAAGATTAATGTATCAACACCGAGGAAACCTGTCATAGGGATGTCATACAAAAGAATAAAAATTGTATCTCAGGAAATAATTCAGGGAAAGTAAAAATATCAGTTGAGATTGAGATGTCGAAAGAGAGGAATCAGCCATTTTTTTCATTCATATCACAGGAAAACTATAGCGTACATTCCAGTAAGAGCTGTGCGAAAAATAAATATTAGAGCGCGATAACCATACCACTAGCAGCCCTCGAGCACATCGAGAAATTTATGTTTAATATTAATTACCATTTTTACATTTGCGTCAAAAAATCCATATCTGTATAGAACCTCGAACACCTAGTCGTTAGCAATATTGTTGCATTTCTGGATAATCGTCACCTCTTACACAGCAGTCAGCATGGTCTCCGTAAGGACAGGTCCTGCGAAACACTGCTTGCGCTCTTCCTTCATGATATCCTAAAATCAGGTGACTCGAAAAAGAATGTTGACGCGATATTCCTTGATTTCAAGAAGGCATTCGACAAGGTTCCTCACAAAAAACTCATTTATATATTGCATTCATGCGGAGTCAATAAAGAAATATTGAATTGGATAAGGGAGTATCTCTGTGATCGAAAACAAAAAGTAGTTATTGATGGTTTTAGCTCTGATATGGTCGAAGTCACATGCGGTGTTCCTCAAGGAAGTTTAATCGGCCCACATTACATTAAAGAAACACAGCATTAAAGAAACTAGGTTTTGTTAAACGTACAATGGGAAGCTCCTCGGATGAAAAAGTAAAAGAGAGATGCTACATCGCTCTGGTTAGGCCACACCTCGAATACGCCGCGAGCATTTGGGACCCTGGTCATAAAGATTAAAAAAAAAAATTTATTCAAAGAAATGCAGCACACTTCGTTAAAAACTGCTACGAGCAAACGTATAGTGTTTCACAACTTTTTTGGGAATAAGGTGGGAGCCCCTAGAGACTCGGAGACTCACGCTAGGCTTAGGTTGCTTGAGAAATTCAGAACTGATACTTTTCAGTAAGACAGAGAGAATATTATCATGCCGCCTCAATACCTTTCTAGGTCTGACAGAAGCGATAAAACAAGAGAGATGCTGCCGAACATAGAGGTACAAAAACTCGATTTTTCCGCGCACAATGAGCGACCACAATAAAAACTGAGCTCCTCTGAATAGACTCCCATAATACACGTCCCCATTTCCCCTCCCAAAACCTCATCCCTTACATCTTTACACGGCTGGTGATCTAACACGCCCTACCACACGCCCCTAAGGTGGCTTGCAGGGTAGTATGTAGATGTACACGCCTACCATCAACCGGAGAATCGATTCGATTGATTAATCTGAGTATGAAAATTAAAGTCAATCAATGCACTTCAGGAACCATTGACACTGACTTAGAGAAAATAAATTCAACTATAACACAAGTATTTTGTTCGTATCTTCAATAAGTTTGAACAAAAAACTGATAAATGATGTAAAGCGATTTCAACTAGGTTTTATTTCAATGCAAAATCCATTCTTCAAACTGTGACGGAAAGTCCTTACATGCTCGATAGTAATGATCGTGGAACCAAATGTAAAACATTTCTGTAACTCATACTTAACCATTGAATAGCTTTGATATCGTTAACGTCTTGATCAATGGAGAGCTAATTAACATGTACACTTCAAGGCTAACGACTTAACTAGAAGCGTCTAATTATTAGACAACCTTTTGAATTCCATGGCAAGTTTTCTTTGGAGGAGGAAAATTATATTCCATTTCTCACTACGCAGATAGGATATTAAAATTCAGCAAATAAAAAAAACTCCATTTATGTAAAGTTATTTAGCATAGAAATGGCTACAAATCAATTTTTCACGTGAGTGTACACAAAAATACACTGGAAAAATCTTGGACTTCAACTGATCTCTCGAAAAAAAATAAGAGGATATATAAAATTCATCAAAAGCTAAATGCAAACGAGACAGCATACTACAGAAATACTACAACATTCAAACTTTTAACATTTTTGGCCCACAAAATGCTATGATATCGACATGCTAACTTTGAAAAACCTTGCAGTTCAAAGTTACAGGCGAAAAAATGGTATACTTGAATATCTTCAGAACACAAAAAAATAAAATGATTCCAATGATAAAGAAGTAATGCGCAAACAAAATTATGAGACCGAAACGTCAAGGTGACTTTTTCATCATTTTGTATTCCATTACATACTAACACATCAAATATCAATCTTCAGTCTTCCTAAATTAAAATAAATAGCTACCTTTCCATTTAGATAAAACATTCCTCGAATAGTTCAACACTTTCTCATTAGAATGTTTATGGAAACTATGCCCGAACAATACTTCGTATTAGGAAAAACCTCGGTCTTACTACAAGTCGTTGGGTCTCAAAAAAATATAATTTTTAAGAATCCAAAATTTCAAGGTAATTCGAAATTAAATTATGTTCTTCACAAAAATTGTAAAAAGTAAGTAAAATTTGTATTTAATATATTTAATTTATTTAATATTTGTATTTAAATTTAATATCTAATAACATACGCCATCGTTAGTAATTCCTTTGACGAGACCGATTGGAATGACTTATTAACGCAGTGAGTGTTTGAATCCTTCATTTCCTCCCTCATTTGAAAATAGGGTAAATCATTATCTATCTCAATTAAGTCTCCCCCAAAGCGTTTATTCTCCCAAAACAGATAGCGTAAATAATTTTATAACGGCTTTTAATGCTAATATTTCATGTATCACAGATAAAAAATAATTTTGCGAAAACTTTGCATCCAAATTAATGCGTGGTACATATTTGGAGCGATTTTGTTCATAGCACTCAGGTTTGGTATCCCAGGAATATTGCCCATTTGAGCATTAGCACGCAATGCAAATGCCGTCAGGGAAGAGTGCATCGGGCGATCGGCAAATAGAGTAAGATGCATTTTTAATCGCTAAATTTGGCTGAGATCGGGATCAGGGCTGAATGCACAGCTTGGGGAATTTGACTGCATTCGGGGGGGTCGGGGTGGGGAGGAAGGGGGGAGAGGGGGCAATGAGCGGCGGCAAGTTGGTTCAGCTCTGTGTTGTGTGTGCACGGACGAGGATGTGGGAGTAACAGAGAGAGAGAGTTAGAGGGAGGATTGGTACGGAGTGCGCTGAGTAACAAGGAGGATTTTCGCATTGAGGGTGATTCAGGGAGCCGTGGCTCCAGGAGAGAGGGGTATTTGTGGGTGGAGGGATAGGGGCGGGTACGATTGAGAGAAAGGGGTTAGTTACATGGAGCGCGCTGCATCACGGGATGATAAATCGAAGCGGCTCAAATGCAACGCCACAAAACCTCAACCACCGCGAGATATGCCACCCCACATCGCTTAGCTCTTTCCCCCCTCGAACCCTCCCCAAGCGCGCACACAAAATCCTCCGTGGTGCAGTCACAGTCTACGTATCTACTCTCTCTCTCTCTCTTCCTCCTCCCCACCCTCTTCCGCATTACCCAAAAGGCCCTTGTCCTTTCTCCTTCCGTCCCCCACCCCTCTCCAAAAACACTGCCATCCATCCCTCTCGCTCGGCGACGTGGGGCCCGGCCATCAAACAATATCAGTTTGTGTATATCGACTCCGCATCTCACACTCTCGGACACAATGGAAACGCAAACCGATGTCACTGCCCGGTGTCACTCAGCAGTCACGGGAATATTCGGAAGGACCCGAAGCGGAAGGGGGAGGCATCCTGAATGGGAGGGCGAGAGCCGGGGACGGACTGACAAAGGCAGTCGAAATGAAGAAAGGGATTAAAATGTAAAAACAAAAAATAAAATGCGGAAACGCTCGCCCAGGTTTGGCGCTGGATCTTCAAACAACGCTTGCAGCTCTAATCGACAACAGTGATTGATGATTTCAAGGGCTTAATGAGCCAAGTCCAGCATCTCAAAATGCTATAAACCAAAGCTACAGTGTACCCAAACATTATGCATCAACGATTTGCATTGCTAGATTAAATGATTTATCATTACCCCTTGCTGATGATGTATCTGAATTGAAACCTAGCCCGTTATCTAAGTTTTATTTGATTGTGAAAGAGGTTCTCACGATTTATCACTTCATCATGCTTACATTCTATGCCATATCGACGAAATCTTCTGAATTTTAATCGTATTAGGTTAATAAAATAATCTAAGACTTCAGTTCCTTAAAGTGAAAAAAGGACAAGATGGTGCTGATATCATTTGCCCACCTTTCTGGTGAAAATCCAATTTTTTGAACCTGTAATGATAATTAATTGGAGGGAAAATTTGAAACAAGAGTTTTATGTCACCTGGTTAGAATATAGAACTGGTTCAATGGTGTACTTCCTTCCTCCTCCGATCCTTCCGGTTGAGTAGCAATAAATGCAATCGTCGCCACCAATTGGATGAGGTTCTCTTCATTAAAATTGACACGAACACCAATTTACAGGAAAAAAGGGGAGTTCGTACCTGCATGCCACCTAAAAGTTAAATTTATGAGTAAATCAACTTTCAGTTAAAATGTCAGCTTTAACGATGCAATATTTCTGTAGCGACAAACAAATATTTGAAAATTTGGTACAAGTTGTAATTAAGTTGTAATTAATCCAAATCGAAAATCGGGACAAGAAAGAATAGAATTAATATGGATGGATTCGTCACGTACTGGAATTAGTTCTTTAACTGAAATTACTGAAAAGTTTGCACACATGATTTTAGTCAGAGCAAGTTATATCACAATATATTATACTGTTTCCTATGCAATCTTCCAGAAAACATTAAGATGTAAAGGGGGAGAATGTGAATTGACCAGGAAGACATAAACTTGACAAGAAATACGTTGTTTAATATTGATATATACCTACTTTATGTATTTGAGATCGAATTGACAGTGAAGAGAGAAGGGTTACTAAAAATTCAATAGTCACTCTTGTACCATCTGCTTGTGAAGTACCTCAAACACACCATCCCCTCGACATCAATATATCTCTCATTAATGCTATTTCATAAATACCTACTACACCAGTAAATGGAAAGTTGGATTTGGTATGAAATCCCTGTTTACATCGAGATCATATTCCCGAATTTATATCGAGATTTATAAATACTCTAATATATAACAAGTGACTGAGTGACACTGATTGTTCTATGATGAAAGTTCATTCAGAACTGAGAGCTGTCCTCGGCATCACACTGAGCTGATTTTTTCGGAGATGTGTAAATGAGTTTTCACAAAGGTTCACAAAATATCACGTACATTTTGTTCATCAATGGTCAAATAGAAATCTAGCGGCACGTAAAGTTTTTCAGAAGGAAAATGTACAGAAAATAATAAGAACATTTTAAATAAACTAAACTACTATAAAAATATGAAAATAAATGAGAATTTAATGAGTATAACCCGAATATTCAGGCAATATTGCGGGGAATTTGAACATTATGGATGGCTTAAAGAAGTGAAATTTTCCGAAAAAACAGAAAAAATGCATAGGTATCTTTTATCCGTCCATAGTGCTTAAGAATGAAAGTATCTTCAGCCTCTTCTTAGGCGCACACGCTATAAAAATATGAGCCTCGGTTAAATTACTCTTTGTAAGATAGTTGGGGGGTAAATGTAATGAGAAATTCAGAAAAATGGGATAAGTTGGCGACATTCAAACATGAAGATAGACAGCTGTCAATATCAACTCGGGGTTCATAGCAGAACGAGTTCGTTAAATGATTTGGGTTCCATGAGACGTTAGAGGGTAACTGAGATTTTGGCCCATACAAAAGATAATTGGGAGTCCTTCCCGACACGAACAGATCAAGAAAGATAGTGATTCGAGGTACGGTATGGGGACCTACGTTTGATTCTGAATCCGAAAAAGTTGTAAAATAACAATTAAAAATCTCATATGAATCCAAATAAAGTATTAGTTAGATACAATCACATGGTGAATTTATTCTGCAAAAAAATGGTAGTATTCTGACGCCCACTCCCCGCACCATTTTGGCAGCACAAGGAGTAAAGTTCGGATGTAGACGAAGCCTGAAATCACATGTCCTGATATTCACCCCTAACTTCTTCTCCAAGCTCAACTCGCCGTGGCAATGCGCCTCCGAATGTCAATGCTACATCGGATGAGAGGGTTAGGGTGGAGGGGAATGAGAACAATCGCATATCCCTTCCACCTGCCGTCACACAACTCGACCACGTCCGTGCGTATGTCCCCGACCCCTCAAATCCTAAGCGCTCCCCCAGTTCCGAGCCCCATGGTACAGTCCACGCATGGACCATTCCCTCTGCCATCTCCCTCTTGCCCGGCAAGCAAAACGCTGGACACGAGAATTTAACAGTCAATCGAGCAGCAGATTAAGCCACTCAAACCGGGACGGACAGGACAGAGACGCAGACATCGCTTCCCACGCCACTTTCCGAGATTGTGGTGGGTGGTGAACACGCTATCCGGCAACGAACGCCACGTGCAAGACACTACATAATGCCAGAGAAATCGTGAAGTCATCGATTCTCTTCATCAGTAAGAGAGAGCTAAATAAAATAGTCTGGGGTCAATCGGGCGAATAGAAGGAAGAGTCTCGAATCTAAAAGCAAAAGGGGGAAATCATCTGACTCATTACGCCACATCTCGAGTGCCTCACAAACATTCAATGCATTCTGAACTGGGCGTCCCGAACCCCCCGGGTGTGGTGTAGTTGCGTAAAAGTTTAGTTTTTCGATATTTTTACGAGTATGCGAGCGCAGATTTTTGCATCCGAGAAGAAAGAGTTAAATAAATCCATTCATAAGTTGATCAATCCTAAGATTACTTGACTTGTATCTCGCATTCTTACTGATCTATTACCATTTTCTTTATCCCCGGGTAATTCTCAACGCGTACTTTACTCTTCAATTAGTATAGGTATTTTTTCCTGGGCCTTCCTCTTCAGACTATTCCCAAATCTTTCCTTCAATTAGGTACATTATTCACAAACGCTTCAGGGTGTGCCCAGTCCATCTGGTTCTTCCATCCTGTAGTATGTTCTTCACGGTCCTTTTCTCTAATACTCGGACACTTTTCCATCTCTTTTTTATCCATCTATTTAGTTAGCCTCCAGCATCCCCCTTCACTACCCGGTTTCGAATTCAGCTAGGATTTAATTCGGCTTTTGAAATGGTCCACATTTCAAATTTACAAAGTTCTACCTAAATGTTTACGTATGCTGTTTCTTCATTTGTAGTCCAATCTTCTTCGTGCATGGTAGTTGCCTTTCACCCTGAACGCTTTCTCAACTTCGGCTATTCTGCTTATACCATTGTGCTTCGTTCGTCCCAGGTAATGGTGCTCCTGACGTAGGCAAAAGAATCAACTCGCTCTAATTTCTCTCTTCTTAACGTTTTAAATATATTTAAATGACTGTCCTTGGAAATTCACCGACAAAAACTTCCACTTCTTTGAAATATCTGTCTCTTGTAACAATCAAATCCATGATATGTAGTTAATAGCAAATGGGGAGAGTATAAAATTTTGTGTACCTCGCAATGGATGTCGCCATCAGAAAAAGTTAGGAAAGTTCCTAGGGCTACTATAACGTACTAAAACCTAGAACAGAAGTCTGCAAACTACATAAAATACCAAGGATCTCAAACCGCTGGGGCTTTCATCACTAAGGCCGCATACTAGCAGATAAAGATATCTTGTTTTAACCAATCGGCACTAAAAAGATGAAGCAATAGGGAAAATGTTTGTTTAAACAGTTGGTACTAATCATATCGGAATGAACAAAGTGCGTATTTCGCCAAAGAAATACCAATTTCAACGGATCAGTACCTGGTAGTGTGGGGAGCGATAGGAAAACTAACAAACGTTGCGTCACGTACCGATCCTTCACCTTTGAATTCAGCCACCCATCAAGTGCGTTGGGTTTTCTAAAATATGTGTAATCGTGATAATGGAGAAGGGCCTTCCGTGGAGAGAGAGCGCCGATTTCCCGCCTGAGTCCCCCATGTCGCCCGCGTTGTTTCCCCTCCACCACCTCCTAAGCTCCTTTGCGGTATCCTTGATTGTATTTCTAAGCAGTTTTCAGAATTTTCACTTGCACATCCAAAAAGCATCCATTTCGCTAGAGGTATTCGAGCGAGATATTGCTTCGCATAGATGTCAGCGAATTAGGCCTCTTTGTATAGAAAACATTATCACTCACCCAGTGATTACAAAGTAACAACCATTATTACCTGAGAAACAGAACTTGGCAAAATGTATAAATATTGCTTAATGGCACAATTGTTTTTGACATTTTCTTTTCTCGTGCATTTGTTATTTCTCTCGGACATGTTTTCCCTGTTGTGTAATTTCCTTGTCAATTTGTCCGCTAAAATGTCCAGAGACTACCAATGTTATTCCTTGTTTATAAAAATATTATATATTAATATATGTAACTATTTCAAAAATATACTTTTACCTTTTATTGTATTCATTGGATAATGTCATTCTCGAGCTAATAAATAAAAGAGAGAAAAAAATACGAATGACTTTCTATGTTTCTCCGTCTTATCGATTTTAGCACTCATTATATGGATTATAGCATTCACCATTTAGAATATAGTTTTCATAGTTTCATAGAGTATGTTTTTTACACATTATAATTTAAACTGTGGAAAGAGTTTTACAAATCCTACAGAAATATCTACATAGATGTACGTACGTCTTCGGTCAATTATGAGCAGGAATCGTATACTTAATATATATGAAAAGTAAAAATATAAGGTCCTATCGCGGTCATTTTTCATATGACCTAGGTAAACATGAGTACTACGTTGGATGCCCGTTTTTTATGAAGCAAAAAAAATTACTGCAATGGCGTCTAAAATAAATTAGGAGCTGTAAATTAATTTTGATGGATTAGAGCTGGAGATGTTAAATTGAAATTATTAAGCCAAAGCCCTGATACCACCTTAAGCATTCAAGTTATGTAGTCCAGGTTTCAAATTGCCAGTAAATTCATATGCGTATCAATTTCGTTTCTATATAGGACTCCGTAGGTAGCTTTCCACGTTTCCATACAAATTACATATACGAGTGAACAATTACCAGGTAACAATGAGTAATATTACTAAGATAAATTGCCATACCGGGTGACTGAACATGAAAGACGCATTCTATGGTTACCATCACGACACCTAGAGGCATGTTGAAAGTAGGAATCGAATGGTTTGGCAAATAAACTAAACTTTTTACAATTCATCACCTTCTATACGGTTGATCCTCAAAGGATAGGAGTGCTTTCAAATTTTGGTGAGATGTTTGACGATGTACATTTCTACACTTTAAATACCCACAACAGAACTCGCTTAATCATCATTAATCAAAACCCTTATTCGAACATTAAGAGTGAAAATTCTATTTTTGGTCCGCCTCCTATCAAAATTTTATCTCTCGGATTAAATAACGATACTACTTTTCCGCATTAGTCGATGTTTGTTGACACACATTCTCCGAATCAATAGATAATAAACCAGGAAAATTCGACAGAGGAAAATATACAGTTCTTCAACAGGTATTGATAGCAGGGGATAAAAAAGATAGCAGCCAAATGCAATAACAGAAAAAAATGAACACATAGTCGGTAATCCCAAAATACCCCCAAAAAAATGCACCCTCTTGATTACAGGAGAAAAACACGGATGAGGAAAGAGAATTTACGTCACGTGGGGTTTCGGAATTCACAAAGCACTGACGTGGCTCTGCCCGAAACACCACCGAAAAAATAAAATCAAGCCTTAATAATGCATTAGCTGCTTTTCCTCTGCAAACTGTGTAATGTGAGCATGTGGGCCTTTGAGTGTCTCAAGTAACACTATAGCGGGGGACACTGATTGGATAGTGCGTGTAATTATATTTTTTGTTTTGTATGGCTTATAAATACCACTTTCTGTAATTATTTCAATAACTAACGACAGATTTACTCATCATTAGCAGAGATGAATGCCATGATTGATTTGCTGCCGCTCTAAAATTCACTCTTATTTCACTTGCTTCATTTCTGCACATTTCTCTACTTCAACGTCCCTAATAATTGCCTGAATATTCCATTTTTGGTCTCCCTCAGTAAATTTTTCCCATTTTCCTCCCATTATTGCTGGAAATAGATTCATGTCTCGAAAAATGTCCAGTTATTCTGTCTCTTCATCTTCGTTCCATTAAGTATATCGTTTATGTGGTAAAGCGTTGGGAAAGATATAATATTATTTTTTGGAAAATTGCGACCCAGAGAAACTAACCAGATTAGATTGAAGATCAAAATATGAAAAATAAGCATTGAAATCATTGAACGACACGGCTTATTGTTAGACATAGGAATGAGACTGGTACTCAGGAAGTGGTGACTCTATAAACCTTCTATAGTATGCACGCACATTAAGATTTTAATTCGTGCCAATGTCCGACTATTTTCACTTCATTTGGAGTTTTCCTTGAGGTTCCATAAGCCAAGATAAAATGAGCCATTTCGTGTAGCTTTCAAAGATTGTGTCTAGGCGCGGAGTTTAGCTCATTAACAGTCCTGTGAACGAGTAGGAAAAAGTACGACTAATAATTACCGATTGCTTGAGATTTGAAACATAGACTGCAGATCTTTTCACTGTAAGGCAATCGTTGTAGTTACTCCATAAGTCAAAAATTTATTCCTACACTTACTAGGTACTTCCGGTACTTTCAGCGGCTGTACCGGAAGATAGGATTTGAGCCAGTCGCAGGTTTCACCGCTTCCGCAACTATAGATTACCCTGCTGTACAGGAGGCGTCTTCGCCAACGAAGGAGGAACTTTTTTCGCTGAAACACGCTGCTGTATCGGAAGGTGGGATCCTAAGTAGCAAAATTATTGCTCAGAACTAAACTACATAATTAGTTTGATTATAAAAACCATCACGTGATATTTCTAAAACCATCGATTCAGAATTCAGAAACCGAATTCAGAGGCGAGGGCCAATAAAAAGTGATTCGGAAAAACCTGGTACAAACAAAGAGGAAGCTGCAGGGAATTAATGAAGCCATAAATGGAGGAAGATGGAGAAATGGATTTACTTAATACTGCATTGAATGGTGAATATGGATATATCATCATTCCAAACAACTTTGGGTGCTCTCAAATCGTCTCGTGAGCTAATCTCTTTGCAGCACCACAGTGCATTTGTTTTTCATTCGTCTCAGACTCTACACACCAGGTACCGTAATTCGTGACGCACCCGTGAGCAGAGTATGTACGCCAGAGAATAAAAGAAGTTCGAAAATCGTATCCGTGATTGTTGCTTAGCTGTCGTTTAAAACGTAATGATTTTCAGTAAAGTCGTCCAACATTGAATATTTCTTAATTGCTGTGTGGTATTTGGTGGCCCAGCATTAAAAGTGAGGATGGATTAGATTGGATATTTGGGGACGCGACTGACAGCTAAGGTCATTTGCGCCATAGGGGACAGGTAAGGGAGGAAGGTAGGATGGAAACCCGGTGTCGGCATTTGCCCGCTCTTAACTAAAGGCACCATGGGGACCACGGTTTAACGTCTCATCCGACAGACAGAGTACTACATTCGAAGAGTAGTACTCCACAAGACACTCAAGTAGGGATCGGGTTTTCTCTGAAAAACATCCTCTTCAGCAGGGACTTGAACTCTGGCCATCCGTACGGTTAGCTATGAGTACTCTTGCCACCACACCAACCCGATTCCCATTTAAATTGAAGAGTTCGAACAAATTCATGAAGTGTTTATCAAATAAATAGGCCATTTCAACTGTGTGCCTAAAAACTGTAACTATCGGTAGTTTATCGAGCGTTTCGCCGTTGCAAATTGCCTCATCCATCGCCTTTAGAGGGCGCCGATACCTTCCGAGGATCGCTATCTTCAACATCGTGAATGAAAAGCACCCTTTACTACTGGTCTCCACGGCCCATGGGTCACCTTTTCAATTAATTCCGTTTTTCCTTCAAGTCACCAACCCCCAAAATTTTTGCATTATTATTTCTTCCCTTGAATCCCATTCTCAGTCTTATGCATCGGCGCACTATAGAGAACACTGACGACAATCAACAGAACGACTTGTCCAGGCGAAACGTTCGACAACCTTCCGATAGGCAGCATACTTCAAATATGCTATCGTCACCACAGACTGCCTCGTGCATTGTTATTGAATACGCTCAAAATAAATATTTAAAAGTGCAAGTTTCTAACCGCACAGTTAATTGAAATCTTCGCATTATCAATGTTTAGCGGGTTCACAGAAAATCAACGTCAAAGGAACAATCGCATATGCTATTATCGAAGTTCATTTACTATTTTGCGTAATTCAACTCTGCTCCAGATCTGTTTTGAAGTAAGCTGGGTCTGGAAATATGAAAAGCCGGCGGGCAGCTCCGTTGCAGAATGAGCAGCCCACTACAACAAATGGTACGATCTCAAATTTAATTCTATTTTACTAGTTGCGTAGCCGATTGCGGAAACTACTCATGCATATCAAATACAGTATACAGCTTTAAATTAAAGGCATTTATTTTGGTCTCGCAGATGGCCACAAGAGGTTAAAGGAGTGAAAAGAGAGTGTTAAATGAGTACATATGAGCCCCGTAAGAAATTAAGTTGAAGGATGTTTTATGAGCCACTTGGAGGCGTCATTGTTATGAAAATATGATGAATAATTTACTCATTATGATGAATGATCAGCTTTACACTTATTCTGTATATGCTGGTTATTCATACGTGCAACCACAATTTTTATTTCCTTTCCTTTCCTCCAGTCATTCGCGACCAGATTGGCCCGTATTAGGATGACACAGCACCTAGTTGCATTGTCGACTTCTGAGGTAAAATGAGCAGCGTCCTTCCATTCCGACCCTCCATCCCTTTTACAGTCCCGTAATCTTCCTTCCCACCCTATTCATCCAGAATTTCGGTGGTCAACCAAGTACACATATACACGGACAGAGCGCACAAGTGCGCATGCACACGGCCTTTTGCATTGTCCTGCATCCCGGAACGAGGTGGGACGGAGATAGGAGATTGGGAGAAGTAGCGGATAGAGAATCATCTGATAAAACTCTTCCCCGCCGCCCCTTTGCGTCCATACATTTCGCATAAATAGTATACATACACCATCCCTCACAAACACACGTTATATCTCCCTTTCTCTGGATGGTATATGGTCGGCGGAATTTGCCAAAAGGTTGCGCTGCGAGGTTGGCTAAAGTTAGGGGGTTTGGGGGATGGAGACCGCTTGAGATAATATCGTCATTCTGGGATGAGGAAAGAGCAACGAGAGGGAAGGGGGGAACAGTACATGTGCGCACCGACGCGGATGGGTGGAACCAGGCGTTTTCCTATGACCGAATGGCTCCGATCCCGATAGCGGTTGATTCAGAAGACTGCGAGCTAATCTCCGAGTCAGATGATTTTAACCCGAATCGGAACGGTAAGCCTAACACTCGGCCACATGAACTCAAAAGTGAGAGATTCTATTCGCATTAGGAAGCAAAAATTTAATAACTGAATCCTTCTTGTCTGTCCTCGGTGAATTGAACATATCAATTTGAGCTTAATTTTCTTCCTAGGCATGTTTTAAGTACCATTCAAAATATCGAAGACGGAGGACAGTTAAAAAATTAACGGCCTCATGTTTCTTTTTGTAATCAACCAAAATGGATAGAAACATCTTCTGATTGTTTCATATCATTCTGCCTTATCTACATTCATCTAGTTGTATTAAGTTCCAGCTGAAGTGAAAAGAAATATTACAGGTGAACACCCCAATATACCATAGTTTTGAATATTTAGTCCATTCACTTCACATTATCGGTCGGAGACTAAATGGACCTAATGAGCCAAAAAAGGTGTCAAAAAAGACTAAAAATAGCCCACTCCTAAAGAGCGCACTTTGTAGGAGTTAATACGTCGAATAATACAATATGAATTTACCATTTTCGTATCACCTTAGCTTTTGGCATTAACAGAGCAATTTTTACTAGGCGTTTTTCTGTTACTGTTCAAATCCAAGGGAAAATATCTACACTGTTCTGAGGTGCGTAGCGTAGTAAAATTACATGCCCCCTTAAGACATTACAATTAAATTTTTACATTGAAGCAAATGCGCTACTGGTAGAATCACCAGCAGCAAATTTTAGGCTTAAAAATCTTATATATTTGACAGACGCAATATTAATCTTTGTTTGACTTTATCGTTATGTGGTTTTAAAATATTTGGCATTATCATGTTAGAAATAAAATAAAACTCGGTTCAACTTCGTAGGGTTTCATGTGATTAGTAAAAATAACTTTTACAGACGAGTGAAGCGTAAAAGTTATTTTTTCTAATCATTATAATGCAAATCTGAAATACTACTGTTTATGGAAATAAGTATACCGAAATGTAAAGAATTATAGTCCTCAGCCTCTCTACTTGAGAGCACTATCTCGACAGCAAGAACCATAACCAAAAGCGCAACAATTTTTGTCTCCTTGCGCTACACATCACAAGTAACTTCGTTTTTTGAAGGAAGGGTTTAAACCGGAAAAGTACTTCTAGTTGAAAGCAGCACAGATGAGTAACGGAAGCAGTGTGTTATAAAATCAACATTTGTTCAACTTTAGACGTTTTTGCACCAGATAAGTTTTATGAGAAGGCAATAGCTTTCTTGTAGCCAGTCAATAGCTTTAGGTATCTTTGCGGTATGAGTAATTTCTGCCAAATCAAAGATCAGTGGTTCGACATCTGGTTCACGGAAATCGACGGCCAAGGTAAACTTTAATTGTGGCTCTATACATCGGAGAATTAAGAGAAGGAGTAGTAATATAAAAATGCAACGAACTTCACCGAACTTAGAACTTCCTCTTTACTTCACTGGATTCCATTAATCTTGAAATTTGTCGCCGGCAATGAATTTGGCAAAAATCTTTCGACTTCGTCAATGGGTCAATCAGCAGTGGACTTCATTTTGAAGTCCACTTCTGACTATAAGTCACTAAGTCCTTTGAATGCGTTCGCCTCTGAATATTGGCCGACGGCAGGGATTTATGACAGCCATACCTGAATTGTGGCAATAGTCGCTTAATACAACAATTTGACTGGTCAATGCACGCCCACTGGGCATCAGCAGCCTAAAATGTTCACCTTTAAATATGGAGGCACTTGAATGCCTGACCTATCTATAACTCAATTACTATGCACGAACGATCAACAAAACAGATTTATTCCTCCTCGATTAAAAGAATATGGATAAATTGAAACAAAATCATATATGGGCCGAATTTACTCCCCCATTTCGCCATTAGATGGACAAAACCGAAGAAAACTAGGAATCTAACGTCAATATGTGGTCATCATGTCTGCCGGTCAGTACTAATAAAATACAGTCCATCATTAAGGAGTGGTATTTGACTTTTGGAAGGAATTTAGCTCTAGTTAATGAAACTCCCGCTCTCCTCTAAGTTCAGAAGAAATCTTGTGTACAGTTTTTCTTCGGCAACACAAGTAGTTTTTCCCCAGAAAATTATTCTTTGCATCCTTCTTTCTCCCTTACGCTGTAACAAGACGACGCGCAGAGTGATGACAATTCCACCCATCTACTGACAAGTTGAGGCAATTTCTTTTTATTTCCAGCAAAAAATCAAATGTACCTACCGTTTCCTTCAAGCATGGAGCAAGCAAACTATCGGAGCTTCCAAGCAAGACTGGACGGACTCCACGTGTTTGGAATCATCCACTTCTACTCCTGCCAAAAGAAATGGAACGTCATTTTATTCACTGTTGTGATACGAAAAACATTACTGAACATCACTTTCAATACATCCGAAGTCACATCAATACAGTGGGGCAGCAATAAAACGGCAAAAAAGGAACTTTAAAGACTAATTTGCGAAGACAAAAAATATTTTTAGCGACAGATCGCAGAAAAGAGACTGAAAACAGAATCGTCTGACATTATAACAAACAGTGACATCTGATGGATATACTCTCAGGGCTGAACTGTTGGAAGTATAGCATTACGATGAACGATTAGATTGAAGTTGCTCTCCGCCTGACATTTGTTTACATGTTTAAATACTTAACATAATTTTCACCACGTCAAAGCGATATAAAATAGTGAAACTAGCTGTAAAATAAATCTCGGTTTCTCTATCACTTCAATAAGAAGACTGAAGAGGTGTACAAGTGTAATAGCTAAACTTAGAGATCGTCTCCATCATCTCATGTTGAAAAATTGTCTATTTCAATTGTCTATTACGCAATGAACTATTCAAGATGTTTAATAACCATACAAATGAGACTGCAAGGATAAAGATTCAGAAACAAACTATGCAATAAACTCCAGGAAACACGAATACACTCAAGTGGAAAACAGCATCATCAAGGCAGAATTGATGCAAATATTATTTTGCATTACTTTTTACTATAGATCGATCCAAATTCACATAATGAACAGAAAGCTGCAGTATATAACCTCATTTATTTCAAAACCAAAACGGGCATGTATGAAACGAAAATACGATACTGTGAAAGAATAAGAGATCATATGGTATTTTTCTTTCAAGAAATCACTCTCAGGTAGTACATACGTGTAAGTTGGATTTTCTTTTGGACTGAGTTGGAAGTCAATCAAGAAGATAAAGGAGCATGTTGTTCAGATACCAGTGAGAGTCGACATCGGAACAATAATGCATTTCACAATTGCATGAATATAGGCAAAGAATTACACCAAAACTGTACATTATTATGCCATCAAAATGAACATATGGGCTAATTCTCATAATTGGATAATTTCGATGTTTCATTAGAGTATCAATCCCTACTGAAAGCCGAATGATTGAACATAAAAAGAATGAAATTTTGTCAATCTCTTCGTGAAAAGAAAAATTGCGACTTGAAATATGTATTCAGAAGAATAAATGAGGAAACAGAAATTAAAAAATTGAAGGTTCCATTCATATAAAATGATCTTAATGACTAATTAAATTAGGTAAATTTTAGTAGAATCAAGAATCCCTAAATTGACCGCAAATTCCCACTTTTGGGTGTAACTGATTTTGTCTTACAGGCACCAAAACTCTGACAACAGCCGTGACGTCATAACATACACGCAATGCTGAAAAGTTTTTATCATTAGCTACAAGGGAGGACTACAGCAAGTGAGACGAATGGACGCAGCAACACCCAAGTTTCTAACATAAAAGCTCACCCGAAGCTCGATCATCAGATAAAGCGGGCGAGCTATTTTTTTTAAGTAAATCAAGAAAACGGAACGGGAAGCTTCCGCTGGTAGTAATAATTCCGCTTCAGTTAATGCGTCTGCAAAAGTTCTTTTTACAACCCTAATGGTCCAAGGAGCACGAATGACATCTCACATGATGGATGTCATTGACAGCGGCGTGTGAAACGGACGCTCTTCATTGTCAACTCTCCTTGGTCACTCGCACGTCAAAAAACGAATCGGTTAGGAGGGGGTGGGGTGAGATTGGGTTACAGGGGAGTGGAGGGACACCCAGAACTGATTTCAAACCACCCTCCCCCGGACACCGCACCAACTCCCCCAGCACCCAAATACGCCCACCCCGCTTCCCAACCTCCTCTACTCCTAACCTCTTTTTATCCACCATCCCTCTCCCTCCTGCCCTTCGAACACAGCCCATTTCAACGTCCTACCATGAAGTTCAACCCTTTCCATTGTTGCAGGCGTTTCCAGTAAAGCGCTCCCAATAGGTTCGACGCCAATTTGACGGCCGTTGGATTTCCCCTTATAGAACTTCCCCTACTCCACCCCCCACCCCAATTCCAACACCACATTTCCTGCAAAACCCTTCTCCCTCCACACTCCTCCACCTTCTGGCAATATACTCCCCCCTTTCCTCTCCCTCTCACATATACCCTCCCCTTCCTCCCCCCCCCCCGGTCTTCACGCAAAACGCCCACGCGGACCCTCTGCCCTACACCTCCACTCCTCCCCCCTCTCAACTGCTTCATATGCATTGCAAATCCCGTATAGCCGCCGCCACCTCCTCCTCCTCTTAGCCTCGCTCCCCTCCCGCTCTGACAAAAGCAAGTGTCAAATCCGGAAAACAAAAACAAGTGAAACTGCGAAGTTCACGGGGGAGGAATATTTATAGAGAGTAAGCGAGAGAGAAGTACGAAGGAGATGGGAGGAGAAGAGGATACGGGAGGACAAGGGAGAGAGGAGGAATGGAGATGAATGGAGACGAGAAAGAGTAGGAGAGAGGATAAAGGACCAGGAGAATGGAGATTGTTCATACAGGGCAAGAAGGAAGCAGGTGCCTAAGACGAGCAAGGAGGGAAGGAAAAGAAACACACTCTGAGCTCCTGACACTAGAAAAAGAGCCAGGGCACAAAGAAAATAGCGAAGATCTTAGTATCAGGCAGGGAAAGCCGAGAGAGATACATATAAATAATTAAAAATATTATTGTAATATTATTTTGAAATTTAAATAAGGAATGTTTAATATAATATACAAATGAGGTAATATCTTAAAGGGGCACGATCAAAATTAAATCCTGACAGGAGAGGGGAATTAGTTAAGTGAACTTGACCCTATTTCTCCTAGATTTTTTCCTCCAGTCAAGAGTGTTTGCATTATTTTTACAAACCAATAAGGACATTTTCACCGGTAGGCCACGATCATAATAATAAATAGAAAATAGTGAGGAAGTAAAGAGAAAACGTACTTCAAGCAATTTCTCTAACATTTGGTTCCCTTTTGACGAGATTATTATTCATTTGATGATTTTGCGTATTTCATATGGCATCGGCTTTATCTAATAAATCACAGCTAAATATACGTTCACTATTCAATGCTTTCATTTCCTTGACCTCACATTTTTGACTCAATGAATTCTTCATGTAGGAGACAACATGACACCGGAATTTTACATTCCGAGTTCTAAGCCCTCATTCACAACTATTGTCAACACTTTAACTTGTGCAGTGGGAGACTTTGCCCCCGTTCTGGCTGCAACAAAAGGGGATGTTGCATCCTTATGAATGAATGAAGTGGATACCTGCAGAAGAAGAATTATTTTTTATTATTTTGCTCGGGAGTGATTGGGTACAGGAAACAAAAAATTGAGCAATAGTTATTTTTATGCTGCTATATTTTATTTAGTTAATCATTAGATCCCCTTGGAATAGGCCTCGCGCCTTTTTCATCCAGTCCTATGGAGGCAGAAGAAGGCCTGCAGAAGGAGGGGTTGAAGTTGGAAGGAGAATGAGAAATGAAAGAACAGCAATAACAGTAAGGGTGAGCAGCAATAACAACAGACGAACACAAACAGCCATGCCCTGAGTGGTGATAATATTTCCATCCAGGCGGGATTCGAACCCGTAACCGTTGGTTTAGCAGGTGAGGACTTAACTTGTCTCCACCGGGGCCTGCAAAGATGGAGGGAATGAAGGAGTGCTACATGTGTGATAAGGAAATCGGTGCCTCAGGAGAGAGAGAGAGAGAGAGAGGGGGGGGGAGAGATAGAGGAGAAACTCACTCCTAAGACCATCAGACACTTCAACCCGGCCTGGTCGTCAAGTAAAAAAGCGAAGGCCTTTACAACCTCTAGTTCAAGGGGAGATGGAGACAGGGAGGGGAGGCAGTCGGAGGAAGGGAAAGTATGGGATGACGAACGCGAAATCACATTAAGGTTCATACTCAGCCAGTTTAATTATTGGGCGCGGGCCGTGGTTTGGGGATACGGAAAAGGGGTGATGGAGATTTGAGGATGGAGGGGGGGGGGTGTTGGTGGTGGTAGTAGTGCGTGGGAGGATTGGGTGGCGGGAGGGAGGCCCTCGGAAGGAGGATGTGAGAGAGGGTGGCGCCATCGCGAGAGGAGACAGAAACGCACGGGAAGCATGAGTGGGTTGAGTATGAGAGAGAGAAGGATGGAGGCCACTACGCGAATGACCGATTGCTGCCCGCTGGCACAAACATTGAACAATGCAATCTTTGGATAAATGCACTGATGATGATGCTAAATAATTTTAGATAGAATAGAGTGTCACATATAGATGTAGTGAAGAGAGCAGTATGGTATTGGTGTGGATAAGATGGTTAAGTAATTCATCATTAACTTTGGCTAGCAATAACTATCACATTCGTAACTTTTCTCGCACTACCTAATGTTTCGCTCATTTGGTTTTACCTCATTCATTCGACTTTAAAATTAAAGAATATTTTGTTTTATATACATAATTATTGTGAAGCTTAATTTGCTGTCACCAATAACAAATAGCGATACTCATCGATCGTAACTTACTGGCATTCTTTTCAGAATTCAAACAATTTCTTAGTTTTTTCGGCCCAGAGGATGTTCATTGTTAAATTGGAATAGAGCCCATACATCCCAATAAACCATGCATGGATAAACCTAACAAAAAAATACCAAGCCGAATGATTGAACATAAAAAGAATGAAATTCTGTCAATCTCTTCGTGAAAAGAAAAATTGAGACTTAAAATATGTATTCAGAAGAATAAATGAGGAAGTAGAAATTTTAAAATTGAAGGTTCCATTCATACAAAATTGATCTTAATGACTCATTAAATTAGGTAAATTTTAGTAGAGCCATCAAAGAGAAATGAGGGCAATATGGATTGATATATATTTAATATTGAGAAACATAATTTGCATGTGATCAAATTTATATCATTAAAACAATTTGCCTTCATACTAATGGCTTATCACTATTTTTACATTTAATACTGATCATGTAAATGTCTTATCAGCTAGAGCTAAGATTCATTAAAAGGTAGCAAAGTCAAATATTTGGAAGGCATCAACTATTACTAAAATATATCTGTATATTTTTGCAATTGGAATAAAAAAGACCAATCAATGATCAAATCCAATCTGAATTTTTAGATAAACTTCTACTACTCAGGTCTGCGGTTGTAAAATGCGCATCACAAATATAAATTAAGTTTCTTTTTAAAGAAGAACAACCAACAGGGACCTTCAGCATTTTAGTCTTCACTTTATGCTAATTGTTTATTCACTGTCAGGTTCTCGATTTCCACTTTCCGCAACACAAGGTTAAAACTATCTACAATTATTGATAACAGTGTAACCTGCAGGTGTAAAGTGGATCTAAGGCCTCAATGAACTTTGTAAGGATGTATTTTTTCCCACAATACCCGTAGTCACAGCAATTTGGAGGTATATTTCCTAGTATTTTAAAATGTTTCTGCATGCAGTTGAACATTTATTTAAATTTCTCACAGCAGCCCAACAGCTGGTTTATTACCAAACAAAAAAGAAAGAGTGTGCAGGTACTATCACATTTCTTACAGACTTTTTTCCCATTAGGGAAAAATGAGAATTCCAGCTAAAATCAGAATGTAAAAAAAGCACAGCAGGAAAATACCTCCGTAGGACTGGATGAAAAAGGCGCGAGGTCTATTCCAAGGGGATCTAATGATTAACTAAACAAATTATAGCAGCATGAAAATAAATATTACACAAATTTTTTGTTCCTGTATCTATTCGCTCCGGAGCAAAACAAAAAAAATGCTCCGGAAATGGAAGCAATTATCTTTAATGCCCGTGGGAGTGAGGGGGCGGGGGGAAGAGGCGGGAGCTGGAAAGGATGTGAGAATAGCGCGTGCCGTCGCGCGCGGCGTCGTGGAGCGGGGGGGTTCCCGGAAACTGGAGAGGGGGTCGGAGGACGGTCGGAGAGGAGGAGCTGCCGCTTAGAGGGACGTGGGGGGATGGGAGGCTGCGTCATTGCTTCTTCTTCTTCTCCGGGAAAGAATTTTATGCGGATGGAAGATGACGCGGGATGGGAATGAATTCCCAAAGAGCCAACGGCGTGAAGGGCGCGCGTATCACAGCTCCGAAATTAAATTTATCGAATCTGGATGAATATTGCATGGCTGGGACAACTTCTGCCTTCGCACCCGCGGAGAGAGAGGGAGAGAGGAACGAGGGACGGAGACGAAGGGAAGAGAGAGTTACCTCGATGTTCCCCGCGTGATAAATAGCGAATGAGAATCCGAATACTAGTACTCTGAAACTTTTTAGGTGCCATAAATTACCCAAACCGTGATTGTTATTCAGAGGAGAGGCGGATATTTCATTCTTACAAGACTGTGCGACGCGCATCTTTACGACAGTTTCATGGGAAAACTTTGTTTCGGCAATGAAGTACGTACCTGATTTCCTTCGCGAATTTCGTCGTCAACGTTGAAGCATTTCAGTGACCCTATTCTTAGAACTCCGATGTCCCGGGGATAATATTTATTTGTTTTGCCAACAACATTAACCAAGAAGTTTGATGGTCAAATGATGAAAAACCGGGATGTACATGAATGAAGTTAAATTTATATAACTAAGCCTCAAACAATAGAAAACAAATCTCACATAAATAGACGTTTCGTCACGACCAACCAATGAAAAACAGACCTTGAAAAAATGATAAGAAGAGGAGAAGAAACTAATTCTGCAAATCATATAAAGGACCAGAGATTGAAATTATAACTTGTTAGACCACTAGCTACGATAGAATTGCTAAAAGAATGCCTAGAGGAAGAGAATCCCTCGTAAAGAGGACAAGTTCCTGGAAAAACGGCTTCATGAATGGTAGAGTAAATTTTTTTAAATCATAAATGGGTAGATGATAAAAATAATGGTAGTGGAGAGGTACGCATGAAGTTATGTAAACCAAATCTCTTATAATGGGGCTATATTTTCCTTTCCTACTCTAGTTAACCTTAAATTAAACTCATCATAGCAGGAGCAGGAACGCAGTAGAGTTCAACGCGTCATGGACTAAGATACGTATGCTCTCTCCATATGTCACCTTTAGAGAAAATCAAGAGAAAAGCCCGAGGATAAAATAGAAAAGTCGAATGTATTAACCCAATGTAAATACGAGGGTTGTATTTTTAAGTAAGTACCACTTTAAAATAATAAACAAGCACGTACACCTTTCGTTACAATTTTATTTAATGCATGAACAACTGTACCTTAATGTAGCTTCCTACATTATTTCCCCTAATATTGCAGCACTTATCGCATCGTGGAACCAGCTTTTGAATCCCATCCTCACGGAAGCCTGCCGCCTGATTAGATTACCACTGTGAAACGGTCGTTTTGACCTCATCATCGACGTCGTGGCGCTGACCATCGAGATGCATCTTCAAATGCAAAATCAAGTGGTAGTCACTGGATGCTAGATCGGGACTGTACGAAGAGTGGTCAAGTTGTTTCCAATGAAGTGATCCGATGAGTTCTTGAGTTTGATTAGCGGTGTGTGGACGGGCATAGTCATGGAGCTAAACAATCCCCTTACCCAGCATACTACGCATTTTGCTTTGGATTCTCTAAAATCTCTAACCCATTTCTGTACCATTCCATCGCTCATGATGTTTTTTTCCATAATCTTCACTGATCTGACGATGAATCTCTGCCGCTTTCACGCCTTTAGCACTGAGAAAACGAATCACAGAGCGTATTTCACAGTCGGCAGGATTTTTAATCAGCGGAGGCATTTTAAATACTCACAAATAAAAGTAAACACGGTCGCTTGTTTCAGAAATGGCGTATGTGGTTTCCTAACAGATGTAGGTGTACAGCACGCATACACCAAATGTCGACCGCAGTACTGCTGTGGCCGAATTTCAAAACGGTACTTACTAAAAAAACACGCCTCGTATAGGTATAACGACACGACACCTTGTTTAACACATTGATGGAAGGAGAAGTTCACAATTGAAGCCGGATAAAAAGAAACCGGATGCACTTGCTGGCACAAGAGACATTGGTCACGTAATGCATTTAGAAAGGACTAGAGATGCTCCTCACTTCTCCGGTCTCTCACATCGACTTCAATATTAAGAAATAAGCTAAGATTCTAAAGGGAAAAAAAGTATTTTGAAAGGTGAATTATGCAAAGCACATGTTAAAATCGTCTTAATCGAGCTATCTCATTCGAGCTAAATGGAGATATCATCAGTATATCAAATTGATTTTCATAATTAGAAGTAAAATAACTTGACCGCGACACTAGTTGATATCAGCCAGAAATTAAGCCAGAACGCTGTGTCGTTGATTCTGTAATCGTTAATATCGTAATGAAGTAGTGCAATAAGTAAGAGAAGGTGAAAACTATCATCGGGTTTCTCTCGGATACAAATGTATAATATTTTTGCTAACTTTACAAATGTTTTCTCGTTGCAACATGGATGTGTCAAGGGATCAAGGCCAATGAAAGAAGTACCATATCGTACATACATGTAATTAGTATATATGGCATGTCATTATGTTTAATTAGAAAAAGACAGAAGGTGAAACGTACTTTTATAAAACGATATTCTGACTAATAATTAGTTTCAAGAGTTTTACATTCGGCCAAACATTCATTAGGATGGCTAATTGAATACACGACTGTTGGATTAATTTTTGGCTGAATTCAATACCGTTTTCACCATCCCGACTGAGCGCTAGTCTGTTTTACCTCCAGGGGAAAGTGGACGTTAGAAGACAACTGAGGATTACTGTTATCCTCATTGGAGTACACAAGGACACCATCGTCGTTCTATCCATCACGCTGCATCTGGTACTACATTAGCATCCATTTCATCTCAGAAAATGTAGAAAAGTTTGTCTAGACACCACACTAAGGCATACACCTTTTCATAGCTGCGTAGTTGCATCACTTACGTCTAGACAGGCCAAATAGGGTAAACAAGTTCATCTCGCTGATGATCACAAGGAAGTAATGCAAGCGATACTCATCAACCGCAAAACTATCGTCACAACAAGGAAAACTGATTGAAGTTAATCGAGCCATGACGAAGCATCTGTAATCATTGAGGCTGCCGGGGACACAAAGATATCGATAACATCAACAAGACGTATTTATAACCAATTTTGGCTTGAAAACATGATAAAGCAGTGCCTCCCGCGGTCTGAGTATTTAAGACATTGAAATAGGACGTGGAACCTAATGCTGGCGATTTCCTTTCTATACTTCTCATAACACTGACCGGAGGGATGCATAATTGGCTCGAAAAAGATGCTATTTTAAAAATAAAAAGCAACATTCAAGATCATCTCAACTTCCTTTGATTTGGACATAGGCGGGATATTTCGCTCTAAGAGATTATCTTTTGCATCGTCAGACTCTTGAGTGAAATAGTTGTTTACGACAAACATTTTGTGATAAGAATACTCTTGGGAGCGTTGATTTTTGGAATAGTAGATGTATGAAATGCAGATATAAGATATATATAATGCAGAAAAATAAGAGAGATCTTGTGCTTATCTGGTGAATGACAAACGTGAGTTACTTTCACACCTAACCTGGAGTGAATTCCGATAACTTTTGAAGAGGAATAATCTAGCCCAAAACTAAAAACCTGATTCATGTTAAAACCAGGTGTCTATTCTCATTCATTTTTCCACACGACCAAACCAACGAATCGCACCATTTTCAAAAAATGTTCATTGCGGGACAAACATTTTTGGTGCGAAGTTCTGAGGCATCAAAATTATTCCATAATATCGTGAAGAGATAAAAATGGAAAAGAGTAAAAAATACTGGCCTCTAAATAACGGTACCGGGCCAAGAATAAGTGGAAATTTATGAAGTAACACATGAAAACACAATTTGAAATTGGAGTAATACCATCAACCTTCATGCAGGGAAAAGAAGACTTCAGAGTAAGAAAAGTATGAACAAGCGTCATGAAGGATTTCATATTTTCACAGAAGTTAATCGCTACCGTTTTAGGTACAGACCACCTTCCTTAAAGACTACAATTGGGGAAAATAGCATGCAAGATCACAAACTACAAGTACTCCTGCGCCTAATAATCAGATATATGTGAATTGGGGGAGTTATATTTTCATGGCTAGAAAATCAGCATTGGGAAAAGGTTGGTCTTCTTCTAGTAAGTTTGCAAGCAGTTCTTTACCAACTCATACTTTCTTTCCATTTCTTTCTTACTCGTACAGTATTTCCTTTTCCATCTGGGAACTGATCTATCAAAATATTCACAATCATACCGTCTTCCTTTCTGTTTGTGTTCATTCCATATCTTTCTACTATCTTTCACCCACGAGCTTATAGCTGCTATATTTTTCTTCTTTTGTCTAATTAATGGATATTCGATATTTTTTATCCTTCCAAGTATTATTCAGAGGGGTTAAGATTAGACACAGCAGAAATGTTTTCAAAGCCGCAAATTAAGTAGATTTTTGACACCACCCTATCCTGCACAGAGCAAATAATTGCAAACGAAATTGAGGAACGTTCGTTCATACCTAGTAGAGCCATTTAGCCCGAGGGAAGTTAGGTGAAAACATTCACGCCATTGGCAGAATTAAAAATCATCGATAGTTTGCCTCATTACCCAACCGCCTTCCCACCAGCTCCGGCTATTACCGCAAGACGCCCGCACAAACAGAATGAAGAGACGCACGCACCACTCCTCAGCCATTCACCAAAGAGCCTTCCCCCGTCCCATCTTTCACCACCTCCTCAGGCTTCCACCCTTTCCCTCTGCCCATCAGCCGGACTTCAATTCCGCTTAAACTTTCCCAACCCCATCGGCCTCTTTCAAGCTTCCGCACATTGGCGGCGGTGGGCGAGGAGAAAAGTCGCCCCTCATGAAGACCTTATGAAAGCGGATGCTGCTCGCTCGACGGTGCACGGCACACCCTACAACAACATCCTACCCACCAACCTCCTTTCCCCCATTACCTCCTCAAGAAGTTTGTCCGAGCGTCACAAGACATCCGTCCCCAGACTACACGAACGAGGAAGTATTACGGACCCAGAAAGGGGTGAAAAGATGCTCCTTGTCAGGAAGACCACCCTCAATGGGCCCGAGGCGTGGGCAACGGCGCGGCGGCAAAAGCCACAAGCGGCCAGTCGTAGGGGCGGCCAGTCAGCGACTTATTAATGAATTTTGAACGGGGGACAGAATGTATGAAATTCAAACAAAAGACTAGCTTCTAGTATTAATTTCTATAAAAATGATTGTCTTTTGAGCATCATAAAGGAACTGAAACTCATAAACAACTTCAAAATCTATTGACTAATAATTTTATTTGTAAGCAAACTTTAGACGACCCATTGAAAGGAAAAATAATTTAAATTGCACTAAAAAGTACAGCTGACTTCACGACCACCCTCAAATACGCAATTTTATATAAATAATCTAAAATAACTGTTCTCGTTTAACAAACTATTAAAACTCTTTCTAAGTTTGGAGTCATTTTATAGATTTAAATTTGTGTTCCCTATTAAAACTCTTTCTAAGTTTGGAGTCATTTTATAGATTTAAATTTGTGTTCCCGACGGAAAAGGAAACAACAATGTTGGGTGGATCATTCTGAAACTACAAGGAATTTCTCAAATTAAACAAACTAGTTTAAACCAAATTAAATATGGCCAAATTATTTAGATATGAAATAGGGTAACCCAGTATAATAATCATTACCGCCAGGCCAGCGCCTAATTTTAATGCCTGCAAATAAAATAATCTAATTAATTAACACACGATTTAAGTAATCACAATCGGAACCTGAAATCTTTCATGGGCGTCGAAATAATATTATGAAAAATAGCTTGGGCCAGCACTGCTCACCAGTCTCCTCTCTCACGTCTCATTCCTGCACCTCTAAGCACACTCCAATTCCCATCTGACTACACCTTCGACTCTCTATGAGCGACCCAACCCTCCTCGTTGCCTCAAGGGTCTTACCCGGCCGAGCAAAGGGTTCGCTTATGTGTGTGTCAGCGAGTCCCAAGCAACTCCGTCCCACAGTCCTTAAGGGTTCACCCATCTTCCCCACCCTCAAATGCTGACTTACTTCCCTCCTGGACGAATACGGCCCTTCTCCCCTCTACTCCGCCCGCCTCGACGTCCCCTCAAGACACTGACGGCCTCTTTTAGCTCCCCAACGCCTTACTTAACCAGGGAGGAGAGGAGAGCTATCTCCCGTAAGAGTCTCGGCTCTTCCTCCATGCCACTATTCTACTGCTCTCCTCCTCCAAAACTGTCAAAGCCTTCCGAGTCCTAGATGCATCAAAGATGAAGATGCAGCCAGACGAGAATCACCGTTGGCACCATCTGATGTCTCAACTTCACACGGTCTGGAGCTCCCCTTCCTACCCCATTACACAACGCATCTGCGGATATCCGTTTTTGTTGCATCCCCAATGGAGTTCTCTTGCGGATCGAGGTCCAAATAACGATCAGGATGATCGGCGGAATACCCAAAATTGTACTTCCTAATTTTGGAAGAGCGATTTTGAGCAACAACACGAGACATTCTTAAACTTGGACACCAAAAGCTTAAGTATGTGGAAGAATTTTGCTCTCTCTGAGGGAGGATCACCAGTGACATAAGAAGTACGAGGAATAATGTATGCAGGATATCCCTGGCAAAGAGGACTTTCTACCCGAAGAAGTTTTGCTACACTCCGGAAACTCAAGTTTGAAAGACAGAGAGCTCTTTATTATAACATATTTGGAGCACCCAACAATATGACAACGAAGCTACGATAATAATAAATTAATAGCAGAAATATTGAAAACAATGAAATGCGGTATTAACTAAAATGATTGAGATTAAATGGATGGAGATAATCATCAATGAAGAAATTATACGAAGAGATTGAGAGGACTGACGATTGCAGATGATCATGCTACTTGGCAAAGAGAGAGAAATCGCAAACACGGTTCCTTCATTGGCGGTCATTTTGCTGGGGAAGTGGAGAGTATGATGTTAGGACTATCTGAGATTTCAGAAATAACCGTTACTCATTAATAGACGCTTTTAGGGTGGTTGAAGGTCCACGAAAACAACTGTGCCATTCAGTAGCCAGAGACTTTTTTATGTTTTTTATTTGCAAAGAATCCATAGAAAATATTCTGCCCACTCTTAAGATGGTAGATTAAATAAAACTAACTTTGTATACTCCACTTGAGGTTTATTAACACGATCCGGGTTTCGACACTTCGAGTCATCTTCAGAACCCCGAATCGTGTTAATAAACCTCTAGTGGAGTATACAAAGTTAGTTTTATTTAATCTACTATGAATAACTTCCTCAAAGTCAAGCCTGGAACCATTTTCTTTTGTCTTAAGATGGTATTAAAATAAATAATTTATTAAATAATCATGGATTTATTGATACATTTATTTCATTATATAATACAATTTCAGACGTGAAATATTATTCAATATTATACAAAAAATTCTAAATACTCATGTTGTTTCCGACTGAGTCTTTCTCGCCAAAAAAGTCAAACAAGGCGGTTATCACAATATTTCGGGCAGAAAGGCGCGATTCACTCCAGCAGATGAACAAGGAAGCTTTACATCAAGCAACGCCGGCTCGAATATAAGGTTTCTTGATACAAGGGTTGCGACCTCTAAGTGTGTTGTCAAGCCGTTTTAGTATTCCAGGTGTCGAATTTCAATAAGGAATGTGATTATCACAGTAATTTATTTGTAAATGTAAGAGTTATCCACCAATTTCATGATGATTCATAAGTCGAGTGGCCGATCGTGTCTTTTTCAATAAGAAACAAGGCTTATAAAGGTTACCATCAATCGCCAAGAAAACTTGAAAGTTAGTTTTTGACTTCTGACAAGTAATTCTCTTATATCCTTGACCTTAGTCCATCATATTTCAAATAAGGGAGGCCATTTGGAATGTCTGGTTTGTTATGAAAAAGTATTGGTCAAACTATAATCATATGTTGACATGGAAATATTATTTTTAACAGCATGTAAAGGTTACAATTGTTAAAATAAAATTGGCGAAAAGTACAGCAAAGATTCCTCGTAGTGTTTGCTCCGAGCATCTGGCGTGTATTATCTGACAAAATTCTGTCGTGGCAGTGGCAAAAATAAGGCAAAGTTAAATAAGATCTGGCGTGTATTATCTGATAAAATTCTGTCGTGGCAGTGGCAAAAATAAGGCAAAGTTAAATAAGATCTGGCGTGTATTATCTGACAAAATTCTGTCGTGGCAGTGGCAAAAATAAGGCAAAGTTAAATAAGATCTGGCGTGTATTATCTGACAAAATTCTGTCGTGGCAGTGGCAAAAATAAGGCAAAGTTAAATAAGATCTGGCGTGTATTATCTGATAAAATTCTGTCGTGGCAGTGGCAAAAATAAGGCAAAGTTAAATAAGATCTGGCGTGTATTATCTGATAAAATTCTGTCGTGGCAGTGGCACAAATAAGGCAAAATTAAATAAGATCTGGCGTGTATTATCTGATAAAATTCTGTCGTGGCAGTGGCACAAATAAGGCAAAATTAAATAACACCTCGCTTAACTACAACAGTGGCCTTCAAGTTCCCGGAGATTGAACATAATTGCTGTAACTATATGATGATAGTTTTGAGTATTTCTCCTTGCCATATATTTCACGCAGTAATTGGTCAATGGTTTCACAGACCCTAATTATGCGGTATTTTCTTTTGTTTTAATGAAGCATTTAACCATTTGTGGACATCACTGCCATTTTTTCACTTTTTAACGATGTAGAATTAAAATAAAACTACTTTGAGCTATCGTTACCATACTCTGAAACAGCTGAAATTTGGAATTATTGGAGCAGAAAATTGTTTTGATGCTCCATGTGGAATTTGTGCCCAATTCTTTGTTTTCTAATCCCATGCGAATAATTCTCCCTGGGTTCATTCTCGATGAAGCATTTTGAAAGAACCACGGAACTAGCCACGCAGTTACTTCAACGGAATCACCCGCTTGTGATCACACAATTGTGTGAAATTCACAGAGGATAAATCATTCGCCTGGACTGGGAATCGAACCCAGATACTTAGATTACGCGCCGAGTGCTCTAGCCAATTAAGCTACCCAGGCGTCCTCTTCCACTGTGAATCTCGAGGGGGCTTTAAGGAGCAAGTTTTCCTCACAGGCACCTCGCATATGATGCCAGAGGTACCCGTATGCGAGCGCTAAGCGCCACAGTAGAAGAGGACGCCTGGGTAGCTTAATTGGCTAGAGCACTCGGCACGAAATCGAGGGATATGGTAATGGTAAATGATATTTTATTGTTCTGTGGTAAGCCACCATAGAAATTGTGAAGGTTAGGTGTAAGACAGTGGTAATCCTAGTACGTTAATCGAAATCTTAACCGAGATGATAGGATTAAAAACATGTAATATCAACTTGTATAGGTAATGTCAACTACATTGTAGAGCACAATTATAATTAAATAAATACAAAGTATTATAAACAAGGAAGAAGCTGACAGCATAACAGTTAGGCCACAATTTTTCAATAATATTCTACTCTGGAATACAAAAGATACATGGGACTCTACAGATATTGCTTACTCTTTCGACGAGGAATTCCAAAATTTATAGCTCTCACCAGAGAAGATTGTTCAGAAACTTTGTTAGCTGTGCAAAAAAATAGTAGATTTGATTACTCCTGGAAGTTTTTTAGGCACGCAGGCTTTTTCCATCGAACGCCACGATGTAGTCTTGATACACTGAACGCTCTTTCAAGGCAAAAGACAATACTTGGCCCGCTGCCCCGCATTCGGTCAACCATCCCCCGTCATCATTTTAACCCCACTTCCCCCACCAAAACCCCATCACCCAGCAAATTTCCCCGATCTCCCTCCTTATACCCCCCTCCACGCCCGGGCCACCGTTACCAGCAATCCCTCCACCCATCATCGAGAGACTCACCCCTCCTCCCAACTTCTCTTCCTCCCCACCCCTCCCCGACACCACCTCCAATATCAACGCCAACTCCTTCCATCTTTCCACCCCGTCTCCTCCTGCCCCGCCGAAACTTGCGACTCCACCCCAAACCCTCCCTCCACCGCGCGTAGTTATTAACCAAGTTACGGGGCAGGGGGAGGGAGGTGCGACGGGGAGACCCATACTCCCTTTGCCATGCAAATTGACCGCTGCGCCCGGGATGAAAGACACACGCTGCCGGACGGAGCCAGAGGATAGTATACTGAGCATGTGTGGGGCAGAGGAATGAATGAACGGAGGGATAAGGGTGGGGACGTTGCTTGACGGCAAATGAGAGAAAGGCGGAGTGGGTGGGGGAAGGGATGAAAAGAGAGAGAATCGCAGTGGGAGGAGTTGAGACGGAGATAGAGAGACAACTCGTATGAGTGTTTGTGCCGGGACATGTGACAAGCAAATCGAGTCCTGCATGGAATAAAGGGGGCCAGCGGGCCCCCTACACCGAGGCCGAATTTTTCAAACGGAAGTGGAGGGATAAAAAAGAAAGGGGATGGCGTTATGGGAAGGTAAAAAAATCTCACTCTCCGCTTATATTGCTTTGATTGATTCCCTCCCGTGAGAATTTGAGGTGACAAACCCACGCCAAGCCGCCGTCTGTCGATACAGTGAATGCAATAACGTTGTCTCCAGAAAGGAGCTTAAGTAAAAAAATGGATAAAGAAGTATATGAGGGGTGGGATTTAATTTAGGCGGCAAAATAAAAAAATAACCGAGAAGTTCGATTCATTCATATGCCGTGATATAATACGTTACATCGATAATTGCCTCGATATTCGATATGTTCGATATCGTTCGATCGATATTTTGCGATATTCAGCTGAAACAACCGAAAGATAAAATTCATGATTCGACACGTATTCATAGATAAAATAAATATTTTTCCAAGTGAAGTGAAACGACCTACCTTGTATAAATCAATCGATGCGTACAGTTTTCGCATAAGTGATCATTACAGCAGACGCACATTACAGATGATTCCACGGAAGGGTGTAGGTACTTAAAATAATAGTCGAAGTACGAAATATCCATACATTCTACGCATATAGGCTGATTAGGTGAAATATTTTGACAATAATAGACCACATATTCAAAGCGTGAAAGATAAAAGCAGTATTAAATATGTGGACTCCAGAAGTCAAGGGGTCTAAGTGACATTTTTGAAAAAAATAAGTTACGTACAGGAATGCGATGTAAAAGTATAAATCTTTCAGGTGGTAAAGGGATCCAAGTGATTTTCTTGACAAGTGATGCTATCTAGGATAATGCCTCTAAACTAATTAGTGGGTTGTACCAAACATTTTCAACTTTGACTTAAGTTTTCTCTAAACAATGGTTTTGTTTTTTGTTACTTAGACCCCTTGACTTCTGGGGTCCTCATATGTACTTAGTTCATATTAGTACTCCGTGAGGTGACAGTCTCCGTTACCGGCGACAGTATTCTTCTCTTGAAGGCTCCTAATATAAGTAGCGTGGGGACTTACGTGATCCTTAGCCCCTTTTAAGAAAATATTAATATAAATATTAATTTAATATAATATATTAAAAATTTATTTACCTGATATAAGTATGTTTTCTTTCGGGACTCATGTCGCATGGCAACACGTTTAACAGAGCTGCATATTAGGACGTATTTCGATATACTTAAAAAATAGATTTAACAAAATAGAGGAAAAACAAAATTCTCACAAAATCTTGCGGATTCTTCTCTTGCTGCCCTGCTTACCGACAAGTCATTATCTCGCAAGAATAGAATAGAAAATGTCGATGATGTCGGTAGCTGAAGCCATCTATGGGCTTCTCCGTAAAACATATGCGTTGAGTCCCCGAGAGATAGCCGTGAACCACGGAGAAAGCTCGAAGCAATATAGTTGCTTAAAAAAAAACATGGGAACAAATTTCACATGTATAATTTCAATTACAGGGTAAAAACTCCAAAAATAATTCTTGTCTCGCCGATATAAGCCCCTTAACTCCGGACTTCTTTTCAGGACATCAAATTGGGAAAGCCATTTAATAATGATATTCAATTGAATCACCATTTCATCAACAAAATATATCGGCTTTTAGCATTGAAAACGGCCGGCTATATTTCAAAAATATTGTCTCAATATCTGCATCCAAAATCACATAATTATTAAAATGCAATAAAAAGGGCGATTTAGATTCACATTTTAGTTTCATTATTTTAATTCATTTCAAAAATTTAGATTCAGAAATGTGCTGTGCTAGTATGATCGGCTGGGCATTAAAGGGTTAAATGTTCTGAAAAAACTTTTTAGCAACCCATTTCATAATACCAAAAAATATACGACATTCGCTAAAATTAGGATAATTTCATCGTAATCGTTCAAAGGTTGGTATAGGCGAAACATTTTTATATCACTCAGATTTGTATAATGAAAGGACATTTAAGATCCAGTATGAGCATTAAAGCCCGAACAACTGTCGCATCAACCAAACGTTGTATTTTGCCAGAGCAAAGTATAATTTAATACCAACATAATTTAGCAGATCCATTAATACTATTTAAAGAAGGTATTGTGTCGAATATAGGGAAAATGACCCTGTGCATTTGAGCTCAACGAATTCGAAGAAATTAAAATATACCTAATCGAATATAAACGGAATTTTATTTATAAAACTAATACTGAATAATTAATTCATTCAAATAACCTCTTTTATGAATTTCAGCCCAAAATTTAATTTCATGCATTAAAGGAAAAAATCAGCCTGATTATGAAAATATATATTCCCTAAATTGCCTGTATCCGGCAATACAAAGCAGCAATTGGATCGTAATTAGATTCCATGTTTATCAATATGTTCTTTTGATTAAACGCATTCATGACAGAATGCAAAGGAAACGAATTATTTCCAAATGAAACAGTTGAAACCACAGAATTTCGGTTTTGTGTGCTTTACGTGGGCGTCCAATCAGTGTCAATCATTTCCTCATTCCATATTGCGGCATTTTGAGCCGTACGATACGTTTTTTCATCGCGACAACGGAATAATATCGTTTGAAGGGCTTATGACGCCCCAATAGTATTAGAAATAAGAGTTAAATATGACAGGCGTGAATTGATTGTTACCGTTTCACCGTCAGAACGCGTTTTGATTTGCTAAAATAAAGGTGTTGAAAAGACAGAAAAAATCACTATCGAATATTTTATTAATTTAAAGATTTTTCTTCAGGTTGTAGACGAAAATATGATGAAATTGCATTTTATTTCGCAAAACTGCTGACCTTAACTACACACAATTTAATCAAAAACGAGTAATTATTGACAGAATAGTTTATAATACACTGACTAATTGCATAAGTTTCCACTTATCGCCAAAATGGAGCAACTCACTGTACACTCTTCAAAATCTAGAATTGGATTAGATATACATAATACCCTGCGAGCAGCCGCATGGGCGTGTGGCATGGGGAGTTACGTCACCATCCGTGTAAAGATGTAAGTTTTGGCTAGATGAAATGGTGACCTGTATTATAGCAGTGTATTTAGTGGCGCTCAGTTTTTTTGTGATCGTTTGATCGTTTATTGTGCGCGGAAAGAACGAGTTTTTGTACCTCTATGTTCGGCAGTGTATCTCTCTTATTTTGTCGCATCTGTTAGACCTAGAGATGCAGTGAGGAGTAATGATAATATTCTCTGAGTCGCTCTGAAAAATATCAGTTCTGAATTTCTCAAGCAGCCAGTAGCGTGTAGCCTCCGAGTCCCTGGCTTCCACCTTAATCCCTCTATAAGTTGTGAGACACTATATATTCGTTTGTAGCAGTTTTTAACGAAGCGTGCTGCTTTCCTTTGTATTTTATTATTTTTTTGTAAAATCTTCATGACCAGGGTCCCAAATGCTCGCGGCATATTCGAGGTGTTGCCTAATCAGAGGGAAGTAGCATCTCTCTTTGACTTTTTCATCCGTTGACCTACCTATTATACGTTTAACAAAACCTAGTTTTTTCTATTAATGCGCCACATATCTTAAGTATGAGTAATCCCCACGATATATCAGAATTTAAGGTAATTCCAAGATAATTTACTGTATCAGAAGATTTTATGTTTACTCCATCCACAGTATAGGTATGGCATTTTGTTATGACTTTCGCAGGAAGGGAACTGCGGTGTACTTGCTGATATGTAATTCTAACCCCCACTCTTGGCACCACGAATGAACGTTGTTCAGGTCTGATGACAGAGCTTCAAAGTCCGCGTCTTCACTCATTTCACGGTAGATAACTGTATTGTCTGCAAATAATCGTATTTTACTGCTAACTCTAGAACTTATGTCATTAATATAAATAGATAGGACAATCGCTCTGGTCCCGAAGTCATCAATGTCTTGACTTAATTTTTTACCATCAAACATGGATTCGTTCTCTTTTTGTTCTAAATGAAATTGCTCACGTGGAACGCAATCTAGCGTACAGCTTTTAGCAGAACTATGATTTTCAATTTCCAACACTTCAAACAAGGTAACATGCACGCACAGGATAGATACCTAAGGTAGTGGCCGACGATAGGTCGTAATTGAAGATAGTTTCACAGCAACCCACTTTCATGAGCTTGGAACCAAAATCACGCTTTCTGACTGTTCCGGATTCGAACGATAACCACGATTGTCAGTACACGAAAACGAATTATTTTAAATAGCACAGCCACCATTAGACAGATGAAAAAGCATACGATGCTGGGGTGTGTCGCTCAAAGTTTCTGTATCTATATTTTCACCTGAATTACAATTCCCACCTTTACAAACCTCTGCTCTGTTGTATTCAACAATATCGACGTTTTCATGTCCCTCCCAGGACGAATAAATTTTCAACGCCAAAACAAGCACTAACCCATGCCAAGACGTCAAAAAAGTCGCCAATACCGAGGCTTACAAATACCCACACAGCACAAAATGTTTTCTAAATATCTACATGATGTCTTATACGTTTTCGATGTCTAGAATGTTAATGAGATGACTAAAAAATGCCTCATTTTCAAGAATTGAAGTATTTTACTTTTCCTGTTAAGCATAGAACAACTTGTCATTATGGTTATCATAATGAGAACGATTTTCGCCAGGTAAATAATCCACTGGACTCGTCATGTAATAGTAAATGGTAAACAAACACCTACCAGTAAAAATGTAATGGATACAAATTTTACATGTCCTAGCAGCTTTTCGAGCATCAAACTGGTTATAAAAGCTATTTTTACTTGCTATGTACTTGAAGTTTTGAATAGCTTAACCTCATTCACCATTAATACCTTATACCACCATAACCCAACGAGGTATTCAGAAATGACTACCAAATATCTTGCCTTAAAGAATAGAATGTCCACAATGGATTAAAATACGTTTCTAAAGACCTTTTAGAGGTGCTGTACATATTTTGTAAGTACATACATGGTGCAACTAGGTTCTAAGACCTTTTTCAAAATAAGGAGTGTGATCTCTGAGGCGAAGGAAATTAGATGGGGTAAAACAATGGCGACACGACGGTTTGGATCGGGAAGATGGCGGACGACGAAGAGACCGAATTGACATAGCCTGGAAACTAGCGTTGGGGTGGAAGACACTAGGAACGGCTGCGTGAAAAAGGACTCCCGGATTAATGACAGAACCGCCGTTAAAACTCTCGTCCAAATCAGGAGTGTTTGTGTCCGCGTTATACGACTTTCGATATTGGCTCGAAGCCGATTCCTCAGGCACACCCACAACGCCCTACGCAATAGCACTCACGACCAAGCAATAACGCTTGCAACTCACATTAAAAAAAAAGTCAGCAAGCGTGCAATTCGTCGCAAATCATCGAGACTATGACCCGATGTAACCAATAAACGTGAGTAGCTCACAGCACTCTGTAAGAAATCCGACACGGATGCAAAGCATGGAAGAAAAGACATATGTTTCTTAACAATTTTACCGACAAGTCCGAAGATTAAAAAAGTTGTGCGTGGGAAATAGAAACATAGCTACAGCATCAAAGCAAAGTCATTACGGAAGGAGAGCATATTGTAAAGTCAAGTTATGCAATTCATAGAAACACGGAGTCCTGAGGATATATGAAATGGCTGAAGGACTATTAGACAAAATCAGTTGTAGACCAAATTATCTGTTAATATACTATACCAAACTAATACTTATCTGTAGTGGACACGTCCACTACAGATAAATATTAGTTTGGTTCGAAGTTGTACCATTTATGAAACTCTTCCTCGTGTCCTTCCGAGAATGATTGAAACTTGAACCAGCTCGAAAATTTACAGGCTTGCTGATCACTTGAAAACTATGAAACATCATAAATAAACCTAATATTTAAAAAGTCCGCATCATACGCTTCATGAAATATTAAATGAGTACTGTCTAAAGAAACTCGTCGATGAAAGAACCTGATGGGTATAAGAACCGCATTCCATCCCAGTTATAAACAGCAACATCATAAACTCCTTAATCAATTATCCTATCAGTGACTCAGACAGTGAATTAGCTTGAAAGACACAATTAAAATCAAATTTCCATCCAAAATACTCCTTGTTTCAAATTTAGAATCGAGTTTAAAATATTATATGCATTGCCCTATAGCGAACAACTTTAACAAGTTTACATAATCTATTTCCAAATTATTTCAGTGTTTCAGGTCCTCGTTGATATTCTCCTCGAATACAAAAATTCAGACGATTGAGAAGGTTGTTAAGGTTTCACGACACAGCGGATATCAGCAACGGAATTAGACTGATGACCAGGGACAGAACGGAGCCAGAGTTAAAATAAAAAAGCTCTGCGAAAAAAAATCGGCAAGGGGCCGACGGTGATGCTCGAATGGGGAGGGCGGGGAGCGAAGTGGAATGTTTGGTCGTTGAGCGACCGCAAGCAATAAGCGGGCGTCGACTGCGCCTTCGAATGGCACCAATATCGAGAGGACGAGGGATGGAGTGAGGGGAAGAGACACACAGGGAGCATACCCATATTGCAGAGCCGAGGGTTGTTTGAACGCCATTCCGCGATAAACGCTGACTGAGAACGGCCTCAATAGCAACCGCTGTCGCAGCAATCAGTTGCTTCGTAAAACGCTAACCCTACTGCTTTATTGCAGAATCATTTGATTTAGCAAAAGGGGGAGCAGTAAATAACGGGATAGATCAACCGAAATGGTTCTCTGTTACTTATTTCCTAAACTTAAATCGAAAAATCTCAACCAAATGAGTGATTGGAAAAAATCAATAGGCACGCTGAGTCTTCGACACAATAAAATCTCGTTGTTATTTTGTGGCTTAATATGCCGCTCATTGTGTATGGAAACGCGGAAGCAGGCGAACATTGAAAATATAAAGCTTAAATTATAACTTGGCCGCAGAATAAAAATGAAACTAGAAAAAAATGTTGTGATTTTTACCAACCTCATTCTTATAGACCAGCTCTGGCAATTTTTTTCACGAGCCCATCCATTAGAATTTTGCCCCAAAGTTTATATTTAAATATATACAAGGTAACTATAACAAAAAAGGTAGAAATGATCGTTAATTAGGGAAGCAATTTTATTAATTATACAGGGTGAAGAATCTAGAATACTTAACGTGCCTTTCAGAATTATATTTTCGCTCAGTACATTAACTAGGGACTTATGAGTGTAAACGTGATCACAGCATATTGGAGCAAAATTGGATTTTTTCACATCAGGGGAAAGAAGAGGTATATCAGTGATGCCGGAGCTGGTAAGTACATGCCTGAAATATTTTAAATTGCCTATTTGTAGAAGAACGGACAATCATTGTGAATATTTGGTGAAGTCGATAAAGGCGATAAATTAACAATGGATTATTATTCGTTAACTTTAGAACTTACGACATGGGAAAACACATCCTAATACAGATAGAATGACAATTAGATGTTTGCATAATCATCTACTTTGACGTACATCTTTTTATTTTAAGCTTGAATCTCTACCATTCTTATTTATGCCTTTCATGCTTCTTCCACTTCTTCGATGAGTCCTTACACTCTTTTCACGTGCCACTAGTGCAATTAATTCGATGTACAAGTCTTACTTAGCAAAAAAAGCGTTTCTTGGCTAGCGCTATACGTCTTCTCTTCCCCTTTGCGAAAATATCAATCCACCACAGAAATTTTACCGCGCTTTTGCGTAACATGTTTCTCTTCTGCGTCAATTTAACTCTATATTTTCACTTCACAGACGTTTTTACAATAAGAATAATAATTGAATGGAATTACTTCGTAAAAATACACAAAATCACAAAGGATTTTAATTTATGAATGCGAATTATCGAGCTTTTTCAGCCTCAAATTCGTGATTATCGAGAGGCTTAATATGCCTTACATAATGATAACTCGTGCACATCGAAATATGGGATTCAATTTTACGCTTTCAGCCAAGTCATCCCATGTATAGAACGGAACACTAAAAAAAGGACACATTTCCACCCGCGATTCATAAACAACAATACTCCGGCGACGAGAGGAGATGGAAGGACCCAAAATTGAGGAGTTGAAGGAAAATGGCGTTTTCCCCACTCTCGAAAATTAATTATCCGACCCCAAATCCTCCTCTTCTACCCACCCCATGCCACCCTCCAAACCATCGTCGGAACAATTCTGGCTTCTTGCTCGGACATGTTTCAACACTTCCATCGCTCAAGTCCAAAATCCCCCAACCCTCAATCACAGTCCACCCCCTGACTCCGCAACAATCTCTCCTCCAGCACCACGTGGTCTCGTCCCGGGCGCCACATCGCACGTGCCCGGGCGCACTCTTTACATCAAGGGACGCAACGTCGAAATAACTTAGGGGTGCTGCATCTTGACCACGCAGTTTCTATTTCCATTGGCTTCCGTAACAGCACTTTCAGGCCAAATTTTTTAATAAATGCCACTGAAACTCTATTTTTTTAATCAATGGACTTTCCAACACTATACGGTCTCGAATAAATGTTGGCACACATGTTTCTCAGGACCTAGAGGGATCAACAGGCTAAATTAGAAAGGCTCAAGGTTTCAAGGGCCCCAACGTGGCCCTTTTTGATTATATGTTGCTTCAATAAGGCAAGCATGACTGATTTCGGCGCTGAAGTTTTTATTCCTTAGCAAATAAGTTTCATTCCAATCAACTTACGCATATTGGCGCACATCGTAGCATATGGGAGCACTCGAGCACACATTCAACTCGACGATTGCAATGATCGAGGCGGAAATGTTCTACACAAAACTGAGAGACGACCAGGCAATCCAGGTGAATGATTTTTCTAGTGGGAATTTCACATAATTGTGTGAACACTAGCGAGTGACTCCGTTAAAGTTGCTGAGCGGCTAGTTCCGTAGTTCTTTGAAAATGTCCAAATTAAACACTTTTGTGTTTAAGTTAGGTTTTACTCTATGGACTGTAGCGCTTAGCGATCGCATACAGGTACCTTTGGCATTACATGCACGGTACCTGCGAGGACAACCTGTTCCTTAAAGCCTCCATGAAATACATACTGGAGAAGGACGCATGGGGAGCTTAATTGGTTTGACCATTCGGCGCGAAATTGAAGGATTTGGGTTCCAGTCGCAGTCCAAGCGAATGATTATTCCACACTGAATTTCACACAATTTAGCGAGACGACATCAACCTCTGTAGTAAAGTGGTCAGAACTCATATCCTAGAAGATAGAAATCCGAATCAATATTTTTTCGCGAGTAACTATCACAATCACCTTAGAAATTTAGATATTACTGAATCTGTAACTAAATATTTCCCCCTCCATCAAAAGTTCCGTCGGCTAGTGAACACGCTAACGTTGAACGTACAGGTAAAATCTGTTTCAATCCGCTGTTCTGACGATCTGTTTCGATTATGTAGCTGCAAAATATATTAATACACATGGTTTCTACAGTACTGATAGCATACCTACAGTGCTGAGCATGTTGGTAACATTTTCTAGTAAACTGTAGTGTATGTTGCTAATGAATCACCCCGTTCCAGTCACCTTTGAGGCGGCTTGCAGGGTAATATCTAAATCTACTAAATACCGTGCAATTCACCACTAGGGTGTGTGGCATGGGGTTATTCCACACCAGGATAACAATGCACGGTGAGACCAGAAAATAGGAGTGTGCTTCGTAGACGAACATGCCACCATGCAATTCACTAGTTATGATACAACAGGGATTTAGGGAACGTTACTCAATTTCAAGCGACTCTAGGGCTTCTAATCTTTTTACGTCTTTTTCAAAATGGAGGATTTTCGACACAAAACCGCTGTGATGGTTGTTGTCCCTGATGTTTTTCGATAACCACCTTTTTAATTCCATATAAGAACTGACCAAGGGTAGCCGCCAGGGGAAAAGTTTATTTCTCCATCTACGAAATACCGGGCAAGCCAGCACGAGGGCGTGTGGCACGGGGTGATCGAGGAACGAGGGAACGAGGACGTGTGGCACGTTCCGCACCAGGAATGCAGCATCCTTTCGGGTTTAATATAGTAGGTAAGTTGGCTTCACTTAGACGGAGTTCGACTAATGATCTCTCGTGGAGCAAACGTATTCGGGAAATAACTGATCACGATAATGGTAAAATGGGATTTGTTGAAAGAATACTTGGAAAGTGCGAGGATTAAGTCAGGGAAATCAGCTACTTCTCCCTTGTCTCCCTTCTCCTCATGGGGTCGGCTAAAAAACAGATTTATAACACGTGTAGAGACGATCAGTAAGGTACATTATAGGCTGCTACAATAGTCTCGTTAGTGTTACTGACCTCTAGCAACAACTAAGTTGGGAATCGCTTTCAGATCGCCAGTTTAAACTTACAATCAAACTTTTATGCAATTTCAAAACCAATTTATTTTTGGACAAAGTTATTAATATATTACGAACTCCAAAATACTACGGTAGATTAGATCATGCGAATAAAATTAAAGGAAAAGACTGCAGAACACAGAGGTTTAAAATGTCATTTTACGACAATGTATAAGAGACCATAAGGCTGCATTTGAGACAGGATAGATTAGTCGACCGGTAATGTGATTAGTTGATAGGCTACCGAACGCTTGTATTTTTTAATCTTCCACGTAGAGCTAACATCACGTTTCGCATAGTCCCTTTATGTCCCTGCGATAGGTGTAGATATAAATGAAACACTTGAATGCCCAAGGTAGTCTTTTTGACTATTATTGATCTTCATTTTTTCTCATTCACATTTTCCATTACAAATAAAAATGTTTCGTGAATTTTATTCCTTTATCATGTACTTTAAGTAAACAAGACGACTGTTGACCTTCATTTAATTGTTCATGCCTACTCCATTATTGGGGACCTTTTGATTAATATATCCATCGTTTTAAAAGTTTCAGACATTTAAAACTATTCGAGATAAGTCATAAATCATAAGAGCATCGTTACCAGCCGAGTGGTTACCAAAAAGACGGCTGCGCCGAAACGACCCAGCGCCAAAACGACTTGCGCCGAGACGGCTAAGCCAAGTTGTCCCATTCCCTACATTTTCAGCGCAGATGACGTCCTAAATACCGTTGAAGTAAGCTCTGCTCTAAGCAGATTAAAACAGCTAAGCACAAATTCGTGATTGTAAATGATCCATTTTACTCAATATAAATCTCTGGAGTTTTTCGTATTAGATGATTTAAAAACTTATTTTTCAAATCCCGCATCCAGTTTTCGTAACCTCTTTGGTTTTTCCAACAAAATTGAGTTTTAGTCTGTCTCCAACATCGTTAATTTTGGCACTATATCTACAATAGAAATTTTTGTTTGCCAGGAAACCGCAGCATAGGATTTAAATGGAAACAAATGTCCTATGCATAAATGGTTCGGGTTAAAAGATAAACTCGAGGGAAAAACAGCGAGATTTCAGTGAGAGTATTCTTCATCCCAACCTTTCTCTGTGTTGTTAGCAAGTGTTACGTAGTAAATGCATTTTGAACCTCGTTTTGAGAAGATTCATTCAATAATTTTTCACAATTATATTTTCTTTTTCTCCCGAGAGGGAGGCATACAACAATCCATGCATCAATTTATAATAGCTGTGAACACTTTTTAAAATTTATGGCAGCTCCAGAGCATCCAGTCTTTGTTTCCAATTTGTTAAATCTCTAGAATAAAAGCAAACTCGCGCCCAATTTCTCAGTGATGTTACTTGAAAATTCATGTAACATTCATTATATGGAGCAACAATTTTCACTGTGAGCCGGCACCTTTGAATGCGCTCTCAAAACTCAACCAAAAGTGACCAGTGACTCTGAATTACAAATATTGTGACCCGAAAAGAGTTGTTGACCAATACTTTGACCCCCAGTCGATATGACGTCCGTCTCCCATTTCTCCATAACTTACAACCCTCAATTCCCACGCGAACGTCCACAACTCATACGCCAAGCCCAACCCCACGTTCCCAAACTACCCCTTTTTCATTTCAACCCCCTCCCATACACACGCTCATCTCTGGCCGCTCAATTGTTGCTGTTCACGTCGCGTGGCTGGCGTCTCCAAAGTCATCGTCCACGCTCATAATATGCGACCGTTGCGCTCGACGTCGAAAAAAAACGAGTTTCGCAGAGCTTGAACAAAAAATTAAGATCATTGTTCAGGAAAATTATTTTTTATGGAGAAAAATCCTCCCCTTAATGTTTTTTTTTCCGCGACCCCACGAAATCTGAAAATTTTCCGCATGCTTGGGCTCTTTCTCAGATGAATCAAGTCATCCTGGTTCTTTTTTTGTCGAGCCGCACGTTTTTGGTGTTGACAGCGATACTTCCCCTCAATTTTTGGAGATGATGCGACCAATTTTTCGGTTTTACAGCTTAAGGCCATCAATAGGGAAGGAGCACATTAATAATAACACAGTGGCATTTTCCACAGAGTCGGAACGAAAGAACTAGGGTCCTCTTGCGCATAATCGATTGAGAGTCTACGGAAGTTTAGATTTCATAGCAACTGAGAACAAAAACAGATGACTTTGAGCCTCTGCCCCATTTTGGACATCATTTAAACTCCCCACACAGGGAAGAAAAACTCTTATGCACTATTTTTGTGAATTAGCAGCCACATGAAAGGATAATAGCGCCATTGTTTAAACTAGTTTTAATAAATGAAGTATATAAACAGGCATCTATGGGTTTTCACTTATTAACGGCTTTATATAAAAGTATGATATGGAAATTTGGAATAATATTTACGAGAATAAAAAACATGACATTTGGAGGAAAAAAGCGAATTCGCCAAGCTATCGCGTGGCTCTCTGACAATACCGTGCGGGTATTATCCAAGAATTCTTTCCGACGTGGCGGTAAAAAGTAAATACCATTAGAATGATCTATGCCCACATGAACTAAAACAACGTTGCACCGATGCGTCATTGGTGGCAGTGTTATCGAGTCAAAAGAACGTAGCGAAACCAGGGAAAGTCGAAAGGTCTGGAACAAATGGTAAAAAAACGTCTGAGGAAGCAAAATTATGAACTGCAAATTAAGATTAGATTAATATGGAAGTAGAGTTTGATAATGGGACAAAAGTGTGAACTTCATTTTCTAGCTATATAATAATAAGGAATGCAATGAGAGAGCATTGTGATTAAAATTATGCTCGTGGGCCGGATTATTTCTGCTTAAAGCCAATCTATGTCCTAGTTAGTACTTTATTTCCAGACATCTGGTGATAACTATTGACTTGTAGTCGTTTCTTTTCCTTATGGAGTTAATTAGTCGTTACTATGTACACTATTTTCATGATGATTCGACGTAAATTCAATATTCACGTAGCAGTGAAAATTTGCGGAAGAAAAAACTGAGACACCCCCTGGGCTTTGGAAGGTCACATCAAGAGAGTTCGAATCGAGGCCAACAAAAAAAATACACCCGCGGAAGGAGAGATAACAGCTGAGAAGTGAAGGTAATATGAGGAAGACTGAGACGTCGGAAGACGCGTCTTCACTTTCAGCGATCCGTAAGATTGTATCGAGACCCGCATCGAAATTCCAACGGAAAGAGGAGAAGGAAGGGTGATACGAGAGGAAAGGAGAGACAGGAGGGAGGGTAGAAGATGAAAATGAGGTAACTTCTGTGACGGCGAGAGAGGAGAAAAATATGAAGAGAGCGATAGGAAAAATATCGAAACGGAAGCGAACACGGGGGAGGTGGTAAGAAAATGACATAAAATACATTACGCTTGCGTGAAAAAATGATAATAATAATAAAACTCAAAGACGATGGAGAGAAGAAGAATTACAGAAAGAGGGAAAGTGAAATTATAGAGCCGCATTGCCAGAACTCGCAGAGTGAAGTTTCGAGGCAAGCGGAGAGGGGGGAGGAGATATGAGGGAGGAAGTCGGAAAAGCCGTGGAGGGTGGGTGGGAAAGTGGTTGCTGGAGAGATAACGCAAGAGGTGTAGAGGGGGTTACATACTATAGAGTGAGAGAGAGAGGGAGAAATGATGGAATAAGGGACGCAGAAAAGGCCAGAGAGAGGAGGAGAGAGAGACTCCGCGTGTATGATTGATGACAATGTGCTGGATGCCTGTCAAAGGATGATTTATGCTTCGTGAATTTGGATGCGTTCGTTTTTAAATTGCGGAACTACTGGCGTTGAAATGATCTTGGGTTTCGCTCAGGTCTCCTGACGTATATACCCTTCCTCCCCCCCTTGCTCCCCATAAACTCGTCACCTAACCCCTTCCCCTCCTCATCCAGCAACCCTTAAAAGAGAGAGGGAAGACCCCCCTCTCTACACGGGTCCTTTTCTTGTCCCGCAGAGCACCGAATCTTCCACCCCTCGCCCTTGCATACCCTTTCGTCAAAAGCGATCTCTTTCTCGGGGGGGTCCCACCCAATCTCACCCCTTTTCCTCACCTCATTCCCCTCCGTACCCTCACCACTCCCTCCATCCTCCCCCGTCTTCCGCTACGACACCCTCTCCGACCTCACGAAACCAAAAAACAACCCCCCCCCCAATTCTCCACTCACGGGGTGCGTATCCCAGACCGGGCCTATCTCCGCCCTCAAGTAGTAATAAAAAAACTACCCCTTTCTCTCCATTCAACCCTCAGTCCGTTCCCCCAAATGGATATGTCCTCCGCCTGCCTTCCACGATCCCTCTGCGGGAGTCCCCACTTCCCCTTCGGGACGATAATCAGCAGACCTACGTCACCCGACTAAAACTGCAAAACCTTCCCTTCCCATTTTCCTTTAAACTCATCATCATGACGGAAGCAAAAGTTTGGGTTTTCGGCGAGTCCCACGCCGCAACGATTCCCACCTCTCTTCCGCAGTCGATGGGGATGGGGAGTCGGGGGTGAGGAGGAGGAGAGGGAGGGGGGTGACTGTCATTAGCCTCCCCCTCACCCCGCAACAACCCCAATGCGCCTCGATTCTCCCCTTCAACCCTTCCTCCCACAACTTTTTCCCTCCCTCCCCTTCGATTCTCTCTCCAAGAGCATATCTCTCCTCTCCCGATCCCGTCCTTCACTTTGCGCGAGGGATCGTCTCAACTTAATTCTCCCGGACTTTCCCTCCAAACGGGTCTCTAAATCATCCCTCTCCCTCCCACCCATTGCCCGTAAATAATCCATTCGCGGGCGTAGGCGATAGTCAAAATGGTTGATCATTAAGAGTCTCGAATCATGAGCATTTGGAAGTTTTCAAGTTATTTTCCCCTATTTTAACCAGGCGAGCACCCAGGATTTTCGCTGGTGGGAGGACTGAACTAAAGGATTGTAACGACTGAAAGTATGCACGTTCTCCCTAAACTATTAAATAAATATAGAAAAGACATAGATATAATGTGTCAAGGTAAAATAGATTGTTATAAAAATATTGTTAAAGAGTGCTCCATGGATAAGTGTTATTGTAAATTAATTGCATACTTATTTAACTACTGGTGTACGTTTATTGTAATAGTGAGCCTCATCTGCATGAATTGAATATTATTTTTAAAATATTTGTGTTTTAATATGAAATATGTCCCGTCGATAGGCATTGTCTGACGGGAATATAATGTAAAAATTATTACATAAATTTAAAAAACTAATATCTCATTGAGCGTTTTACAATTCAGTTGTAACGCGAATTTAATAATTATTACGATAAAAAAGGAAAAAGTTGCACTTATTAAAAAAAATTGCTGCCGAGTTTCGATAAATGTACTGACCAACCGATTGGCAATTAGAACCACCCAAATAGGGAGTAGGTTTGCAGAATTTTGGGGTTGGAGCTAAAACCCATTGTTCCCTCCCCCACCCCCGCCCGTGGTGCGCCAGATTCCAACATAAAAAATTGAAAATCTCAACATTCATAGACCTGAGGTCAGAGGTTAAAAATTATCCTTAATATTGCGAAGCTTTCAAGTACGTTTGCTAAGTTTCGATCACAAATGTGTTAATCTCTCTCTCACCATCGAGTTTTTAGAATATCGAATTAGATATTTTAACCAATTCTGGAAACGTTGTCGAAACTTCGTGAAATTTAATTGATTTCACGTAATCCTAATTTCAGAAAGAGCTACAGATAAAAATAAAACAAAATCAAAAGGACAAAATTATCACATTTGTAATTCCGTTCTCTAACATCATCGACAAAAAAATCTTTTGATAGCTTAAAAATTTTTATTTTAAAAATCATTTTAAACAATGCTGTAGACTTCTTTACAATGCCAGTTTTTACAGTAAGAAATTCTTATTATATCATTCGTATATTATTCGCAGACAGAGTTAAAATTTTAGCGACTAAAATTTAATATAACAAATAACCATTTGATTGGTCAATACTTCATTGGATTATTATTAACATTTAAAAATGTCGTTTGGGTTATGATTTGCTTTATTTTTTGATAGCTCACATGATATAAATAAAAACTATCCAAACTTCGTCAACCATTTCATAGTTAGTCTTACTCGCTATACGCACCTGTATTATTCACACTCGTTATGGAGAACTTGAAAATCATGTAAAGCATAGAATTAGACGGAATCTTTGTTAGTTGTAGTTAGAATCTTTGTTAGTAATGACAGAAACTTTGTATAACGTCAATCCCGCCAGGTTTCTAAATTATCAGAAATTTAAATATGACTAAGTTGAGTATTTTTACACCAAATAATCATTCTTATTGTAACTGTAATCTACCGGCTGAGGTAGGATGGGATGGAGGGGAGTGAAAATCCCCGAGATTTTTACAGATGCAATCCCCTATCTGCCAACATATTTTATTCTCCATCTCAGCATACGTCATACCTGTCATTAGACCGTCCATAAAACCTAGTTTTTCTTTTCCCTTTCCCACTTGCCTTAAATCCATTCCTCAACGAAGGCCTTGCGCAACTTGGTTTTTGCCATTCTCCTTTTACGGCCTGTCTCTCTTCCGTTGTCCGATTAGTCTCATAACTTATGTTTTCTAATGATTTATCATCACTCCGTATTTGTTGAAATTACCAGGAGAGAAAACCACAATCAGAAAAGGACCGGGAGCGATAATCGTTTCCAGGACTAATGTTCAATCCACGGACTGAACATGTACGAGGAGGTCACCAACGTCTCACGGGACGAGAATGATCCATTTGATCCAATCACTTTCAACGCACGGGATAAGAGCGTTCATTTTTCGCCATTTACGGCCCTGTAACAAGGTTGACCAACAGAAAAATACAAGTACAGTAAATTTTTATTCTTCAAATAATCCATATGGATATTCAACCAGCTGATTGATAGGTTTTCGGACAGTCGTTATCCCAATATCCCGAATTCTAGGGAACTAACTCACATTCCATCCAATGGCTCACCATAATATCCCTCTTAAAGTTCTCAAATAGTCTACCTCTCCTTCTTTCGTCCAGGATGCCTATTCTCCTTCTTCTTCCATGCTTCCCCATTGTCTTCCCCTCTATCACCTGCTTCAGTATGACCTTGCCTCTCAAAACATCCTTCATCCGCCTCATCTGCTGCCGTACTTCCGCCACTTGCTTCCTCTCCTCTTCAACCATTTCCAATACCTACTCGTTCGTCCTCCGAGACAGCATGCACACCCTCTCCATCAATCCCCTAATCCACGTATCAAATTTCTCACTCTACCCAGATCCTACCTACGCGATGACCAAGTTTCCGAACTGTACAGCGCCTGGCCCCATATTAGACTTTTCACCAGTCTTTTCGTGACGCCTCTTCTCTGACCCCCATTTATCAATTTCTTCCGCTTTCAAAATATTTCTTTACCTAAGTGCTTCCACATCTGATGTCCCTACAACTAAAGCCACCTTCCTACATATTATGAGCCAGATGCAGCGACGATTACAGGTAACTTTGTTATTCCACATATTTATTATATGGTGATATGTGGAATCATCAAGTTACCAGTTATCATCATTATGCATAATAATTCCATGAAGTTACGCCTCAAACCACTAATTAATACCAAGATATATTAACTTCTCTACCCGCTATATTGCCTAAAAGGCTATTGTATAGCCTTTTAAAGGATATTTGTCACTTAAGAACCAATCATTTAACTGATCGTCGAGATAAATAAATAATACATTTGTGTCACAGTCGAACGGAATGCCAGAACTGTGCTTTTTAGTAACTTTCTTCCCATAAATTTTCATTATTTCCTCCAGTGTATCACAACATCCTTGTTTTAATATCCATTTACACTCAATCACAACATCCATTTCTGTTTTCATCGATTAACTCTTCTCTCGACTATCAGGCCGTCTACCCCATCCACTGACCCAACAATCCAAGACTAACTCATTGACTCTCTTCTCTTCTCTCATCAGCCCTTCCCCAGCGACACTGTCAATGGCCCCTCCCCCTTTCCCTGATGGCCCCCGAAAACCACCGCCACACCATCATCACACACCATTCCCCGTATCCCGAGGGCACACTTCCAAACACACACTCGGATGCGACACCCTCCTCCCCGTCCGCATTTCCCAGTCAATTGTGTCCACCAGAATCGTCCACCCGTGCCCTTCGTCCCCTCCTCCTCCTCCGCCCCCTAGAACGTCAAACCGCTCCCGATTCTCCCTCCCACCCCCTCCCTCCCCTTCACCATTCGATTCACTCCCGTAACCCTACAAACAACCCTTTCTCCAACTCTCTCTCTCTCCATCCCCACCCTTCCTTGCCCACTAATGCCTTGCCGAAGCCATTCTTCCACCCCTCCCAAACCACCCCCTTCCGACCCGACTAAACTGCAACCCTCTCTCCCCACTGAAGTCCACCGACCCAATCATTCGAATGCAAACAGCCTGAGAGAGTGTGTGCGTACGTGTGAGCGGATCGAAAATAAAAGCGACGACTCCCGCCTGGATTGATACGGCGATGAGTGCGTGAGATTTTTCTCCTCCTCACTTCCCTTCCGGCACCCTTCCTTCCCGTGGCCTAACCAGGTGGTAAGCAAGGACCGCGGAGTTAGAAGGGTGGGCCCACAAGGAAACAAAAAAGGAGGCGCATAAATGAATGAATCGATGGCTTAGCATATTTTTTATGCCGCCCAAATGTGTGCATACGGGATTCATTCAAAGTTCGAAGGGAATAGATTTTCCATAGTCAGGGACGCCATCTGACGGCGCAGGTGTCAGCGGACGGGAGAAATGATATTCGAATGATGACGAAAGGCGAGGTAATGTCTTACTCTGAAATGTCATTAGATGAACGATTATATCGCATATATTTTCGTTGCGTCACTGAGTAACATCAATGCGTGATGGATCTCGGAATGAAATGCGATTTCAATACGTGGCGTTGAAATTCTTTCTTAATGCGTTGTTTGATTCTAATCCTGCTGCCATCGCTACTTTGCTAAGTCAAGGCAGAGGAGCACGTATAAATGTATAACCTCTTCGCAAAAAAGTTTAAATATTAACATTAACTGCGGAGGGTCACGGTAAATAAGATCATGCATGTAATACGACAGGGAAATTCTCAGGAAAATGCAGGATGAACGGAAAGGGTGGATTAATGTCCCTACTAGGGCCGTCTATAAGTAAATTACGGCCGAATATCTGACAACAACAGAACACTGGATTATGAGGAAAAGGAAATTAAGTCGGAATTATAAATTTTTTGAACGATTTGAAACGGCAGTAAGTTTAATTAATAACACATACAAATATGAGGGATACATTAGTGTCCAAACTGGATGAAGACAGTAGTTCATCAATAGGCTGAAATTTATGTACGATTAGATGCGAGAAAAGGGTAATAGAGGTGGTAGATATTATCGCACATTATCACTAGAAACACATATCGACATGAAGAATGCAGTGAAAGAGTTAAAAGAAAATTATGTGGGAGAGAAAGTGTATGAAATTAAAATGACTCACTACTATACAATGCGTGTTATCACGCCGACAATGGAAGATGTGGTGGTAGAATACCCTAATACGTCCCTAATAACGTCGGGAGGAGTGAAGAAAATTATATTCTCACGCTAAAAACAAAATTTAAACAACAGCCAGCGGAAGAAGAACAAAAAACGCATTAGAAGAAATTTAGCGATTTTCAGATAACGTAAAGCTCTGGTCAGTATTTATAATACATAGTCAGGAGCAAAAAGGCCAGCAATTCTAAAGGATGTCCAAAAGAATTTAACACAAATATTATCCATTCGCAGGATCGTCATGCAATGTCAAATTGGAGCGGAATAAACTTCATTAAATCGAGGGAAATCTGTAAAATGTGCTTCTATCGACGAGGAGTAAATGCTTATATCTAAAACGAACAGACGTGGGTGGACCTTATTCTTCTACTTGCACCTACGGGATTAATCTCTGGAATACTCTCATACATGAGGAAAAAATGTATCCATTGTGAAATCTTTCAAGTCATAGTTTTACAATCTATTCCTGTTCTTCATTATGAATTACTAGCGATTTGTACAACAATGTATGTATCTTCGATTGTTAGTTAATATTTTTTAAATTAATAACTTCTATTGATATTACGTACTGCTCTACAGACTTCACAGTTAATGCGACTGCGAAGTGTTCTATTGTTACTTATCATTATGATGATGGAACTCATATTAATATTTTATCTTTTGCTCTTTCGGCTCATTTCCCATAACGAATAGTTTTTGGCCTTATTCCATATTTCTTACAATTATTTCTCTCTAGTCTTTAAAGACATATTACGTCCTAGAGCAATTAATTCCTTTTCTGCTGACTCAACCACGATTCGTTAGAATTTTTCTACTGATGCTGAAGTACAATGGCACAAAAAATGACGAAATGTCGGTGTGATAATATGTATTCAGCACAATCTAGTGTTTTCTAGAAGACAGTAACGGTAGGGTAAATCTCTGACGGTGGAAGAGGCAAAGAATACCTTCACTTAACCCCTCTTACACCGCTAGCACTCCACACCCGTTAAACACAGACCGAGAAAAATTATTAAAGTTTCTTCATGTAATAGTAATGACATCGTACGATCCGCAAAGATGAAAATATGTCACACTTACATATTCAGATATTCCACTACACTTCACATAAAGATATATTGGCCACAATGACCGCTACCGTTGAAAATGAGGGGTAATTCTACAAAATTCCTTATTAGGAACTTCAGAGAATCGAACCGTACCTCTCTCCCAGCTTACCCCTTGAATTCCGCCAACACCACCGAGGCAAGCACCACGTAATTAATGACGCATTAACCCCTACGTGCTCCGCTCTCGGATCATCAGGAAATCCCCATTTGATTTACGTCCGTATTTGAATAAACCCCCCCGCAGACATAAATCTACCGAGATTTTTAAGCGCGCACCGTTAACTAGGGAATATTTCCATTTCGTTCCGGGGTACGACGACCTTTTCTTCTTCAGAATTGGTAATTAATAAAATCTAAGGGAAAGATTAACCGATTCTTCCGCTATATTACTAGGAGCGGATTCATTGAAGGCACTAATGTTTGTATGAGGGCCGAAAGATGGCTACGATTGTCTCAAACAACGTTAAGGACAAACATACATTCACGCGCTGGCTAATAAATCCTTTGGATAAGGATAAAATTTAATTAAAAATGTATTTAGAGTAATATAAATTTAAATCTACTTATGCACAGAATTGATGGCATATATGAATAAACTCAAGAATCGTGGCATACTAATTCCATCATTAAGTAATTATGCCACCAAGTGGTTCATTTCACAGACGCTATCTTAGTTATTTTTGGCATACATAAGTGAACAAAGCCTTCTATCAGCCCTAGTCAATCATAAGACCACTTGCGTAAACGATCAATTATCTAATTTCCTGCAACGTACATCGAATGAATGCCTTCACTCATAGTCCTCATAGCTTAAAATTAATATGTTAAGTTATTAAAAGTTGGAGTAGCATTCAGGTTATATTCTGCCAAATGTTATAAATAGAAACAAAATTTAAGCTGAATAAATATACTGGAAAGACGGTTTAAGTGGAAGAAAGAAGACGACCGGGGCAGAGAAGGAGAGGGATAGCTTAGATGGAAGAAAAAAGAGGATGGCTGAGGTGTTAGAAAGAAGAATGCTGGAAGGTAGAAAGAAGAAAATTGTCGATGATAGATGCAGATGGCTGTTCGGCAGTTCAAACAATTTTTCTCGCCAAATTTTTTACGAACTATAAATTTGAATTGCTTCTAAATAAGTTGTTCAGTTACATTATTTTTTAACAGAAACAAAAGTATATTTGAACCCATCATCATTGAATTCCACTAAAAGATTCCATTTTGTTCCGGTCCACATTCATAAATTTTCCTTAGGATAATATTCGTTACTTCTTACGTACAGAATTGATATCATGAATAATACCGCGGAGCCTCTCTCGCAGTCTCACCCCGTTCTAAAGAAATCTAAATGTAAATCAGTTTCCAGGGGGAGGACAATAATATACCTAATTATAAATATTTGCTATTTTATAGAGCTTATTGCCACAGTCATAGGTTACTTAGAAGAAAGAATTGTGGCTGCTCTCATTTTACATAATTAGGCAAGAGATTGGTTAAGTAAAAAACCACTTTCAAGTGAGAAGCCACCTTTGGACCGGCTGGATTTGTAATGTATAGCTTGTTCCCTCCACGATGCTGCAGCCCATAGGAAAGTGGAAAATAAAAAAATTGGAAAGTTTTAAGTTGGAAAATAAAAGGTTAGAACAAATAAGGACCATCACATTGTACTGCAAAGAATATTCTGGTAATAATCGGGAGTGTTTGTCAATAATAATTATAGCTCTTATAACTCAGTCGGGTGGACTAGTTATTTTTTAATCGGCTATCAGCAAATATGTTTTTTGCGTGCCCCGTTCATCACAGCCCCATTCGAATCCTGTCCCATCTTTCGACACACACTCATCGCGAGCCACTCTAGAACACCACAGTGAGTACATCCACAATTGGACGCTGACTCAACCCCCAATATACCATCTCGCCTCTCTCCGAGTCGGAAAACAAACTCATTCGCGGTCTCACCCCGCTTTCTTGTGACATCCCAGCGATGTCCGACGGGCGTATATACAACCTCCACCCACCGCCATTTTCCCCGAAGGATAGCAAAGGCGAAGAAAGTTCGATGTGCATTAAGGATCGCATACAGATATTAATGCGGAAGTTGCTTCAGTTACAGTAGCCGAAAGCAGCAGTAACACCTCGAAAAGTAAGCACGAAATTCTATGGCAGGACACGTCGCGACACGTCGGTAGGGGGTTGTGTTAGGTACACTTTCGATCACGAATCGCGTCTACGAAAAATAACCTTCAACTGTCTTTGCAAGTAGCGTTTCGGTTTTGCAGAGCACAAGGTATGGCGTACTCTCTAAATCCCGATCTAAATAAATGTAAATTAGCTTCCAAAGGGAAGATAATACTAGAATTTATAGATATAGATATAGAATTATAGATATTTACTATTTAATAGAGTTTATTGCAGCGGTTTTAGGTTACTTAGTAGAAAGACATGTGATTGCTCTCATTTTGAATAATAAGGAATGAAATTTTTTTAAAACTTTATACACTGAATTGATCAATTTTCACATTATATTAAATAAGACAAAATTTTACATTACACGTTTTTTCGAGGAACTCGAGGTGCGGTGAGCAAACGCACTTATATTCGAAATTTGGCTATACACTAATTGTTCACTTCAATCATTCTTTTTTTGCCAAAAATCCTTCAGCAACGCATAAGTATAACGATGCCTTGCACGTGTTATTCCTAGAAGACACTTTCCTATTTCTTAGATGACTACTTTCAACCGTGAAGCCACATTTGGGCTGGATGGATTTGTAATATATAGCTTCCCCGATATCAAGCGATGACTGAAGTCACGGGGTTTACTGAAAGAGATTAGATGTGATGAAACAAGAAGGAGAAAAACCAATGTGAAAAGTGTCCTTGAGGCTTTAAAATGCGGCAGGTGACGAGTACATGATTATATGAATTGCGATTGAATGTAACGTTTGTGAACTGTTTCAACCTAACACGATGCTAAACTAGGTTAGCCGTTCATTTTCCGTCATTATAAAGGACGAATTCGGAATCATTCTCAGCTTTAGTGTAAACGTAAGAGCAAACAAGTGATGATACAATAGGTTTTTTGATACACAACTTATTGAGGATTGTGTGATACAGTATAACATTACCATTTTCATATGCACTTTTATGCGACACCATCATTGGAGGTCAGTAATCTTCCAGCAACATGCCAGGTGGTAACACTATTTTCAAATTATTTCACTACACACCAGAGTTTAAATCTTACTCCTCGAGGAACAAATGCTAATTTGCTTTTAAAGGATTAAAGATATATTTTAATAAACCACATACATACATACATACCAATCACGCCGTTCCCTTCCGGGGTAAGTAGAGTCACCAAGTTTCACTCATAAATACATATTTGTACACCTAACTCTGCTTCAATAATTTCCTCCATACTGATCTATCCTTGCAAACCTCTTTTGCTTCAATTACCCCCATACACTACTTCATACACGCTCCCCTACTTTTAAGACTCAAAATATTCCTCCTCCTAAGAATTTCCTCAACCACATACAACCACAACTTTTTCGGCCTACCTCTACCTCTCGCACCATTTATTTCACTCTTATATATTGTAACGGTGTAAAACCGTCACAAACGAAGTGTTTGCAGCCAAGGCCGAAAGGCGCGGAGTGAGTGCCCGGGGGGAGAGTGGAGTTAAAAAAGTATGTGAGCGAAGCCACGTTTGACTCCACACAACGAAGATGGGAAGTTGAGAAACACTCATCACCCGACCCTTTTTTCCCCGTGTATGACGCTAGAAACAACCCCCTTCCCCCAGTTCGGCTGCTATAAAACGGCGTGTTGGTTCGAAGTTTTTTTCTTGCTGATAAAGAACCAGGCACGGGAGGAAGCGCTGACCGGAAAAAAGGTCTCCACGCTGACGATTGCTGAAGTGACGAATTTCCGTGAAGCGGTGGAAAGAGTGGGAGCACGCAACCCCAGATGGACCCAAGACAGAGATCGAGCGACTCGAGAGATAGAGACGCTACCCCTGGTAGGCGGAGGGCGGAGATATCTTCCCAAGGAGCTGATATACGGGGGATACCGCGCCTCTTCCCGGGAGGAGAGCCAAACTACGGGAGCGCATCGCATCGGTTGTCCGGGGATTGCCAGCGACAACGTCCGCACTTCCAGCAGCACAGTTCGTCGTTCGGCCGACTAGGGTCGACAAGCAGTCAGCGTGAAGCTGAAGACCGCCGGAGGAGAGAGAGTCTTCCGACGTCTTGGGTCAGTGTGTCCAGTTCACGTCCTAAAAAAGGGTGCCCTTTTTATCTCCTTCATTTTCCCTCAACGGAATTCAGTGGGCTTTCATCCTACCCCGTTGATTGTTTGAACTCAAGCTTAAGCCCATTGTTAATTTATTTTGGAAGGGTCATGCTAAAAATAATTCGAGTTGGGTATTTTTTTTGTGTGTGTGTTGGGGATCGATCGATCGTTGTTTTGTAAATCTGAATTAACTGTTAAATACATCCATCTCAAAGTATTAAGTTGCAATCTCTATTCATTATCCAATCACTCGCGCCGGAGCTGTTTTCTCTGTTATATTGGAGGCTGACTACCAAAGCAGATACCCACGGTGAGGACTGCTGTATCGGGGAACCACGCTCCTCCCAAATCCTGCGGGAGAGTATCTAATTCTAAGTAACGGCGATCACTTTTGTGGTGATCGCAGTGAGAGAAAAAAGAAAAGTTACAATATCTGTTTCGTAATTCGACTCTCATCCATTCTCTCAACATGGCCAAACCAACGAAGCATACTCCTTTCATATTTTTCCATTACTGGAGCATCTAACCAACATTGATTAACCACCCAGGCATTCCAGACCCTATCCATCCTACTCTTGCCGCAACCACTCCTCAGATAACTCATACCCACGGCGTTAAGTCTACTCATATGTCTATCCTGGCATACCCATGTTTCACTACCCTACAACAAAGTGGGGAGAAGTACACTTTTGTACACGGCGATTTTCGCTTCCTTAGACAGGCACTCATTCCTTGATATGCTCCACATGCTACCTTCCACTTTACTTCCAGCATTCGCACGTCTCTTCATCTCCTCATTTATCCGTCCATCTTTCCTAAACATCTTACCTAAGTAAACAAAATCATCCACTTGCTCAATTACTTCGCCATTCGCCCTCAACATCCAGTTAGTCTCCCCTTTCTCCTTATCGAATACTACTACTTTAGTCTTGCACGCATTTACCCTCAATTCCATTCTCTCTGTTGATTCACAAAACTTATCTAGGAGCTTCTGTAATCCCTCATGGCTCTCAGAGATCAAAACAGCATCATCCGCATATCGTAGAACTCGCACGTTTACATTTTCAATCAAATTACCGTCGTTTTCACTAAATGCATCTCTAACACATTTATCTATAAATACGTTAAACAGCCATGGTGACATTACGCATCCTTGCTCTACGCCCTGTTTTATTGCAAACCAGTCACTCAGAACCCTGTTAACCCTCACACTTGCATTACTATTATCATACATCGCCATCATAACAGTGAATAACTGCCCACTCGCTCCATAGTCCTTCAAAACTTTCCACTTCTTTCTATTTGCCCTATCATATGCCTTCTCTAAATCAACAAATGCACAATACACTTTCTTTCGGACGCCCATACATTTTTCTATCACTTGCTGAAGCGCGAAAAGCTGGTCACTACATCCTCTCCCAGGCTTAAACCCACGCTGCACACCCCATATTCTGTCGGAGGTAATATTCCTCACTCTTTCGATTAATATTTTACTAAACACTTTTCCCGGAATTCTCAATAAACTAATGGCCCGATAATTACTATATTAGGTCTATCCTCCCTTTTCTTTGTACAATGGAACGATGATTGCATTCTTCCAATCCACTGGAACAACAGAAGCCTGTAAGCATAAATTATATAGTTCACACAGCCGGCAAATGAGTAAATTACACCCACACTTCAACATCTCACTGGATATCCTATTTACGCCTGCAGCCTTCCCATTTTTCAATACTCTCAATGCCATTATGACCATGGGTAGACGAGGAGTATTGAGATGAAGGATGTACCCACGCTTCGACCAGAATTGGTCCGAATGGGTCCGGTGATCCCTGATTTGATGACGTACTCCGGCAGACCGCACGGCGTCTACCCGGAAAGGGAGCCAGGAGGATACCTAATCCCAAGTTTTTGGGCAACGGGCTCCTCCGGTTCTCAAAGATGTGCGGTAAGTTTTCGCAAAGCGAGACTGACGGCAACTCGTCTCACGTTGTTGGGGTAATCTAACAGATACGAATACTTCGGGGAGGAGGAGGCCCAATTGAGGTCCTTTTGACCTCAATCCGCCTCATTGGTGTCGGCCTCGAAGGGGCTGTTAGCTCGCTAACCTTCCCTTCCCATTCCTTTCCTTCCCACTGCTTCCTCACTTGGAGATAAGCTGGTAGCTTGAGTCCGAGGTGGAAGTTGTAATCCTGCGGCGAGAGCCGAAACACCTGCCATTATGACCTCATTCATACTGATCTCCTTTTCCACCACCACATTCTCGCATGCTACTTCGCAAGGCTCATCCTCAGCGCCTGCAACATTATTGTATAATTCTTCAAAATACTCCCGCCAGCAGTCCCTGATATTGCTCTCATCCCACACGACCACTCCATTTTTGTTCTTTACCGCATTCATTCCCCTGCCTTCACCAATCTTAGCCCTTGTTACCCACTTCCAAAACAGCTTTTTATTGCCCTCAAAATCGCTCTGCGTCTTGCTAGCTTCATCCGCACGCATCCTTTCCTTGCTCTCTTTCGCAACGATTTTGCCATCATTCTTTTTCTTTCCGTAAATCTCACACGCTCCTCCTCAGATTTGGCAGCAATTATATTCTTGTACGCCTCTTTCTTTTCCCTGAATACAATTTTCACTTCTTCATTCCACCAAGCATTACCTTTCAGTCTTCCTACCACTCTTTTTCCACATACACTTTCAGCACATTGTACATCACTCCTTTCAAAACTACGTCGCATCATTCACATTCTCGTTTTTTATATACTCGTCCCTTTCTCTCTGTTTATGCGCAACATTCTTTCTTGGCACCGACTTTCTGCCCAGATTCACTTTGGAGAGTACCAAATAGTGGTCTGTTCCACATTCAGCACCCCTCATCACTCTCGTGTCCATAATCATGCAATTACATATACATTCAATTCTTCCTTCGAAAAATATCACCTAATCGACAAATAATTAAAATGTCTACTTAAACAAAATTAAAACTGAGATTAATGTAAATATTTAAAGTAATAGGGTATTACAGAGGGGATCCTATTTTGGGAATGGCTTCAAACTGAAATCAATAGAGGCAAATGCTATAACTCACATATGCGCCCCACTTTTTTCTTAAGATATTAGCAGGAAAATCTTACGCTCTTATCTCAGTGGCTACAAATTTTTCAGTTATACAGTATTTTCCATTAGGCTTCCCACTTCTCCATTCATTAGATATTAGCCAAATCGCCTCTTCTTCATCGCGATATCTCTATCGCAATCCGATTCCGAAATAAAAATGTTGAACATCCCTTGATGGCTTCCCGGTAATTTCTTTCCTACCCTCAACCCCCCTGAGCTCCCCTTTCCAGGATGCCCCCAATCCTCGTCCCTCCCCTTTTCTGCGGCTCCAAAAATCGGCGAGAGGAGAGAGACGTACCCTCTCATCTTCCCCACTAGCTGGCTTCCTTCGCCGCTGCCCCAGCCGTCGCAGCCGGCGGTCTCAGCAGAATACTCCTCCCGCAAAATACGCATCAATCTTCCATTGAATAGCCCCCCCGAACGATGTCACCAAGTCCGCCGAGGGGTTTTTTGCCGAGTCCTTCTCTCGCCTCTCTCCTTCCTCATTTCTCCACCTCCTACATCTCTCCTTCCACCTCTTCCCTCCCTCTCACCCTCCCAGCGGCCTTCCTCCTTTACCCAAGAGCCGCGTATTTTTTTTACATAAACCCCAAAACCTCGCCACCACCCCGACGTCCAAACCCGCCTCTCCTCCGGGGAAACAAAAAATAATCTTCCAAGCCGAAGTATCTACGCCTTCATTCTTACTCATCACTCCCACGTGCTTCACTTTTTGACGTCTACCGGACCGGGAAACAAAAGCTTACTTAATTCTATGGCACGCACCACCGGAGAGCGTGTGCGAGGGTGCGCTGTCTTATTTTTTAAATGCATATTTTTTATTTGACGCGTCTTGTCCATGTTACGCGTATCCCATTCCGACACTCTTGACTTGGAGGAAAAAAATGAACGTCTTCCGCCGTAGGAAGGCATCGTGCGAGAATGAATGTTCGCAAAGCGGGTCGGAAAGCACCGGCGATGATTGGGATCAAACCTCTCCGCCCATCAACCGAGTAGCAAATGAAAGTAAATGGGAAGAAGAAGGAGAGACGGTCGAAGAGAATCCCCCACGCGACAGATGACCCTTCATCTGATAGACGCTCCTAGTTCCCTCGGTTTGCTGTCATTTTTTTACCTCAAGTCGCTTGAGATTTTTTAAGCATCCGCTATGACGGCACAGGACGATTACAATAAGGCATTCCTAAATCAAGAATCGGCAAGCAGCAGCTCGCGAGCCAAATACAGCCCTTAGGTTGCGAATAATGTGGCTCTGAAATAAAATTAATGAAGAAGATTCGTTTAAAACCTATTCAATGTATTAGTCCAAAAATGGCGTTTTTTCCTCGCTAAATTTATACGTTAATAACTGTATAAAATGCGGACAAACTACTATGAATAATTCATTCTGACATTCTGCATTTAAGGCTCTTGAAAAATTTCTGAATCGTAAATGTGTATGGATATTGTGGAATGTTTGGATTTTTCTCGTAAATGTATACATGTTTGTCTCGCCGTCTCAAAATATTTCCGATACATTCCCTAAATCCCCAAAATCCTTCGTATAAATGTATTCCCAGCTACCCCCATAATCTAGTCGTATGCAGAGGGAAAATAACGTACGGCAAGCAGTTGTTCCCTCCGGAGAAATGGAAACCATAAGGTTACGTTTAAAGTACAGCACAACATTTGAGGCTCATTTCACTTATGTTCAGGTGGCTGGAGCAATTGGTCATGGGTCATTGAGAGTACATTCAATGAGTTTATAAGTGACAGTCGACAAAAATTCTTGAATCTAATTTTTAATTTAGTTACATCTGAATAGGTGTTTTACTCACCATACAGGCAGTAGGATATGATACGGGGATTATATTTTAACGTATTTCCTAAACTACAGCGAGTTATGGCAAGAGTTTTCAGCGCATTAACGGACATTTTAGTGAGATTATAAATAAATATGTTGTTTTCGAATATTGGACTGGGCTAGATACCTTTGTACACAACCATTACAATGATAAGGAATGTAATATTTTGCGTATAGAAGAAAATCCGTAGGTACATATGTAATCAAATTATTAAAATACACGAGCTCTGTGCCGTAAAGCTGCGTGTTCATATAGCATTGTTTTGCCTAAAAATCAAATCGGTATGATGCAATCTTTTTCACTTCCTCCTAATGTATCACTAATGAAAATATGTACTTATGCAAATTTTCACGTAAATATGTACAAGAAAAATCGCTCCAACTACCTCAGATGTAGTATTCAACCATTTTATTAGCCAATGTTTATGGTTAGCGTCATGTAACCCTGTGATATTTCAAAATTTAGCTAACATTACGTAGCACATTGTCGTGTTGGCAACTTTGCATCATCATTATTGAGAGTAAATATGCGCTGCAGCTTTTCCGTTAGGGGTGTCCCCCGCGAGCTACCGTGGAATGCAAAACTGTATCATATGTTGAGGCGAGAGTAGTTTATTCCTCCTTGTCACAGGACTCAGAAGCATGTGTCCCAACTCCAGCCCTCCATCGTAAGACATTATTAATCAATGATTTCCAAGATACTGACTTAGCCAACAGTTTTTTATGTAAAAATCTTTAAAAGTCAATATCCACTCTGAAAAAAGACAGTGGATATTCCCAGGCTAAGATGATGGAGATGAGGAAAAAGAAACGATAATCAATGATGAGTGGGAACATGAAAAACTCGCAAATTCGATAACGCGAATACTTAGCATAATTCAGAATTTTTTCGTGATTGCGCGAATGTTGCCAAATTTTTGTTTTAAAACGCGGAATTCCTCATTTCTTGCCGATTTTGCTATTATAATCGCGGCTATAGTAATATACTATCGATTATACGATAATATATAACTAGTAATAACAATACTCGGAATTAGCCTTTGTGGTAAGACTACCTCTAATATTTTAGTTAAACAAAAATATTTTGCAATAAAGTTTAACATAAACAGTGTATTATGCTTATATTAAGTATAAAAAGTATATACATCAAACTTTTTCGATACATTTTAGGAACACGTATTATAAAAATTTCGAATTTACTGAATTAGCGATACTCGGCTACATTAATAGTCTAGGGCCTACACGGAAAAACGTTGCAGTCGAGGACAACAAGGTTTCCATTGGTACACATGATCTTTGGATCAATTAGATCATTTTGCGATCTGGCGCCCAAAAAAAATGTCCCTTAGGACTCCAACGATGACGTCATTAAAATGGCGTCCAATTGCAACGAACATAAAATTTTCTAAATCCAATTAAAAAATATACGATATCTCGTTGTTTAGTAATAAGATTGGTGCTATGTCCATTAAATTTTTTTTCAGTGAAACGATCAACATTCACTGATCTATCGCGCGTAATATCTCCAGTCATAGTGGTAGGGTCAGATGTTGCAACGTCTCACAACCTTTTCTCACCCGACTTCTTCCTAAGATTTCTAAATTTGGTAAATTAACACAAAAATACTAGCAAGCGATTAAAAAAATGCTAATCTTGTCAAAAAGATGCACACAAAGTAATAAATTCGAATGTCTTGCTACATAGTTTAGAAAATGATTTTACTCATTTGTTGCAAAACACTGACTACATACAAAGGAAACTGTTTTTAGCTCCACTTATTTTATATATTTATACCTGCTACATAAAAGAAAATAAAATCAACGAATCTTCTTTAAGAAGGAGGGGAGATAGGAGTGGAGTGGTGAATAGAGAACAGGCTTCCCACCGTACAAGGGTTTGAACCGCGGTGGTTTTTCATTGTAGTCCCGATCCTAACTTTGGAGTAACGCGAAGAGCACTTCTCCCTCCCTAACGACCTCAGTAGGGCCACGGGTAGCTCCGTCAAGGTTCGAATTTTCCTATTCTCCTCCCACAAACTCCTCATCCTTTCCTTCCCCTCTATGGGACTTTCTAGTCCCAATCTCGCCTAATAAAGACGTTTTATTATTATTATTATTACCGTTCCTCCTCAGAGATTTTTACTATTACCTTCTCCATTTTCCTCCATAGCTGTTTATCTAACCTGTTCCCGTATCCTTCTTTGTCGCCGACTTCCAACGTAATAGGTAGTTGGTGAGTACTTGTTTCCCCAGTTTTCCTTAAACCTTGGTCCTCATCTCAGTTCCCTTAAAGAGTTAAACAATCCTCTCGTTTTCCGGATTTCATCGATGAAAATATTTTCATGATAAATAATTTATTATTTTTTGAATGCCTAAAATTTTAGCTAATATAATTATATCATTGCCATTTTAATTTTTATTGTTTTCTCTTGAAATAGTGTAACTCAAACTGAGTAATCCAATAGGGGCAGGTAATAGCAGAAATTTCTACCGTCCTACCCGTTACTTTCTTCATCCTTTTTACTTGATTCGTAAATGTCAATCCTCATCACATTTTCATTTTTTCCTTTTTAATTCAAGCCCTCCATTTTGAGGGTTTGGAGCAACTTCATTTTTAAATTTTACATTTTTGAGGATTCATACTCAAAATTTCCACTTCTACCTGCCCTTCTCAATCATTAATCAGTTCGATTTACATGATTTCAAGATAAAAACAACAAAAATTAATGTGGCAATGATATAATTAAATTATTTAAAATTTTAGGCATTCAGAAAATAATAAATCGTTTATCATGAAAATATGTTTATTGAGTGTTGTCTATTTTTACAACGATTCCTTCCGAAATCGTCCTCATTGAATTCATTGGTCGCTCAATCCTTGGTTGACCGTAGCCCTCCATTCTTCCCTTTCAAATGCTAGTCACTCCGCGGTAGTTCATCTCATGTACGCTCTTCATTATTCAGTGTACGTATTTGTCTCTTGACCCTCCTTTTTTCCTTCAATGATACTTTTCCCTCAATTTTTCCCTCAATTACATCCCTCACAAACCCATTTTGCCTCAGGATGTGACCTATCTCTCTGATTATTTTCTGATGCACAGTGTTTAGTTTGGCCCTTTCCTCTTCTACGCTCCTGTTTACATGATTTCATATTTTATCCGTCCACTTGATATACAGCACCCCTCCTTCAAAACCCAACTCATGTTCCACTCAAATTAGTCCCTTGACCTTCGCCCTGATCAATCACCTCCTCGTTTTGGCCCCAAATTCTTTCGAAGGTTTTTCTCTCTCCTTTAACCCGTTTTTCCACCAATGGATTCTAAGTATTATCGTCCCGGCTGCATACAGTACCATGTTCTTCACCGCTGCATTTTGATGTCTGCTTATCGCGTTCGTTTATTTGTTCTTTTTGTAGTACACTTCCCTCGTCACGATATTGGCTACCTTCATCTACTAGACCCTTTCTTTTACACTTTCACAGGCTCTTCCAGCAATATATTCAAGCTGCCACTCAGACTTAGCTACCTTCCGAATGGCTCCGCTTACGTTGTCCGATCCCATAGGTACTGTACAGGAGGCATGTCAAACATGCAACCCGAGGGCCGCATGCAGCCGGTGAATATTCCGTTTCAATTTTTTAACCTGCGGTTTTAAATGTATTTGCTGCTGTTGCATCCAAGTCTATGCTCCTCTTTAAAATTCCGTTGTTTTTTTTTCGTTTAACTACTTCCTAATTCAGCATTTTTGTGATATGAGTCACTAAATGTAATGGTATCTTCCCAGAGTTATTTAAGACCTCCTTGTGATTCCTGTGTTTAAAAAAGGGGATAGACATGACGTTCAAAATTATCGACCAATAACTATTCAATCTGTCCTGGCCAAAATATTTGAAAGCTTAGTCACTGATAAACTTTATTCTTTAATTGATAATGCAATGAACAACATGGATTCAGAATGGGTAGATCCACCATCACTAACTTGGCAGTTTTTCAGCATGATGTCACCTTACTCTTACAACATCACTACCAAGTTGACACCATTTATTGCGACTTCACCAAGGCATTTGACAAGGTGAACCATACCTTGCTACTTCATAAATTGTAGTTATGTGGTATTTTCGGATCTCTCTTATCCTGGTTAAAAAGCTATCTCTCTGACAGAAAAGTTTTTGTAAAAATCAATAACTCAAAATCCTTAAGCTTCACAGCATCATCTGGGGTTCCTCATGGATCACACCTTGGCCCTATTCTTTTTCTTATATACATTGATGATATTGGTTTTGTTATTCAACCAGCAAACTATCTCCTTTATGCTGACGATTTAAAACTTTCTTACCCTATCGATTGCTGTAATGATTTTGAGGTGCTGCAACAATGTATTGTTAGGTTAAGTGAATGGTGCAATATGAATCATATATGTACAGCTTAATATAAGTAAATGTAATATTGTTACTTATTATAAAAATAAGGCTCCTATTTTATTTGAGTATAAATTATTAGGGGATACTCTTGCTAGAGTTTCTTTCATTTCCGATATAGGAGTTGTTTTTGACAGTAAGTTATGTTTTAATATGCACATCGAACACATAGTGGTGAAGGCCAACAAGACGTTAGGCTTTATAAGTAGGATTTGTAAAGATTTTATTGACATTTTCTGTTTTAGATTACTCTATATCTCTTTGGTTCGATCGTTATTGGAATTTGCCTTTCATCTGGTGTCCTTATTACTACAGCAGTATTAATCAATTGGAAAGCATTCAATTAAGGTTTCTCAAGACACTTAAACATAAATTTAAACGTGAGTCAGTTTCCAACACCGATGAATTGTGTCAAATCTTAAATCTTCCATCCCTACCTTAGCGGAGGAAGAATCTGGGAATGTTTTTCTTATAAAAAATATTGAGTAATGACATTAGATCCTCAGAGTTACCATCATTGATTTCTTTTAGAGTTCCTGCTGTATATACTAGAAGTAACCATCTTTTTGCAATTCCATTTTCGAACATTTTAGTAAAAATTTACCATTAATACGTTCGGGAAACTGCAATTTGTGATAAGTTTGATTTTTTTAATTCCTCTTTATATTCTCTTCAAAATTTAGTGCGTATGGATGTGTAATAACTATTTTATAAAACTTGGTGTGCAATATTTTATGTTAATGTTAATTGTTTAAGTAATTGTATAAATAAATGTTTTTTCTTTTTATGTCAAACCTTGTATTTTTATACTTTAGTGTTTTGTAAAAGGGCTCCATGCCCGTGAAATAAATATTATTATTATTATAAACCATATTTGTGGATACTAAACTATTCCTTGGTATATTTCGTATTTCTAAATTTGAGAAAGAAAATAATCTGCAATAATTTTCATTAAACGACATTAACTAATTGCCATGGGTGACCCTCACGAAAACACCGAAGTGACCCATGTGTACGACGGGGTGCCCTCAGTTGGACATGCCTGCTGTGCGAGCACTCTAGTGATGGGCACCAGCCAACGGTTGAAAATGTTATGCTGCGGTTCCCTTTGCTTCCTTCCTAAAGAGTAGGCTGATTCCGACACCGAATTTATCGCCACTCTTCCTAATAATCCTAAATATCTATTGACCTATCCACAGAGCCACGATAGCTCCAATAACATTAGATATTGGTCATCTCCAGCAAGTATCCAGCCTATTCAAAGACGGATTTACGCCAGCAAATAGCGGTGGCGGGACAGGGTGGCAGTCGCATGTGTCAAATGAATCGTCAAGGAGAAGAAGGCTCTAGTGGAAGGGTTCAGCTAAGAACCGAAAGAGATAGGACAGCACACAATAAGCGACGCCAACAACATGACTGAATTTCATTTTAGACGACGGGAAGTTGCCAGGAGCGCGTTTCACGACGATGAAAACGAAGATGCATCAAAGTATACTGATATTGTTCACATCCCATCAGAGAAGTTCATCTAAATATTTGTAAATAAACAAACATAAAGCATTTTAGGTTACTTGAATGACAGCATTTTGAAAAGGGCAAAGAAGGCTATCGATCTTGGAAACCCTGAGATATCAAGCGCTAAGACTGTGTAAATTAGACCAGTGCGGAGCCAGTCCGTAAGGAATGGACTCTTTCACTGAAATGTACATACCGAACACCTGCCACCATAATAGCCATAATGAAATGATAAATAACATCGTTTTCCACTAAAGAAGTTACTTATTTACGACCAGGGTTTCATCGCTGCGCGACATCATCAGTTACAGAGCTTGTAAAACACATTGCTTAAATAGTCAAAAATGAGGGGGAAAGAAGTTATTCATCATTTCATTATGAAGGAATTCCAACAAATTACTACCAATACCATTCATTCTAATACCATAATAGTCGTCCACATACGCGCTCAGCAGTCTCAAGAGAAATTGCTAATTCTTCGACGGTTGTAGTTTCTCCGCTCCGACCCATTTTTGTAAAGTTTAGTTCACATTCATTTACTCCGTGGAAGAAGCGTGGAGGATACGCTGCTCTATTTACTTACGTGAAGTGGGAAAGAATGTATCTATTTAATTTTGTTCTTTGCAATATATTCGAACTGCGCTCCCTATTATGGTTATGAATATAATAATAGGTACCGAACAAGGATGTTTTCTACATTCCTGATATGTATGTACATTTTGATACTGAAAACCGGCAAATCAACACTTAATGGGGCTTAAATGTATATTTTTTGTAATTATTACTTTATTTCATCTTTTTTCTTCATTTATTGTTATACTTTTCTTATTTTAGTAATATACCCCAATGAAATACCCATGTAAAATACCTCATGGGCCAGAAAGGCCCACGATAATAAATGAATTGAATTTACACGATTCGGTGTCGATAATACGCTCCGAGGCGTTGTCGAAAGGGTACAAGGATATGGAGAGACGTGGGGGAATCAAAAAGGAGGAGGAGACGGGGGTTGGGAGAGGGGGTATATAGATGAGGGGGGGTGGATAGTGGCGATGCGAAGAAAGGTGGGGGAGGGGGAAGGTGGAATAACGCGGGACGACCCCCTTGGGGAATTTGTGTACCAAAATCTTATCGGCGTGTCGCTGGGTATGAGAAGAATTGACTGCACGTCACGGTGGGAGAGAAGGTTGACGCCGGGAGGATATGCCGGAGAGAATAGCAAGGAGGAGGAGGGGCGAGAGGATGGAGGAGCGGGGAGGAGGGTGGCGTGGGAGTTAGAACCGCAGGGAGGGCGAGTTTTTGGAGGCGAGGCGAAGGCAAAACGTTGGGTTTTGGACTCTCCGCGCTCCCTCCCCCCCTCCACCCGACACCATTAATCAAGAGAGATATGACAGCGAATTTGTATGCGCGCGATATTGCACATGCCAGAGTCTATTTGATTAATATGCGATTGCAAATAGCAGCCCATTTGCCAAAGCCGAGATTAAATTTTAATGGTCTTCAGCATCCGAATTCGATCAGTTTCGGTTGCTGGGGTTTTAGGTGCGGAGGGAAGAGCATAGGTAGTGGGCGGGGACACTGTGGAGAGAGGGGAGGGGGGTAGGAAATCAGGAGGGGTGAGGGAAGAGTTAGGGGATGATGAGTACTGGATATCACAGGAGGGGAGAAGGAAGAAAGAAGACGGCCTGCTATTTTTACGCTGGGAGGAAATTATTGGTGGAAAGTGAAGAGAGAGGGCGGGAGAGAGGCGGGAGGTGGAGGTAAAGAACATAAGAAGAGGATGGATACCTTTTTGTGGATGAAGAAAAGAGAGATGAGGGAACAGTAGCGGAATAATAGAGAAGAGATTACGGGTGGGATCACGGTTCTTTCTTCCTCGTATCGATATAAAAAAATCAAACCGATTTAAAACAACAGTGCTCTTAGTTACTGTCCAAAGAAGGCACTCCATTCATTAAAATTAGTGATTTAAAGCACATGATACAATTTGAAGAATGAAGATCACGTTTACGCTCTCACGAGCGCCATTGATCACTAGTGATAAAACAAGAGGAATGGATATGGAGCAATGGATCCATGGCCGGGCCCGTGGTACTAAATTGTCGTGGGCGGAACATCCTAAAAAAATGACCAATGGCATCCTTGTCAAATATTGATTCTAAATGGCATCATTTGAATTTATCGTAGTTTAGACGTCAGGTTTCCTTAATCAGGCTTTACACAGGCAAGATTCCACGTTTCCGAACCCCTGGTATGTCATGGTAATGACGTTACAACCTCAAAATTTTTTAACTTTTACTTGAAATTCCATTCGAGTTTCGTTTTTCTGAGGCTTAGTATTATCCAAGGCACAAATCCTTAGGCTGTGGCTTTTCCAAGCCAGTTCACTTCACACGAACGTACAAGATTGACCAAGGAGTCAATCATCATTTACAAGGGTGTCCAGAACACTTCCTTTCCAAAAAGTGAGAACAACTGTACTAAATGCATGATGAACGGCCAGTTGCAGGAACGACACATATTTATTCGACAAAGTTATAGAACCTATAAGCCATGGGAACCATAAAAATAGGTGTTGCTCAAACATTCGATAAATTTATTGGTTTCATAGCTTGTGGCGTGGAGTTCCTTAAGTAGCCAAGATGGCGGATGCGCAATGAACCGCTAGGAGACTTGACTACTAGATAAAAGAGTTGTTTTGAGACAAATTACCACTTAATTCACTCTTACTTATTAATTATTATGTGCATTAGCTATTATTCAGAAGCTAATCTTTCATAAATTTTATCCGACGGTGGAAGATTAGATCAAATATTCGAAGCTATTGACTAATGGAAAATAAGTTATGTAACTAGTACATGTATTCCTGCTACCCGAATATTTTTAAGAGATCTTTAACTTTATGGATCTCATAACTATTGATTCCATGACTAAATGTTCTTGCAACAGGCCATAAGTTAGTTTGTGTCTCAATTAACGTCCGCACATAAGAATTGCTTACATCCTAAAGTTTTCAGTAACAGGCGGTCTTGGTCCACACTACATCGCATAATCGATACCGTACTATTTTAGAAATTTCCGAGATTGCTGCGACAAAAGTTCGTCATTGTCGAGGCTCGGAAATTCCAAGGCCTCTGCGAACAGGGCATCAGGATGAGGAAATTACTGCAGGAAAAAGGAAAGGAGCGAGATCGAGAGAGGTTGAAGCAAAGAGTACGGAAAAGGAAGGATATGTTTTTTACGGTAAAGAGGGAGAAAAGGAGAAAAAAGGCGGGAACAATAGAGAAGAGGATCAGGATAAGGTGCTCGCGCCGACAAACCCCGGGAAGAAATGAAAGTTTTCCGTGGGTGTATCTCGATGAAAGGGAGGGGGAGTGAAAGTTTGGCGGAGTTGGGTATGAGAGTCACCTTACGAACTATACGTCGTCGGGACATAAAAAGACCGCGCGAGCCTCGTGGGAGAATATACAGGAGAGGGAGACGATTAATGGAGAATGGATGGCGGAAGAGAAAAGAAAAGGCAGGCGTCTATCGATGGAAATTTGAAGGTACAGCGCAAAGAACGAGAGAAGAATGCAATGGCAGAAGTCTAGAGATAGGGGCAGCAAATGACACTAGTTTTCGGTAAGTTTAAATGCAAAAAAGGAGGAAGATTTGTGCGTCCATATTAATATAATTTGCGGAGAAATAACCACAATTGGTTGATTCAAAATTTGGCGAGTCGATCAACAACTGAAGTCGCCTGCATCATTAATGACAAGTACGTAGGTTGATCAGGAATGGACAATTGAGGGATGGAAGAAGGGTGGAGTGAAACTTCACGTCGGCTTAAGCCTATTCTGACTGAAAGGTTTAGTGTCTCATCCGTAGGATGGAATGCAATACTTGGAAGTATTCTCCCAAGTAAACAAGTAGGGATAGGTAGTGTAGATAAGAATTTTCCATTGGATGATGAATTTATCTTACCTAATTCACAGGGGAAATAAAAGCTTTCATCGAATAATTGTCTTTTCCAGACATGAAAAACCGTGAGTATTGTAGTAAACAAGAAATTTGCACAGCACAAATATTTTAAAAAGCGGCAGTTATTTTGCACGAGCTATTTAATTCTCAATTACTACCAAAAAAAGTAATCCCCTGGATTTTCTCACATTTTTGAACATCCCCAATGCTTATACTCGACACTGATCCCCCTGAAACGAAGTCCTGGCTACGTCACTGCATACATGTCCTATTATAAACGCGTCGCTCTGCACACTGTAACTCTACGTTGTGCGCGCCACTCCTCTATAGCTGGCTGGCCTTTAGAATTTCTTCTTTCTTTTCAGCAAACGTAATTAACAGTCATAGGTGTAGGCATATTCATCCAAAATCATCAAAATACGGCGAATTTATTGATGTTATTTGGGGTTCAAGTTCTACAAATGCTCTATTGGGTTTATACCACCGTCGGGTTTAATTCCTCAAAAATATTCGGAAAACAAAAATTTTCCGTCATTCCCAACATGCAGACAATAGGTACTCTGGTCGAATGGGGAGGGATTCAATCCTCCTGATTCCCCCCTCTCCTACGCACCTGGTAGGGATCAGTATTCCAATGAAGAATCCCCGCTACCGCCGAGATTCGGACACAGGGCTTCGGAATGGGAGGGCGGTATCGTAACTACGACAGTCACCCGATCTTCTGGAACCAAAAGGATAGCACAAGGATAAGAAATAGGAAATATAGGACTCCGTTTACTAGCAGAATTAAAATACTTCGTATTATCCATAATAAACTTAGGACCGACGCGGGTCCCAAGGGCTAAATATTTTGAAGTTTCATCAAAATCATAGCGAGACATTTTTCCGTGAAAATGATTGTTTCACTCTTAATCCTGGACGCTATTATTCGTTATTGACCTGGACTACTCATGGGCTATAAAAGTTTGGCAATATTTTCAAGAACGCCATCCACCAATTAACAAGACAAACACGTCAATTTTTTACACAGCACATATCTCATCAGGATGTTATGGATAAGGTTAAAGAGGTAACAACTCCAGGATTTCCGAGAAAATAAATGGATTACCATGCAAGTGCCTCTTAAGCATCAGATTGCTATATTCAATTTGTTACCCTACGCGATTTTTATATATGAGCTGTTTACATTCACTAAAACCATCGAGTCATCATTAGAACAATAAAAATTACATAACATTAATAATTACGTCAACTATTAGAAAAATAAATCCTTCCGTCATTGCGTGAAATATTTAGTTGTCCTGAACAAGTGTTGTGGAAATTGCATTCTCTTCAAACTTTCAGATAATTATAAATCAAGTGCGCTAATTATGTCCCCAAGTATTTTCAAGCTTTCAGGTTTCTCGTTTTTCTTTCCTTTCTATTTCAACGGCCAAAATCGTTTCCTACTAAAAGGATTTGTGTATTTATCTCATTACGAACCTAATATACTTCCATTGAAGAAAGAGGCCCAGTATTATACGTGAAGGGGGTAAATTGCATCCCCTTTGTTATTCTAAAAATTCCACCACATTATTCTTCATCTTTATTTATTTTACAAGTTTTTTTTCCTGATTCCAGAATATCAGCTTCATGAGAATATCCTTTCAGAGTTTTCAAACCATTACATATTATAAGAGTATTTTTCTTAATCAAATTTAATCTGCTCCAAAAATTGGCTTAATTTTAAAAGAAGAATCAACATGCAACAGGGAAAATATTGCACCATATTTTGTAGAAGGAATATGAATGGCTCTATCCAATTAATTAATAACTTCCTCTTTTGACTATTCTCCAAATGCGCAGTGCCATTAAAGATCTGTATATAACAACCGTATCAACATTTTTCACTATTTTATTAATTTATCTGCAAATAAACTCAAACAAGCGGTTTCATTATACCAATTACATTCAATTATGCAACCATCACTATTTTCAATAATAATAATAACAGCTTTAGAACTAGATACACAAAAGAATTGGAGCTTTGACGAAAACATTATTTCCACAAGCGTTATTCATTCTTTTGGTTGGTTATTTATTTGGAGGAGGCGACAGATATTAGCGACATTGAAGGCATGTTGAATGGTTGGTAAGTGAAGGACTCTATATGGAATAAAGCAAGGGTGAACAGAAACCAGGACAGCCAAATGCGTGATGTCATTAAAGAACTGCACATAACAACTGTATCAACATTTTTTACTTTGTAGTTTATTAATCTTCGAATAAACTCACCCCAACAGTTTCATTCCAATTGCATTTAACTATGGTTGTTTTTCCATCACTATGGTTTGCTTACACCAATTGCATCACTACGGCTGTTTATTTTTATACCATAATATCATATTGTTTCCCTTTTTCCTTCCTCATACTTTTGCATTGGTCTTCTTATATTAAATATTCAATTCAAACTTTGACTTTAACGGTTGCGTGATCTTAAAGAAAGGCACTAACGGTAACACAGGCAAACGTCCAATCCTGTACTATTTATATGTATAGTGCATCAACATTTTTCACTATTTTATTAATCTATGTGTGAATAAACTCATACGGTTTCATTATAATCATCATTCAGAAAATACTACACAAGACTACTTTCAGCAAATACTACATAAGAATACTATACTAAGTTTCATCATTCAGAAGATACTATACAAGAGTACCAGTCTTGAAGTGCTCGCCACATAACTATCTCTTAAGAATCGGGATGCGAATCAATTACTCCAGCCACCATAACAAACTTAGTACTTTCTTTTCAAGACAGTCAAAATACTTAGCATCTGTTTTTCTTATTTCTAATTCTTTTTGACGATTTATTCTGATCTAAACGTTAATATGGTTGATATTGAGATATCAAAAGGGTTAGCTCGCAAAGGCTATTCTTCTAGTAATTTCTACCTCGATTTTATTTTCGTTATCGATAACATTGATCATAACTAAAGGTGGTAATGTTTTCAACCTGTTTCAAGACCGTGTAGTTTATTTTTATACCATGATATCATATCGTTTCCCATTTTCCCTCCTCATACTTTTGCTTTGGTCTTCTCCCATTAGATCTTCAATTCAAACTTTACGAAGTTTATGGAAGAAGTGTTTAAAGCAGAAGTCTAACAATGAATGCGCTCCAGGTTTGGTTGATGTTTAGGGCATAGTCTCTGTTGTAATTACTTTCGTTCTTATGGTTTCCGGATAAACCAGCAATTCAACAAAAAATGCGATTTCAATTTAAATCAAAAGTGGCGAAGGACAAGATTTAAATTTCCTCGGTCGTCTATGAGGCGTCATCAGGATGAAGCATATGCGTCAAGAGAAAAAAGGAGAAGAATACGGCTGAAGGGGATGCATTGGGTAATGGTTTTGACGGGAAGGGGATCGCAGATAAGAAGGGGAAGAGGCGGACGAGGGAGGATTAAAGGAGGGAGGGTGGCGAAAGAGGGAGGGTCGTAAATTAGGACGGAATCAAAGCGAGAGGATTTGTGAGGGACGGAGAGAGCACGGACATGAATCACTGTTAGCCTTAGTACGGAGACACACACACACACATGAGGAGTATGTGGTAGAGAGACAGTGCAGAGAGGCATAGCAAAGAGGATAAGAGAGGCGAATGTGATGGGAAGGGGTGGCGAGGGAGGAAGGCACACGAGGAAAAAGCAGGGACAGTGAGAAGATTAAGGTATCGATGTAACTATCACGCAGAAAGGATACGAGTTCGTAAGGACCAATATTAAAACGAAATGACTCGAAGTGAAAATCATAGCGTACACTATTGCATCAAGCAGTTCTTACAGCTCCATCAGTTAGATGAGATAATGTAACGCATATAAAAGGCAATAAAGGAATATTTGGATTCGAATCAACCCTCAGGACATTACAATCAATGAAACTCTGTCAAAATTTTCCACGAGATTTATTCTATGGAATGAAATACATTTCAACATTTTTCCGTAATCCTCATTAAGAGACCCTATGGCTGGAAAAGGAATTAAAGATTTAGGAGTCGAAACGAGCCATATTTAATAAGTAAATCCTATGGAACATTACTACTGAGACTCATCGATTATAAAGATGTATACTCGCTTAATTTCAACTCTCGCAACATATAGAATGCCAAATCGATATTCATAGAATAAGAAACAATAATACATTAGTTTATTGCATTATTGTATTTCGAATATTTAATTCTGATGCGTCTTTAATCCAACTTGACATTTCAGAAGAAATAAATCCAGTTGTTTTCATGTTTCCACGAACGCTGCAAAACCAAATATTTTCCCTCAAATTATCTCGGACGCAAAACATATTCCAAATGCCATGCAATTTCAAATACTGAGATCTAGATGCGTGAGTGCACCACGAAAACTTTCCTGTAGAGTGTTACCGGAAGCAGTATGGGAGCTTTTTATCGCGACTGCTTTAAATATACCTATTCCTAGAAGGGAGGACAGTGTTGCCCCCCGGGTAACCTTTTAGAGAGTGCGTGCCAAAATCGGCCAAATCTCTCACACAAAGTTTTTCCACGTACCAACCTAATGCTTTTTAAAACTTATTATTTGATATCTTGATTTTTAATTGCAAATAATAGTGTAAATCAAGCACGATTAGCAAATAATAGTTTACAGCACGATTAAATGTCATACCGAAGGAGGATTGGATAAATAATTATAAGAGATAATGGTATGATCCAATGGCAAAAGATACACTTGATAATGCCAGAAGATTCAATTGGTGTAGACCCTATTGACTTGAAAGAACTGGAAAATGCTCTGAATAAAACAAAGAATAGAAAAGCCGCTGGCATAGTTGGAATTGATTGGGAGCTGATAAAGTATGGGGGTAGAACGCTAGTAGGAAGAATTCTACATTTGTACAACATGTGCTGGACAAAATACGAAATCCCGGATGCGTGGAGGCGTGCGCTCGTAGCAATAACACAGAGAACTACAGATGTCAAAGTCTCCTAAATACTGCATACAAAATATGTAGTAAGATAATTAATACTAGGCTACAAGCTATATCTGATTATATTTTACCAGAAGAATACAAGCTGGCTTCCTGGAAGGAAGATCTTGTATTGACGATGTTTTTACATTAAAACAAATTATACAAAAACGAAGAGAATTTAACCTTGAGACGCATCTAGCATTCATAGATTATGAACAAGCATTTGATCGTGTTAAAGATACATGTTGTGGTCAATTATGGAGAGAAGAGGATTTCCTAAACACTTGATAAAAGTTACTCAGGGCCTATATAAAACATCAGAATTGTGATCGATACTGGGAAACAGATGACTCAAGAAATTACCATTAACCAAGGTGTTAGGCAGGGTTGCAGTATGTCATCAACTTTGTTTAACCTGTACATAGATGACCTTATAAGAAATTGGAAGGAAGATAATATGGCGCCAGGCATAGAATTGGGACCCTCTCTGTAGATTTAAAAACATTGCTATTCGCTGACGACCAGGTTATTAATCAAAATAGAGGAGATAAATTAAAAATGGCGGCTCATAAATTACATCGAGTAACATATGTAACCTAAAAATTTCAATAGCAAAAACAAAAACAATGGCATTCTAAGGAAACAATCCAATAAGAACAAAAATTGTTATAGAAGATAAAATACTCGAACAGGTATTCCACTTCCAATTTTTAGGATGTGAGGAACACTTCCTATATTTAGGATGTGATATAACTTATGAAGATGATAGAGCTATCACAAATAAAATAAACAATTTTCAGAGGATAAGTCGGACAATAAGAACTTTAAAAGGCAAAACAAGAAAAGAAACCCAAATTAAGTCCTATAAGAAGATGGCAGTCCCTACAATGTTGTATCGGTCAGAATGTTGGACAACAAAACAAAAAGAGCTTAAACAAATAGAGTCATCTGAAATGACATTTCTTCGAGCAGTGAAGGGGTGTACAGGAAGAGATAAATTAAGGAGTACATCTATAAGAGAGGAACTAGGTGTTCGGGCAATATCAGATAGGTTGGTAGAGTACAAAAATAAGTGGAAAGAGCATGTACAGCGAATGCCTAAAGAGAGGTTTCCAAAGCAGGCTTTGGGTTATAAGCCATTAGGGAAAAGGAGTGTTGGGAGGACAAGGTTGAGATGGTGATGTGAAGTTGGAACAGGCTGAAAGCCGAACCCTTGAAGGAAGAAGAAGTGTGAATCAATTAATATTGGATGTATGAAAACGTTAATACAGGACGTTAAGTTGTTAATCCCGTTAGTCCGTCAGTTTGACTTAACTTGGCCCAACTGACCACCTCCGGTGCCCTCAGCCTCTTTTATAGCCTAATGAGAAACTGAACGCTTTTTCAGAAGTAGGATGGCTTATCCACGTGGGGATTGACCCCAACGGTGAAAGGCATCGCCACAAGATTGAAAATAAATTGGGTAAGGACTTGTTGCGCGTGCCAAAAACAAGTCATCGGTATGTCACGTTAACACGCTCGCCAAGAATTAGCCACCCGTGTCATAGGATGAAAAAAAAAGAAGAAATTGGATTAGGATATTGCAGTATTTGAGAAATTCGTGTGGCATAGGTTATAAAATGTACCATAACTAACCGGTACAGGGCCTGAGCCGATACATGGCATCCCACTCACTGCTCTGGTAAATTCTAGTAAACATATATACGATACAATAAATTATTTGAAAAACTTGAAGAGTAATCCTGAACTCGGGGGATTGGGTTGGTGTAGTAGCTAGGGTAGTGACCTTCCACCCCGAAGGACAGGGCTCGAATCCCGGAAATATTTCACTAGAATCCCGATCCCTGCTTGGATGCCATGTATACATCTACATCTACCTAATACCCTGCAAGCCGCCGCATGGGCGTTGTGCAGGGAGTGTTAGGTCACCAGCCGTGTAAAGATTAAGTTTTTTTGGAAGTAAAATGGTGATCTGTATTATACGAGTGTATTTAGAGGAGCTCAGTTTTTATAGTGATCGTTTGATGGTTTATTGTGCGCAGAAAGAACGAGTTTTTGTAGCAATCTGTTCGGCAGTGTATCACTCTTTATTTTTTTACTTTTATTTTTCTTTATTTTATCGCATCTGTCAGACCTAGAGATGTAGTGAAGAGTCATGATGATATTCTCTGTGTCGCTCTGAAAAAAATCAGTTCTGAATTTCTTAAGCAACCTAAGCCTAGCGTGTAGCCTCCGAGTCTCTAGGTGCTCCCACCTTAATCTCTCTATAAGTAGTGAGACACTATACGTGCGCTCGTAGCAGTTTTTAACGAAGCGAAAGCTTTTATGTAAAGCACTTCAAGCGCAGTACTCCGTCTGCCGCATGAGATGTTAAACAGAGGTCCTCTTGGAACCTTTCATTAATAGCAGGCTAATACTAAACGCCAGGTTTCTAACCACCCTTCCTCCTTTCCTCCACTAGTCCTTCCCTGATCAACTCACCTCCCTATCCTCCGTGGCGCGTATGACCTTAGTTGTCGGTTACCTCACCAAATAAGCAACCAAGCAATCATTAATGACAGAAGCCACATGCACGAAATAGTTCACGCCATCCCCAAACAGCTCTATATGGTTACCAATAATTATTGGAATTCCTGGATAAATGCACCAAGCCTATAATGATACGGCGAGAGAAGGTATGAATGGAATCATAATGAATGAGAGTAAAGGCAATTTTTTACTTAGATTAATGGAAGAATAAAAATGTATCTAAGTGGAAAATTGCATTTACTCTTATTCATTATGATGAATTCTTTTCAGCACATCAAGTCTGATACTTCTCTTTTTGGTATGAATGGAAACCATGAGGCCAATGACCAAGACAACTCCCGATTACATGCCTGAAGGTCAGTAGCCCTAAAGTTTCCAGTATCTCTGGTATTTCTTGTCGGCGAGTAAATAATATTTTACCACTATATATACATGCAATATGGTAAAATCCATTGGAATAATTACGTGATAAATTCTGCTATAATAGATTTCGTACAATTAACGCAGAAAATATATACATTAATTTGTGTTTGCCCCTTCATTACATAATAAATAAATTAAATGAATTCGACATCAAAATGGACCCAAATTACGAAAGAATAAACTTTTATTTCACGAAACCCCCTGTATGCATTTTCTGATGCGCTATAGTTTTAAAAGATAGGTTTAGTACCACTCCTCTCAGCGATCCAGCTGCAGTAGAAAAGAAAGCCCTTTTACTGCGACCCCCAAAAAAGAGTCAAAGAATTCTAAGTAGCCAATACAAGGTGTTATGAATTGATTCTATGTATTTTGATACACTGTTTGGATCATAATTCCCGAATCCTGAGAAAGAGAAATCCCAATGCTAGACCATAAACAAAAATAAAAATGCACGTCCAAAATTCTGTCAAAGTAAAAAAATCGTCCATTTGTTCGTAACGAATAATAAGGCAGAATTTTAATTTTCTCTTGAATACCACGCATTTTAACACCGGTCTTTTGTGTTCTCAAACAATATAAAATGATTATCTTACCAAAGAAACATTATTAACAACTATGATTAAAATTAACAAAGGGGTCCATCATTTTGTGAAATTCCATTCATTGTTCATGTTTGTACAAAACCATTTTTTAACAAAAATTATAAATATAATGACTGGCTTCAATGAATGATAGCCAACAATTCGATATTTTCAAAGACATTATGGCTGTTGTCCGCTGAAACAGGTTGCATTTTTCTCTTGTTTACAGAGGAGACGCGTCACTTTTTAGGCTACAAATTCTTGGTTATAACATTTTTGTATTCAAAATTCGTTTTTCATTTCATTTCATTTATTCATTCGTTTGTGTTTTATTTTTCCTCGATTAAATTAAAATTTACCTAATACCTAACATAACTTAAACGGTTATTTCAAGTACTTTTATATCTTATTTAAACAGACTATTGAACCGTAAGCTACCCAGTGGAAAATTTTCTGGGCCTCATTTCTCTTCACATTGGAATTTAAGGGTCATTCATAAAACACAAAATGAGGTGAATAATTTCACAACGAAGATAGATTTCTTTGAACTGAAGGTGATGATATATAAAATGAAAAAGGGAGAATAATTTGAAATAGAATTATTCACGCCAATCGCCCAGTTCGCACAGGCAAATCATATTTCCTTGTCACGAAGCTACGATAAGAATCTTATCTATTAAGGACAGGGTCATTCATATTTAATTAATCGACTAAGGCTTTAAAATAGGAACCTGTTCGTCAAAAAATTCTCAGATTGATTATAAAGCATCTCACCTGAGGCGACAGAGAGAACCAAAGTTATTGAAAAATAGACTTAATTACGAAAGATAAAGGAATAATCCACACTTGTAATTACGTCACTATTTCATATATCGAATCAATAATTTTACTGTATAAATCATGTCTACGGTTTTCACTCCACAATCATCAATAAACCATTTTGAATCGTGAAGAGCAATTCCCGTTCTTCGCCATCAAGGTCGCAAAATAATGTTATCTGAGACGTGTTCGTTCAATTTCTATGACTTATTGTTTGATATATCTCATGTTCCTGAAATTCGATAGCACATGGTCCTAAGCGCGCCATTTACCAAACTTCAGTCAACCAGTGACATCGGTCAATCAAATACACATACCATTCTTTAGCTCGACTTTAAGACAGCTGGTAAACACAATGAACAGAATTAAGGTTCCATACGCAAAATAATACCTTCATATGCAATGCCCAGCGAGACACCACAAGGGGATATCTGCATTTTCTAGGGCAGAGCCACAAAGAAGGGAGAATATTGGGAAACAAACCGTGAGGATAAATATGAAAAAACTTTGTTTTTATTTAGTGCCTTGTGCCTTGCTCTGTTCCCATTGCTCCTTCATTTATTGAGCATGAAGGGAGGGAATCCATCGGTTCAAAAGTACATCTTTCCAATTTTTTACTTTCGTCAGGTTTGGACTGTGGTGCGAGAAACATTTCCAAAAATCCCCCGTTGCGAGTTCAAAAGTTAGGAACTAGCGGCGTTCCGGAAAATTAACGCTATTCCTCAAAAATAAAGAAGACTCTACCTCGGCAGATTCGCATGTATCGGTGAAAGTGACCTAAACGTGAGGGCATCACGTTATTGAAGTTAAATCACAATGTTCGAAGGAAATGGATACGTGTGGCGGCTGCTAGTTGTTCCCCATACTTATTTGAATGGTCAATTATCACGTCAACTTTCAGAACACGCCTCCAATGAGTCGCTTGTCGATCAATACCTAGGTGAAAAAATATGACCAGGTTCACAGGACGCCAGCGATGGATCTAGTGTAATGGAAGCGCGAACAAGAAATCATGGAAACCAATACAAACAACACCGCACGTGTGCGTTTTTAGGCTTGTCCCCACCAAATCAATCGGTTTCCATAGTGACGTGAGGCATGGAGCGAAGGAATAATTAGTGTTTTTTTCCTTCCATTCGGCGAAAAAGTAATCAATTGCCGACACTTTTAAAAACACACCCGCGATTGAGGAAAAAAAAGAAGGCAAGGGGAGGTAGAAAGATGGATCTCTGAATCGAGGGAGGGAAATGGGAAGCAGTTACAGGAAGGCCGGGTGGACTGCGGACAAGATGAGGTGTGGGGAAGTGGCGAGATGGGGTTGGGGTGGTTAAATGAAAGAGTTTGAATCCAGGGAGAGAGGCGGCGTCAAAAAGAACCAAAAAACTAAAAGGGGTGGCTGGTTCGCTTTATCCGTCGAATGCAGAGATTGAGCGGAGGGGGAAGGGACCAGTCATTACCGCGTTAATTGGGTCAGGTCATTTTCCTGTTCGCCCGCTGCCATATCCAGGGATGAAACTGTAGGAGGAAAGAAACCAATCCAATGTGAATAATCCCAAAGTGCTGAGAAAATTTCGTTAAACACTTCCTCTAAAATTGTTCTCCCCCACGAGCGGTAGTAGTTTCGTGGGACGAGCGCATTTCCATCCGAAAGGATCACTCAACGATGAAAGGATTCGACGCGATGATGGAAAAATTAGAAGGACTGGAACGTTTTAAGGCACCTTTATCTGATTCATTCGGTAAGTAAATTGTATTTTTTTACTGCCACTTGGCCTCAAATGGAGTAAAATTGAGCGTTGCACTAGTTGATTTTAAATAAGGGTAATTTCACCGCTTCTTCCCCTGGTCGAGCAGTCATTTAGATTTGATTCCAAAATTAGATAGGAAAAACACTTTTTAAAAAGCCCAAATCTACCTTTCATTTGCGCAGATATTACCTTTTGAGAGGACACGAAAACTAGAGTTTAGAAAGCAGAGGGCTAGCGAATTCATATTCTCGAACCGGTCCTTAGAGATACAAAAAGAGACCCACGAAATATTTCTTCTCCAAAAAAGCGCTCCAGTTTCATTTATCACGTTGATTTTTCAATAAGGCTGATACTATGAGAAAAATTCTAAATACTATCTTCCTAACCTTCCCCACCTTCCTCTTTCCATTTTTTCCTTTCCTTATTTCTGATGCTTTTTTGACCGGCGTTTCAGCTTTGTGAATTCAAGCTACCATCAATGAGCTATCGATACTTCATTTTCTTGAATCCAATCATTGTAATAACCGCGAATATCTATCGAGATATTACCACCAGATAGGGGATGTATATGAGCAAAAATTTGTAATCGACTTCAAGCAGTTTTCCGGGAATATACAAAGCACACCTTTCACTAGTAATAAAATGAAAAATGTTTTTATCAAATATAGTCTAAAACACCTGTAGCTACTTTTGCGTAGTAAAACTTGTTGAAGTAAGTAATAGAGTGAAAACCATTGAATAATTCCATAAGATTTTCATCGATACCTGTAAGATACAAGGCATTTCTGGGTAAGAAAATTTGCCACTTATAAGCTCGTAAATTTGGCATTCAACTTTTCCGGATATGTTGCAAACTAATGTCAGAAAAAAGCCGTCGGTGCCACATTCTAAGAGGCTTAATGTTAAATGCTACGTTGTAAAATTGTTTACAAAATATAATATACTTATGGTAACATCCGGGAGGATATTCCAAACTCAACGCAAACGGAGCAAAAATTGTTGTTTATCAAAGGAAATGCATTCCTAGGTTAAATGAGCATTCTCCACCTAGGTAAGTGGGATATTAATCAACTGCCTACGGATCTCATAGTAAAAGGCTATTCGCCAGAATGAGAACCTTAGAGTGACCTTTAGTATATAGTGAACATATTTTCACGGTCACGATATCCAACAAGCTTAACTGCTGGAAGGACTGCGTTCTAATTACATACAGGATCGTAGATACTATTTCAGTAATTAATCAGACTGGTTAAGTTACCCGAGGCAAAAGAATAAAAGAGGGGAAGTTACAGGTAGGAGTCCGAATACTAAAGCTTTGGCCTCGATGGCGACGAGGTTGTCTTCGCCTCATGACTCTAAGGTCGCGTGATCAAGTCCCGCCTGGGTAGAATTTTCACCACGCAGGGCTTGGGTGTCAACGAGATATTTGTGTAGTTAAATGAAATACTGGTTTATGCAGACCTCATTTGGCCAATAATTGAGATGCCATTTAATATTTCATTTAATTAGATGTGGGTTAAAAGAATTCAATCCAAGAGAGGCGGATAATAAAGCTATCTTGTCATTTAAAAAAATCGAATTCATGTTGCATGTCAAAATCCTTTCTCACGCAGTCCCAGCCCAATGAGAGTACTACCGCGCAGTTCAATATATAATTTTTTATTCGAGCATCTTTACGTCCTCAGACTGCACAATTCCAACGAGAGTATTACCGCACGACTAAAGAAAATAATTTTTTCTTTGAGTCCTTTTAATGCTTATATCACGAGAAATATAAACGAAAATTTCAGTTATGTATTGTAATCTTCCATCAATGAGTACAAGTGGGGTAAGAAAGAGAATAAAACAAATAAAATTACTGATTAATATCATACAAAAAGTAATAGGACCCAAGAAAATAGGTGTTGGAATATTGGGAAGATAAGAGCAAACGTAAGCAATGAAAGCAATACAGAACTGGCAAAAATGCAATAGGATGAAATAACAAACAATTACGGGGAATCGAATGGTATTTATATCGACCGAGAAGTTGAATAGAGAAAAAGAAGAAAAATATTCGATGATTCACTTGAGGTGGAATTCACAGATGGCGGACAAAAAGATGGATTTTACAAAAGTAAAAATGAGTGTCAAGAGGTCAAGGGCCACATAATCCTGCCTTTGATTAGAAATAAGTCCATATGGCGAAATGAGAAGAGAGTAAACAAAAGGTTTTTAGCAACGATACATAACCATTATTACATCCACAAGGATTTTTGAGTAGTTGAAAAATGGAAGAAGAGATTCCCTACAGGAGGATTATAATGAGTCGTATCGGGATGAGAGCTGTCATCAAGTAATATCGGAATGCAACAATATGGGAAGTTATGTCATGGTCAATGTATGTGAGAAATTGATGGCGCCTTCACCGAGTGAAGTCGTAAGCAAAAGATGAGCGAAGAATTTTGAGGGAGCATAGCATGGAGCATTAATATTCTAGGATCAAGTTATTGAGATTTTTACAATGCGGGAGAGAAAACGGTTGGAGAACATTATTAGGAGTCATAGGAGAATAAACGAATAAATGTAGAGGGTGGAAAAGAAATGGCGATACAGGTACGTATTGCAGGAAGAACTTCGAAGACTTAGGATGTTTCAGCACATAATAATAGAATATTATACATAATGAAAGAGGAGTGTTTAAGGCCGCCAAATAGGAGAAAATACTTGGACTGTAAATAAAAATAGAGGTAAAAAACAGAAAATTTGAAAGGCGTGAATCAGAAAAGAAATACAAAAAATTATAGCCTCAGGTAAATGCTCTTCCGATGTGCACTAAGATACGTTAAGCTCATAAAAAAGGTCTTCCTAAAATTGCGCGAGAACTGTGAACCACGTATAATTTATAATGCCCAATTTTTGAACTTTATTTACACACAATAACATAGATTGCAATTATATTACTAAAATACTGGTTCGAGAACCTTGTCATTGCTAAAGACTCTTTACAAATTTAGTTAAACATAAACTTAAACAAGAACAGGCTTTACTTACATGGCTCACGAAATACACTATAGCCAAAACTTGATAAGGACGCAAAGTCAGAAATGATTCACCTCTGCGAACAAATTAATTAAACAAATGGACCTCGTGCCGCACGAGTCTGAGCCAACAAGGTGGAAAAATAAAAATAAATGCTCACATGCTTCCTCTCACGAATTCTAATAATTGGATGATTTTTCACAATCATGAACAGATCATTGAAATACTAAATGAACACAATCACAGACATTAATAATTCCACATAACACGTCACTACCTTTAAATGAAACATTGTACCTAAAAACAAACTGATACAACATAGTTCATATTGATAAAATTAGCGCTAATCCATCCCATCGTGGGCTCAGTGCCTCGTATACGTCTCTAATTAACCCACTAAAACACAAATACCGCTGAAACGTGAGACGAGGCTATTTTAGTACAATACGATCTCATTTAAAGTCAAAATTGGTTGCGGTATTAAGCACTTGGAATCCTGTCCCACTCCTCTCCATTCCACACGGTATATCATCGCGTACGACGTCCGACGTTACAAGTCCGACACTTTGATCCTGACTCCCTCTCTTGATCACAGTTTTCGTCCCGGGGTGCCGATTCTAGCATCCCCATTCCGGCACAACAACCATTCAACCTCAGCCCGCCTCGATCTCAAGTCAAACATAACAGCATTATAAGTACCAAACATTTCTCGTTACCTCGCTCACCCTCACCCCACTTCCACAGCTGATTCTCATCGAAGCCTTTCTCCCTAACAACAACCTCCACAAGTTTGCGCTATCTTATCGCTGTCTTCGTCATGCTGTCTCCCTCTCGACTCCTTATCCCATCACCTCCCTCGATAATCTTCCATCTATTCGCTCCTCTCAAATATCTTAAATTAATTTGCCTTTATATCTATCAACCAAGCGCTTGATTTAATCTCGAACCCAAATTCAACGCTTTTCCATCGACTCACCGAACTATAAAGCTCCACAAATCGGATTCGGAAAATGTAGATATAATTTCGCTTGGAGAGAGATAGGTCCTAAAATTCCACGGTTAAATTCACCAGTCAGTGGTTGATGAGGCGTTTTCTGATTACCTGTACCATGCAAGCCTTCGGAAGGCACCCGGTGTTCTATAAAGTGGCTAGAACAGAACAGGTTTTTCATCTCATTTCACTCATAGTCCACCTCTACAAGTAGTTATCAGTGAAATATCTTCTATGCACGCTACCAAGACGTATTTCTCGAAAGAAACTAATGATGATTTATAAATAAGACAAATTATTAAATTCACGCAATAAGGCGTGAAATTAAGCTAAGAGGAGCTTTATAAAGTCCATCATGATGAAAAGAAACACTTATCAATTACTCACAAATCCAAAATTGCAATTATTGACATAAAAAAGTTACAAACTGTATTAAGGGTTTCTTTTTGCTTAGTTGATAGAATATAACAGTTTCTTGTTTAACTTAGAATCAGTTTCATAATATACGTTCAACTCTAATCCTAATGTGTCGTAGCATTTCATTAACTTGACCTGGATTGAGAGTTTTGGATTTGTATATTACATCAGTTGGTCGGAGAGTCGGCATGAGTGCTGTCAATGGAATACTTTGGTCTTCAATGCGAAAAAATTCAGCGTCAGGCTTTACCGGGCCTAAGAAATTTTTTAACAAGCTGAATCGTCAGCATCACATTTAAGGACCTCCTGATAAAACACACGAGAATGGCTGGAAGCACATAAAATATGACTGGCTGTAAAGTATAATTACGGAAACCCAAAGAGCACAAAAGATATGTTGGGTTGATAAACATAATGAATGTAAACTATTGTGCATTACGGGTGATTCCGTAAAGTGAAACTCCGTGGCTAGTCCCGGATAGCTTAAAATCTATGAAAAATCTAGTTTACAATTATCGCACCGAGTTCAGACACGAAAATTGACGCAACTTGAAAATGGGCAAAGAATATGTTTCCCATGTACAGAATAGAATTTTCTCGTCGCTATATCGTATATAATATTCTATATATAGATTTTGGGTCCATGTATCCCTCGATATAGAATCATTTCAGGGTAAAAGACCTAAGTACATAATACTCAGCGATCGTTTGACTCATGAAAGAGATGAGACAGAACTCACAGGACTCATAGAAACCCAAAGCAATCGGACTCAGGTTCCATTGCATAAGTCATACGTTAAAATATCACATCTATAACTGACAGAAAAACTTTTCTCGTTCCTTCAGCAAAATTTATTTTTAACTTGACTGCACAACAGAACAACCCAAGAGAAGAAAAGCATATTTTCGTTCTAAAAACGACGGAAAGGGGTCTTCGCCACGCCAAAGTCGTGTTTAAACATGTAACTTAGTGTATGCTGCAAAACATCATGAATTAATGATAACGCCCGCTTGTATAATATATTGAATATTTACAATGTGAAATCATTACACACATGTGATGCAGGGCTCGAATTGTTATAAAGAAATCCAAAACATTTTCAATAAATGATTTATTTTATTTGTCGAATATTTTCATTCTCATCGCTTTTAATACGCCGAAATAACCGATGTAGCTGTGTGATTAGCAAAAACTCAAAACGTTCCGGTCAAACAATGCGTAAAAACAAATTCATATAATATAAACTATTGAGAGCATTTTAGCCGTGATAGAAAATATTATTTTTATTCAATCATGTTCGAAACCAATAAACTTTTGGATACGTGCTACGAACGGAAAAAAGCTGAGCATGCTTATAACTTAAAATGTCTTTTTTTAGCACGTTCCAATGACTGCATAAAAGCCACGTAGAAAAGAGAAAGTCGTTACAAAAGCAATTTAATTCCCTCCTACAGCAAGAATTACTTCAGGGACTATACCTAACTCGTCCTCTTGTGATATATATCGCACATTACCATTAACTGTTCACAGGGGAAATAATGTCGGCACAATGCCCTACTTTGCATTAACCATCACACGTGTCCATTTGCAAAACACCATCACAGTGGACCATGTCCATCAGACACCTCGATTCGCAAACTTGTTCCCGCATATGGCCATCGCGAGCAGTCCGCGAGGATTCAACGTGATGGCATTCTAGTCCGAGAGGCCATTATGCTCTCAAAGGAGGAATTCTTGGATCCTAAAATCACCTTAGTCCATGCATCGCCTACTATCTCATCACCAGGCCAACTTTCAAGTCCACCGCGCTTATCCTCCAAATTCTCCAAAGAAGGTCATACGATGCTGAAATTACGGGAAAAGATCAAAAAGCAGTGATTTATACTAAATCACGTACATAACTGTAATGAGCGTCAAATGAACTTGAACAGATATAACATTAAGAGGAAAACTTTTAAGGGGAAAGGGAAGATTTTTCGAATTTTTTCACGTGTATGAACTCTAAAGTTGCTATAATAAAGTAAGATTTTTCATCTCATTTCTCTTATAGTCCGTTTATTCAAGAAGTAATCAGAGTAATATTTTCTTTACACGTTACCGAGACGTATTTCACGAAAGAAACTGATGATGACTTACAAAAATGACAAATTATCAAATTAATGGAATAACGTGAGAAACTAAACTAAGAGGTACCTTAAAAAGCTCATCACGATGAAAAGAAACACTGGTCACAAATCCAAACTTGCTTTCATTGACAATAAAGCAAGTGAGACACTGCATAAAGAGATTCTTTTTGGTATTTTAACGGAATATTGGCAATCGGCAAATGGCAATTGGCAAATCGCAGCAATACCCAGCTTCGGCCTAAGAGCTAAGGCCTAATCAGCAATGCCAATCGTCTAACGGAGCCAAGTTAATTCAATGATTGCTAACTAATATCATCAAAGATTTGGCCATGAGATCATCTATCTATTAACTATCAAATCGACCCCTATACCGGATGGAGAGAGAATGAGCCAACAGTTTAGACCTAAGGAGCAAATGAAAACAAGGCATCAATATTAAGATACCTGTTATGAGATAAAAACGAAGTATTGATAACGCTTTGAATGCGTAAACGTAAAGATTGTGCTAAGCAGGTTTCCCTTGACTCTGAATGATGATGATCAAATAAGCCAAAATAATTTCCGCTGACGATGTCTTTCGAGAGATAGGGGAGTAAATATTCTAACAGTAACCTCCGATGTAGAAGAGAAAAATTTATCTGACATTCACTGAGACATGAAACGCTTCTGGCAACAATCAATGAGCAAACATAAGAATGGGAATTAGCACCAAATTAGGATGGGCCACCATGCTAATTAAGAAGGATGCAAACAAGAGGGCTATTATAGGAAGTTAGTGGTTAGCTGAGAAGAGAATAGAGCGGAGAGCTTCAAATTTATAAATTACGGGAGAAATTAATCCTCGCAGTTAAGACTGTAGGTGATGACTCTCAAATAGACCAAAATGGAAAAGTTTGTTTCATTCGAATAAAAATTCTCAATTTTTTTATAATACAAACTGCCATTCCCAGCTTGGTACCGTTATATTCAGAGAGCTTGGAGCTTAGGACAGCTTCAGCCTTACAGCTAAGGTCTAGTCAGTTACGCAAACCGTCTAATGGAACAAAGTCAATGCCATGGTTGTTAAGTAATATCATCGAAGTTATGGCAAGGAGATTAGCTCTCTAATTACTACCAAATCGATCCCTTGATCAGTCGTCGTCAACATTTTTCATATTGCTACTATGACAGAATCCGTAATGGCGATATTTATGTGAAATGATGTCAGGTTACGCTAATGAGTTTAGTGATAAGGAAGAAATTATAAAGAACAAGTGTTAGTTCGAAGATAAGCAGACGGCACGGAAATTAGCACATCAACTACGGAAGTAGGATCACTCAACTAAGGTAAGACTTAGGATATGGCCAACTTAAAATTGAACTTCACATCGACTGGAAGAAAATCTGAACTGAACAGACGATAGCCATTTACTGGATTAGAGATCGGATTAAAACCAATGGCATTGTATGGCCAAACACTAAGGTGCCCAACCATTCAACCCGGAGAAAATCCCGAGAAAACTCCAACTAACATAGATAATAATACTTTTACACATTCTAAACCTAAGAAACTGAAATACCGTTTGATTGAACGCTGTAGGAATCCAAACCCCTTCACGGATCCGAATAAACATTTTCACACCCAGAACGATTAATGGGCTATATTACTAAGGCGCAAGGGTCAAATTCCCTCTATAACTGCCTTTAAGTGACATAATTAACTAATGAGATTCGGCGCAGTGGTTTCTATTTTCGCTTTTTTTTATGAGCACTCATGGCAAAAGCTTGAAGTTTTCCAAGTGTAAAAAACAACGTTCTCAATTCACCCAGCCAATTTTCGTATACATTTCTTCCCTTTTTCAAGTTCCGATTTTGGCAACAAAATCGTAAATTTTTCCTCTACTCGGAGAGGAGATTTTTTTTATACATACTCAAATATCGCAGCGTAGGTTTCAAATAAGAATAAACTGAACTGCTTTAGGCGTGACTTCTTGGAACTGCATGTTGATGAAAACAAATTTGTGGACTATACAAAGTTTATTTATTTTCTTAAAATAAGAACATATGCCCGAGACACTTACACCTCCCGTAAAATAATAAACATAACAGATTTTCAATGATAATTTGGTTAGGATATTTTACACCTCAACCTTTCCATGAGATGCTAATGACTGCCATATGAGAAATGAATATTGCTCGCCATTTGCGGAGGATTCGTTTCATCCAACAATTTTATTATTTTCCTTCCCGTTGAATTTTAACGGGCACTATATTTTGCTGCCCAATATGCATAATATGACTAACGATATAGTGAAATGTTACAAATTCGTCGGCATATCATTAATTACGGAAACAGTTACTCTGATAACTTTCAGAAGAATTACGAGACTGTAACAAAGAACAGTGGCTGGGAGCGGTGAAAAACGTTTTTTCTCTAACATAAGCAATGAAAATTTTTACAGTGCCGGCAAACGTGCGAATGGCGACACCACAAACTCTACAAACTTGATTTCTGTTTGCTTGCACAAATGGGTCTTCTCGACTGGAAATGATTGTCATCGCCTCAGCAAGTTCAAGTTTTGCTTCTTCGTCGAAATCTCGACGAAACTCGAAAAAATTAACCCCTATACGCGCCCCCAAGAACTCCTCATTCGTGTAAACACGAAACCTCCGATACCCAATTTCTTGCTTCCTCCAACTTAAGATGGGAAGAGACATATATGGAGACACACACACATTTACACTTTTCCAACTCCGGAGGAGCGGATTAAAAGACAAGGGATTCGAAGAGGAAGGAAGGTGTACTTAAGTAAGGGTTTCTCGGAATCGCTTCGAAAACGCCGACGCGTGTAAACAGCCGACGCCGCCGGAACACGCCGAGCAGTTGTCCAAAAAGTTGTTCCTCTTCTCTTTTCAGACGCTCGACGATAAGCGATATGCACGAATAATGTTGACAGAAGCGATTCGAGGAGATAATCCTCACCGTATGCGACGATGTAGCGCAAGCACTTTTACAAGAGAAAGTGTGCTTCCCCCAACTCGGGAGTACGAAACATTAACCGAACCATTGAAAACTTGAAAAATAAAATGAAAACGTGGCGGAGATGTTTTAAAAGCTTCTTTGAAATTGAAAAAAATAAACAACGACCAGAGATAGAGCATCCCGAAATCTAGCGGGAAAATTAAAACCTGGCTCCAATTTTTGGTCGAATATTAAGAGAAGAAAATAGCAAGAGGGATGGAGGTGGAAGAGAGTTTGCTTTGGTCATCGACCGAAAAAGGATATGAAGGAGAGCTGGCAAAAGAGAAAAAGGATCGGACGGGAGCACCCACATATCCTGTAAGGACACAGATAAGACGCGTGTTTGCTCCCGCACGCGTTTAAGTGGTTTCTGGGTCGTTAAGAAGACCCAGAGACTTTCTCGCTCTCGCCTTAGTTAGCAATCTCGCACATGGGGGATAGGCCGCAAAACCTTCCCCGTCCGCCCATCCAACCGCCCTGCTCCGCGGCGGTGGATACACTCTGAGAAGACCAAGGTCCAAAATGCAAAAGCGGGCTGCTCCGGTCCAGATAACGATTACGAAGGCATCTGAACAGCATCACCACCACCATCAAGGGGGGTTTTTGTCCTCCTCCCCCTCCGAAACCTCTCCCGCCCGCTACTCTCCACATCCTCGGCACGATTTTGTCCGGGCAGGGACGGGCGGTTTTAACTGAGATAGTGGTGGTGATCCGTGAATTCCCGCCACATTTCTTGCCCTTAACCCGCCGAGGCCCGGCTTGGGCGTCTTAAGATTCCGCGGGGAGTCAAAAGGATTTTCTTTAGAGGCTTGGGCGCTTGGAGAATATTCTCGTGTCGACAATGCTCCTCTCTCTCTCTCTCTCTCTCTCTCTCTCTCTCTCTCTCTCTCTCTCTCTCTCTCTCTCTCCCTCTCTCTCCCTCTCTCTCTCCCTCTCTCTCTACCCCTACCTCCATCAGAATTCATTTTCCCTCCGTATCTCAATCTTCCCTTATACGTACACGCTTCTTACTCCTCCCCAGTCCCACCCCACACCTCTCCCTTATCATACCTTTCCCCCTCTAGCGCCCTCTTCACCTTTTTCGCCCACTTACGTCTTAACCCAAAACACACACCGCTGAACACGCGTCTCCGAAAGACTATTTGAGTCCCAAAAACACAAGAGGGTGTACCCACGTACACACACAAAGACATATAAGCGTACAAACAATATAACATGTACATTCACGTGCGCCATAACTACATGCCCATGTAATCCCTAATGCATGATTATATATGTATATATATCCGCGAGTGTTAAACTCTCCTTAAGACCTCATTCCCGAGAGTTCCTCTTTGTCGCTCTCCTTCCTTTTCATATCGCCCTGCGGCCTTCCACCGTTTTCACAGGCTACCCGAGGGAGAGAGGCTGGAGGATTGTATCGTGAACTTACAAAACAATAAACTCCACCCGTTTCCCATGCCTCACAACAAGAATCTCCGAGCAAAACATACGCAAAGGTGTGATTTTTTTCTCACATAAAAATGCTGCAATACAAAGTAATTTAAAATGCTTATTTAGGAGTGGTGGAGCCGTTCCAAATATAGGCAAAATTACTTGCAATTTTTCGCAAATTAAAAACTTAATTTCGGCTTGTTTCGATGTTACAACTAAGTTGATATATCAATATTGAAACTACTCGTAATTAAATCTTTAATTTTTGGAATACTGCGTATTGTATCTGTCATAACGGAAGTCATTCTTTTTCACATGCTTCTCATTTATATACCTACCTTCTTTTGCGTGTTGGTGATTATGGTGATAAAACGAAGATTCAAAGTGATATTCAGGTGATAATCAACGTAAAATGAAATACAATTTTTCATTTTATCTTGATTATCAAGGTAAAATGAAAAATTCAGAAGATCGCTCTCGAGAATCTAAGAAATAGAAAAGCGTAAAAAATACGGGCTGGATGTGTATGAAAGAGGTGAGAGTTGTTTTTCTTGAGCCAACCAAAATCCAACAAATATGTCAGCGTGAGAGGAAAGAATGGACAACTTTCCACTGCTCTTTGCAAAACAGGATATATTAAAAAACTGCAACTTAGATATTCAAAAGCTGTTCGTAGAAAAGTTTTCGCACTGCCAACATTCACGAACCTCACCCTCCGAAATGGCAACTTTTATCACTCGAACAAAAGATGAGGAAAAATAATTATGATAGAGGATCGAAGATATTGGTACAATAATAGACCAGAAACTCGCTAATTTAAAGCACATCCAGGCTCTTCAAAGTAATTCTACGTCCCTGCTAGGCCTGCTTCGCCCATTAGCTAATATTCAAGATACCCGAGCATTATAGTTTTACGTCAAATCTGTGGTTCTTTCTTTTCTCTCTTATTGCTTCCCTACATGTTCGATGTCACCACCAACAAATGTTGCATCTCTGGAACACATTCATTCTTTAAAAACCTATTTTCAAAGCAGAGTCCCTCATCTCCGCAATTTATCCTCTGACGCTGTCTTTTCTTCACTTCACGTTTCCAATGAAAATAATAAATTCCTTAAAATTAATATTTTTACTCACCCATAGCACTCTAAACTCGAGAACTTACTACTCTAAACTTGTTTCAATAATTAATTTTGAATGTCAACCCTACCAGGCTCCACTAATTGCTCCATATCCCCATTTCCAAATGATCAATCACCAAGCACTTCCTCATTTTCCGCCATTTTCCCTCCTAAATTCACTTCCTTACAACATTGACCCTTCCTCCTCATCTTCCAGTGTCTTCGCTAGGAAAGCCATATTCTATTCTCCAATAAAGTAAACTTTTTTCTCGATGGGATATCGTTTGTTAATCGTTTTCTTGCTAATGCTTTGTGTTTCCCTTTAGTTGTGTGTAATTTGAGTCACAATGAAATGGCATCATGCAGTATGAGTTTTATTAATAAATGATGTTTTCCCGTGGAATTATCTGAGGGAGTACTACTCAGATCTCACACCAGATCTGGGGCTCCATCTCTACCGATTTTTTGAAGAAAAGCATCCTCAGGGCTTCGGATGGATTCTACAGAAGTGACTCTGAGAAATGAAGAGCGAGTCGGTCAACGGAAATTCGGCAGAAATGAATCCTCAGGCCTAAAGAAGACCCAACAAGCTTTCATTAAAAGTTCATAATAAAAAAAAATTATTTCCAATAGAGTGGAAATTTTAAAAATATCCTAATGGATAGTGAACGTATTCAAAAGTATTTATATCGAGTAAACATTGCCTCTACCAACAGCGAGTGTTCTTGGAGACAGGTCCTTATCATGAATTAGGTAATTCTGTCATATTAAGCTACTGAAAGTAAATGAATCAAGTATATTTACAATATTATAGCTTATCCTTATTATGAATTAGGTATTATTCCTTAGCATGAATTAGGCAGCACTGTCATATTAAGCTACAGAAAGTAATTGAATCAAGAATAATTACAATATTATAGTTTAATAAAGGGTAAGTGGCAAGAAATCGCATTAACTCGAGATGAAAATGAGTGATTGCCACACATTGATGTAGCTAGGGATCATTAAATAAATATTCAACTAAAAATGAGCCAATAAATATTCTTAATGATGATGCACAGGAAGAGATTTAGTTACGTTGATATTCTGTTATATTTCCTACGATAAACACATGTCCTGTGGTTAGTGCGCATCAGCTAGTCGTGAAATTTTTTTTACATAGATTACTAAATTCAAATGGAAATAATAAAATTACCTCATGACAGTATAGGCACTCGCAAATATATTTGTAGAAAAAGAAGGCGGAGTCTTAAAAAGTTATCCTCTTTCTTATTCCACAAAGACATCTTAAACTATGCTTTGCCAATACTCATCACATCAACAGTACTTTATTTTTATTTAAGATAAATAGAAACCATATAACGGACATCTAATAATATTCGGTCACATGAAAGTAAAAGCTATTTACGACGATATTTTTTTTATAATAACTAAGGTAAGACTTTGGCAACGAATGGGAGAACGAACAATAAGCCGCAGAACGAACTCCTCGAAATCTTCCCAAGAGTTTTCATTTCACGGGCCTTATTTTCTCCCTTCCACTCCACCCGTTCAATAGCTTTTTAGTGGCGACCCTTGTCCGATATCCCACAATTTCTCTCGACCCGTGAGACATGAATTCATAGTTGTCATTTCCCTTTAGATGGCGACCATCTTGAGCCAAACGGACAATGAGGCAACAAAGGGTCGACCCTGGGAAGAGGAGGAGGAGGTGGAGAGGGAGAAAATGGCGCCCCAGCCTCCGGGAGAGGAACAACACGGAATCTTCCGCCCCGCACATAAAAGGAGACAAGTGAGCGACGGTTTAGAGACACGGGGGAGGCGTATGGGGAGGAGGGGCGGGTGAGACATCAAGAGAGAGGCCAAAGGGAAGGAGGTTGGCGGGGGGAGGAGGGGGTCAGCGGTGGAAGACTACACGAGAAGAAGAGAGTGCTATGAGGCCGACGACACAAAAGGAGAGCGCTGCCCGCCGTAAGACAATCTCGGAATCTCCTCAGGAAGGAAGGGGTTGGGGCCGTAGAGGAGGCGAGGCTGGAGTGAACGTGGGTTAGGATGGGGGGGTGTGACCTCAAACAGGGATGGGTCACTTCGGCAAGGAATTAGCAGAGATGGCGGGGGCGTGGGGGTCGGACAAGGGGTGAGTGGGGAGAACCGACGAGGGGAGCATAAGACGCGCCCCCCTCCCCACACACACACACACCCCAACTCCCTCGCAGGCCACTGTGTAAACAGCCATTTTCAAAGCGGACGCCAGGGGTGGCATTACGTTAACTTGTAATGGGTTTTGCGCGAATATTGCGACGGCGCTCGGACCATCTTGCGGAGTCATCTGGAAGCAAAGGGAGAGGCAGGAGGAGGCCGAGGAAAGGGCTCCCTTACGGAAGAAGTTTGGTGCCTCTGCGACAGGGTCCATTCCACGACGCTGGGACCACCGTGGGCATATAAGGGTGGACTGGACGGGAGGGAGGGAGGGAGGACCAAGAAGGGAGGGTGTTGGAGGAAGGGTTAAAGCGGTAACGCCGTGCATATGCATATACGCGCCGGAGTGTCTTTCTGGGCAAGAAATATCCTCTCGAGACGTTGTACACACCCCACCCGGTCGTAAGGAGGTAGAGAAAGAGAGACCCGGGCGGTATAGCGGTGACTTCGGGAATGAAGGTTCTGAGATTATAGTCGAAGGCAATTCCGACGGGGACAGAAGAGATGGGCATTATGGCCTGCGGTTAAGGAGCTACCGGGAAATCCAACCCCTTCCCCAGCCCCGTCCCCTACATACAGCTAACCACCTCGGCGGGATGAGGCTACCGAGTAATGGCCACCTCGCGAAGGACTAACGGTGGAGGCGGCAGTTAACACACTCAAGGGCCGGCAAGAGAAGACGGAGGAATGGATGGACCAAATTTTCTTACCTTTTTTCCAGAAAGATCTCCCGAGATGATGCAAAAGTTGGGCAGGGGACCGCATGTGGGGAGTTTTGCGCTAACACAAAAGCGTAGCAGTTAACGCTTCGTGCGGGTTAAATCCGTCGCGCATGCTTTATTATGCGCGGGCAACAGGGATGAGGGAATGGGTCGACTCGGGTCATTTCAACGCAGGACGGGCGGAAAAGGAGGGTCGCGTCGATGTATAAGGTTGGTGAGATTTTCAGCTAGGTTTACCTTGTCATGAGCGTTGCGACGTAGTCAGGAGGGCCCCAAAGGGTAAGGGCCCCAAGAAATTCTGAATGCGTAGAAAAAAAGAATCTCACTATGAGAGAAAATTATATTTTTTTATTAACTACTAACATTGAATTCATTGACTCTACAGTTTGAAAAACTGTTTAAATAGCATTCTGGTAATTTTATACAATAGGCCAATATTTTTTTAATAGAATGAACATCCAAACACAAAATGAAAAGATTAGCAAACTTGTAGCACGACGTAAATAAATATTTTGAGTACAATAAGATCGGTCAGAATGCCTTTTTTACGAGGCAATATCTAAGATAATCCTGCTTTTTCAGAACGTTAGGCAACTCTTTTTTGAGTGTTAGTTTTTGTGCAATTCTTCTGGTGCAAATTTGACCAATATTCATTGGAAATTTATATGATAACATCCCAATTTCTACACAAATAATTTAAAAAGGATGTGCAAGAAAGCCATCCAAGAAACACATTATTGTTCATTCTTTCATTTATTGCTACCTATTTTAAAGCGCTTTTTCTCCTCACAAAAAACTCTTCGTGATTTACAAACTTTAGCAACGCAATCCCATGAAAACAATAATTCTTGAATGAAACAAATACAAGCTTTAGACTGGACTAGGAAAAGTTTCCACAATTAGGCTTGTAAACTTGAGAGTGGATACAAACATTACGTTTTTCACTGATGATAACAAGCTTTAATATTAGTATCGGTTACCTCGTAAAACTGCCTCGATATATAGCATTACCACGAAATGTTAATACTTCCATCAAACCCGAATGTTCAAATTATCTTGTCATCCTTAGAAGTGACACCAAAATACATTAGAGGAAATGGATGGCTACAAATCATTTTGCAGGATTTCCACTTCTCGCAAGGTCAAATGCAGATCCTTCAATTGACTCAATTATATAATAAAATTTAAATCTCGCGAATCTCTTAAAAATTTAAATTTATCTGAGAAATGTAACGCAGAATGAGTCTATATCCACATATGACTATACGACCTCCATAAAAAATTATGTAAATGAAAACAAATGGTGGAGACTTGTACAGAGACAAAGTGAGAAAGTGCGACTAATTTTAAATAATGTTGGATAGATATATATATATATATATATATTCAATGCAATTTTAAGAAGCATTATCACATATTAGAGTTAGATACAGCAGATGAAGGAGAAAACAAAATAAATACTCTATGTAACAGAGATGGATAACAGGAAACGATCTGCAGGGATATTAAGTCGGGAAATAATAACCAATGAGAGAATTAGAAATACTTTGAGAGTCACCGAATCAATAGACTATGACATTAAAAATATTTTTTGTGGCATGGTCACATGCAACGAATACCGAACGAGAGTTTATCTAAGCAAATTTTACATGGAACCCACAAGGTAGCCAAAAAGAGGAAGACCCAGAATAAGTTGGAGAGAAGGAACAGAAAAGTCAATCAAAGAAATGCAGTAACCAGAATGCCAGTGGATGAACAGAGAGAACGGGCGGTTAGGCATCGGATAACGTCATAGAGCGTTAAAAAAACGAGTATATGCCAGTAAAAAAGCAAGCAATCTTGGAAAACCATGTTGCATCACAGATGAAATGGCAGAGAACCTCTTATATGCCCATCTTTCACATGACGAGGAGTCCGATAGCGTTTATTATTCCGTAAGGGCTATTGATTTCTGATGCTTTGACTGGCGAGACCATGTATCGGTGTCGTGCAATGCAAGTGATGCAAAATAACCTCTTAGCACGACCTCTTCGGAACATAAATCGAACTCTAGGTTCGAATTCTGTTCTGAAGCAACCTAGGCTCCTAACTAACTAGGTAAGTTCCGCCTGAATCTAATAATACGATTCTTATACCGGTTGCAAAAATTATATAGAATCATCCGAATGCACAATGGAAAAGTATAATCAGAACTTGTGTCACGAAGACCAAAATACATAACAAACCCGATAATGATAACCTGACTAACGTTGCGTTATTTTCCACAGGGCGTAATGCTGAAACTACTTTTGCGGAAGCGAAGAACGCTGAAAATTTTAGTCACGAAAATCTCTTTATTTCTCCCCTTATACTTTCCCTTTGACCCATCTTTCAGCATCCCTGGCTCAGTGAAAATGATATTTTACATTGAAAAAAATCACTTTTTGACGGCTCAGTGCTCGGGACCGTGTGTCACTGCACCCACCCTCTCCCCCTTATTCCAACGCCCACATACCTCAACCGACCTGAACTCACCTCGCTCGCTCCCAGCTTACTCCCGGAACCAACCAATTTCATAGTAAGCCACCACCACTCCTGAAAGCACGGAATCATTTCGAATTTGCCCACATATCGCATCCTGCTCTACATCCCCACACGCACCCCTCTCAATGCACACGTATATATGCATATGTGCGTATACAAGTATATACATATGAAAAAAACTTTATTCCCACACCATTCTCGCTCGCGAAAGTGGAGGGTGAGGGCTCCGCAACCTGATTTACTACTTCCACAAACCAATGATTCAACGCCTCCTCTCCTCCACGACCTTTCATCTCCTTCCGCACTGGCGCCCCGGTAGCCGATTTTCACAGTCAAATGGCGCTTGTACGATGGAAGAGGTCGCCATATTTTCCCCCCATTCTCCGTCACCATGGTTCCCCGTTTTCAACAAACCCCCCTCCGCCCCAACTCCTCGTCCCTCATCTTCCTCACTTCTCTTTCGTCTCGTTTACTTTTCCTCCCTCTCTCTTTCCCTCTCCCGTCCTCACTTCATCTGCCTTCCCACTTCTATCTCTCTTTCTCTCGCGACGAGACCCAAGAGACCGGAAAATTTGATTAAAATGGCGACTGAAAATAGATCTTCCCCTCCACCGCACTCATGGTTGATTTCTCAAATAAAAATTCGATAGACTTAATGCCACCACCCTCGTGCATTCATCGATCGTATTTCCATGTGAGGTTCTCGTTCATTTATGAAAATTTGGTTTCCTAAGGGCGCTTAGTTCCAACTTGCACTGGAAATAAGCGCTATAATTAGTGGAGCAACATAAGGCAAACAGAATATCGAGGGGTATTAGATTTAAAAGAATGATGCGACAACGGAAAATTCGGAACAATACGTAAAAAATACGGGAATACTAATCTATAGAAATGAAACATTCGAAACGAAGATATTCACGAGGCCAAAGCAACTCCTATTATTTCCACAGTAGGATGATCCGCCAAAGGCATAATGACTAGAATTAGAAACATACCAATATTTATTCCCTTTTCAAAGGAATGGTGTTGGTTTGTCTCCAGAGAATATTATCTTCACCACATTACTTAGTGTTTCACGAGAGAATTTCCGGTCATTAAAAAAACACGCTGAGAGAATATTCCACCCAAGTTAGACTCAACATCATAACCCCATTGGATATGAACCCGATTAACAATTTAAACATTAGTATTATATCTAATTATACCATACACCATTCCTTTTCACCGCCACCTAAAACTTAATTTTGAAAAGTATGCAGTACTGTAAGATGCAGCATTCCCTCAAAGATAAATCAATTCAGCTCGCCACCAATGAAGATACAGCCTCGGCAATAAGGCGCTGATATGTTTCTGATACCCTGAAATGGTGTTTTAAACACCTATAACAAAGGATTACTCGTGTAGTGAGACCCAAAACACTGTTGCGACCTTGGCATAAAGTGTCGCATATGAATCGGTATCTGAGATTTTAAAAATAATGCATATTTTAGAGTTTCCTTTAAAAAAATTAGCAGTTCGTTCGGCATTCAGCTGAAATGGTGCTTAGATGAAGAAGCATTTCGTGAATCCGTAGATTATGTGATAATTTTCCCTTCTTAAGTAAGATCTGCTAGTCCACGTAAAGACTCCACAGTGAATAATTATTATGATATCATGTCTAATAAAAAAGACGTATTTCCTACAAGAGTAATAAGAACGGCATAAAACCAAATACTGCATTCCACAGGAAATTACAAATCCAAGCCTACAATTGATAAATATTGCGCTAATCTGACCTGAAAAATCACTCGTTGTAATCATCTAGCTGATGAATAACCGTGTAATATCAAATAAGCATCATAAGCTTCAATTTTAACTAATTCAAGTTTATTTACAAATTCCCAGCTGTTTTTCGAAACGGAAATGCAAAATATCATTCATTTGCCGATTAATCCCTTTTAAAAAAAACTTGAGCAGACGAAAGTAGTTCAATGATTCGTTATTAGCGATTATATTTGCATCCGTGATTTGTTGAATGAATGACATCATCGTATTAACCGGCTACGGTCTTGGGGTAAGGCATGAGTGAAATAATGTATGAAAATGATGTGTCTAGACATGCCTATGAACATAAAATCTTAGCAAATCTTAAACCACTACCATCACTACTTTGGCTTCGATGACAAAACCATTAAATCATCCAAACACTAAATGCTGGACAAATTCATATGCCGAGAGTTTGAAAATATGATAAATTCATATGCGTATTCACCTAGAGTTTGAAAAAAAGGAATGACTACTTGAGCAAAACTAGTGCAGAATCGCGACAAGAATCCGCTAACCATTTGCATTTAATTATGAACATTCGCTTTAGAATTATTTTAGAACAACTTGAGATTGTAAAACCGACAACCATTTAAACATACCAAATCTTACTCAACAACCATCACTACCTCGACTTATAATGACTTGTCTAGTCCATAAACCAAAAGCACAAGTAACTCATTTATTGGCCGAATCACCCACATTGGAACAGGAAGAGAATAAGTAGTTACGCAACAATCGAGTAGAAAGAGTTGAGTAACGCAACAATCCAGTAAATAACGACAACGGTTCGCTATCCAGCTGTATTCAAGATCAATTGTTCCATATTTACAAAACATAATTTCCAAATCCCCATAATTTCCATAACCCCCATAATTTCCTAATTTGATTTGGGAATCAAAAGGAAAAAGGTTACACAATCAATGTCTTAAGATATGGCGAGGAGGATGAACCTCGTATACACAAACCGTGCATGGTCGCCATCGTTACTTCCACCCGGGAGAATAAAAGGGCTCACACGACCATCTTTCTCCTCTAACTCTTTGTCTCCACTTTCCTCCGACGCCTCTTCCTCTCGTGCGCCACTTCCAAACGCTTTCCCGACCCTCTTCAGCCCCCCACCTTCTCCTCCCTCCCCCTCTCTACGCCTCCACACCCTCAAATCTCACCCCAACTCACAAAAGCCTCCTTCCGCCTCACCACCAGCACGGCCACCACACCTCCGAATCCTTATTTCTCCGCTCCTTTTTCATATTCTCCTGAGTTTACTCTGATCGCCAGCCCTCTAGCGGGGAAGGGGAGGTGTTAGGGAAAAGGGGGAAAAAAGAAACCCTTTCACACTACTTTCAACCCCCATCCCTCGAGGGGCTCTTCCCCTCCCTAAATGGCCCACCGTATCACGGCCTTCGATTTCATCCCCCCAAACCTTCCCCACTCCACAGACTTTCTTCCCTATCCACTTCTGCTTCCCCACTAACTCAACCGAAGCCTTTCCACTCACACACCCACACATCCCATAATTCCCTCGTACGACTCTCTCTCTCCCGACAAAGCCAACACACACACACCCTCTCTCCGTCCCATAAAAGCGTTTTTAAACCATAGACTCGAAAAAATACTTATCCGTTCTAAAGAATCGGAAATCAATGGTTCCGAGTAGATAAAATTTTAGAGAAAATGTGCCTTAAAAACGTCGCATTAGCGTTCGCAAAGACTGAGAAATGGAAAGATTGGTGGAGGGTCTCTCGATATCGGATGTTTTACAGTCAAAAAGTCAAGCAATCTATGGAGAGAAGGAACGACAGGCTTACAATGAGAATAAATACGTCGTTTCTTCGTATGAATGGGATTTTTTTGAGTTTACGTCATGTAAGGTTTAATTTATGTATTTATGTTTCATTACGACACTCAAGGGTTAAGTAAGTTTCAATAATAATCACAGACAATAGCTTCCACATTATTTTAAACAATGTTATCCTTACGGCCAGTTGCAAGTATATGTAATAGATTTTATGAGATCTATAAGTCAAGGCACTCGTTTAATGTGCGATGCACAAATAGACTATAAAATTATCGATCTCATAAATTGTCCCATCTATTGGAGTTATGTTTAAAGCTTATGAGTTCCATCAGTAACCAAGACAACGGATGTGCAGTGAAACACTAGGAAGCTAATTTACTTGATGAAAAGAGTTATAATGAGAATTAGGAGTTTATTTGCTCAAGCAAACTATTAATGATGTGTATAAGTAATCAATGTACATATTTTAAGCGTACATAAATTTTAACTGGTGGTAGGAGAGTAGGCTAAATTACAAGCAATGCTTAGAGGGAAGTGAGTAATGGAAGTAACACTTACTGCAACTCGAATTTTGTACTGAGATCCACAAATTTTTGAATTTTATAACTATCAACCCATTAGCTGAATAGTCGTGCCACCTAAGATCTCAATCCCTAAAAGCAAGAGAAAATTTATTTGCTGAATTCAACGTATTCAATTTACTAATATAATGAGAAATCTTCGACAGTCCCATGTTGCGATCTCCTTTCACTAAGAAGATACAAGGAAATGATAAACGAGCGTTTCGAGGGATTAAACTACAAGTTCGATGCAAAAAATACCAAAATATTATATGATAAATACTTCTTATACTTGCTTCGAAAACTATCCTCCTCTATATCAATTTTTTTTTTCAGTAAAAATTCTGACGATGTATCCATAGGTAGGTCGAAAAAACTAATCTCGCGGTTTGACTGATCCATTATTGGCACAACTGCAACATTGCGTCACGAAAAGTTCATAAAAATGCGATGGATTTTTTTCAATAATAGAATCTTTTCAAAAGAAAAGTACCAACTATTCTAACTCACCCAAACTCTCCGCGCTCTCATTTCAGCACATTAGAGATAAATAATGGGTCCGTCAAAATTGAATGTCGTAGTATTAAAACTGTATCACAGTTCGTTAAAATTGTTCATGTTATTATCCTCATTTATAGTCAATGCACTTTAACAATTAAATTTTTACGACGAAATATTCTCAGCTTTTGGTCATACATGTGCTTTCATAGAGCCATTAATATTATTTATTGCGATATCGCGGTAACTTTTTTCACACTTCAAGTGAGCGGAATTCATATGCAGACATAAAATGGCCAGATGGATTTCTGTGGTCGAATACGAAAGCAATAAAAACATTTCAACTCTGATAAGGTTTATGGGATTTCGCAGAAGTAAATAATATAAATAATTAGTGTGGTTCGACAGATCAATGCACTGCTGCAACAGTGTTGCCCAAAAAGCTATCCAACGCGATTCATTTTTTAAAAATGGAATAATTTCAAAGGGAAAATACTAACTTCCCTCGCCCACTCCCAACGTTCGCCTTTCAGCCCCTAAGAGATTCGTAATGTCCCCGCTGTAGCACCCATAAAAGCGATAGCAATGCATCTTGGTCTTTCCTCCCCGCACCCTTTCCTTCCTCCTTCGACAGCCAGAGGACAGCCCTCTTCCCCTTCCCATGCTTTCCACCCCACCCCCCATCCTACAGCCAACTCACACATCAAAAAAGACCCATAAAGGCTCTCCCAAGGTCCACAGGATATCTAAGACCACGCCCAAGCGACCCTCAAATCCGCACTTATTTTCGCCATCCTCAGTTTCTTGTATAAAGTGTCGGTCCGACCGACCTACAAGTGACAAACAACCGAACTCCACCAATAACCATCCCAATGGGGCGGAATCAATTACCCCTTTGGTTTCTCCACGAAGACGGGTCCAAAACCCTTGAGCCTCTGATACCGTTCCCAAGGTCTCCGAGGATATTTTTCTGACTGGAAGCTAGAGCTGAAAAATATTGCTTGGTCAACGACATAAACTGTCTCTATCGTTATATTATCCAGCGAGAGAAAAACTAACATAAGCGGCAAAGAGTCTTGCCCTACTCTTCTCTTGAAAGTACATTAAACTTAGCTGGCCCATCACATTACTTCCGACTTCAAACAGCACAAATCTAAAAATCAACCTAGGATAGGATCACGGTTCCATCTTTCACGTTGTCGCTATCGTTATCAAAAAAAGCAAACCATCCACGAAGGGAAATGATCACATTCATTGCCCTAAAAACACATTACATCCATTATGGCTAGGGATATACAGTACTGAAAAAATTTGAAGAATTAGAGTCACGTTTTCACTCTCATGATCTTAATTGAAAATAGCGATTGCACCATCTCTCGAGTCACGGAGATCCGTGATCGTATCTAAGGGATGACTCTTTTTCCAGCTTCCCCAAAGGCTATTAGTTTGATTTTCACCTCAGGTCGAGGTTCCATGAGATTATCGGAATGGCAGAGTCCATCGAAGAATCTATGAGCACAAAAAAAATCTGTAACTAAGAATACCGAATAGCAACCGACTCGTATATGGCACAATACTGAGCTAAAGAGAAGCACAAAATTATCATGAACTTACCCCTCCGATGCTCACTGGGTGGCGTTGATTCCAAAAAAAGGCCTTTTCTACCCCTCTCATCATGCTTCTCCTTTGAAAAATAGTTTCCTGGCAATAATAGACATGAATTTCCCTCAATAATCAAATAAAATAGTAGTCTTTCCTTCGGTAACGACTAAAGCGATTTATATACGAAAGCCAATTGGTACGTAAGCTTTTTCTTCTGAAACAAATCATTTTTTGGATCATCCAGTGGTATGATGAGCAAAGACATGAAATAAAACCGACCATATTTTATACATACGTAAACTGTAGCTATAGGTCGTACATGTGCTTTCACAGATTCAATGATATTATTAATGTGAGGTCGCGGTAACTTCTTTCACGTTTTAAGAGAGCGTAATTCTTATGTAGCCATGCTTCAAGGATTCGATGGATATCTAAGATCCAATACAATTTAGTAATACAAACATTTCAGTTATGATAGGCTTTGAGGATTTCGAGCAAGCAAAGAAGTGGATGCATCGAGTAAATACAACTTTAGGCTCCATGATATCGAGGTTCAAGCACATCCTTTGGGGGAAAACTATTGAATAGTATCTCTGGAATTTTTTGGAGCTGACAAGTCACCATTTCGGTATTATCCAGGAACAAAAATTCTGAAAAAGCTTCAGGATGTCTTCTCTTCATTTAACAATACGTAGTAGCGTCAAAGGTCTCACTTCCGACTATTTGACTTCAATTAAAAAATACAATAACTTTTATTCAAGCAAGCAAAGAAGAGGATGTTCACCGAGTGTCACATTTTGCAGTCACTCTACGCCCGTAGGGATGTCAGATCTGAAGAAGCTAGCCGCACGCCAGAAACATCGGTTGTCTAAATAGGGGAATCAAATTGGGAGCAAGCTGGAAACTGAGTCCAAATTCAACTTTGACCCGCAATTCTAAAGGCATGTTTACACGATGCAAGTGCCCGCACAAGTACGTGGCTGGACGAATGCGCGGGCAGATGCTCCTAATTGGAACAGGGGCTATTTTATGGCCACGCGTTCATGCATTTGCGCAATTGTGAGTGATTACACAGTGCAATTTTAGTGTATTAATGTATCTTCCAACGTGGGTACATGCATCGTGTAAATACACCTTTAGGCCCCATGATATTGATATTCAGTCACATCCTCGGGAGGGGGGGGGAAGCTACTGAATAATAATATCTCTGGGATTTTTGGAGTTGATAAGTCAACATTTCGTTATTATCCAGGATTAAAATTCTGAAAAAGGATTCAGGATGTCTTCTCTACATTTAAAAATACATAGGAGCGACAAAGGCCTCACTTTCGAATAGTCAACTTCAATAAAAAAATACAAAAACTTTTACTCGTGATTTAAATGCTAAAGGATAATTCCATGTTCTTTGGGTAGCTGGCTTGTACAAATGAATGGTTGTACATGGCTGATGCTCACAATTATGATTTGGTACACAGGAGACATTTTGTAATCGGCACGTAATACAATCACTAATAAGGAAAACTATTATCTAAAATTAGGATGTTATATAGTATCCCGAAGATGCTGAAGATAAAATGGACGGACAAAATAAGAAATGATGAAAAGTAGAGATGAGTTGAAGAGGAAAGGCCCAAGTAACATCATACAGAAAAGAAGAACAAGATGGATTGGACACACCCTGAGACACAATGGGTTTGTGAAGAACAAAATTGAAGGCAAAATAGAGGGAAAAGTTCCCAGAAGAAGAAGAGGGAAGTTCCCACCCAGGAATAAGTTCATGGACCAAATAAAGAGAAAATTACACAGGATGAAAACCAGGAGCTAGCATTAGATTGGGTGGTGGAGGGCTGGGAGGGTGAGGAGCTAGCATTGGAGGGAACTAGCATTAGATAGGGAAGGGTGGAGGGCTGCAGTAAACCAATCTTAGGATTGAACAACCAATGAATATAGTATTCCATTTCGGAAGGCTGAATTACTTTAGTAATAATAATAGCGTATTGATATAGAACGAAATTAGGAAAATCTATTTCCTTCTTACGAGTAGCTCATACTTTATAGGGCACATACCATTTGGTATGTGTATATAAATATAATTGATACATATACTCACCCCCGTTCTTATACAAAAACACAATACCGATGCTTCCTTCAGATAATTTAAATACTCCTCGCCATGACTAGGCTACGCTAACTTTTCCTTCGCCGTATTTCGCATGTCACAGCGGGGAATAAAAGCAATCCGCGTTTCCAGCGCCTTAAACTGGGTCTATGCGTGAATTTGTCACCGCGCTCTCTCTTCCTCGAAACGCGCACACGGAAAGGCGAGAGACTTACGATAACCCCACCCACTCGACCCTCCCATCGAGAATAACCCACCACCGCACACCCTCCTGTGGATTTATATATATAAACATACCTTTCACCCTTCACCGCCACGATTTTATTCCTTCCCGAAGGCCGCGATACGGGGGGGGAGGGGGTGAATGATACCCACCACCGACACCGCATTTCCAAACTCCTCCCGGCCACTGAATTCTTCACTCCTTGCCTCCCACACTATTCCAGCCGACCCCTCCCCCCTTGACTGCTTCCCTTATAACCGCCATTTCGCCATTTCCACCCCAAAGACGACGCTTTCAAGCCTCTCTTACCCTCGCCTTCCACTATCACCTCCATCCCTACGAAAATACCAATCCCTCGACTTAATGCATATGTCATTGGAAATTACTCCCTTCCATCTCGTGGTTATCGCCGTTCACCCCCTTGCGTCCTAGCCTGTCCCTCCCCCGCTTACCCCTCGCACTTTCCGGGAGAGACTTGCCCCAACCTCCCCGCTACCCTCTCCTCATCCACCACCCCCCCCAAACCAGTCTGGATCCCTTATAAACCTTGTCGAGACCGCCACCTCCTCCCCGCCACATCCATCGCTAACCCCTCTTCACTCACGCATCCCCGTCCAACCCCCCCCCCCCTTGAAGGAAAGGCCTTTCTTCTCCCGATCACCCCCTCCTCCCCCAGAGGACTGAACCACCCCCTAAACCAACCCCTCTCTACGCCACACACACCTCCTCATCTTTACTTTTTTCACCAAAAAACTCCCGGAGCTTTGATACCCAGTCATAAAAGCCATCCTCCGTGAGTCAGAATCCATCTGTGCAATATTGATAAAATTTTGAAAAATGGATATATCCCTCTTCCTTTTCCCTCCCCAGCGCCCCCCCCCCTCCTTTTCTTCACTCCGACCTCCACCACCCCGACTCACCCTTTTGTCCCGTTCCTCCAGAAAAAATAACCACCCCCCCATAACGCGCCTATTCTCGCATGCGTGGATCGCTTTCACGCATATGCACACACTCCGCGCCCATAAAATGATCTCCACTCTTTCTCGGGAGAGAAAATGTATATAAGAAAGGGCCCACCACCTCCTCCTCCGAGGAAGAAAACCATTCTTTAGAAATCTTTCGGAATCCCACACGCATTCCTCAGCCGCGATTTTCTTTTTAAATAAAAAAACCCCCGGAGGGAATAAGAGAGTGATTGAAAGGGTGTGGTGTGGCGTTACGGGAGTGGCTGAGAGGCGCGCTTGTGTGTGTGTGTGTGCACGAGTGGATTCGATAAAAACAGCAGTTTGTAGGGCAGCAATGCATCCTCTTCTCTCCCGAATTCCCCCGACGATAATGATAAGGGTTACGGAGTGAACGTGGTACGCCTTATTTTTTTCGGGGCCGTCAAAGCTCCGTGCCTAATCCCGCAAACCACTCCAGCCTTCCGGACTCAAAGAGACCACGAAAGGGGGGGTTTGGTGGACTGCAGAGAGGACGATCCATCCCGGTTCGAATCCCCTTAAGGGCGGATTGGCACACGGCAGATTTATCGACCACCCAAGCCGACGACCAACGTCTGACTGCCCAGGGTAACCTTGATCAGGATTACAATGATTTAGATTCATATTAACCCTGATAGCCAAAATGCGGACGTGAAAGGTAGAATTCACTTAAAATATTTAAATTTTTAAGACGTAATTGATTTATCTCTGCATCGATTGTAGAGGTTTATTACCTACGGATTTACATAAGAAAAACAATATCTCATTCCACATATGACCATAGGTAAGCGAAATTTTAAACCTCTGAAGTACAGTGAAACCTGTATTAAGAGGCCACCAGGACCCAAGAAAAGAGAAGGTGACCCCTTAAGCAGGTACCGCTGAAGGGAGGGAAAATTTAAACCCCTTTACGTATGAGAAATTTATTCCGTACCCGAAAAAATCGGCCGCTTAGGGAGGTGACCGCTTCAAGAAAATGGCCGCGGAAGCAGGTTTCACTGCATGCTGGCAACACTAATACCGACAAAGTCACCGCAGAAGAATACAAAACCTCTCTATATACTTACAAATTTATTTATCATTACAAAGCAAATTAATATCCTCATCAATATAAAACGGAAGAGGTTACCTTCTATAAATTATGAGACGGTAAACGATCAATCATTCCGTTAATGACAATTGTACGTCGATTTCCAAATTACTTGGTACGACCATCAACAATAAGACCAGATTTTCATTGAAAAAACTTTATTTTCGGTATCAAAATGCCTCAACACTCATTTTCCGCACATAAGGTTAAAACACCAAACAAGGTACCTACTCTTTCACGCCACTTCATGAATTTTTTTAAACCGCAACAAAATTGTACAGGAGAAATACGACGAAGGCTAGGCACACACAAGTTTTAACAAGGCCCAGTTAAAGTGCATGTCTTTACAGGGCCTTCAAACCTTTCCAGGATTAGCACAGAAAATATTGTTAGAAGGAACTCTTGGAGAGCAGAAATATATATTTAACTAACCTACGCTGTAAAAAATAGAGATACTTAAGGTCTTCACATAATGGAGAATATCTGCCATATGAAACGCGGAAGCAAATAACAGACATTTCAGAAGACGTAGACCACACGAATACGCGACTTGGGAAATATTTTTATGCAGGCAGATTTAGTTTCCTCTCGATACGCTAACTGCATGGAGGCTTGACGTGAAATTTCTTCCATACACTGAGCTTTCCCTTGACGTCCATCCTCTTCGAGAAAAAAATCACCAGGTTTTCTATGGAGGCTCACGTGCTAAGAGCGTGTCGAAAACGGATGCCGAAAAATAGAAACCATTTTCCATGTGAAATGGATTCGGTGTGACAACGAATTAAAGGAATTCGCCTGGAAAGCTTTCAGTTGTAGGATATAATGCATTTGTCAGGAAGGCTTCCAAGCCGAATTTAAAACTAGAATTATAATACAAAAGGTGTAACAACCAAAATTTAGTACGTTCCTCGGTAGGTTTTCCATAGAGATTCTTTGGTCAAGAGGAAATGATTTTTAACACATGAATAATCAGCCATTAGGATATAAAAATGGAGGGTATAAAACTTCGATCTATCCCAAATCAATTTCAAAAATTTTCCACAGCGATTTCCCACTTCGAATTCTCTAGAATATTTAATAAACAATAGTAGTCATGCTCCGCAAACAAATCCTGTAATCTATAAATCCATCGCCAAAATCCATAAAAATGCGGAAAAATTGTTTTAATCGTGACCTACTCCTCTCGAAATAAAACTAAATAAGAAGAACGTAGTTGAACATGCTCGAATGGTTGCTTAAACTGAGGTCCTTGGCAGTTTCTTTATTTTTGATTTACAGATTCAAACCTACGCCGATAGTTTCTCCTTGACGTGCACGCTGAAAGAAGAGAAGAGAGTGTGATTCATTATATGTATCATTCACATGAAAATAACTACTCCCCTTAAGTAGTGTCGAAGTCTTGCCGTTTTACATCATGACAGCGAATAAGCGGGAAAAATAACAGCAAAAACTGGGATCCTTCGATATCGCGACGAGTCCTTACAAACATTTAGCTTTAAATGTACGAATTAATCCTAAATTCCAGTTAAATTGAATTCGCATTAAATTTAACTACTAAAGTTCGCAACTAAAATTTTATCAATCAGTGGATTTCTTGCATTTCCGTTCTTTTCAACAGTGCACTTCACGAAAAAATCACTACCATCACATTCTAGTAATATTTCTAGCCAAATCAAAAATCTTCCAAGTATAAAAAGCCTTGAAATTATAGACATCTTTAACTCCTAACTAAAAGAGTTATTTATGCAATCAAATCCAGCACGAAAAGGTTTACATGAATATAAAAAAGAACTATTATCAGAAAAAGAGTTTGGAGAGGAAAAGTAGATAGAGTTGTGACAAAATCCATCCGACAAACTTGGGCCAAATAACATCCACCAATACACACTGCACAGCAATGCCTACACATTCAATAAGTTAATAAAATGTATTATAAAATCATGTTTTCAAAACAATAACCATTTTAAGCACGAATGCCTCCTTATTCAATCCCTTCGATTAGCAGTAGCTTCGCTGATCCAATGTACCACCACGTAAACGGTCATCCTTGAATACAAACGTTACTTAATCGTCAAACAAGGGTGGACAATGAAATATATCTAACTTGGCACGGTCACAGTAAACGTATCTGATAATAATAAAAGCGATCGTTTGTCAATATAATTACGCCTAAATCAACAGCAAGGTAATTAAACACTTTATTCCTTCATTCTACTTTGCAATGATAACCAGTAGTTTCCGCCAAATTACACTATTAACCCGAACTATCGTGCTTGCGAAGGCTAGGTTGATAGGTACGGATTGAGGCAATTTCATTTCATAGCCAGACGGCAAGTGAAACACACTTTTAAGTATCTCTGATAAATCTGGAATACAGATATTCTCACAGCCATGATCTAGCTGGGGATAACCAGAGATACCGGATGGCTTTAGGCATGGAATCCCTTCATCATCAGTCAACTGCTCCACCAACTAGACTATCAGAGTCACTCCGCCTGCCTTATCTGGAAATATATGATATTTCTTATCAGAGACTAAATGTCTTATCAACGACCAAAAAAGGTGTCTCAATGAGTGAACTGAATTTATCCACTGATCGAAGTAGTCCACTGGACGAACTCACGATTAGCGGATTTATTTCGATACTGGAAATATATACATAACTCAAAAGGCATCGTTCGCACGCAATTGAGTGTAAAAGTGTTATTTGTATTCAAATTTATAAACCATGGTCCCGTATTTCCTCTTACAATTGAACCAAATTCAAATATAAGGAAATTGAAGGAATGGATAAATAATTCATTAAGATGATAAACGGTCCATGGCACAAGAGAGATGAAATTTTAAGAAATAAGAACGTACAACCAAATATGTAGCCTTACGGTTGGTAGGACCAAGAAGTCCAGGGCTTTCTGAAAAGGGAAGAACTAGTTCGTACGGCGGCAGAATGATGTTTGAGAGGGTGACGCCATCCATTGAACCCAACAGCTTGAGTTAATCATGGGGCAGTAGGATTTGAACCAGGATCACGCTTTGTTCGTACCTGAACGCTCAACTATATCGCTCCCACGCGAACCGTTCAGACCGATGGGAAATTCCAAATATTCCAAAGGTAAATTCTCCTTTGGTCACATACTAGATCTGTGTAGTGTGAACCGGAGTAATAGGTCCGGTGTGAAGACCGAAAAGAATTAGCATTCAATATTTCCGGGAATGAATCAGTACTGCCAAATACTGCTTCTACAATTAAGGTACCAGCTACTTCTGTGTCCGCACAGATGTGCTTTCACATGGACTTACGAATACGAGTACGGAGAGTAACAAACAAGATCACCTTCGCGATGGCCATTGGAATTATCTATTCCTATGAAATAGCAACATGAAGCATGAGATTGTACGTGATGACGTTAAAATATGATAAGCTGTGAAAATTAACTCAGTTGTCAATGAGATGAATAGTACAACGGGTTTCGTTGAAAGACTCAGATGATGAGTTGCTAGTAGTCGTGGTACCTATATTACAGGCCCATTAACCGATTCAACATCCGCCATTTTTTCCACCCTCATACGCGTCTTCTTCAAGGGAGCACGTTAACGTTGATGAACCAAGGTGATTTGTGAATCTTTATCGCGGGTGGCAAGGAACAATACGAGTGGAACATGATGTGCACTAAACGGATTGAACTGCGTAGTACTGGTGAGCCCAAAGTGCCGTAAGGAAAAACGACGCTCACTTTGTCCGGTAATCCACAAGGAAAGCACTCTTCACCTTAGCCCCTCTTTCTATTTTACTAGGGCTATCTGGATTTCTCCCTCGTTGCCAGTAACAAGTAAACCCGCACGCTTTGTATCGTATATACAATGAGACAGGCATAAGCCCGTTCGCGTAGTTCACTTTTACCCGTTTCAAATCCCTCCGTAAATTCCCTCGTCACTCCTTCCTCACTCATATACACGTCCTTCCACCTTTCCCGTATCACTCAGTCACTCTCCCTCGACCACACACACACGCACGCACACCCATACACGACCTCTAATCTGACGTAAATCTCCCCGTTTCGTCCCTCGCCCATATCTCTCATTCGCCTCCCGACTACCGCCACACCTCCATATCTCTCCGCGTCCCTCCGCTTAACTCTTGCCCACACTCAGACCATACCTTTAAGCCATTCCTCCCACCAATACTCTTTTTCATCCTCTCTACCTCTTCCTCTCACTTTTTTATCTCCTCCCCCTTCCTTCCTCTACATATTCTACCGAAATAGTCAATCCGAGAAATAAACATCTGGCAAAGTAAAGCCCCAAGCTTCGTAACAAGCTGTGGCGTAAGAACCGAGATTATACTATAGCTGATGGGAGGGCCGGATTAAGAACTGCTACAGGCTCGGGTGGCTACACGCTAGGATAAGATTGCGCGAGTTTGCGGCTGACACGGTGGATATTATTGTAAACCTGCACGACATCTCCAGATCAGATAAAAGCGACAACATAAGCGATATATACGCTCACACCCATTACACCGATCTCTTTCTGGGTAGGCACTGTCAGATAATACAATTCTTGATGGTATGTCTGTAAAGCTGATTCTTCTTTAATGATTCCATACAGCATGTCCTATTCTTACGAACCTTTTTGCTTCAGAAACCCTCATGCATTGCTTCATGGGGATCAGGTTGGTGTGGTGGCTAGAGTACTGGCTAACTATACGGATGGCAAGGGTTCAAATCCCTGCAGAGGAGGATGCTTTTCAAAGGAAACCCGATCCCTACTTGAGTGCCTTGTGGAGGGCACTTCAAGTACAGTACTCCGTCTGTCGGATGAGACGTTAAACCGTGGTCCCCTTGGCGCCTTTCGTTAAGAGTAGGCTAATGCCGACGCCGGGTTTCTATTCACCCTTCCTCCCTTGCTTATACCGTATGGCGCAAATGACCTTAGCTGTCGGTCGCCTCCTCAAAATCCAATCTAATCCAAGCATTGCTTCATACTCGCTCTCCTGTTCTCAGGACTTCTAACACCTAATAGGGGACTGCTTTGTTATTCAACTAGATATAAAATAAGGTTGGATGGAGGCTACAGTAATGGGCAGGAACGAAAAAGTCGTCCGTTGGTTGGACTAAGTCGAGAGAAAGGATTTGAGTCAAGTATCATTCGAAGAGGTAAAATAAACATTTGACAGGTTCAAAAATTTCTTTTTGTCCACGAACCATTAATGACAAAAACAAAAAAAACTGGGACAGTCATACACACCGTCGACACACATTCCACTTTTTGTCCATCTTCTTCTCTCTGTATATCTGTCTATTGAGGTCTCAATGGGACTGTTGTCTCCAGGCATTTCTGGTCAGGATGAGGTTCTTCATAGTCCCTCCTCTAATAAAATCTATCATCACACCTAATCTCTTCCTTCCTCTTCCTCTCTTTCCTTCACTAACGGCTTTCCGCACACAATCTCTCTGTAATATTTGGCCAATCCAATTTGCCTTTCTCTCCTTTACACTTTTCAATATAGTTTGCTCATCATCATGTATATTATTTCTCAAAGGTGTTTTTTTGTCACAACGCCATAACTCCCATAATTCTTCATCAAAATTTATGAATCAAACATCGTTTTAAAGCTTATGTTCACAACTATTGACGAAAAATAGATAAATGGTTTTAAATTAAAGTTTTTGTTAAAAAATGTAACTTTAAAGGTTGTGTTAAAATGATACAGTGCCATCTGCTGACAATATTATCAACTAATATGTTGGCTATTGTTACGTGCTTAAAAGACTATAGGAGGCGCACATATATTAACACATCATTTAGTTAGATTGTTTACATTCTTCATGCAATCAGTGTGACCATTTACTGTTTACGTTTACGTTATGTATCTCTAACACAAACATAAATAACATATAATTGTCCATGGGAAGAAACAGGTAGAAGAACAGGAAGAAAGAAGGAAGAAACAGGAATAAGCTGCCTACTGTGTGAAATATTCGCACGGGTCAGCTAGTCTACAATAATTCTCTACACTTCCTCATTTTTAACCTTATCTGAACATCTCATCTTCCCCATCTTTCGCCATCATCATATCTCAAAAGCATTCTCGATACTTTTCTTCCTTTTTCCTCATCATCCACGCCATATTTTTTCGTCCTGACCCTAATAAATTCCTTTTGCCTATTGCCTCTCGTCTCCATTCCTGGTGTCCTAAAACCCCCTTCCACAAGCTCCCGCGGCGACTCGCAGGGCAGTATGTAGCTAAGGACGTAGACTCCACTCTATTGCTCCGACTTCCCTCACTCTCTCCCCAACCTCGCGGAAAAAATCATATTTTCCATTTCCCAGCGAGTGAGAGAGAAAAAAAGTACACATATTTGCGGTGGGTGGGGGACGAAAGAGGAGTATTTTTTCGGGAAAGAAGTGGGAGTACCTCAGATAGATATGGACAACAGGAGAATCGGGGGGGTGAGAGAGAGAGGAAGAAGGGGAGACTCACACCTACCTAACCCAGCCGGAGTGAAGAGAGACAAGGGGACGAAAACCGGGAGTGAATGTGCGGTGGGGAGAGATATACAGGGAGCGGAGAGTGGAGAAGGAAGGCAAATGGACGCCCTCCGGCTCCATTATTTATCCCATAAATTGGACGCCCGGCGACTACGCGGGAACCTTTCAACCGGCAAACTGCTTTTATCAAATACGACCCCTTCCTCTCCCCCCACTCTCTCCGCCCTTGTCCTTTTTCCTTAACCTATGCCCCTTCTTCTCTCACCCTTTTTTTTCCTCGGCAACAACTCACACCTCATCCCCTCTCTCTCTCTCGTGCATATATCCACACCCTCTCAGTCCATATCTTCCTTCCAAAAGCTTCTCTCATCCCCCAGTTTGTTTCTTATTTTCCCCCACACCGGTCGCGGGGGTGAGTGGCGCGATCCATGTGGGGATGGGATATCTTTGCATGACGTACCGGCGCGGATGAAGGGATTGCCTCCCTCACAGCCGTCCTCTTTCTCCCCGGGGAGCGCGACAAATGCACTCCCGGCCGAAGGAGACCGAGTTAAACCGCGTTCCGACCGACAGGGCCGGCGAATAGCGGTAATCAAAGCATGATGTCACCGATCTAAAGAGGTACCACGACTCTAGCGGGGTGGTGATCAAGGGTACAAATCTATTTCGAAGCTAAAAATTATGCAAAATTATTTACGTTCGACAATGTCAAAGATTGTTCGGAAAACTATCAGCGACTACGACCCAGAAGGACATATTAAACTCTCTAATGCCCTATTCTATAATCTCTTATTAAATATTTTCTCATCATGACTGCCAATGCAAATAGCGCGCTTATGTAGGATTTAATTTTCTCCCGGTCAATAATTGAAGTAAGGTTGATTCCTTTTTTCGGTTTTTCCGCCGCGTCGGTTCACGCTGAGGATAATATTTCGCCGGCTGTCCTGCTGGCCTCCTCAGGTCCATGTAACATGTAGAAATATTGTCCTCAACATGAAGCGACGCGGCGGAAAACCCGAAAAAAGGAATCAACCTCCATCTATGCCCCGCGGAAGCCTTCATCAGAACTTCAATAATTGAAGTAAATTCTTCTCGGGTTTGCGACCGGGTTAATTGCTCCAACTTTATCTTCGCCGACACTTCGATAAAGGACTTTATCATCGTCATCAGGGCTGTTTTCATCAGAGAAGAATTTAATTCAAATAGCGCACTTCCTTAGCTCTAATATATTCAGTCAAAAGAGCCAATTGAATATTAAATCTCTTCATAGCTGCTGGGCTCAGCGATATTTCTGTTTTAATTTCCTCGTCTATGAGATACATTTGCCTTGTGCTCACAAAGATGTGTTCTAAACAAAGGGGGCAAAATACTTAAAAACAACCAGATAATTGTGTCACTGTCAGAATGATAAGCCTATTTTGGCACGATTTCACAATCCATGGTTGAATATTTTTTCCACGAAAATTTAATTTATTCGTTCTTCCATTGATGACGGTCACATCAACTAAACGTTTGCCTATTGCAATACGCAAATCCCTCACTCACTAAACTAAAAGGCTATACCATCTTGCGGCTCACATTATTCAGATATAAAACCGGGCACAAATCTAGATAATATTGTATCTAAGTGTATTTATTTAAATGCTCGGTAAGTAAATTTAAAACTATGCAGTAGTAACTTGTTTTATTATCTCCAATAAAAAGTAAAAATTTATACGCAACAAAGAAGAGTTTTTCTTTTGTTGAGGGAGGGAGGCGCCAATTACAATTTGCTGAAGAGCGATTACGACCCTTCATCCTCTTCTGCTAACCGAGTTTCCCTCTGCGGACCAAAATCTCACTTGGCTTCGTCCAGTGCCAATTCTTTCCCTTTCAAACATCAGTTATCGTCGTCCCAATGGGCCTTCCATAGGGCAAGATGGATTCTCCTCAGCATAAGCACAGTAGACCGCCCGCCCCTAAGGTGGGGAAACCGTATGCCCGCGCCCCAGCACTACATAGTGCAGGGCTTCGCTCTAGGCTTACGTGTTAATTTATGTTACTGGTTAAAAATTACTATTAAGAAGAGAATAAACGACGCATTTCTACCTTTTCTAAAAGGAATATTTTCTTCAAATTGTATGTATTTATTCATTTCCATCGCACACACTGGCTACACTGCATATTTGCGCCAGGGGCCTAAATCTTAAAAGAGCGGGCCTGATTTCGCGCGTACCTCAAGCCTTCGAGTAATAATCTCACCGTAATATCTGTAAATGGCACAACTTAAAAAATATTCCCTCGCATGCAATTACATGTTAAGCATGGGCTTTTATAATAAGGCATCGCCGTGAATAGCAATAATGGAAAATGTCTCTTCCAGCACATTATAACGTATATTGTGTACACTTAACAGTATTGTGGCAGGAGAATCGGGTGCCGATAGAACAGACACGGTAGCAAAGACGTACCCTCGTGCAGAACATGCAACTGATTTTTTAATACAGATTGCTGGGAAAAATGTGCGCATGTTACACGCACTAATGCAGTGATTACATGCACTTAGCCTACAAAACTATTTTCTATTCGAACAGACCAAGTCTCATTTTCGCATAGCCTGGGAAGCGAATTTTTAAAAACTTAAGGGCCTTAATTTACATGCATTTTCCCAAAAATTGCTCCGAATTAGCGACCTGAGGGTAACCAGCCCGAATGAAGCTATTTTTGCAATTTAGTAAGAATATATTGGAATTTCCTGAACCGAAAATGTTTGGATTATATCCGGGGACAACGACAATTTGACAATATGTAATAATACAAACTGAACTGTAAAATGCAGAAAAATTAAGAAACTACTGAAGAAACAACAGAAAAAAAAACAGATTTCAAGTGTGGTGCTTCATGTAAATTTCACGATCTGAAAAAGTCATTGATTGAGTAATTATCACGCAAAAACGGAGTCGCTTAATTTCTAATGAACTTTCATCATATGTATAAAAATAGCTCAGTCCATCTGCTACCTTTTGAGATTTTCTTACCAAGTCCGCAATAAATTTCGAAGCAGGTAATAGGCTATGAATAAGTTTGAAGATAAATATGTAACCCAATCAAATGAAGGAGAGCAAACATTCATCAAAGAAATTTTATAAAAAAAGAAGCATAGAGAAAAGATTGCGATGCATTCTTATTACTATGGTACTGGTACAGAAAGGGAAAAATAGTGAACAGTGAAATCAATGGATTTGACGACTACACTGCATATTTGCAATTCATGTAAGCCAAATGAAAACATTTTCTTAAAATGATACATTTGATTTGTATTCATTCAAAGAAAACAGCATTTCTTAAATCAACTATACTGAAGTATGATTAGTCAAGTACAATAAACTATTCTTCTGTAAAATAATTACGATGTAATGATTTCAGGTATACATTGTTAATCAAATGAGAATAACAGACAACACAAGCTTGAAATAATTGAGTGAATGTGAAAATTAGAGTATGCCGGGAGGAGCACATAAATAAGGGAATATTAAAGCGTTACCCTCTCTACTAAACTAAATGGAAATTTAAACTGGACACTACAGAGTTAGCAAAAGCAGGGGTGGAGAAATATATATAATATAAGGTGAGAGCAGATATGAGGCATTTAATCTGAAATTTTGTGAATTGAGAATTTAATAGCACTAACATGCGACACAATGTTTGAATATACTTTGCTGTTTATATAGCAGTAAGAATATACGTGAGATAAATCACCGATTTTAGACAAGACCGAGTAGTATCTGGTAAAGGAGGAGAGAATGAGCCATTAATCCATGGGTTTTTGGACGAGATGAGACATTTTAGGCCAGAACTAATTGGAGTTAAAAGATAAAGAGTGCATACAAGTAGAAAAGCATGAGTTGGCGATGGCGCGAAAAACTCACGCTAAGTAAAGCGGCCAAGAAAGTAGAAAAAATAAGGCGTTTCTTTGACCATATATTTGGTCTCTCAATAGCGCATTCCAAATAAGAAGAGGCGACGACGATGTTAGCGTACACGTGGTTTTATTGAAAGATCAATAGAGTGGATGGGATCACCCCTATACACTTTAATCGACTACAATTAAAACAATCTGATCGATAACTAATGTTTTCCGAGCAGGGAGCGAAAGGAAAACAGTAGTAATGCATTGAAAACCCGACAGGCTGATATTGTGCTTTTTACTTAAATAGTAACACGAGAGTAACAACTTATACGACCATAATGTTGCACAAACCCACTGTAATCCTTCCCCAATCATTAGCTATCCTTGCCATCTATTTAGGCTGACTTGAAGAGAATCCAATGAGATAGACCGTAAAATTAAAAAACCTTTCCCCCCCAATGTTTCAAAAATGTATCAACGTTATTGCTTTACAGTTATTTCGCGCTTCTGGGCAGATGAAATTTGTAGTCTCGAACTCCCACTCATGCATATTTCAATTCTCTCGATTCTATTCAACATCGCCCATCGACCCCACCCAAATCGCAGACATCATTCTTCAATTCCCAGTCAACCTTAACTTCCGCGCCGATATATCCGACCCAGATGCCTCACACTCAGCTAACTTGAATAAAGTGCCACCAGAGGCCAATCGAGGTAACACTACCTGTCTCGTCCTCCCCGCCCAAATCCAGCAGCACATCAATCCTCTCCCACATTTTTTGACAGCGTCGACTTCCCTCTCAGGTCCCGCGACCGTATTCCCAACCCCACTCCGCACCAAGCTCCATCTTTCATTTCACTCCATCGATACTCCCCTCAGCACCATCTCTCCTTTCGGTTACCATCGTATTGACTTCCCAAGGGTGCAATACGCTCCGTTTTTAAAAATAAAGTGTACCGGTACATTACGGACCATTTTCCGGGAGAACGGTGAGTCGGTACCTCGCACTCACCGTTCTATCTTTGCCTCCGAGCGGGACATAAATTACTGCTAATAGACAGAGAGAAATAAAATCCTTTATGGGGAGGTCGACAAAGGGACTGCCTCCCTCATCATCTGAAAAAAATAGAAGGCTGCGAGAGAGAAGAAGTCGGCGAGAGATTCCAGCTCAAATTTATGCGAGGTTGTGTCGTTCGACGCCTCGCTTGTATTGTCGCGTGTATGTATTTCATGTGCTTATTCGTATCGTCGACTGACTTTTATATTAGCGGAGTAGCACAAAAGAGATATTGAGTTAAATACCTATTTCTCAATGAAAAATTGAACGTAAATTGCTTCTAAGTAATTCTCGTTGTAACAAACTCAGATAATTTTATTAAACCGAAAGCAGTTGTAATCCATGAAACTCTTGAAAAAAATTCATTTTATCGAAGGGATATGATCGTAATTAAGTACGTTTTAAGTAGCTCATTCAGACCTGATTGTAAACAACGCAAGGCAGAAAATTTTAAAAACGGCAACGTGCATTGCAGAAGTTGTAAACTCAGCGCTGTTTTGCACATTTTATTTGCACGACATAATCTGAGAAAAAAAAGATTTCGTGAATTCTAACGAAAAGTATTCAAAAGTTTTAGGCCTATTTTTTGCAATTCCGTTCTTTTTAAAGAAAACTGAACTTCCATACGATTAAATATTGGTCAACCGCGATGGGGACCAAGTAGCGTCATTTCAAAGACCGAAAATTCTTGTCCTGAAAATGACGCCATAGCTTCGAAACCGCGTTTGAGCAATAAATAGTCGTATAGAAGTACTAAATATTCTTTAATTTAAAATTCCAATGAAAAGATTTCAAACCAAGGATTTGGAATGAGAGAAAGAGGGGTAGCAGTGAGATACGATGGACAAGGAAGTAGAAACTTCGCCCAGACGTGCTCTTTTCCAGGAGGGAACGCACGGACAAGAGGAGAGATTTCGGAGACGGGGTCGTCAGGATGAACGAGAGGGTCAGAGAGGGGGGAGGAGGGAATGAGAGAGAGAGAGAGGTTACTGTTGATGGAATGAGGGTTCGGAGGAGAAAAAGGTTAGGCGGTGGAAAGTCAGGGGAGGAAGAAGTAGGACACCCATGAAGCGGGGGAAGGCGATTGGGAAAGAGAGGGGAGAGGACGAGAGTCGGGAATGTGGAAGGAGGAAGTTTATTTTTTGAGAGGCGGGGGGGTTAATTGGAGGACTTGGTCGTGGGACGCTCTCCTCTTCCCTGTTAAACGGATGACCCCAGAAGAACAATAGATCGAGGAGCGCATCTCGGCACCGTCGTGAGGACGGTCGAAGAAATGGCGTTCGAGATGGATGCTGGGATAGCGCAACGATAAGGAGGGGGGAGGAAATCAAGAGGAGACGAGGAAGAGGATACGGGGGGAGCAGAGCAGGAGGTTTGAGGAAGGGTTTGGATGGGTGAAGCGTGTAAAAAAACCTCGCCGTACCCCGAGGACCTGGCGTCGAGCCCTGACGAAGAAAAAATTAAACCCCTATCTCTTATACCTCGATAGATCCATTCATCTGGGTTCTACTGATAAAGGAAAGAGCGGCCACCTACCGCGTGGAGGTATACGGAGGGAAGACCCAGCATTAAGAAAAAAATATGCAAACAAAAGATTGGTCGAGGGAGGTGGGCAGGTAGGAGCTGAGACTGGCCGTCGGGGTGGAAAATGGCGACCTCAGTAGTGTGGTCTCGAGATGGGGTAAGAGATACGGCCGGGATAGATGCGAGATAAAGCCCATGGAGGGGGGAGCGATGGATTAATACGTCTCGTCGAAAAGGCAAAAATGTGAGAGTTTCGCCCCATGAAATGTACGGAGTTAACGATGCGCGCAATTGGGAACGAAGGAGTGGAAGAAATAATCGGAGGAGGTCGACGAGGATTTTGAAAGTCGAGTAAAATTCATGGAGGTTCTGTTACCACAAAGCATATCAAATGGTGATTGCCGATAGAAACTGCTATTCTTCGGCAACGAAATGCGATATCCCTGAGATAAATATCAAAAAATGATACTGAGCCGCCAGAAATGTAAATGTGAAAATTATACGATATTTCGAAACTTGCGAGATCGAATGATTTGAGGCTTAAAACTTGTTAAGAAACACGAAAAAGCGATAAAAAGGAAATACAAAACTATTCAAAAGGTAGAGTGATAACATGCAACTTAAAAAATGTAATACTCCTGCATATCAGACAATAAATTTGAAATACACACATAAGAAGAGTGACATTAAAAATCGCTTAGCCCTTAAGAAATGTGGCCATGCAAACATCCCATTTGGAATTCCAATTACATCTTATATTAGCGTCTGAAACGGTTCTAAAGTAAACTGTCGCAATTGCAATTAAAGTATAGAACAACTTACTCCAATCATACTACATACCACTTCAGATTATTCCAGCTTCATAGCAATTCCTTAGGCAGACTGAAGGCAGAGCACTGAGCAAAACCGTCAGGCACCTGATGCATCGTACACACGGGCTGAGCCAAATCTACATAAAAAGTTTTAATTCTCTTCATTTATTCGATTCCGATTTTGTTTATTAGAACAGCTTCTGTGCAATATTAAAAATTAATGGTTTAAGAATTACCTCGAATTTCCAGCTCCCAAGCCTCAGTTGAATCATTTTTGTCCCAAGCTTTTCATCGATTCATTTCAGCTGTGGATGAAAGCCATCGAAATTTTGGAATGAAACGGAAAATATATTTCGAACATCAGCAAAGGGAATGAACCTAATAGCAAAGATCAATATTACAATCTGCTCCAATTGTAGTAGAAAGAAAATTTCATAGCCATTACCCACTACATTAGAGTCAACAACATGAAATTTGACGTCGTTTCGAAGAATGTCTCCTTTCGCTTATCATTTCATAGGTGGAGAAAGGTGATATTCGAAAAAATAATTAGATGAATCCTATGAGACTTCAAGGAGAAAACCTCAGACAACTACTTGAAAGTCACACAGCGCATTCAGCCCAGGAGACTCGAATGCACGACCGTTTTCTCCGGCACTGCTGCCAGTTGGTTTTACAATATTTCGAAAATTCAGGAATAGTTTTAAAAATATACGGAAAAAGATACTCTCTCATCGGTCGTTCAATCCTAAGATTGGTTGACTGCAGCCCTCCACCCTTCTCTATCTAATGCTAGTTCCCTTACCTCCTGGCGTCTCTTCCTTTGTACTTTCCTCTTTATTTGGTCCATGAAATTATTCCTGGGTCTTCCTCTGGGGACTTTTCCCTCAATTTTACCTTAAATTATGTTCCTCACAAACCCATTGTTTCTCAAGGTGTGTCCAATCCATCTCGTTCTACTTTTCTGTATTCCATTCCTATGTTCCTCGATCCTATGTTCCTATGATCCTTTCCTCGACTACTTTTCTGTACACATCAGCATTTCTTGTTTTTTCCGTCCATTTTATCTTCAGCAGCCTCCTCCAGCACCAGCTCCAAAGGGTTCTAGTTTATTCTGGTCAGCTTTTCCACGGTCCATGCTTCCGATCCATAGAGTGCTACGCTCCACAAGACTGTTTTCACATAGGTACTGTTTCCTAGAAATAGATAGCTTTCCTAGAAAAAGATAGCTCTTATCGAAATACGTTCATCAGCTACTTACGTGGAGCCGAAATTCGATACGCGACGGAAAAGGAAATGTAATCGTGAAGCGATGAAAATGCCATTCTTCATTTCACATTACTTCTGGTGCATCTGACATAACCTACAAGTTTATCTTTATGATCGACAGAACTAGCATCATATACGAATCTCAAAGGCACTGTAATATTATGAAGCCAAATTTTGAATGGTCATTTAACTGTACAAAGTTGTTAAAAACTGGAGTCAAAGTTCAGAAATCTAGGGTAAAATGGGTAAAATCAACACATTTTGAATTTGTTTTTCGCCTAAATAGCTGCTCATCTAATCACCACGGAGGACCACCTTTGCAGTATTTCAGGCCCAGGGGCTTTGGTTATATGGCATATTTCCCTTCCAGTGCTAACGTCTACCTGCATTTAAATTTTCAAGACAGTATTTACATGAATTCATTCGATATATGGTAACACTGATATAGCCGATTTATGGCCTCAAGGCTTTTCAGGCCCAACCCTCACTCTTGAGCTCGAGGTTCTTATTTTGACATGAATGTTTTGCGCATATATCTTCAAAATTATGTAAAATTTGATAACCTACAACCACCTAAGGACTCAATTCGGAGCCCTGGGGCCTTTCTAATGCAGCCTTTAACCTTATTGAGTCCTAAGGTACACGCGTGCCAAATGTTGTTCGAATCCGTCTCGGTGTGTGGAAGTCTAAATAGTATTCAAGCGTACCAACCCACAACTTTACACAAACAGCTCAACATGAATCACTCCACCATTATGTCATAATTCAATAAAGACATGCATGCCTAAACACTTAACAGTGATTGGTGATCCTGAAAGCAATTTTAAGCATGATAATCCAGTCCAAATTGAGTCCTTCGAATATAAAAATGTCTGTAGTCAAATAAGATATATGTGCGAATTTCCACAGAGAGAAAATCATCCGCCTTGACCGGGATTCGAACCCGGATCCCTCGATATCCGGCCGAGTGCTTTAGCTAGTTAAGCTACCGAGGCGTCCTCTTCCCCTGTGGGTTTTTGTGACCTTTTTTTCTCTGTGGAAATTCGCACATTTGTGCATTGAGGGTGACTCGATAAAAGTGGAACTCCGTGGCTACCCCCGGATAGCTTAAAATTTGTCGAATAAGATATACGTTACGTGAGGAAAATAATAAATTCACTAAATAATAATAATGAATAATGAAACATGAAATAAAACGTAGAAACAGTTAAAATCAATGAAGAAGAAGACTTAGTTTGTGTGCAGCAAATACAGGAGATAAATCGTACGGGCATTGACACATAAAATTGTGTCATGTCAGGCACTATACCCATGGCCACAAACGCAAGACGTATCCACCCAAAGTATAAACTAAAATATACATCATACACGATAAACGGATTATACAACGGCTTACAGCGGTTGTCGCACAAAACACTGCTCTGCCATCAAATTTTGCATAATTTTCAGAAATTTCGATCCTAGGGCGTGAGCCATCGTTTTGATGACCGGATAGAGAAGTCAGTTTCTTAGCTTTCGGTGTCTTGGTTCTAACTTCGCAAAGACCAACAACCAAAAGGTTAAAAATATTTATGAAGCTAAAAGCTCGTAACTTCTAAACAGGAGAAAATTCAAGGGATAGGTAAACCACGCCACGCTTGTAACTGAGGCCATAAACGCCCCGAAAAGGAGCACAGGTTGAGTTCACCAATTTTTCCCGATCTCGAATGCGTGACGAAACATTTTCCCCTTCGCTATATAGTCTGAAATTTGAACTCACCCATGATTGAAGGCATTGTCAGGAAAATAACTGAGAAGGGACGGTAAAATATTGGAGCGGAAAGTTATAGGGAGTAATGATTGGGCATAATGGAACGTTTTTCGGCAGGCGCTGGCGGGGGGGAAAGGACTCAGAGGAAATGAAAGAGGGGAGGACGGGGGAGGAGAGGACTAAATAAACAAAATAGGGGGTGAGGGGAGAGAGAGAGGGAGGTGAATGGCTCAAGGGAAAATAGAGTGAAAGAAATCCGAGGGGAGAATGAATGAGAGGGTTAAGGGAATGGAAAAGCTATAGTGGCATAATACGGAAGAAAAATTATCCGAACCCAGAGAAAATTATGAGACAAGAAAACATTCTGAAAAAGGCATAGTAAACTTTCATGCTACAGACAAGGAGTCATAAATGATTTCCTTCAAGTACTGTACCGATGTGAGTTAATTAGAGAGGTTAGCTTCCCCGAAAATACATATTTATCCGGTAAAATCAAGAGAATTAATGAGATATTCGAGACAAAAGAATGATGATGAACAAAGCCTTAACCCTGATTTCATACTCGGCAAGACTTTGATCAATGATTGAAGATGAAACTGAATTTTAAGTACTTACGTCTTTCGTCCATTTAAGTTGACGTCATTCGCTCACTACAGAGGACAATGATTTTCATTTTCTCTCCAGAAGCTTCTTAGAGCGCAATTTCTCGGGCTTTTCATTCTACCAAGCATTTCTCAAAACTGTCTTTATCTCATTATCTGATATTAACACGCAGTCCATTCGCTGGCATGGTTTCGGTGGTCATTTAGCTTTTGAAGTTCTTCGTGTGGATAGTATGGAAAATCATGAGACGTTAGCAAGACATATTCAGATAATACGCCAAAAATTTTTAGTATTTCCTACGTAAGAAAATCTACGACAAGGGGAACTGATTAATTATGTCCGGGTTCCATTAATAGGTGAGATTCAGTAAATGCTTAGAGAGGAGAGATACTCATACCGAATGGACTTTCAAATATAAGCATCGTTGAATTCACGTATAAGCGAAGGCAAAAATTCTCCCCGGCGGAGAATCGAACTCCCGCATGACAGGCGGGGATATTGACCACACTACTACCGAGCATTTCGGCTTCCACAACCCAATCCTGTTCTTTGACGTGTCAAATAAGTAACGTTTGAGGAATAACGTTTTCGTCTAAAAATAAACTGATATCGTATATGCTATATATATATCCACCGGTTTATAACACAAATCACGACACTCGTTTCAACACTTGTGCGTCATTATGATGTAGGTTCCCTGAACAAAGGTAGTTTTCATTATTCGATGCCCTTCCGGCACCTTTTCTATTCTCTTTATCGAAACTCGATGTAAGAAAAAAACTAAGTACATATCTACACCTACATAATACCCTGCGAGCCGCCGCATGGGTGTGTGGCAGGGGGTGTTAGGTCATCAGCCGTGTAAAGATGTAAGGTTTTGGAAGGTGATATGGTGACGTGTAGTATGGGAGTGTATTTATTGGAGCTCAGTTTTTATTGCGGTTGCTTATAGTGCCCGGAAAGAACGAGTTTTTTACCAATCTGTTCGGCAATGTATCTCTCCAATTTTATCGCTTCTGTCAGACCTAGAGAAGTAGTGAGGCGTCATGATCATATTCTCCGTCTCGTTTTGAAACACACCAGTTCTGAATGTCTCAAGCAAGCTAAGCCTAATATATAGCCTCCGAGTCTCTAGGGGCTCCCACCTTAATTCCCCTAAAAGTAAAAGTAAAATGCTATCCAAAACGAGATTAATATTTCTACCCTACACACCATGCAAATTATCAATAGCGATGACACATACTATCCCGAATAGTTGATTATCTTTAACAAAAAATACATACAACTCTTTGCATTAATAAAGGCAGTAGTTCCAAATTTTGACAACAAATAAGTGAATGAGCCACCCAATCAATCAGTAGTATCAGACTATTTCAAGATAAATCTTCAGAACCAGAGAGAAACGATATAAATAACTATCAAGTGACAATTTAGTTGGGCAGAAGGTAACTTAATGCCGTGTAATTAATAATACAGCAGATATTTCAATAGTTAAGGAATTTGGATACTTCTTTAAACCCAATCGGTATCGATTGTCAGAGAAACACATTTCCCGCAGAGCACGGATGATAGACATATTCTATAGTCCGTGCCGCTGAGGTTAAAAATGCATTAAACACCAGTCATTGTTGAGGCTTGGAACGATATAGGAAATTCATGTTACCAAATGGTATTTAACCTGGAAGTAATTGAAATCTCGATTGTTAGTCAAAGGACCTGTAAACGGACACGGCCTCTATGCAGTTAAGTATCTATTGGAAATATGAAATGAGGGGATGAAATTGATTGTTGGCACATTCGGTTGGATAATCCTCAACTCAAATCCTGATTTTCGTAATATCAATCAATGCATGGCCGAAACTAGTAATATGTAAAAGGAAAAAGTTTGTGGCATGATGCACTTGACGGAGAACGTTAGTTTGTTGACATCCTGCAAAACAAATCAATATACACGGGGAAACAATCTAAATAGGGGGAAGACTATTGTTTACTAAAAGACTTCAAATCTCTTGGCTAATTTAATTAGCGTAGAGTTATCGATAGTTAAGCTAACACCCACATGCGCGGCTCAATTCCTAGGTACAGTAACAATCAATGACAGAAAAATGTATTGATACGCAATTAAGCGATGTTGGTAGAGAAAAATAGAACATTTCCAAAATTCAGATAATTCAAACACTTGTCGTGATAATCTGCGACTATTGTACAATTAATACAGTCAAGTGGAAAACTGCCATCTCTTTCTGTATCAATACGGCAGTTCCACCATACCCCCCTTTAGATTGCTAAAATGATCTGCATGACAAACGAAGTGTTCATGCAGTCCTATGCATGCATATCGTTGCGATTCTCAGTTCCAAAAATTAAAGGAAGAATATGTACACCTTTAAATCACCATTGCACTTCTATGAGCATGTAAAGGACGGTGACACGACAACATTGAGAATGCATGCATGGCATCTAGACTCAGCATGCATGGCAGCGAGGAGCGAAGCTTTGAAAGGATGAGAGAAGACAGAAGGATTAAGGAGGAGACCAGCGCGAGGATAGACGGAGTGGAAATGGGAATTGATTCGTATCAGCCGAGACTGCCAGCAATTTAACCTCCGCTCTGAAATCGTTCCCAAAGATTGGGTATCAATTTTACAGGCATCGTGGGGCCATACTTAAAACCATATCACACGACTCATTCTCCAAAAATTGGACTGAGGTAATCTCGAAGAGCTTTTCTGCCTTACAATTACAGAGAGTGACTCCTAAACGCCAGAAGGAATTCTTTCAGAATTGTTTAAGCCTGGCCGCGAGTATACACGTACAACCACATTTAGGTTACGGCAGAGGCAATCACGGGTCGTTTAGAACGTAAGGCTGAACACAAAGCACTGTTGAGTTGCTTCTCTCGCCTAATTTTAGAGGTATGTCACACTAAAACTAAGCATATCTCAACGCCAATACTACAGTGTTTACGTAAAGCCTTCAGCTGTACAGCTTTTATTGTGAAAGAGATTTTCAGTAATTCAATACAGAAAACTCTCCGACAAAAGATATGACATGCTTGCCCGATGCTGCAAACCTAAGGGTAATTAAATCTTTATACAGTACACGACATCCGAAGGTTGGTCAATAAAACACAAATACGGCTCTCCTTCATAGTTCCAATCCTCCCAGCAAATCCGAGTAGGGATAGTTCACGTCATTCCTGCAAAAATATTTTTTTAAATATGGATTGAAAAGTCACACCTCAACTCTGAACAGTGGCCACGTATCGGAGAACCATCCAGGGTTGTCAAATTTGTGACCCCTTAGAGTGAAACATGTTGGCATTCTTGAATGGCCGCGTTAAGCGAAAGTTAAACAACAATCTTCAACAGTGTATCTCGATCTAAATATTCATTATAATTTGAATAAGCCTGAGAAGATTGCTATTCCTCGTATGCAACAAAAAGAAGGCATTCCGTCAGAAGAAGAGTATACCCACAGTTATGGTGCAAGCTGGAAAATCAGGAAGAATCCAATAAAAGCATATGTGTGGAGGAAGCTTAAATCACCAGTGATGCTTGGAAAATGAAAGCTTAAGAACAATCGCAAACGACAAAGTCCTACAATAAATTGGGGAGAAAAGATGTAAATGACAACTCTGAAGTAGATGAGAAAAAAGTATTGGGCATAATCTGAGACATGGCAGCCTCTCCCAAACAATAGTATTATGAAAAACTTAATTAGTAATATACTGTTCGGACAAACACAAGTTTAACTTGACTGTAGGGAATATCTTACAAAGCGCTATTATGAATATAACGAAAAACGAGCAACTGTAAAATGGTGAAGTGATAACTCTTGACATCCTTCGTGTCATTAGATGGTTTGATGTGAACAAAAAGTTCTCCCCGGCGGGGAATCGAACCCCGGTCTCCCGCGTGACAGGCGGGGATACTGACCACTATACTACCGAGGACATATCACCAATTGTTGATTTCAACTTAATTATATGAAGATATGTTAAATGCGTTCGGGGAGGGGATTTACTGAATGAAGGGTATAACACATGGGCAGCTTCAGAGACCGGCTGGACATTTAGGGGTGGAAGAGAGGATGGATACAGATCCACGTCACCACGGGATATATACAGAGAGGAAAGTGAGTTTACAAAACCTATCCTCCAAGCTACTAACGCGAGTAAAATTCCTCCTTAGTTTTTCATGGGTTTTGGGAAGATGATGAAAATCTCTCCTCGACTCCCTGACCCTCGTCTTCGCGCAAGTCCATTGCGTGTTACAAAAAATTAAGCATCAACTGCATGCGCAAAATTCACAGTGACAAAAAATTATTCGCCGATGGGATTCAAACCGTCTTCCCCATCATTCGCGAACATTTTAATCATTGGTAAATTAACTCGAAGAAATTGAAAATAGAACTGAACACCTGGACACCTTAATCAGTTAAAGCAGAGACTGAAATACTTGTACTTCAAATGTGAATAAGGTACATTACCGTGCAACCTCCGGGGTCATAGCTAGGGAGATAACGGGTCGGCAAGATATCCCAACGGTATTAAGCGTTTGAATCTCGTCACATGCATGATACCGCATATTCAAAGACTAACATTTTTGGTCATAAGTTGCGATGACTTTAGCAGTTCGAGCGCCATAACCGAAGTCTGGTTCCATAACAGGTTCATACAATTCATTTCAAGCCAATAATGTCTCGTAGAGCCTTACATTATTTTCGTTTTGATTAACCAAAAAGTTGCCATTATTTCCCTGAAATATTTTCTTGCATAGCTACTGAGTAACAAGAAGTCTAAATCGCCACCTCATGGTATATATTGTACATTTCCCTCCCCCATATTCCCTCCTTTCATCTCTATGCAATAAGTTTCCCCTCCGCGGACTGTTGTTTTTACCCTATGGACTTAGCCTGCCCGAGGCGTCTGCCACATCGGCGCCGACGACATCACGCCAATCGACCATTTGAATAAATACCAACGACGCCAAAATGCCTAAAATCCAAAATTGCATACGCCACCCTCTTGCCTCGTCACTTCTGCCAAGTCTTCGCCCACGTCGTTCACTGTCATGGTTAATACAGCGAAGTGTCGCTTCGCACCCAACTTCTGTAGACAACACAGGGTACTTACTACCCGAGACAGTTTTTCAACAGTGTTTCTTGGCATTGAATTCTGCGCATCGAATATCATGCTACCGTTCGTACCGACATCTATGTTTTCATTTCGAGGAACTTCCGGAAGGACGTCAAATTATGTTACCAACACGTTGGAAAGGCATATAATAATATGCAATGCGAAAAAATTGGCTATGTGCCTAAAAGACTCCGCTGTTGATCCATACTCGGTAAATTGACTTCATGTGGATCACTTATATTGGCCAAAAAAATATTTAGCGAAGTTTTTGTAATATAGTCACCATGAAGGATATAACCAGCCAAACATACTGGAAGCGAAATCAGGTAAATGGTGTAAGTTAGAAGGAAGCTTTTGCATTCTCCGAGTCCTGATTATTATTCCAACGTTTTCTCTCCACTGCTAGACACATAAGTGGAGGGGGGGGGGTGACACGCCCTGGTCCTTTATGGTGAGATTACAGTCGAGACAAAAACAACCGCTTCATACCAAGGGCGAAAGATCTGCTGCAAAGTTCGCGCAAACTCAGCCAAAAACGCTGAGTTACTAGTCCGCTTGAACTGGATATTTTTAAAACATACGGCGTAGTTTCTCTCCCTTGACAAAAGTAACTTTTCCTTATTTTTCTTAAATATGGTCCTTTTCATTCGGGTAATGTAAAAGTTTCTTCTATGCCAATAGCGAACTAGAGAGAGAAATTCTACCGAGCAAGGTTTACATTTGAAAGTTGTAAACGGAATGGAGTTCACTGGAGTGGAGTATTTGCTATTGTGTGTTAAATCGAGGGATTAAAATGACTAACGCCAGTCCGTTGTGTTGCCGCGGTTCAACGTAAGCTACTTAACTGGTACCGTTTTATCATTTTCTCTATAATTCGTGCTCCAGGTAGGAATGAACATTGGCTCCATTAAGTGACATGTAACCGCATGGGAAGGCCTATCTGCTACTAATTATCCGATTTCATATCTCCGAATGTCCTTTTATTGTGACTGCTCCACAATAAAAGCTGAATCTCCCAAAAGTTTCCGGCCTCAATAATGGATTCGAACTATTTTAAATAACAAAAAACTGACATGAGTTTTAAAAAATGAGCGAAAGGAAAAGACGTCCATGCTAATGCTATCATGGCGATATGGTGGTTACATACGTAGTAGCGGTGTGATTGGAGAGGACAGAATACCTCAACACATCTACACCCACGAATTATTCAAGAGCACGCTAAAACAAGGGCGTGTGACATAGATTGATACCACATCAGGCAAAAAACTATCATCCCAGCTCAAGGACGAACCCCGCATGCTACCCTGGCGACTACACGTGAACCAAAAGCAGGTCAGGAGAACAAAGCACATCAAAATCAGAGTGTAGGAGAGTGCTACGCTGGGAAACATACAATCAAACATCCAGGACCAGGGCTACGATACTACTATTGATCATCATCATTGGTTGGTCAATCCTAAGATTGGCTGACTGCAGCCCTCCACCCTTCCCTATATAATACTAGTTCCCTTACCTCCTGGTATCTCATTTCCTATGCACTTTCTTCTTTATTTGGTCCATGAACTTATTCCTGGGTCTTTCTCTGGTGAATTTTCCTCTATTTTACCTTCAGTCATGTTCTTCTCAAACCAATTGTGTCTCAGGGTGTGTCCAATTCATCTTGTTCTTCTTTTCTGTATGGTGCTCCATACGGTCCTTGCCTCTTCTACTCTTCTGTACCACTGAAAAGTACCGCCAATTCTAATAATCCAAGCAGATTTCCAAATCATGCGGGACATCCCAGTCGGTGAGATATGCTATTAATAATGATACTCTAATAAACACAAGAACAAAGTCTATTAACCCAGTGATATTATCTCGTCTTCAAAACCCGATAGTCATTCTGACACGCTAAGATTATTACAACATTAATCACACAAAATAAAAGCGTCAATTATCATCCCATTTACACATTGAAAATGAAAAAAATATTAATACAATACGCATTGAAAATGAAAAAAATATTCATATAATGCACAAAAACGAGGATACCTATAGTCAATACACAAACGATCAGAATCTATCTTGGCTATTAAGGATCAGAAAAGAAATGGAAACGGGGAGGAAAGCTACTGGTATCGGATATGTGTACTTGTATGTATATGTATAGTAGAATGAATATGGTTGGAGAAAGGGGAGGAGTCGGGGAAGGCGAAGAGTCGAAGTGTGGTTTGGTTTTGGGAGTACTGGAGGTGGAACATTGGGGGGAAGAGGGGGGAGAGGCGAGGGGAGCCTTCGAAACTAGGGTCGGGAAAGGGGCCCGAGAAAAAAAGGAGGGGGAAAATATATATTGGGGAGAAGGAAAAAGAGAGAGAAGAGGGTTCTCCCATTTTTTCGGGAAAGGATATCGCCGCTGCATGAGAAATCGTGAGTGAGGATTCGTGTTCTCGTCCGCCATAAATCGTATTTAATCCAAAGGTTTTTATACATATAGTATTCTCCCCATCCGCTACCCACTCTTTCCCAATGCCCTTCCCCTCGTACCCAGCATCTTTCTCTCGCTCTCTCTCTCTCTCTCTAGTCCCCCCCTTTTACCGAATGCTTCCCTCTAACCCATCGGAAACAATAGCAATCCTTCCTCACACGCGACTACCACTCTATTGACAATTTCCCTAGATAGAGAACGAGCCAAAAAAGCGAATAGATAAAAAGACATAATAAAGGAGAAGGAATGTAGGGTGTGCTCTGCGAGAAAGACGCCGCCGAGTATCCTTTTATTGTTTCGGATGGTAAGGGTCTTTCGACATGTCCTCGTGTATACGCATATAAACACGCGAATGAGCTTCGCGAGCCTGAAGGCATTGTGTGTTTTCGCATAAATACTCCATTTTAGGGGCGTGGGCTGAGAGAATGGGATCTCTGGATTTTTTTCCTCTTACTCTCAAGGGCTGGTGGAAGAACGCGTCGCGTGAAGGACTCCAAGGGGATTCTTTTAAGGTGGCTGGAGCGGTAATCGTGGGTCATTAAGGGCACATTTTAACAATTTTTCGAGTGAGTCGAAAAAATTGTACGATCACATTTCATTCAAGTACATCTGATTATGCGGAGGAGCTCACCATACATTCAGCAATGGCAACCATGCGAGAATTATTTTTCACGTTTTTGAATTAATTTAAGCCGCGGAAACTCCCATTATCGGCATGGTTTTCCATATTTCAAACGAAAATTATATTTAAATACACATATTTTCGATTTATCTCTTGGACTCGGCATGACGCCTAGATATTCGTTAGCAACCATTATAATAAAGAGAAAAGTATATATGTAATCGAATTTTATACCAATTACATACCATTTGACTCAAAACTATGGGTAAAATAGTACTGAATTGCCATAAATCCTCATTTTAAAAAATATCGCTTTTCTGACTTTATTCATAGATATCACTATTAAGCACACTCATGCAAATTTTAACCCAAAGCTGAACATGGATATACAAATCGTTCCAACCACCTATGCTTAAGCTTTCCTTTCCTTCTCACCAATCTTTCAAGATCTTGGACTCCTGCTATTTCCATGAATATACTTTCTTTTTTTTAACTTACATGAAACATCACTGATCAGACATCATCGCAAATTCTCAATACTACAAAACAAAAACAAAAACAAACACAAACAAACAAACAAAAACAAACCATACTTGGACGGAGTCAAACTTGCATATCAATTACAATCGAATGAAAGCTGCCAGCCTAAGACCAAAGTCAGTAAGAATATATCTATACAATAAATTGCCTCAGAAATACAAAGACATAACTAGGTTTAAAAGGCAAATGAAAACTTTTTGACAGATAAAAATTATTACAGCGTGTCTGAATTAGTCAATGATGAAATATGACTTTGGCATGTAAATAAAACCACTGTGAGTAAAACATAATATCTGTAAAATATGACTTGTGTAAATGTAACTATGAACAAAATGTGTAATTTCGCGGTTTAACAGCATTTTGTGTTTTCATTTCTTGTTCATTGAACAATGTTTTTTTTACAAATTTATGTATACTTTCTCATGACGTGTCCTATATTGTAGCTATACTTCTATCCTAGGACAAATAAATGTATTAATATTATTTAGGAAAGGTGTTAATGGCTACTCAGCATTTATTTCGATCTATTTCAAGTCTCCGGGTCCTAATTGACCTCTTCAGAGTTTTAGAGGAAGGCCTTAAAAATTTCGATTTCGTTGCTTGAGCCACTACAAATGAGTGAATCATAAATCATGCCCACAGTTATCTCAGTGCTTGGTCATATCGGCGAACTACTATGGTGTTTGAGCTCTCTGTTTTAGCAACCTTAAACCCCACATTGGGCTGCACACAATTGGAAGAAATCGAAGGATTAGCCCCTTACCATCAGACTCTCCAAAGCCTTCACATGCGAATTGAGGAAGTTACTTCCGTTCGTCCGAAGGTATGAAAAAGATTTTAAGCCCAGTTGGTCGAAATACCGCATGGTTCGGCCTCAGTACAGATACGGCTGGGCACCAAAAATAACAAAAGTAGTGTCGCAGAAAGTACTTGATGCTCTAGTAAAAATATTTTCCGGTTTCAGTATAATGCACAGTGCGACCGTTGTGCAGTCTGTTTGGTTAGCATGTCTGCTTAATCGCATTGGTCTACATAAAATGCATAGAGTTACGTGTGATAAATACGAAAGACATTGCTAGCTTTGATATACACATAAATGTATAACATAAACTTCATATTTTGAGCGTTTTTTTCATGCAAGTATACAAAACATACAAGGCATATACTTGCATTTGAGTGCTTCATAACTGTACAGAATTATTATATCAGTTACATAAAAACTGCATATTAATAGGAGTACGGCAGGACTTTTTCATTATTGTAGTATATATCATTGAATTACAGAATGCTTTGAGACTGGAGACCGGCCGGCTCTATGGTTTGATGTCATCGAGCGACTGGCCGCACAATCGAGACCTGGTTGAAGGAGCACCAAAAACATATCCGATTGACTCATCCGCAGAAGTCAGCAGTTGCGGAACATAGCATTAGCAAGGATCGTGCCGTACAGAGGGAGGGAACCACATTTCTTAGCGGCATGTAAGGTTATTGGGACCGCATGGTCAAGAACGCTATTGAGATCCGTATACAAACCAAAAAACTTCAACCGAGATACTGGTTTCCATTGAGTAATGCCTGGAGACCTATCTTCAAGACCATTAACTACGCAAGGGAAACGAGCATACGACAGAGCCAATCAGATGACACCTGACCAGGGGCGGCGTGGGTGCTCAGGGGTACGGGACGCTGCACTTCCAGAGGGGCCCGTTTTGTGTGACCCCCTTTACCCCCTTCTGAAAAAATTTGTACCTAATTTAACTACAATTTCATACGTATTTATGTACAGTATGACAAAATTGTACTTTCACTCAGAGATATTTGGTCAGCTGGCTGTTCAAAGTTCGGGGCCCGGCCCGCCGGCCGGGCCCTTTGGACCCGAGCCCGAAACCTAGTACGTGGCCCGGGAGCCGGGGCCCGGAGCCTGAGCCACAACCTGGGCCCGGGCGGGAATCCCCGCCTTCCCCCCCTGGCCACGCCGCCCCTGCACCTGACCCCTAGGAGTAGAGTATATATACCGACCAAATTGGGAATACGGCTTTCAGAACTCCTGAGAATGGCTAACAAGTCGTCCTCCGAAACGTCGGGAGATATGGAGATGCTTACCTGGTGGAAAACCCGAGGGACATTTTTCCAGCGGATACGCCGGGAAAATCTTAGACCTTTCGTCGGCCATAATCTTTCAAGTAAGGTAAGAACACGAATTATTCGAATCTGGGGCGCGCAAGCGGTTCTCGGAAACGGGTACGCTCGCGTCATCGTTGTTTTTCCCTAGCACTCGTGGGAAGTAAGCGTGATCGTCATCCTTCAAAATTTTAAGTTGATTTAAATCACTAGTTTAAATTAATGCTGAATTTGAGGACCATAACTGGAGGTATTGGCCCTCTTGAGTGGTTTGCGTTTTGATTTACGATAACGGCAACGCAAAAGAAGAAAAAACTTGTTGAAGTCATCATAGAGTCGGCAGACTTTTAAAGCAACCAACAAACGAAGAGTGGCCGAAGTAATTTTGGGAAATATTCCTTCGTGCTCCCGAAGCCCAGAGAGAATTTACCGCTGCGAGCTTAAATTGGCCATCCCCTTTGCATTCCCGCATAATATCCTTTCCTTATGTCAACCGTCAAACTCCACCTACGTTCCGCCCTCCACCTTCAGAAATGGAATTGACTGCACCCCAGTGCCGCTGTCACATCCCTCCGCTTTCTCCCTTATCGAGGTCCGTCAGGCCACTCCACCGAATTCAATTCGCCTTATCGTTTGCAAATACAGATTCCCCGGCTTCCCCCTCCCTTGCATCCGAGGCCACACGCCCGCATTCCCCTCCCCATTACCCAGAATCCTCGCACACCAGACGCCACTGGCTCTATTCTTTCACGTACCCTCCACCGATATTTATTTTCATCCCAAACTTCTATCCCGTATCCCTGTGAAGCTATAGGAATGAATACACACGAATCGAAAACTTTTCTACCCAGCAGACATTCCTAACAAAGGCTTTGGAGATTTTCCATCGGTAAATTTCCCTTAGGATTTGAGGGGGGGGTTGATGAATCGGTCAAAAATGCCCACCTACAAGTAGGTCTGACTTCTGCCGCATCCTAGGAAAGATCTACGCCTTCACCGCGTATAACGACCTAGTTCTTAGCCCCGGACAGTAGCGTCACTGATGACAAAGACAAAAATCGGTTGCATGGACTCGCGTGGATGTTCCATGCGACGTTTTAATACACAACGTGCAACAATATGACGGTTCTGCGTCAAGCTGAACTATTCCCCTTTTAGAAATGCAAAGATTTTTATGAAATAAGTCGTACGCGTCAAGGCGATCACCTGATTTTAGAAAATTTTATGTTTCTTCCGCGGTCAAAGTAATTATGTAGCAAGCAACTAGCGAAAAGTTACAACACAGACTCTAAATACTGATCATGATCCCAGGGGCCCGCGAAAACATATTTCCTACAGGTAGAAAAGCAGAGTCGCAAAACAAAGCGCGTAGACGTACCAGCCTGTGGCATACGTTTTCAGCCGTGGTGAACTGCCCCCCTTAAGGTGGTTGGAGCGCGAACCGTGTGTCGTTGAGTTTTTTTTTAATAATGTTTCAAGGAAGCCGATAAAAGTTCAAGGACCTTACTTCACTGAAGTACATCTATTTACGTGATGGAAATAACTTTGCTTCTTGTGACATCAATGATGCAAGAATAATATTTTCCAATTATCGTCAATTAAATTACAATTAAATTAAAGCAACCAACAAAAGTACAATTAAAGCACCGTCATGACTGGAATTTACGGCGCGTAAATCTAAATTTAAGCGAACATCATATGTAATTACGAGTTTTTGATCCGGTATGATACCTTGATATTTATTAGGGACTATAATAATCATATGCAACCTATGTTTTCGCGTTTAGGAAAAAATCTGTACATGTGTCATCGAGTCATTTTGAAATATAAGCCAAGAGACATAAGGATGTGTTAATATAGTATTTAATTGCCAAGAGACCAAATTGGTGACATTACATTTTTTTCACTTATATCTGTGCATATTACGGATAGGTACTCGTTAGCAAAGTCTCATGCCAACCTGTACATATACGAAAAATAGCTCCAACCACCTTAAGCCCACTCACAACTCTAGACTTCCGAGTATCAAGAAGTGATCCCCTCAGGGTCAACAGGGGCATGCAACAGCTACCGCGCGAAAATATTTGGTTGGGAAGTACTTTTGCCCTTAAGGACACGGATCGAGGACGTTGAACAATGATCTCACTTCCACATGTGAGCACATATTCGACATTGGCAACTTTCGTAATTTTTCGGAAATAATTGGTGTAGTGCAAAAGGCTATGGGAAGAACAGTGATTAAATATGGTAGAAATGTGGACGAAGCAGATGTGAGGAAATTAATACAAGAATGAGCGTAGTCTCCCGTGGTCTTCAAAATATACCTTAAAAAGGCAAATGGCAATAAATGAAATAGTTGAAATTTTAAAACCGGAAATATACGTTCATGGAGAAAAAACAGCACCGTTCGCCTTACTAATAATAATACAGTGCTGGCAGAGATGAAAGAAGAGCTGACTATAATGCAGAACTAAAGGACAAAATTATGAAAAAATACAAATTAAAGAAGAAGAAAACCAAGATAATAGTTAGCGGAAGAAATCAAGATGGTAGAATCATCATCAAACAGGGGTCGTAAAAACCTGCGCAAGTGGGAGATTTTGGTTACCAGTGAATCAGAATCATCAGCGATGGAAGAAGCTAGAAAGATACAGTGAGCATAATAGCCCAAGCAAAGGAGGAGAGATGCATTCTACCATAAAAAATGTCTTCTAGCAGCTATTAACTAAGAAAACTTTTTATTAAAACATTTGCATCATGCTCCAACGTGACAGAAAAGCGTGAGTTATAATAGCTCTAGAGAAAAAGAGATTGGATGGAACGGAGATGAGGCATTATCGATGATTGATGACAGTAAAACGGACGAAGAAAATCATCACCGAAGATGTCCTGTGAAGAGATTCAGAGAAAAGAAGCACATACAACGAAAGCTAAAAATAAAAAGAGATCTAATGGGCACACCTTATGAAACATTAGCCAAATGCAAATATTAGTGGGAGAAAATAGAAGTGTATGGGAAGAATGAAAGTTGAAGTGAAGACTAACAATGGATTACATTATGGAAATTGTGAAAGTGAATAATTATGCCGGAATAAAGGGATTGGCAGAGAGGAGAGTTGAGTGGGGAGTTGCCGCTATCTTCGGACTGATGATCCCTAATAATGATGGGCGCACACATTGACATTTGACTTTCCATGGCATTTAACTGCTCTTCAAATGTGGCACGACGCTAAAAGGGGTTATATTTTGCTAATGAATAAGCGTAAAAATTGATACTTTCGATTGAATTCAACATAAGCGAGATTTCATCTTCTGTGGTACATTCTGTTGGCCAATGATTTCCCAATCACGTGCCAAGAAAATTATTTCATTTTATGAGATATTTAGAAAAAGTAGCAAGCGTACAAGACCACGATTAGGTTAACATAGGAGAGTGTGCATATATCTTGATCAATCGACCACCATCAAAGGCAATAATTTTAATTGTTCTCATGAAAGTTCAATGAGCTAATTTTTGATCAACTTTATTTTCGGTGAGAAATAGCTTTAAAGATAAGGGTACACTCAGTAGCACAATTAAGAGATTCTGCTATTGGGGTTTTCTGAGAGAAATTATCCGAAAAATAAGAAATAAAACACTACAACAAAAATTCTCAAACATTATATAAGTATCCTTTTAAAAGAATAGACAAAGAGCTACTATCATAATTTTTTTCAGGGGAACCAACGGAAAGTGTCATAAATTAAAATAGGAAAACTTGAACACTAATGGGAGCTCCTCGGCAATCGACTAATGTAACACCGTCTTGAAGACGCCATACCAACACGAAACTCATTCTTAGTCCCGGCCTCGTTCCGCAAGCCAATTTTCTGGAAATTGGAAATCGATTCGGCTCGGCCAGACGACCTCGAAGTTTAATGAACGTCACATGGATGCCTTCGCAATTAGTCGCGACCCTGTTTTCTGACTCCAGCCATGTCCTTGTCTCTTCGGATTCCCGTCCGATCTAGCAATGAGAAATGTGACGAGCTCATCTCTCATCATCACTCTGACGCATGGCGCATCACTATCTAAAACAAGGCGACGAAAATGACTTCCTTATATCTTTCTGGAGCATTACGAAAATATCCCGAAGTTTCGATCGACACAGTGAATAATCAGCCATTAGAATAAGCGAGAAATACTCTGAAATACCAAACATGCTGTCGAGTATCTCAAGTTAACGAATGTTATCACGCTCCTTATACTACAAGCAATTGCGATGTCATGCGCGAATGCTGCCATCAAAAGTTGGAAATTGCAATTCCGTTTCATTTGCATGGAGTGAAAACATATATCAAAGATGATAAGCAAAGTATTGAGCGCGCAAGGCGGAATATGAAAACATTTACTCATATCAAAATACAGTTACTAATATAAAATTTGGCCTGCTCACCACCGAGTAACGCCGAGCAGAATCACAGTCAAACCGAAAAGTAGACTCTATTTCATTTAGCTAAATCACAGCTAATACTATTCTAGTTATCTCCCAATCACAAATTTATCCACCTCAATCTATAACAAAACCTATTCCTTGCTTGGTCTTCCCAAGCCGGATTACGGCAGCCCGCTGGAGTCTGACGCCACAGTTGGTAGCAAAGGTAGCAAAGCAAAGGACGTAGCCACCCCCACCCACGCGATGCAAACAAAAAATTAGCCACATCACTCTGTACTCTCAAAGTTTTCTTACTTCCATATTGGCGATAATTGGCACTCGACTGACCGACCGAATAACTGACAGACAACTCTGAATTCACACGTCATGTGTCTGGCGGCAGCACAATCCAACGTACGTACATCGGTATCAACATACCACTTGTGTAATGTTCATGGCCTCCCATATGAAGGAGGCCATGGTAATGTTGCAATTCCTACATAACACCCCTTCTAGATCATAACAGACCCATGTATTCCATACTATTCAGTGATTATGGGTGAAAATCCCCGATTTTTCCCAAAATTTCCCGAGATTTCCAAAGATTGAAACTAATTTCTCGAATCAAACTTGTCCATGCCAAGAAACCGAACAAACATTTGAGTTCAGGGAAATATTAAACACTGCATACCAAGGCAGATGCATTCAATAACGTACGAAATAATATCACGTGCCCAAGACCAGATCCACAGATCTATCGGGTCAGGGAGGTCCAGGGAGGCCTAACTCAAAAATAAAATCTAGAGTATGAAAGAACTTGAAAATAATGGTGCCAAATCGTTTTTCTCGTTGGTGCTGGTATGGCGAGAAGCCCTGAAGAAGACTAATTCGTAACCTATCTTTGAGTGCTTACTGGAACACCAGCAGAAACTTTTCGCCACTGCCACTCAATCCACCCCAATAACCATCTCATGAGAATTGGAACTCGCTAGCTCAGATCCTGAAAACGCCCATGGTCGCTGCACCCAGCCTGCAAAGAATTCTTGAGCAACTAAACTGAAAGAGCACAGAGAATTAAACTAGCTATCCTGTTAAACCAAGCTTAATATGAGCCGAAATCAAATTCTGTCTAAAATTAACTGAAACCTCTCGGAACTAAAATTTCATAATGATATCAAGCCGCACCAATTCGACCACAAGGCAAGTAACTCCAATGGTATGAATCGCTCATAAGGCAACGTAAGGGTTTCCGATCATTCTGAACGACATCCAATCGAACATAAAAATAAAGTGGTATTTGCCACCCCAACTTAGGAAGGGACAAAGATTACTACCCTTACGGAAGGGAATACAAGGGGGCTCATTTTCCGGATTCACGGTTAAGATTGGGCACGAGTGGTTGTAGAATAGACCCACACGACGTGGTGAATGTAACATACCTCGATTCCTCAAGAAGATATCAGAGGCTATATATTCCACGGTAGATAAGAAAGAAAAGTTCATCCTCACACCTTGATGGTAAATCCTTTCCAGCCTCTTCAGTAAAATCAGAAAAAATGTTAAGGGCACGTCCGGCCGCTCCAACTGTCTTCTTATTTTACGTTGCTCTTATGTTTTCGCGCCTTTTCAATTCGCTTAGTACATAGCTATCTCTTGAATGTTTAAAAAAATATATTGCTATTAACCCTTTCCGGTCCTGTGATTCCAAATGGAATCTCGTCGCTTTCCTGTATCGAGAGTCGATTTTTTCAAATGACTTTATTAATTTATTTTATCTCACCATATATTTTCACCTTACGTAGATTACATCATCTTCTACATGAAACACATATGAAAAAATCAACGCTCGACGCAGGACGATTCCATTTGGAATCACATTTGGACCGGAAAGGGTTCAAAATAAAATTCCTGAAAACTCTTTGATTACAGTTTTTTGGCTGTATAATCAAATATTAATTTTATCAAGAAAGATATTTCTTTCATCAAATGAGTATTCGCACTGAAAGATCTTAGATTTTCCCTGCGCATATGCTGGATAAATGTTTTTCGGGTATTCCACCGGGTAAGATGGTCCATGTCTCCTAAGTCTCCCAACGTTTCGGAGAACGAAGATGGAGAGCAAGTCAATCCCCGAAACGTCGGGAGACATGGACCTTCTTTACCGGTAGAATACCCGTGAAACATTAATTCAGAGTACCTATTCGTTCTGATTTTGACCCATTCGTCCCTTAAGGCAAAAAACGGAGGATATCCTTTGTTTTCTCGTATACCTTACGAATAAAATACGATAAATGTATACGTACATGGTGATTAGAGAGTAGATATATTATATATGTATGCCAACAGCGATTACGACATCAGTGTTTGTCCTTCAATTTAAAAATCAGTCAAATTACATTACGATTGAAGTTTACTGCGGCAGAAAAGTGGAATTTTCTACCGCGATTTTCTGGAAATTTCCACTTCATTGAAGTGAGACGTTTGTATTTACTTATCCCTTCAGCGGCTTTATTTTGTCCTTATCGTCCTCCAATTGAAGATGTCATTCCCTCCAAAGAAAAATTCTTTGGAAGTGTAATGTGATCAAAGTACAACTTTCATGAGATAGAGCAAGGGGTATACAATATTCATCATCAATGATTGCAATCACACTTTCTTCGTCCATGGAATAAATAAGACTCTTGTCTGACTCTGTCATAGGTTTTGTACAGAACTGGGCCTCCCTATTAGAACATCCCCTGCCAGAATATATATCCTTTCCCCATCTTAATATCCTCTTTAGCCTTTCCCCTGAAACATACCACACTCCGTTTGACATGCCTTAACCTCCTCTTACATTGCCATGATATTTGGCATCTCAGTTTCTTCCTCCCACTTCCTTTAACAATGCCATGGCGACAGGTATTTCATACCTACTAGCAGCTTAAGATTTTATCGGCATCCCATTAAGTTGAAAATCCTATTTTATCTCAGCAAGCAATCTGGTCATAAACTGACTGAATTCCATCCAATGCAGTTTGTAACCACAAAAAATTATTAAAATACTTCTACATTAGAAAATTGCTTCTTTAATATGTCATCATGAATAATAAACAAAGCAGATGGTATTCTTTGTAAGGGAGATGCTTCCATAACTTCTAATCTTCAATCTATGGAAGCAGTTCCCAAGCATTATTGGCCAAGGCCAATCCCCAGCAATTATTGGCCAAGCCATGGGACGCATGTTAAAAGTTGAAAATTTTTTGTGACTCTCCTAATTTGTACATGTTAACAGTGCAGTGGGTCTAACTGACTCTATTTAAATTAACAGCACAAATTATATAACAAAATATGAAGAAATTGGCTAGCATCAAAAACAGCAATTGACTCAACACATTTACTATTCCCATTAATTAATCATCATGAACAAACAGTGCCACTAGTGGCTTAAAACAAGGCACACCAATGGAATTCATACTCGGACGATGAAGCAACCAAAACTTGACACATGCCATATTTTTTATTTTAAATCACCTCTTATATATCACAATGCTTTCCAAGGAAAAATGCATTCTGCCTGTTGGTATTCATGTAGTATATCTTATTTTTATATATTTTTTTGTTTTAAGGGATTTTTTTCTTTCAGAATGCATTTTTATTACTTTTGTAGCAGGCAAAATGAAATATAATTTCTCGTTTACCTTATGGGTTATTCTGTCACCAACCCAGAACAACATCAGAGTTTCACCAAAGGGTTGTGACCCATAGATTTGGAACCACTGTTATCTATAGCAAATTCAATGTTTAACCTTTATCTTCTGAGTGTATCTCTCCAGCACAAAAATTGTGTCCCTAGACTACCGAGCATGTTCGTTTGGCACATTGATGGGCATTTGAAAATCACAGGTCATTTAAAAAACCCCGGCCAGCAGGGCTTATGACTATGGAAAAACTCAGTAAGGTAAAGGTTAAGGGTGGGGTAGTAAGCACCAAAATATATTATATAAGTCACAAACTGGGAAATAGTTTTCCTCTAAAATGTTCCATTTCATAACATTTGTAATTTGGACATAGACTGGAAAGAATATTAACATCATATGAAGCCAATATATAAATTATGTTGATTGGCAATAAGCTGTGTTGGGAGCCATGCCATTGTGTAGGAACATGTGCTAAGTTCATAAAAGGTTGCAGCTAAAACTCATTTGTTACCAGCAATTTAAAATTAGGACAAGCAGAAAGAATGACCAATTGATAATAATGAGATTCCCATTCTAACTATTTCAAAATCATGCTGCCTTTCTTTTCACAAGCCAAGTTAAAGTAACCAATTGCTGCACTCCCATGTGAACTGAAGCATATCATACTAGCCCATCAGTATCCCTCTCCAGTTACTTCTCTTAAATTAACTGAAAATGATGTTGCCTACCACATTAAGAATGTATATAAAACTGATCACCCAAATGAGTACGCCATAAATCCTAATCTACCGTTAATAATTCAATTACTCTCATGAATTCACTATTTCTAAAATATCAATTAAGTTTCTCTGGAAGCAAGAGAGTGCTTTTTGCTCAATAATTTTACACTTATTCAGTGAAATAGGAAGAATTCTATATTTTGCCAGGAAGTAGGAAGGATTCATAAGGAAAGAAAACACTCAATATTACCTATCTCTAAATCTTACTATGAGTATTTTCCATACACTGCCGTATGTTTTCAGAAAGACTTTTGATAGTCTGGAGTTCTAGAAAGACCACTGGTACCTTCATATTATCCAGGTCAGGGGCACAACGACCCCCCGAATCGTGGGGGGGGGGGGGGGGGGGGGGAAACTCCTTGAAAAATCTGTAAAAGCTTGCTAAGGGGGGAGAAGAGGGGGGGGAGAGAGAGAGTCTGCAAATAAATTTTCACTCAAATGGGTCTGAAAGTCTGAAAATTACAACCCACAAAGGGATGAAGGCGCAAATAATTTTGCAAATCGGGCAGTGTCCATTAAAAAGTGAGCCACAACCTCTGATTTCTGGGGGGGGGCTAGTCCCCCTCACAATCGTGCTTTGGGGTGGGGGGAGGGGGGGGGCAATGCCCCCTCTTGCCATCCCGTTGTTGCGCCCCTGATCCAGGTCGGGCTTAATTGAAGGTGTCCTGAATAGAAATGCAGTGTCCATCTTTGGAATTTAACCAAAGAATCACACACCTGATTGATGATCCAAGATTTTATCCAAATCCTTAAAAGGAAAGCACTGAACTTACATCACTTGTTTAATTCTTCATTGCTTGATGGATGATGTTTCGTTACAGCTCACTCTATGCCGGAGTTCATTCTTACGGGAAAGAAACTTGGGATTATTTCATTGCATTTGCCGATTTCACTATACCTTGGGAATGCTGAGTTGCCAATGTGATGTGCCATTATACTGAAATAGTTTTTAAACAAGGAGTTCCTCTCATTACCTCTTAGTAGAATTAATTTGTGTCAGTCTTACAGCATTACAGCCACCCCTCATTTCATTCTGAAGGAGTATATGCAACTAGCATAAAATACAATTTAATAATCCTATCTAAGATATGGATCATATTTTGGAGAAGTTTTATTTGTATATGATTGTTAGCAATACCATGCAACAGGGCAATGACAAGGCATTAAGTATCATAACATTTTTTTATTTTTCTTTGTGATAACAAGAGTAAACTGGAACACTGGTAACAAAAATCATCGCATCAACACTTAAAATTTGAATAATTTACTTTTCAGGAGGAACAAAAATTACCATGTATATCAAACAATAACAGCCTTCCCAAAACTCTGGGTAATACTTAGTCTGAACCCAAAAAATAATATCAATAACAATTAAGATGATCCATAGCTTAGGCACCAATGGTATACACACAATAGTTTAAAATACCCTAATCCCTAAGGACATGCACACAAGAACATAATACAGATTCATTGCAAATATCTAAAAGATTCTCTATGATGTTAAAAAAATATCACTGGGTTGGAGAAAAAATGAAATGAGAATATAATTAACAAATTGTTGCTTACGTATTAGTAATAAATCTATCTAAAAATTATATATAACCCGCAAATTAGGACTTCTAATCAATATTATGATCATAATATTAAAATAAGTAATTATTAGTAGTTTTAAGTACGTAATACTCATACCAGAAAATACACAAATCTAAAATAATGATCTCTTATATCACAGGATAATGCATTGCTGACATTTGTACACAGCCAAAAATCAAGTAACATTGTGCAAATAGGAGAGAAAATGTAAGATGCATCTGGCATTCAGCTATCCAAATTTAAGATCAGTGTAGAATTATCCTCAAGAATACATTATTATGACAATATGTTATTGATAGAGCATGTACAGAACAAAACACTTTGCTGTAGATGGATACTGAAAAATCACTATCTTCATAGTGATGATAGCACCAAGACTTGCCACTTAAAAAGTGCAGCAGCAACATAGAGGTTACAGGCTGCATGAGCAGTTGTTTTTCTTTTAATTAGAGTGCAGTTCAATACTTCTTCATGAAGTGATAATATGGGAGGATCACAAGATTTCAATCCTAAACTACTCCTGCATCTCTTGCCATTTGATAAAAAACAGATTTTTTTCTGTTTAGCAGCGCAGTTGGAGAGTCAAACTCCACAATTCTGCCTTTATCCAACACAATGACCCTAAAAAATATAAAACTTGCATTATCAATGACAATCTGGTAAAAAGTAATTTGAGAAATATAGCCGTGAGTCACAACCTCATAAGCTGAAAAATAATTAGCTTATATAAAAAACATACATAAAACATAAATAAATCAGCCTATATATTAAACCAGCAGGTGGTTGGCTGACTGTAGAAAAGTGGCAAGAAGGAGCAAGCATAGTCAATGTTTTCCAGTACGAAGAAAAAAGCAAAGAGTGAGGGAGTGGACTATCACAGACGGTAAAGAAAGAATCTTTGCATAGGTAAATTATGTCCTTTAAATGTAGACCAAAAATGGAAAAGACTGGTCAGGAAATTAAAATGCAAAAATAAAAATAATCATTAGATTTGCGAGATACAAACAGGCAAAAATACAACAGATGGAAATTCAAGGACAGTAGAACTAGCAAAGATAGGGTGTAGTAAAACCTAGAAATATTGATTTATGCTGCGAGTCATTCATATTAAAAACTTTATCAACAGTAATAATGGGACCAGAGTGGGACCAGAATGAAATACAGTTTGCCGACAATTACTCATTAAGTGCTAATCATTCAGTGCCATGAAAGCATTAAATTCAGGTTTTTTATGATTTACTTTTAAGGCAGTATTTACATACCTGTCACTATCCATGATGGTATTTAATCTGTGAGCAATTGTCAATATGGTACAATCTTTGAATTCCTCTCGTATTGTCATCTGCACCCAAATTCATATGAAGAGAGTAAAAAGATAAACATCAGAATAAAATTATTTTTCAGAAAACCTAAATGGTACAAAAGGACTGCTTCAGCAAAGTGAAAGGAAATAGTTAAATAATGCAGCAGTGATACATTGAGAGTAATTGCAAGCTACCTGAGTAAGTACATGTCATATGTGAAAATATGTACAGGTACATCCCAACCAAACACTATAAATGCATTACCAAAAACTGTTAAGCTAAATGCATTCCTGTTAAAAAAATATACTCAACCAATAAGAAACCATGCAATTGATAAGTCAGATACAAAGAATAATAATCAACCCATATAAGTCATATCTTGACTATTTAATTATAGCTTCATAAACAAAAATACACCACACAAAAAAGGGAAGTATTTAGAAACTTCATCAGTCTGGTGCATACAGTGCAAACTTGGATTTAAAAAATTGGTACAAAAAATACTAGAAAACACAAAGACATACAATAAAGAAAGTATTTCTGGTAGCTATCATAAAAATGAAAGGGGAAGTATGAATGAAATCTCTCATTAAGAACCAGCAGTTAACACCTGTTAAGCACAACAACATGCATAACCTTAAAAATGACATTGGAATGTCCATGAACAATAATAATAGGTCTCTTTCAGTCAAGCAAGGACTACATCCATGACATCACATGTCTGTAACCCATATCCTTCATTTTGAATGAAGAGGTTATATTTAGCTTTTCTACAATAAATTTTAATTTCACACGACCATTGTATCTACGGTTAACAACATCATACCTGATGATGACTGTCCATTAACTGTTGAAACCATAGTCACATGCAATTAAATTTTTTTTGTGGAAAAACCTTTTTAACCTTTTTATTCAAAACCAATATCAAGCTCTATAAAGTTACACCAGACACCACCGATTTCACATCTCTCATACCTAACCATTCATATTAAACCCCACCCATCATCTCACAATGTGCAATCCATGATTTGATTGTGCTATGTGAATACATACATACTTTTATTTGGGGCTTGTTGTGTAATAGCAAACACATATTATGTTACACTAATGAGCTACGGTAGGGCTACATGTATTTAAATTACCTAATTACTCTTTTTAAGACAAATTAATCATTATCTCTTACAATTAAGATCAAAGACACCGAAAAATACCTGAATTAATTCATCAGTTTCAAGATCAATAGCAGCAGTAGCTTCATCAAGAATGAGAACTTTAGTCTTTCTCAAAAGAGCTCTGGCTAGGCATATCAGCTGTCTTTGTCCAACACTGGAAACATTGAATGAATTACAATCAGCAATTAATATTGCTCACAAATTGCTTTCATCAAAATCATCTAAATAAATTATCAGAATAAAATCAAATCATGCCCTCGTGTGCCAGTACACCGCATATATGTACCTCTTAATGGTGGGTTGAGGGCAAGAGTAAGCTAGCTTTTAAGATAGTCCATTTAGAAGGGCACCTAGTTCAAGTAGAAGAGAGAAAGTAGGCCAAGGGTATTTCTACGCTTGCACTCCTCTTGAGGCATACTGGCAAAAAGAGACAAAACTGGCCAAAATAATACCAAAGGAGAGAAAACTGCAATAGAAGCTGTTGCCAGTACTGCAAAAGCTGGAAATCTTGCAAACTTCATGCAAAATTACAGTGAAAAGTCTAGAAATAGCCTTACCCATGATTGGTGGCTGAATATATAAAAGTTGGCACTTTAAGAGACAGACATGGATAAACAAACTGGACAACTGATAAAGGGAATGTGATATGTATGTATGGATAAGAAAAAGAGTTGATGAATGAAATGCAAATAAGACAAGTAGATGTTTTGGGTGTTTGTAAAACCAAGTGCAAGGGGTACAATGTAGGAACTGATGGTGGTGGGTTATCGTTGTGGTCAGGAGTTAAAGATGAAAACATGGAGTAGGCTTGATTCTCAAAGAGAGAGTTAAGATGTTGGTTGGGAAATAAGAGTTAGTATCTGCTAGATTGTTCTGAGTTCTAATGAAAGTAGACATTCAAAGAGTTTTGATTGAGGCATGCCACACACCAGAGGAGGGAGAAAGTGACAGTGAGAAGATGAATTTCTGCAAAAACAAAGAGGTACTGAACTAATGTGAACTTGGTGAGAGAATAATTGTATGAGACAAAATGGATGACTGGGTTGGTTAGGGCTTTTGGCTACCACCGAGTGAGTGACAATAGTGAAAACATGGTGTGTGCGGTCGCTTGTTTCAAATACATGGTTTAAACATAATAATAAGTCCATATGTAAACGTTGCAAAGGGATGGTTGTAAGACCATGACTGATTTCATAATGTGTATGATGAGAGAGTAGGACAATCAGCAATAAATGAGGGGTGACGATATGAAACAGACCACGATATCATAAAAGATTCTGGGTAGAAAGTGGGCTACAGGAAAGAGAAGGGTAGAGGTGGACCATTCTGAAAATTACCATGGTAATTTTGTAAATTATCGTGGTATTTTTCATAATTTACCACAACCCCTACAATTTACTGTAATTTTCTGTTATATTCACCTGCGTTTTAGATATTTTTCATACTGATATGTTCTAAACATGTTCTTTTAAGCCAATTCTATACATATCTCATTCATGCTTCATCATAAATAAAGACAAACTCATTTTTGGAATACTTAGATTTTTTTTACTTCCTGAATATTTATGGAGCTACCATAATTTGCCATAGGAATTATCCTTAAAGCAAAATTATGTTAATTTACCCATGTCTAGAGAAGAACACATGAGCAAACGAGAATAGAAGTGGACATGTAGTTAGACTATGAGGTGCTTGTACAGAATGAATGCATAATGGTGGATCTACTATACTCAACAAAAAGAGGGGACAGATAAATTGGTCATGGGAATGTGAATGATGAGAGGGTGAGTTTGGAAGGAATAAATGTAGAATGAGCAGAAAGTGTACATAGAAATGGAGGAGTAGGGAAAATGAAAGGCAAGGCATGGTAGAATGTTTTAAAAAGTATTCTACTCTTTAAGTTTTTGATGAAAATCAGAGAATCTTCTCCATGTTCTACACTCTCAGGGGCCTAACTACCTCTTGTATTTCCTTTTTTGCCATGGCATATAATCTACCATGGTGAAATAAAGAAGTTAAAATAGCAGAGAGTGAAAAGAAAGGTGCAAACAAGAGATCGATTGGAGGCAAAAATAAAGAATCGAGAAAGAAGGTATGTGATGGATACCAACAGAAAAAGAAGAATTGAGAAGTGCCCTGAGATGTGTTTGGATTTCTAAAAGAAAGTATATTTTGCATTGATGGATTGAGAGAAGGTATATGACAGGGTAAACAGAGATAAACTATGGAAGGCTTTGAAGGACTATGGAATGTATGAGCAATTATTGAATGTTAGGAAGGCGGTGTATTAGCACAGTTAGGCTAGAGTGAGATTAAATTGAAGTAAAGCATAAGAGCAGGAGAAGCAAAAGTGGTTTGTGAGGATAGGGTTTTATGTACGAAATTATCAAAAGGGAGCCAGTTTTCATGGGCTAATGGCAGTAACTAATTTCTTTGACTTTTCCTGCCCCAAAAGGGACTGTAAGGATGTATATATCAATGGGTGAAAAAAATCTTTCAAGGAGGTCAATTTTAGGGAAGGAATGTTAAATGAATGCTGAACTTAGAAATAAACTTATCCACAGGATTTCAAGTGCCCACTCCAAAGCTATTTGTGTACACATTTTGATCCAGTTTCTGCAGGCAATTCACAGTGAAAATCATACTGATAAAACCATAAAATATCGAAGAGCAAACCCACCACTCTTTATTTTAGTTCATTATATATGAGAATTCCATCCCTTTGTCCAATCATTTGCGATCAGTTTCATTTTCACTCTATGAATGTTTAAAAAAATTATATTCATAAAACAAATATATTTTAGAAAATACAGTAATTCAATTGGCACCAATCAAAATATTGTTCAATGAAAAAGGTTTCGATAAGGTCAAACTAGTCACCATCTTCCTAGCTTAAGGTGTCCAAATTCATTCAGATTGAACAAATTTGATGAGTGGACACATGTGACTTTATTATGTCAATAGCATAATTAAAACAGTGATTCTCACCTGAGATTTTCCCCTCCCTCAGCTACCTCATGTTGAAGCCCAGCAGGAAGTCCTTCAACAAAGTATTTCAAATGAGCATGTTCTAATGCAGTCCATATTTCAGAGTCTGAATGCTTCTCAAAAGGATCCAAGTTCATTCGAAGGGTTCCAGAGAATAACACAGGATCCTAAATTAAAATAAGGCATTCAAAACATGAATTGCATTTAAACCCACAGGAAGCTTAACCTATCTCAGCTCAAAATCACTTTTTCTAGATCAGAAAAAATCACTCCCTTACACCCATAATAAATTATGGATTCAAATAATTGATGAAGAAACAAAATTCAAACAAAATGTATTAACATGAATAAATCAATGATTCATGCATTAATATGAAATTACATAGGTAGTGGGAAGGTTTGTATCATAAGTGCTTATGTTTAAAAGCATAACTGCTTTTAAAAAACAATGAAATGCGTTAGAAGGTTGAGTAGAAGAGAACTGAACACACCTGAGGTATGATTGTGAGGCGTCCTCTCAATGTATGCAATCCCAACTTGGAAATATCAATATTATCAATGAGTATAGCTCCTCCTGCTGACTCAATTATTCGAAACAAAGAAAGTGTGAGGGAAGATTTGCCAGCACCAGTCCGACCAACAATTCCAACCTATAAAAAATACAAATGATAAAATGTAGAGATACCATAAAACAAAATGCTAAAAGAAGAAAGTGAGAAAAAGTCATTGCAAATTAAACCATGAATCCTTATTTCATTAAAATGGGATATTCAATTGATATATTATTTGATTTTGTGTGGGTCACTTCAGACTTCTATGATTTATACGCTATGGATACAGTCATGGGCATACCCAGAACTATCATAAAAATCTAGAACTTGAATGTATGGTGAAAGTACAAAGGAAATAGCATGGCCTTCAACATGACAGAGGAAAAATTTAACAGCCGTGGATTCAAAATTTGAGCATATGCTTCAAGAAAATAAACTAAGGAAAGAGCATCAGCCAAAACTATCATACCTTCTCTCCACCAGAAACGACAAAGTCTATCCCTTTTAGAACCAAATCAAGGCCATCTCTATATCGCACTTCAAAGCTCCTGAACTCCACCTTTCCTTTGGATGGCCAATCCTTTGGAAGAAGAGACTTTAATTCCCATGGAGCTTCCTACAAGGAATAACAAAGGATAGAAGTTAGAAAACTCTCCCAGCTAAGCATAAAAAATTAAGGAATATTTAAAATAAATAAACTTTTCATCACAATGGCCAAAAATCTTAAAAGCAGAGAATGAATTGATCATATACAGTGCCAGCCCTCCTACATGTAGTTTTATTTGGACATTTGAGTGAAACAATGATTTAGGCGGACACAATGATGATAAATGGTCCAGAATAATACCATGATGTCTGGTAACTGTTATGGGAGATTTGGCCCACTGCCCAGATAATTCCAGATTCAAGACCAAATTGAACAATTGGATACCCCAAAATCAATCTTTACATTCAAATTTCAAGACTATCAGATTCCCATGGAAAATCACATTAAGTATAGGAAAAGATAAAATTGCTCTAAACACAAAGAAGGCAAAACACACCCATTACATACAGTTCACCTAAAACAGGTAGTCATTACTCACCACTCAAAGCAACCTTCAGGCTGAAAAATACAGTTAGGTATAAATTTCATGGGAAGATATTTTATGGAATCTTGAAAATATTTTGAATAATGGACATAGCGGTCTACAGCAATGACAATTATATAATTGTCCAAGAGTGTAGATAAAATTCAACCAACAGTGTTTGGTTTCAATGTGTAAGTATAATCTTCAGAACAAACGTGCAACAGCTCCGTTATATACTAAACCATTAAAGGTAGAGGGGAAAGTGGTAGAAAGATGTATGGATGAGAAGGAGTGGGAGAAGGCTTATTCAATGCCAGCTGAGACGATGGGGAAATTGGTGGGAAACTTTCACTAAGGAGATTAAAACTGGGGTCATGACTTCTCTATAAAATTTTAGGCTCTTCTGAATTATTGAGCTGAAGTAGGTCACTGGTGAAATGCAATACATAGTCTTAATATTACAGACCAGAGTTTCGATAGATCATAAAAGCCTCCACCTGAAAATATATTTAGCAATGGAATACCACTAAGATTCAGAAGACCATGCTTTATTTTTAAACAGAAAAATCATACTGGATTGGTTTCGCCATATTCTTTTATTCTTTCCACAGCAACAATGTTTGTTTCTACTTCGGATGCCATTCGCACACACCAATTCAGACCCTCAGTAACCTGCAAAAATAAGTTGGGAGGTATTTAACAAAATTTTTGCAAAGTCTGCTCACAAATTTAATAAATACACTAAGATCTGCCTTATAGATCACAGTGTTTTATCTTTGGATATCAGAGGTAATAGCAACATCTAGACAATATCACAAAAAAGGGTTCAATTTTCAAATTAACACAACTTATTATATCATTTGCTGAAACATAGACCAAGGCTTTGGGTCAATCATATGCTGATAGGAAGAGGAAGAATCATTGCACATGAACATTGTACATAAAGGCCAACATGCTGAAAACCAAGTGTAAACATTTTTGCTGAACATACGCTGAACATATGAATTTGTCTTTACTACTTTGCTGAAGGAAATGCCTATAGCCCATAACTATTGCATTGAGGAAATATAATTAACATTTTATAATTCTTAGAGAATTTGCTTTAACTTGGGCTACAAAATAACAATACAAAAATATAAAATATTATCAATGCTGTGTGACTGGCTCCACATGCCAGTAACTAACACATGTGAGGATATAGGAAATGTATAGATACATTTGCAAACTAAAACTTTAAGTAAATTTGTTTCACTGAAGCATTTCATTATACTGTTTCATTCATTCACTTAATATCTCACCTGCAAGGCATAGCTAATTGACAATCCAACATCTCCAGAACTTAAACTATCCCTTCCAATTATAGCAAAAAGAGCAGCAAAAAACATAATGAGGTTCCCAACCATTTCCAGGCGAACAGCCAACCACCTTGAGAGAGAGAGGAGAGATTACAATGAGGAAAAATAATACAAGACGACATGCGAAAGGAATGAGCTCTAATTCACTGACAAACTATCACAATGTTTTTATTACTGTATTAACTGTATTAACAGAAAATTACTTCTTAACATCTATGTTTCCAATCAATTTCAGCACTCCCATCCCAAGACACTTTACCTATTTGCCACAATACTCGGATAGTAACACATCTGATTTTGGTCGACTCTGACCTCATTTTCTTTAACAAATCTGTCCTGCACTCCATATGCTCTTATAGATGATGCTCCTGCAACAAGATTCTTTTTGAGTACGCTGATTAAAATGCAATCATTCAATCATAGATACATTAATCACTAGTGTAAAATAACTCTTATTCCAGAGTCATTTGCCTTACACATCACAGTTGCTTGCCCTTAAGCTTTAAAGAGTCCTACCCCAGATTACAACAGTGCTCATGAATGACATTTTAAAAATTCAAAATAACACTTACCGGATATACTCTCACCAAAATGTGAGTATATAGGTGATCTAGAGATGGATTCTAGCCTCTTGAGCTGTCTCGATGTGGTAATGTAGAAACGCTGCAAGTGTAAACAATCATTTAAAAAATACATTCAAAACTTGTACTCAGTGTTGGCAATTGCAAAAATTTGACTGAACAAGGTTTCATTTGACTTTTTCTATAATATTACAATCCAAAATAATCATTCAAGTTTGAAATGTCATATCTGCTGTATGAGCATGAATCACTCAATTACTTGAAGATTATCCAGGAAAAAATACTGTACATGTAATAACTTAATATAATTACACTACAGTAAAAAGAACAAATGCAGTCACCTGAACAAAGTAATAAATCAATCCTATTTGTCCAACAACAGTTAAGAACATGGGAGTGCTGTACGAGATGACAAAAAGCGTTGCCATAACCTGAAATATTGAAATATAATGGATTATATAAAAATTAATGCTATGAAAATAAATGGTATAAAGATTTTGCATCTAATGACTGAGTACAACATATTCAACTAACTTAAGTCAATGCATTAACTTTTGATGTGAAGGAATAAACATTCTCCATATGATCTAAAATTAGTAAGGAAAGGTTATTCATACCTGCAGTAAAAATTAAACATTACCACAAAAAGCAAATATGTATTTGTAAAACAAAGCTAGAAAAGAAATTCTGCACACCAATATAATATCTGTAAAGCCAGTGTCTCACAATCAATTTATTATCTATCGTCAAGCAAATCCTAACTTTGGTAAATATATTTAATAGTGTTCAATACTAAAAAAAAATATCTGAGCAGAATATGGAGACATTGGTAAATGGTCGATTTCATCAATCTGAGAGTGGTCTGTAGATGATTCTTGGATCAAAAGTGATAGTACAACTGCTTGGTACTCAAATTGCATTTCATAAAGAGATACAAAGGAAATGCGAACAAAATTCACTTTGACCATGTAGGGTTGGTCTCACAATAAACTCCCTCAAAATTTTGCCAAATGTGCAAAGAAAGCTTTTGACCATGACCTTTTTGACAAATAATTGGCCATGGGACATTGGCTCAAGGGAATTCAGTTCAAAAAATGAGGATCTAACAGCAACCCTTTTTGAAATAACTAAAGCTATGTAATCAGTATATCTCACTAATTTTTGACCAGATTTTTTAAAGATTCAACTAAAATGAACCATGAATTATGACGCTATGGTATACTAACAGCCATGGTAGTACTAACTGCCATGCTAACAGTAAGTATCAAGTCTGATAAAGTTACTGTAAATGAGATCACCAATAATTACATATACTTACATACAATCTAATATGACAATGGGTTCAGCCCACCTTTTTCAGTCACTAATTAAGAAATGCATTGCTTAGCTTTCTCCCTATCATTAGTCTTTTACAGTTCAAATTCACACTCATTCAACTGATGATATTTTAGCAAATGAAGAAGCAAAACTTCGACAACTGGACATATGTATGTATAAATTGTTTGGATGTAATTTCATAGCAAATCAACCTGTAATCCAATGTCCATTATTTGCACTAACTCAGATGCCAATAGTAAAATTAATCAAAATTAAAGCAAATCAATAATCAAATAGTCCCCACAATCCACAGATTTTTTTCTTTTTGAGATAGATATTGAACTGATTTCACAATTTCTCATGAACACCTCTTTTATTAAAGGCAATAAATATGCCTTCATATTCATCATATTTCTACAGTAGTTGTCAGGGTATATTATCCACTTCCATTGCCTTCTTCATCTTCAACGCAGATGATGTATTTTTATCTAGCTACTTAGATCTCTTGAACTTCATCAATCACATCTATGAAATAATTTCTTTTTGCAAATATTAATCCAAGATCCATTATATTATTAACTTAAGTAATAAATTAAGTTATTTTGTGTATATTTTTCATCCTCTTGGCTTGAATCTCTCGCTACCATCAGACAAAAGTTCCAATTCCACTTCTCACACCAGAAGCAGCTTTTCCTTTTCTTCCAATTTATTTTAAATTTTCACAACTCTTCATTTTTCTCTCAAACAGAAAATTTTTCTATCCCAGAAAAGAAATGAATTCCTACCTCGTTGCCATTTCCCTAATACGCACATATTTCTTTTTGTCCTAGTTTATCATTAATATAATTATTCCTCCAAATCCTGCATGAACACACTTTGAGTTCCCTCTTTCCTTCATCTTCCACAGAAATTGTTCACTCATGCATGGCTTTCATAAGTACTCCACGATCCTCCTAATATGAACATGATAAAACTCTTACTTACATCATAAGAGTAATTCTGATAGTCCTTGTCAGACTAAAATTGATATAGCTATTTTGCTTGTTAAACTCAGTGTTTAGCCAAAAAAGCTAATCTTAATACAAGTAACCAAGAATGTTTCTCACATAAACTAAAAAAAAAAATTCCACATATCTAAACATGAATTCAAGAGCCAATTATTTCGAAATTTCAACTGCATGCTCTTATGACATAGCATTCCCCTTAGGCTGATAATTAACATAATATACAAAAACAATATGATTACCTCATGGTTTTGCAATGAATGTACATACATAAAATATCATGAGAAATTACAACAAAAGTCCTTGAACCATAAATGAGGTATTGGAAGCAAGAATGGAGTAAGTCAAAATTGACACTTTTTGAAAAATGGGACTCAAAATGGAATAGAAAAAGATTAAACCCATTGCACTGTTTCTTGTGAAAAAACACATGATGGACTAACATCACTCACATACAAAATACGATACAAGTTGAAGAATGCCTCTAACCCATCTCACTAAAGTGTTTCAAGAAAGTGACACACCACTCTTGCGCCCAACGCTTCACAAAGCTACCACTATTTTCAATGCTCTAATCCAGACGCTAATGGTACGTAGTGAAATATATCATCAAATTTATACAAAGCACTTGTAAATAAATTCTATGGTAACTTCAATTTTATCATGATTCCAAATAAATTTACCTTAAACAGGGGAGCTGCAACTTTAAGGACTAGTAAGAACAGTTACAATAAAGCAAGATACCCAAAGGATTCAAATGACATAGATACATTAGGACATTTTAAGGTAAATTGAATATTCAGAATTATACAATTATACATGAATACAGAAAGGGACAAAATCATAGTCACAATACATAGTATGAACTGATCCAAAAAAGGTGCACATCTTTCATGCTAATACATACAATGACATTCCTAGAACAATAGGTTAAAACCAAGATGCAGTATGAAAAATATTTGCTATGAAGTTAAAGCATGGCTTTAGACAACATACATGCCATAAAATTAAATTCCCTGCTAGAAATAAGCCATTCCTTAATTCAGCAAACAGAAATTGATAACACAAACAATATGCCATGCATCCAATGATCAAATATACACAAAATTAAGTGAAAACCTCTTCCCAGGCTTTAAAGTGAAAATTCTCACACAATATGAGAAAATTCCATTTTCTCCAAAACAATTAGGATAACTATAGTGCTAGGCCACTGTAAGTGACAAATACATATGAATATTTATGCATTAAGTTTGAACAACGGGCAGCAATGAATGCAGGCTTTGGAAACCAAAGAGCGCAAAAGTGAAGACAATACTTAATTTAGTGACTCTTCTCCAAAGTTCTAAGGCAAGAGTCTAGAGAGCAAATTCCACAAAGGTTTCCAATGATCAATTCCTTATTAAAACAAAGATTTGATGCTTTGCCGGCAAATGCAATGCGTAAATTCTTCACGGGTATTCCACCGGGTTAAATCTTCTAATAGTATTCAAATCCACCCACAACCCTGTCCCCCAGCAGCCTAAACCGCTGTCACCCAACCAGGCTTTCTTCCCTTGAGGAGAAGTATAAAGATGTCTGACAAATATTCATTCAACAGCATGCTACCCTTTCAATAAGTTCTCATTCCACCTCATTAGCAAATTAATCACCCCACTTCTCTTGATATCCAGAAACATCCTGATTACTCCAATTATTTCTTACATCCAGTCAATTTACTGTCTAATTTCATCCTGAAACTTCCTCTATTTCCTCATCATGGTGAACAGGTCTTCATCCATATTTGGCGAATAAGTTCTCTCACAAGAGCATTGAGCTCATTTGGTATTGAGAAACTGTTTAATGAAAATTTACAGTTCTAGGTTTAACCAACATCCATGGGTATTCAATAATCAAGAAATCTATGGAGCACAAAAATTTAGGTGAAAAGGCATTTGTGTTTTACAACTGAAATAACTAATGGTTTATTTCCATGCCTGAGGTAAACAAACTAAAACACAAGCAAAATTCATGTCTCCCTTTTCCTGATAAGGGAGGTGTCTAAGATACAATATTCCTTGCAAGTACTCAAGCACAATAGCCACTGAAATAGCAGCATAGAACCAATGAATGAAATGAATACTTTTTAGAATAAATACACTAAGATTTATGAGTATGCTCAGGGAGACCAACCAAACTTCAACTTGCAAATGAAAGTTAAGTCTGACCTAACCAGTTCTTTGACCCAAAGGAACAGCTCTGGAATTTAAAGATTGAAACATCAGAGAATGGATTATCATTAGTCTAACTGCTCAGAAAATGTCCACACCCACTCAATTAGCTAATGATGGCAGCATCCTGTTTTAGTTAATCTCTAAATAACAAAATAGCAACAAAAGTGAACCAAATTTTTCATATCATAAATTTGAGATATTTTCTCACTTAACAAGATAAAATGCCACCATTTAAAAATTTTGCTTGTTAAATCAGCACGTATATGACATAAATTATAATTTTCCTTCATTTGACAGCATATTCCACCCAAATCCTCATTTTAAAAATAACTTTTTAGCAAGTAGAGGAACACTGGAATGCATCTCTATTTTAATGTAAATATGAAAGTTAAACAAAAAATTGGGGGTGGTGAGTTGTTACAAGGGCTCAGACAATTTCCTGCTACCACAACTAATTCCTTGTATAAACACACAGACATCAGTAGATAAAATTTAAGACTTCAAGATATACCTACAACATCTGAGACTTTAAATGATTTTGATAGGTAAGAATTCACAATATACAATGGAATAAGAAAAAACCATTGGAGATAATTCAAGGCAGACTAAAAAGGAATAAAGGCAAGGCAACAAAATCACTGAAAAAGTTTCTTTTAGTATCATGAGCTCTATAGCTTCTACAGTCCACTTTTAAAATTAGGAGTTGAATGATATCAGCAAGGACTATGGCATGTAAAAATGTGAGCAAAGTAATTTTGTCTAGCATAATACTTCAGTAAATATATTAAAGTACAATAGAAATTAACTAAAAATAATGCTATAGTAATGTTATTGAAAAAGGACAAAAATAATGTTATCTGTTTGATGAATATCAAATGAAAAGCTTGTAAGTTACCTCAAATGCACAATACACAATATCTGTTACAACAGAAGGCAAAGAGGAGTCCAAGACATCCAGATCTTTAGAAAATCTGGCAAGGATTCGACCCAGTGGGGTTGTATCAAAGAAGGCCATGGGTGCTCTTAGAACACCTTTCAATAATACACAATGTAATTTTCTCCCAGCATTCCAACATCCAAGTCGAGGTGTCAGGTCACAAAAGAAGCTTGTTATTGCTGCAAGTATAATTGGGCAGGAATTTTAAGGGGTGGCAAACATTTACCAAAATAATTAACACCTACAAAAAAAGACCAGCAGATTATGCCACTCCTCATCCATTAGTATCCAAAGCAGGTAAGATTATTCCCAAGAGTGAAACTTGAAGCAAAATGTGCCATCACAGAATTTTTGGTTTTCAACATCGACTACTACTTCTATAATATCTAGTCTATCTATAAACCTAAATTAATTCACTTCTTAAGTGTATATTAACCTAAAAATATGAGAACTTTGATTATTAGATTTAGGCTTCTATTCTGAAGGGGTAGCAACCATTTTTTTTTCAGAATACCATCTAATGGCCATGTTTTTCCTGCACTGTAAGCGATTTTAGAAGCTATTCAAACAAAAACCATGGTCACTATACCATTCAGAATAGAAGTCTTACTGCAGGAACTTTGAAGCCATACAGTCACATACAATTTTTTAATGGAATTTATTTGCATCACAACTGCATAATAAGTGCAAGATCAAAATGGTGGGTCTCTAAATATAAATAGAGAATTACACTAACTTAGGTTTGCAACTAATGTGCATACAAGACTCCTTCGTGCCATGTCCTATTAAATTGATTTGGATTATTGATTTTCTGAAAGCCTGATTGTCTTTACCACAAAGATATATGACAATACTTCGACCTTTAAGTACACTTGGCTATAAGGCCAATGGCTAACATCCACAAAATGAAATTATATTAAAATATAAGCTTCCATAACATCATCTATCTCGTTACAAACATGGTACCAGCTATATACACATCTTAGGCATGGCAGAATATCAAGAAAAACTAATGAGATAACTGAAACAACCTGTAGGCATTAACTCTACAGGAAATGCGCCTCAAATTAAAATAGCTTCATAAAGAGAACAGTCAAGATATTGCAAAACAATTAAAAGAAATAATGCTAGAATCATTGCTGATATAAATGAGTATTTCAGGGCACATCTCTGAGGGAAAGTTTTTTAATAAAAATCAGGGTCAAAAGTCTCCATTTTAACCAGTCCCAGAAAAATACTTTTATTTAATATTTTCCACATCATTCCCACTGCCACTTTCCCTGCCACAAGAAGAATAAGGGAAGCAAAAACAATTTCTCCAAGCAGAAAAAGAATTAAAATGTATTCATTTTGATGACTCATACCCTCTCTTACTGAAAAATAATAACCCACTATGCCCTTATACCTGCTTAACCCAAAAAAAATATTCAAAAGAGTAATTCAATTGACAGGGGAAATTAAAAAGAGAAATCCAAATTGCTAATAAAAGCAAAGATTGACTCCCATGCATAAATTGTGGTCATCAAAGTACAGGGAGCATTGATATCTTGTAAACACAATCGTGTTGTCCAAGGTTCTAAGTCTAAGTGTTCAGGATGTAGGTTTGCCACCGTCAGTGCACCATATTGTACTGTTCAACCGGGAGCGGCCATGACTTGAGATTACTGTACCACATTTTTCCGGTAATCATCTATTTTCTGCAATTAATAGCTAACAGGTCATTGAACAGGAAAGCCAGTAGCAATAGCAAGGGATTAACAGCATTTAAATCATTACCATTACTATATTAATGTATTAGAAATAAATAAAATAAAAAATATGGCAACCCACTAGCAATTAGGCATTCTTTAAAGTATGGTAAGAGAAATTCTCATTCAAACCGTTAAAACTATAGCCCCACAAATATCCGACAAGTGAAAATATACCACAAATGAGCTGTACGTACCTTTATAATTAAGAATAAATGAAAAATATATAGACACAACTTAAAATAATATGTTTGGAATATATTGGTATGAAAAATATCTGACGCAGGGTTGAATATTACCAAGAATTACAGTAATTTTCAGGGGCTGCAGTATATTACGTAAAATATCATGGTACTTTACAAAAAATCACTGCAGTAATTTTCAGAATGGTCCACCTCTAGCCATGACTCATCTCTTGGCCTATGGGTGTGCAACACTCAATGTTTCTTGTAATTTATAGTTATTTTCTCTATACTTAGAGCATTGGCTCCAACATACTGTGTCAAAGACCTTACTTCTAAATATACCTAACTCATTGTTCAAGATATTATTCTGATTTGATGTTTGAAAAGGTTCTTGTATACCTCTCATTTGTGATTAAAAGTGGACTTTAATAGTGTGAGGTTTTCTGCAATGATTTGGTATCCTGTTTCAAATACGTGTTTTGAGACTGCTGACTGAAGAGGTCATTTTTGTAGTGATTTTGCTATCTGTTCTATGCACTTGAACGTAGGATTTTTTATGGTTTCCCCAATATACTGGTGTTTGCAAAAGCTACATGTTATTCAGTATATTCCCAACCTCTCCAAAACTGAGTCTTATCTATAGTAACAGATAAAATTTAGTAAAAACATACAGTACTTCAGGTGACTGGGTAGTGCTTAACCTTCCTCTACAATTAGAAAAAATCAACAAAAAACATGCCCAAAGATGCACTTTAAATTTGAGAGGATTCATTCAGACAGTGAAAAACCCAGCCACCGGGGAAGCAAGCCAGCTCAACTCGCTGCCGGTCCAAAGCCTGGATAAATGGGGGCGTTAGAAAGGGCATCCGGCTGAAAAAAACACCAAAACCAAAGATGGAAAGTCAAAGAAGGAAAACTGATTTAACGGTTGGGTCACCCCCCATAAGTGACCTGTAGTTGCAGCCCTGCCTGACCTCAGCATAAAGTGAGCCAAGGCTACCCAGTCAAGGGCAGTCAGGGCTAAAGAAGAGATACGAGATGAGACAGCTATCTCAGAAAATTAATATGGTTTCATGCCTGGGAAGGGAACAATGGACACCTCGTTCCTTCTGAGACAGATGTTGGAAAAGTATGACAAGAAGTAGGAGGAGCCCCACCTTAACTTTATAGACCTTGAGAAGGCATACGATACTGTGATGTGGAAGGAGATCTGGAGGTCTATGAGGATGTGGGGAGTTCCAGAGAAATATGTCCATCTGGTGACAGACATGTAAGAGGGAGCCCACACTAAAGTAAGATCTTGTGTCAGAGTGACAGACAGACTCCCCCACAGACTGTGACTGTGGGCTTACACCAGGGTTCAGCTTTGAGCCCCTATCCATTAAACCTGGTGTTGAACGTGTTGACAGAACATGTCAAGGCCCTCTCTTTTTGGGCAGAGTTGCTTGCTGATGATAACCTTTTAGTGGAGGAAAGTCAGGCAAATGCAGAGGAACTACTGCAACATTGGAGGCAGGCAATTGAGGAAGGCAATCTTAAAATAAGTAGGAAGAAGACTGAGTGCCTGTGGCTTGGTGGAGCAGGAAAAGTAGGAGAGGTGAGATTATAGGGAGTACGCTTGATGAGGACACAGGACTTAAGGACACTAAGAACAGTAAGGCACAGGACTTAAGGAAAACAAAGAACGGTAAGCTTCAAGTATGCTTCAAGGACAGGACACTAAGTACCTTGGGTCATACATCACAGAAGGAGGTCGTCTCAATAGCGAGATTAACCACACAGCTCAATCAGGATGGATGAGGTGGTGGAAGAAAACCCAGGTGTTATGCGATAAGCCGATTGGAAGGAGGACAAATGGAAGGATTTTTAAATCAGTCATGAAACCAGCCTTAATCTACAGTAGCAAGACATGGCCCATGAAGAAGAGGCAAGAAAAGAAATTGGACATAGTGGAATTAGAGGATGTTGCAATGGACTATGGGAAAGACAAGAAGTGACAGGGTAGGGAATGAGTGGTTCAGAGAGCAGGGAGGGGTAATTGAGGTTTTGAAGGAAGTACAAGAGCGAAGATTACACTGGTATGGGCATGTAATGAAAAGGGAAGAGGGGCATGTCATAAGGGGAATGATGGACCTGCAGGTGCATGACAAGCAACCCAGAGGAAGACCTAGGAGGATATGAAGAGATTGCATCGTGGAAGACCTAAGGGAGAAAGAGCTAACATCTGAGGATGCAAAGGACCAAACAGAAAAGAGAAGGAGAGAGAGGAACAGCAACCCCTAGTCTCTTGGGATGAGCTGAAGAGGAAGATTCAGGCAGTGAAAAAACCATGCTCTCAATGCCAGCAAATACAATACATTTCTCCTACAACATAAGCCATGAGAAATTTTTGCCAAGAAATAGGTTTCATTTTTGCTCAGTTTTGCATCAGAACCTCTCTCTCTCTCTCAGTCATTGGCTTGATATCGAGCATTGTGACCCATATGGACTAAGTTAATATTTTTCGGATTATCTGGCACCACTTTCCTCCATCTTGGGCCATGTGGACTGCTTCATTCAGATTTAGATTTGTGAGCGTTTCAGAACCTACCAAAGCCAAATACACTTTGTACTTCCACTCTGCTATGATAATCACATCAATGGCACCTAGTATATCGACCAAATTGAGTGAATAAAATTACCACAAGAATGAGACAATTTCCACATTTGCTCCAGAAAATGTTGGAGATAGGATGAATAAATAGGATGAATAGGAGAATTTATGGATGATCACATGAAATGAGCATCCTAATGATTGCATGATTAACACTCAAAAGTCAACATTGAGCAAATAAATAGAGAGAGGTAAAATGACCAAGACAAAATATGTATGTAAATTATTTTCTAGATATGTGAATTATGATACATAATTGGCATCAGATGTTCTATCCTTTTGACTATACCTATTGACTATATTTTGATATAACTGAAATTAGTTTTATTTGCATTGTAAAATAATTTCATAATAATGATACACACCATGGAAGTGACCAATCTCGAATGCTTTATCATAATATTCCACCTTTGGAGCATGAACTCTTATCATCATTTCAGCAAAAAACTACTATAAATTAGTTCTTTTCCTGAAAGCTGCATTAATTTTATGAAACATACAAACCAACAATTAAACACCAATAATTATGCACAACTTCAATGAGCTCAAGTCATACTCAAAACAAAAAACTTACAAAAATACAAAATCAAAAAGACCAATAATCCTCTACACTAAAGGTCACTTAACTGAATATACTCAGCTACCAATCAAACACTGATAAGCATTGACAGTTGACCAACAAAAGAGAAATCTAAACAACCAACATATTTGTTTCACTGTGACTGTAAAAATGACATGCACAGTCAATACTTGAAAAAACATCAAGCACAAGAAATTGAAAGTAAAATTTCATCCTTTTCAATCTTTTATTCAACATGAAAACTTAAAACCTAATTGAAACTCACCTTGCCCAAATCCTAAAGCACCATAAATTCCTAAGTACATATTCCGTCGGTCAGGTACAGTGTTTGATTCATCACTTGACCAATAAGCCAGCCAAAAATTTGAGCCTACAGCAAAACTTTGGTGTATCACACTGAATACTAAAGTAGCAACTGAAAGTGCTATTCCCACAGAATGAAAGTAGTGAGCATAAACTCTCCACTTGACCTTGAAAAGAAAACACAAATAATTTTCTTCATGAATGAAAAAAACCTTTTAGAACCATAAAACTTTTGTACCACTAAATCACTTCAAATTCTATCATGATTAAAACATTAATCCTTTGAAAAGAAAACACAAATAACTTTCTTCTTGAATGAAAAAAACCTTTTAGAACCATAAAACTTTTGTACCACTAAATCACTTCAAATTCTATCATGATTAAAACATTAATCCTTTGAAAAGAAAACACAAATAACTTTCTTCTTGAATGAAAAAAACCTTTTAGAACCATAAAACTTTTGTACCACTAAATCACTTCAAATTCTATCATGATTAAAACATTAACCCTTTAATAAAATACGCTTGAGGTAAAATACAATGATAACTTAATGTGAGAATATTCCATGGATTGATGCCAAAAACATAGACAATGAGTAGTCTACTTCCTTCAACACTTCTTAATTGTAACGCATTACAATTAGGCACTTAATAATGTTAGCGCAGCCACTGTTTGAGGTAGCTATAGGCCAAAGTATAATTCAAAATTATGAAACCAAATCAGAAAATCAAGAGCACCAACTTCTTGCAAATTCAACGCAAAATACTGAACCAATTTGGACTTAAGAAATTAAATTCAATAAGCTAATTTATATTATGCTCACATAAAAAATTTAATTTAAAATTACCTCAAAATTAATATCACATGAGCCTCCAGCTTGCCTAGGCTACCCATTAAGATTTAACAGTCTTTTCTCAAAAAACAGGTATTTCTACAGAAAAATGTAACAATAGGCTATACCTTTTTAAATATGAATACATATTTACCTTTCCAGTTTCAGCCTTTTCCACCTCGATTAGCCTTTCTCCGACAATATCTTCTAAGTCAATTTTCTTCGCATCTCCCATGCCTCCTAATGCTTCAGCAGAACTGTTCCAGTAACAAATTAATTGAAATAAATACTCTCTGCACACAAAATTCTTTCATGCCATCCATTTATGGGAATCATATACATATATAAATAATAATATAGAGTTCTCAGGTTTCCAACCAGGTGATTTTCCTACAATGGTGAGAACCATATCATGGAGGATTTTGAGAAATGAGCACAAGAAACAGCTCCTTTTCACCAAAAACAATTATTTAGGTATATGGACAACACTTTCACATTGTGGCCACACAGACAGAGCATATGTCCATGTATGGACATAACCATCACAATGCTCAGATTTAATGATGGATATGTGCAAGCAGCATTCAAGACAATTATGCATTACATGCTAGTAGAGAAAAACCATTGATATGGTTATGAATTCATGGAGAAAAGGCTAATGTACTTCAATTTAATGGTTGTATTTTACAGTTCTTTCATAACTGACTCTACATTCATATATTATGCGTGTTAAGCATATTTTATAGTACAGGATATTTTGTTGAGTCATCCATGTTTGAAGAGAAGACTGGAAAGCTGATTACCTTGAAGTTATCTGCACTCAGACTGAAAGAAGGTGTAGTACATACCTCCTATTTTCCCTGGTTGCCCATTGAGCATAGTGCAAAACACAATCACACAAAAAGAGGATTCATCATTAATTAGAACTATGCTACATCCAGCAATAAAAAATTGACAATTTCTTCCTGCTGCATCACTATTTTATAATTTAGCTATCAAAGTAGCAGTATTGATAAAAGCTACATAGGACTCCTCCAGTAATTCTCAGGGTAGATATTTTCTTTTCATCTCTAAAGCACATAATATTATAAGTGACTCACCTGCTTAAAGAGCCAGATGAAGATTTAAAGTCCGAAACTGAAGTTGAGTCACTATGGCTCTCGGATGTCCTGACCACATGGGATGAAATTTCTCGGAAGACATCCTCACCTATTGTTTTCTTCAAGTCCTGTTTAATTTCTTCCAGATCTAAAATGAAAAAAAATGCATTGAATTTCTGATTTTTAACCATTGTGGATGGAATAACTATAAATGTTTTATTTCTCACTGTAGCTGTAAGTATTTTCCAACCATTCAATTTCAAAATCTATTTCTGATACCCCTGTAACACACAACATGATTTTAGGCACCAATATGCACACACAATGTTGCAGAAAAGTAAAAATATGAAGACCAGTTAGAAATTTGGCTACTACATGATAAATTTTAAATGCTAACAGGATAAAATTCACAATCAGCAGGAGCTTTTCCTTAGATTTAAGCTAATTAAGGTTACAAGTTGTCACTCATTATTCATCCAGAAAAAAGAGTTGCCAATGGCTGTATAGTTATTGTAATAAAATACATCAAATCCAGAGACCAAGACATGACTGCATACAAAAATAAAATCTAGTGCTAATCAATGAAATTCACTAATAAGGACCAGCATATATACGCAGTGGCAGAACAAGTACATGAGCAAATACATAACAAAAAAGAAGACACATTTTCATATCCTCTAGGTTCTTAAGTTGATGTTCAACTGCAATACTCTTATATACGTTCCATGGCAATTGATGTAGTTTTTTAGACTCTTCTTTTAAACTTGTATTTGACCTAAAAAGTTATAACTAGGGATGCTGGAATTTCTTGAATGGGGTTTTGGACAAATTTTTATGAAAGAGAAAAAAGTAACTACTTCAATGCATGAAGCATTTACCTATACATATAAAAATGGATATGAATGGGTATTTATAATGTATGTTCCAGCATATCTCTGGAATGCTGGTAGCAATTTCAACAAAACTTGGAATGTATGTGACTTCTATATGGATAGTATCAGGAAAAAAATACCATTGGGGTAAGACATCTGTATGACTTCTGCGGGACAGTGGGTAGGGGGTGATGTACACATAATTACATATAAATCGTTCGTTCATTCACTCAGACCGCTCAGTGGCAAATACACACATATAAATGTTTATACAGAAAGGTAGAAAGAAAGTGGATAGGAACACACAAAATCAACAAATCATAAAATCATTCTCTCTCTGCCGGTGGGTGAAAGGCAGCCCTGGCACCATCTATTAGCCGCTCTCATGAGTCATGCCTTTAGGAGTATTTGTTCATATAAACCCCCCGCCAATTCCAAAGGATTCTTAGTAGACTGGGTAGCTTGGAGGTCTGAGCACTGGATGCGAAATCCAAAGGTCCATGGTTCGATTCCCGGTCCAATCGAATTTTTTCTGCTTGGAATCGGCCATATTTCCATCTTCATACCACCATTGTGTTTGTTGATTTTATGTGTTCCTATCCACTTTCTTTCTACCTTTCTGTATAAAAATTTATATGTGTGTAATTACATATAAAAGTATGTATTGGAATCAGAGTAGAGGATTTGCTATATTGCTTTTTAAATTGCTTGCAATCAAATTAGAAGGTTGAAAATTTAACAATCAGATGGCAGTGATAAAGTAGAGTGAGAATGAAAGAGTGAATTATTTCATTATTGCAATCAATTTTGTCAAACAATTCATTCTTGCTGAAAACATACGTTATTCTCCAAAATTATTATTTTTTTCTTCAATTTCACGTACATATAATACATTTCCACAGGCTTTCCTGCAAGTAAGTTATATTTTGCTGTTTGCAAAAAATTCATGAATAATATTTAATAATGAAGTTGTATGTATTATTAAATTACGTGTAAATTGTATGATTAGCTATTCACACATGTACAATTCATCTATCATACATATAATCCGCAGCCAATAGCTGTGAAGAAATGTACATATCACTCTTCAATTGTTATGCTCGTCTCAGAGGTGATAGATGTCAACGGCCTGCCACAGCTGGTGGTTCTGCAATATGAATCTTGACCAGACTAGGTGTGCTGGCTGCAAAATTAGCCAACGGTTGTGTCCACACTGCCCACGTCTGACTGACCAAAGTACCACAGAATGGCAATTGTGATCCATCGCATACATCAAAAAATACTTAAAAGCATGTTGAAAGAAGTAAAATCAATATCAGAGATATTGATATTTATTGAGCTCCATCATCACACATGTGGCAGGCATAATACCCTGTTCACACATCTACTGTACGCGATCATGAGCCTTTATTAGACCAGATGAGTTGGCTGCAAAATTAGTCTACACAGTCGTCCATGCTGCATTTGACCCACTGACTGACACAACATAATGTGTGTCCCAAGAAAAATTATGAAAAATCCCATTCAGGAAGTTGCATTAATGGAAGATGATTTCAATAAGACTGCAATCATCTTCAAAAGGGCTATTAACTTTGCTGGACTTGACAATGAGAGTGTCGAACAAGTCTTGATAAATGGGTGATGAGGCCAATGAAATCATCAATTTCACTTTGTAAAATTATACACTCAAGTCCCGCTAATCTGGGCTCTGCTGGTCCTTTGATTGGAGCCAGAGAAAAAAAAACAGCATACATAAATTTTAAAACCTACATAAATTTATAAACAGAATTCATGTTTTATTTTGAGAACTCATAAACAATCTAGGGCTCCTACTGTATACAGTGCACCTACATATTACCATAGTGTACATGTCAGTACAAAAATGTAATCCCATGTGAAGATTTGCTTGTCCTCCCTTGATCATAAAAACATCAATTTTAATATACTAACCCATCCATAACTTGTTAAACAGAAATATTAATGCTGGTTCTGTTTAATCCAGACTTTCAGCAACCTAGACAGGGTCCGAATCCATCAAGTCCCAATTAACTAGACTGCTGTAATTTGAGATTGAAAAGTCCAAAATACAGATTTAACAGCAGTCACGCCAGCAAACTGACCTGGCAGTGATCAATTATTGGCAGTTCATGGTACTAGTCTGGACGCGCAAGCTTTAACAATTCTCTGTACATCTATGAATGACATAGAGTCACCTAATGTTTGTGAGGCAACCTAAGCAATTTATAGTGTCTTGTGAGAAGGCATTGTGGGTTCCATGCTCAAATGTTGACAATGGAAATATATTAACCGACTTGAGAACATATGCTTCTCCAGAATTTTTAAAAATGCAGCTAAATGTATGCTTCAGATCACATGTAATTGTAATTAGTCAGATCTAATGACTTCCATAATTGATCTCGTTATTTGTTTCTTTTTAATTGAGAATAAACAATATTCTTTTCCACAACCTCCTGAAATTTAAGGTTATTAACCTGCTGTGACAAATACTTTTACACCCCTTTCCCTTGAATTTTTTTACCACTTTTCCAGGTCCTTAGTAGAGGCCTCTTTCCGAGGAATAGGCGTGTTACGACAGTGCGTTCTGTAGATATCGTAAAAAGTTTTGATGGTCCAATTATGTTTCAAAATAAAATTTCCCAGGGTTATGTCTAAACAAACTACAAATAAATCATTGGTTGTTGAGGCTTGCTCAGTGTGGAATGATTGTCACTTAACCCATTTCCGATCAAAAAAATTGTGATTTGTGATTTTTATGAATTTTTGGTATTTTACTCATATGGTCCAAGTTATCTCATGTATTTGACCCACAAAACATTTAATATTATTATTGTTTAAATGATGAAACATGCTGTGAATTTAAGTCATACTTCACCAAATAATGGATTTTGAACACTTCCCTCACCCACACAAATTTAAGTCTTACTTCACCAAATAATGGATTTTGAACACTTCCCTCACCCACACAATCTTCCCAGCATCGATAATTTATTGGATGTGTCGAGGATCACACCACAAATCAATCCGGCAACACTCTTCCTCGTTATTTTAATTTGAACATACCTCCCTCAACCAATGGATCTCCTGACACATCTTCTTGCAGATGGTGAATGAGAAACTCAGCAAAAGCTCCCTGTCTTTTAATAAGTTCTTTGTAAGTACCCATTTCATTTATTTTTCCATCCTTTAGTACAATTATTTTGTCTACTTGAGGTAAAAATGTGATTCCATGAGTCACCAGGACTCGAGTCTACTGAAATAAATATTTAAGTTATATTAAAACAAGGCCGAACAGCTAAAACCATCACCTTACTGATGAAATTCATTACATAACACACATATGCAGGTAAATTTTATGGCAGAGACATTCCATTTTTTAGGGAGCCAAAAGTATTCCATTTAAATTAATAAATATAATCATCAAGTTAATTTTGTCAGGAAACATCACCAATGTCTCCTGGCATGAATAACTCACTGAGTACAACACACAAAATGGTGCTGGAACCTTTTAGAACCCCCAAATTCTTGGTTGCAAAATGGGTGCAAAGGATATATGTATACAAACTAAGTTTTCTTTGATGATAACTTTGTTTTTCCACTTTGTTTTGGAACGACCTGGGTTTCAACATTCAATGTTATCTTCAGGATGTCACTTGATGATGGCATTACATGACACAGCTAACACCATCACCTTAATGATGAAATTCATTCCACAACACATATATGCAGCTCGAGACCTGGGTTGTTTCAAATAAAAGCATGTGGAAAAACAAAGTTATGTATAAGTTATCACCATTACGTTAACATGTTCCATAATGTCCGTATTCTCTTCTGGTTTTTGCCACGTCGATCCATTTTTGGGGGACAACAGTTTCGCCTGCCTTCCAGCTGGCTTTGACAAGTCCTAAATGAAATGCAGATCATTTCCTTAACGGTATTAGTCAGGCACACGCGCTCATTGGCTGGAAGGGGATTCAAACTCGATTGTTGGAAGAGCCGTTTAAACGTTGAAGCTAGCGGATAGCTGTCTTCTCTATTAAAGTTCTCTGTGTTCTTTGCTATTTCGAAGGGAAGCAGTCGAAATAGCGAAGAACACAGAGAACTTTAATAGAGAAGATGGCTATCCGCTAGCTTCAACGTTTAAACGGCTCTTCCAACAATCGAGTTCGAACTCCCGTCCGGCCAATGAGCGCGCGCTTGACTAATACCGTTGAGGAAATGATCTGCATTTCATTTAGGACCTGACGAAGCCAGCTGGAACGCAGGCGAAACTGTTGTCCCCCAAAAATGGATCGACGCGGCAAAAACCCGAAGTGAATACGGTCATCAAATAACCGCGGAAGCCTCCGTACCATATTCCATAATGTTAAGCCTGAAACCACCAATTATAAGTTGCCTTTAATGCTTTTTTCCTTCCACAATTATTTTCTACAATACCATTGACTTCCAGGCATTTTCTACAGCCCTAAGTACCATTCCAAGATAAGTAGTAAAGAGTACACTATAATGTTTATTTATACATGTATTGAAAGTAAGGCACTGCAAAAGCTCACTTTCACCACTAGGAGAGATTAGCTCATAATTATCATTATTTTACTAGGGGAGAGGAACAAAAGGTGCATTATTAACTCTATATCAGTTTCAGTGACCTGTTAAGTTCTGGGGTTCCTGGAATATTGGTTCATCTTAGATGACACTAATTTGGTCAATTGCCAGACTGAGAACAAACACAGAGTGATTATGCACAAGACAGAGTGTCTTCAACTAATATCACATTACAAAGAAAATACTTCACCTTTCCCTTCAAAATTCCATGATGGCCAATCACACCATCAAATATGTGTTTTCCCACATGGCTGTCCACAGCACTGAGGGGATCATCTAGGAGGTACACATCAGCATCACTGTAGACAGCCCTAGCTAAACTAATGCGTTGCTTCTGACCTCCACTTAAATTGATTCCCTAGAGAATGAAAAATATAACTTTTGAAACACATGGAAAATTGAAAATCAAATAAATTCACTTTGATGCAATATTTAACTCTATTTGAGTTTCAGTGAAACATTAATGCTAAATTATTCAAAAATACTACCCAATCCATAGTGTTTTGGTTGGGTTGAGTTATCTATGCTCCAGTTTCCCAACAACCACCAAGCAAATATATTATATAAAGATCAAGTTTAGAACATCTATGTAAACAGGACCATTCTGTACATATGATACTGAAAGTCCAGTCTCTAATACTCAGAGGTGACAGAATCTTATCGATGAAGTTACCAGAGACTTTCCAGATTTCTATTGCTCCTTTTTCATTCTCAAAATTCTCTCATTTTTGACTTCCTCATTCTAGCAAATAAGTCCTCTTTTTAGCTCTTCAGCATCTAAACGTTACATACTCTCTGTCAACAAATCACATTACCATCAATCTTCAGTCATTATCTCAGCTTACTGAGTTCACTGAATAAGCAGCATTTAAGGAAGCAGAGAAAGGAGAAGAAATGCTCACCCTTTTTTTGAGTGGCTATTTTTCATACACAAATTTTCATGACTGGTGGGGCAAAAAGCTTCCACACTTCAGAATTGCTTTCATCCTTGTCACAAATTCCCTGATTCTGACTTAGCCCTACTTAAGGAAAGCAATCTACATAGGCACATAAGTATACAGAATATTATCAGCAAAGGTGGAGTACTCTAGATGTACCTGTTGCATGTTCAATAAAGCTGTTTTCAAGAAAATCAACTCACTAAACAGGTGATTATATAGTCTCCAAGGGAACAGCCCTCCTGCTTGCCAAAACTGTACCACACACCATAGTAGTACCAACACATGCCATGGTCTAGAAAAAGGTCAACTCCCTGAGCTGACTAGTATAGGTATTAGGTAGCTTTGAGATAGAAGATTTTCATGGCTTTAGCACTAAGTCCTGCCATAATCAGAAAAGTAGCACCAAGTCAGAGCTGGGAGATAAAATTAACTAATCAATGAAATGAAATGGAGAATGCTGGATCAAAATAATCTCCTTGATACCCATATGAGATGAAGTTTTTCTTTCACACTTCTTTGAGTGGCTAACAAGTTACCAAAATTGTGGACTGATTCAGCAATCACATTTAAATATGAAGGCATTACACGAGCTATTTGGATGAATCAATGCATGATAGTACCAATCTATTTGTACTATCTTGCCACACACTCTCAAGTTTTAGAAAAGTAAGATATTGGGTACCCAGCTTAGGATACCGCCTTATACACAGGATTACCAATGTCCTGAATGTCACAAATACATTTCCATAGCAAAAATTTCACCTAGAGAGGGTGTCTAGTTACAGACCTTTCTGAGCTTTCTGGTCCAATCCCCGGCCTGCAGTAGAGGGGATTCCTGATTCCCCAGATAATTTAATGATGATTAATACCTTCATTTCCATTGCATTTAATTGTTCACTATCCCTGCCTCATGTGTTTTAACTAGAGATGTGCGAATAGTTTCTGCGAATACTCGAATACCTCGAATAGTAGAAAGTATTCGATATTCGAGATCTCGAATAGTTACGCTATAAGTACCAACTCGAATACTTTGAATTTCGCACCATACACCATTAGGCGCCCATACCTTACGCATCGATTCGAAGTCTTTGGTAGTTAACTCAGCAACCGCATAGAGCAGCGGTTCCCGAATGGTGTTCTGCAGAACCCTGGGGTTCTGTTAAAGGGTCACAGGGGTTCCGCAAAAGGGCCCTACTGGCTTAGAAAACAGGCATTTACACGCATTTTTAATTTTCTTGATTTAAAAGATTTCAATCCAAAACTCCATTTCATACATACACCATGTACCTACCTCACCTTAAAATAACATTATAGTCGAGTTAATTTGCAACTCTCGAGATAGGGTTCCGCAAAAAATACGTGGATCAATAAGTGTTCCGCAGGCAACAAAAATTGGGAACCGTTGGCATAGAGGACTCTCGCCATTAACTACTGCATGCATAGCGATGTTAGGCATGTTGATGAACTACATAAAATTCGCAGTGAAGAGATGGCAAGAAATATAATTAAATTCCCTGGAGAAACCATATATGTGTACTTTTTTACTGTGTTGATTATGTTCATCGAAGAAAGTTTGTTCAAAGGTATGTTTCCGTGGTGTTGATGCACTAAAATTTGTATCATGATGGGTTTCACCACATCAATTATGGTACAAAGACAACAGTTTCTATGAATTGAATGCTGTCGAAATTGTAGCAGTAAGAATAACTATCTTTTCACCATAAATATCACGAAGAAACCTGTCATGATGCAAAGTTGAAGAACATTTGTAAACATCGTCGATGGTTGCTCTATCCTCGATACAAGGTTCGTTAAGAATAAAAACTTTCGCTCCACTATATACTTTCATCATTGATTTTAAAAATGCATATTTTCTTCCTAATGTGGAGTACGTACTACCCCAGAACGTATACGTATGTAAAGTATATACTTTCATAAGTAGTTTATGAATTTTATGTAAGAGTTTCTGAACTCAACTCGAAAGTTTAAGACACTTGCTGCAATTACTTATAAAAAGTAAAATTTGAACGCATTCAATTGACCATAATTAGTAAAAAAAAAAATTAGATTTTTTTCAATTCGTGAATCACGATGTCAAATACCTAGTTCAAGTATATGGTGCCATTTTCAGTTACTAGAAACGGACAACAAATTTGCCGTGTGCATCCATTGTGCTTCCAAAATATCGAGGAGAGGAAAATCCCACACAGCTACCCCTCTATGGGCTCATCTAAAGAAAAAAATGCAAATGTTTACAAAATTGAAGAAAGTATTTCTCTTCCACGCTCACTATGCAAGAAGAATTAGAAGTGGAAATTGAAGATGTTGATGATACTGAGTCTGCAAGTTCTCTTCCTAGTCCAATTGCCAATCCCAGATTTCCACATGGTTCAACTGATTCTGATGATGCTGTCAGTGTTTCCTCAGACAGTTCATACATGTCAGTTTCACCATCCCCATCAAGTTCCCACACGCAATTCAAGCCTCCTTCTAGAAAAAGAAAATCAACTATTTCCAGTGCTCAACCTACTCTGAAGAGTTTTATTGACAAAACTCAGAGTTTTAATTCTGGTGATAAAAGAAGTTCAATTATTATAAGATTGATTGGAGAAATGATATGTCTAGACAATCAACCTATATCAGTTGTAGAAAATAAAGGCTTCCGTAAGCTGATCAATCACTTAGAAACAAGATACACCATTCCATCCATAAAATATTTTGCAAACAAAGTTATCCCAGATCTGTATGAGGAAACAAAGAAAAAAACAGAAAAGATGTTGTCTGAAGCTAAATACGTTGCTCTTACAACAGACCTGTGGACATCAACAGCCACTGATGACTACATGAGTTTGAAGGCTCAGTTTTTGGATTCAAGTCATGCTTATCATTATGTATGCTTAGAATGTGTGTCATTTCTAGAGCTTTCACACGCTGGTGTGAATATTCGCAACTTCATCGAACTAGCTGTAGAAGACTGGGGTTTGACTGACAAAGTTGTATGCATTGCCCGAGATAATGGGAGGAATATTGTTTCTGCACTTGAAGGGAGTCCATTTGATCACATTTCCTGCTTAGCTCACACTCTTCAACTAGTGATCAAAGATGGAATCCTCCACAAACCGATGGTGAAAGATCTTGCAGCAAAATGTTGCAGCAATGTGGGTTCACTTCAAGCATTCTACAAAAGCAACAAAACAATTAAAAGTGGCCCAAGTACAACTGAATATTAAAGAGCTAAAGCTCATCCAGGATGAACCCACAAGATGGAACTCCCTTTTGCAAATGATGAGGCGTCTTCTGGAGCAGAAGCAAGCAATAGCATTAGCTTCCTCTAACCTGAGTTTTAATGTAGACATTACTCTACCACAGTGGGATGCTATCAAGCAACTGATTGATGTTCTGGATATTTCTGAAAGAGCAGCATTTGTAGTTAGTGGAAGTGCAATCACAGTTTCTGAAGTCATCCCTCTTGTGAATAGCATCATTAGCTTCCTTGAAACTAATAAGTTTCCACATAGTTATGTACAAGGTTTCGTCAATGATTTGCTGTTTTCCATCAAAAGTCAGTATGAATTTCTGGAAAAAGAACAATTATACACTTTCGCCACAATTCTTGATCCACGATTCAAAATCAGTGTATTCCAAGATTCAAATAATGTTGAGATGATAAAAAATCAATTGGCCTTGGAGATGACAGGTCTGTCTGAACAATGTCACCCAACACAAACACATAGCTTAGGAAAAGTGCGACTGAAAAAAGCTGATGTAAAGCATCAACATACAATGTGGGGACTTTATTCCAAATTTATGGTAACAGCACCAGGTTCTAGCAGAAAGTCAGGAAACTCCATAAGAAAAAATTCGAAGATACCTAGATGAAGATTTGCTTCCACCAAGTGAAAACATTTTTGATTACTGGAAAATGAAGTCTGTATCTTCACTTGAAGGAATTATCTTCAAAATATTTAATCACTCCTCCATCAACAGTTATTTCTGAGTGACTCTTCAGCACCTCAGGTTTAATTTGTGACAAGAAAAGAAGCAGAGTAGATCCTGAACGAGTTAGAATGCTTGCTTTCCTAAACAAAAATCTGTTCTAGGCAATAAGTGTTAAATGATATTATTGATTTCATTACATTTGAAATATAAAAAGGTAATTTTTAAAACTTAATTGATTACCTATATCTTTTTATTTATACATACATCACATGAAGTACTAGAATAATATTTAATATGCTATGTACAATTCTAGTATTCGAGATATGATTTAATATTCGAATTCGATATTCGAGTTTGAGAAATCTTCTCTTCGACCCATCTCTAGTTTTAACTATACTTGTTATCATTCATAGTCAACGAATATAAAATAAAAATGCCAAACATTTTCATTAATGGATATACCTTCATGAGTGCCCTTTTAAAATAAAAAGTGTTGCGGCTCTGTGCTCTGCTCTTCTAAATAAAAAGCATAACAAAGGAGAGACAACATGCTGGGCAGTGAAGTAGTGAAGTTTAATAGAAATAATAATAGAAGGTAATATGTGAATGCAGATTTCAGTCAGTTGACACATTTTTCAACACATTTGAATGGTTAGTGAAAAATTCAAGTCAGAACTTGATATGAAGCTGATTTGTAGCCACTAATTTGGCACTGGGGTTGTGAGAATGTGGGCTCTTAGCCCACAGAGGAATCTAGTATCCAGAGATGTGTATCTCATGGAACATTTGCTACTTATTGAGCCAAGAGGGCAAAAAACTGTTTGCATCACTAGAAATTTTTTCATGCCACAAACTTGGAAACTCAGCTGGCCCCAGTGACGATCGGGTAGTCCTTGCCTACTAAACCGAGGGTTGCAAATTCAAATCCTGCCTGGGTGGAATTATCACCACTCATGGCATGGATGTGTGAGTCCATATGTTGCTGTTGTTTTTCGTATGTTGTAGTCATTATAAGTTGTTCATTGTTGTTGTTGTTAGTAATTAGTCCAAGTATACTGTTTTCGGGGTTATGAAGATTAAACAAAAAATCACCAGCAAACACCAAGGTTATATGTACATTTTCTTGAACCAAATCAAATGAAAATCACAAATGTGATAAGGATTAGAGAGAAAAATATGGAAATTACATACTACAGCAACTCACATAAAAATATAGAAAATTTGAGAAATGAGAAGTACAGAAAATACTGGACAGATACCTTTTCTCCTATTTCCGTCTTATCTCCGGCAGGTAGCATTTCAAAATCAGCCTTCAAAGCACAGGCTTTGATGACTTTTTTATATTTCCTACCATCAAATTCTTTGCCAAATAATATATTATCACGAAGTAGTGCATTTTGAATCCATGCTTGCTGAGGTACATAAGCTACAGTGCCCTGAAAAAATTGATGCAGAAACAAGGGCGAACATGAAATCATCCAGGTAAATGCAGGCATATACTCCAGAGTATCATAATATTATGCATTACAATAGGTCATTTGATTGATATTTTATGTATAATTGAAAATTTTCCCACCAAAATCTCACAAGAATTTTGAAGCATGATAATTATTGACAAAATACTTGTGTAAAACTAAGAAATAACAGTACCTAGTTAATAAAAGAGAAAAAATATTAAATTTTCCATTACCTTTGTGTTTACTCTACCAGTAATTTTCTCCATCTCACCAAGAAGTGCCGCAAGCAAGGATGATTTCCCTGAACCAACGCTACCAATTACGGCAACAAGCTCTCCTTTACTAACTTTAAAGTCTAAATCTTTTAACAGAACACTCTCTGTTCCACCCCAGCTGAAATTCCCATTCTCAACAATGATTGGATCACCTGAAATTTAGATTTTGAGAATGGATGACACTGCTGTAGGTTTAAAAGTCAAAATTAACTTAGATAATTTGATTCCACTACATACAGCTTAATAAAAAACAAAAATTAATCCTATAGTTGCGAGGCAAGTACTACTCCCAAGATCTGTGGACAGCAAAGAGGCAAACTAGGACTAGAAAAATACAGCACCACATAAGCTACTTAGTTCCCATGATTTTTTAGGCTTTAACATCAGATTGGTTCAGTAAATGTAAAGAAAAATTCCAAAATATAAAAATCAAGCCATTTTTTATTTAGAGGTGAATTAGAAAAAGTAAGATGCCTCAAATAACATTTATATATGTAACCCATACAGGTAACTTTTTGTCAGATTGTTAGCTCAAGGTTGCCAGTACATGGTTATGACAAGATTTCTCCATCAGATTCACCTTGTTTCTACAACATTTTCAAGCACTCATACCAATATGTTCCTTCAGCCAATTCTTTCCCAAGAAAAGGAGTAAAAATATCCATGTCATGTAAGTACTAATATTGCTTCCAATCAATTACTAAAAATGTGATAGCAGTGAAACATCATTTGATAAATTAATTACTAGAAAAAGAGCCTCAAAGGCTAAGTATTAAGTTGGAAAATCAATGGATGAAAAGAATGTGTCTTGTGACGTGGATCATAATATTGAAGTGAAATTGAATAGAAGATGATGCTTTTACACCAATACCCAGGTTGAATTCTTTGTTCTGGTTTGAAGCATTGCATTTTTAATAAAGTTTATTTGAATAATCATGAAGTATTGTATCAATGGGAACTGAAAATGATCAAAGGAAAGTCATTACTCAATATGAAAACAGGTCAGAGAACCTTTAAATTGCTGTAATAGGTTTAAATGCCTGTGAGCACAATCTCTTAAATGTTGCTGAAATAATTTTCATTCAATCCTATTACTTTTTCCTAATTCATTAGTCATCATTCAATGAAAATAGAATGGTATCCCCAATTAAATTCTACTCAGGAAGACTGAATCACTCAAGTTTCTTTGATATCTTATCACATATTGCCATACTCAAACGATTTGTGATGCAAATGATTAGGTTAATCATATAATTAGCAATTTAATGGGCAAATATAAATATAGCCTAAACAGGCCATGTTCTCAAAATCCATTATAATCTCATAACATCTAGTAAAATCTTACTTTCAGACATATCATGGTCCACATTCCTCGGATCTATTTCTTCAGCATTCATAAATTTATTTAGTCTCTTGATGGAAACAAATACCTGAAAAAGAATATCAAGTTAATATTTCCATAATAAGAGTCATTATTACTATCTGAGTGCATATGATCAGTTGTTTCATATTTACAAAGCTAATGATGTTTTCACAGAGATATACATAGTGGAATTCATGTTGATGAACACAATATATCAATTATTTAAATGGACAATTCAATTATATTGTCAAGTATTTTACACAGGACACCTAGGCCACTATTCTGAATGAAATAGTGTTAATGCTATCTGCTAGAAATAGCTTTTGTTGCAGCTTTTCTTACACTGTTGTTTCGAAGAATAGCGTGTTAACGCAAGTAACGCTATTTCATTCAGAATAGCAGCCCTACATCGAACTTTGACAGTTTTAAATGCATTGTAGAGAAAAAAATTACAGTAAAACTAAAATAATGTATCAATACTATATTTCAAATGAAAAAAAAAACAGAAAAATAAATTTTACAAATAGCGGGAAATAGAACACAATCTTAACTGTACAGACAAAAAATCAAGAATTTTCAGGTGGTTTCTTTAATATTTTCATCTGCAGCTAGAATGCCCAACAACTGCATGAATGGTTTTAAGCTAAGGTTCAGACTCTGCGGTAAACTATTCTAGAATTTTAAAAATATATGATATTCTGTAATTGTAAATGGCAGAGCAGAGCTGGTTGAGTGGTTTTAGGTTTTCTATCAGGTCATTTCTTGTGCAAAAAACATGCGAAATTGAGCAATTGTGTAGCCAGAAAATAGCCCGTTTTAATTATGACAATTTTGTCAGGCATCTGTCCAGCCACATACTTCTGCAGGTACATGCATCATGTAAACATGCCTTGACAGTCATTGTGAGAAATCTGACTTATACCATTGGCAAAATTTGCCTCACGATATTTTCAACTTCTAAGATTCATATCAAGGTAGCTCACCTACACTTGAACAACTATGGCCCATCAGAGTCTGATTCCTCCACCCCAAGCTATAGCTAACCTTAGCATATGTCTCTTCTGCCACAATTAGTGGATGCCCCTAAGGAGTTCCAAGGCCTGCACCTTCATGCTCATTCAGCCTGCTCTCCAAGTAAACAAGTGGAGGTCACTGACCGCCCAAATTCAGTAGCACACTAGCAATGTGCCACTGCAAGTGAAGATATCCCTTGGATAGCCACTCAACTATCTGAACCACTAACTTTTTGGAAATGTCTGAACAGGAAGTCCTACCTCTTTCCCAAATAATTAGACATTTTGAATCAATTAGATTCCTGATGGAAACTGAGCAAATAAAAACAGCTGTGGAAGCAATATCTGCTTGCTTGCCTGGGTTACACAAACACTGAGGGGTGACTTAAGGGACTCACTATAGCACAACATGGTCATCTCCGCGAGTACCAACAATTACGGTAGTAGGTTGGTAGAGAGGGAGGGGGAATGGAAAGGAAGAGATGGGGACGGAGTTGTGGCAGAATGATCATCGGATAACCCATTAATCAGATAATTGAATGACAGAAAATCAGCACTCTACTGTACAAAGTTTTTTAAAGCAATCCAAGCTCCAAATCTACGAGAAATTTTATTAGCGCAACTATGACGTATCATGAATGAATGGAAGGCTAAATATATCCTAAATGCAATCAATTAACACAGGAATGAACATTAACAAACCTCAATCATTAACTCACTCAGGGTATATGACCACCATAATTGATTAACCATTATTTAATTTATTAAGTGTATATTTCAATAATCTTTAAATAAAATGGCTCGTGATTTTCATCGATGATTCATTTTCTTCACTAATGCAGGGGTATGATTCACTGGCAATATATGATAACAGGAAGTGTTTTTGGGCAAAAAAGCTGGAATGAACTTACATTTGTGCTAAAATTACAGAAAATAAATTATCACACATTTTACATCGCAAAAGATTTGTAAATTCTTTACTTTAAAGAAGATTTTCTTACCTGAACTAAGCTTGAGATCATAAATGGAAGCATATATAAAGGAAACCGCAATATGTTGAACAGAGACAATGACACAAAAGCTGTCTGAGAGTCCAAAATATTATTTTCATCAACAAGCACAAAGGTGGTGAATGATGCTAATGATACCTGGAAGATATTACAATGCATGTTATTAAAAATATGATAAAATACACCTGACACAGCTACTACTAATGATTTAGGCACAGTAAGACTTAAAAATAGATACAACAACACAAACTATACGTCCAAATGATGAATTGACAATTGAGATGAAGAAATGCCAATTAATATGGACCATCATGAGTAGAGCATTTATGTCCTGAGAGACAGTAAATAATACTTAGTTTACTGTGTAATTAAAAGTAAATTAAAGTAATTAAACCATGATTAACAGGATTCACCACTAATTCATTATTTTTTCATTACCTAAATGCCGTCCGGTTTCATTGCTCACAAAGTACTCCTCCTGCTATTACTACTACTTACCTAGGGTAATTTTTAAAATAGCAACAGTTTTTTCAAGACTCTGAGAAATTCTGCATGAATAACCACATCATGCTTCTACACTACACACAGACATTTTCTCACACTACATGATGTTGCAGAGGCAAGAGATTCCCTTCTCCCTAAATATTCCAGCCCTCCTACTTTGCTCATAGAAAGGAAGGCCAGAGTAGGAGGAAGGAGCATACTATACTTTTCTATAATCAACACAATGCCCCAGGGTATCAACACATGGGATATCCCTCATAAGGGCTGATTTACTAGTAATCACATTGTATTGTCTTCATCTCAAAGAAACAGAATAGTGGGGGTTGGAGCTGAGCCCCTTCCTCAGCCTGTGGTTCCACACACCCCTCTTCATTTTTATTTTGCTTGCTTTGTCTTTTTCATTGCTTTGTCCCAAAAAAAACAAAGATTGGCGGTTTGAAAACATACAATAGACCCCCTTCCATGGCTAATCCAACCAGCCATTAAGTTTCATGACCCAAGGCCAGCTCAGTGTTATTGAAGTAACAGAAAGAGTAATTTACTACCTTCATGACATTCCCAAAACCACATCATGCTCCCTCCCTAAAGAATTTTAGGGCCATGAAAAGCTGAGAGCTTTCAATAGCATAGTGCCAGCCACTGCTGGCTGTATATTACTTATTACAAGGTGAGATTTTTTCATTTTAGTTGTTTATTGCTGTCCTCCTCAAGCTGGATAAATGAAAAATATTTCTCACACAAATGCTGTAAAATACGCCCAAGGCCCAGAGGGAGGTTTCAACTCACAGAATTCATAAAAATATTAATCATTCTGCAACAGCAATACACTAAGAGTGTGTAGCGTAGAAGTATGAAGAAACTACTTCCAGTACCGAGATGACAAACATAAGCTTAGACATTGGAAGGAATTAATTAGATCCAAGAGTAGGATCCGGTGCTTTCCCAGTGTATGAGTTTTTTAAGTTTTCTCGGACTTCCGTCCGGGTGAGTGGGTCCATGTTGACCGAAGGTTGATACTCGACTTAAGTATTGTCCTCAGGACAGAGGTGAATTCCAACTCCGCCCTGAGGACAATGCTCCAATTGAGTATCGAAACGTCAGCCGATTGGCCTGAGGACCTCAGTCCTGAGGACAATGCTTGAGTGGAGTATCGAAACGTCGCCCAACATGGACCCTCTCACCAGATGGATTCTCAAGAAAACTTTGAGAAACAAGATCCAAAACATGAAATATGAAACACATTTCACTTTCACTAAAACTTATTGCAAGGAAGGTGAAATATTTTTCCCTGCCACACACACAGATATACAACTAAGAAATAATGAAATCTGTTTACCAAGAAAGGAGCACAAGACCAAACAAATGAAGTTCCTGAGCTCAGATATGCAGAGAGTCTCAAAACTCTCAACTCTTTATTTCTTATGGTCAACACTTGGTGTTCAAAAGAAGGCTCCCAGGCATACAGTTTTAAAACCTGAAATATATCAAGCAGAGCATGAAAATTTTCAGATTCTAGTTTTATGCTCACCTGATACACAAATACCACTTACTTTAATGCCATTTAGAACTTCATTCATCAATTTCACTCTCTGGTCTTTGTACTTCATTTGGCTGATTTGAAGATTTTTTATCTGGTTGGCTACATAGAGGTTAAGGGGAATCAGTAATATCATGACACCCAAACCAGAAAGAACAGCAGGCCCTATAAAAAAAACAAAATTGCATGGACATTAATCACTTCAGTAAGATCTGGTGCTTTCTTGTTTTATCAGAGGATCCAAGTCTTCTGTGGTCCTCCACCGGGTAAAGAACTGTATTTTAACCCATTTTCAGACAAAGATGCAAAAACGCAACATTATCAGCAATCCCAAAAAATTGTTTTACCACTATTTTAATCAAACTGATTTCTCTGAATGTCACAAAGAAGGGTTAAACTAATTTTTAAAAATAAAAAAGTTTCTAAATATTGGATTTTTAGAGAGTATTCAAAATGTGCAAATTTTTTAGGCCACGTGATTCTGAAGAAACATGTTTTTTTTATGTGCAATAAAATACCCCTGATTAATGTTTGATTCCTCTTCCTAGATCTTAACTGCTTAATAATTAATGTTACATTTTTATATGATAGCAGAAAGCCTGAGTGACATAAACTTCACATCATAAACTCAATGTTCTATTTTCACAACATTGGCAGCTCGAAGTACTTCAGTATATGTATACCCTTGATAGATAGTAGAAAAATGTATACCCTTGATGCACAGACTGGGGGAGAAAACGAAAAAATCATTTTGTTATTAGATCGATTCCCTGTATACCAGGTTAACTAGAAATTAAGGAACAATGAACAAGTATTTTTCCCTTCAATAACACCAGCCAACTACAGCCACTAGATATAGGCAAAATTCAATGAAATTATGTAAAATTATTAAATATATGGTTATGCTTTCACTTCAACTTCCTGCAAATTCAGATTTCCTATGATTTAAATTTTCTTGTGATTTATACTTTTTTCCTTGGTCACCCCTCCAAAGTGCAAAAGAGGAGTTTCACTGAACTTAATAGGTCAACCTATAAATTGTATCTCACATCTGTACAGAAATATATTCTAGCAAATACAGAAAACTAAACTTACCTAAAATTTGCCACAAGAAGTACAAAGCTAATCCAATTTGAAGGGGTGCAGACCAAAACATATTTAAATGTAGTGTCACATCCAAAAAGCGCTGAGCATCAACTGACATTAAATTAACTATTTCTCCAATAGTTGACTCCCTCCGAGCAGCATTAGACATGCGCATCGCCTGAAAATAAAATCTTCGATTAGGAAAAGAAAGCAGAAACAAGAGGATGGCTTTCAGTCTGAACATTAAATACATATATCAATAAGGATAAATCCATAATATAATTTACAGACTATTTTGACATATCTAAGAATTACTGACTTTCACGTTTAGTTTTTTCCAAATAAAATATATTTCCAATCTATATGTATTTATAAAATATTAGATTATTAATTTTAAATAATTAAAATAACAAAGAATCCTTGACCCACAATCTATTAAACGCTTCTGATTTCAAATTTATTCACAACATATGCATATTTGTTTGTATTTAGTCTCAGAAGAAAGGCATAACAGATAAAATACACACATAGGACAGTATGACACATTCTGGTTCCAAGAAAATACTCATCATGATGCTGTAAGTCACTTTACATAAACATTATCACAAAAGAGAAACAACACATAAAGCAGGCCTCAGAGAGTTAATCAACGTCAATATGGCCTTATTACAGACAAAAATGACAGAAATAAATAGAAGAGGAAAAAATTTCCCAATAGGATACTTAAGAGAGAGAGCTAGTTACTTGACAGAAAGGATAAAATTTACAATGAAAATGTACCAGTCACTTTGGGAATCTGCCTTTGGGAATGACCAGGCCTAGCATTTGAAGTAAAATTCTCACCAGTAGTAAAAAAAGTGAAGGCATATTGCAAGGTAGCATGGTGAATGATCAACAATGCCCTTCATAACAGCATAATAAATGTATGGTTCAAACACCACCAATAGTCACCAAGAACAGTTCTTTGAAGCTTTCCTATCCTTAGAACAGATTCTGAAAGGTCTTTTCATTAAAAAGAACAGTTTGGCACCCTTCTACTACAAATTTTTAGAATATACTGACCTTCCTGTAGATAGCAGATACCAATGCACTCCGTACTTTCATTCCAACAAGATACATTTGATGATAGTGCTGTGATAAAACAATGGTTTGTAGAACACTTGCTAGGAGCATTAAAACAGCATAAAGATATCCTTTCCACATATTGTCACCACTTCCCACGTGAGCAATAACAGCACTGCAAAAAATTTATAGCAATCAAAGGGAAAAATTCTGTAGGAGCATAGAGGATAAAACATACAGAAAGTTCTGAGGATAGACAATTTAACTTTCCTGTACACTGGAAATTCAATGTTTTGATTTGTTTAAAACGAGGCTAGTAAACAATGACACCTATGCAGATTTTCTCTTTGCAGGTACACTATTCATACATGGATTTGAAATCATTCTTACTGGAATTACAAAGTTAAGTTTGATAACTTTCTTAAATTGAATTTTTCCCAATAACACCACATTTACTGTAAAATTTTGGCTCCAATTTGTGATAGACACTTTCTGTATGACTGATATTCAACTATAGAACAAGCCTTCTCCATGCATCTTGGCATAGCGCAGCTTTTAAAGTTGTAAAGTAATAATATTACTCATCCTCAGCAAAACTCAGCAAAACACTGCTGATCCAGAGTATCATTGAGCCACATATTCATACTAACAATAACTGTTAAAATAAGTTGGTTGGTAGTGCCGGTCAATAGAAGAGAGGTTGGCAGCATGTTTTTTTTTGTGTGATAAGTCTACGGAGCCTACTCAGTCAAGTGTATGGTTGTACTCTCTAGTCACTGTCTAGTACTATAGTGCTCGCAGAGTTTCTGTGCACTGGAGAATTTCTCCAAGCCTAGCTGCCCATGGTAGATGAGCAGCGATTGGCTGCCAGCGTCCAATCCCGTAAACCCGTTCTTAGCTCAGTGCGCGCTGCGTACGAATGCTGTAAGTGGCAACCCAGAAGAATCGGCGAAAGCCACGGAGTAAGATAGAAATATTGGTTGTTATGATGATTAGTCGCAATTTTCATAATTGTAGTTTTCAAAATGTTGGTGAAGAGGATGTAAGTTTTATTTATCGTGTAACCACGGTGACCTGCGCCGATGGGGATTACTTTCTAACCTCACTGCGATGACTATTGCAATCAATGCAAGTTTTGACTCGATATCTATAGTAGTTTCTTGTCCAGAGTATTTCTATTCTAAAGGCCCTCGCGTCGGCAAGGCATAGCGTTTGTTTTCGCCGATTTTTTTGGGTCGCCACTTTGAGTATTCGTACACGGCGCACACTGAGCTAAGAACCGGTTGGCAGGATTGGATGCCGGCAGCCAATCGCTGCTTATCTACCATGGGCAGCTAGGCTAGGAGAAATTATCCAGTGCACAGAAACTCTGCGAGCACTATAGTACTATACAGTGACAAGAGAGTACAACCATATACTTGACTGAGTAGGCTCCGTAGACTTATCACACAAAAAAAAACATGCTGCCAACCTCTCTTCTATTGGCTGGCACTACCAACCAACTTATTTTAACAGTAATTGTTAGTATGAATATGTGGCTCAATGATACTCTGGATCAGCAGCAATGTTTTTTGAATCTGTAGCTTGTAATTAAAAATACTTTTTCTGATTGGCGATGGCCTTGGGTTTTTTCATGCAATTTTATTTTCTCTGCCCCTTTCTTAAAATTCGAGACACCCATGTTTGGATCTGACCGATTATTATTTTGCCTGACTTATTTATCTTCAAACAGCCAACATGAGAAACATAACATGAACCCCTAGGCGAATAAACCAACCAGTTTCTATTGATGACTTCACCTGATGGAAGTTTCTTTTTATACAATTCCTTGTTGAGTCACCTATGACAGTCATTGTAGTCAAAAGAATCGAAAGTGTCACGAAGTCTAGGTATTGATACAGACCTATATCTAACAAAATTCAAACTTTAGACGGGCCAATCGAAATGTTATGGAACAGAAATGGGTCCAATGGGTAATCAACATTAAATTTGTAAAGTTTAGTAAACTCGTTAATTTATGAGTCGGCACCCCCTGAAAATTTTCTGCCCACCCTAGACCGAAAACCTGGCTACGCCACTGATACTTATTCAAGTTTTTTTCCATATGCTACCTTAGCTGAATGCTCCGCAGTTCAACAGAGCTTTACGAGAAGCCATGCAGTTGAACTCCATTGAACATGATGTCAACGCCTCTTTTTGAGCAGTGTACTGTAGCTGAACTCTATTGAGCATGCGGTTCATTCTTAACAGTGCTCTGTAGATGAACTCTATTGAGTATGCTGTTCTTTCTGAACAGTGGGCAGTAGCTGAACTCTACTGAGCATGCTGTTCAGGATCTTTCTTGGAGCTCAAGGAATAGTTTAAGCCCCGTGGGGGGCGTTATCTTATGGTTGCGTGGATTGTGGTTCCAACATCCCCCTCCCTAAATGGCCGTCTGGTCGTATGCGAAGGAACCTGATAAACACAATTTATGACCCTCCGTTGCTTCGATCTTACAATGTAGCACTTGGCTCTAGCTTTAAATAGCTGTGTGGAACAGGTATTTTGTGTGATCTGGTCATTTACTGATCAGTTCATTTTGTCCCATCTCTAGTACAAACTACGTTTCCAACACTAAATGTCATACCGCTTTGAAAAAACACATCCCAAGAGATTAGTTTAATTTGCATTTTCATTCTTCTTCCTCAATAGGTAAAGTGCTTTTAAACTCAAGGTACAATGTGAACAAAGAAGATAAAAGTGGTGCGCATAAGCTGAAATGTGGTGATGGTGAGGGAGGGTAATAGGTCTAAAGTAGGTCAAATGGGGTGATCTATCAAAACTAGAAGAGATGAGCACCAAAGATGTGTAAAAAACCATGACTGTAAATTTTATTTTGCTAAACTTATAACTGAAACTGGCCATAAGTGTGATTTTAACTTGATTGTTATACATACATGTCTTTGACAAGAGCTAACAACTTGATTACTTAGAAATACTTGAAATAATAGACAATAATAGACAACCATTGTCACCCAATGTACTGATTTTAAATGATATGACAGAATGTAAAGATTCAAGATTGGTTTAAAAATTTTTAACTCTGATGCATTCCCAAAGCCATACCCCACCCTCAAATACCATACTCTGGTACCCTCACTCCTGAACCACCCATTATCTGCCACTCATAAACACTGAAAACTGACCATCATTTTTTCCTAAATCCCCCTTCCTATATACTGCCCTCTACCATAACCCTAATCCAGTATATATAAACAATAACCATAAACCATAGGATAGTTTTTTCCCATCTATAAACCTTGTAAATGATGCAAAGATTTTGAAATAGATCGGAATAATAAGAGTTGTAGCAAGTGTTTTCTTAAGATTGGCTAGGAATAATAAGTGCCCATATGATTTCATAGGATAATATGTGATACAACATTTTACATTTAAATACATATTAACTTGAGAAGGATTTCTTGGCACTATGGACCATTTGGTCGAACTATGGGTGCCCAAGGGCCCAAAGAAACTCAATCTAGCATACATCCTGATTATTTCCATTAAAATCACATCAAAAATTGCTTGCTCCAAATGTTTTTTTTTGCCATTTACAGTATTTCTTCTATTGATATTTATTCATTTGTCTCAAGAGCATTAAAGTTTCTATTTCATTCATCACCTGTGTTCTACATACATTTCAAGTAAAACCATTACAAAGGGGGGTTCACTTAGTCTAAAATTTGGTATTTAATTCTGCCACATGTTAAAATTTTAAATAATCATTTAATGTATACTAATTTTCTCTTTCTCTGGAAAAAAACTACAAGGACCAACATTTGTCACCCAAAATTGATGTTGTGAATTTTTGTTCAAGATTTTGTTTGAAGCTTAACAGTGATGAATTCACACAGAGCTAACCTCAGATATTTTCAAAAGATCTTACCTGAGCAGCTGAGGATTGACAAAAACCAAAATATCGTGAAGAAATTTCAGGGAAGCACCAATGAGGAAAGAATTACCAAAGGCTTTACATATGGCAGGTACAATTGAAGCTTTGGTTTTTTTCAAGGGCTCTCTTCCTCCATGACTCTTTTTACTACTACTTTCTTTCAACACTGAATTTGAGTCATGTGTTCTGGATATGGAATAAAAAGAGCTAGAAAAATAGACCAACATAACACAAAGACTTATTTATAAATGCTTAACAATCACATTTGCTTATTCACAAAAATAATTCAATCAGCATTTCATTAAAAATATCATTAGAGCTACTTGAGGCAAAGTCATTGAACTTTTAATAAAATTACTTACCCAGGGCTTGATTTCAAGCCTTTACTCCAATACCTATTGAATAAGGGGAAAACTTCAGCAGCTGAATGCTCATATTTTATACTCCACAGATCCTTGGATTCTAAAGGCTTTCTAAATCCTGTCCATGACAATCTATCAAACCAGGAAAACAACATCCTGGATAAAAATGAAGCTCCTATTTCAGGACAAGGATTCTAGAGAAAGAAGAAGTGAAGACAACTTTGATGACTAATGGCTGCAAATAGCTGGCATAATAGCTTATCAATGAAAATTAGTCATGGAGTTACCAATAAATTTAAAAGACTTACCTTAGGAGGGGGGTAAAAAAGTTTTTTTGGTGGGGAATCAGCAAAACAATTTAGTAGCAACAGGCACCCAATGAGAGGAAAGTATATCACAAATAAAATAAATGACATTCGCCGTCCAGGTGAAGTCTGTAAGATAAATAATTAATCATTGATTAGAAAATGGTACTGAAATAACCAAAGTTACCTTAGTTCTCTTTGAGGCAATGAGAAATTGATTTGTATAAGATTACTGGACACTACTCATAAAGACATTGTAAGTGCTTAAAGCTCACAAAAGTCACAAGAATCAGCATTAGCATCATTAAAAACAACCTTAAATAGACACTGAGAACATTAAGCCACCACCTAGGATTAGCACTTAGGCAACATTCACAAAAGCATGCACTTTATAAGCGAGGCATAATGATCAATTCTGGAGCTCTGCACACACTTCTAGGAGAAACCTGGGAATTGACTCCTAACAAGATTGAAACATCATGGGGTGGTTCAAGTTCCACTGGTCCCCTGTTTTTTTAATGTGAGTTATAGCATCAATTTTTTTCTCAAATGACTAACTCTATAAAATCATATTCAAGTTACCAAATGCCAATATCTATGACTGACAGCCAAGGAAAGCTTGTGTTAGTTAACCACATAGGAACTGAATACGCCAAGAAAGAGGATATCCTTAAAGTACACATAGACCAAAGTAAAATTTCATCTTTTACTCTAAACGACTCTTGAAGACCTGTTGTTATTCACCAATTGTGGAGCACCTGGCAGGTAATAACTGCAACTTTTACTCCGTCATCCTTGAGAAACTCCACTTTTCAACATCACATTAATCAGAATAAATTATTTTTCTATTTCCAATTTGGTTATTCTGATTCAATAAAGTAGTAGCAAAATTCTCAGATTTGGAGATTTTCTTCTGGTGGCCTTTACTATAATACATTAGGCCAAAGTTCAAGTAGGATCTATGGAGTTAACATTCCAAAGATGTCTGGACAGGGAGCTCTGAGAGGGAATTCACGAAGAATACCAATCCAGGCAATTAGATGGAAAGGTCTTCACACCACTAAGGCTATGAATCCTTGAGCAATGTTGTCTTTTTGTAAGTTCTCTTTCTGCTACAACTAGGGAAAAAAATTTGGTCATAATTGAATAGGGATCACTGGAGCAGCTTAACCAATAGCCATGTTGGGAAATTAGAGACAATTAGATCAAAAACATCTCAGCATCAGCAAAAGGAGTCTACCTCTGCTCTCCAAGACAAAAAAAACAAAACTGATACAAGAATAACAATATAAATCTGGTAGTTTTATAGGAAGAGACTGCCTAGCCTTTGGTTGATTGATAATTGTTCCATCAAAATTCCTGAATTTCCAGCATGACTTTACCACCACCCCTGACTCAAGCTTCTAAACATGGGTTGTCAAAGCCGATATACTGGCCTATATACCAGTATCACTTGAGAACAGTACCTGAAAATAAAATACAGTCTAATTTACCACTTTAGAGTGTTTCACCTGATAAATCAGTTTTCAGATCAATACAATGGGCGGCCACATCTTGGTCAGATAATCCATAGTTATTTTCAGAGGGGATTTTTCTTGACTACTTGTATCTGAACGGGCAATTGAGCGCAATAGCAACAAAGCCCTAAAACTGAAACCATAAAAAGGAATTTCTTAATTCCTCTGAGTCAGTCATGATGCTGCCAATGTCTTCCCCTTTTCCCCAACCCCAGTTGCGACCTGTTGAAATGCATTGCCATATATTTCAGAGCTATTCTAGTGCTAACCCCAATATCCACTATTGTGAACCTTGTCTCCACCCTGACCCTAAAAAACTTAGGTGCTGGATAATTTTGCCATCAAAATATAATGCATACAAACACCATGAAGGTAAAGCAAAGAGAGAAAAAATTTGCTGATGAAATAGAAAGGTGTACCAAGAACATTTGAGGTCTCTTTCCCTTGCCCGAAAAGTGATCCGTTAACTCTCAACAGATAATGTTTAACGCTGGTTCAGCAGCTGAGAGCCAATTATGCCAACCATGTTCTGCAAACTCTCTTGAAGGTTGATAACAAGAGGAGAGGGGATATTAGGGTCAGGAGTGGGAGTAGATGGGCAATAGGCTATTCTGCAACATCTTTGCAAGCCTGCCTTCCTCAGATCATGGGCCCACAGAGCAATGCAGGCTAGAACAATTTCCCTTGTTGAAGCCTTACTACAAAAACAGCATGAATGGTTGTAGATTGTTTTCCTGGATGAAGGACCAATTTTTACTCTAAATGGATTGAAAATCCTCATTCTAGAATCTAGCTCTCAAAATGTTCCTGTCTATAACCAAGAAAATGGGGAAGTTTTACAATTTTTTTCAAAAGTATTCTAATGCATCATGAGAAAATTATTCCATTTACATATTACAATCAATGACTCTTGATCAACAGAGGAAAAAAAATATTGCAGGTCTTTCTCTGTCACTAGGGAAGAGGAAAAGGTCTGAAAAAAAGGGAAAAGCAACAAGCTTTTTAGCCAAAGTATAGCTGTAATGGGTAATGCTTAGTGGTAATCACTTGTACTAGTTCATTCTACAAAAATGTGACTGGTTTTAGAATGAGACAAAATTTCAGTGTAGAAAATTTAAGGTCTTTAAGCACACTTTTTCTTCTTTCCAAAGAAAACATAACTTATACAAAATTACGATATATGTATATATTACCCCTGCATCCCGAGTTACTCGGGTGCCGAAGTTGCAATTTTGAAAGGTTAGAAAAGGTTTTTTTTCTATGATACAAATAGTGAATGACAATACGTTTGCCCTGTAAAAGATATACCCTACTATTTAGCAAGACTAAAACATCAGTGAAGTGACATAATCATTGACTAAATAATGGTTATTGAAACAGGGTCTGCCCACTGTGGTTAAGCAACATGCAGCACCCGGTTCCGTGTTTGTGTAACTTTTGCGACAATTCCCAGACTTTTTCAACATCCATCCGGTTTTCCATCTTGTAAATAAAGAGTATAACAAAATAAAATTGAATAACGCATTTTACCAAAATATCGCAAGAGTCAGAGGTGAGATCAGCACATTGATATATTACATTCTGTTTTGTGCAAAGAAATTTATCACTAATAACAAGTAATTGATGGCTATTGAAAAGTTGTTTCTGGAATTATAGATAAAACAGACGTATCAACCACAATAGTAGCAAAATTTAATGTAGGATTCTATAAAAGTTTTAATGTATTCACTCAGATTTTCAAAAGTATCTGATTCTTATGTACATATGTACTAATTTTTTTACACGCGAACAATTTCTTAAAATTCACCTGTACATCAAACAAACTTCATTGTGCATCATTATTTCTTTGGGCAAAGCGAAATAGCTTCAATATGTAAATCTGACACAAATGAATAGCATTTGTATTCACACTTAAATTTTCATCTGAGGCCTCATTTCATCTTCACCATCAACACAATCACTAACTTCCACCTATTCTCCATTGTCAATATTCTTTACCATTTTCACAATGACCACCTCGTTAACTTCAGCAGAAGTCTATTGAAACATATTCACTGCTTTCACTTTCAATTATCAAAAAAAGGAATGCCAAATTGTGTGTGGGCTGCCACATTTTTTTACTTTCTTAATTTCTAATACATTAATGTAGCAATAGTAAAGGTTTAAATGCCATAAACGCTTTTGCTGCAGCAATTTGCTTTCATAATAAATCCTCTATCAGTTGAAAATCAGAGAAAATTAAAAATTACCAGAAAATTACTGTACTTTTCAAAAATTACCATAATTTACCACAAATAAAAATTATGGTAATTTACCCATCTCTAACCACACCTCACCAGGTTGTAAATAGGAATAACATTAGCTTGGATTTCTGGATAAACAATCCTGAGAATTCACCACTTAGTTTCTACCCTCTTATTCACTTGCCACTGACCTCCAAACTTCATCGTTTTCTTGATTATCCATTCTTAAAGGGTAAACCTTTTCACATTGCCATTATTAAATTTACCTAGATAAACTCTTGACCATCAGGAAACAGAATTACCCACCTAAATGACATCCGACTGGGAAAAAATCTGTCAAAAAGCCATCTACACTGCCACATTCCACATTTATTGCTCCTTAATTCCCAAGACAAGAGAATACAATTTACGATTGAATTAGAATATGAAAAGAAGTTGAATTTTCTCAATCTGTCTATTACAGTCATTGACTACAGGTTCGATTTCGTGATCTACAGGAAAGAGTGTTACACAGACCAAGTGATACATGTGCACTCACGACACCACATTTCACAGAAACTGACAGCCTTCCATCATTCCCATGTCTAATATGAACAAAATGAAGAAGCTTTGCACAATCAAACAAATAGCTGTCAGCAATGGATACTCGGAAGTTCTAATTGATACACTGCACAGATGGAAACAGACAGCATTGGCTCTGAAGGAGATTTACAGTGGGACACAAGAGGTAGAATCTGGTCCAAAGTGGAGGAGGATACCCTTCCTTGGTAGAATCTCCCTCAAGGCACAACGACATTATCAAAAGGAGAAGTAAGAGCCTCCTTCTATAGTAGAAACACTGAGAAACATACTTGAGTCTAACAAAGACAGAATAAACACTCTAGAACGAAGCGGAGTTAATGAACTCTGCTGCAAGGACTGTAATAGTGTATATATCGGACAGACGGGTAGACCTTTCCATACCAGGGTCAGAGAACATGAAGCCAGGTTCAGAAAAGGAACGACGCCTCACACTTTGCAAAACATTTGGTGACGCATAATCACCAGAGTGACTTCATCCCCAGAATTTTGCACGTCGAAAAGAAAAGGAGGTTGGACGCGCTAGAGGAATTAGAGATTTTGTGCAGTGAAAATGCTATTATTAACAAGATGTTATACCCTACTCGCTCACCCCTTCTCCACTTCCCTAATCCTTCGCCCGAACCTCGCTTACCTTCCCAAGCTTGCACTTAACCCCCCATGCAGCAGCCTCCCGCATCCCTCTCGGGCTATGACTTGGGTGTTGCACGCAACTCAAACTCCTACCTCCCCCTCACCCACCTGTCCTTTCCCGTCCCTCCTTCCCCAACTTTTTTGTATATATAGTGACCTTTTTTTTAATACTGTACCAGATGATGCTGCACTGTGGCAAAACCTGGGTCGTAAAATAAAATTTTATGTGGAATTGCTCTTTTCCTATCTTCACCATCCACATCCATTAACTCTGAATGTTCATGTCCTTATGTGGGAGTGTCAACATGTGAGAGGGTATCCGAGCAGAGTTGCATACAACTCAGTCGGGGATCTGAATACGTACGTTGGAGTTGTCTATATAGAAAGGTTTCAATGTATACGATCATTGTTCGAGCTAATTCTATTTTTTAATGTGTAATATGAATGGAAAATTAGAAGAGCTAATGAGAAATGAGTGGGCTGTACCTCCCAAAAATTTCAGTGGTTTTTTTGGATTCTTTAGTGTCCACATTGTGCTCCTTTGTATTGCGTTGCACAGTTCCCACTTCCATGAGTCATGACCACACATTTTCCAGAGGTCCCAATCATCATTAAATTTGACTTGACAAAGAGACATGCCTTTTGCTCTTCCACTATTTCCATTCTGCGGCAGATCTCATTTAGCAACATTTATCACGTGCTCCCTCATCTCCCACATCCTCCCCACACCAAAGGAGCAGAGAATCACAGACTGTTGCCAAGACACACAAAGCTGATGCTCAAAGATATTTGAAATGGATTAGAGCACACACAGTAAAAGGGTGGGAATTCCTAAATCAGTAACTTCAACACCACTGATTTCAGGAGAACATGGGCCTGCGATCACAAACTCAACAACAAAAACAAAACAATAATTTTACCCTGAATCAATATATTTAGCAACATACGGTATAGGAAATAAAAAAAACTTGCAACAAGCATGTCAAAAGGTCACCTATTCCTGATCAGTCAGACTAAATAACAAAAATGAAGACAAATTACCAATCAATTATAAACATTTTTCAATTTATGCTCGAAATCGCATGTGCCACTGCTAAATGACATTTTCACCCATTTTTAGCTTAAAATGTTGGTCTGGAGTGCTGGAGTCCACAATCCAGGCACATACTAAAAATTAAATTATTAAATTATGCAAAAACTTACGTCATGAGAAGAGTTCAAGAGATGTGATCTTAACTGCAATGATTCACACATGAAAAGCAGTAGCCAGAATAGAAATTGCAATCCGGAGGTCCGAATCCCTCTTTTCAGGTTGTAATGCAAAAGTACCATAGTGTATGCCTGTTGATTAGAAGAATTGCATCTCGTATAACACCAAAATACCTACAAAGGCTAATGTTTACAGCTACTGTTTGAGCGTACAGTAGCTCAGTTAAGAGAGATAGGAAAATAACAACACAAAGAAAATACAATATATACTCACAAAAGAGAATAATCGAATTATGGGTGCCCAGTAATCTGCAGGAAAGACCCGTTCACCAGACATGTCCAAGTCACATGTATGGGCCAAATCAACTAGGGCCACTACAATAATAATTAATTTAACTATCTGAAATATAAATAAAAAATTAAATGGAAACACTGATTTTTTACTGATGTGAGTTGTCACTGCAATATCTTTGTCCTTGATAGTAATGAAAGTGCAATATCTCATTTATGGACTAATTTATAAACTAGTTTCTCAAATGTAAATCAGTGTTTCATTAATCCCTAACCTTGAAATCCCAACACATTAACATAAATAAAAGTTAACGTTTTTTGGACAAATCTATCACACTACCAGTCGCAAGAGATGACTTGAACTGGGAAAATAAATAATTCCCTTCATTTGAGCACTGTCAGAGATACATTCAAATAACGTAATTACAACTCCCTCGAGCACAAATTAAAGTTACTCACATATTTTGAAACGTTTAACCACGTCCATGGTATATTCATATTCTTGCTCTTGTAAACGTAATAAAAATCCACAGGGGAAAATAGCCATAAAAATGCACACGGTGCCCAAACAAGTACTGTTTTTTGAAAGCATATTGTAACATCAGGATTCTCGGTGTGCCATGTTACATTTAAATCCTGAAAAAAAAGAAACCAGTTATCGGATAGAAATAATTAATTTCAAGGATTTTAGAATCAATCGAACCGGAACAAGGGCACATTTGAAGTGTCCCTCTCATACCAATATGACTGATATTTCTGTCAAACAAAACTTCGTGCATTTTATACCAAGGAATCGAATCACTACGAGCAGCAAATTAAAGAACAGTTATACCTCATTGCCATGAATGCCAGGATTGATTACTCGAGTAACGTTAAAACATTGACATGCTGCCCGCGAGAAGGCCATAATTTTGACTCGCCGAGAGAGAACATTTTTTAAGCTCCTTTAATTATAACAGAAGGGAACGAGACGAATCGACTTACCCAGAATGGTGACCCACAGAATGAATCCATTACTACGTTGTTACAGCCACTCAATATTTACAGCGAGAGTCTTCTGAAGGTTAAACAACGAAACAGTATTGAGACCTGAATGATGCAACATGATCGTTCGCGTAAATCGTAATTTTTTTTCGGCTGCTAGTATTTGACGTAACTCGAAAAAAATACAATGGTCCTAAAAAATCAAGCTAAAACCACAAAAGCTTCTAATCATACTTACTTAACGAGTGTAATAAAGGCATGGAGGTAAGAACAAGAACTGCTAAAAAATACAAGTTAATACGGGCGGTCAAACATTGTGGTGCTTAACGCATGTCTATTGTTATATGATATTTGACAAGTTTCACAACGAATCGAAAATTGATCTGGAGCCGCTTCGTTTAAAAGTCAAATTTGGCCACTCCTCATTGAAAAATGTATTTTATTTAACTTGATCAAAACATAAACCATATAGAATTATGTCTTCATCTTTTTTGTTATGTTATTTGCATAATTGGGCAATAACAACCAAAAAAATTGGTATGTCTTAATTTTTTAATATTTCCGCAAAGCTTCACTCAATTTACTGCTATATAAGCAAAAGCGCAGTTTTAGGAACGTTAGAATAAAAATAATCATGAGAATTTACTAGATTGAAGCAACATTCAATCTATTGAAACTTCATCGACAGACCTAATTTTGGAAAGTATTATATTAATATACTTATTATAATTCTCATGATTTTAACACCTTCTAATGCTGTGGGTTCTTAATAAGCATTTGAAAGAAGTCATGTAAAAATTATGGCACTCAATCTTGTAATATCTCACTATTTGTACTTATTACTTCAGACATATATAAGACACCCACACAAAAATTTCTCTCCTGAAACATGGATAGATCTGAGATTATCTTTGGCTGTACAAGCAAAATCCAGTTTGTATCTGGTCTGTCACTCCACTACAAAGTGGTAAATAAGAAAATATGAGATGGAAGAGGAATGGAACTGGGGTGCATCAGGGTTGCAACTCATCAGTATGAAAAGGTGATTTTCCTCCACAGTTTCACCTGTAACATCAGCGGTAGGGAATTGTCAACTAGTCTGTGACTGGGGAGAATTTTCCTGCCATCTTCAACAGTGATGGCAGAGACCACCCTTACTAACAAGAGACAGAAAGTTTCACACACTGCATGTGACAAAGTTTCATAGCCTTTGTAACCGAGACATTTATAGCATAATTTTTTCCAGTGTTTTACGAGGAAAGGCTCATGTCTAGTAGACTGAGTCGTTGTGTCAAGATTTAATTGCTGTAGAAGAAATGGGCAGTTAATGTTGATGTTTAGAAGATATTCCAGAGCTCCAGGAAAATAAGATTATTATCCTTATGTCTAAATGAGAAAGCATTGATAGTTAATGAAATATTTTTGCCTGTTGTGCCATACTAGCATCTCGAATAAACTTTACACCTTCCGGCATAACTTTGCAGAAGTATTTTAAATTTGAATCCATATTGAAAACAATCCTTGCACTTTTCCACAGTTATTGCATTGATAGATATTCAGTATATCTAGAGTTTCCTGAGACACAATACAGTTTATTAGGATTTTCGCATAGAAGTTAACAAGAGGTGGAAATTTATTCAATACACTTTCAAGAAGTTAAGAGTGACAATTAGGTATAAAGGTTTCAAACAAAAGAGTTATATTCTAAGATTGGACGAATAAGGGCAAAGCATAATATTTTCAACAAATATGTGATTGCTGAGTATTTGAGATAGAGATTTGATTGATCGATCAACAATAAAATTTGATCATCTTCATATGATGGATTTGATAATCAAACACGATCACTCACTTAAGCATATACTTATCACATTAGACATCATAGACCAGAGAACAGTTGGTACCTCTTGTTCTCCTTTGATGAAGGGAGGTCACGGGGGAAGGATGGGGATGGGTGCAATACAAAAGTGCCCACATTTAAATCTATACCATTTTCTGGATGAGAACAGGATGACAGGGGCAACACACACACATAATAAAGGCAGCATCAAGCTGAAAAGCATCCCTGGAAAGTGAATTTTGCTCCATTAATGCAATAAGGAAGATTGTTGAATTGAAAACCGCCATTCACCATGATTCAGAAAACAGAATGCTCAACCACTCGGGTAGGGTTCTGACAACATTCTGCATTGAATTAAGTTTTTGCCTACCCACCCTCATGCCTCTTCTCTCTCCTCCTATCTCAAAGACTATAGCGATATCCCTTTACCTTTATGCCGAATGCTGTTCATAGATGGCAAGGATTTTCCACATAAAAGATTGAATGCCAACCATATACCACGAGGATTTTCTGTGCAAAAGAATGAACATCAGGTATAGCTGACATGCAGTGAAGAGAAGTGACCACTGCCAAAACAATAAACCCAGGCATATTGTTACCCCTAAAGATTGAGGTCAGCGAGAGTCCAGGCCCTTTCATTAGCAACTCAGCTCTAACCTTCGTCTAATTAGCTAACCTCTCCTCGTATTAATCTACTTACATCTGCAGTGTTTTTTTCTCAACAAATACTGGCAGCATTCTCAACAAATGTAAAATTTGAAATTCATTCTTATTTTTTGCATACCTAGTATGAACAAAGTTCAAATGAAATTCTAGCATTAATACAAAAGGAGTTTTAGCACAGGACCCAGCACAGATTAATAGTACATTCATACCTGTATAATTTGAATTTACATACTCACTTGCCAGTCAAAAGCCCAGATGAAAAAGGAGGATGGGGAACATATTTTTGTAATTTTAGTGGAAATTCCAACTGGAATAATTAGTGGTATCAGTGGATTAATGCTGTCTGGACTGGATCTGTCATTATAAAAATTAGAATTTTAATTTAAAAATTTACAAATTCAGATAAAAGGAATTCAAATTTAAAGTTCAAGTATTTTATGTATACTAAAAGTATGTTTAAAAAAAACTGCACATTCGGTCGAGGTTCTCAATCCTTTTGAGTATCTACGCTGGAGGCCAAGGAAAGGTCCCAATACTCAGTCCCACAGAGTTGTCTCCCAAGATGGGGAGAATGCCAAGAATACCTGTCTTTCATTGCCATGAGATATCTTCATAGAAAGAGATTGTGTGAGAGGACGGATTTCAGTCAGATCATCGTGTTTGCTATGCATACCTTGTGTTGGTTGAAATGTGAATTTACAGTCTTCAGACCTTATCTTAATCATTTTTTTTATAGTTTACGTGTACTCTGTAGAACTATTTTCTGTTATTTGGCTAATAGTGGCATTAATAGTCACCAACTCAGCTATCTAGTCCATTGGACAGCTGCCAGTAGCTTTATTTACCATGTTGAAGACAAGTGATGAACAATATGATAGAGGTATACTGACAGCATGAGAGAACAGTGAAAAATGTGGGAAAAGAAAGTGACAAGTGAACGTCATAACAATTTGACAAATGTGTTAACCCAATTAGTACCAGTTTAAGAGGTCCGTAGGTAAGAAAATCGGCCATAACCAAGCCATAAATCTAGTTCAAGCCAGTAAAGTCCCCTCCAGCACCAGGGGAATGATATGGGCAAAAGCGAAAGCTAGTAACCGGAACTTTAGTAAAGTCACTGGAGAGATTTATATATATATATATATATATATATATATATATATATATTTGAGAGACGGCGGAAAAATATTCCTTGAAATCGGATGCAATACACCTGCCTAGCAATAACAAATGGAGTAAATTTCCAAATTATGGCGATGATTGGTCTGAGCATATTATAATATGGGGCATATTATAATATGCCCCATAATGAGGGGGCCATAGTGCGGTAAAATCCACATTCTAAAAATTAGAGTAAATTATGATCATGATTGTGGACCCCTTAAATACCAATGGGAAACTCGCTCGTGATAAAAAATCGCCCTCGTCGAGCATTTAAAATAGCGGAGTACACAGAAAACCATGTAACTTTTAACTTTGAAAATTTCAAGCTACCAAAATGTAGTCACAGAGTAAATTAAGTAAATATTCTAGTTTCTGTTACTCCAGTCCCAATGATTTTGAATATTGTACCCAGGGTCCAGGGCGCCCAGAGCTGGCCCAGAGCACTCCCGGCGCGCGCAAGCAACCGAAGACAGATGAGTATCGAATTGTATGAAATTTGGCTCCATGGGCACGAAAAGGGATTGGGATGCGGAGCGTATTTAGGTTCTGCGGTTTTTTTCGCCTTAGATCGTATATATTGTAAAATAGTGCTAACTGAATTACTAAAAAATGATTAGATGACAGTGAAGAAAAGGATAGTCCTGTAAATATGGTTGATAATATTGGAAATCAATCTTCGAAAACGTCTCAGTCTACTCTGTCGGGGTTTGTTTATCGTCGGCCAGTTAGTGCAGCCTCAAGAAATCTCATATCTCCTTCGCCCAGAATCCCAAGACCTCTTGCAACAGTGTAAGTGTATTTGTCAGTGATTATTCCTCAATTGTTTGGCACTAAGACAATGTGATTAAGAGTAATATTCTGAAGATTTTTGGTTTGGTCTACTCAATCATGCATTAAATATCCGTTTTAATAGTTATTTTACCTATTGATACGCCCCATCCACCCATCGAATGTCCTTCATGGTGTAGCCTGAAGTAAGTGAAATAAATGTCCAAGGAAACCCCTCACAAGTGTTATATGAACAGTGAGATTATTCCAACAGTGCTGTATTCTGAAATGTCCTTTATAAATGTAAGATTGAGTCCACAAGTGCTGTATCCATCGTTAAAATATGCAGAATACCACAACCCATAACTTGAAATGTTTTTGTGGAAACATTGACTACCCTACTCGGGGTCAAGAAATTCGTATGTTATATTCCAGTTTTTCTCTTTGCAGTACATAAACCTCATTAAATTTATTATGCATCAGAAATTACATATGTTATAACCCCAGTCATAAAAGAATTAATTTGCTCTTTTATATCTTGATGGTTTATGGACTCGAAGAACTGTTGATCAGTCTGAGTACTTCCACCATTCATATGGTATTCTGTCGGTGCTAATTTATGCTTTAAATCGGTGCCATAAAACTTAATTACAATAAAACACCGCTAAGAGTAGGAAAATTGCATTTTACTCAAAATAATCTGGCCATGAATTCCTATGTAGTGAATGGTACCCCTCTCATTAGATTTCTTGAAATGGAAGGCAATTGAGTCAGCCTTTTGGATTCAATACTGGCTTGTTATTCCCCACTAACATTATATAGCTACATTGAGAATGTTTAAATTTGTCCATTGATGTCCAAATGAGAATGAATAAAGAAGTGTAGTCACCATTAGCGAACAGTGGAAGGGAGAACTGGGTTCTGCACTGTTATACATTTAAATCAACTAGAACTCAAGTCCTGCAGTATTTTATGTTTGTTTTGAGCTCTATATGAAGATCTCATAATTTTAACTACTATCTGATCCATGGTGGTCTGCTCTTCACACTTTCTTTATTGCATGGTGGTGATTGATTTGGCTTGGAGTGAGATTGTTGAAATTTCTGCCAGAGGCTTTCGCATCCCTGAAGCGCAGGAATTTAGATAGCTTTTGAGTTCTGCTGTGCCCATCTATCTTGATGGTGATGACGTTTTGTGAAAATTGCTGGGCACATCTTACATGCTTTGGTCCTTGTCAGTGGTGTAGTCTGTGGTGTCAGTAGTGGTGGGGATGGTGGTATAATGTCAAACATAGAGACAGGCCAAAACCAGGTTTCTCAATATTGACTGGCAGCACATATGGGAGACCACCCAAAAAAAAAATAATTACAGGCCTATTTCCATCTGTTGGCTCTTGGCTTTGATCTGTAGTTCTGGCCTGTAATAGTTACAAAACATGATCACCATCAAGATAGATGGATGCAATAGACCCCAGAAGTCATCCATTTTCTGCCATGCAGAACTTTGTTTTTCTCAGGTCATATAGGTTTTTTTTAACTAGGCTGCTGGAGGTAGAATGATTGTTCTTTAGACGTTTGTTTTATTTAATTTGGCACATGTGAGCATTGACACCATCAGTAATAATATTCTGATGATTTTTCTCTTCTCTGAAATTTATAGGTCTCCTCAGGCACACATAGATATATCCAATCAACTTGAAGCTACAGCATCAAAATATAAGGCGACCAATTCCCCAGTATTAAAGAACATACCAGCAAGATCTCTGAAAAATGGTTAGTATTAAATCTTGTTAAAAAAAATGGTACAAACAGTATGAATATATTGACATAAGTTCTTTTTTCTCAGTTGACCCAAAATGCAACTTTGAGACAGCATTTTTAGTTGAAGAGGCTGAAGGTACTCATCCGCTACAGAGTAAGGAATGTTATAAAATGGAAGATAGCGATGACAATATTTTCCCCAATGGAAGGGACCATCCTCGGAGAATTGTGGATAGTAGCCCTGAGGGTGAAGTTATATCCTCATATGTTGATGATGATTCGGATTTTGAAACATCTGACCCTTTCCAGAAAAAGAAAAACCTCGAATACTCTAGCAGTCAGGAGGTTGTCATATGTTTTTAATTTTTTTAAATGTCTCTTCAGTTTCCCATTTTTGCTAGAACATGTTTTAAGGTCATTGATTTTCTCAATTTTTTAGATCGAGATTCTTGGACCCTCTCCAAAAGTAAAATCTACCCTTGGCCAAAAATTAAAAAAGTATATTACTTTGGAAGACAGGAAAAAAGTACCTGAAAAAAAAGTTACCCCCAGAAAAGGTACGTATTCTTAGCATTAATTTGTTTTCTCAAGATGTGTTGATGACTAATTACGGTATCACCATTTTATATTATGTGAGATGCTAAGGCTGGAAAATGAAGATATTTTGAAATCAGTTTTACATATAATATCAAAATAGCCTTATAGAACATTATAATGTTAGGTCAACTACATTAATAAAATATGTTAAAAATTTGATTAGGGAGAACAATGTCCCAGTGTATGGAACTGTCTTCCCATACTGATAGGATGGCTCTTATCTAGATCTGGAAATACTGATAGAACACACAGGCTGAGCATCGAAGGCATCCATTCTATTCTTTTGTTTCTGTTATAAATACAATTATTTTGATGTGTGTATCTAGATTTACCAGTATATTTTTTGGCCACATACACAAGCCAACCATGTGGTCATTATACTTTTATAACAAGTTTCAAGTTCCAAAACTTGACAGTTTTTTCATTGTTCTTCCACCATGGCTAATGGCATTCATTTTGGTTTCCTCCCCAAGTGATGGTGACAGTATCATATCTTTGCATGTTTTTTGTCTTTAAATAAAAATATTACCTGTGGTCTCAGAAAAAGAAGGAATATAGTACTCTTTTTTAGATAATCACCTTGTTGAGCCGTATGAAAGTTCAATCTAGTCATCTGACCATTAAATCTACATTAGCCATCTGTTCACTGATATTTCTATATTTTCATATACATTCCCAGCTCTACTCATCTTGTTACTTTATCATGATTGACTTATTGTGCTGTTCTTTTAAATGCTGTCATCATAGTTGGTATATTAGATATTATTTGTTTACATTTAGAATTAAAATCTTTGAATATTGCAGAAAGCCCTGTGGAGTCATTGGAAATACAGGGGACTCCTGATCGCAATAATTTGAAAATGCAAGCATGGCTCAAAGGTATAAATGACCTTGTGTCCGAAAACACTTTCTCTTCCAAGGTGAGATTCCTCTATCTCAATTAATCTTCTTGAATTTGTTATGATAAATGAAATAGTTGTTTTAACTTGTAAGTTAATATTTTACCCAATTTTATTTTGGCAGATGACTCACAGTGATTTGATCCAGTGTCAAAATGAATTCAATGAAATTTATATGAAGATCATTGAAAAATCTGCTGAAATATTGGAAAAAATTCCTGTGCGTGCCTTAAACAAAATAACCAAACTGGATTCTTCTGTCTTTGTTGAAATGAAATGTCTTCGAAACCGTGTGGCTGCGAGCAAGAAATTGATTAAAGGCTACATTAGAAATAAGGAAATGGTTAATGATATTGACTCCAGGCCTGTTGACTCACCCCAGGAAGAAATATTTGGGAGGCAGCCAAATAACTCCCGAGTAGATGAGTTCAGTCAGCCTCAATTTTCTGATGAGATTAGTGGTGAAAAATGTGATGTACGCTCGCATGTTCCAAGTGGACCAACTTCTTTTACTCCTAAGTCATTGTTTTCATCTGATATAAGGGTTCCTAAGAGTCCGTCTTTACTTGATATGAAAGAAAGAACTCAGAGAGGTGGTAACTCATGTCTTCCTAATGTTGAAAGTAGTGCACCTAAAACAGCGGTATCTGAAAGGACTAGTGGTGGCGATGTAATGAATCAGAGGTTAACAGGAACTTCATCATCTGCTTCTGTTGGAATCTTTAAATTCAAGACTCCTACATTGAAAACCCAAAACAGACTATCGCTCTCATCAGAGTCTTCCACACCTGATGAATCATCCAAAGAAAGAGACCTGAGAAAAATGATGGGGGGCTCAGTGAGTACAGTTACACCTCAATCAATTGCAAATGCTGATTGCTGTTCTAGTTGGAAGGTATCAGATTATTCTGCTCCTGGACCTTTACAGAAGAAGTTTGAAGGTGGGTACTCACCCTGGTCAGTTATCGGATATGATTTTTCATTCATTTGCTTATTATTTTTTTCCCTATTGTCATTAACACTATGAATGCTTGAATATCGACATTAGTGTTTAAGTGGAAACTTCATCATTCATTCCATTCTTAATACATTAAGTACAAGTCAATGAAATACGAAGAGACATATTCATTGTATTGGTATGCTGCATTAATAAAATATATACATTTTGTTGAATCTCATGGCTAAGCCCTCAATATAAGGGCACTGTGCTTCTAATGTAAACTTTTTGTTATTAGATGATGGTAGGAGACCAAATTCTGGGTGGAATGTGGGCACACAGTTTATAGATCATGATGAAAGCCAAGGTCGTGCAGAGGATTTTAACAATTATGGAACATTTATAGATGAAGCCACTCAACCTCAAGACTTAATATACCAAGATCCATTAAAGAAAGGTGATTATGAAAGATCTGCCGAGATTAAAAATGTTTTATTTTGCCATTAGTATTTTTATTACATGTATTTACCTGAGTGGTGGTGCATATTAAAAATGAAGTTATGTCGTTAAGTTCCCTCCAGGTCAAATGTGGAGGCCATTAATTATTCAGATTCATTATATACTCCCAAACCTGTGAAAATATCTCCAAGTAAGAAAGACTCAACTGCTCAGTTCCGTAGTAATCTGAAGAATGATGGTGCAACTGGAGAGTTTTCTGGGCGAAATTACCCTCACTCGAAGGAATTGCTGAAAGTAAGTATTATTTTTGTATGAATTTGTACGAAGTGGTGATCATCTGTTTTGTGTATTCTGGAAAATTACTCTATCTTTGATATGTAGTTAAGTCACTACCCATTAAAACTTTCAATTGGCTGATACATTAATGAGAAACTCCACATTATTGTGATGTATTCTTGCATCCCGTATTATTCCTTTATATTTATCTTTTTTTCCTTTTGTTAGTCATTATTTCTGTACAGTTGATCAATTAGGGCATTGTTCTTAAATGTAATCATTTCTTTGCTGTTTTGTGGGAAGATGCCATTATTCATGAAGTTGTTGTCCCCCTTTCACTCTTTATTACATATTAACCTTAATCACATGAAAGGGAAATGATGTTCTCTTTGGTAATTAGGTACATTGGACGAAATGGATCTTAAGGGACCACTGGAATTTGAATGCTTGGAAAAACTCCAACCAGTCAGAGCTCAATTGAGAATTTAAATATAGTATTTTAAAGGTTACTGCAAATTACACTACATGGGTTGATCAAGAGCTGTTATATACCTGAGGAAAGTCTGCTTCACAAAAAAAATATGTAGCCCTCTTTGAGGCAAAGTTGGTGAGAAAGTTTTAGAGTCAAGTCCAGATCAGTTTGTAGTGTAACCAAATATTTTGTTTTATGCTTCAATGGATCACTGTAGATTGTTGAATGGGTGGTAATTGGAGTTATTTGTCCCATGCACCCTTAGAAACATGCCAAGGCTCATGTATGTTTTGTGAACTATGCACATTCCTTTGTTTCTTGTTGCTGTTCAAAGTAATTGAGTTAATTTGTCAAACTGGCATTGTTTTTATTAAGGTTTCCATGCAGTGAAGCTGAGGTAAGGTCAATCTTTGGAATCCCAAGTGGGGATTTGATATTCTGCTTGGGAACTTCCTATATTGTTGCTGGAAAAAGTTGTTTTACGGTTTTATATCTATGAAATGTGTATCAATGGCTTCCACTTGTGGATGCCATTTCAGCTTTTAATCATTACTGATGCCTTGTATATGGTGTCATTTTTTTTAGTTTATTCAATGTAAACCAAAAATGATGCGTTGTTTCTTTATTTCCTACATTAAGTTTTTAATTGACAAAATAGCTGATTTTACCTCACTATCATTTAAAATTTATGCTTTATCCCTAGATTTTCCATGAGAAGTTTGGTCTGCATTCATTCCGTCCAAATCAGCTGGAAGCCATTAATGCAGCACTCCTTGGTCATGACTGTTTTGTCTTAATGCCAACTGGTGGTGGAAAATCTCTGTGCTATCAGCTACCAGCTCTTGTGACCAGGGGTGTTTCCATTGTCATATCTCCTCTGAAATCACTTATTCTTGACCAAGTGCAGAAACTGAATTCCTTGGATGTAAGTTTTCACTTTATGCATTGCCTTTAGCTTTAAACCTTATGTGAAGTTGATGGCTGTTGTAAAATATAACTATCCGTCTGTGCTGAGAATTTAAATAATTTTTCTCTTTAGTTGTGATTTTTATCAAAGTAAAATATACTTTGATACCTTTAGTAATGTCCCACTTACTGTCTACTGGCCTAACTGCCACATGCAGTTAGACAACAGTACCCAACAAACTATACAATCACCTATTCCTATTCGAGATTAATACTACCGTGCTTGACTTTGGTGATGGAGTGGGAACCTGCTCTCTTAACCATCTTTATAAGCCTTAATATTCTGTCAGGTAAAGTTATTTAACCCTCTTAGTGCAGCGGGCCGATATATCGGCTTCTGTATCTCAGGCAAAAAGTGTGGCAGACTGATATATTGGCTCATGTGCAAATATTTAGTACAACTTTATTACACTAGTGTAAATTTAATATTATTTTTTAGATGATATAAAAGTCTTTTATAATTATTAATGTATATACAATAAAAAACTGCATATGAATATCTTAAACAATAAGTCAAAATAGCTTTTTTTCCTGGGATGATACATCTCATTAAATTACCCTCATTTCTCGCTGGTACTGCTGGAAGGAGGCAGCATTAAGAGGTTTAAGTAATGTATATAGTTTCAATAGGAGTTATTCTCACATGTATCAACTCAAAAAAAATTAAGTGAAAATAATGAAAAACTCTGACAAAATATTGACTGTCCACAACCATAGCGTCTTCATTCATGTTGCTTGGAATGGGAACTTGGGTGACTTTTTGGTGAGTTATGGCATTGAGGTGAACAAGAAGTGCATATAGGATGCTGAGGAAGTAATCTAAGTTTTTCAAGGGTGAGACATGCAGTAGACTGGCAAAATAAGCAGTGAGTGAGATTAGCAGTGTGGAACGTGTAGTGAAATATAGAGAAAGAAGAGAAAACTTTAAATATATATAGTTCTGGTTAACTGGCAGTTGAAAGGGTTGTTGCTTCTTAGCATTCACAGCTAGGCCTTTGTCCTACTGTCAAACAGGTAGAAAGTTGAATCATTTGTATGCAGAAGGGAATTAGTAAATAAATTAATTCCAAGGTCATTCAACATAATAATAAAAAGAAGTCCCAATGCTGACCCTTGAGGATTGACCACTTCAACTATGGTAGTGTTAGAGGCAGTTCCATTTATAGTAACCAACTGAGATCTCCTATCTATTATCTCTTTTAGTGTGGCGGGCCGATATATCGGCTCATAGGCAAAATATTGTTTAACTTTTGTGCACAAATATAATTACAATTATTTTTTGTACGAAGTATAAGCATTTTTTTATTATTACCTAATTCAATGCATATGCAAGAAGAAAAACTGCATATGGATATTTTAAACAATAACTTTATAATATCTATTTTCCTAGAGTGATACATTTCATTCTAGTTACCCTCCGCATTTCTCACTAGAACCGCTGGCAGGGGTCAGCACTAAGAGGGTTAATGACTCAAAGGTACTCCTCTTTTTACCTCTTATCCCTTAATTATGCAATCAATGTAAACGAATCTGGTGTGAAACAATGAAATGCTTTACTCTGATTACAAATGATGACTGGTTTAGTTAACCCTGGATTGTTATAAGTGAGTATTAAAATTATGAATATATGTCTATAAACTCTTCTTTATTTCATCATTATAAAATTATGGCTCATTGAAGCCCTGAAATTATACCTCACCTTACTGGCAATCCTACTCTTACAACTAAATTAAATGCCTCTCCTTTGGAAGGGTTGTCCTAAGTTTTCAATCTGTTACTTTTCTTGCTTTGCATACATTTTTACTAAAAAATTTTTTTCAGATTCCAGCATCACATATGTCTGGGGACATGCCATTATCCAAACAAAATACAATATATGCTGAGCTTTGTAGAAAAGAACCAGGTTAGTAGTATGTTGATCTAAATTTTCTTTTGTGCCACATGCCAGTCTTTGGGAAAAACTAATTTATTGAAATCCTGATTTTGTCTTCTTAAATATCAGTGCTTACATGTTCTTTGTTTCTTATCATCTTTCTCAGGATTGAAACTCCTGTATGTCACCCCAGAAAAAATAAGTGCCAGCTCTCGCCTTTTAGACACTCTGCAGAGCCTTTATAATCGTGGAATGTTGGCCCGCTTCATAATTGATGAAGCTCATTGTGTTTCCCAGTGGGGACATGACTTCAGGTTTGTATACCAATGCATGAATGTATTTGATGATCAAAATGACAGGTGAATTACTAATTTTTTTGAATCCACAGGCTAGTGATAGCATATGCTCATATGATCAAAATTGCTATAATGCCCTTTAGTGCTTATTGTTATTACTTGAATTTACTTTTATTTCGAAACCATTCAGAATGGAATCGTATTACATCGTTATACTTTTTCTCTTTGATACTAAAAAATAAAAAAAAACTTTCCCTCAGCCACTAGTACCGCAATTCATATCCCAGCTTTCATAAGAACCCACTAATTCTTTCTTCCTCATGGGATATTACATAGTTGTAGTAGTAAGCCATCACATTCAACTGAAATTTTAATATTTTTATTCCAGACCTGATTACAAAAGGTTGTCAGTGCTTGGAGAAAGGTTTCCAAATGTAAATATGATTGCATTGACTGCCACTGCTACTCCACGTGTGCGTGTGGACATTCTTCATCAACTGCGAATGAAAAACCCTAAATGGTATGCTGTGTCAATGGAATTTCTTGGAAATTATTTTTTATGTGGCAATTCAATATTTATTGTTGTTAGTCTGTTTTTTGAAGTACCGACTGTGATATGTATACAGTAGAGCACAGATTATTTGACATGTAATGGACCATTATCTGATGATCATCCCACAAAAACCCCATCCTCCACTTTTCCTTTATGTCCCATCCCCCATTCCCTGCTTCTCTCCCCACCTGCTACTACTTTTGCTTGCACTCCCAGTGCTCAAGTCTTCAAAATTGCTGCATTCATTTTGTCTAGGCACAAGTCTTTTGTGCGGCTGGCTTTTCAATTACATAGCTGACCGTATTGCAATAATGTGAGTCTCTTGAATCACTACTCAGTTTTTTAAGTGACCACAGCAATTGAGCTTATTTTTCCTCTGTGACCTATTTTTATTTACTAAGCTTCCTTTAGCAATATAATTGCTTTTTGCATGGTTGCTGCTCCTAATTTGACAAAATTGTTTGAAAAATTCTGTGTCATAATATATAGTACCTAAAGTGATCCTTTATTGAAGACTTTTTTTCTTTTGCAGGTTTTTATCTAGCTTCAATAGACCCAATTTACAGTACAAAGTGATGCCTAAAAAAGGAAAGGCAATCACAAAGGACATAGTAGACCTAATTAAATCGCAGTTCAAACGGCAATCTGGCATAGTTTATTGTCTCTCTCGAAATGAGTGTGACCAAGTAGCCAAGGATCTGTCATCTGCTGGTGTGAAAGCTATGTCATATCATGCTGGATTAACTGACCCCCAGCGAGCACATGTCCAACATGCCTGGATTAATGATCAGTTTAAGGTTAGTTAAGTGTGTCTGAAGTTATTCAATATGTTAATTCTTTATTTTAAAAAGAAAAAAATTACTTCTGGAAATCTAGTAATTAAAAAATAAATGCTCAGGTGTATTTCAGTAGTTGCAAATTGGCTATCATCAGTGTAGTTGAGGATGGCAAATTTGTTATCACCTCAGTTCTTGAACATGCTGTAACTTTTCTACAGCCAATTCTGTATTATATTTAAGATATCAAAAAGCATGAAAACATAATGCCATTTCCACTTGGAAAAGTCTGCGAAAAACATGGGATAAGAAACTTAAAAAAAATACATGCAGTGTATGAAATATATAAAGACTTGGTTTAAAAGAATATGTTTGGAATATATTGGTATGAAAAATATCTGAAACAAGTGAATTTTTCTGAAATTACGGCAATTTTCAGGGGTTGCTGTAAATTATGTAAAACACCACAGTAACTTACAGAAAATTTTCAGTATGGCTTATCTCTAATTTTAGCTTGAACACTCATGTAAAGAGGTACATATTTTTTTAAAGTGAGTGGCAAGATTATTTTTTAGCTCTCTTTTTGATAAATATACTTCTAATTTTTCAGGTAGTGTGTGCTACGATAGCATTTGGCATGGGAATTGACAAAGCAGATGTTCGATATGTGATCCATTATTCACTTCCCAAATCAATAGAGGGTTATTACCAGGAGTCTGGAAGAGCAGGAAGAGATGGAGAAAAGGCTGTCTGCCTCTTATATTACTCGTACAAGGATGTTCACCGTATCCGTAGGATGATTGATTGTAAGTTTCTGTGTACAATTTTGCAACTCAGCCGTGGAGGGGTCGTATCCCCAGCAGGGGTCTGCGACTCTGCCGTGGAGGCCAGGACAGAGTTGCAGACTCCTGCTGGGGATATTTTTGCGGCCACAGATATGTGGCGGAAATGCAAGAAAGACCATGTTAATGCTTTAGGTAGATAGTTACGATAAGGGTGTCGATCATTACAGAATTTATCTATGTAATCAGGGGTAAACCGAGACAAATTCTGAATGCAATATGCTGGTATTGTTGGAACTTATTCTGTGATGGCACTGATGCTTTTCATAATTCAATTTAGATAAATTGTAACCAATAATATGAAAGTTTTGTGAGTTTCAGAAGATGTTGAAACTTTTATATTGTGCATTATAATGGTGAGCATAAATATTTAGATGATGCAATCATATTTTAGTTGAGGTTTCTGTTTCCAATTGTAAGAGGAACCCATTTTTCTTTGGAAGTCCAGAAGGGAAAAAATATCAGCTTCATTTCTTGCAAAATTGGTTTATAATTTTTAGAACTTAAATATCATCGTTGATTTGATTCTAGCTTTTTTAATGAACTCGACTTGAATTTTGAGCTGCTTGCAAATCCCATGTGTATATATCAACTGTAGGTCCATATCGATAATTATATCTACTTATATGATAATGTTATTTTATTTAGTTGACTTATGTTTATATAAGTTACCCTAATATTTCTCTCTACCTGTATTGACAATAGGTGGCCATATAATATTCTTTTACATGAATTTCGTTTTCTTGTTTGTTCTAATTCAGTGGACCGCTCAAACTTTGAGGCAAACAAAACACATATGGCAAACCTGTGGAATATTGTGGCATTTTGTGAAAATAGAGTGGATTGTCGTAGAACTCAGCAGCTGAACTATTTTGGAGAGAACTTTGATAGATCACAGTGTGTAGCTATTCCCTCAACAGTTTGTGATAATTGCTTACAGCAGGTAAGTTTATATATTGTTGTGTACTGAATATGACTGCTTGTAAAATGCTTTTTTGTCCCTAAATATGTAAATGCTTGAAAATCACCCTGGGTCTTTCAATTTGGGAAGGGGGTCTTTGTGCTGAAATTCATCCCAGATGCTCACTATTGTGGGAAAAGTTTACTCCAGATGGTCAGTTCCTCCCAGTCCTCAAAATTATTATAATTTTTCCAAGCAGTGTTGTTATATTGGTTGGTTCTATAACATTCCCCTATGAGTCCCTGGTGAGTGTAAGGTTTCATTGTCATTGTGGCTGGAGACTCGGATGGGGTTAACAGTTTTTGCAGCTATGTTCTGTGCCCTTTGGATAGGTGGCTACTCTACATTGGGGTCATGTGTTACTCAGTAGATAGAATGGTACTGGGATTATGACCTTCTGCATGCATTCAACAAGCAATTCTGCCAATCCCATGCAGGACATAATGCACTGGATGCTCTTTAACAGTGAGCTCTTAAATCCCCCTGAATAGGTTGATGGTCTGGCGTACCTTGTTGTTGTACATCATTATTATTCACGGCATTGTTCTTACTTTTTGGTATTAGGGTTAATGTATATGTATCATTTTGATTGCTTCTGCGTAATCAAAGAGCAGTACATGTATGAAACATCATACTGTTGCCACATAAGGCTTTGGAAAACACCATTCCATTAGCTGGTAAATCCAGACAAAACTTACTTAACAAAGAAATCCGTTTATTCGGGTTTTTCCGCGTTGATTCATTTTTATGGACAAAAGATTCTGTGGCTGTAACACAAGCGAAATTTTTGCCCATAAAAATGAATCAATTTGGGAAAACTCGAATAAACGGAACTCCTCAAATAACCATGGAAGCCTCCATACCAATCTTACTTAACAACCTCTAAATTTCTGAAATATTATTCCTACATGGATTATGATACACTTAAAATTACTCTGGAAAAAAATTATATTACATAGGTATTTCTATAATATTATGAAAATGTTCCCTATTGATACTAGTGTTTTAAATAGACCCTTATAGTCCCTAAATCATCTGCTGCCATTTTTAAGTATGCATGTACGTGATATGTATGTGATTTCACATTGGCACATAAAAATTATCTGTCCCAATAAATTGGGAATGCTTCTTATGTACCTTCAAATACATTTTGTGAACAATTTTCCACCCTTACTAGGTAAATATTAATGTTAAAGAAAAACTTAAATGAAGGTCGATTTTGTCCACTTTATATGTAAATGCAATTGTTCAGGAAGTTTGGTCTTGGTTATATAAATGAATTCACACTCGTCTTTCCACCAAGTTTTCGCAGATTTATTTGTAAACCTCAGGGCTTGAGGTGGGTAATAGGCTGAATTCAATGTAAAAATAAATAAATAAATATGATATTTTTACAGCTGTACTAATCATACTAATCCGCTATGGTGAGGGTTGCGAACTTCCTATCTACTAGCAGCTATGTTTCTTGTATGCCACTGGGTAGAGATATGGATCATTATTTAACCCTTCCAGCGTTTGCGACGCAGCATATGCGTCTGCTCAACTCCATGCCTCTAGCGTGACTTTAATCGGAGGGATTTAAATCGCTCAGGGTGTTTTTTTTGCAATCATCGAATATTTTGTGCAGGCATTAACTTAAATATTTCTATCATTGTAATCATAATTTTAAAAATTACCAAAAAATAAATTAAGTTTAAAATTGTTTATGCTTTATTATTATAAATTTGTACTTACATTTTGTCAAGCCTTTTTTTTCTTCTCTCCGTAACCGGTGATTAGTAGTTGACCTGTGTGGTATTGCTCAAAACAGGGGTCTAGGCAGAGAGACGGTGTCCCAGGACAGTTTTTACACCTGTATCTCGTTTATTTTCTCTTTCAGTTTTTTGTACACACCACAGTTTTTCTTCTTCCAACTTTATAAGTTTCGGTTTTTGGATTTTCTTGAATGAAATGCTGACCTGTCAATTGCGTACATTCCGTGTCAGTATCTGAGGGCCGTCCTTTGCGCTTTTCTAAATTCTGCCCATGGTACATGGCTATGATCTTGTTCACTAACTATGTATTCTGAACGATAGATGATCTTTCTTGTTTCCAGCCTTGCAATATAGAATTTAAGCATTCAACACATTCATATCTACTAAGTGATTGAATAATTTTTTGTACCACACTTCTGTCCTTTTCCTTTCTAGCAAGAATGATTCTAAAAGCTGATCTTTCAAGTCTACACCTCCCATGTGTTTATTATACTCTATTACACACGTAGTTTTATTTACAAATTCTAACCCACTCTTTCAACTTACGGGTTGCATTTCATCTGAATGTTAGGTAGTCAGCACTGAGACATCACGCTTATCCTTCTACTTCAACCCCACCAATTTCCCACACTTTGCACTAACTACTTCTCCTTTCTTCAGTTTCTTTTTAGATGCATTAGTATACCTTTGCGTGTGATTCTAACTGTTCCTACAGCATCTGTTGTCCTCTGAACCAGACTCTGGAAAAGACCGGGACTACTATAATAATTGTCCATATATACACATCTTCCTGAATCTAATAGTTGCTCACACAAACTTAGAACAACATTTGTTGAGAGAAGATCTGTGTCTTTGGTGATTTCACAGTCTAATTTTGTCCCTGAGCCACTGTAAATTATAAAATTCCATAATTATCCTGCAGAATCACAAAGTTCAAACATTTTTATGCCAAACCGGCAAGCTTTCATGGGAATATATACTGTTTCCATGAAAGCCTTCCTTTCCACAACAACAAAGATTCAGCGACACTGACTTGCTTACCCGGTATATATACTTTCTGGAACTTATTTTTCAAATATTCACTACTGGGCAGAACTTTATACAGTTTAGGATCTCGTTTTGAAATTTCCTTATTGGTGTTATCAACAAAATGGAGAAATTTGGTCAGCAATGAAAACCTTTCTTTGCTCGTTACATTGGGAAAAAATGGTGTTTCTAATATATGTTTCCTCCTAAAAGACATTCTGAGGCTTGGTTTCTGAATTATTCCCATCAACATAAGCCAACCTAGGAATACTCTAAATTCATTTGTAGTTGTGGGAACCCACTTTTGAAAGCGCGATTATTTTTGCACCAAGATTTTTTCTTTCTCATGAGCTAGAAGCTGTTCTGCATAACGCTTTGTTTCAGTCACTATAATTTTAATTAGATCGTCATCTAAAAATAGCTCAAAGTATTCCAGGGGATTATCTGCGCACCTAACTGGCACTATTTGTTTCCCAACTAAATCACACACGAAAGGCAGAGGAGGATTAGCACTGTCGATCTCTTTCCAAGTATTCTCTTGAATATTCACAGAAAATTGAGGAGATTCTTCTACTTCCTCTTCGGAACTGGAGTCCTGAGTGTAACCACTTGAATTCTCAGAAATTGTATCTGAACTTGCTGCACTCTTTTCTTCCAAAACATGATGTACTTGCTGGTCAGACAACTCACGAGAACTATACGCCATGGTGAACTAAAAGGGCTTCAGCCAAGGGACGGTTCCAGGGTATAAAAAGATAAAAAAGCCACAATACGGCTAAGGTCATTCACCAGTAGGCCTCAGGAAACCTCGACCCTCAGCTTCAAATATTCTAAATAATATACCACACGATGACAGATCTTACGGGGCTGCGAGCAGCATTGAGTGACCATGCCTACATGAGCATTGCCATGATGAAAAAGAAGGGAGAAATGTTCACTCAGAAATGAAGATACCAAAGAACCACAGAACGAAAGCAGTCAGCATCAACACTCACATATGAGCTCTCTGAAAGCAATAAATCAGAGCATGAGTGGAGATATCTGTTCGTATCCTTTTCACCATATGCTGTGTCGCGAGTAAGCATTTTCTTTACCAGGCAAGAGTTAGGAAATAAAAGTTTTAAAAATACGATAGATACAGGCAATCAAAAAGCAGAGAACGAAAGCAGGCAGAATTAAGTCGCATAAAGTACATATGTAAGAACGTGAGCGATAAGATTTCTTAGTGAAAAGTTTGGACGCAGAGGGTGTGTTGCACACGCTTGAGGCATGGATTTGAGCGGACACAGACGTTGCGTCACACATACTGAGGGATTAAATACCTCCATTTAAAGTCACGCTTGACCTTTAACCTATATATTATAGCACTATAGCCTATATAGTAGAGCACTATAGGTTAACCGAAGGGTTAACCTATAGTGCTCTTACCTTCCCAGCCATCTCTTAATTCTGCAATCCAGTCTCCTAGAGTAATTTTTTCATTTCATAAGTTTTTTTTTCTTTTCACGTTCCTTATTATTTCTTTTATTCCATCTTGCCTGTCTTCAGCTTTGCCGTCTTTATGACCAATTGTAGGCATGTATACTTGGACCATAGTTGTGTCCTTTGGTTTTGTTTTAATCAATCCCTTAATATACATACTCTGCTGTGAAGATTGCTCTTTAGTCGTGGAGTACTGTTATTCCAGGTTAGTACCTCTCACCTGTGTTTTCGTTCATAAAAACAATGTGGATAATCTAGTAGAAATCGTCAAATAGAATGTTGCTTCACGGGTTGCTTCAATAATTTATCTCCTGCATTGAATTGTTAGCAATGTGGGGTAGTACTTAAGTACAGTTTTTTATGGTTCTATTCTATGTCAACAGGATTGGCAAATTATATACATGCATTAAGAATCAATGGCACATATAGGAAGCTTTCAATGTTAGGATATAAGTGGGCAAGTTCAAATAGTTTAAAACCATCACCAAAAAATAGATCATGTAGAATTACATTATCCATAGGATAAAACATATCCAAAATTGTTCTCTTATGATTTGTATTCGGACATTGATTCAAATCTGAATTCTCAATTTTATTGGAATTCTCTGTTTTATGTCTGAATTCCATAAAGGGGCATTGATGTTTTACCATTACTTTTAAAAATGAAATTATGATTTTCCGTAACAATTGTTTACTATTTGCCTTTAATTAAACTTGTGTATTATGTATTTCCCCTTCAACTTATTGGCTACATGATTATTAGAAAATGTGGTTGTATTATCTGAGTACATATTGCTATTGTGAAATATTTGTCAATTATATTACCTGTGAAAGTACATGTATAGATTAAATTATATAAGAATGATGTTTCATATGCTGATAAATGTGTGAAATTGTTACTCTAGGAAGAATATGTAAGTACTGATGTGACTGAGGATTGTAAAGAAATTGCTAAAGCTGTACTGCAGATCTGTGGTGGTGGTAATAAGTGGGGTAGTAACTTCACCCTTCTTCATTTTGTGGACCTTTTCAAAGGGGCTGATACCAAGAAAATGAAAGAATCGGGTAAGTTGCTTTTAAGTTGTATATATATATGTATATGTATATATATATACAATGGGAGTTTAATTTTTGGTAAGAATCATTGAAATAGTAAAAGCAGAGCATTATTGCTTCTAATTTCTGCTTGTTGAAACTTGGATTAGTGCATCTTTCATTGGGTATAACAGTAGGTATGTATTATCATAGAGTAAAGATACTACTACATCAAAGTTTTCCTTGTATCCCTAAACTTCTTACCTCTTCCCTACGACATAGACATTTACCAGGTTCATTTGGATTGAGATTCTGGTAGGGGATGTATAACTTTCAACGGCATCGCAGTATCAGTAATCAAAAACCAGAGACATCGTCACTTAATGGAATCGATTCCATAATGTTGATTATGGTCCAAAATGGTGATTAAATCATGTGATGACGATTACGATGATGTGGAATCCCAAATTAGCTATTACATCCGAATTCACGACAATCATAACTTACGTCAAATAATAGCAGTAATCGCAAAAGAGTGCTTCAACTCATGTATGGATGCTTGGTGGAACTGGATGACGTCTGGGGAACTGGAAGACAGTTCTCGCCCAAGACTGCCTGTCGCTGTCACCCTCTCCCTCCTCAAGAGACTCACATCAGAGTTAGCTTCGTCGCCTCGTTGACAGTCCAGCCCATGGTCCCCTTCCCCGCTATCTCCTACCTGTAAAACTGCCCCCTCCCACAGTCGCCTCACCCTCCGAGTCACCTTGGCTGAGTAATATGCCGCATTTCCCACAGCCGACGCAAAAAAAACGACACCAGCGCGCAGTGAGATGAATTGAAACTACGTTAATTTAGATAGCATTTTTGGTGTACCCAGTGAGCACTCTATAGTATATGTACCCTATGGTATCATTTAAATAGGCTTCCGAGTATTCTTTTGGAATAGAACATGGCATATTTTATTCATATAGCTACTATTTAAAAATCTGGAACATTTGCTTAAATCGTTTCAAGTAGCCACACTATAATTTTGTAAAATAATTGTGTGAAACACAAAGGTGTGAGATGACACTTAAAATATTCAAAATTCATCTGGATCAAATTACATTTTATCGCATTTTTATATTCATATCCGTGCATGTACTAGCTAAAATACATTTTAATGCTGTTACTCCAGGGATTGGTATAAATACTACTTAGTGATGCCTATAAGTTCATGAACAACCTCAAAAACTGCTGGTGCACCATCAGAATGTGGAGCCACACTTCTGTAAGTCACATATATTCTGTTGAAAAATTCAACCAAATGATTTCATACCAAAACACATCACCACTGAATTGTGATAATAAATTATGTTTTCAAATCCACTTTGAAATTCAAAGCTGCTCTATACCACACAGCACAAAGGTTCAACACTTTTCTGAAAATCACTCCAAGCACATTACCTAAAATAGCTTAACAGGACTTTTCCTGCCTCCCTGCATTTCCAGAAGTCACCAATAAATGGTGGAAGCTTCTGGGAATGCACTGCCAAAATATTTTAGAACTCTACCAGTTGTGAAACCTTGGAAAATATAAAATGGAGTTGTGGGCCATATGTGTCGCAAAGTTATACCTGCTATCAAAAAGTTGCCCCAGTGTATGGTATTTTATTTTCATCATTAAAAATGACTCGAAGATAGGTGAATTTTTTGACATTCTTATAGGTCCAAACCTTCGTCATACTCCCATTGATGATATACGCCTTGCTTTAACTGGAGAGTGAGAGTCACTGAGGGACTGGCAAAGAATGCCTTTTATTTATGTAGCCTTTCATGATGTCACTCCCCTAATCCATACATGTTACTGTGTGTGAAGTTAAAAGTGAGAGAAGAGTATTATAAAAAAAAGACCAGGTCATGATTAGATTGGAGAAGATAAAAAGATTTCTGAATGAGGAGTTGTATAATGTCAATACCATTGATATTTTCTCTACTGGTCACAATATCTGAAGATTTTTACATAAATTGCTCTCGTTAGGACCACAAATATGAATTGCTCATTACAGTTTACATCAATTAGTAACAAATTTGAAACTGAGACTAGAGTGACAATTACCAATTTAAACCTCTAGAAGAGAGTTGGAGGAGCCATAGTAGGTGGTTAGAAGAGGTACTGAGGGGCTAAGGGTTGCTTTGGCCATTAGTGAAGGCAGGATGTTTGGATCAGTGGGTAAGGGAAGGAAGAGAATAATATTGTAAATGGAATGAAGATAGGTCAGCCATATTCCTAGATGGAGTAAAAAGTTGTGAAGGTAGGTAGGGGGCTTGTAAAAATCTCTAACTTTTTACTCCCTTCCATTGAAACTTACATTGACCAGTGTAATACCCTAAAAATAACAATAAATACTAGCAAAACAATACCTTTGCCCAGGGTTGAATAGAGTGTCTGTTGTGATGCCATTGACTGAAAGTAGGCCCTGAAATAAGATCACCTCATTATTCATCTCCTCGCATCACACAATTACTGACTGTCCATTAAAAAGTTGAGTCCCTCAAAATGAAGACTGTGTATACTCAAGTAGGGTTAATTGATTTTTATAGCATAAAATGCATGTGATAGAATTATCATTTTTACATTAATCGATGATGAAGAGAAAATTTTTCCTATCCTTATGTGCGTTTTAATGATATTTTTTCTAATAAAATGTTCTGTTATCATTGCTCAAAATTTGATGTTCCAACTTATCAGCTTATCCATGGTCGAACTTATCTGTTACGACCATTTTCTCAATATCAATTTTAGATACTGGAAATTCTAATATAAGTTAGGTAAACATGTCTCTAACAAAAGCATAAAAAATTGTTTATATGCTAGCTTTATACAAGCTGTGATAAACCTCTGCTAATTTTGAAATTAATGATGCAATTAAGGATTGAGTTACACCATTTTGACTGCAGTGATTCCAGAATCACAAATATGTACAAAGCAACAAGTATAATGTACTGGTATATTCAGTAAGGATTTTATATTATTACTAGCGGACCCGACAGACACTGTTCTGCCCAAACTTTGGCTTGCCAGCTATTAGCGGGTTCAGCAAGCATTTTTTCAATATTTGAATATGTGTTAAGTGACTTTAATTTTAAGTGACATTTGACATTGAGTTTGACATTTCAATCTTTTCGTTTCGTCAAAACAACGCCAAGCTATGACGCAAGTGCGATGACTTGCCCATGTATTGATATGATGGTATGAGAAAACATTTAGGAGCCGAAGAGCAGAGGGGATGAGCAATGTTGCCATTTGCCTTGCACAGGATATAAATGATAGCAATGGGAAAATTTGAACTCATTACAGGTGTGTCTGTTTGGAGTTTGAACTTTAATTCAATGATGGGTCTTTCAATTAGGATTCAGAAGGTAATTCTTGTTTCATGCATATTTGTTTTATGCACACAGTGGATTATGATAATTTCTGAACTACACATTCATAATGTTTTTAAGACACTTAAGTCTGAGTACAAGGAATAGTTTAAGAGAGTTCATTATGGTTATGTTATTTTTGATGCATGAATTTTTGATATTCAAACACTTTTGACATTATCTTTCAAGGGCACTTACACCAATCACTACATGGGAAAGGCAAGCATTGGCAACGAGGTGATGTGGAGAGACTTATGAGGAAGCTTGTGATTGATGAATATTTCCAGGAAGATATGGTAATCAACAGAGAGGATATACCAATAGCATATCTGAAGCCTGGACCTCGCATTCAGCAGCTCATTCAAGGAAAAGAAAGGGTATTGTATGGTTTAATTGTGATTGTGTTTGGCTTGCCCTCCTGGACATAGTTGTGTGTTCTGCAAGTATTGTGTTAGGAATGCCTTAACACATGGAGGCCCGTACGGGTCAATTTCATAGTGTCACTATGTTTATAAATTTTGGAATTATGGTAAAATACACCGTGACTTTTCATGAAATGACATTATTTAGCTTTGGGTAAAATATTTTCTTTATGCCATATCATTTTCAGTCCGATTTAAAAATATTACCACGAAGGCCCGCCCGGGTCACTTTGGCCCGAAGAGTTAGCCTTAGTTTCACCTACCGGTTATATAATTGATTGTGTTCCTATATTGTTTTACGTTTATTACATTCATAAGTATCCAGATGCCGATGTATGACACATATGCACAAGGTTATATAGGGAGACAGGAAGAAGGGGGTAGTAATACGGGGTGGCGGATGAAGGGGGAGAGGGAAGGAGAGAAAGGTGGACAGTCATCGGTTGAGAGTTGGAAAATACGAATGAAGGAGTTGGAAGTGGGAGGCGATTTACATATACAAAAGAAGGTTCAAAATGAAAGAACATCATTATTTGCATCCCCTAATGATGGTTGTAGGCATACTGTGGCTAATCCCTGGTATCCTGGGGTGGATGCCGAAGAGTAAGCACTGAGAGAACGTCTCGAGGTCGTGATGAGTTCTTGGGAAACCCCGTCTCGTTTCCCATGGTCACTTTTCAAGGTGAGAAAGAGAGACAGTAGAGCCCACCTGAGACAGCGGATTCCCCCACTCAAGCTTTCTCCGACCCCTCTCGATGGCCAACACCACAGGACATCGATGGTGAGCGTTTCTCGGCCGAGCAATCACCAGAGACGGTAATTACCACGGAAGACGAGCCAGAGTTTTCCCGAGGACTCATCACGACCCCAGGACGTTCTCCCAATGCTTTCTCTTCGGCAGCCACCCCCAGGATACCAGGGATTAGCACCAGCATGCCTCCGACCATCGTGAAGGGAAGCAGATAATTAACTTCTGTTATTTTGAACCTACTTTTATATGCGCAATTTGTACCCCACCTCCAACTCCTTCCCCGTATTTTCCAACTCTCAACCGATGATTGTCCACCCTTCTCTCCTTCCCTCTCCCTCTCTCCTTCATCCACCACCCTGTCTCACCACCCCGTCCTTCCCGTCCTTCTATATAAACTTATGCATACGAAATATTTGTACCTGATGACACCTGTTATTGGAGAGGGAAACATTCCCACCATGAAACGACGCAGAGCTATATCCCCAAGAAAGATTTTGAACATACTGCAAGAAATTTCAGAAAATGAATCGGACGTCAGTGAGATAGACTCTGAATTGAGTGATGGTGATCAGGATTATCTACCACGTGAGATGGAAGGAGAGTGATTCCGATACTGAAGAAGACTTTACGGATGATCAACCTGAGGCGGTAAAAGTTGGGTATTGTATTTTTCGTGTCACAAGGGACTGGGCGAAATAAAATATTGTAATTATTGTGGGCACTCATCAAAGCCAGTAGTATGATTTTTGTATCATAATATAATTTTTGCTGTATTTTATTTTACATGAAGTGAAGAGAGGGAGATATAGAAGATCGACAGCAGCTAACCAAAGTCGGCCGTGTAGCAGTCGACGAAGTCGGACCTGTGGACAGGGTATAAGTGGAGCGATTAATTTCGAGTCTGAGGATACTGATGAAGATGAGACTGCATCAACTGTGGTTGAAGATACTCTGTGTGTGCGGGTGGACATCCAAAACGTGATGGAGAAAGTTCAGGATTGCATAATTTGGCTCTCCCTAAGGTGGGCAAGACTGTTATATGAAAAAATGGAATGGTGAAGTGGGTGGGTTTCTGAAATTGGAGTAGAAGCTTCCGGGCGGAGGGCGGCTCAAAATATATTGAGTGAAATTTCAGGTCCAACACCTCATGCAAAACGGTATGTGGAGAATGTTCGTACCCTTAGCGCTTGGCGTTTGCTTTTTTCTGAGGTAATGCTAAAGCATGTACAGACATGCACGCAAGACAAGGCCCGTAGAATCACTAGCGATAAAAATTGGTCAGTGTCACTTTCAGAACTAGAAGCGTTCATTGCATTGCTTTACGCCCGAGGGGCATATGGTAGCCGTGCATTAGATTTATATTTACTTTGGAATACTACGTGGGGTCCTTCATTTTTTAGCAATACTATGTCTAAGAACAGATTCAAAGAAATTATGACTTACCTCAGATTTGACCGTAAGTCTAATAGGCTGGAGAGGTTAAAAAATGACAAATTCGCTCTGGTATCTGAATTGTGGGACAAATTCATTGATAATAGTATACTTTGCTGTAAGCCTGGAGAATATTTGACTGGCGATGAACAATTATTTCCTTGCAAATGCAGATGTCCATTCATTCAATATATGCTGAAGAAACCAGACAAATTTGGTATCAAATTCTGGGTGCTAGCTGATGCTAATAGTAAATACATGTGTACTGCAATACCTTATCTTGGAAAAGTTGACCTTTGTCCTCATGGCGAGTCCTTGGCTGAGAGTGTAATCATGAAGCTTATGGAGCCTTATCTCAATAAAGGCGGAAACCTAACAACAGACAATTATTTTACGTCAATCGCTCTTGCAAGCAAAAAAAAATCAAAGCGTACTAGTATAGTGGGAACAATGAATCGTGCTCGTATAGAAGTTCCAGTTATATTTAAAAATTCAGATGCTCCTATGTATTCCTCTGCTGTTCTAAAGCCTGCTGACATGACGCTTACTGCATATCAGTGTAGAAAGAAAAAGAATGTACTGGTGTTGAGTACAATGCACCCCTATGTTTCCATTTCCGCAGGGCAAAAAAAAACTTCCAGAGACAGTGCTATTTTATAATGCTACCAAAAATGGCATTGACTGTTTAGATCAAATGGCGCGTAAGTACTCTGTGCGAGCTTGTACATGCCGTTGGCCAGTATCGGTGTTTTACAATTTGTTGGATCTCTCAGCCATAAATGCAAGTGTGCTTTACCGCGAAATTACAGGGATAGAAATTCCTCGGCACAAATTTCTGCTACAATTGGCCTCTGAACTATGCGAGGTTTACAAACAGTCAAGGGTATCGCGCAATGTTTCGTGCATTATTGTAGATTCAAATCCCCTTCATGAAAATAGAAGAAAGTGCCTTATATCTAAATGCAAGGGAAATAAAAACAAGACAATGGATTCGTGCTACAGGTGCAAGAGGCCGGTATGTGGTAAATGTACTGCATCGTTGTCAAAGATATGCATTGATTATGATCTCAGTTATTCAAATTATGTTCAATAAAATTTTCATTAAAATGCTCAATAAAATGTTCAAAAATATTTATTGCATTATAATTATTGTTAATAGTGGTGTTATAACTTTTATTAATAACGTTGCACCATAAAATGGAAAGAAAAACTCCAATTACAACAAAAGAGATACTTCGGGTCAAAATGACTCGTGTGGGCTTTCTAGGAGGTAAAAAATTTCAGGCCTCCCTGTGTTTAGTGATATCAGGCTAACTTGGAAGTTAAAGATCATAGATCTAGATACATTTAGTTTCTTTATACCCTCCATCTTTTCAAGCTTCTGCAAGGTAGTTAAAATTGTCTATTTTGTTATATATACTTATTTATTGTCTGGATATATATGCTGGATTGAGTCCCTAATTATTAAGTTTGAAAAAGTTCTCTTTAATTTGACTTGTGTATACATGCCATAATATGAATTGTAGGTGGTGAAAAAAGATTTGTTTGATCTAATTGACCCTTATAAGTCATAAGATTTTCAAATTTTCATTGCGTATTTATTGTGCAATTCATTTTTTGGTTTTAATTGAAAGCTCATCCATTCAAAGATTAATAAATATTATTTAAAAAATGTAATAGTGTGCTGGTGGATAGTTGGTTTACTTGGGTTGAAGCTCTCTCCGGCACTGGTTATTTCGCACTATCTTGGATGAGACTTGAATGGCAACAAAGTCATGATCCAACCCAAAGCTCAGGTTTGAACTGGCAACCTTTGGTTACCAGAATGATGTATTACCAACGTGGCCACCAGTGACCTTGCTATCTTCAATTAAAGGTCATGTTCCCAATGAAATCATCATCTAAGAAGAGTGATGACACAAGAAGGAACTCAGTGAATGCTTCAGGCACTCCTGAAATATCAAAGGAATTGAAAGCTTTGCAAGAAAGCTGCTATGAAGATTTAATGAATGTAATGAGGTGTTTTGGTGAATCCCTGGGAGTGAACAGTAACAGTCTAATGAATATCCAGGTATGTGCTACTTGTAATTTTTATCAAAATGGTCTCAGAAAATTGAATTCCTTACTCAGTTCACTGGTTGCCTATCAGTATCTCTGGTTGAATTATAGAAGCATTTAATATACATTGTTCATCTCATCAAATATTTTTCATTTGAGAGTTGATTGTAAAAAAATTGTCTGGGGATTAGCTCATTTGTTATTCCATTGCAAAAAAGTCTTTAATATAAAATAAAAATTCAAATAATAATATATTTTAAAACAAATTCAAATCCACTTTTACATTTTCTTGTAAATTCATGAACTCATAATTTGTTCTAAGTTTTCCCTTACACTAAATTCTATTTATTTAGCTTTAAAGTTTTTTTTATTTAGTTTTATCCAATGAAGTGTTTCAAAACCTTTCCATGTATTTTTTTGCTGAATTGCTGGCTTTTACTTTTTCTGGCTAAATTTGAAAATTTTTATGCTCATTATCTCAGTTCGTTAGAGGCTTTGGAGATGCAACCACAGGATATAGTATCAGAATATATTGCAAAATGATGCAAAGAAGTTTATACTTATGGAATGGATCATCCCGCCAAAGTAACATTGTTGTTTTTGCCAGTGGACAATGTTTTAATTCTGAATTTTAGGATCTTATTCTTTAAAAACTATTTCCAAGCCAAACTTTTGTTTCCTGGTTTGAACTTTATCCATAAATATTGGAAAATAATTATAATTTTCCAGGAGAGAAGAGGTGGAGGGAAACCCATCTTTGGCATTTGATCATTCTTAATGGAATGTGCCTAGGAGTCAATATCTGTACAAATCCAAACTGTTAGAGCACTACCCTTGAAGCTCTCCTCACTTAAATTATTTAAAAAAATTAAAGTCATCCATTTTTTGAGCCCAGACCCCAGTTCTGATACTCCTTGTATCTATGTGACTAAATATTCAAGCGTGGCAAGTGTAATCTGTTTAAAGTACTCCCCTTCTACCTGCAATGGTATCTAAGTACCTGATGTTAAAGTACTCCACAAAGTTACACCTAAGACTTTCGCTAAAATTCTTCCATTACAGCATGTCAAATTATTATGTCTCTGAGTAAGGGATGAATACCACGAATAATTACTTTTTTTCAATTTCTTTACCCAAACAGGCCATAAGGTTAATGTCCCAGAGAATGCCAGAAACAGCCGAAGAGATGCTGAAAATACCCCATGTAACCCATGCCAATTTTGAGAAGTATGGAAAGCCTCTGCTAGAGATAACCATACAGTATGCAACTCAAAAACTGTGTAAGTTTTTGCTGCACTAATTCTAATTATAGGCTGCTCTTAAAGTACAGATATCCCCTGTCAACCGTGGGGGTTAGGTTTTTGAAAAATCCTGCGGTTGGCAAAACCCTGGTTGACAAACCATTACGTATATGGGGAATCAGGGGTTAGGTTTCATGAGCAGCCATACAGTGTGTAAAATTTAGCATAAATTTATTTTCACTATAATAATGCATGTATACATTTACGTAGACATGATTCCTATCCACTTTTTGATGTGATCTCTCATACGGTATCCCGATAGCTTTTTCGAAATAGATGAGCTGAGTAAATAGAGCCCTCTGTACTAGAACTTTCGTACTAAACGGAGTTGTTCCATCGCTGTCCTGTAACGTGTTTTACTGGGCGAAGGATCTCAGTAATTTTCCAACGTAACCTAATTATATTTTTAAAATGGTGAGAATTCATTAATAAAGAATTAATGAATGAAAATATCATTTTACTTACTCGGATTTGCTTTGATTATTAATGATCTGCGTCTGTTCAGCTAGTAGCAGTAGTAACCGTGTTGGGATCACTGGGATATCCATAGGTTTCTGTTGACGAAAATCTGTTATGCACTTTTCATTTCAGCGTTTCCTTTTTTGCTGAAGACAAGATGGTGGGCTGGCTAATTTTTTGCCTTAGAATGCTTTGTGGTTCTTTATAAGGATGCAGCAATTCATCTAACCCTCTCTTGAAAAGCAAACCACGATCCATTTGGGGATCAATGTCAAAGACAATTCCGTGGCCATATCAAGCATTTGACAATGTTATTTCTGTCGGAGGCTCTTCTTCCTCCTCTTCTTCAGCCTCTTACTCCTCCTGGTCTGCTGCGAGAGGTTTCTCCAGCTCCTCCTCACTTAACTCTTCATGTGAGCCTAAAATTTCTTCAACATCTGTCAACTGCATGTCTTCTAACCCTTCCCCTTTTAGTTTCCGTGCAAAGGAAACAACGTGATTGACTTCATTGTCAATTTGGGGAAATCCTTGAAAATCATTGTCAACCTCCAGCCAGAGCTTCGGCCAGCAAGAATTCAATGTTGATGGCCTCAGCTCTTCAAGTGATTCTTTAATTATATTTATGCACTCGGCATTGCTGAATTTTTTCCAGTGATCCATTACAGAGAGGAAATTGTTTTTCTCCGTCATTTTTATTAAGAAAGAGACGTTTCGCCGAATATAATAACTTTTGAAGGTAGAAGTGATACCCTGATCTAGAGGCTGGAGGAGGGATGTCGTGTTTGGCGGGAGGAATAAAACTTCTTAGTTTGAATGAGCAGATTTGAGTTCCCGAGGATGATCTGGAGCTTTGTCCAGAACGAGAAGCACTTTGAAAGTCAATTTTTTTGAGACTAAGTACTTTTCGACTTGGGCAACAAAACAGTTCTGAAATCAGTCCATGAAAATATTGTGACTCACCCATGCCTTTCGGTTGGACTGCCAAAACACATGCAGGTGATTTTTTATTTTCCCTGACAGCTCGTGGATTCTGCTAGCAGTGGTAGCAGTGATCAGAGTATCATTTCTACCTTCTGACAGAGCGTGGGTTCTGTAAATCAGCATAGGTTTCACACGAAAATTGCCAGTTGCGTTAGGACATAAAAGAAGGGCAATGTGGTCTTTGCTGACCTTGAATCCTGGAGCTGTTTTTTCAGACTTTAAGATAAAAGTCCATGAAGGCATTCTCTTCCAAAAAAGTCCTGTTTCATCGGCATTGAAGACTTGCTTCCTTGAGTAATCAGTGAGCTTCCTAAAATTATCAGGATACTAATTTGCAGCAATGTGGTCCGCCGAGGCAACTTCACCAGAAATATTCACTTTATGGAGATTATATTCCTCCTTAAAATTCTCGAACCAACCTTTATTAGGAGTAAATTCTCTGTTACCACTTCGTTCTCCAGATGACATGAAATATTCATGTAATTGTATGGCTTTTTCACGGATTATTAGTATGCTTAATGGCACTCTGTTTTGTTTCTGAGACTCAATCCAAATATTCAATGCTTTTTCTGTTTTTTCCATATTACAATCATGCACTATCATGCACTATCATGCACAATCATGCATAATGTAGGACACTTTTACACTTGCACTAGTTCCACTTTCACCACTAGTTCGTATTGACGACTCACATTTTTTAATTGTTCTAATAGTGGATTCTTTCACTCCTAGCGACCTGGCAACCGAAGCGCAGGATTCTTCACAAGTTGAGCACTTCCATTTTTTTATGCAGTATCATTACATGTCTCGCCTGTTGTACAAAACTGCTTTTCTCCTCACTTGATTTATGCTTCGACTCCATCACATCTCATGTAAATCGAAAAGGCATCGCTCAGAAAACAACTGGGACTTCAGTACGGACACTCAAGTTTCAACCGAGTTATATTGAGCCTGAGTTTCAACCTGAGAGTTAGGTTTTGCTCTCTGGAGATACAAAAGTAAATAGCACAGTTGGGATAATAGGCCTTTTGGTGAGGCAAATGTGACAATGAGGCGTTGAATTAGTAGGCGATGCGAATCTCAACTGCTAAATTATTCCATTTATTATGTATTTTGATGAAATTCGCATTCAAGTATCTAGTATTACATTAAGGGCCGGTTTATCCGGGTTACGCGATTTTATCCGATGGATAGCTTATCCTCCGGATAAACCCAAGGAAAGCGTTTATCCACCGTCGTTTAAGCTTTATCCACCGAATAAGTTTACCCGCTACTTCTTGAAAATGGGCGGCATTTAGATGGTGGATGTTCACTATTTTTATAGAAAATTGAGTAAAACTAGAAATGTATCCATATAATATGAAAGAAACATAATGTCCCATCGATTTCTACAAATTTCATGAATTGTGAATGAGTTTTTAAATACTAAGAAAGATTCACAGGATTTCTTCATGTGGAATTTGCATAACTATGGTAAAAATATGCAAATTATAAACGCAGTGGTTGGTTTTAGATGAATTCGATTTTACATTTAAAATATGGGTTCTCTCTTCATCACTGCATTGCTACTGCTAGACATTACACGAACTGGTCATTATTGACTACACTTCAATATAATTCCTATTTTGTATCAACGTTTTTTTATAATGCATACTTAAATATCCATCACGCCATTCCCACTTGAAGTGGGCCAAAAGGAAGAACTTATTTAGTGTTGTTTTCCCTATCAAAACAGGTCCCAATGATTAATTTCCTTCATGGTGCCCTATCCTCAATCCTTTCATTGTGCCCTGGCATTGCTAGAATAATATTTTTAAGCAATTTTATTTCCAATAAGCATTTTATTCCACTAGTGGTCATCGTAAAAATATCCACTCAGTATGTAAAGCAAAAGAGTAATAACAGTTTAACGATAGCCTCAGAAGGCTCATTTCCACGGGCGAATACGGGGTACAAGAATGGGATGAGGTGCATGGTGAAATTGAAGAGCCCAGAGCTCACACCTCAGGTGCATTTAACTGTTCATTTAGAAGTAAAAGAAATTTACATTTGAGAGCTCTTTTGTGCCGGTCAGACAGAAAAACAGGCACAAATGCGATATTGTTGCAGAACGAAAATAAGGCCAGCAGAAATATTGTAAGCCATGTAAATGAAAAATGTTTCAGAACTCTCAGCGGTAATTATAGAGAGAGTGGTCTCCATAATTGTGTCACGTGATACTTGATAATTGGACTGTGGGACAATTCAGGGATGAATTAACAAATTAAAATAACTTATGTAGACATGGAAATAAAAATTCTGGACGGTAAGTGATTCTTGCAATTTAAGACCTTCACTCCGGCAGTATAAGCATAAAAAGGCACAAAGCAATTAAATTGACATTTAAATGCATGAGCAACTTGATTTTTTTTCGTTATAAATTGCCCTTAATGGATTTCTAGCTTCGTAAAATTTATTTCCCTAATAAGAAAAATTCTAAATTTTTGGTAATATATATCACCAACTGTGACTTATGGACTCTTCCTTAGTATTAGAGCCATATAATTACCTTATAAAATGTCTTCAACCTTATTAGTGAATTCCCATCCAGGGTTGCTCTGTATAATGCCTTAAATTCTTGAGCAATGGATTTTCCCAGATCACTTGGTATATCAAAAAGGTCTCCCTCCACAGTTCATATTTTATCTGTAGCTGTTACAAGGAGTAGTTCTCTTGCCTCCAGCGATGACGTAATCAATGGTATTTAACCAAAATTGCATCTGATAAATGGAGGATCTGTGTCGACATCGAGGTTCAACTCTACAGCTTCGGATTCGAAAATGCAGTACATATGCTTCTTCTTCATCCAGATATTCTGTTGCCTATAGAAAGCCTGCTCTTGCACCATGATGGCTTAATTTTCCTATAGATAGAATTGACTCATAGTGTAAAAGATGAGCGAAATACGTTACAATAGTGTACCTTTAAGTGGGTGAAAAAGACGTTCGAACTGTCATATCGGAGGTGCACATTACTCCCGTCACATACTTCACATATTACAATAATTTTATCTGCAGAGTATAAGGTAGTATTTAGCCATGTTACCCATAATATCAATACTGGCTGTGAAGGCAGAGCAACTTTGGGCAGCATCTCTTTAAAGTCAGAACTACTGAATGGTGCCTTCAAAAGCCAGTTTTTGGCAATTGAAACCATCACATCTAAGCATCACAAAAAACTACCGAAGTTGTTTTTCTACTCTTTATATAATCATAATTAGGATGATTTTTTTATGCATGTTTGTTGACATTTTTTCAACCTTGATTGATTAAAAAAGAAACTGAAATAACAGACTAGCTCCGCACCGAAGAGAAGTTTGGTGACGTTCAGAAGAATATTGCAGTTTTAGGCCCTTAAATAGGCGATATCAGCTTTAAAAAGCATAAACAGGTAAAATAGGCATTTTTAGGCAGTATCAAATGGCCTTAATTTTGCCATAAATGATCCTAAATGAAATTATAACCATAAAATTGGTTTCCTGTGTAAAAGAAAATAGGCATTTTAGGCAATGTCATCAGCTTACTCATGAGTAATCTTAGCATAGGGGAAGGTATTTAATCATAATATACAGTATTTTTTCCTGAATTAATTGTTATTATAATCTATTTCTGTAGTTTATGAGTATATTCAAGTGGAATATGTTCTTAAGATTACCTGATTACTAATTGTATGATATTACTTAAACAATGCAAGTACTTTGAATATGTTTCTAAAACAGTTCGTAATATTTGCAGTTGAAAATTTAACTTGATTTGAATGAATAGTGAATGCTAATGTAGATACATATGTAGAAGTAATCTTTAACTGGGTAATCAAAATTTTGAAAATGTTGAGATTGTTACTGAAACAATGTTTTATAGTCAGCTAAAAATCCAGGCCAGCCAGAAATCCTGTTTAGCCTTACACAAATTGTCTCACTTTATCAGCAAATGAATTCCTTGTGAACCAACACATTGTTTCAAGGAATTTTCTTACATCAACAATATCATCACATAATGGAGCAAATTTATTATGATTTCTAGGTCCAATGTTTTATGTGTAATGATATGCCATAGTTCTCGCCATTTTTATCAAAACAGGTGACAGCAAATGATTTCAAGGTTATCAGCCTCAGAAATCAACTGCAATTTTGTGTTATCCAGTAGTATAGGATGTGATCTCAACATACTTATGTTGTTTTGCAATATAATTTTGTATCTTATTTATTTTACTGTAGTATTTTGTATTTTATTTATAGTAATGGCAGCAGAATACTCTGATGATAATATGGATGCAGATGCAGAAAGTAATTCACCATATTTTGGTGGTGTAAGCAGTGGGAAAGGTGCCAGTGGCTCTTCAGTGGCTAAGAGAAAAGGTGGTGAAGCTGCTGCTGATAAAGTAAAAAAGAAGCCTAGAACTCAAGGTGCCAGGGGTGGGACAGCTAGAGGAAGGTTTGTTGATAATATTTTTAACATTTGCAGTAAATGTGAAAAGAATTCAGTTTTTTTATTTATGCTGATCAAAGTTGAAGATGTTATAGAAGGTACCATGCTGGCACATAATCGGTCATTGATACCAATTTGACGTCAAATTTACGTAAACATCATATAAACGTGCATGGGCGTTGATGTAAATTTTATGTAAATGCGACATCAACGCAAGGTCAAAAACAGCATCAAATACAACCAATTCTAGGTAAACAGTTTACATTAACAGACAGCTGAGCCACCTACAGGGCTTATTAGGAACTAATGACTAGTACCCCCCTCGAATCCTACCATCCCTTCTACAGCAAACTTACAAACTACAATAGAAATTGTTTTGCTAGTAAATAACATGCAATTTCATTTTAGGAGATTCACTTTTATTTAAGAGAAAATGGCAAATCCAAACAGCAACACAACCTTGCATTTGCATTCAAATAAATACATGGCCAAATAAAGGATGCACAGAGAATACACAAGTTAGGTTGAACGTCCAGATTTACAAGAAAACTGAATAAATTTTACCCACTAAACCACTGCAATCTCAAATACTTCACATTGAAAACTGACACAAGCAAAAGTGTTTATGGCTTATTAAGAATGAATGAACTCTTCATATTGTACCACTTCATCTCCACTACTACTCATTGGTGTTAAATTCCACTAGGGGATTCTGCCGTCCTTATCACATGTGCATGGTACCTGTCATCTTCACTGATTACACTGCTGTCTCCTAAATGGCCTCGATGGATGGAAAGGCTAATCGCCAGATCATCGCAAAATGTATTGCCGTAGATGGAATCCTCAGGTAGTGGCCAATCCACCCTCCCTCACCCTTACAGCACTGGAAGAAAATTAGGGTTGATAGTGACTACTGAGAGTCTTATTTCTACTTTGCTACTTCCAGGGATGAAGAGGAGCATTTTCACTGAAACTTCCTCCCCAAACAGTGACATATGAGGTTAACAGCAGCAGGAGTTAGACTTTTCTTTATGGACACTGAATGGAGGTCAAATACCAACTAAAGCTCTCATTATTGGTCTGGGTGAGAAATTGGTCTAGTGGTCGGTCGGAATCCTCAATGGAAAGGTTTTCCACCTTTCCGCTGTGATCCTGTCAGAGATGTCAGCCTGAATAACGTTACCCATATTCTGAGCGCTTTTGTTGGTGCTTTTGGTGTCGTGAGGGAGGTTTTTCGAGTATCAAAATAAAATGCAATATGTATAACATCAGCTCATAAATACTTTTTAATGTTTAAGAATTTAATGAGAAAATTATCACAGAAAGATATACGATGATAGAGACAAAAGATTACCAACATGGTGTTAGAGAAAGCAGTATGCTATCACCTTGAATGAACATATCCTCTCAGCGCCTTCAAGCTGTTGCGAACGAGGCATCTTGACATTGTTTAACTTAACAGATTTGTCCTCTTTTTCCTTCACTAATGAGGAAACTGAAGTCCAAAACAACCCGAATGGTTGGAAGCAGTTTAAAAAATAGCACTACTCTGACATGCCCACTCCCAGCTGAGAAAGAAACTGCAGCCCTGTTTAGGTCACTTTCAGAAGAGTGGAGTCTTTCCTCTATCCAGGATTTTGGAAAGGGCTTTCTTTTGTGCAGATTGTTTATTGCTCTCTGAGAAATGTATATATGGGATCGACAGGATGTTGCCTTAACACCATTGATTTAGGATAATGGAGTGTAGGCTGAACTCACTAATTGAGTGGACTGAAGATACTATTTACGGCACTTCAGAGTCCAATGAGTGACATCAAGTTATTTTTCACTGTTGGGATTTAGTGTATAGGCAATGTGTTTGGTCGATTTCAACGATTTTCGTGAGAAAAAAATGGAGACATCGTAACATCATTACAAAAAAAGTTAAGCAACAAGAAATTATATGTTATCGGAAAGGTATGATGATTGAATCAACTTATGACTTGTTTAAATAAAACTAGTAATTATTGAGGTTTGTCTAGCCAATCATTTCCATTGGGACATATTTCCCATTTATAATTACTTTGAATATGAACGTTCTGTTTTGATAAGACGCCGAGGTAGTTGGTCTCCTTTGACATACCCTTTTTATAAAGATTACGAAAGGAATGTTACCGATATTCAAAGCTGACCTCCATATATTTGAACGTCAGCAGCTATTTCATTTTTACTCATAGTCATCTAGACGATAACAATGGCATTGAGTTTAGGGAGGATGTCCATAGAATAATGAAGTTCTTCCGGTGTCGTTGTAGAGTTCTGTGATGTCAATTAAATGCAAATAATTGACGAATTTGGTAGAAGGGGAAATTTGTGAATGTATTTACCCTGCCTTAATCACATCTTCCTAGAATGACCATGGCAGAAAACGTGCAATGTGAATCCCAGTGGCCAATGAAATGCGTTGTAAACAACATACTCAACCCAACGACTATGATAAGTTAAGGAGTTGATATTTGAAAGCGGCCCACGGAAATCATTCGGCAAGCAGCATTTTTAATCCCAAGTAATTTTTAACGGGAAGCAAAAATTGAGTGATTGCTGAATTCTATGGTTGAGTGAATGGAAGTTGGTTTAAAAGTATCCTAACAGTGGAATAATTAGGTATAGAGTTAGAGAATGAAATACTGTTTCTAAGAGGGAGTTGTAAAGCTATTTGTGGAAAAAATATCACGTTAAAATTCAACGACGCATAGTCCCATTGTTCCAAATGTGGTGGAGGAAACATTTGTGATACTGGCTACGATAAAATAATTTATTTTTTATAAAAAAATCGATTCTTAGTCCTGGCAATCGATTTTTCTCTTTGAGAATATAGCTTAAAATTCCATTTACGCGTTTATGAGCGAGTTTATGCATGCGAGTTTAAATAAACATGTGAATGCCCTTAGTGAACTTCCATTACGCATGACGAAGATGGAGGCCTCTCTCCACAACGTCAAGCAGTCGTCATCAACGAGAGGTCGTAGGGCGCGTTCCGAAATTCACTGCCAGCGCTGTCAGTGCTGCCAAAGCGTTCGGTAATCAACTGGTAGTACTGCGCAGTGACCAATGACGTCAGTCAATTGATGACGTCGCCTGCTGTGGATTCTACTGCAGCTACTGCTGCCTATGGGCAGCAGTCGCGGCAGCGAAGCAGACGACTGGCGGGAGTTTTAATCGCATTCAATTTAATGCGCAATGAACTCCATGATGGAAGTGATCATAAATGATTCCGGAGAAGATATAGATATCATTGCATCACAGGAAGAAGTGGGAAGGGCGATGAAAGGTGAGATAAGTATAATAATTCATACTTACAATTAAATGAAAAACTTTGAATATTATTTTTAAAATAATATTGTTCCAAGTGTGTAGCAAGTGATAAGTACTTGAATATTTATGGTACATGGTTATCCGCTTGATCTTATGGAGATGAAAACAACGTACGTAACTCCTATAATTCTCAAATTGAAAAAGAGTTACTGCGCTTTCAGTGATTAAAACATATTTTTTCACGTATATATTCGAGTCTCTTTCACTGTAGATATCTTCGATGAACGCCTGCTACACAGCAGTATCGGCTGAATATTGGAACTACGCGTATTCAATATGTGGTTATTGTCTTTCCATTCCTCGTGTTTTATGCAGTTAATGATCCTGGAGATTCAGTACTCTTTAAACAATTGTGAAAACTAGTGGATTTTCAGTGATCCTGCACCATTATTAAAATAGAAACGATTCCCTAAATTTAGGGAAAATGAACGTTGCTGATGCTTAGTTTTGTATTTAATGCTTGAATTATATAATGTGGGAGCTGCCTCAAGTTTATCTTCTACTTTCGCCTGTAATCAATACCTTAAGTTTACCCTGTACTTTTTTAATTCTTTCACGCAACTCCTATAGTGGTGATCGTAAATTTCCCGCGAAATGGGTGGCAGCAGCTGCTGCCGGCCGTTCTGAATTCGCTGCTTTTGCCGCAGCCACTGTATTCCGTTCCGATTTTCGGCAGCACTGGCAGTGAATTTCGGAACGCGCCCTTGGTCTCTCGGAGCGACCGAAACGGGCTATCCCCCTTTCATTCTCGCTCACACATTAAGCGAACCGTATCCTAGGCCCTCCTCCCACCATTGAGAATTTCCTTTCGCAGGTCAAAATTTTCCCGTCTTCCATCTTCTCCCTCTCCAACTGCGGCGAGGAAGGTCTTTGTCACGTTTCATCTGTTTATTGCCTTCCCACGCAGGGGGTTTGGTTTGACCGTGTTGTCACATCGACGGCAACTCGGGACTTAAAAAATTTTTCGGCTTCGAGGTGGTTTTTTTTGGACAGGAGTACGTATATGACTTGAGGTGTTTGAGATTTGGGTGTGGAAAAGGGTGGAGAGGGTGAACTGGGTTGTGAGAAGGACAAATGAGGCGGTGTTGGATATGGTTGGATAGGAGAGGAAGCTAGTAGTGGAGGTATGGTGGAGACAGAAGAGTCCGATGGAGAATGTATTGAGAGGAGAGGGAATGCTGAAGAGGACAATAAAGGTGAGAACACTGGGGATGGGTGGTAGCAGAATGAAGAGGACAGGAATTATGGACGAAATAAAAAGAGGGAGATGATGAGGAATTGAAGAGGGATCTAATGGTTGGCCATCTGTAGTAGTGAAAATGAATAAGGATAAGTTGTGTCCAAAAACCTACCAGTCAGCTGGTTGAATGCTTAATGATGATGATTCCTAATCCTGCATTGCTTGAGGAGCCTTGCATGCAGTGCTACTGCTGCCACTACAATGCAAAATGCAACTCAAGCAACATTTTTATTAATTATCTGTATATGTCAATAGCAAAAACAATGTCATGACTACAGTCAAACAAACTTTTAATGACATATCCGTATTTAGTCTACAAAAACCCTTAATGTAGGATGTTGTTTTTGCTTGAAGAAAAATTACCATTTAGTTTAAAAGTATGTACATTTTATTAGTATTAGTTTTTTATGTGCTTTCCGAAGATCTTTTTCTGTAAAGTCCCTTGTGACCAAACCTATGATATGGCCACCCATATGAGCAACCAAGGGTCTCTACCATGGATTAGAATGCCATGGTACTAAGTGTCTTACTCCTATTTCACAACTATTTCTCACCCAGACCAATAATGAGAGCTTTAGTTGGTATTTGACCTCCATTCAGTGTCCATAAAGAAAAGTCTAACTCCTGCTGCTGTTAACCTCATATGCTGCTGTTTGGGGAGGAAGTTTCAGTGAAAATGCTCCTATTCATCCCTGGAAGTAGCAAAGTAGAAATAAGACCCTCAGTAGTCACTATCAACCCTAATTTTCTTCCAGTGCTGTAAGGGTGAGGGAAAGAGGCTACGTGTCTGGGAGTAATGGAGTGGAATGAGAGTGTCTAAGTGTAATGGGAAAATTTTGGTGAATCAGTTGTGCTTCTCCATTCAACAGAAATATTACTGTTTATGCTCCCTTCATGATTGAATTGGGCTTTTAAGTTAATTTGCATTATGTCAATGAATTCTCAAAGGTCAAGACTACTGATAGGAGGCATGAGCATACTTAACATAATGGGTTATTAGCCGTGATAGAATAATAGATTCCTTCCTGGTGAAGTGATGAGAGAAAAATGAACTTATCTGGAGGAATGAGTGAAGGTGATCTTTCTTGAAAAATTAGAGTCTACATTTGAATACTTTGTGCAATAGTAGTGGCCTATCCCTTGGAATAGTGGCCTGTCTCTTCTTGGAATGGTGTCAAGAAAATGGCTTGAAGACCAGTGTGCCAGTATAACTTACTAAGGGTGTATAATCATGTAAACTTTCATACTATGCCTCTAAAATATATTTCTTTATCTTTTATCATTTATATTTCAAATTATAGCAGGGATACAACTCCTGGATAAATTGGTTTATTTAGAGTTTCCTCAATGTTGAGTAGTCATCCAATGCATCAAGCCAAATGATTTTTTCATGGTGAATTTCATCCCATTGATGTATATCTGTGCACCTGAGCATTTGACTGAGTACAGTATAATCTGAGCTGCTTTGCTGTGGGTGGAAAATTAAAATTGAAATTTCAATAGGCTGATTTGTTAATCCTTGATTTAGGTCATTAGGTGATACCATGTGGACAAGTAATATTTTGGCAGGATGTTCTTTATTGAATCCACATATATTGGATCAGTTTTGGTGTTTCCATCTCTCATCTTTTGCATTCCATTACAGAGGCAGGAAAGTGGGTACTGGTCCAACTAGGAAAGTGGGGAATTCTAGCTCCAAGAAAGCTGATTCAGTGAGTACCCTGAGCCAATCAAGTGGAAAAATTGGGTTAATGCCATTGCCTCAACGAAGTATGCCACCTAGCAACAGACCATCATTTCTTCCCGACCCAAAAGTGTCATTCTTATAAACTGTATGTAATGCAGAAAATATTTTATTTTACTATTTATATAATTTTAAGAATTTATGATAATTTGCTCATTGTGTAGTGAAAAGTCTTTGAGCCTTTTAAAATCATTCTGCCACTGGTCTTTTGTGTCATATGGATCTCTGCATTTGAGATACAAGTGAATTATTTTGTCAAGCACTGGTGCCAGTTTCTGTCTGGCTGTTTTTCATTCTCTCTTGTGGTATAATTCTGGTATCTCAGCATTTTAGTTTGTGTCATTGTTTTGTACAAATCAATCATATGTGTTAAGTTTTATGTGAAACAATTGCTATCTGTATTGTATGTGTTGTGTTAATTAATTTTTTATCAACGGTGAAATGTAATTTTTATTATGGCTGATGTTCTGAGTTAAGACTTAATATTTAATCTCTGTTGTAGGGGAAAAAAATTATTAACCGTTGCATATGAAACTCTAGTGTACATATTGTGTGAATTGACACACTGTCTTCTTATCTCTTTCTTAGTGAATAAAATTTGGTACATTAAGTATTCATACTTCATTATTATATTTTTTCATCAAATTGGAATGTATTATTATTATTTTATTTTATGATTGTTGGAATTTTTGCAAGCATCAAAAAAGACCGGCAAAACCATCAATCGTGAGCAATTAGAAACTCCTAGGGAAATTTTTGGTAGCTCACAGAAAACGATTAATAAATTCAATGAGTATTTGAAACAGCTTGCATTCTATCTTTGGTAACTCACAACATATTTTCATGTTTGGGCAGTAGCTCTTTGGGTGAAGGAGTTATCTTTTTTATTGGTTTTTCAATCCTAAGATTGGTTGATTGCAGCCCTTCTTCCAAACAAAAATCTGTCAGTCTTATTTCTCATCAGAGGTCCATCTTTCAGAGGGCTATTCTCATTTTATTGCCAATAGACCTCAGTGACATTTTTTGGAAATCCTGGGGCAAAATGCCATGCTCATTTCCAATTGTTCTAAATGCTATGTTCATTCTGTTGACTAATTGTGCATAAGTTTATTCTTGCTGACTGATTAGGAATAGCGAAGTTTTTTCACAGCAACTCTTTATGCCATTTAAGAATATTGTTAAATCTTCATTTTTGTGAGTCAGTATTTAAACTTAACTCCCCAACTTCATTTTTGATTTTCGAACCAATTACAGTGCATTTCTGTTTTCCTTTCTGGGCATCTATATATGCCTATACTGCTACTTTAGGGTATTCAGTCCTTCATATGACAGATGTTTTTCCTGAACATATGAGGTGTAACCGTGTAATCGTATTAACTGATATCCAACATTATTTTTACTTGTGAGGGGCCTGTTTTTTTTAAGAAGCCTATTGTCCTGTAGAGGATAATCGATGGGTATGTAGCGTGGGCAGTGCGGAATGAAACGTTTTTTGTGTTGAGAATAGATGTTTTTTGGAGAGCTCTTCATACAAGACTGCCAAGAATGGCAGGAAGGGTGGCGTATGTACAGGTGGCGAAGATGGAGGAATCATCTAGAACGCCACCCCAGAACTCTTAGAGAAGAATCTTAGAAGTGTCCGAGAATAATCGAAAAAATTTTTGCCAGCACCGAGACCCGAACATGGGCCACCCGCATGGGAGACGAGAGGATGGATCCCCTGAGCCAACGCAGGAGGTGTGGTGTCGGAGTATCACCAAGCTACTCCCTCCGTGGGAAGAGAGAGCGTCGGCTTCGAAACGGTCCAGAGGATGGATGGTACGGCCGGAGCGAGTAGAAATTGTAGGACCTGGTGTTGATGAAGGAGGAAGGTCTGGTGGTGAAGATGGAGCCTACGGAGCAGGTGGTGGAAAAAACGATGTTGGCATTGAGGCTGCGGGTGGAGAGTTATCCGGAAGAAGATGGGCTGGCTTGAGACGGTCAATGGAGACAGTCAAAGGCTTGTCATTGATGTTAAGCGTATAGGTCTTCTGGTTACGGCTAAGGACAGGATATCGTCCCGTGTACAGTGGTTGTTGGGCTGGCCGCACGGTGTCTTTGCGAACAAAGATGTGGGGAGATGTGGCCAAATCTTTGTGAATAAAGACTTGCTGATGGGAGACGTGGCGTGATGCAGTAGACGGCAGCAGGGCTGATGCTGGCGGGATCAGGAAGTGGAGAGACCTGCTGCGATGGTTGTGGAGGTACCGCTGCCTGCTGTTCTTGTTGTTGTTGCAGAGCCTGTTGGAGCTGCTGCTGGAGAGATGTAGCTGTTGGATGTGTTTTGCTTGCTGGGCAACGAACTACTGTTGGAGTTCCACATGTTGTGCCTGAAGTTTGGCGAATTGCTCCGCGTCTGCCATGGTTGCTTGTAGATGCTGCTAGCTCGACGAAGTGGTCCATGGATGGGAAATTCGCAGAGAAGCCCATGTAGCAAGGTGCCAGTTGATGTCCGAAGAAGCCTGGAAGCTGGTGAAGAAGGTTGTCGATGTTGTCCATCATCAGGGGTCACCAATGTAGTGTAGGCAGCACGGAATGAAAAGTCATTTTGTGTTGAGAATAGATGTTTATTGGAGAACTCTTCGAACAAGACTGCCGTGAGTGGCAGGACAAGCAGCTTATATACAGGTGGCAAAGATGGAGCAATGATCTAGAATGTCACACCAGACCTCTAGAGAATAATCTAGGAGTGTCCGAGAAAAATCAAAGAATGCTTGCTGGCACCAAGACCCGAACACGGGGAGAACACGCCCACATGGGAGGCGAGAGCGGATCCACCGAGCCAATGTGGCAGGTGTAGTATCGCCACAAGTATTAAAACCGGCTGTGGGAGATTACCATATCTTACCTACCATGAACTTCCCTATCCCCTCTTTCTGCCAATCAGCATTTTAGGTGGAGTGGGGGAATGAAAGAGAAGCCTTGGGATTGGGAATCCTCCAAGGCTGCAGCAAAAGCCAGGACAAAGGGATTTTGTTGACCAAGGTATACAGCCCTCTGAACACCTTTAATGATCATGGTGTAATTAGATGGCATGTGAAAGAAAAGCTAATCAGCACTTTCAATAAGTCTTATAAGATAGTGATGAGATTTTCTTCGCCCTATTGTTATTTTTTTGTAAATAATTCCCTTTTCCTTTCAGTTTTAGGGCAAAATTCAGTACAGAAAATCATTGCCATGGAGAAATATTTTCTCATTGCACTTAAGTTTGCCAACTTTCAATTCTTGTATTATTGAAACCATGTCTTATTTCTTTAAATTACTTGTCCTATGAACTCACTTAATGTATTTCAACATGATCTGTTACCTTTTTACTTGGGCTGGTTAAGTATTGAAAATCAACCTGCAGGATTCTTATCTATTTATAATTATCTGTTTAATTCGGTAATTTATGTAGTGATTCAAGTCGAATATGCATGTTTTGATTCATTGCTTAATTTCTCATTGTATGACATTGAAACACGTGCATGTATTTACTTCATATTAGACTCTAATGTAGATCTTGATATTGCAGTTGAAAATTTGACTAAGTAGGTCATCTATGATTTGAATGGTTGCAGTAAGTTAATTTTTATGCTTAATTTTTTTTATAATTTGCGATAAGTGATCTTATGCTGAATTATCAAAATGCTGACACATTTTGATATTATTATTGCCACATTGTGTTGTTGAAGGAAAAAACTCCAGTTCAGGCAGGATTCATTCTTCACCCCTTAAATTAAAATTATGTTTCATATTTCATTACCAAATTAAAAACCTTCTATGCAAACCAAGGCAGGGTTTTTAGGGATATTATTTATTTTAGCTTCATAGCAAAATTAAGTGTCACATGTCATGACTCAAAGGTTTTACTCTCATGTTTGATGTGTAATAATATTTTGAGTAGATCTGTAATTTGGATTTTACTGTACTACATTGGAAGATTTATTAACAGGCCTGAGTAAATGGAAGTAATAACTGCAGAAGGTGGGCTACATCAGAAGACAATTTACACATTTGTAACACTTGCTGAAAACTGTGTCTGTGTTAAATATTTATTTTATCTCCTCTTTTTCTAACAGATGGGTGATACTTATTGGAAGATTCCGAGTCTGTGAGCACTTGCTTTCTTTGCTCTGTAATATTAAATCTTCTCGAAACTTCTCTCGATATTCCCGCCAAATGATTTTCGTCTTGTATTCTTTATAGAGTTCTTCCTCTTCTGGGAGGCTAGTCTTGATAAACTCTTTGATTACATCCCATGAGTTATCACGTCCATCATACGCTTCAATGATATTCGTTGGAATGTACAAAATTGTGACATCATTAAGTGCCATTACTACGCGATTGTGCCAACTCTCTCCTGGTGAGAAAAGATGTGTATAAAATTTCTTGATTACTGTTCAAGTACTAAATTGAAGGAAATAAAAATAGCCATCATTCTTGTTTTAATTCAATAATCAGTGAACTAAAAGAAAATTAAAATAGAAGAAAAAGTTCCAGTTTTTTCAGCATATATGATGTACTGTGAGTATACCAAAACACTGCACTGACAAGGCAGTGGTCTAAGTGGGAGTAAAAGGTTATATCTGATAACTGATTGAAAAGGTCCATACCTGTCTCTGTAACATTACCAAATCACACTATGGCAAAGTCATTTCTATTATGTGGCAACCTGAATTGAAATGATATGCGTTACAATAGGAGATTGTTTTGTTAGATTTTCATGGTATATCAAAGTCATATAATTCATTCGATATATTACTCTTTGATATTGCCAAAGCAGCATTAACAATATACCTTATATGTCTGAATACAAGCTCTCCATTTTTGACTGTATATTGAGTGCCAAAAAGGAGAGGCAGGGAAGAGAAATAGATAATAAGCTGATAGTATTATTAATATCAATTGGTAAACTATGTATTAAAGAAATAATGAATATTTTTTATTATTTAATTAACTTTCCTCCATGGTCATGTTGTCAAAGACATATGCAACTAAGTGGTAAATATTTTGCTGCTTGAACTGAGGTCATTATTATTGGTCTTTCTATCATCTTATTGGTTGAGGGCAGTCCTCCAACCGTCCCTATTGAATTCCAGTTCCCTTACTCCCAGATAGCTACTGTGTACTTTCCTCCTTATTTCGTCTATGTGTCCCATAGTGCTCTTGGAACTTATCCCACCATTTTTCATTCAATTATATTATTCGCAAACCTATTGTGCCATAGTGTGTGCCACAATCATCTGGTTCTTTTTTTTCTGTCTAGTGTTCCGTGTGGTCTTCACCCCTTCTACTCATTGGTAATTTCTTCACTTCTTATTATTGCATGCGATTTAATCTTCAGCATCCACCTCCAGTACCAGGTTCCAGAGGCTTCTAACCTTTTCTGGCTGGTTTTTCCAGTGGTTCATAGGGATCCTTAGCTTCTGATCCATAGTGTCACACTCCACCCAAATGTTTTTGCATGCTGTTTTATTGTCCATACTTCTCTCCTTTTTACCTCCACAGTAGATGCCTTTTTATCATGAATGCTTTCTTAGCTTAGGCTATTCTTCACTTGATGTCGGTTGTATTTCTCCTGTTCCACATGTTGGTACTTCTGAGATAAGTGAAGAAATCTTCTTGCTCTAATTTCTCTCCTCTGTGCAACTTCAGTGTTCAGCTTTTCTTCCAGGTACAAGGATTTTATTCTTGGTCTTATTTATTTTCCTGTTGCATTCCTGGAGAATTTCAACTGCTATGTTTAGTAATCTTTGAAAATCGCCACAATTTCCTCCTATGACTGCAATATTGTCTGCAAAGTGAAGCATGTTTATTTCTCCTTGGTGAATCTTTATTCTGTTGAGTCTTGTTTCTTGTGCAACTCTTATTGCTTCCTCCAATTGTTTGTTCAACAATCCTGGAGAGAGTTTGCATCCTTATATCACTCCTTTGTGATTTTAGATTCTATTTTTCTTCAGTATCTCATTCATATTGTGACAACTTGCTTCTTGCTTAGTTGTTTGATTATTCTTCTGTTCCATGTATTGAGTATTCCATTCCATGAGTATTCCATTCAGAGTTTCTCCAGCTACCAGAGCATCATGTCCCATTCAACATTGTCTAAGGCTCTCCCCAGGTCCAAGAATGCATCAGACAGATACTTTTCCTTTATCATTTTCCCTACCTTTACTCTCAGCCAGAATTTGGCCTGCCTGGTTTTGTCTAAATCTAAAATGGTTTTCCAAAAGGTTGTCTTCAATTTTCCTTTCCATAAACTCTTAAGGAGGTCTGCAGCCAAGATGAAATTCATTTTTTTATTAATTGACTCAGGGAAACAAAAGACAAGAAAATAACTTTTTGTAACCGTGCTTGATGTCATTAAAATTTTACTGAGGAAAAAAATGAAAGCTTTAATTGTCAAAGTGTACATTCCTCCATTAAATGGTCTTACTGAGTGGCATAATGGATCAATGTACCAAATTTAGACCAAAATCTGTGGAGAAGATAAATGTAACTTTGCATTTTATATTGCTGCCACAACTTAAGTCTTAAAGAGGAGAGAGACTTAATGGCCTGATGTTTTTGAGTTTTTGGTAATGCCAGTAAGCTTACCTAAGTTGAAAGCCATTCCTTTCTTTAAGTGTGCTACATCAAGATAATGTGTCCGAGTGAAGCAACCTGGTGGAATAATCCCTTTTTTTGGTAGATAAGGAATAAAAGGTAATCCCTTTTCATTTTTTCCATGTATCAAGTCCACACACTGAATCACACTGCAAACTCCTTTCACAACAACATGAATTGTATTCTGTTCACCAATGATTTCACCTGAAAAAATTAAAATTCTTGTCATATTTGTTATTCATTTGAATGAAGGAATTTGAAATATGTGTGTGCTTGGATGTTAATTTTTTGGTTAAAAATTGGTGGTATAGGTGGGAGAAGCTCTTTTTATATGTTTTGAAAATACTATTTCTTCATTCCAGAAGTATGTCATCCATTACATGTGTGAATAGAATTTTTTAATAATCAAAAGTTTAATGAAGTGAAATGGTAATGAATGAGTCATACTTGAGTGTGCCAGAAAAAGCTTGGATGTTGTCTTAAAAAAGTGAGTGTGGGGTACTAGCAGAGCATTGAAACATAATTAGGGAAGATGTAAGGTAAGGAATAGGTTGGTTATGTTAAAATATGCACAAGGATGTTTTAATTCAAAGCAAGTATGTAGGGAGTGTTTCTTCTGTGCGGTAATGTTAATTAAATTAGATTAAATTAAATTACAAATGCATTTTACACAATCATCCATCATCACAAACCAAAAATCACTTCTCTGGGAGCATTGTTAATACATATCTGTGTTGGTAATGTGCCTTGTTATTAGTGTGATTATCTATCTTTATGACTCTATGGTACCTATTTCCCTCAACAAGTGACTGTTTGAAAATGCTGTTTGTTTTACCATATGAATTACTGTTTAGGCGATAAATTGACTTAAATGCCAAAAAGTCTTTTACTTGTTACAACTTCCTATAGTGTTATGTTATGTTTTTTTACTACTTTTATCATATTCAATGGCATCAAAGTGTTCTCTATTATTCCAAAATTCAATTTAGTAAAAATCATGTGTATTTGAATCGGACGGCATTCTCCATGCTCCATAAATTCTGCACCTACCCAGCACACAGTGCAGGATGAGGGAACTAGTCCTGTATATCTATCAATGAAATTATGGCATCTAGTGGTGCCTCTTTGGCATTATGTTATAATGTTACATCCAATTTTATGTTTCAAGAAGATATTTGCATATGCAAATGTAGTGTTTTTTTTTTGGTTCCCTCCATTAATTTACAAATTTTACATTTTGACTAGATTTGTTACCATAAGATTCTATCGTAGTTAGAATTCCTCAAACCACTTATGTCGTACTTAGATTAGGTGTATCATTATTTCTAGTACTTAACAGATAAATAGAAAACATTTGAAAATCCAGAGAATAGATGAAATTAATTGTACCTCTTATATAAGATGGATGAATCATTAATACTAATTAATTATTTCAACAAAGAATATTATATGAAGTACTATTAAGTTAGAATATGAATGTTCTGTGATATAATAATCTTAGTTCTCTTAAAATTAGAAGAATGAGCAATTTCAAACATAATTACCAAGAATTGCTGTATCCTTTGGATATGTGTAAATATATGCTTTTGTTATAAGCCTCCTCAAAGATTTTTCATCCCAGTTAGAAAAATAAGCAAAATGTTCACATATTGACCTTATTGTATCACACTTTTTCTTAGCAGCTTTATAAAGAACTTCATTAAAAGTGTCTCTGTCCCAGAAGACCATTTCACATGTAGCTGAAAGGAATATCCCCATAATGGGATGCCATTATGATCACTCTTTTATTCAATGACTTGCAACATTTATGGTATAGTTTTAAATGTAATACCTCAACTCTATGCCTTATCATTGAAGTTTCATTGGCTTTATCAGTCGTACAAATGGTAGGGAAAACTTGGATAAAAGCATTAGACTTCTATTTAATTATATATTTGTGTTAAAGAATCATTTGTAATGGGATTTCTTTAACAAGCTTTATGAGATTATTAGATATTTTGAAGAAAACTTATAATTACTCATGGTGATGACAGTTATAATTCTTGGTGTGTCGAACAGAAGAGGATTTTCTCCAAATATTTGCCCAGCGATAATTGAAGATGTAGGAGCCAAGGAAGGTTCTAATGTAAGGCAGTCCAAATGTAACTTTAGTGTTGCTGCCTCCCCTGATGTTATCAAGTAAAGTCCTGTGGGTCGATTTCCTTTACGCATCACTTCACGGTTTGGACCGAAGCAATATAGGACTGCTCCTTTAGCTAACCCAATGTGAATATTCTGTTGAAGCCATTATATGAGAAATGAGCATTAGTTAAAAGCAGAAATGAATTTTTAAAAATAAGAATAATGCATCAGTTGATTTTTCCCATCATCTCACTGCTGCAGTTGTGAAATATCCTTCCCACAGATGTTCCAGTATAATCACATAATGTGCCCATCAACATTTTATGGAAAGCATGAAGATACTATAAGCACATGCCTATATTGCTCAGTGATGAGCATGCTAATTGAAATATGAAACACCTCACTTAATAAAGGTTGCTTAGGCATGAGCAACATTTGAGCATTTTTATTGGGTCTGGAAGGTTTGTCAATGGGTCAGGGGGATGTGACCCTCTAGGCCTACAGGAGGCCCTCTGAAAAATTAAAATAAATAGGATTAAAATGGCATATTTCAGATTGGCTTTTGTAGCATAGTAGGTCTTTAGAGAGCAATTTGCAACCACTAAATTACTGCTGGCTTTTGTAAAATGGTAGGTCTTTAGAGAACCATTTGCAGCCACTAAATTACTGCTAACATCCTCTATTTACCCTTTTTTTCTGCTAATCTCTTAAATTTTAAAAATTTATTGAGCTTAATTAGTTGAGTATCGAAAAACGTACTTGCAAAATTTGTATTCCCAAGCTTGTAATTTTTTTAGAAAATTCGTTTTCCTTGAAAATATTTGTTGAGTTTGTAGGGGCAGGGGTGGTGACTGCCTCTCCTTTTTATGGTGATTTTAATGGTTAAGAAAAAAATAATGAACCCTGTCGTTATTGAATTCCTGTACAATGAATTTTAGTGAATCATCAGATTTTGCACTACATGATTAGGTATTCATTGTGATAAAATATGTATAGTATATTCCCTGCTCTTGGCTGATATATCTTGTTCTTTGAGTATGCATGCCTAATGCAATCAAAATGTAATATTTGTTCAGAATGTATATTTACATACTAGCTTATCAAAATAAACTTTGATACCGTGTGAATTCAATTTTTAAATTAAGGGATGCTATTCTTATTTTGTAAAAAAAACAACTATTTATGTACTCTGAACAGATATTGAGTTGAAGTGTAATGGAAGTCCATCTAGGTAAATGAAATATAAAATGATTAGTAGTGCGTACTTAAGATTATCTTTAAGGATTATTTTCATGGAACATATGTTTATTATTTTCTCATACCAATATTTTTTATTCAAGTTTTATTAGTGGAAAAATTTCTTTAATGGTTCAATTTGACACAATGCTTCAGCATATACGAGGCATATCCAGAAAGTAAGTGTACTAGGGTTCTTACGGGCAGAGGAAATTTGTTTTAGCTATGTTGGTCACACTGCCGTGTAGGTTAGCTCCTCCCCTTTCCAACGAAACCAATCGGGTGTCAGTATGTTGAGAACTGTCGACGTGGCATCATCTTGCGTAAACAATGTCATTGCTTCCTCCCACCAGGTGCGAAATTCGAAGCATCATCCGCTATCTCGTTGCAAAGGGAAAATTGCAGTCCCAAATTTTTAATGAGATTAAATTGGTTTATAGTGGTGGTGTTATGAGCCATATGAGTGTGTTTAAATGGTGTCGTGAATTTAAAAACTGCCATACTGACGTTCAGCACCTCATCATCCTCAGCGGAAACATTCAAAACCACACTTTCAGCGTAAAAAAATCATGGTATCAGTGTTTTGGGACCACAATGGCATCATTTTGATCGATGTTTTACCTCTGGGTGAAACCATAAATGCTGCACGGTATTGTGAGACCCTCAAAATATTGCAGAGGGCGATTCAAAACAAAAGGAGGGGGATGCTGCAGAAGGGAGGTTGCCTACTACTCACCAACGCCAGGCCCCACACGGCCAACGTCACAAAGGAACTTCTCGACTTGTTTGGATGGGATGTTTTGCACCACTCCCCACATTCCCTCGACCTGGCGCCGTCATATTATCATCTCTTTATCTCCCTGAAGATGAAAATGGGTGAAAAAAGATTTACAACCGACCAGGAAGTGAAAGAGGAGGTAAAGAAGTGGATGAAAGAGGTGGCGGGAGAGTTCTATGACCAGGGCATCAAAAAATTGATATTTCGTCACGCTACGTGCATGGAGAGGGATGGTGACTATGTGGAAAAATAGTTGACTTTTATACTGATGTAATCCTGTAAAAAAATTATTTTAAATAAATTTTTCGTAGCCTACAAAAATTTAGTACACTTACTTTCTGGATATGCCTTGTATATTCTCTCTTAACTGTTCAATTGGGGTCTCAGGTTCACTCTCATTTCCATCACTAACTTCCTCCTCTCTGTCATTAATATTTTTGACAGTTAAGACAACATCAGCATCATTATCTGCTGAAACCAAATTTGAATCTATCGACATGTCAATGCTTTCACCAGCATCTATCAATAATTTTCAAACACTCCAGTATCATCATGTATCAGATGTCATGTCCAATTTGGGAAATCCTGCTTTTATGAAGAAATTACTGACTGTTGATGTTTCGGTGTATTTGATGGCTCAATCAATCCAAAATAAAGTGTCAAGAATGGTTATTCACTATCCCCACACACTCCTGAGAAAGTTCATTGTCTAATTTTGCAGTTTGTGCTTTAAAAGGAGCTTCCTATTGTTAATTTATAAGTTTCTGTTCCTGAGGTTGCAGGACACTTTTTAGGTATGGAGGGGAAAAAGTGACAGTTACATTTGATAACTTCAATGTAGGGTGGCATGAGGTACATATTACCAAATAAGAGTAAAATCTTTCTCCTATACTTAGCCATTCTCTCTTCTAGCATCATTAGCTACTCAAGCATGGTTTTGTATGTCATCCACTCTTTTCATGGATCTTGGGAATCATGGGTTAATGTTCTTTACTTGCACCATTAAAGCACTATGGGTTTTATGCTTTTCTGATCACCATTGGCTGAAGAAGCTCCCAGTCATGCTCAAGCACAGCAGTATGGTCAATCTCTCTTTCCATTCCTTCTAATACCTTCCTTACCAATTGGTATCTTTCTGACTTTGATAGATCACCTTAATCCATAAAGAGGTTGTGTCATGTATCTTTTTTGATAAACTCACCTCTGATTTACCCACACTTCTCACATACGGCCACATTCATGTGGATGACTGCTGTCCGTAAGTTACAGGTTTTACTGTATTTTGCTACTGTATTTGCAGCAGAGTTGAATATCGTCATAACTTTGCATGCTTTTAACTTTATGATCAACAATGGTCAAGTAATCACATGCTATGATGCCCTTCTCACCCTAAGCCACCCTTGTTAAAGTGGCCTTCCACTGTGTAATTTAAACTGCTTCACTACCATTTCCTTATACTACTGCATCATTAAATCAAAACCATAGGTTTGACCATTTAAGCTTGTTTAAAGTTTTTCAACAAACCTTATCATAAGCTTTGAAGCATTTAATTTTTGCAAATGCTTCACTTAGCAGTTGTATTTCTTCATCTGTGCGACTAGAAGGCCTCTTCAGGAGTGCCATTTTCTCCTGTGAAAGGAGGAAGACATACATATAGATTTTCGATTGGAAAGCATAGCCTTTAAGGGACCATTTCTAATGCCTTTAAACCTTTCCACAATGCCTGGCCATCTTTTTCAAGTTGCTAATTAATATTTTATTAATCATAACTTTTCACTCTATGCAGGCTGGAAGTCTAAGTTTTTTAATCTTAGATATCTATATAATCTATATATATATATATATATATATATATATATATATATATATATATATATATATATATATATATATATATATATATATATATATATATATATATATATATATATATATATATATATATATATATATATATATAAGATTAAAAAACTTAAATATATATATATATATATATATAAGATTAAAAAACTTAGACTTCCAGCCTATATATATATATATATATATATATATATATATATATCCACTTGGCGAAAAACACTTGTAGTGCACAGATATAAAAAAAGGTCACAGGCGTGACTAGCAGTTACATATAGAGCACAAAAAAAGGTAAAACTCACAGAAATTTTGATATATTTCGGCGGACACAACCGCCTTCGTCAGAATGTTAGAAGGTAGGTGTATATATATATATATATATATATATATATATATATATATATATATATATATATATATATATACATATATATATATATATATATTTATTTATTTATTTATTTTATAAAATATCATTTACCTAGGTGAACTGTCATTTAAAGCACTATGACTGAGCCTCTTCAAAAGACTGAAACATTCTATGTGAAGGAATTGCCTCCCTAAATTAATGTTCCATTCAATTTATATGCACGTATGCTTAGAAAGTAATATGACAGCAGTATGTTGAATAGTAGCTCTCCTCAAAACTTGGGATTCTAATACCATGTCAATATAGTTGGATTCATCACCATAGGTATGTATTGTCCTGGGCTGTGGAAACCCCAAAGGACATCTGTACAAAAGTTGTCTCCAGTTGACCTTCTCAATTATGTATTTATATTTATTGATTAGTCCAGAGACACATGTAGAGGGCTGGCCAAAGAATAGCTACAGTGAGGTACAATCAGTTACAATATCAAAGATTCGTGGTATCAAGGTATTCCCATTCAGAATAAAAACAGTTCTTGATCAGATACTTTAATAACTATTTTTTAAACCTTCACATTATTGTGATTTCTTTTATATAATTTGGCAGCTTATTGTAATTTTGAATGCCCACATTTTTACTCCCATTTTTGTTAACTTTGACTTGGGATCTCTGGGCATGAATCTCTTTTTCTACTTGTGTCATTTTGATGAAATACTTCATTTTGACAGAATTCAGAGACATTAGTCTTGTCAAATAGGAGTAAGGAAAAGAGATATATGCTGGGCACTGGTAGCATATTATATTTTTTAAAAAGGGCTTACAGGGTTGCCTATTAGGGGCATTTGCAATAATTCTGTCTGTTTTTTAATTCTAATGAAGCATCAACGGTAGAGGGGGTAGAGGTCTCTCTCTGAAAATGCCCTTAAAACAAATTCTCTCCAAAATACGAGTGAGAAACAGGAGGTACTCGGGAAACAAACAGGTATGTTAATAAACCACAAATGAAATAAATATATTCCACCCGCTTAAGTATTACAACCAAAATATTGCAAGGGTCAGCCAACCCATGTTCTGACGTCTAAAGCTCAACAATCAATCCCAAATATTAACAAAGTGACGTACAAGCAGCTCGGCATATTCACACCACAGCAATTGCCAGCCAAAGAGAGCGAGGATTCAGCTGCGCCATAGTAGGGGAGGTTTTTCGGCACTTTGGAAGGGTGGAATGGGTGAGCTAGGGAGTAGAGGTAGCCTTGGAAGGGAGGTTTCGGCTAGGTCAAGGAGTAGAATTTTGCGAGGGGGTGAACGGAATACAGGCGATTGGTAGCCTTGGACGGAGGAAGGTAGTGGAATGAGTGCACACATACTTTGTAGGACTTCAATTGGAGCTTAGGGAACTGTTTTTCGTCTCCAATCGCGGAATTCAGGATTTTGCCTTTGTGCCATGATTTTCTGCCTTGGCACGTCCTCGTAGTCTTCTGGTGCCAAATGCTAATCAAATGAGAGAGGACCTGGTGAGGTGACGGTTGTGGTGCGACGGTAGCACCACGAAGGTTGCAGCACGAAGGTTTCCAGCACGAAGGTTTGCAGCAGAAGTTGCTGGCAGGAAAAGCTGAGTCAGGATATAGAGTCTCGATATCGATGTCTCGATATTGATGTTTCGATATTGTTGGCTCATGGATATCGTTTGCGAGACAGTATCGGGGCGTGCATATCGTGAGTGCCTCGGGCAAGTCCTTCACCTAAGTCCGGTGGGTAAACAGTCTGCAGAGGGTAAACTGTCCAAAGAGGGGAAACTGAACAAAAGTGGGGGGGTCAAAAAGCTCAAAATATGCCACACTAAGGATTTCCATTAGCCTTGGTGAGAAGTGCCCCTGAATGATGCCATAGGACACTCGAGTAAACATATCCAAAGTATATAGTTTATCATACAGTAGAGCTGACTGAATATGTCAAGACTGAAAATAAATAGATAACAATATTAAGTTTGGCACAAAGGTAGTTGATGTGGCTACACCAGGTTTGAGGTGGATTAATGTTTAGCAATAAAAATTTGAGACCCCTGGACTGAAAATATCAATGGCCATCAAAGGTCAAGGAGAAACTATCATTGGATGCTTTATTTTTAATAAATAAAGTAACCTGGGTTTTCTGTATTCTTAATTATTGTCTGTTTTTTAGCAGCATTATGAAACTCTAATTATTACACCATAGCCGTAAGATATTAGGTCAGGCTTTGAATATTTTGAAAGTAAAACACTTATCGTCAGCATACATTGTTGTGGAGGTTTTAGAGAAGTCAATAATATGTAATTGGTAAATCATTTATGAAAATCAAGAAAATAATAGGACCAAGAACTGAACCTTGTGATGCTCCACTGATAATAGGCAATCGGTCAGATTTGACTACACCATTTTTACTCCTGATCATAACAGTCTGAAATTGATTTGAAAGGTAAGTTTTAATCCCGGATGGGGCTCTCCCCCTTGCCACAGCATTTTTGAAGGATCTCATGGTTGACTAAATCAAAGGCTTGGTCAAGGTCAAAAAACAGTCCTAGCAGATTAAATTTTTTGTTTGATTCATCTTTAATATAATTCACTGCATGATAAAAAGCTTTCTTGGTGCTTCAAATTGAGGAAGTAGTAGTTTTTGTCCCTCAAAGAATTTAGTTAGCTCACAAAAAGGGACCCAAAACTCAATGACATCATTGCCGACGGGAACCCCACCAACCCACCTGTCTACGTTAATGAATCCTTGACATTCTTAAACTGAAAACTTTATGCAATGGCCAGAGGACTAAAAAAAGAAGGTAAAATCAAATACGTGTGGATTAGTAATGGCCGTGTGTTTCCTCGTGTCCGTGATGGTGGTGAACGCATCTCTATCCTTGGTGAAACTGACCTTGACACTTTCAAATAAGATACGGGGGCCTGTTCACCACCCACAGGTCTACCCATTGCCAGTGAAATCAACATCTCCCTTGTTAACTGTCAATCTTTACTGTGTCGTATCGACGAATTCCGGGTCCATTTTTCTTCCAGTGCAAGTGACATAATCTTGATCTGCTTGACCGAAACGTGGTTAAAACCAAATATTCCTGATAGCATGGTTGAACTTACTGAACACTACTTGCTCAGACATGATCGGATTGGGAAAGGCGGTGGCGGGGATGGTGCCTACATTTATCATCGACTGAGTTCGTCGGTGCTGGTGACCTATGAATGCCAACCTGAGTTCATGGTACAAACTTTTCCAAACTTCTTCTATTTGTTTTTTATAGACCTCCAAATGTTGGGTCCTTGACTGACATTGAACAGGCTAATACAACTTTTAGTCCAAACTATAAAAACATTGTAATTGTAGGTGACTTTAACGCTGATCTGCTACGGGATAGCTATCTTTCTTCCTTCATCAGGAATTTCATTTTTAGTTATAATCTTTATCTTGCCTCAACGCAGCCAACACATCATACAGAATATAGTCATACTCTTCTGGATCTTTGTATCATTGATTCACCTGAAAAAGTCTCTTCATTTTCACAATCCCCTGTACCCTTTCTCTCCCCACATGACAAAATTTCAATTTCCTACACATTCAGTTCCCCTTGCTTTCCTATACCTAAAATTGTCTACCGTAATCTTAAAAATTTCGATGCAGCCAAGTTTCAGGATGACCTGCTCACTTTTGACTGGAACAACCTATTTAGTTCCTCATCCATCGATTCAAAATTAGAATTCTTTAATCTGAAATTCTTAGAGTGTATACATCGTCATGCTCCCCTGCGAACATGCACACCTAGACGACCCTCAGCCCCCTGGCTGACTAATGACATTAAGCAAAAAAATGAAGGAGCACGATGTGTCACGAGGAATTTTCACACGCACAAAAAGCCAGACTGCTTACACTGAGTTTATCGTTTTGCGTAATCAGGTGAAGCATCTTGTCATGGAGGCCAAGAAAAAATATTATGTAACCACCTTTTCCAATTTGACTGAGCCAACCAGGTCTGGAGGGAACTTAGAAGTCTTGGACTTGTGCAGTGGCGAGACAAACAGCCCATGCGTGAATTCTCTCTAAACGAACTTAACAAGCATTTCACTCCCCCCTTTACCTCTGAGGGAAATAGCATAGCAGACATATTTGATCTCTCTAACCTTGAATCACTTGTACCCTATAACGAGAGTAATTTCTTCTTCCAACACGTAACTCCTCACAACCTAAGTAAAACGTTATCTTTCTCTAAATCCAACTCAATTGGGGTCGATGGAATCTCAGTTAAATTTATTATGGCCTCATCAACTGTACTTCTACCTATTATACTTGTTGTCTTTAATTTTTCCTTGATGTCATCTGAATTTCCAATTATATGGAAATCATCACTTATTACACCAATTCAAAAGGTTAAAAAACCAACTACTCCCCGTGATTATCGGTCAATCTCTATTTTGTGCCCTCTTTCTAAATGCTTAGAAAGGATTGTTTTTCAGCAGGTTACGGATTATCTTAACCAAAACAACTTGCATGATCCCTATCAATCTGGATTTCGTAAAAACTTCTCTACGCAAACAGCACTACTCAAATTAACAGATGATGTACGTGTTGGGCAATTGATAAACGGATGGTCACAATTCTGGTCCTATTTGATTTCGCCAATGCTTTTGATCTTGTTAATCATGCCAAACTTCTCCATAAGATGAAAAACCTTAACTTTTCCTGTTCCTCACTCAACTGGTTTTACTCCTATCTAAAATATTGTCAACAGGCAGTCAAGGACGTGAATGGGAATACATCACAATGGACCACTGTCCATTGCGGGGTTCCGTAAGGCTCAGTTCTTGGCCCTCTCTTATTTTCCTTGTATATCCTTGATCTGCCAAAGTATCATGAATTGTAAGTACTTGTTTTATGCTGACGACCTACAGATTTATTATCACTGCCATTTGCATGAGCTGAATGATGCAGTTTCCAATGTTAATCAGGATGTTCAAGCCATCAATTCATGGGCTGTAGACAATAACTTTGAACTAAACCCTAGCAAAACAAAGTCAATGTTACTCGGTACCTCAAAACTACTCATACATGTTGACTTTGATGTTATGCTAAAGATTATTGTTGGTGATGCGGAAATATCATACGCAAACTCTGTTAAAAACCTTGGGGTCACATTGATGCCTAACTTGTCTCAGCAAAGCCATGTTTAAGTCATTTGCAATAAGATTAATGTGATCCTGTTTCAGCTAAAAACTCATAAAAACCTTTTGCCCTCTCATACCCGCAAGCAGCTTGTATCCTCGCTAATATTCCCCCATGTTGATTATTGCTGTCTTGTTTATCATGACCTAACTGAAGAGATTAATACATGATTCAACGGCAATTAAATATGTCAGGTTCATTTATGATCTAAAAAAAGATGATCATATATCTCCTTATTTTACTAGATTAGAATGGTTAAAGTCAAAACAAGGAGGGAATACATGCTTGCCTCTTTTTTATATAAACTCTTCCAATGTAAACAGCCTGAACATATTATGCAATTTTTCCAGCCTAAGGAGAAAAACCGAAATGTAACAACCCGAATGTCACCAGACTTTAATTGTCCCACTTCATTGAACCACTACATTCAATAGATCTTTTTCTGTTGTAGGGACAAGGATATGGAACAGTACTCCTGTTTCTATCAAAAATTCTAATTCGCTGATGGCTTTCAAAAACAATTTGTTTTACAAAATGATATTGCCGGATAAAATTTAATTCACCTATATGCTTGTTTTTTTTGCTCTCTTTGTTGCCATTATTATTTCATTTATTGCTTGTACCCACTTTTTCTGTGTATATCTCTTTGTACTCGAGCTCTAATATTAATGTATACTTTTTGTATGTTCTTAGTGGACCAAGTGGTCCAAGAACAATAAATATTTTTTATCTTAAATGAGCACAAAAAATGTGTTCAAAGATCTTGGAGAGCTGACTCAGGGGAGAGATAGCCCTGAAGCTTGTAGGAGTTGGAGTATCACAATTCTTCTATAGGACAGGTTCTTTGAAGCTTCAGGAAACAATCTATGGACAGAGATTCATCGATGAGGAATAGCAGTGGACATAAAATCTCTATTGAGCAGGATCATAAGACTACACTTGGAATCTCATCCAGACCAGAGGACATTTTATCACCTATGATACTTACAACTTTCTGGAGCTCTTAAAGATCACGAGGTTTCAGGGCTACATGACCGTTGCAGTACTGCATGACTTTTACCCGTCAAGAATGCTTGACTATTGCAAATATATGCCTCTGAGAGGCATGAGAACCAACTCTGTAGATATTTATGGAATGGGTATCACAGCACTGTTTTTAGGCTAGCCTCAGGATTGTGCTCTTACCATGACATCACTGATGAATGAAATGCAAACCTTGTCCTTTGTGTGGTCCCGAAGAGAGAGTGTTGTAACTTAATTAATATGGCATTGACTTGTGCTGTCATCCAACTCCAATACTTTTTATGCCTTACAAATCCATACTCTGCATGTGTTAAGTGGTATGAACCTGCATGTGGCCTTGTTTTTTAGTGGCAAAGAGGTCTATTATAGAGAATTATAACCCTAAACAGAAAATATAAGAAGATAGGTAGCATACATTTTTTACATTATTTTCAGATGGCAATTTCATACAGCAAAAGAGATCGCCTACTTGACATCACTATTTTTCAAAAATGTTATTCCGTCAGGCTTGGTGACTTGTGCTAATTTGTTATTATTGCCAATTATGAAACTCATGAAATTGCAAGGAATGGCATTCTTATATAATGGTTTTGTTTGCAATGCAATCACAGCAATAAGAGTGAACAAATTGCCTTTAATGACCCAGTTTCTAAAAATATAGATTACTCTGAATTATCAGTAATTATTCAACAATCACAGCAAATGGATGAATGCTCTCAGCTTTCCTATTCACCAAACCCATGCTTAGCACCTGCGTATTAAGAGTGGGAACTATGAATCAAAATGATTCATAGTTATGAAAAGGTTTCATAATTATTATTATATTATTATTATATTATTATTATATAATGATAGTTGAGTCAAGCTAAGGCCTCTCTCTGATGAGAAAAGTTAAGCATCATTCATGGCATGATGCCATGAATTCTGAAGGCTCCACTGTTGAGCCTATGTTGTGATCTATGAAATTACTGGAGCAGTGTTCCCTTCCTTATATGTCCTCAGGTTTCATAATGGACAGACATCAAAAATGAATTTACTTGTATTTTAAGAAAATAGGTGTCTGCATTAAAAAGTAGATTCATCCTCTAAAGCTAATGAGACAGATGTATCTTGAGATATATCCTTCCTGGCTTTTATCCTAACATACTTTTCTAATTTTAACCAGGATAATCAGCTGTTCATCATCAACTTCAATGTCCTCCATTACACTGAGTCCCACTCTGCCTCACTCCTTTCACTTAAAGTATTCTGCCAGGTCACCCCCTTAAATAGTTTTATTGTTAAGTAAATCAATAATAACTCAATTAAGGTACTTACTTTGTAAGAGAGTAGGCTCAATTGGCCTTTTTTCTTGCGTAGCAGACGTAAATTGAAAGCAAAATTATCTTGCCTTTTCTCTTCTCCATGGGCTGTAGACATCCATATAACATGAGATATCACCAAACGAACTAGTGCCCTGAATCGAAATTTAGGATTGTAGCCAAATTTGTATTTTTCAGCCTTCATTGATCCCTCAACCTTGCGCCTTGCTTCCTTTTGAAATACAAAATAAAGCTGAGTTAAACTTCTTGATCTACCTGTATAATTAATCCGCTGCCTAAACATTGAACTGTGCTGTGATGTAATTGTAAGTAAACGATAAAAAGTTTTTAGATAACAAGTATCTACAAATCAAGGCCCATTTTCTAGTTTTTGATGGTGAATATTTTGTGTTACTTAATGGCAGGTAGGTATTTTGAATGGTAGAGCAACCAAGCTTTTCATCTAAAGAGCATCTAATATACCCTAAAATCTAGGGTTAACACAATCTTGAGATGCTATTCAGGTAAATAGCCTGGTTGCTCTATATTACACGTTGTAGCCAATGTCTCTCTGCATAATATTTTTACGTCATTTTATATTTTTCAAACAATATACTGACTACTGGAAGCTCAATGGGACAATGAGAACCCAACAACCATGAAATTGGTATGTGGCTAACAATTAAAAAATTGTCAAATTAATGAATCAGAGTCAATGGACCTTGATCTGTTGATACAGAATGTTGAGCATTAAAATAACATGTTTTGCTTCTGGGAGTCAGGCAACCACCTTTTCTCTATTTGCACTGTTTTTTGAGTAGTAATCCTGATGAGCAACCCAGTGCTAGACTGCCACTATCCCAAGTGACCGGACCTCTATTACCTTGAATCACTAATTGTGAAAGCCAGGAATTCAAGGCTCTTAGCTCTTCCCAGGGAAACATGCCTTAACTTAAAGGTATATTATCCCAGTCATTTACTTGGACAAGAATTGACCTGGATGTTTTCAGATAGACTCCCTCCTCTAAACAACATCCTGATGTTGCTTAGAGAACCAATGAGTCAAATTTATGCATTGTCTCTTTCTTTGATCTCTACTTTTGTGTGTGGTTAACCTTAACCATTTGATGGCTTAGCCTTTACATCATATTGTTAATGGTGTGTTTAATGTCTAAAAATATCAATATAATTCCTGTTTGCTAACACATGGATAGAATCACTTTTAAAAATATAGCATGGAAAAAACAGCCAGAAGTATGTGCTACTATTAAATGCTAACAATAGGAAGAAGAGATGTGGATTCAGAAATAGATATATAGAACAGCAGATGAACGAAATTCCTGAGAAGAATAAGAAATAGAAAGAGATCTGGAAAAAAAGTACAAAACTGAGTAAAACTCCATAAGAAGTCCAAAATAAAGATATAACTAATATATACCAATAACAATTTTGACCCTGAACATCAATGAGAAGTGATTATATAATGTGGATTATATGAGAAGAATGTGATTATATAATAGGCAAGAAAGATGGAGATATCATTTAGATTATGCCAGAGGACTAGCTAATCCAAATCCCTGTTCTATCAAGCCAAATTCAGACGCTGCAGGATGGTAGCTAAACCAGAATGCCTGTACATGACAGTGACAATATTGCCAGAAAGAGACTCTTGGAAATGAAAAAGAAAGAAAGGAGATCTGGGACCTTAAAAAGTATCAGCAAATGACTGTGTATTCCACTTGAGATCAAAACAGTTGTTGTACAAAAAGTTTGATAAAATCTCTACAACAATGGAGATAAGGCAAATGGCTTTCTTGGACCCCTTAGAAAAATGGAACAAACAAGAATAGTAAACAGGATCCTCACCCTCTAGCAGAAGAGGAAGACACAAATCCCATTGGCGAAAGAAGTTCAAGAAGATCTATGAAATTTTGGGATCAAGGAAGAAGATTTTGGAAATAGTGTAATATCCAGAAAGAGGATTGCAGAGGTGAAAGATCAGTCCAAAGAGAAACCAAGAGGGTATTCTTGAATGAAGAATGAGCAAGAGTGAGCCAGAGAATGAAAGAAAACCAATTAAGGAGGAAGGAAAATAAATTGTTAAAATGAAGAAAGTTGTGTAATCGCAGCTCATGGCTGACTGAAATGAAAATTTAAAAAAATGATAGTGGATTAATGTCTGCTTTTGTCCCTGAAGCAAATTCTTCTGTCACCCACTTCCCACCAGTAAATTGTGGCATGATGGAAGAAGGCATTTAGCCAACATGCGATTAATGAAGAAATATTAATTTTTTAATGATATGATGCAAGTGCAAGACTAAAGATTGAGATCAACAATTGGTGTAACAATATAGAGGTAAAGAAAAAACATTTTTTTATTTTAAGACTTAAGTTACCTATTTCAACTGACCATTCTTTTATATTTATTCATAGAAAATATAAAAATGCTGCTTAAGAATAGTGCCAACTAACATATGGAATATAAGTCAAGTCGGTTCCCTCTACAAATTTACTCATGCGAATTCCTTCCAAATACTGCCTTCTTAATGATTCCAAGATTTCCTGAGATCTGTGGCCAACTTCTGCAACAGTAAGTTTCTTTTCCTTTTCTGCCATATCTTCACTTCACTACCTTAGTAAGAGTAACTAATTTATTGTGTCTGTATCTATGGGAACATTAATATTGTGACTAAAATTAAATTTTTAAATTTTAATCTATAAATTCATGGTGTTATATAGTATTTCTTGCTACTAATATGATCAGCTAATGGTTGAAAATGAATTTTAAGGCAATTGATAATAAGATTCCTTGACTTAATATCAACATCTCACTCCCTCAAAATATTAAGGGTATTTGACCCTGAGATAGAGAGAGAGAGATTGTTCTCTTGATAAATTTAAATATTCACTTAAAAAATTTTACTGCAAAAACCCCTGTATTCAATTGATGAATTTTATCTTCTCTGCAAGGAAAAACCTGTATGAGTAATGCAGAATTTGTGTGGTACTTTGACTACTAGTTTAATTGTGCATATGTACTGATTTTAAATGCTATTCATGTGTTGTGTACTTTATAGGCTATTTATGTGATAAGAGCAGAAGCCCTTTCCTAAGTGTATATGACAAATTGTTGAGTACTTATACCTCAAATTTATTATGACATTTGACTAAACTATGCAACATTGTATTTGCCTTCAGTGAATGAAGAATTATTATTATTATCTAGTCCAATGTTTATAGGCTCAGATGATTGATTGATTGATTGATTTTGTAAATATAAATGTAAAATATACAACTGATAAGAAAAATTGATTAAACGCCCTGAACAACTTTAGATATTATTTTATTTGCCTCCCTTAATTTACTAAGTTTAGAGGCTAACCCATGATTATAATTTTTTAATGCCACTTCTGGGAATTTGTTAATAGATCCAGTTTTATCTCTGGCCTCTGAAATAGGATTAAAAGCCAGGTGAGTGACAGTTTAAACAAAAATTCTGAAAATCATGAATTGGACATATTGTGAAAAACCAACTTTAAAAGCTCTAGAAGCAGAGGATATAATGCAGGGTGCCAAGGTCCACATCAAGAATTTCTTCCAAGGAGAGAACAGGTCAACAGGGTATCCAGGGTAAACATCTCTTCCAGAAGAGCCTTTGCCACTGTAAGCCTGGTGGTGTGCTTTACCCTGGACTTAATCCCTAAATAAGCTGATTTGCTTATATAAATGCATGAGCCTGGGGTTAATTCCTGCAACTAACATGAAAAAGGTTGTTATACAAAAAATAAGTTAAAGCAGACAACATCAGAACCATGTGCTTCAAGGAAGAATTCAGTCCAAAAGTGAAGGTTTATAGCACCTTAAAATCCCTTTTTAGAAGCCACCTAAATTTGCATAATTTTAAATGCAAGGTAGTGGATGATGGTGGCAAATTGATAATGCAGGGTAAGCAGAAAATAATTTATCGAATATTGTATTGGAACCCCCATTTGTGTGTAACCCTTGTATTGTGGAAGCCCATGATTTTTGCTGCTACCATGCGTGGGAGAGAAGCAAGGAAAGTAGGTATTTTCCTCTAGCCTGGTTGAGTGCCTCGCAGGTAGTGGACCCTTATAATCCGGGACGACCTTTATTTCCTTCTCAGCACGGGTGGCCCAACAATAGGGCACTTTTCAAAAAAACTTAATTGGTGATTAAAATTAGAAATAAATTTTTTTAATTCAAATTTAAATAGTTTTTTCTTGATAAGGATAAGAATTACATTTTCCTGATCGATTTGATACCAAACAGTAAAGAAATACGACTTTGAATTTTGACCTTATTGCTCGGCATAAATTTAGCAGCATCAAAACTGTCACCAAACCAATTATTGAGTGCATATCAATGGGGTCGGCAAGTTGAGGTAGGGTAAATAAAGTTTATCCTGGACATAATATGATTAGAGCCATGGTGAAGATACATCAAAAGTTTCACAAAATAGCTAAATCACTGTGCAAGTGCTTCATAAAAAAACAAACGCACACCAACAGAACTCATAGGAAACTAAATAAAAAACCTAGAGGGTGAGTGAGAAGAATAATTGGAAAACCCAGGTAAAGGGACGAGATAATAAAGCTCTGTGCCTCAAATGGTCATTGTTATTAACCGAGGATGGAAGACTCATTCACCAAAGAATGAACAGGGAAGACCAATGCTTTCCACACCCCTTCTGAGGATGATGGACACTGGCCAGATGAAATAGATTCCCAGGACTATAAGGATCTAATAAAATTATTTTCATCGTGAAAACACCAGCAACCTCTCAACTGCAATCATGTCAGCAAACCAGAAATATTGCTAAGACTCTTTCATTGCCACTCATAAATTGTATTGGTGACCAGCATTTATTATCCAAATTTATCTGGACAAGCAAATCTATAATCCATTACCTATATGCTATTACAAAAGTTAAATCCAACAACCCATCGTGACAGATGAGTTCAATTCCAGACATGGTATTGGCAGGGTAGTTTCAAAGTGGGTGACTGATGGGTGTACTTGATTTACCTTATTTGTGCTAACATCAGGCTCCGACGAGTCACTCTCAGTATCCATGAGGAGGTGTTGGGATTCCCTCCACGTCGATTCTTCCCCATCTCTCTCTCCTCGTCTAAGTGTCAAACCTTGCCAGTACTCTCTATGGACGAGCAAGCACTCGTCAAATGTGGTTTATTATCTGCCAAATAAACTAATCCACATCAAAGATGGACTTTAGTGACACTGTTATATAAAGAGCTATCAGACAGTGACTTACCTGATATCCCTAGAATCACAGCTTCAAAAAAACTCGGGACCTCTGCCATTTCTGGAGAAATCATATGATTTCACCTTAAATTCATCCCTCAACCTAAGGCCGGATATGTTGGCCGAATGTTAAATGTCTTCAGTTTTAATCACTCCCAACATGTCATCCGTCCTGAACTTGACCAGATAGAACTTTCCTCCAGATTTTCTGGTACCCACAGCAAACTAGTTTTAAAACTTGGCATGTTTGCTGCAACGGTGAGTTTTTAAGATCGTGATTGGCACGCTTATCACAAAATGGTTATGGAAGCGCTCCCTTCCATATAAGCTTTGCTCCCTATGGACCTAAGGACCAAATCTCACATACTCATTCTATCGAAACATGAATATTTATATCTCTATATTCATGGACCGAATTACCAATTTCAAATGTCAATGTAAAGTATAACTTTGTTCGTCAGCTCTACAATAGAAGAATTATAAATGCTGAACATGTATGTTCAGAAGATCAAGTCGCAGATGTCTTCACCAAAGGCCTACCAGCTCCCAGGTTCATCGCATTGAGAAGCTCATTGGGTTTACTTTAATTTACTTTTGAATTGTTGTCACAAGTTTAATTATTTCTGGGAGAGAAAGTTTGAGTTTAAGTCAAATTAATTTTTGAGTTATGTCAAATCTAAAATCATTAAATTGAGGAGGGGTGTTGAGATTTCAATTAAACATTTTATATTTTGAACTTGTTGCTTCCAGCACCTCAAATGATTTTAAACACAACTATGAGTTGTTTAATCTGCTTTATGAAAAACTTGTTGTTGCCGTTTTGCCTTGAGAATATCTGACTGAAATAAACTCAAGCTAAAACTTTTAGAGTCGGTGAGGAAGTTCTTTTAGTCTGTAAAGGACATAATAATCTATAAATATTGACTTCAGATTTTAAATAAATTTCTGTCAGGGTAAACCACCACAAGAAGTTGAGCAATGAAAATGATACTTTCCCTGCGGGGATTCAACATTCCCCACAGATCCCTGCGGGGAAATTTCCCTGCAGGAATTTGGAAAAAAAAACTAGAGAGCAGCAAAGAAATGATGCTTCGAGTCTTGAGTGGGATGTGAAAGGGGAATATGGTAGAAATCAGTGGCATAATTTGGGAGTGGCAAGGGGTGGCAGTTGCCACCCCACAACTGTCCAACCCAGTATTTGGCCACCCCAGAATTTTGAAGTAAAAAGCTCAATAATTTACAAACAAGGCCTACCCTGTTAAAAAGCTGAAACTACGCCCATGGTAGTAATATATAATGTGGAGGGGGTGGTCATTGAATGCATGTCGACAGGTTTGGGAGGGGGAGAGGTGGAGGGATGAGGGGGCAATCTTTCGCCTGGCATACCTTTCCAATTACTTTTTTTGCTGATGCACGAATATTTCTATAAGTGATTACAGGTTGGTTGTTTTCTCGTTTACAGCATCTCAGAATTCTTGAAATTATACCTTTCACATTCATGCTGTATGGTATGCAACCATGATACACAAGTTGTATACAACGTGTATAATTTACACAATTTTTGTAAAATTCATGCAATGTATACATTTTGTGTACATTCTTTATACAAAATATATACATTATATACAATGTATACATTGATATAAACACTATACAAATGTGTACAAAATGTTTACACTCCATAGAACCTGTATAAAATTTTACACAATTTTTTCACTGGGGCAGTCAATATCATTAGCAGATTTTACCATTGGTTCCCAATGATTTTGGATTCTGCTACTATTGGCAGTGGACATCATTGGCTCATATAACATTGGTTCCCAATGATGTTGGATAATGCTGTCGTTAGCGGTAAAAATAATTGGCTGATATTATCATTGGTTGCTAATAATGCTGGGTAATGTTATCATTGGCAGCTTACCTCATTAGCTGTGATAATCATTCAGTTGGCAATGATATTTTTCCATGCTGAGTTGTACGTTTAAATAACTTAATAATGTAGCAATTTTTTTAAACATCTCTATATTTGATAATATTTTTTGCAAACAGCACTCGATCAACAAGCAAATACAATCTCAATGACTAGTTTCTTTCAAGTAGATTAACGAGAGGGAAACAACAATATTTTGGGGATCAGTAGGGCAGAATGTTAAAACTCATTTCCTACCAATCATACATGGATATAGAGTCACGCATTCATTTGTTTTGCACAGGACAGTTGCAAAGGCATCAGAGGATATATGTAATTGTCTATTTCCAGCTAATGATTCCCCTGTGGCTATAAATTTTGAAACCCATCAAAATACAAATTGACCTTTGCTCTACTTCCGCTGTTGTGACCCTCATTGCATGAGTTATACTTATGAAAGTGTCAACTCCAGTTTGCACAACACTATTTACTCTCTTTATCAAATGCTGGTAACCTTCCACATGATGCAGGACATTTTTATAGATAAATCTTTGATAAAAACAAATACGTCCAGTATTTAATATATCAGTGTTAATCAAATTTTCTACTACATTCTGCTGGATTACTGTTAATGAACCTAAGTCTGGGACACCTAAGAATATGAAATCTTCATTTTCTCGGAAAACATGCTTATCTGCATTACCACATGCCAAAGACAGCATTTTTCATGCACTGAGGGACACGATTGTCTCTAGAGACATCAGATAATTTCTCACTAAATCCTTGAAGTCTGACATAGTTCTTACAAATTTGTGATGGAACTGCCTGAGAGGATCTGAACATATGTGCTAGCATGCCATTGTAATGTTCATAAGAAAAAGTGGATGAACCCCATAAAATACCAAAATCTTTTACACTTTTAGGAATATGAAGCAATACATTTATATTAAATTTCATAAGTTCAGGTGTTTCATAAATTTCTTCTATAGTCAAAACATATTTTCTCAAAGCTGCTCTTCCTTTCTCAAACTGTTCCTCTGAAATTTTGTCTCGAAGGAGGCAAGACATGCTGTAAACAAGGAGAAACCATTGGTTTAAATACCTGGGAGGAAAATCAATTGCTTTCAAACATAGCAGAGAATAATGCAGTAAAAAATTTTTCCACTCATGCCCTCTCCAAAGTTTCATACTATGCAGTGAGCGAGGAGTTCTAGTAATTTATCACATTGCAAATACAGAAAATGATAACTTTATGTACAACAAAAAATTATTCAATAGAATAAAAATCATTTTTTAATAAATGGCCTTTCAACCTCCTCTTAAAAGTTTCTTGTTTGTCTTTCAAGTCCTTTATCTCTTTCGGCAGAGAATCCACCAGGTTTTTCCCATATACATCAGGACACTTTTGCCTTAATGAAGTTCTATTGTATTCATAAAATAAATTGTTCTAGTTTCTTGTATCATGGTGATGTACTGTTCAGTTTTATTGTGTTGGTCTGCTATTATAACTTGTGAAATTCAGATTTTTATCTTTAGTTGTAATTTAATAGGAATACTATAATGTATTTTACACAAATATGTAAATGCCTTAAAGGTCGAAATTTATTATTAATTCTGCAGTTAACGGATGTGGATACACGAATTTTATAGTAAGGATAAGGACAGCAAGGTAAGGATGGTATTGTTGCCCAGGTTGATCACGTTTGTTTTTAAGTGTGATCTCTCTGAGAATCTCAAGATGATGCCTGAAATGGTCCAAGGTCATGGAACATCCCGGGGATGCCCCGCCGGGACGTCCCGTGGATGTCCTGCCTGGACGTCCCTTGGATGTCATTGGGACGTTGCGGGAGCACCCAGGGACGTCTAGGTATCGTCCCAGCGGAACGTCCCTGTGCTGTGTGGGATAGTGTTGCCCATATTTGCATGGAAACATTAGAAAAAGTGGCAATTAAAAATGGATTTATGTTCTCTCCTGTACTCTTTCATTACGTTTGATTAATTTAGTGCGAAAGTAGGTATTATATTTTTATATTATTCAATGATTAGCTTATTTTCCTTGTAAAAGTATTATATTACTATTATCAAAAATAATTTTCTTTATGACCTACAACCCCTACAAGATACATTTACATATTTTACATGGTTTATATGAATGATATATGAATCGAAACATGTTGCTCGGCAGTGGATACAATTCCTTGAGATTAATTTCAATTTATAGTTTCTTTAAAGCTCGTTAGTTAAAAATGTATTACCTCCCTGCGTAATCAAACTTAACGCGCTAACATGACGTCACGGCGAAGAAGATTCAGAAAAAGCACGAAAATGTGAATGCGCATATCGCGTGTGGCGTTGTATGGCGGTTAGGTGCACGGACTATAAAGATGTCTAACACGGAGTAGGATATCCTACTCCGTGATTTCTATCGTCCACGGACTATAAAGATATCGATTTCGATCGATATATAGATTTCTATTATCCTTGGTTAGGTGGGTCGGGTTGTATGCGAACGTAGGTATTTGGATTGCGAGTTAATTGTTATGACTGGTACCTTACAACAACATTTTCGTTTCACTTTCAATTCACAGTGGTTTTTGAATGGACTACACACGAATGGCGCATTGCACTGATGTAAACTCTGCTGGACACAGATGGTTTTGGCAGAATTATGAAGCCTGTATGCAGTGGCAAGAACGACATAAAGTTGCATATTGGAGATCCAAGGCACTTGCGTTGGAGTATGAAAGAGATGCTCTTCTACATTATGCACTTCGCTCTCAGGGAGCGAAAGTAAGTCACGTCGTAAGTTTCACCCTATGTCTCAGTGTTGTCCAAGTTGTATCAGACTTCTCAGTTTAAAATTGACATAAATTCCTAAATGCTATTTTCCGAAATCTTGCTGGGAATTCATGAGGTAAAGGCTGCGTGTACTATTCCCTCCAACTCATTTAATTCCTCTTCAATAGTTACTCAGCCTTGAATGAAGTAGTTGCTCATTTATCAATTAATCCATTAATCTCACCCTAACTTTCAAGTCTGTACTACAGTTTTTTATTTGCCTTATTTGCAAGTAGTAGTTTTTAGTTAATGTAAATTTATTATTACGATAATGTAGAGGAGTGTATACCACTCGCGACGTGTTAGAGGTTCGGGATGAGAAAGTAAGAGGTAAATGTCTTTTGGAAGACACAAGATGATGTATATGAAAATCTAATGTAACCAGTAAAAGAAAAATCTCCAATAAGCGTAATTAATTTATTATACAACTTAATATTTAATTATTTTGTATAACCAGTATTATTTTTTAGGAAATCTCCGCTTCCGTCACAAACTTTTCAAACATTTTTTACAACCCTTTCCACTTAGCGTATCGCCGCGAAATTTGTGTCACACAACCTAGAAATTTGCCAGTATCTTGTGATAGTATAATTTTGGGGGAATAACCAATCTACGAGTAAAAGAAAGTTTTCACCTTTAGGTGAGGTTTTTCCCGGCCGCCATTGCACTGTTTCCACCTTAGACCGCACGGTGGCGCGGTGGCTGAGTTGTCTATCCACACTGATCTTTCCCTTTCCATGTTATTCCTAACCGCGCAATATGACGTCGCTTGAAGGCAGGTAGAAACTTGTATTTGCTAGAAAAAAATCTCACTCGACATGGTTGCTGATTAGAAGGGTAGAAAAAGGAGGTATGTAGAAACTTATATTTTCTAGAAAAAATCTCCCTCGAGATGGTTGATGATTAGAAAGGTAGAAAAAGGAGGTGTAGGAATGTAGAAACGTGTATTTTCTAGAAAAAAATCTCCCTCGAGACGGTTGGTGAATGGAAGGGTAGAAAAAGGAGGTGTAGGAATGTGGAAACGTTTATTTTCTATAAAAAATCTCCCTCGATACGGTTGGTGATTAGAAAGGTAAAATAAGGTGGTGTAGGAATGTAGAAACGTGTGTTTTCTAGAAAAAAGTCTCACTGGAGACGGTTGGTGATTAGAAGGGTAGGAAAAGGAGGTGTAGGCGTGTAGAGACGTATATTTGCTATAAAATAATCTCCCTCGAGACAGTTGGTGATTTGAAGGGGAAATGTAGAACCTGGAGCCATGTAAACACTTATATTTTCTCTGAAAAATCCCTCTGGAGATGGTTGGAGAATAGGAGAAAGCGCCTTAGATGACGTGGGAAAATGGCAAAAAGGACATAGAAAACGCCAAAGAGTGGATTGAAAAATTGCAGAAAAAGGCCTAATGCAGGTGAAGGAGAAGTTGGAAATGGAGAAAAGCGACTTCAAAAGTGACAAAAATGGCATTAACAGCTTTCAACATGGGCATTTTGAGGTCACGTACCATCTCACCCCAGCACCTCTTTGTCACTCCACAGCGCCTGTAACCTTGTCTGGTTGGGAAATAATAGTCATATTTTAATGACGTTATAGTCACTGGTACTCTTAAAAACATGAATTTGAAATCCAGGAACACTCCAAAATGCCCTTTCCGTCACTTTCAACCTTCCAAAAACCAAGAAAACGATTTCTTTAATTGTCGTAAATGCCTTTTTCAGTACAAAATATCCCCATTAAGGGCCTGTGTACAGTCCCACCCCAGCACCCGTTTCACTCCACAGGGCCTGTAACCTTGTCAGCTGGGGAAATAAAGGGCATATTGTAGAGGTGAAGTTAGATAGATCCCTCTGTCGGAGCTTCAGCGAAACTGGAAAAATGGCCATGAGAAAATTCGGCCTGGGCCAGGAATCAAACCACGGACCTTCGGTTTGCCGGACCAACGAGCAGACCACTACGCTATCCAGGCTTCCTAATTTCCATGGCAATTTTGGTGGATACAAGGCAACTAGATCTTAGGCCCTTGCAGTTCATCAAAGATGGCATCGCAAGGGAGAAGAGGACTTCAAAGAAGCCACAACCAAGAGTCGGTATCCTTTTAAGTTCAAGTTACAAAAATTCACCCGCCATGTTAGAATATTTTCAAATGGCTAAGCATGGTATAAGTGCTGGTGAAGGATTCTGACTCTTGGTTGTGACTTCTTTGAAGTCCTCTTCTCCCTTGTGTTGCCATCTTTGATGGACCGCAAGGGCCTAAGATCTAGTTGCCTTGTATCCACCAAAATTGCCATGGGAATTAGGAAGCCAGGATAGCATAGTGGTCTGGCAAACCATAGGTCCGTGGTTCGATTCCCGGTCCAGGCAAAAATTTTCTCATGGCAATTTCTTCAAAAAACTTCACCTGCCATGTTTAAATATTTTGGAAAAATAGTGTTGGAAAAGTCGGAAAATGACTAAAATTGGTCATTTTCGAACGTGAATATCTCAAAACCTGTGGTTTATGAACTTCCCTGTAAAATTTATTTTGTACTGTGATTCTTTAAGAATAAAACTATGTGACAGTCATCCTGAAAATCACCAATTTCTCGGAATAAGTGTTTTAAAGGTGTGTGACAGAAGCGAAGATTTACCATGCAATTCATAAATGTATCACTGGCAAAGAAAAGAAATGGGACTTTGTGTGTATTGTGAACTGTATAAAAGATCAGCAGCCTCCCTTAACCATCAAGCAAAGTCTCTCACGTAATTTCTTCCCTGAAAATGAGTGACTTGCAGTTAATGCTTGTTTTTAAAATGTCAGATAAAGAGTGAATGGGAATTTACAAATGATGTATTTTTAATATCTATTCAAAAGTCTGGCATTTAGGTTTGAGCTTCCTGATGCTTTAATTTGTGAAATATACATTTTTTCCTGACTTACACATTTTTATTTCACAATGTAATAATTTCAGGATGCTCCCCATGGTCCCATGAACACTGGTAGTTCCTCACTTGAAGATATTAAAGTGAAGAAAAGGTGGCATAATTCACGTAAAAGAGGCATATCTCACCGAGAGAAATATAGGAAAAGGTTTAGAGCACATGCAAGATATGAAAATACATCCCAGAACTGTGAAAGCGGCACAAGTTTTCCTTCAACAGAGGAACCAGTGGGCAAAGATCTGGAGAATGAATCTAATGCTGATTCAGTGGTAGATGCTGAATTTATAGAGTTTTTCAAACAATCCATGAAACACAAAATTGAGCTCAGTGAGTCCATTTTTCCATAGATGTTTTTATGAAGGGTTGGCATACTACTCATCTAATTGCTTTTTTCAGGGGCAAGAAGGAAAGCCTCAGAAGAAAGTGACTGTAAGTAAAGTTTCTCTCTTTTATGTATAGTTTTTTTATGAAAGATGTGGGTTATCTTCAAGGATTCATGTGGTTGTAACTGTCCTTGTGCTCAAATGAGAATCATTAATTGAGTCTAGTCATCATTGCTCACAATGCCATGTAAAAAGTTATGGCCTTTGAATTATCATATTTTCCCCGTATACGCCTAAAAATTTATCCCTATCTATTATCAGGAGAAGTGGTTAAAAATTTATATGTACACTAACTTCACTACCACTAATTTTTTTTGGTGTTATTTGTAGCCACTGATTCCTCCAGCATGAAAAAGTCTCTGTCAGTGAGGAGTGAAGAAATGAGATCGCTATACGGCAAAAATTCAGCGATGATTCAAGGAATGGAAACTGCTATGCAGCTTGCCTTTGAAAGGAATTGTGAAATTCTTAATCCTGTTTTGTGGCCAATACTGCCATTAAAAATGTAATCACGGTAATATTATTTAAGTCGATGAAGGTATGATCGGCCTCAATGCTTCATGAGTTACATATTTTTATTTAACCTCTTAAATGTAAATAATAATTTTTTTATTTAATGAATAAATGAATCTATAAAATGCTATTTATTGCATCATCATCAGCAGTCAGCAATCCTTAGGTTGGTTTTTCTGCAGCTCTCCAATCCGCTTATCTCTCCGCCAACCGCTTTTTTGAAAACTACCATTATTATCTGGTAGTTTTTAATATTCTGAAATTTATAGCTATTAAAGGATTTTATATGAAAGCCAGTAGCTATAGCAAGGGGTTAATGGCATTTGAACCATTACTATTGCTATATTAATGTATTAGAAGTAAAGAATACTGACGAATTAAACTAATACGTCAGCCCACATGCAATTCGGCGTTCTATTGTTTGGTATGAGAAATTTTTGTTCAAACCATTGAAACGATTGCCCCAAAAGTACTCCACAAGTGAGATGTACGTGCCTTAATCTACAATTAAGATTGTATGAAATATATAGACTTAAAATAATGTTTGGATTGTAGCGGTATGAAAAATATCTGAGACATAGATGGATATTACCAAAAATTACAGTAATTTTCAGGGGCTTCAATAAATTACGTAAAATACCATGGTAATTTACAAAAATTACCACGGCAATTTCCAGAATGGCCTATCTCTATCCATAACCTGCTTGCATGGGCATAGCCAGTAGGGGAGAAAGGGCAACCTTCCCCATGTGCGAGACATTACATTCCAAGTCTGCTATAAAGAGCCAGACAAGATGGATACAGGTGGGAGTCCTCCCCAACCTAACCTTGGTTTTCTTAAGATAAATTTTTAGGTAACATTTCTTCACAGTTTGGTTCTTATTGTTCAGTATTTTCATCATATATCTTCCTTTTTCCCTGCGAGAATTGCTATGCCTAATAAGCTTAGTGTGCTGAATTTTCTCCGTAGCATTCTTGTGCAGTAAGTCCTTGATTCACATCATTTCCATTCACATTGATTCAATGTTATGACCATGCTAGCAAGCGCTGTCAGCAATTTTTCCAAGCTTAATGAAAATTAAATGGGACGTATCTTCATGCGTTTGCATTTTTTTAAATAATTTAGACACATATATCCTATCTTATTTAGCTATTTAAATTTGTTTCTGAATGAAGGCCAAAAACGATTTTGGAAATTAATGACTGAGTAAATAATTAAATTGAGGTGGTCACACATATCTGGTTCCAATTAACGTAATTTCCATTTACATTACGATTCTTCTGCATGTACCTACGATGTAAATTGAGGACACTGTATTTAGTTTTCCCCTTAGCTTTAGTTAAAATGAATGCCTCAAGTAGGCATCTGATGACTGTTGTATGAGTATGCAAATATGGCTAAGTCAATCAAACACCTTGTATGCAATTTAACCACTTATGTGCTGCAAGGAGATATTGGACTTAGTTATATTCTGTTAATATCCCCATATTAATATGACACATCACATAGTTATAGCCTTTATGCCTCATCTACTCTGACTGCTTAAGTGCTCATTTCTGTTAAGTGCACCATATAGACACCATTTCACTACTTAACAAAAGTACAACTTAAATATAGAATCCTCTCAAGTGGACGCAGGGACCCGTTTTAGTGAACTTGGATGGCATCGGTAATGTTCCATTGAGGTGGTTGAGGCCTAGTTGTCTATAGGTCAAGGATTTCTGTTTGAGGCTTTCGCAGCGCTGGATTGCAGTTCTCTCCATTGTTTTTCGGGATAGCTGCGTCAAGTTTTATTCAGATGACGTTTCGTGGCCTATGCTGGCCACATCTTCATGGCATCAGGTCTGAGTGCCGACAGATGGAAATGGCCCTGTATATATACCATCCTCAGGTTGGCCTACCAGTGGCGCGACCAATCAGCATCGAGGACCCCGATTTTGGTGCGCTTTTGCGTATGAGTCTCTTCCAAGCGGTGTTCAGTCTATGCCCATCATCTCTATTGAAATTGTCTGCTAATTTTTCAATTTCAATAGCCTCCCGGATGATGCGAGGGAAATAATACTTTTCTTTGGTTAGGACTTTTGCTTTATCAATCATAATCTGATGCCCGGGATTAGTGAACGCATGTTCTGCCACTGCTGATTGTTAGCAATGCTTATTTTTGAGAGCCCTGCGGTGTTCGTTCAGTCGGACGGAGATGGCTCTCTTAGTTTGCCCGACGTATATCTGGCCGAAGCTGCAGGGAATCTCGTACACTCCTAGTCTTCCTAGCTGTAAAGACAGAATCCCTGACTTGCAATATGAAGGAGTGTACGAGATTCCCTGCAGCTTCGGCCAGATATACGTCGGGCAAACTAAGAGAGCCATCTCCGTCCGACTGAACGAACACCGCAGGGCTCTCAAAAATAAGCATTGCGAACAATCAGCAGTGGCAGAACATGCGTTCACTAATCCCGGGCATCAGATTATGATTGATAAAGCAAAAGTCCTAACCAAAGAAAAGTATTATTTCCCTCGCATCATCCGGGAGGCTATTGAAATTGAAAAATTAGCAGACAATTTCAATAGAGATGATGGGCATAGACTGAACACCGCTTGGAAGAGACTCATATGCAAAAGCGTGCCAAAATCGGGGACCTCGACGCTGATTGGTCACGCCACTGGTAGGCCAACCTGAGGATGGTATATATACAGGGCCATTTCCATCTGTCGGCACTCAGACCTGATCTGAAGATGTGGCCAGCATAGGCCACGAAACGTCATCTGAATAAAACTTGATGCAGCTATCCCGAAAAACAATGGAGAGAACTATAGGTCAAGGATTTTCGTTAATCTTAATACTATACTTGTGTTTACTTCCTTTTCATAAGGAGTTGCATTATTGTGAGTGTATTTGTCTGTTTCATGCAGTAGTATGTGTCTATAAATCACCAAAATAAACTCCAGCACAATGCAAAGTTATTTCCATAAACACTAGATAGTACTAAGGTAGATTTTATATCTCTATGTTGATGCTCACCTCTATTTAAGTTAACTCGACCGAAGTACAGCTGTAGTGTAGATGAGGCATTAGTCTGGGGGTGAATTTTGCCAATATTCCTGGCATTTCATGTTCGACTCCTCAATCCTGGTTTTCATTCAATCAAATTAAATTTTTCTTGTATGCAAGTTAACCACTCATGTGCTGTAAGGAGATATTGGACTTAGTTATATTCTGTTGATATCCCCATATTAATATGACACATCACATAGTTATAGCCTTTATGCCTCATCTACTCTGAGTGCTTAAGTGTTAAAAAGCAAAAAAAAAAAAATAATAAAACAATGCAAGAAGCAAAAAAGACTCTATAGTCTTTCACATCTTATTTATTTATTTTCACTGCCCGGAATACAGCACATTAGGCCATTTTACGTCGGGTGAACAACAGTAACAACGGACGAGACACAGACACCCATGTCCTGGGCAGATAATATTCTACCCAGGCGGGACTCGAACCCGCGACCCTCGGGTTAGCAGGCGAGGACTTTACCCCGCTGCCACCGGGGCCGACTTCACTCATTCTACCTGGAATCGTTTTGAGTTCCATAATTGACTTCAGTGTCCCATCTTTGGTGAAAGCTACTTTTTTCCCTGTTTACATTTTAACCCTAAACCCACTCTTTCCCCTTACTCAGTAGCTTCTGTAATTTTTTACAATGCCCTCTCCACAGCATTTCTTTCACCCTATTGTTGTCTCTGCAGTGTTATTTATTTCCTTGTCTCTCTCCAGGTACTTTGACATTACTGTTTTCCCTCATCTTTTTACAACACTCATATTCAGGAGTAGAATGAAGGGGAAACTGGGAAATAGGAACCATGGGGAATCAAATGAGCTGAATGTGGGGAAGATTGGAGGGATGAAGGTACCTAACCAATCATAGCATCAAAAGATTGATGATTAAGATATTTTTTTTCTAATTAGTGTCTTCATTTTAAGGTTGGGTGTTGATAAGTCAGATCAGCTGAATGTGTAGAAATAATGCAGACAGCCACAATGAGGGATATGTCTCACGTTGAGCAGTTACACGTTCAATTCACTTCTATTCCTATATGGTCAAATTTCCTTTAATAAAAGATGAAGAACCTTTTTTGTGTGCCATTTATTTTTAATCAAACATGTTATTAGAAGCATCTAAATATATTAGATCATTGATAAAAACAAAGTGCTTATAGTTCTAACCCCAAGTAAGCCTCTGCGCTGTGGCTGATACCATAACAATCCCCCCTCTATTAATCCTGACATGTGTCTGCTGTGTTAAAACAAATCTTGCAAATTTTCTTACCAATGCCTCTTACAACCATTACTCCACCCTTTCAGGAAAGGGTGGAGAAAATTTCATCACCCTTCTCCACCTTATTGTAATCTGTTGAGTCAGTACTCAAGTGCTCTGTCTCGCTAAGGGGTCCAACAAGCTCCCTCTGTACCATTTTACAAAATTCATGTTTCTCCAGGAATACAACTTGAAAATACAAAAGACGAAGAATAATATCCTAGTATGGCAAGGAGAAATACTGAATGCGGAAGTCACTCTGAGAAAGAGAAATCGGAGTTAGTGGATTCCTTCACCTATCTTGGGAGTACCATTACATGGGACGTTATGGTCTCCTCTCATGGTCATCCTTGTTTCAGACCTTGCCTTCTACTGTAGTAGATCCCAATTAAGAAGTTTTAATAGGGTCAGAAGTTATGAGATTTCATAACTGAGAAAGCTTTATATCAGGGAACATGTGAACATTTATATCATATGGTATGTTAATTATGAGGATATATATATAACAAACTAACGATTTTGTCTCCTTTGAACAAAAACTTCATCATACAGTGTATTGAGTCAATAGCAGGAGGAAAAGAAGGAATCCTGTGTTATTTTTTTGTAAACCTTTTCCTTGAAGCTACTGAAAATGACTCGCCTGACATTGAATACCTATATTTTTTTGCTTCGCTGCTCTTTCTTGTATGTTGAGATGACATTTCTGGTATTCTTGTACTCCTGTATTATCAGCTAATCCTCTTTGCCTGTATCACTCTGCTTATATTCCTTATAGTGTTACTCTTATTTTCCAGTCAATTTCCCCATTAATCATTCTTTCCAATGTCACTAAGTTAACTTTTATTAGTATAAATGATGAAGACACCAGGGAGATGCTTTCTCTTAACCATTTCTCTACGTAACAACATCTTGAGTCTATAAATACTGTTGCCATGACTCAGTAGGCTACATAAAACATATGCCCGAGAGAGAGAATCGAGCCTCGATGTTTATCTTAGTTTCTACATTACGCGGGTTCAACTTCCTGACACAAACAATATCCTATTTCTAACACTTCCCCTTGTCAGGTATTGTACCAAGTCAAGTGGCAAAAAATACAAACAAAAACAACACTTATCATCTAAACAAATAACACTTTTCGTCAAAAGAAGGACATTTCACTAAAAAAGATATCAAGAGGTAATACTTAGATCAAAAGATAAGATCTTGAAATCCACTACAAACCTATTTTACATAGTAAATCTCTTGTTTTTGGTCCTGACAATATTTTAGCGAATATATCTGCTAAATTTTCATTTGACTTAACATATTCTAGATTTATATCATCAGACAAAACTTCCTCCCTTAAAACAAGATATCTGATGTCAATGTGCTTAGTTTTATCAGATACAATCTTGTTACTTGCAACCCACATAGCACCTTGATTGTCAACACATAGATTAACTGGTTTTGGAATCAGTGTCTTGGCTTAGTTCACTTAAAAAATAACTCATTCACATAAAAAATAACACATCAGATTATTTCCTTTGATGCCTCATGCATTGCTATATATATTGATATATATTCAGCTTCAACAGTTGAACTGGCTACTGTCCTCTGCTTCCTGCTCACCCAAGATATTGGTCCACCAGCTAGGATCACAACAAAACCACTCACACTCTTTCAGTCCACCGAATCATTGGCCCAGTCTGCGTGAGCAAATAATTTTACAGGTTCACCCATTTTTTCATACTTTATACCCAGTTTACTTGTACCTTTTATATCTTAGCAAATGCGTCACACCATCCCAATGACTCTTACAAGGTTTGTTGCATTTCTGACTTAACTTACACACAGAAAAGTCTAGTACTGTTCGCTAGGTATAGCAAACTACCCATCATCCTTCTGTAGATGTATTCATCGAACCCCTCAATTGCTTCCCCTGTCCCTCCAACTTCTGAAGGTGTGGAGCAATTCCTCGCATCTGTCATTTTATAGTCCCACAACAATCTTTCCACGTATGCCTCTTGGTCAATTTTAAGTTTACCAGGAGCCTTTAAAGTCCCTCTCATCGGCAAAAAATGTTTAGCACTGCCTAAGTATTTCATATCCAAAAGTGCTGACTGTTCTCTTTTGAAAGTCTCGAGCCTACATGCATTTCCTACTGCTATTAAATCATCAACATATATGCCTACAATCAGTCCATCAGAACTATACACACATGGCTCACTAATACATTGGATCAGTCCTAAGCTCTTCAAGTGACTATCTGTGCATGTATTCCAATTTCTGCCTGATCGATGGAGTCCACATAAGCTTATTTTCAATTTGCAGACATAATCCTGAGTACCTTGAATTCGGTTTTCAAAAAAATCTGGCTGTTCTACAAATACCTCATCACTAATAGGACTTTTAAGATATGCAGAATTCACATCAAAGTGTTGGATGCTCCATCCATTTTCAACAGCTATAGCGAGAATTATTCTGAGTGACCTCATTCTAAGCACAGGACTATATGTCTCCAGAAAATCAACTCCACATATTTGGCTAAACCCTTGGGCAACAAGCCTAGCTTTGTATTTCTCAACTTTTCCATCTTCATTTCTTTTGATTTTGTACACCCATTTTGTTCCTATCACGTTTCTTCCTGCAGGTCTTTTCACTATGTCCCAGGTATCATTTTCATGCATATTTTTCATCTCTTCTTGCATAGCCTTGTACCACTTGTGCATTCGACCCTGCTAAAGCTTCCCCTGCAGATCTTGGTTCCTCATCTGAAGACTCAAGAAGAAGAAGTATTTTACCTGGTTACACCATTTGCATTGTTCCTTTGGTATAGCTATTCTCTCTGACCTCCTTGGAATGAACTGATTCCTTTCCGGACGTCCTAAATGATGTTCTTCTGCAGGTTCATGTCTTTGATTCGACTCTTCAAGTAGATCCATTTCCTCCGGGATTTCAGCATGTTCATATTCATAAATATCATATTCCCTATCATTTGAGTACAGATCAGTCTCTTCTTTGCTTCTTATACCTTAATCATCCAAGTCTATTTTCTTATAAGGAAAAATATCTTCATTGAAAATTACATCTCGGCTTATCATTATTTTTCTTGTCACTCTTCTTGAACACCTAGAAAAACACATCTCTCAGCCCTTGGCTCCAGTTTTTGGGTTTTAGGCATAACTTTTGCCCATGCTTGCCACCAAAATACCTTCATGTAGCACAGGTCTCTCTCACTTATGTCTCTCCCAGACCATACCTCAATAGATATCTTGCTATCCAATGCCGACGGTGGACAATGGTTTCTGATGTAACTCGCTGTATTCAGTGCCTCAGCCCAGAAATGATGTGGTAGGCCAGATTCTGTCAGCATGCATCTCACCATTTTGAACAAAGTGAGATTCAGTCTCTCTGCCTTTCTGTTCTGCTGGGGGGTGTACGGCACTGTGAAGCTATGCCTGATGCCTTTCCTTTTCAGGAAAGATTTAAAGCTCTCTCCGGTATACTCCCCACCATTACCACTGAGAAATTCTTTGATTTTTCTTTTTCTGGTTTCCTACTCTGGATTTGCATTCCTTGAATTTATTCAAAATTTCCACCTTTCGTGCAACAATTTCTACCCTTACATGGTTGCTATAATCGTCTGTGAATGTAACATAGTATTTTCCTCCTCCAAGAGATGTAGGAAAAATCAGTCCTCCAACATCAGAATGAATTAGTTCTAGCACCTGACTACTTCTGTTTTCTGTCCTTTGGGTAAACTTCTTCCTTCTGAATTTCCCTTGCACATAAACGTCACATTCGCTGCTCACTTTTGTTTCCACTTCAGCTTCCTTTGCTCTTAGTACTGGTATCTTCCGCAGAATTTGTTTACCACAGTGACCAAAACGCCTAGGCCACAAGTCCAAGGATGCATTACTCGCTCTCTCTCTTCAACTTCGGTTTCACTTCCTGGCTCTAATTTAAGTTCGGTACACGCAGACTCAGCTTCACCCTCATGATCACCGTTTAATGTATGCACATAATACAGTGTCCCATTGATTGTGTGTCATTTTTGACCTGTAGTTTTAGGCACTATATTTCATGCCATATGGATGAATTTTGGTACCTGGGTAGAAAAAGGTTGTAAATTTTGTTGAGTATTAGCAAAATTTTATAAATTTGACCTTTTGACCCCAGAAATAAGGTCCAACCAAAAATCCAAATTTTGTCTTATGGGCTTTCAATGTTAAATTATTCAAAATACAAAAAGGCAGAATTATTTTGTGCAACTTTCAATCATTAGGTTTTTGGGCACGAAAAACACATAAAAAGAGCTTTCGAGTTCAAAAATGCAACTGTGACCCCTGAAAGACCACAGTCAAGGTGACAGGAGTGACAAAAAGTGAATCGCCCCTACAAACCAGTGGAATCACAGGTTTAATTAGGTGCCAAGGTCGACGGTAAGGTCTTCAGATCCCTCTTGTCATCCCTTGACCTTCGAGGGCTACTCAGGGGTCAAAGGTCACAAGGGTAACAAAAATGAATCGAGGCCACAAACGAATCGAATCATAGGTTTAAAGAGGTGCCAAGGTCAATGGTAAGGTCTTCAGGTCACACTTGTCATTCCTTGACCTTAAAGGGTTACTCAGGGGTCAAAGGTCACAGGGGGGGGGGACAAAAAATGAATTGGGCCTACAAACAAACAACAACCAACAGATATAAGATTATGCTGAAAGCCTGGTACATGCAAAACATTTTTTAATCTAATATCCCAAAACTGCACTCATCAGTCATTTGGAGCAATGATATTCCTTTGCCTTTCACTTCAGATTTGTCACCATTTGCTTCATCTACTTGTCCTTCACTCATTACCTTTTGCAGCAGTTCAATTGATGGATAGACATAGTTTGTAGCCCCACAATTCAGCATCCACGCATTTTTGTTGTGCACAAAGCTTTAAACGTTACCTCCTCATTTGCTGTTGCCAGTAATGCTTCTTTACCTCTTTATAGTATCCTTTTGATTCTCCTTTCCTTACGTGTTTCGTCTCTTCTTTGATCTGGTCTCTTGGGCTTCTCACAGTATTTTGCTATGTGGCCTCAACCTCCACAATTGAAGCAATGGAAAGTTCTATCATATGGCTCTTGTTTCTGCTCTTGATTTCTAAAAGGATCCCTTTTATCTTCACTATACCATCTTCTCTGTTGACCCAACTTAGCAGAGTGTGCCCTTGAAACCTCCTCATTTCTCCATTTTGCTTTTCCTCTAAAAGTAATGCTGATTTCACTTTTCCCGTCGTCAGATTTTCTTTGTTTTCGAGTCCTCTAACTAATCCCTCGTATTTGTCTAATGGCAGTCCTATTAGGAAGAACATGGCTATTTGATCATCATTAAAGGTCACGCCTCCTTTTGCAATCTTTCGGTGCAGCTGTTGAATTTTCGCTGTATACTCCGTCATTGAGATGTTTTCAGTTTTCTCAACATTCACAATTTCCTTCTGGTGTATTATCGTGTGCAGGTGGCTGTATGTACCATGGATCTCTTCTAAGGCTTTCCAAGCTTCTTTTGCTTGCGAACAATCTCTGATGTCTTCTAAATATGAAGACTTCACATGCTGGATGATGTAGTTCAGCACCTTCCTGTTAAACCGATCTTGTTCTTGATTCAGTGTTTCCACCGTCTCATACCCTGGGTCCACAGCACACCAACAGTTTGTTTACTATGTTTCATCTCCTGAGAATGCTGCATTTTGATATGAAACTTTTTTCCTGTATATGTCGCACTGAAATGGGGCTGTCTTTTCTCATGTCATGAAATTCATTTTCCATAATGTTCTCCATTTGATTTGCAAGGAATTCATTGAATGACATTGGAGAAATATTTTCATTAGGATTTATTGATTAATGATGGGCTTAATCATGAATACAGTTTCATGTTGTGGTCATGTAGGGTTTATCTTATGTTTTTTGGGGTTCCAGCACCTCACTCGATTTGGTGGACTATATATTTTGCCAGCTATCATGTTGGCTTCATCAGGTTCAGTGACAAGTGGACAGAAAGCACTGCCTTATATGGGATGGTTTTCCTACCTTTAATTAGGTCCCATATCGTGGATTGGTCTGCCAGGGTCTTCTTGTGCAAGTGAGGACACAAATCTCTTTTTCGAGAAGACCCCTGCCGACCAGCTCAAGACATAGGGTTAAAAAGGGGTGGGAAGTATAATGTGGTATCTCCTAGCCACCCCTATCACTAGGCCTGACGAATCCTTCTGGATAGTTGGCTAAACATAGTCCATCTAATGGAACAATGCATTGGAAAACCAGTAGATCATAAGAGTTTAATTATCATTCACATTTAGAAGGAAAATGAGTGCCATTTCTTGTTAAGTACCTACGGGGTGAAGAAGGAATGGTGGTTTCATTTGAAATACATGTTGGTCATAGGTGGGTGTGGGTGTTCCAGTGGTTTCGCGTAACTTCTGTCATCTGTTCAGTTCCATACTAGTTATTGCTTGTGATTTTTCCTTCATCTCTTTTTCCCTCTTGCTTCTGAGAGGTCTCTGCCTCTATATCTTTCATTAACCCATTAAAGACCTCATCTTGTCATACTTTCAGCCTATTTATGGTTTTACCCGAGATCATGGATTCAGTATCTTCTTACACAGTGGTCTGAATTCAGGATTCCCAATCCTAGCTTTTCATGCTGAATGTGGCGGAGATTGTCCATCAGGATCCTGTTCGCTACCTGGATGCTTTGTGGAGTGTTAATTCTTCAAGGTTTGGTATTCCATCCACCAGATGGAGGGTTTAATTGGTTTAATCGTTTAATTTTGGCCCCTTGGTGCCTTTCGTTATGAGGATGACATGACTTTGTGATGATGCTGGGTTTCTCTGCACCTTTATATAGTGCCCCTTCTCATCCTAAATGGGACTGAAATGTCAGTAATTAATAGCATCCTAAAATGATCAAACAACCATCCTAAGGTCATTCTGTTTCTGTTGAGCATAGATTTCTGTGACCCATTTCTTATCTCATCCTTAAGTTAGGAGCTTTCTACGTGTCTTACCAAAAGTTTGTGCCTTTCTACTGACCTAAGTCTTCGTTTTCTGGCAACTTTCTTCTCATTTTTAATAATATTAATTTAACTCAGTTCTTGGTTCTGGAAAGTATTCTAAGTGTATATACAGCCATTAATTAAAAAAACAATCATTGGAACTTAATCAGATTACCCGCCTAGTTTCTTAACTGGTGAACACTTCTTTCCATTTTTAGTAACATTAATGTTAACTTAGTTCTGGAAAACAGTATTTCAGAAATAGCAATTCTCCGCAACGGCGGGATGCGATAGAAGTTAGGATACAAAACACTATTACGCCTCGTACCAAAGTATCGTGCTCGTACGGTGTCCGCTAAACCACTCGGGTAGGTGAGAAAGTAATCCTCCATTTGTACACCAATGATCCTAAAAGTGTTCATCGAGTACAGATAAAAAACTGGTCAGACCACTGGAGACATGTTTATCATAAACTTGGCCAGACAAGATAAGCTTAAAGTGGTAAAGAATTGGCAGAACTACATCGTACAATACCTACATTCCATCTACATCTTCGAATGTTTTTCCCAACCGTGATTAATACAAGTCTCACCCATTCTGCAACGGACGATTTAATACTTGATTTTGAAGAGATGATAATTATCCGAGATGCTAATGCCATAGAAAAGCACGTAACCTGTCAACCCTGACTCAGATAGCTAAAAAACATATATCATGTAGTTTCCATAGTCATCTCGCAAGATTCATCGCAACAGAACCCTTTCGCCAGAAGTACCGCTTTCAAATTCGACGGTGAAAATTCCCGACGCTTGCGGCGCAAGGACGTATTTGTTTATATTTTCGAAGAGATCGTTAAACCATATTTACCCGGTATACTTATTTTAACTAAATGAATCGATAAAAACAACTTTAATTTATTTTCATTGTGATGACTGGGGCGAGTGATTCCGCCAAAACTTTAACTAGACGATAAATTAATCCGACGTTAGTGTCGGCATTGATTAGCGTGGTAGTTCAGATGAGCTATCGTAGTAACTTTGTTGTAGGGCACTGTGTCATTAAGGGCCCTGGATAAAATATATAATGAATTTCTGTGTAAATATTTGGGAGAAGGTTCAATATATATTGTGTAATAATTCGCCGTAGTATTGTTGACAATTTATTTTAATATTAGTGAATATTAGGGTTGAGGTAATGGACATGGCGACTCGTGATGGTAAGAATATAATGTTAATTTATCTCTAGGGAAGTAATACTTCATTTTATGGATGCATTCGTGTTGGTATTTGATTTAACTGGCATCTATGTCATCGGCGTCTCTCCTTTTTGGAAGTTGAGGCATCGTAAACATTCAGTCGACTGTTTTTCATCGTCGGTGTTTACGTATATTTTTTAGTATTATTTTCATTTTTGGGTGACTTGGAAGTCAATGGGTCCGTGTATTTGTTTTTATGGCAAATATTTTAATCTTTTATCGTTCAAAAGACTGAATGGGAGATCTTTTCATCAAGGAATGAGTTTCATTTTTGTTGTGACATAAGTAGCATATTTTTGTTCAAATCTCTTCCTCTGGATGTGAAGAGGGAATTACTTGGGGGGCATTTGCTATCGTTTGTGTACGGTAGCGGGTTTTTCGCGTGAAAGCAGTGATTAAATGAGATGAAATAAATTTCAGACCTGGGACTAGTGTGGATTGGAGACGATCTGTTGCAGAGTGATACTAACGAAATGATGTTGAATCAGTTAAATCCTCAAGCTGGAAGTCATTTCTTTTTTGATAGCCCCGCAATGGAAGAAATGAGGCCAAGGGATCATCTGGTGAGTCGATGTGTTGTATTTTTTGCCGGAATTCAATTATGTTTATTATATATTCTCAATGATTAACATCAATTCCCCAGTTATTGTGTGGAGGAGTTATTTTTTTGAAAAACATATTGTCAATGATGACGTGTGGATTATGCTGCTGAAGATTTTAATATACATGTAAACATTTTATACAGGATGTTGACAGCTACATGATGCTAGATGAGTATGATTCTTACGATGAACCTCCTGTCAAATATATGACATCTGCGGCTACCCAGACTGTGCAACCATCTAAGAAAATCAAACCAGTTGAACATCCCGGTTTAAAGCTAAAAACTCCGATTGCCTATCAGCGTGATTCTGACTTGAGTGTAATACCAATTCAGAAAGATGGAATGGGTAAGTCCCTGTTTTCTGCATAATCGTGATAAGTATTGTCATACACGTTTCTCAATCGTTTTTGATTCATTCTTATCAGCATTATATGATTTTTTGAGGCCAACTTCCTTGAAACCAGTTTGTTTGACGTTTCTGTAAAAAAATTGTGTGAAGTTTGTGAAATAGCTTTGGAGCGAATTGGAATACATGATATTGAATGTTCACTCCAGTAGCAAAGACGAAGGAAAAATCTAAAATTTCTTAGTAAAACCTCCTATTCCCTAATGCTCGTGTTAGATTAATTTACAACAATGTAAGTAATTCCTGTTCAATATCAAGGTAATAATATTTTGTTGTATTTATTGCACCAATCGTTGTCTGAGTTTGTAACAGCTCTGTGTTTTGGTCTCTTGAAACTATTTAAAACATTCAGTGGAATTTTAAAAGTAATTTAAAGTTTTTTGGCCATGTTTACAAAAGTAAAATCCTTAATATTGGATGCGTAAAAGACTAAGGATCCTGCCTTATTAATGACTCCAATTTAGTTTGATACAATTCAAATGTATCATTGTGTCATTCCCTAGTTCTTTACTATTTTAGGTGAAATTTGTGTAAACTAAACACTACTATGTAGGCCTGTGGCTACAAATGAATGAAATCTCCTTAGAAATATTTTTTGTTAGTTGGAAAGTTATTTTGTGACGTAGAATTATTTTTCAGGTGCAAGTTCACATGAGTACACTTAATGAATTGAGAATAGTTAATTTTCTGAATAATTTCCTGGGGACTGCTTAAGTGATGCATATACTCACAAACTCATGAATGCATGTCCTTCCAAGAAATTCATTGTGCAAACAACACTTTTCATGTGTATGTTCATTGAGTTGCTTGTCATACTAATCTTTTATTTATGAAAATTATGAGGAAGTACTGAGTTAAATTTCACAAAGTTTTTTTACTTCTCTTTGGCTGAGATTCAATGAAATTTGAAAAAAGTTATTGCCTAGGAAACTACATGTATTTGTCAGGTCTCAGTGTTATTCCACACCTTGCTGAATTCAAGTTGTGAGTGCAAAGTCATTTCACTGTTTCCTAATGAGCAGAAAGTAATTTTTTTTCACTAACATCACCTCAAGTGGAGAGAGCAGTTTCTGACATTTTTGCTAAAGTTGCTTCTCTACATGCACAAACTTATTTCTAATTTGCAAGCACAATTATCAATTCCATAATTCAGTTATGATATATGTACTTCATATGTTTGCACCAGTGCTTACTCATTATTTCTCCATCAGTAACTATGTCTTTGATCCAACAGGAGAATAGTTCTTGACTAGGGAATATCGGAACATTTCTGGAAGTTTATTTAGTGTTATACAGTAACCAAGTGTGTCAAATTATTTGTCAACAATTCTAACCTAAAGCATCAGCCCAGATAGTGATCTATAAATTTCTGCAGTAGGTTAAAGTCTCGAAATAAAGTCCAGCAAACATGTTGCATTTTTCCTACAAGATCATTTCTCAAGTTCCAATTAGAGATGGCCCATTCTGGAAGTTACTAAGTTAATTTTCATAAATTACTGTGGTATTTTTCGTAATTTATGGTAATGCAGTATTTTGGTAGTATGGTATTTTGGTAATATGGTGAATTACCATAATTTATGGTAATATTCACCTACGTTTCAGAGATTTTTCTTACTCATATATTCCAAGTATAATCATCTAAGCCAAATCTATATATATTTCATACAGACTTCATTGTGGTATTTGTTTTTATATGTTCTTTATTGTAATGTATTGATGTAGCAATTATTATGGTTTAAATATCTCTAATCTTTTACTATTGCTATTGGCCTTCCTATTAAAGTCTTCATAAGCTACCAGTCACTGAATAGAAAAAAATACTGTAAAATTATGGTATTTTAAAAAATTACCATAATTTACCACAGTAATTTTCCTTAAATGAGAATTATGGTAATTTACCCATCTCTAGTTCTAATAAATCCTTGTATTCAAATAACTTCTTAAGAACCTCGCAAATAGAGCGATAAGTGCAAAATCAAATCCTTGAAAGTTGAACTTTATCAAAACAAATATTTCTTAAATAACATTCCCAAAAATAAATTATTGTAAATTAAGGTGCCATAAAAAAGCTGATTGTTCCTTCCTGAAGATATCCTTGTCCTCACGTTACTGAACATATTATTAAGTCAGCACTGATGTCTAAATGGAACAAAAATGCATTTTGATATTTTTTACAAATTAGGGAGTACCAATTTCTTTTCTCCTGAAACTTCATTGGGTCTTTGTTCCTCCAAAGAAGATTCTGTTTAGGTATAGTGTCACCTCTTGTGGTTCTACGTCAGAGACATGAGAGAATGTACCTGGTGAATCATATGGGGCAATATTTTCATCGCTTGACAATATTCCTGATTCATTGGCTGCTCTTTCACCTGCTGATGTTAATGGGGAACCACTTCTGCTTTGTTTCCCATCCACATCCTCTTTTAGGATCTTCACTACCATGCAAGGGAGGGCAGAAGGAGAAAAGTGATTTTTTCATTTTACTCCAAGATTGTCTCCATTTCTCACTCAGTGTCCCCTTGTTGATCATTCAGCCTTCTCCCACTTCACTCTCGGTCATTAAGCATATGGTGCAAAAATCTTCTTTTTTGACTCTGCCTGGTTCCATCAAAATTTTCCATCCAGTCTCCTCGTCCATTGACCCAGTCCAAGGCTTCTTCTTTCCTCCACCCTTATTCCTTAAGATCTTTGTTTACTTTTTCTCTCCATCTCAGCTTTGGTCTACATCTTTTCCTCTTCCCTGCCACACTGAATTTTGCAATCCTCTCCCCAGCATAATATTCATCTTTTTGAACATGCCAAAACCATCTCAGTGAAAATTTTTCTTTTTTTATCAAAACCTTTACTGTTCATCTGATATCATCATTTTTACTTCTATCCATTCTCATGATTCCAGTCATCCATCTCAACTTTTGCATTTCAGCCATGTCTATGCACCATACAGAATTGCAGTTTTACTATATTCTTATAGATCTTGCCTTTCATCTTATAGTTCACCTTTTTGTCACACAGTACTCCATTTATCTTTCTCCAGTTCTTCCGTCCAACTTGGATTCTATGCTATGTTTCTGCCTTGAGCCTCCATCTCTCTTTACTATCGAACCAAGGTAATTAAACTTCATCACTGCTGGTAAAATTTCTTCTTGAAGCTTCACACTAAGTCTGTCCCCACTATTAAAATCCGTATAGTCCGTCTTATGGCCACTTTACATGGTACATTTTATTGCACAAACAAATGTATCATAGATTGAACAAGAAAATGAATGGAATTACAGCAGGTTCTATTTCCAGTTCAGCAATTCAGACAATCATACAATTTGCTGCTTTACACTGTACAATTTTCCTCATGAAAGTGTTCATACATTCATTTTTACAATAAAATGTACCATGTTATGAGGCCCTTAGACCTGCTAATCCTCATTCCTCTGTACTCAGACATCTTCCAATTTCCTAGTTTTTCGTCCAGTTTTTCTGTTTTACAGATCTCGATGTCATCAGAAAACAGCATACTCCATGGTGCCTAATTTTTTAAATCTCTGACTATTACATCCATGTCTGGTTTGAAGAGGTAAGGGCTTAGGCCTGATCCCTGATCTAGACCACCTCTGTTAGGATACTCTTCAGACAGACCAATAATGCCCCAAACCTGAGTCATTGCTCCTAAGTACATCTCTTTCACTAGTCTCACAAACTTTTTTGGGGCTCCCATCTCTCTCATTTACCCCCAAACCTCTTGTCTGGGCACTCTAGCATACACCTTTTCAAGATCAATGAAGATCATGTGCTATTCCACATATATTTCTGTAAGTGTTTCCATCATCTGTTGTCTTAATGCAAATACAGCATTAATCGTGCCTTTCCCTGGCATAAAACCAGACTGTTCTTTACTGTCTTCTGCTTCTTAACTCTTCTTTCTACAAATCTCTCCCAGATCTTCTTGCTATTTGACATCAACCTTATTCTTTGATAGTTACCCTTCCCTTCTTTTATTGGCACAAGAATGTATTTCCTCTCTTCACCTGGTATCTCCTCCTCATACTGCCTTATCTTTCTCATTAGATTCCACAAGATGCCAATGCCCTCCTCACATAAATTTTTCAATACCTCTACAGGAATTTATCTGTTCCTGCTACCTTATCATTTTTTATTTGTCTTAGTGATTGTTTTGTCTCACTTGACCGTGGGATTTTCTTCATTCAGCATTTTTTCAAATTACCCTTTCCATCATTCATATATCTTTTTGTGATCCCGTGAAAATACTCCCCTCTCATTCCCCATTTGCTTTATTGATGTAAAATGCTTATAAGTATATACTGTCCCTCGCTTAAGCAATTCTTAAAATTTCCCCAGCCTCATCATTCCTTTCAATGCCTCATATGTTTCTCGTACAGCCTCAGCTTTAGCCTTTGCCACTGCCGTCTTGGCATTCTTATTTGCGAATTTATAAACCTCCTTGTCTTCATGGCTGCCTCTCCCATCCCTCTTCTTTTTTCTTTTATTCTATTTAAAAGTGTACCTCTTTGTTCCTCCACTGTATCACTCTAACCTCTGGAGGTCCTTTCCCCAATGTTTTTTCTAACATCTCCTCATTGCTTTCCTTAGTAATTTAACTATTTAGATTCCTCCATTCTTGCACATTCTCATGTAGCTGTAAATAATTCGTTACCCTATCTTTTAATTCCTTTCTGAGAGGTTCCTCTTTCAACTTCCACCATTTTTTTCTCTGCACCGTTATCTGAAGCCGCTGCACCTCCTCTTCAACTTTCAGAATTATATCCACAGTTGTTAGTTTGTGCTGTGCAGCCATGCCTATTCCGTTAATCGTCTTGCAGTTTTTCACTTCTTTCAGGTGATTTCTTCTATTCAATGCTAAGTCAATCTGGCTGTATCCATTTCCCCTTTTATACATCACAAGTTGACGAACTTTCATCACAAAGTAGGTATTTGTAATGACTCGATCAAATGCTACTGCATGTTGTATTATTCTTTCACCCTCCTATTGCTAGCACTGATATTCCATCCCCTGTGCAGTCTTTCATCTTCTTTCTTCCTCCTACCCACATGCCCATTCAAGTCACCACTCAATATGACTCTTTCATCTTCTGGTAACTCCAATATCACCTGATTGAGATCTCTCCAAAATAATGTCTCTATCGTCTTTAGCACATCCTACCTGAGGGGCATATACTACACTAACCATCACCCCTTTGATCTCTAACTTGATACATTCCTATTGCTAAACCTATGTGCTCCACACACTTCATTTTTCTAGTCCTCTTGTACTACAGTACCCACCTAGTTTCTTCTGCTCCCATCTGCTCTACTGTAGAACAGCTTGTATCTTTCCGCTAGCTGCTTTGCCTTATTTCTTTTCCATCTTGTCTCCTGCGGACACAGTATCTATACTTGCCTCCTCTCCATCAAGTCTACTACCTATCTGCTTTTCCCATTCAATGTCCCAATGTTCAGGGATCTAAAGTTAGCAATCGTTGCATACCTTGTTGTATTCGTAACTTTCTGTGAATACTGTCTGAAACTTTACGTAATTAGATATTTACATACAGGATCACATCTGATTAATACTGAGCATCTGGGGTTGGTCATCCTACTCTACATGAATTTACTTAATCAACTGCGTCCAACCCTGTGGGCCAAATAAGCTTGGGTAAACTGACCGTTGCAGTTCAATCAAGTGTGGAATTACTAGAACAGGTTTGAGTAAGATAAATGAGAGGAATATATCAGCACACCATTCTCTATTAGGAAGCCCTTGTTGCACATTTGGAACTCCTTAGGCTCTCCTAGAAAATTAGTTGTCCTCTCTTAAAAATCCAGTTTCTCATCTTCTTACCGGCCGAATATTTCTCTTGCCATCTATTGATTTTGTTAATGCCCAATTCATCATTCATGACCGTAAAAACTGGTTCTTTTGCCCCTTCTTCTATCTGAATGGGGACTTCCCTTTCAAGTAATTCCATCTTCTCCATTTCTAGTTTATCTGTAATGTATCTTGAAGGACTATCAGCTGCTTGATTGCTTGAGCCAGGGACATGGCATATGTCAAAATCAAAGTCTGTCTACAATAAGTTCCTGTATCAATTTAGATTTTGTACCAGAGACACTCCGTAACTGATGTATCTGTACATAGTTGAAATTTTCTATCTTCCAAGTATCCCCTCAATTAGCATACTGCCCATACCACTGATAGTGCCTCCTTTTCTGCAGTACACTAACACTTTTCTGCAGTGGACAGCTTATGGCAAGCATATTCAGTGATAGCTTTTCTTCCATCATTATTTTTTTGGGACAGTATTGCTCATAAACCTACATAGCTGGGATCAGCCTGTTGGCATATCTCACGCTCTGGGTGTAAGTATGCTAATTTAGAGCATTACAGATTGCCTCCTTGTTCTCACTGAATGCATTTTCTTCCTTTGATGTCCATTGAAATGTTCAGGTTCTATTTAACATGTCCATCAGAGTTGCTGCTTTATCCTCAAAATGTGGTACAAAACTGCCATACCTCCCACTTAGTCCGAGGAGTTGCATTATTCATCTCTTGCTCTGGGGTCTTTCAATTCCCTCTATAGCAGTGTGCTTTTCGGACCACCTCTTGATATCCCCTGCTGTTAAAGCATGTCCCAGATAATTCACTCTTGGTGATATGAAGTGACACTTTCAATTGGCAAGTTAGTCCATACATCTTCAGTCTAAGTAAACTTGACAAAATTCTCTAGTGAATCCTGATAGAACTTCATCCGTCAATCTCATTAAGGTTGCTGCAGCATTCTTCAAACCAAAGAGCATGACCTTGAATTGATACAATCCTCGAGGTATGGTTTAAGCTGTCATAGAATTGGATTATCCCTCCTCTTCAACCTGCCAGTATCCAGAATTATATCCAACGTGCTTCCTACCTACTTCAGGAAGGCCCAATCTTCTCTAATCCATACACAGCCTATACTCTCCACTCTTCTTCTTTGGAAGTACAATTGGGGTTTCCCAGCCTGATGATGATGGTTCTATTAATCCTTGATTTTCCATTTCTTGAGTCTGGTGTATGATGGAATTCCTTTTGTCTGGATTGATGGGTCGCTGCTTTATAGGGGTATTATCCCTACTGGACATTTTGTGCTTCACTGTAGTGGTGAAGCCTGTCTTTTTGGTAATCACCTCAGGAAAAGTTTAACAATATCTTAAGTTTCCCGCTATCTTCTTGACCTACTGGGCCCACCTGAGGACATGTTATTATTTCATATTCTGATTTTGTGACTTTCAATTTGTTACTGTTATGCCTGTCTTAAACAGTAATTTTTTCCCATAGATATCTCACTTGCTGTGTAGTCTACAATCACTATATTTCATCGTAAAATCATGGCATAGAATGATTGAGGTTATTAGATCATGTATTATATGAACTGGTAACATTATATTCAGTCTAATACATCTAGTGATAAGACATGCTTGACCTGCAACTCGATAGGTTACATCTTTTGTTGCATCCTGTATTGTTCCTACCTCACATGATTGGCTTGTTTTCAATAATTTAGCAACATCCTTATTAACGAAGGTATGACTGTCTTGGGTATCAATTTAAAATTTCTGTCATTAATTTCAACATTAACGACAGGGCGAGGATGATCAACTCTTGAGTTTTTGGTAATTTGTACAATACTACCACCTCTCTCCCAAGTATCTCTTTGCCCAATAGTGTTATTCAATTTCTGGGGGCAGGTGAAGCCCTGGGTCCCATCCCTCTCAGCCTGGAATGGTCCAGAGTCAGTTTGCCGCTATTGGGAAATTGTCCTGGAATTTTATTTTATTTATTTATTTATCTTTACTACCCCGAATACAGCACAATGGGCCAGTTTACGTCGGGTGAATAACAGTAACAACGTACGAGACACAAACACCCATGTCCTGGGCAGAAAATATTTTACCCAGGCGGGACTCGAACCCGCGACCCTCGGTTTGGCAGGCGAGGACTTTACCCCGCCGCCACCGGGAATTGCCGTATTTTCCCAGCCCGGAAGCACTTCTTCAAAGTCCCTGCAGGAATTTTATAAAGGAAAGTCCCAACTTCTGCACCTATCCTTGTTTTTGGAACATTTTCAACTTCCAGTTGTCGAATGACTTCCCACAGTTCTTCATAAGTCTTAGGTAAAGACACTTGCACTTATTTAATCATGTGATACAGTAAAACCTCATTTCTTCGAACCCGTTTAATTCGAAATACCGCGTAATTCGAAGATGTGAGCTGTCCCCGGCAAACTGTATAGGGAATTGCGTGCTAGATGGTACGGATAATTCGAAATACCGGATAACATGTAATTCGAAGTCACATTTCGCCCCGTGACTCCCGATTTTATCGGTTAATTCGAAGTCGTCCTCGGCGGCGGCGCATTTTGCTAGCTTGGAAGCGCTTTTTTCAAAGTGATTAACGTTGTCCCGCCCCTGAAAACCAACCTTTACTACATATCTATTTGTAATTAAGCTGTTCTCCCCATATCACATATCTCATGAGTAGGTAATGTTTCTCTGCAAGGGTGGTAGACCTTGAGAGTGTCTCCTTACCATACCTATATCAGGAATGGAGCTTGAGTCATACCCCTTCAAAGTCTTCTTTTCACTTTCCCCTGCGTAACACAATACCGTCGCAGCTGCAACCCTTGGTAATTTAGCCGGCCCATTTTTTCCCCGAATATCAAGTTACAAATGTCAGATAATTATAGTCAAGAGAGGAGGCTCTGCATCGCATTCGCATCCTCTTGACTTTCTCTCACGGACTGCTAGACAACTGACTTCACGGCCTCTCTCTGAACGTATCCCAAATAGCGGCATTGGCTACAAACGGGAGTAGTACCTCATACTAGACGCGACCACCTTATCAGCTCCATCGAGAAGCATCACGCCGGTCATACGGCATAGTCTTCGGATGCCCTGGCTGACGGTTTCTCTTATCCAAGCCATACCTACGTGCTTTGGCATTGCTTTGCTGAGCTAGGTCATTACCATGTAGATATGCACTACCTTGTGGACTTTCTATCAGTTTTGCATTGGCGAGTCCTAACTACAAAGTCGGAAAATCAGTCATTTTAGTTGTTAAAAAATTACTATTCCTATAGGTTACTGGATGTTCTTGCTTGAAGTTAGCGCTAACTTTAATATATGTTGACACAGTTTGATAATGTTAGATAATTCAATAATAATCAAAGTGCATGTTTAGTTCAGCTAGCTCTGTTGGGGTTGGGACTGAAGCGTGATGAAAAACGTACGGGAACTAGTGCCGTATGGTAGCTACGTTAAAAAAAAATGAATACGCAAATCATGCAGTGAAGCGCTTCACCAAAGCATTGATCAAAATTGCGGAGGCGAGGCCCATTGTCAAAATAATTCTTACAAAAGTAAAAATGATTAGATTTAAAAAGCAGCTCGCGGCGCTATTACGTATAATTGTACAGAAGGGAATACCGTCGAGTCCCTGGTCGAGGCTTAAAAAAAATGGTCCCAAGCACATATTTGGATGTCACGCATCTTGCCGAGACTACTTCTGTCAAGCTGTCGATCGGAAGTTGAAAGTTATTACCGAGGAAGAAATAGCATACCTCGAAAAAATTGATGTGGCTATTAAGCCACTTATCCGAAATTCTGGGCAGTTGACATCACACGACACCAGTAACAGTGCAGATAAAATTATGTCTTAGGCCAAATTTTATGTTTTTGACCAAATTTTTGGGCAGAAAACAAGTGAATAGGGGCAAAAGAGGATTATATCAACACAGGACTTACGGCTCTGGACTTGATTTCCAACTAGGACCCATGTGGAGATATTCAACCTGGGAAACGCTCATAGACAGAAGTCCCCACAAGCCTGTCGAATTCACTTGTCTCATAAGACTGAAACGTATAAATGCAATATAGTAGTTGCTCGCCAGACAAGATGTAAAACAACAAAAGAAGAAGACAAAAACAAGTGATGGGGCTGGTTTCGGTGTCATTTGCCAAAAATTAGACATGACATGGATGGCGAAGAATATGATTAAGGAGTAGAAAAATTCATGGAAAAATTAAAAGTGACTACAGCGTCTAGAGATGAACTGGAGAAGGACACTAAGGGCCAATGTGAGAAGGAAAGGTGGTGGGGGAACGAATTAATCGAATGACTTTATCCAACTTTGGAATAATCTGCAAAAGGCGGAGACGGCTTCTGTACGACCATAAGTTTCAGAATGAAGCAACGCAATGCGGGCAGCTTCACGAAAACAAAGCGATAAGGCAGTACGAGGAAGTCTCCGGATGTAAGGTGACTCCTTCAGGGCTGTTCATTGACCTCAAGCAATGTTTCTTTGCCGCTTCTTCGGATGGCATCACTGATGATGGGGGCATTATTGAGGTAAAATGTCCTAATTATGCAGAACAGTGACGTTGGAAAAAGCAGCGAAAAAAATTTAGTACACTTGTCTTGACGAAAGTCTGCAATTAAAAACAAACATCAATTATTACTACCAAATTGATGGCCAGCTACATGTAACTGGCGCCCCATTCTGGGACTTTGTAGTATGGACTAAGAATGATTGCAGAATTGACAGGATTTTAGGGGATGGTGACTTTGGACAAAAAAATGGTGCATAAGTAAAGTTTTTTTATAAAGAAATTCTCCTGCCGGAAATAATCGATCCTAGATAAAGTAGATCAATGGATTTACGTGAGCCGGAGTTTCCTTCAAAATAATGCACTTTTGTCCGTTTTTGTATGTAAAAAAAGATACGGAAAATAACCTACTTTCAGCTATAGACATTGTTAGTCAATCAGTGTAATTGGTCAATTTAATCAGCATTTACGAATATTGATTCCTAAGACAAGTTTGCTGCAGCACCTCACACTCGATTCTCATGTCCGCCTTCTGCCTTCTTCTGAAAGAATATATGTATCAATTGCCTAATAATTTCTGTAATGTATTTCATTACTTCCTCCTTCCTTTCCACTGTGGGGCCATATCTATTTTGAATAGATATTTGCACCCTAGTTTGAGCTGAATAACATTGCCTTTTCAGATACAAACAGTTTTTATTAACCATGGTATGCGCACCTGGTAGCTGTTTGTGCAACATGAGTTCAATTCATTATATCATATATATTAGATTATAAATAAGAGTTCTGCTAGAATAGTTTCCATTCCACGGGTTGAAGATGACGCACATTGGAACTTATCGGCAAACTTAAGCGCTGATGAATGGAGCAATGTGTACCTACTGGCGAATTGTTTGATAGCCTATCGATACAATTGTGGTATAGAAAAAGCCACGGCCGAGTTTTTGTGATCGAATTCATTCAATATATCCATGTTTTTAAAAGTGTATGCTATTTACCACAGAGAAATTTAAAATGCCCATCACAGTTTGGCGCATTAACAGAATATCAACACAAAAACAACAATCACCGGTGCCACTGACGAAGTTCTTTTGCCGGGAAGACATCCCAAGTGATGCTGTTAAATTTGGATTAAAGGCCATTAACAATGCATCTGAGCCGTATTAAGCTTAATCTTAAATATCCGTGACATTCCATATGATTTGAAGAATGTACATAATATTCCCATCCTCAAGGATGGGAATAAATCACTTGTTGAGAACTAGCGATCTATCAGCAAACATCTGTAACCTGTAAATTTATGGAAAAAAAATATTGCTAATTATTTGCGTGGGACGATAATAATTGGCTGTTTAAAACCCAAAATGCCTTACTCAAGGGGTAATCCTACGAAACTCGGCAATTTGGGATCTGTCAGTAAATATACAATTGGTTAGATAGGGTTCTAGAAGTAGATGCGGTTATACTAGTCCCAGACCTTCAGCAACGTGCCTTACGATAAACTAAAAGAAAAGATTGGGAAACTAAAAAAGGATGATATTATGGAAAGAGACCTTCTAATGGGGTAAATGTCAGTAAGTTCGTCTTGGAAACGAGCTCTCTGCCGAATTCTAATTCGACGACTGCATTTTCTACGGGAAAGTCTAAGATGATAGCGATATTACTGTTCATTGAATAACAATCAAATGATAAATAAATGGGTAGTGAACAACGAAATAGAATTAATTATTCCAAAAAGCAAATTATTCAGCTTCTCAAACGGTAGGGCACGTGCGATAAGGGAAGAATGGATAATTTTCGCTACATGGGGATATAACCAAGATGACTTCCCAAGCAGCCAAGTATTCCAAGGAAAATATTCCTTTGGAAGCGACTGAAAGGTGAGGTGTGTAAGATAACACTTAAATTGCAACTTGATACTCTGCTCTTGAAAAAAAAATGAGCCAGCTCCATGACCGAAGCTGGCAGCTGCAGTGGTGTCGGGTTCCGCTGTGGAAGGAGAGAGGAAGACTGGGTAGGGGAGGGACTCTCAAGTTCCACGCTCTGACGTAGTTCCCAATACATGCTTAGGAGATCGTGCTCACGGCCTACGACCGTCGTCCCATCTTGCGAGGGAGATTCACACTAACTCGCCGTCGTATTTAGCCTTAAGGGTCGCCAGCCTTCCCCTCTCTTACCCAAGCCCAATCGACTGTTGCCCTCCCCTCTCTCACTCTGGTGCCCCACTTCTCTCCGAACTGTCAAGGCAGATGATTGGAGGTCATAATCCTTGACGACCCTGACTGAATATTAGCCTTTGCTAATATGGTCAAAAGTGGGTCTCCATTTTTGGTTATATTGTATAATAAAAAATATTGATGAAATAGAAATAAAATTATCTTAAAAGTGGTGTATAAAGTATTGCGCTAGCATTTACATGGACCAAGATATAAATTCTCAAAGTACAGCGGCGAGTGAGGGCGTAGTTCAATCTTTGAAGTTAAAGATCTCCGTTGTTTATGAACTGCCCATGACCAAACTTGTTTCTGAGGTAAGACAAAAAACTAACGTGTCAAACTAGAAAAAAATTTTTATCTTAAAAATGGCTGTATTCTTGTTATTAAAATTTAAACAATTTAAATAAAATTTATTTTATTTACAAAACTGATAACGTATTGTTGCTTTGCATTCTTTTGCAAACAAAATAAGATGTCAACAGTATCTCTAGCTATTTTCATTTAGGAGATATAGCAAAAAGAAAAAAGGTCTAAGCGCAAAATGGTTGAAACTTAGATCGTCTCTAGATCTGCCAAAAACATTTTTTTTTGCAAAAACGCTTCTACACTTTTTCATTTAACGCCAGATGGAACCCATACAAAAATTTTGTTTCGAATCGGTGACACCAAGGGTCAACTCACTGCTGACCTGACTTGGAATGACCCTCATGTATTTTGGAAGTCAGTAACTTGCCTCCATTTTTAAGTAAGTCAGCGTTTACTCATCCTTTCCTGGGGCCTTGTTGTTACGAAATTCTTTAATGGCATTTCTGGCCTCTGCAAGCATTGGTTCTTGTATATTTTCTTCCTCTTCTTCATTCCTGATGGTTGTTTCTTCATCCTCAGTCCCCTCCTTCCCAACTGAATCCTGATTGAGCAATTCCTGAAAGTGAGAGTGAGGCCAAGGGCAACTGTTGTTGGAAAACATTTATTTTGTTTATATGATTTGTGTGGTGTATTTCTTCCTTAATTACTCTTGGGTAATGATTTTCTTCTCTTTTTATATAGCTGTGTGTGAGAAGTGTGGTGCAATGGGTGTAAGGCATGCGTTTTACACCAAGGAAAGGAGATTTTGCAGTTTGGCTTGTGCAAGAGGTGACAGTGAAAGTGGAAAGACAGAAATGCCCGTCCAAAGAACAATTGTTATACCCAAGGTCTGCTTAAATCAGGTGAGCTTGTTAAATCTCCCAGCCTCAAATATCTGAAGGATGCATGAGTCTTCTTGGACTTCCATCATGGTCAAAGGCTCCAGGGTGGCTGACGCTTCATTGCTTGGCTGGAGCACCGTCATTGGGGCAGTGGAGTGTTCACTCTATTTCCTTGGAGACTATAACTTAGTCTGATGTTAGAACATCGACCACCATGGAGCCTTTAACCTGGAGGGAAGTCTTAAGATGAATTTCTGCATCTATTACTCTGGGAAAGCCCCAGATCTTAATTTAAAGGCTATCCCAGTGATTTTTGAATTGTGTCTCGACATTATCTCGCACCTGAAACACATATTTATGTAATTATGTTTTGGACAAGAGTCTCCGTGCTGATATGGAGTGGTCCCTTACCAAAAGGCATTGGACAGTGCAGAATTTGGGAAGTGAATATCTTGTTTCCTTGTACAGTGTGGCATGGTAAATGTTGCCAATATGCTTTGATTACTCTCTGCTACTATCATGCTTAATTTGAATGAAATCATTGGGGGACAGTTCATTGAGTGTTTCTTATCAGCCCACCCCCCATTTCATGCTCACACCTCCCTCCTCCCCATAGGGTTCCATGGCACAAACATCTTTTGCTCAAAATAATTATGTACAAAAACCCCATAATGCCGTTTCTCTCCAGCTAATTTGATCATACTCCTGAATTCTGATGAACAGATTTTATTGTAGAAGGGGATGAGATTAATAAAAGAGTGGTTTACCTACTTCAAGAAACTACCTTCCTTTGAAACTTTTGACTCCCTTTGAAACCATATCCTACTCCATTTTGTTGGAAACTTATATGACCAGAAGGCCTCATAACCCCCAATATTTCGTCTTTCCCCTCAATCATCATGGGAAAATGCTATAAGATATAGGGTGATTTGTAGATGGTAAGTAGAGGAGATAGTTTTGTGTTTTAAGGAAGAAGACATTGCCCTTGGGATGCCTATGGTGACTGGTAAAAACTTCATTCCGGAGGAGATTCCGTCGATGAAAGCCGACTTATTATGAGCATTTAGAAAGTTAAAAATTATGGATAAGAGAGTGCTATTGATTTTGTAATGAGCCTGTAGTTTGTGTAGGAGGGTGTGCTGGACAGTATCAAATGCTGTAGAAAAGTATTTATTACAGACATTGGGCTGCGATCTGTTTTCAAAGGCAGAAATAATGTGATGGTGCAAAGTGTATTGATTAGTTAGTCAGGAGCCGTCAGGAAGTAGAGGTGAGGTGTAGGGAAGAGTAAGGAGGAGAATGTGATCTTGGAGAATACCTTGAAAGATATTGGAAAAAAACTGGTAGGATGGAAATAGGATGATTGTTTTCAGTTTTATCCTTTGGTCTGGATTTCAAAATAGGGTTTACATTGTTAAGTTCTCCAAAATTTTCTGAATGCTGGAAAAGTTCCAGTGAGAAGAATCTGTTGAGTATGATGAAGTTGGGGTTATAGAGTGCATCAGACAAATAATAAAGGAAAATTGAGGAAATGTCATCAGAATCGGTTGATTTACTCCAGGGGTAGGTGTGACTGATAGTTGAGAGTTTTCTGAAGAGATGTGAACATAGACGACAGAGAATGTGTGGAAATTGGGTGGACAGGGGGAGGATAGTATTTAGGGAAGAAGGGGTGAAATTGGGGGAGAAATTATTGTTGAAGACCGAATGTTTGGCATCGCTTTCATATGTCACCCCACCAGGAGATAATGTATTTGGGATACAAGGTGTTTCTTTGTTAGAGTTTATCAGGGACCAAATCTTGTAAGTTTTGATAACCTCCCCTATGGACTCATGGGTGTAGGCATTGGTGTTATATTTGAACAGTTTTCTGGCAGCAAGCTTGTTTTTTAAGTCCCAGGATCTCTTCCCTGTGAGCCTCATTGGCTTCCTCTTCAATAATCATCGAGAAAGGATGAGGTCTGCTGTGGTCGCATGGAGGTGAAGGTCGTGAAGTAGTTTGAATGCATCAGGTGACCAAAGGTTTAGAAGATCTCTATGAAGTAACGAGAGAGCGGTTCGTGGCTGGCCAGTATGCTCTCTTAAGATACCGGAGTGTTCTGGAAGTCATTTAGGGCATGGCTTTAGGTGATGCTGGGTGATGGGAAATGTTAGAGATCTCTCCAGGGATATGCAGTTGTTGTGAATATGTTTCTGCCCACTGATATGGATTGCACTTGGGTGGAGGAAAGTATAAAATTCTGCATTGCCAAATTTCTCATGGGGAAAGGGTTACGCTGATGGAGGCTGAGATCATTCATCAGGTGGTAGAGGAAGAAGACATATTGGTTGAATGGGGAATCAGATGAGGAAGAGGTTTAATTGGTGGAGAGGTCAAAATCCCCTTATGACAAGACATCATGATACAGACGGGTGTGGAAAACAGAATCAAAATCGGCCTCCAGGGACAAAGAATCACAGGCAGGTGATAGAAGCAGCCTATAAGTTTAGTTCAATGATCTCGTTTTTGGTGCAAAAAATTTCGAATTTGGTCTTTAGATCTGCCCTTTGATTAGCACGGTAATTGAAACTTATTGCCATTAATACACCGCCACTGAGGAACCATGACCCCGATCGAAGATTTGATGAGTGGTGGTGAATTCAAATTCATCTTCGAGATATGTTTCTGTAAGGGCAGTAACATTGAAGAAGAGAAGTGATATTGGGAGAGAGGACTGAAAATTTGTTATATGGACTTCTTACGTTCTGGTAATAGGCATCACAGATAGGGCCATGGTTGACGTACACAGCCAAGGAGAGTAGAACAATTGAGTGCAATGCATTTCCATGGCAGGGAATGGTGGCTGTGGTTGCCAGGTGATATCTTGAAGTCAGTGGGAAAGCAGTGGTGGAAGAATGGATGACCAGCTTAGGAGAATCCCTTCCAAAAGATTGCTAGATTTCTGCTACTTATCAGAAAAAACCTCTTGAGCTAAAATTACTACTGTTATGATGACTAAAAGCACAGAGGTCAGAATGTGTATGGTAGCACCGTTGGCCATGTTGGCCTTCCTCAACTCTTCAAACGTAATCTCTCTGCTCCCACCTTTCACTGGAGTCAAGAAGGTCTGAATGGGTTTGAAGACCTCTAAGGGCCTCTTGACCTTTCCTACAGTGACTGAAAGCGATTGCTATATAATGTTTCTTAAATGGTTTAATTCAAATTTAGAATGTGTTCTGTAATTTCTTCCCTTTTCCTGATGTGCCTAGTGGTATTAGAGATTCATTTCCAAGAGTGAGAAAATTTATATTATCTTGGTATTTTAGCCATTGTGAAGCAATTGTTGTATAGGTTGTGCTGTTTTTTTAAAACACAGATCCTTATGGTGACAAAGAATTCTTGTTCATTATTTTGGTTTGGATTAATGGTTTTTGTCAAAATCTTCCTATGATATTTGGGCCGTGGGATCTGCATGGGAAATTTTTGACATTTTTTTGGATTAGATTAGTTCAGGTCCATATTTTCATGCACCTGTATTATTCCTTGCTCTGTCTGATAACAGTAACTTGTTTCTGTGTCCATTAGCCGGTTGAGCATAATGTACCCAAATCACCACCAAGTCCAGTGTTGGTCAAGAAAGAAGAAATCCCAGTGACCCCTGTGCCTGTTCCTGAAACTCCTATCACTCCAGCTAGAGCCAGAAGAAAAACTTCAGTGTCCCCCTATCAGGACTTAGATGAAGAACAGGAATTGTCACCACCATTGGGGAAAAGGGGAAGATCATCCGAGTTAGCTAACACATATGAATGGAAGAATCAGCTTTCAGAGAGTGGTTTTATTGCAGCTCCGGTTTCATGTTTTAAACATGTAAGTATGAGTATGAAGATCATGAAATATTGGTAAAAATGAAAAAATTTACCTCGGAAGATACTTGTTGAAATAGAATCTCTCTAAGTTACTAGGTTGTTGGAACCATGGAATTAGAATTTTAATTTGATTTTGATCCTCACATGGTGAAAATATTCTAAAATATTCTTCAAAATTATCATGTGATGCAAATGCACTGTTTTTACCTTATTCTTTCTCTAAATGGATCTAGTTCGGTCTCTGTATTGAAATTTAAAAATTATTAAGTTCATGTTCTATCTCATCAATCTCAAGGCGTATCAAGTTTAAAATTTTTTTCTGTGCACGTTTCTGTGTTCTATCTCTTAATACACCAAATTCTGTCTTGTTTTGATTTAAAATCATTTTTTCAAACTGGCACTACATAATGACTTTAAGTGGGTGGCAACATTCTGAAAAATAAGATGAAGCCTATTCTCTGGAGTCACTTCATCTATTGGCAATTGCTATTATTTGACCCCTCTGAATCAATGCATTATCTGTGTTAGAAGTTGTGATCAGAGTGTGCCTAAGTACTGAAAAATTAAAATCAACATCCTCACATTGGTGAAAATGTACCATTTTAACTTTTTTATTTTAGTCCTTTGGGCCAATATTGCCACTTTTAGGAGTAGTAGCAATCTTGAAGATACTTTGTGGTGGATTGCCATGTGTGATAATTATATGTATTTAGTATTGGAAGATAAGTATGTAAGTGGAGTATTAAGTCCAAATACTAAAATTCTCTCATTGGGTTTTATGCAATATCATATTTTATTTACACAATTTTAAGATAGGATACTATCAGAGAACAGTTAAAACAGTTAGTTGGTATAACTAGAATGCTTGGGTGTATTGAAATTAAAAGTATTAATACACAGAAGTAACTGAAATCATGTGCTGTAATTTTATGTTGATTGGGTTATTATTGGCACTGACTATGGTCTCAATCTACTCTCTTCTATAGGCTCCCAGTTCTGACTGTTGGGACAGTATTATTGTTGGCATGAAGGTAGAAGTGGAGAACACGGATGGAGATGAGTTCTCTGAATCATTTCCTGACTCATTCTGGGTTGCTACTGTATTAAAGATTTCTGGTAAGAACTTGTATTTAGAATTAACATTCTTTTCTCGTCATTTATCTATGATCTATTGCTCTCAATTGTTTTCCACTTAGCATATATTATCTGAGTTAGCAGTATCTCTATGTAGAAATGCATTTGGTTAAGGATTTATTGTAAACCTTAATAAAAAATTAAATGACTCCATTTTGAATTGTTTGTATCCCCAAAATTGCCATGGTTCCATCGGCTGATTGTCAAAAAAGTTAAGGTGTTCAATGTAACCTTATGCTGGAATTGCCAAATGTCACAATATGAATTGTACTTCATGTAGTCCACACATTTTTTACAGTTTTGACAATCATTCTATTATCAATGGCCTTAATAATTTCAGTGATACTGGGGACTATGGTCAGAAATAAAAATGTATGAAGTGAAATTTTTATGTAGTGAAATAATGAAAGATTAATTCCTTTATTCAAATGTAGGTGCTACTTTTTTACCAGGGGTAGGTATGCTATCAGTAATGTGGGTGTTTTGATGTTATGCATTATTGGGGTGTTGGAAAAAAGTATGGGGAAGCCTTTCATCTTATAGTTCCAGTGTACACTTGAAAAACTCTTGTGTCGGATTACATTATCTTTCATGTAGTAATTCAGTCTTTTACTTGTCGCATTTAACTTTCATTCTTTTAGAAACCATTAGTTCCTGAAAATATTACTTTGGAAGTCGATCCTTACAAAAAATGCTGATAATCATTAAAGTAAATGAAAGGAGTTGGATTTGATACACTTGTAGTAGACTCAAGTGCATGCCAATCTATGGCATACAGCTTTAATTCAAAACTAGGACTACTTTTATACCTCCTATTACTAATTTTCTCTTTCATACTTTTCATGGAACAAAATTATCTATTCCTTATGTAAACATGCATTTTGCATTAAATGGTGTGGTGTGATATTCAATAGAAGGGGTTTGCTAAATTAATTTTGGTGTTGTGTCAAAAGGTACACTCACCATGTAACATTTTATAATTACAACTGCAAATAATGCGAGATGAGCATTAATGATGTATTTGTTTTTGAAAAACAGGTTATCAAGTTTTGTTAAGGTATGAAGGCTTTGGTCAGAATGATAGCAAGGACTTCTGGGTCAGCCTCTGTTCGTCTACTGTTCATCCAGTGGGGTGGTGTGCAGAAAGAGGAAAGCCTTTAATCCCTCCAAAGAGTAAGTTAAGTAAATAATGTTCAACGGAAGGGATAGCAAACCAACATATCTGGTTGAATTAAAAAAATATTATTTTGCCTCTATCTAGAACATATTTATTAGAGGGGTGGGAAATGTACTAGTTGAGGATTATTTGAAATCTATAAAACTGTTCCTAATATATTTGTAATAAAAATATTAAATACTCTTCTCTTAGAATTTTATATTTAAAATAGACTTCGAAATACTTTTCAAAATATGAAATACATGAAAAAAAGTACTACTCAGTTAATGAATATCTTTTTGACTAAAAAAATTGATTACTTTTTGTTACTCTAGTATTGTAAGTATTGAAAATGTGGCTATTCTCGACTCCTATTCCATCGATTCTTATTCCTAATAGCAGGTGGGATATTGATATACCAGTAGCATACGGCTATTATTAAAATTCAAGTACTGGCTGAAATAAAGTAATTAAGACAATTAAGTCACAGTTTCAGGCTTCACTTTGTGGGACAGCGACACATGAAAAGAGAACTCGCTTTGTACTTTCCACACAATTTTATTCTCTCTTTTACTTCTCACAATTTTATTCTCTCCAACCATGGGTTCGACAAAGTTATGTCATTATCAAGGTTGATAATGACATAACTTTGTCGAAACCATGGTCGGAGAGGAGAATAAAATTGTGTGGAAAGTACCAAGCGAGTTCTCTTTTCATGACAATTACGTTGCTCAAAAAGTAAATTTATTGACAAATAGCTAATAAATACTCAGCTTATTGAGGTAGATAAAAAGTACGGAGATAAGAGAACTCACTTTGTACTTTCCACACAATTATATTCTCTCTCTTTTACTTCTTCTCACAATTTTATTCTCTCCAACCATGGTTTCGACAAAGTTATGTCATTATCAAGGCTGATAATGACATAACTTTGTCGAAACCATGGTCGGAGAGGAGAATAAAATTGTGTGGAAAGTACCAAGCGAGTTCTCTTTTCATGACAATTACGTTGCTCAAAAAGTAAATTTATTGACAAATAGCTAATATATACTCAGCTTATTGAGGTAGATAAAAAGTACAAATTGATAGCCTACAGCCAAAGTTACTGAGATAAATATGATGTGATAAATGAAATTTGATTTGAATATTTATCTTTCTGGAATCGATGAAATCAGAATCGACTTTAGGGGAACGATTCTCGATAACGATTCTAATCCTGAGAGTCGGTGGAATCGAGAGTCGACATTTGGAATTGACTCATCCTTAATATTTAGCTAGCAATTCACTAATGCTATTGCTATTCCAGCTCTGTGATGAAAATAAATTTTCCATCTAATTTTGCAACCTGCTGTGCAGAGACAGTGTAGGTAGTAGTTGTCCATAGTAACAGGTGTTATAGCCCTGAAGGTGATCTATGACAGTGCTGTTTGGCTTCATCTTGAGAATAATTTCTTCTGTTATTCAATTTCAACTTATTTAAATTTTTTGCTGAAATTAAGTTTCTCAAACACTAAATTCAACTTTTCTTTATGTTTCATTAATGAGGCATTCGAGTTATATGGTGAATGCCACCTTGTTGGGTGAGGGTAGACTAACTGATATTTTAATAAACCTTGAATGACTTGGGAAGATTTTGGCATATAAGATGCATTCTATGTGGTTGAGTGCTTTATGAGAGCAGGACAGTTTATCCATTATATAGAGGCCCAAGAGTTTATTGTAATAGTAAGTCAGGATAAGAAACTGAGAAACTGGATGTCATTAAATTTATGTTTCGCTTACAAGCAGAGTATATAAATTTATATACTATGAGTTAGTTTATAAGTTAACTTACTAACTGGTCTTTTCTCTTTTTATTTTAGCCATTCATGATAAGTACAAAGACTGGAAGGAATTCTTAGTAAAAAGACTTACTGGAGCTAGAACATTGCCTTCCAATATATATAGTAAATGGCATGAAAGTCTCAAATCAAGGTTTAGGTATGTAATTTTTCAGCCAATTAGAGTGATGTCTGTTGAATTATTGTGTTGATGTTCATACATTCATTAAATTTGCTCTTTTCCTCTCTTTCAGATGCGGAATAAATTTAGAAGTAGTAGACAAAAATAGAATATCACATGTAAAAGTTGCAACTGTACGTAAAATTATAGGAAAGAGATTACATGTAAAATATTTTGATTCAGCTCCAGATGATAATGGTGAGTATGTGTTCCTAAGTTCATATATCACGCCTTTAATCATTGGTGGTAATTATTGGGACTAGAACAACAGTATCGTTTATTAGGGACTCAGAAGAGGAAAAGTAGAGGGGGAGAGATCAAGAGTGGTATTGTTTCTAGGAAAGAGCAAATCTCGAAAAAAAAAGGTAATCAGGGGAGTGCATCTGTGTGTTAAATTCGTGATAGGCTATTTGCCCCCCTGTTAGACGTTCAATGCACTGATCCCAGAGACACTGCAGTCGACGAGGGATGCAATAGTTCAAATTTGGGCAGCCAGGTAGCGCCACATGGAAATTTGAATTTCCCCGCCACCCCTGGTCGCAGCTTTCCTTTTACTCAATCCAATTTCAATTTATCCGAAATTTCACAAAATTAAACATTACCTTACACCAAAGTGAAAAGTGCTATACATTTTTGGGATCAACGAGAAAGTTCCATAGGGTTAATAATAAGACAACATTTCGGCACTCTTACATTTATTGACATCAAATCAAAAAGTCAACGCTTGACAAGGATAATCCAAAACACAACCATAATGTTGTTTTGCAATACCCTGACTAATGCTGCGATACAAATTATGTTGATACCCCATGAAACAGTATTCACCATCAGCAGTCGCTATGTTCAAAGATGATATTTTTGGCTATCTACGAGATGTGCGATGAGCCAGATGCAGAGATAACGGACAGGACTCCCACCTCATAAGTGTTCCTCACAGAGGTCAATCGCCATGAGTCTTCCTCGCAGTGAGCTGTCCCCACGGCATGCCCCAGCGACTGGCCAGCAAGGGACCGAGTTGGCGTGGGCAAAAAGGGCACACGTGCGGTTTATTGCCCTCGGTAATTCCTGGAAATGCGCTGGCAGGGTCCGCCTTGGAAGGAAAGAAACGACAAGATGGCCAATCCGAATATTTGAAATACAACACAGGATATCACTTTAAATGCACATTTGAACACACAGATGTCAGTAAATAAATTAAATAAAAATAAGGTAATCAAAAATTAAGAAAAAGCAACTGAAATGTTCGTCAGTAACTGTAGTTTACTCGTGCATTAGTTTTGCGGTCTCACTCTCAAAACATTCACTCGGGCTAATTATTACAACTCTGAACAATACGATCAATCATTGTAATTTGTTAAAAAACATCAAATGATTTGCTTAAGTATTGTGCTAGTAAAACATTTGATAACATACCTTTCTTCATCCAAAGAGTGAGTGTGCAATGGATTTTCCTTTCCGTGCTGTCTGAAGTGGGCCCCTCCAATTCCTTTTTGCCATGACATCCTTACACCGCCATACACACGAAGCACTCCTCCCGTCCGTCTTTTCAGGAGTACTCCGTGGAATTTTAGAAGACCGCCCCAACCCACCCCTATGGTGCCTACATCTAGTAGGCAAACTGCGAACTACGTCATTAACTTTCGACACTAGTAGCGTCTCTGGGAACTGTGCATTGAACTTCTTCCATGTCAGATTTGAAACAGCCTACCACGTTTCCCCATTACAGATGCCCTGGCCTGAAGATAATTCCCTTAGCTGGCTTAAATGCCTTAATTCTTGTGCTTGAATGTGCCTGTAGAACCTAAGTAACTTTCAAATCTGAAGTTTCCATGAAGGCATCCGCAGAGTTTTTTTTAATGAAAAGAGTGGTTTTTTTTTTGGTCTCCTTCCTCATTAATCCATTTTTCATGGACAATATTTCGCCAGCTGCAACGCCGGTGAAATATTGTCCATAAAAGATGGATAAACGCGGAAGGAGACCCGAAAAACTTTTCTCTTCAACTTTCACCTCTATTACCCATACAAGTAAGAAAATTTGCTTGACAAAACTTAAAATAAAATGAATATGTTATTCCTAATGATTTGAATGGTGACGAATGCATGAAGGAAGAAAAGATTTGGGTGTTGAACTTCTATTTTTAAGCCTTTGGGAAGGACATGTAAAATTCATGGGAATGATATGCTAGAAAGTACACCTTTGGGTATATTTTTGAAAATTGTAATAAGTTGTGACCTCTATTTCAGGGTTTTGGTGCCATGAGGATTCTCCTTTGATACACCCTGTGGGTTGGGCGCAGGTTGTTGGGCATAGAATATCGGCACCACCAGAGTATCTGGAGCGTTGTGAAAAACACCAATATGATGCAGACGATGCTAAGGTTGATCTTTTTCCTACACATCCCCCAATACCTTATCCTATGGCTATGGCTGGAGGATTTGTCGAAGGAATGAAATTAGAAGCTATCGATCCGTTGAATTTATCTGCTATTTGTGCTGCTACAGTGATGAAGGTGAGTCAAATGTTATAGTAATGGATCTTGAAATGCACAGAGCATTCTATGCTCTGTGAATTTCAAGGTTGTTCCTTTGTTGCTGAACAATACTCGTGCACTATTTTGTTAAGCATCTTTGTTTTATATTGTAAGGATTTTTGATTAAATTACTGACTGACTGGTTTGCCTTGTTTACTTACTCTGTGTGAATACCATAATCTAGCATTGTCTGAGAATAATCCTCCCCCCACCTTTAATGTCAGGTCATTCTATGTCAATTCAACCACCCTACGACACCCTTAATCTCAGATTTTAATAAAACATTATAGACTTACCAGATTTTACTCCATTATAGACTTAAGTAAGCGTACATAATTTCTTTACTTCATATCAATCAGTTCAGGTATTACAGCCTGTTTAATTTTTTTGGAAGTTTGCAGTTTTTATCAATCAAATGGAGGATGCTAAATTTAATTTCTTAGAAAATATATTATATATTCATTGTTTACCGGCCAATGTTGATGAAACTTTATAAGACTATACTTCAGTTGTTAATCATTTTAATGTGTCAACTTGATTTAATGGTTGATTGATTCAATATGTTAGGAATCTAGAGAAATAAGTTAAACCAGTGAGTACCTACACATGTTCTAGAAAAATTCTGAAATGTTATTTGTAAAAATTTTTTAATGAAATACGGAGTTAAACATGCACAATAAGTGACCATAATAAAAACTGAGCTCCACTCAAAACTCATACCATAACACACTTTACCATTTTGCCTCTTAAAATATTATCCTTTACAAGGCTGGTGTCCTAACACCCCCTGCCACGTGCCCCTCGCAGGGTAGTATGTAGATGTAGACGTCCACTCCTGATTTTTTTCACCATTCCCACCTTAGTCCTCCTATGCCCACTCCTCCTATCGCTAAGGTTATACAAACCTTTTGACATATTTGGACATTTTTGTCCCTGATGATGACACTGGTGTGTCAAAACATGTTGTATCACTACAAACATTATTGGAATAAAACTGAGTTATCTTATCAGTAGGGAGAATGGTGAAGAGGGCAAAGGGGTCTAGAACCATGGGGAAGTAAGGAAGAGGATAGAAATTCTGGGCTAAATAAGAATCAGATGAAATGAGGAATTGTGGGGCATCAAAAGTAGGGAAAACAGGATGATATTCCAGAAATTGGGATATTAGGATAAGGATTTTTTAGTTGAAAAATTTCTGGTGGAAAAATCAAACGCATTTATTCAATATTTTTTTTCTTAAATATATTTTACTCTCCTAAAGTCAGTACATTTATTGTAAAAATAATTCTCCTTTAATCTGTTTGTACGCATTGCAAACCTTTTTAACATTTTCACTGTCAAGCCTCATCCCAGAGAATGCTCCCCGTAGTATGTGGTGCAAATATAGCAATTATGGTGACTGTTATTTAGCCCGGATTAGTTAACCACTGTGTTTGTTTTCAAGTTTTCTAGGAATATTGTTTCATTCAAATTCTGTTTCATATAGGTCTGACTCAGAACTTCTGAGTTACAATAATTAATGTTTTTTACCCAATGCAGTACACTTGATATACAGTAGAACCTCAGATATACGACCCTCATATATACGACGACCTCCCTTATACACCGATTTTTTTTGGTCCCGTTAATAGTCCCATAAGACCCCATGTATTTACTACCTCCCTTATGAAACTTTTCATTTATACGACAAATTCCTTTATGAAACATTTTTCCGGTCCCATGACATGAAGTACCTCACTTATACGACTCGTCAGAGAGCTGTCCTATGGAAAGATGGTATTTATTGATTTTAGCCGACGATGATTATCAGTCTTGTGCTTTCAATTATTTGCACATCTGTCGTAAAATTATTATTAGGATAGTGGACATCAATGTTCAACGTACTTTTTGGTGAAGTATACGTTGAACAAGTGTTTTCCTCCATCAGTTTAAACATCGGCCATAATTAACTCTTATCATAGATAAGAAGGTAAATAATATTGAGTTATAATGCCTTAAATTCAACAATTGAGGTCGGAACATTGGTGAAATTCTGCTTAATCCATTCTCATTTGCCCGTATTTAAATCAATTTCAATCAAATCATCATCGTCAGGTATCGTATATCGAACGCCATTTGTTAACTTGGCAAGGTGCCGATTTAACAAAGGACGATTGATATACTACAGTACAAAGAGGACTGCATTGTAATGAGACTACTATCCGTTGCGAAATTCCATCACTCGAGTTTGAAGACTAATATTTTAAAGACGGCTCAATCGATTTTAAAATAAAGTACAACACCAAATCAAAGCTTGTTTATTTCTGCGTTTAGTGATGGTATGCAGAACTTTTTACCGTTTATTTTGATTCCAGTGTGCTTAAAAACGGAATTTTAGTGCATTGTTCTGGGTACCGGATAGATACATCGCATTTACGGCTTCGTAATAACAACACAGATCGAGATATCGGAATTTCTTTATCTTTCCTCATTTGCTTCTCAAACATTTCCTTTTCAGTTTGACATTTCTTTTCCATTTCTGTGGTTAATGAAGTGGCATGTCCTGATTAGTGAAAAAGGAAGAGGGTGTGCAAAGTTTGCAGGGCATTGGAAAAAATTTCTTAAAAATCCTCAACCACACCACAGGGTGGTCCTCTAAAGGCGAGTTGAAGGGAATTCCAAAACAGCAATATTACATATACCATAAAATGTGCATGCATCATGTCCCCAAGGGATAATTAGTAGGTGAGATAGGAAAAGACCAATGGGACGGAGGGCTAGGCAAAAGAAATTTGAAAGGCCGCTATATGCTGTATTTGAGTGCTTAAGTGGAATAAATATTTGCCAATACCATCTGACATATCTTTGAAATTACCCTTGAAAAATATACAGAATGATGATCCAAGTGTGTTTAACATGGCGAGAAGTAAACAGAAAATGCATATTTATGCACTTGTGCTTGTAGAATCACTCCAAATGAATTTTCTGGGCCATAGAATGGCCTGTTTGAGTGCTTAAGTAGAATGAATATTGTGGCCTCCGACTCCGAAGTCGACCACAATCGGGGGATTTGAATTGGGAGGGTTTGAGGTGCACGAGTCCGGGGGTGTGGAAAAGGAAAAATCCCATGCACCTGGGAAATAAGGGGAATGGATAGGGGAGGGGAGGGGTGGAGTGGGGGGCGATTTGAGAGTCTGGTTGCGTCGGGTAAAAAGTGTCTTTACACACCATTTAAATTTTCATGACGATTTAATTGAGATTATAAAGAACAAACAAGAACATGCATATTAACACAATCCCTGTTTTTTAGATTGAAGTTAAAAAAAAACATTAAACAAAAAGACTTCCTTTTAACACTGGTTTCATCATTCTTAAACTTTCCCCTGGCGGAAACAATATTTAGTATGTCCAAAAATGAGATTTCACACAGAATAAAATAAATCAAAAAGGTCCCTACTAATTCTCACAAATTCTACACACACACACACACACACGCACTCACATGGCATTCTGAGGGGAAGAAAGGGAAAAAAAAACAATTAAAAAAATATGGAAAAAATGATACGGACGTCGTCTCTTCTTTCACAGTTACGTCTCCTTCACTTGAGAAATGGGGGGGGGATTTGTGGGCAGGGTACAGTACTTATCGGGTCACATTTTCTTATGATGTTGCTGGTGATGGTTCTCCTGATGGTGGCTGTGGCCATGGCTTGTGGTTGTGGCTGCACAATCACGGAGGTCGGCTTCCGTGACGGCAGAGACTTGAGTGGCTCTCCTCCCAATTTCAGCTGCTCAAATTTTCCTTCCTTCACCTGGCTCTCCATCCTCTTGGGGAATTGACCTGCTTCTCGCGACTTCTCCTGTCACCCCTTTTAACAGCCCTGCTTCGCCTCGTTTCACGTAACCACTCAGCAAGAATAAGCAGAAGAAGAAGAAGAACCCTGCTTCTGTCTGGCGCACATCTTTTATAGTGTGTCGGGGACAGGGGGGATGGAAAGGGGAACACTTCCTCTTCATTGAGGGGGTGGAGTCGAAGCGGCGGAGATCACTTAATGGGGCCATATCACTGGCCGAGGTGGGTGGATCACATTTGACAGGGGATAGAAACAAAATTGGGGGAGGGGGAAACACCACATTACTCATTCACTTGCTCATTCACGCAAGGTCGCCTCCACACACTGGCGATGCTCACATCCACTCAAAAATACAACAGAAAAAAATTAATTAGGCTCCCTTTAGCCCTCTGCGAACCCCGCTCAATTCGCCCCCTTATGTAACGTCCAAACGGGACCGGTTACAATATATGCCCATACAATCTAACATTCAGAAACACACCCTTGACAAGCTTACAGGCCAATGGCCAAAAGTGTTCATAAGAGAGCTTATTGGCACAAACTTTGTGGAACCTATGGATTTCCATGTTTGAAAATATGCTCTTGTACAATTTCCACTCTTAAATTCTTGTCGCCAACCATGGTTTCAGCACATTATGTTGGCATAATGTGCTGAAACCATGGTCGGTGATGGAAATAAAAGTGTGGAAATTGTACAAGTGTTTATTTTCAAATATGGAACGCCAAAAGCGTGTTTAACATGGCAAGGAGAAGAAGCATGTATGTGAGCTTGTGCTGTAACCATTACTCTGCCCATACATGTAAATGCATGTGTAGCACTGATGGCGCTGCTCATGCCAAAAGCATAAATGAGCATGGGGCTGTGAAAGGCTTAATACTGATATTTGTTGAATTTACCATTAACTTCTCTGTGTCATTGAGCAATTATTGACTGACGGATCATTTGTTGGTATAATTTTCGAATTCTTTCTTTTATCTGATTTTGGCAAAATTTTCTCTTGCAGGTTTTACAAGAAGGCTACATAATGATAAGAATTGATTCATATGATGCAGATGCCACAGGATCTGACTGGTTCTGCTACCACAGCACTTCTCCATGCATTTTCCCTGTTGGTTTCTGTGAAAGGAACAGTATAGCACTTACTCCTCCTAAGGGTTATGATGCTGGAGACTTCAATTGGGAGTCATACATAAAAGAATGCAATTCAATCCCTGCACCAGTATCTCTTTTTAACAGGGTAAGAAATTATTCTGTTGAGTCTCAGGATTTTGATGTGTTAATAGCTTATTTTTTAAATTTTGTCATTTTAATCATAGTGTATGGCATTTGTTTGTGAGTTGCATTAGGTTTTAATCATTTAGTGTGTGATACTGACTTATACCTTGCAAGTAATTCATTTAGGCAAGAGAATGGAGAATGAAATTTAAGCCGGTGTTTTTAAGAATGAATGACACTATTGTGCTGTGGTTGGTTCACGGAAATATACTTAGATCGTGTACCATTGGGCATTATGTGGAATATGTATTTTAGAAGTCTTATGGAACGAATTTCAATGGTTGCGATAGGAGGCAGAAATTTTATTTTAAGGTATCTGAAATTGTTGGATATCCGTGTGAAAAATATCAATGCAGACATTTTGACGATTATACACTTAAGATTCAAGAATGGATAAAAAAATTTGCTTTGAGAAAATGTGGCTTGTTTCTCCTTGGCATTGTAATTTGCATTAATGTAACTTATGCATTGCATCTTTATTTTGTTATTAAGTTTGACATACAACTTTTTTTTTAAGTATTCTACCGGGTAAGGTAGGTTCTGCTGCATGTCAGAGAATCTCCTCCCAGTCCTCTACACATTCAGGGGCCTGTCCCCCTCGAGTATATCGTTTTTTGCCTCAACATACGATCTACCCTTCTTCATTCCATTTATGAAACATATTCTCTTTCTTCCCCTTCCCCACTTACCCAACATCCTTCCCTCTATGACACTCTTGAGCAACCCATCAACCTTTATAACACCCTTCAGCCATCTTCCCTGCCTATCCCGGATTTCATTCAGAAGTTTCTTTTCCTCGCCTACCATCTCAAGTACTTCCTCGTTAGTCTTCCTTTCCATTCACCTCACCTTCTCCATCCTTCTCCACACCCACATCTCAAATGCCTGCAGCCTATTCTCATCCTCCTTTCTGAGGGTCCACGTTTCTGCCCAATACAACACTACACTCCATATCAAGCTCTTCACCAGCATCTTCTTCACATCCTTACCCAATGTCCCTGTCATCAGCTCCCTTCCATTACTAGAGCTAGTGCTATTCTCTTCCGTTTGACTTTGCTACTATGTCTGTTTGCCTCCTGCGTACTAAGTCATTAAATTGCTCTATTTGCTCGAGTTTGTGTCCTCCAACTTTAATCACAAGCCAAGCTTTCTTTATCCTAAAGAATCTCATTACTTTTGTTTTCTTTTGATTTATCGTCATTCCAAATTGTCCGCACTGTATTTCTAAAGCATCTATCAAAGCTTGCAGTTCCTTTGAAGATCCACTAACCAATGCCTGATAATCCCCAAATCTAACTGACTTTATCAGATGCCCTCCTACTTAGATTCCAGCTTCAAGTTCTTCCCTTGCCTGTCTTACCAGTTCCTCAGAATTAATGTTGAAAAGCAATGTCGACAACGTGTACCCTTGCCTTACACCATGACCTATAGTTGCTCACCCTGATCCACCATCAGGGTGAGCAACTATACAACAGCAACCTGTGCCTTTTGCATCATGTATAAGTTTCGGATAATTCTCCTGTCTCACCAATCTGTTCCCATTTTCCTGAGTATTCCATTTTGTTTATTCCAATTTACTCTGTCAAAAGCTTTTTCAAAATTAATAAAGCATGCAAAAACATCCTGGTTATACTCTGTTCCTTTCTATGTGTTTTCATCACCGCTATCGCATCCTAGTTGACCTTCTCTTCCGGAACCCAAACTGGTCATTGCCCAAGTAGTTATTGGCCTTACTCTCCAACCCTCTATTGATTATTCGAAGTAAAACTTGGGCTGCGTATGAAATCAAACTGATTTTTGTATAGTTCTTGCATTGTAATGCATTCTTTTTCAGTATAGGAATCAAGACAGTTTTCATGAATTCCTCTGGCCATACTCCTTCCTCATAGATCTTACGTATAAGTTCGAAAAAAGCTTGCCTACCTTTATTTCCTAAACTGTTTAGCAGCTCCGAAGGTATGTTGTCCACTCCTACAACTTTTCTTGCCTTCATCTCTTTCAATGCTTTCTCTATTTCTCTGTCGAGAATCATTCGCCTGAGGTTATCTTCATATAGGCTTCCCTCCTCTATATCTAAATTAGTTGGTCTACTATCACTGACATTAAGTTCCTCCACATATTCTCGCCATCTTTCTTGAATGTCTTCATGCTCGTAATATTCTACCTCTCTTGTCCTTAATCTTTGGTACCGTTTGCCCTCGCTTACCTGCCATAGTTATTTTACCTTAGCGTAAAATGCACCCTCTTTCCCTTATTTTTGCAGTTTCTCCATTTCCTTGCATTTTCCACCAATTTTCCTTTGCCCGATTGGTTATTTAGTTATTTAGATTGGTTATTTAGTTAGTGGTTATTCGCTGCAGTTGATTATTCAGTTCCTTGTATTTTGCCCTACCTATGTCAGTGTTGACGTTTTTCCAATTCTTTCTCTCCTCCATTTTCCTAATCATTTCTTCCATAACCCACTGTCTCTTTACCCTCCTCAATTCCCCTGTTCCTGTTGTTTTCTCAGCGGCTCTTACAATGCCTGTTGTAATATTCTCTCATTTTTCCTTGATTTTTCCTATTTCCTTGGCTTCGCGTATTTTCTCTTCCACTATCTCTTTGTATTCCCTCCTTTTTTCCCCTTTCAACGTTTCCAAGTTCTACATCTTCATCCTCCTACTTTAATTAAGCTTTTTGAATCTAACCTCATAATTCATCATTACTAAATTATTATCTGAGTCTGCATCAGCCCCAGGATACTGAATCTTTACCTAACCATGATATAGTCAATTTGGTATCTCCCAGTGTCTCCCGGCATTTTCTGTGTTCCTCTTCCTACGATGGTGTTTAAACCAAGTGTTTGTATTCACATAATATACTGGAAAGTAGTAACTGAAATTTTTGTAAAATTAACAGGTTTCTCCATCAATACTATTTTTCTCTTCCATAATCCTTGGATTCGAGATTCGATCAATTCCTTCCAAAAAAGATTCAATCGAATTCATATCCAGTTGTGCTGGTGGCATAGGCGCTGCTGTAAACTCTTTGTCATCCATCGTAAATTCATTCGAAACATCACCTCGGAATTTAGCATTTCTGTGCCGTTGTACTTCTAAAGCATGGCTGTTCATTTTGTTTTCATTCATTTTGTCATTAAATATACTCATCAGTGGAGATTATTATTGTTGGTAATTGTAAGAAGTTTCATTTTTTCTAAATGGCTATGTGGTACATGCACAACACTGCCTTCATAACCTTTCAGAGCATTTTGTCTGCCGATGCACGTGTGCTATATATTATTATACCTTTTTTTCTGTAGTACGTTTTATTAAATTACCCAGCACATTTTTTGCTAGAACCACCAGCAGCACTACAAGGGTTAAAGTCCCCATAATATGTAGTAACATATCTGAATGGTAAAATAAAAAAAATTATTTTTTACTTTAATTTTAAAAACTATTTTTTATTAATAATTTTTTTTATTTTACCATTACCATTATATTTTTATTATTTGCTCAACCAATTGACAAAATATTTCTCATTGTTTTAGAAAATAGGAAGTTTTGAGCTGGGGAAAAATATATACCTACCTTAGAAGATATTGTAAAACATCTTTTTCCATATGGTGCAAAATTTTCTTGAAACCATCTTTGTCACTCCATCAAACTGCTGTTAACCATCGCAAATGTGAAGAAAATTTAGCTGGTCCTTTGCTGAACGCCTGACTTTTAGCTGATTTTCTTTGTATTTTTTTCCTTATTCATTACAATACGTATAAGCTTTAAAGATTATTGCTGACCTGAGTTCTATGTACTACTCTTGTGCATTGCTACCTATTTTTCTCCGATATTTTGGTGCACAGAACGAGTGACTTTCTCTCTTCATGCTTGAAACCAGCCTTCCCTCGCGCTATAGACCCCTGATATGACAACAAAATTGAGGAACTTTCATTTGGACATTTTATAGTTCAATTTAGCTGTTTAATATAAGGATTAAAATTATTTTATATGTGAACTTTTGCCCTCTGGTGTTTTGTTGAAGTTGTGAGTGAAAAATTTAGAAAAAAACATTCTCTTTTCATTGAAGGATGTGCCTGTTCATGGATTTCGGGAAGGTATGCGCCTTGAGGCTGCAGATCTCATGGATCCTCGCTTGGTGTGTGTGGGTACAGTTTCTCGAGTGGTGGGACGGTTACTTAAAGTTCACTTTGATGGTTGGGAGGAAGAATATGATCAGTGGTTAGATTGTGAAAGTCCAGATGTGTACCCTGTTGGCTGGTGTCAGTTGGTTGGTCATCGGCTGGAAGGACCTCGAAACACCAATTGTACAGGTTAGTATTTATTTTTCCAATCATCTGTTCTTTGATTCAGACAGGATTTCAACCTTGAGAAGTTGAAAAGCATTTAATTTTAAGATATAAAATAGCCACCTAGTATTTTTAATTTGCATTTTATTTCCGTTTACTGTAATGTTGGTAAAATTAAGTTGCAAAGCTCTTGTGGGACTTTCTCAACTTCTAGACCTGTCATTTGTTTCCTTCTTAGTGTAGATTCAATGGTTCCTTCTATGGTGTAAACTTATGGTAGCTTAGACAAAAATCAAGCCTTATGATGGATCTTATGTTGACTGCATTGGCTTTTACTTCATTATTTTTTCTTACTTTTTCCAATTTCTTGTCCTCATATTTATTTGTATATTTTGTAGTACAAAACTTAAAGATGTTGAATTTAGAATGCTATTTCCCTCATGTAGCATGAATTTGAAATCCAATCATCTATGTTGTAGGAAATATCTTGCCTCTTATTTTTTAGCCGAATTTATCCTAATTTACAATAAAAATCAAAATGTAACTGGTGGTTATGGTCTTTGTTACAATTCGCACTTGCATGCATTCCTTAATGACACATCTTACTCAACTGCCGTATCTTTAATTTGAACCTTTGACATTTGTCAGTGAGCAATATTTTTTAAATTTGTGCAATGATGACTAGGATTGTAACAATTGGCTAACAAGACACATGAGCACTACACATAGACAGCTGTGCTTTTAGTCTTCCAGTGAGGATAGAATCTTGGCTACAATTGTATACCTGTCCTTCATTTGTTACAAACCTCACAATTCAGGTGGCACACTTAAAATCAGATAATCAGCAAAATTATGTGAGATTAACAACAAAAGAACGTTGATAATGACACTCATGATTATTCCTAGGTTCAATGATTTTCAGTAAAGGCAGCAAACATGCATATTGTCAAGTTTTCAATTACTCTGTGCAAATGTCATTATTTTAGGAATTAATATTCATTTGGTGATATACCTATTACAGTAAAACCTCTTTATATCGAAATGGAAGGGACCAAAATTTTGGCATTTTGATATATGGAGGTGCACTATGAAGAGGTTTCAGTAACACGATCCTATTTTGTACCAATTTGGAAATGAAAGGCACTGCTGTCTTTAAATCATTGTATTTATGTGTTAAACATACATACATGCATTCATTTACATGAATTTATATTGTTATGGTTTATATGAAGAGATGAAGGAGAGAAAAACTATTCTTAAGTGCTCTTTGCAGAAAAAAAAAATTAGTAATTTGGATTTGTTTAATTTTTTTAAACTCTTTACAAACTATACTTTCTATCTTATGAAATAAATGCGTGTTTTCTCTCTTGCTTTCCTCCATGCTTAAAAAAAAACTTTCTATTACATTCAGTGCTTCTTGAACCTCCTTTTTGGTGGGAGCTGAAAATAATTTCTATCATCAGCTTCTTCCTCCATATCACCCTGTATTGGTAACTCATGTCCTTCCTCTACTTCTCCCAAAACCTCCCCCTCATTTGGTGCACGTGTAAATAAAGCATTATCAACATCCACATAGTCTTCAAACGATGACTGAGTATCCATTATGTCCTTAATATCATGCCATTCTCTTGGTTCATCCTCAAACACTTCACTTTCATCCTCACTGTTACCCCCCATAAACCCTGCCTTTATAAAGCATTTCTCAATTGCTCCTGGTGCTAATTCATATCATGAAAGGCATAGCCTGTGCATGGCCTGAAGCATGTTCCACGAGCACTTCTTAAATTCATTCTTATTATCTACTGTCCTCAACATGTACATCGCTTGTTGCTTCCGATAATGTCTTTTGACTAAGGAAATAATACCTTGATCAAGGGGCTGTAGTTTACATGTTGTGTTTGCTGGAAAAGACACTACTTTTATAGTTCTTAGCACTATTCCATCGGTTTTGTGGGCTGTACATTGGTCTTCTGGGAGGACAATTTTTCGATTGCTCATACCCATCTTAGAATCCATCATATTTAACCACTCTCGCAATATGGATGCAGTCATCCATGAGTTTACAGAATTCCTGTATAAGCAAGGAAGTTTTTTAATATTTTTGAAGCACCTTGGTTTTTTATATTTGCCAATAACATGAGGCTCCAATTTCTCTGAGCCATCAGAATTGGCACAAAACAGAACTGTGAACCTATCTTTGCTTTTCTTACCACCATGGCAGGGTTCACCTCGTACTCAAAGGGTTCTATCTGGGAGCAGGTTATAGAAAAAACCAGCCTCATTGGCATTAAAAATGTCACAGTTTGTACCCTATTAAAATTGTGTGTAGAGTTTGTTTCCATTCTTCTACCAGAACAGCGCTAACATCAGCTTCTTCTCCACACATCTTCAAAGTTGTGAGATTCCAATGGGTTTTAAATTTTTGCAGCCAACCATTGGAAGCTTGAAAATTGTCAATTTCCATTTGCAATGCAATTTCCCTTGCTTTCTGCTGCAAAATTGTCCAGAAATGGGGATGTTCCTGGCTCTACCTTCCTTCAACCAATCAAAAATCCCCTTGTCTAGCTGCTTGTATATTACTGCCCAAGATTTTTTATTTGTACAGCCTCAATGTGCAGCTTCTTCTGTTTTTTCACGGTTCTTTAACATAGATGTCAGGGAAGATTGATTAATTTGATATCCATAATTACTTAGGAGGTTGACAATGCCTAAAGTTGTGACAGTGTTTCAGAGAGTCCAAGAGTATGAGAAAGAAGGATTTTGTGTGTTTGATAAAGCGAAAAAAATTATGATGTTCAAGTTTTGCAATGTCATTGTGGACTGGAGTCGGAGAGACACATGTGAGAAGCATGTCAACACCAGAGCTTCTCATAAAGCTAATAAGGAGAGGGTGATGTCTGAGGGAGGATTAGAACGACAGGCTTTGATTTCCGAAACATTTGATGCGAGCAAACGGTCCAGGGAAGAAAAAGAACAATTCACCAAAGACACGGTGAGGGAATTTGTGTAAGCAAATATGCCTTTGTTTAATGTTGATCACCCAGCTGAGAGTGGATGGATATATTCCTGGTGCATGTAGTCTTCCTCATTCTAAAACTTTGAGGGATGTTTATTTAAAAAACATAGGAGAGGATGAAGTAAATCCTAAAGAAGTAGTTAAAGGGAGAAAGGTAGTGATTTTATGTGATGAAACTACTGACAGAAAGGGTCAGTGTGTATATGTAGTTTTATTTAAAGTGCTTTTATGTACTTGAAGTAGGCAGCAAACTTTTCATTGCCGCTTGTAAAGTGCTCCCGAGTGCCACTGCCACAGAGTGTTCTCGAGTCTTAGTGGAGGCACTAGGAAAATATGGTGTGGAGTATCAAAATGTACTGTTGTTTACAACAGACTCCGCCCCATATATGACAAAATGTGCTGACATTATAGAAGTACTAACTTCATCTACACTCATCCATGTCCAGTGCTGGGCACATAAACTCAATCTTGTGGGAAATATGTGGGCCCTTGGACTTCCTGAACTGAATCAATGTGTTGTGAAAGCTAAAATGGCTTTTCTTAACACCAGAAAAAGGAAACATCAAGTTGGGTAACAAGTTTTTCTTCAAAAAACTTGTTACCCCAAAAAGGTATCCCTCCCCAGTTGCCACTAGGTGGAATGCTTGGTATTGTTCCGTTAGATATATAGATGAATATCTTCCTTACCTTGCTGATTTTTTCAAGTTTGAAGTTAAGGACTCTAATGACAACAGCCCCTCTATCAGATATTTCAAGAGCCTAACTCTAGATGAACTAGCAGTTTTGAAATGCCAGGCAAAGTTTGTAGTTGAGCATTGTTCAGCTACCATTGCACTTTTAGAGACTCTTGAAGGGTCAAAATATCCCTTTTCACATATCCTGAGTGTTAAGTTGTTAGACTTAAGAAATGGTTTTCAATTAGTTGCAAATCGGCAGTTTCAATCAGAACCTGCTAACCTGTTGCAATCACCTGATTGCCCCTCCAAAGCTGTATAAGAACAGTTGACAAATGTTGGAAAAGAAGCTGTGTTAAAACTTAATTCTCTTGTAGCTAGTGACCCAGCTAAAGACTTATGGGATGCAGTGGTCTACTTTTCAACCCTAAGAACACGATTGCAAGTGGGCTACATGTAAATCATAGTTCTGTGTCTCAAGATGTAAAAAACTGCCATTGCTCAGTGATCTACCCATAATTGATTTTATTGAAACTTATTTAGCTACCAAAAAATGCGTCATTGATGCTGCAGCTACTGGTGAGGTTGATCTAATGGCTATTGTTCAGTCTTAAATCTGACTATCCTAAATATGCAGAGTATGCTTTCTATTGTATATGTATTCCTGCTTCTAATGTTAACAGCGAGAGAGCATTCTCAGTATACAGTAACATTATGTCTGACAAAAGGACATTAATAAAGCCAGAGAATATGGAGACACTAATGGAACTCTATTTTAGCGAATAAAGTTAATCTTACTTATTGGCAGAAATCTGGTTAAGAACCAATATTTTATTTTCCTGTCTATTTTTTTGATTTCTTTTGTTGTGTTACTCAAACAAGCCTTGATGACCTCTTTCTTTAATATCACATAAAAATTGCATAAATATCACTTACTGTGAACGTTTCATTGTTTAAAAATATTTCCGAATAAACATTTTTTCACCGAAATTTCTTATATTTACAGCTTTTTTGTGACGAAATCCACTATTTTATTCACCGAAATTCAGGAATTTTATTCACCATTTTTCACCAGCTCTAATTATTGGTATTAACTAATCTGAATCCCAGGAAGCCATCAGGGATCCTAGTAGGTGAGAATTGTGTCCATCAACATTCCTCATCTTGACTTTGCCCCCTATCTAAAGTCCTTACATTTTATTCCAAAGTTTTAAATAAGAGAAAAACCAATTGAAATCAACTTCATTTTACATTTCCAAATCATTTCATTTTTACTTGTCAAGTCGTCGTTACTTGTGTAATTTATTTTTACTTGTGAAAGTGGTCACTTTTCCTTGTTTCATAGTTTATTCATGAATTTCTCTGCAGGGTGGTCTGAATACTTAGGCTTTTATTTATTTGCTTTCAGGATAAACTCCTAATTACTACTTTTTTATTTTTCTTTTGCATTTGATATCCTTGTTTTGGGAATCGCTGATCTGCTGTTTCTTATCTAATCCTCTAGCAGCACTGTCAATGTGGTTCTTGAGGCATGATTTAATATTTCATTCCTACATAACCAATTGGTCTGATACATCTCCAATTAAAATACATACTTCTATCTAGATACAGAATCAGTAGGTTTGTTTGCACATTAACCCTCCAGTAGGCACGCCATTTTCTCTGACTAGCGGGCATGCGTGACATTCAGTGTAACACTTGGTTTTCTGCCGATATTAATAACAAAAGCTGGAATAAATAAGTGTACATTCATTTCCTTGTTTTATTAATAGAATTTTGCATAGTTTACACATACAATACATATTTTTCAAACTCTTTTACTATTAAAAGCATTAGTTGACAATGCCTAAATCTTAGATTATTATACATTCTGCATCACTTACGGTTTTATCACATCATTTATAAACATTTCTTGCACTTAGTTACTGTTTCACAGTGCTTTCAGCTAGAAAAGTCATTGCACTTCCAATATTTTACTGTCGTCGATATGTTATTTGCACGGCCACACAATACACACTTCTCGCGTTTCTTACTTGCTTTCTTGCTCACTTCTGCAGCTTGCAAGTTTTCATTTCGATAACTTAACAAGAATTTGTTAATGTCAGTAGGTAAAGATAATATACTTGCTCTGTTTTTCAAGTGAGCGGTCATTATTGTGTACGAAAAATGTTTAAGGAATGTTCTCCTACAATGTTTATCTGTCTGATTATTTGCCCTATTTATGAGCATTGATTCCTGCCATGTCCAAAAATCTGTAAAATAAAACTAATGGCCACCTTTTCATAATTCTGGATACAGAATATAAACTACACATTTGGTCAACTGTGTCAACACCTGTTTTTGTTGCATTGTAATCTAATAATATATATGGTTTATTTGATCCTTTTTCTGAAATCCCCTCATCGTGCATTGTTGAAAGCATAAACACCACTTTTTCTTCTTTGTAACATATGAAAGAAGGATAATGTCTTTCTGAAACCCATACAGAGATGACCCTACAGCACGCATCTTGTTTGGCAAAAATTCAGGCGGAATCTCTCTTTTATTTTTTTTTCAGCATGCCATTGGTTTTAATTTTTTTTAAAGGAGGTACTTGGCCAACGGATAACTAGTATGTCAGTTATCTGTCATTAGATTACGGTTTGATGCTGATATATAATAAATTCTCTGGCTTCCCTTGGTGGAACAACATTGCGATGACCATTGTGGAATATTACACAGTGAATTTATTTATGCCTCTATTGATCTTAAAAGCCTCTTGACAACTTCTACTGGTGAGTTTGACACGAAATATGGACCATTCATCTGCCTCCCACAATATACTTTAAGATTTCTAGTCAAGAATGTTTTGGCATCACACATTGCATGTAGTTTTATCCTGTATTTCGTGGGTTTGCTCGGAATATATTGAATGAAACTGCAATGGCCTCTAAATGGTTGCAGTATCTTGTCAATTGTGACAAATTTACTTAAATGTTTTTTGACAATTCTCTATGAAGGAGTCCATTATTGATCGGATTGCAGCTAATTATCTGTTTGTTTTCACAACTCCCTACTTTCCAATCGTCAAATCTTATTGATCGCAAGATAAACAAAAATCGCTTGTAACTCATAGCAGCCCTTAGAATTTGCATTCCTGTACCATCTGCACTCCACAATTCTAAAGCATTTGCATGATGACCTTTATTTTATCCCAATTAGAAAAAGTATACCCAACACAGCCAAAATTCGGTTCTTGTATTTTCTTTACAATCCCTATCTCTTGAATAGTGGACATCGGCAAATTTAGTTTGAATGTACATGTTGGTTTGAATCACAATTTCATCAATCATGTCTATATCTATAAATTTTAGAAAAGCCACAGCCTCATCAGGTGTATTTCTTGCACAAAGTTTTGTCCCTGGGAGTAATTTTATAATGTTTTTGCGCTTGATCTTTGTAGCACCGGAAAAAGAAGTTTTTTTCCACTTGCAAGATTTATCGACCTTTCTAAAAAAATAATTGTTCTCACCATCAGTATCACAATCTTCAGCGGTACGAATGAAGAAATCTTCTACCACCATTCCCCACTCCTAGATGTCCCACTGAGTCTAGCCCAGGCACAGTGTCCACGCCCCCTCCCCCAAACTTTCCAATGTCCAAACACCCCACCTGACTCACAAACCCTCTCCCTACCGTTAATTCTTTTCCGTACTTACGTCATACCCAAGTTCCACTCGCCCTCCCCAGCCCACCTCGCTTTCCTCCACCCCTCTGTATACCCTCACCTCACACCCCCCCTCCTTCAATGTTTTCCCTGCCACTTTCCACCCCCACCTTTGCCTTCCTTCCCCTTATCCCTATCTGTATCTTATCCTATAAAAATATCTGTGAAAAGTTACCAAGTCATTTTCATTATTGATTTGTGGCGTAATTGCCTAAATCTGGAAAAGGCTGGCTGATCTGAGAGGTTGAAGACAAGGAGACTGACCTGAAGAAATGTAGAAAATTATTTTGCAGAGCACTTGGCCCTTGACCCCCCTCTAGGTTATGGGAATGACCACATGAAATGCTTTCTTTCTACTTAATGTTGTTTATCACATCAGGTATGAATCAAACACAATGCTTCTGAACAAATGAGGATACAATAGCAAAAAAATACGTACCCACTTTTCTATAAAATACTTGTGATCATCATACAATACTTTCCATGTGTTTACGAGATTTATTGTTCCTGCTTTTTCTTTTTGTTTGTGTTCTTCAGACTAGAAAAAATAATATTAACGCAGTACTTTGATGGAAAGGTTAGTCATGATCTAAAAAGGAAGTGAACAATGAGTGAGTACTTTTCTCCTATACTGGTAATGGCTTGGTGCTGATGCTTCCGGTTTTTACTGTAAATCATTGTTTACTTAAAATTCTAGGAATACCAAAATAAAGATGAAAAAGATTGCAAAAGTCAATTTATTAATCAATAAACTTTCAGCTTACCTTTAAACTAATGAGTATTCCTCCTTTTTTAAATCATTTTTGATAGGTATCTTTGTAACACCTCGAAATAAATTTTTTTTAATTTTGGTGGAAAATGAAAGAATAAGGCTTGGAAACATGGTTCCAAAATGAATAAAATACAAATATGAATGACACACCTTTCAAAGAATGCATCCAAAAACAGAGTATCAATGCTTTTACAACACTTGCTACTACCACCAATGCCACAGGTAGTCGTTGTGTAGAAAAAATTTGACAAATGTGAAGATTGAAGGGTGATGCAGCAAGTGATTAGAGAAGCAGGACTTCCAAGGCTAGAGGTGCTGAGCACAGCTGGCCACCATTTATTAATTATGTTGTGCTTCAACAAGTCAAAAAAAATATTAGATTTAAAATTTCAATGAGGAACCTGGCCCACCTCCACATACATGTGCTTTATTTGACACCCCATGTTGTTTTTCTGCACCAAATACACAGGTGTTTCTATAGCCCATGAATCAGTGTGTATTACTCACGCTAGACTTGTGCTTTTACTATTGCTGCCAGGTATGGGGATGGTGGCATGATGCTGAGATAGCTTAAGAAGTGTTAATACATTTATTACTATACAAATCATAGCAGCATCCTCAGAATATGAATGGCATTTGGAAAAAGAACTATGCCCCAATCTCATCAATTTTGTGATATCTTTGACATATGCTCAGGTGTTTCTACAACCCCTGAATCAGTGTGTATTACTCACGCAAGACCTATGCCATGAAAGGATCACGAAGGTCAGCAGGGGTCATATATATGCCATGCTTGCTTCTCGGAGAAATGGAGGGCAGCAGTTCACTTCCTGCGTAAGTCATCACACAAAAGCCATACCTAAACTGTGGGTGGAATAAACATAAAATCTTCAAATACAGTAAAATATCTTGGAATTACCTTAACTTCAGATATATCGTGGGGAACACACATACTAAACATATGCGGCACAGCATTAAAGAAACTAGGTTTTGTTAAGCGTATAATAGGAAGGTCCTCAGATGAAAAAGTGAAAGAGAGATGCTACTTCGCTCTGGTTAGGCCACACCTCGAATACGCCATGAGGGTCCCTGGTCATAAAGATTTAACTAAAAAAATTAACAAAGTACAAAGAAAAGCAGCACGCTTCATTAAAAACTGCTAAGAACCAACATGTAGTGTTACACAACTGTTAGAAGGATTAAGGTGGGAGCCCCTAGAGACTCAGAGGCTGCACGCTAGCCGTAGGCTGCTTGATAAATTCAGAACTGATATTTTTCAGAGGGACAGAGAATATTATCATGATGCCTCACTACATTTCTAGGTCTGACAGATGCGATAAAATAAGAGAGATACTCTTCCGAACAGATACGTACAAAAACTCGTTCTTTCCGCACGCAATAAGCGACCACAATAGAAACTGAGCTCCTCCAAACACACTCTCATAGGACATGTCACCATTTCACCTCCAAAACCTTAACATCTTTACATGGCTGGTGGCCTACCACCCCCTGCCACATGCCCAAGTGGCAGCTCGCGGGGTAGTATGTAGATGTAGATGCTGTAGACAATGTCTTCTTTCAAGTTTGCATCAACCTCGAAAGTGGAGGGAGGTGTGCTTTTCAACTTTTACAAGGAATTGAAAAACATGGATCTCTTATTGAGTTATGGCAAATAGGGCAGAAGAAGGAGAGGAAGGTGGTGATCGGAGTTCCAGGAAGGACTTACATGTTCAGCGTACCTTCTTCATGACCAATGGTTTGTCAGAGGTCTTTGAACCTATCAACGTAACAGTAGAAAAACTAGGGAAAGTGGATTCAAACCTATGAAAGGATCGCAAAGATCAGCAGGGGTCATAAATATGCCATGCTTGCTTCTAGGAGAAATGGAGGGCTCAGTTTAAAATTGGGGAAAGTCCATTTTTTCATTTCTCAACAAACAGCTGTCAACTATGGCTACAATTGTATATTTTTTCATTGCCAGAGGGAACTGAGTCCAATGTTTGAAATATGAACCTTTCATGGTAGCAGTACTCAGGACCACTGAGTACAGCTGATTTTTGGTAGAACTATAGGGAACTTGAAATGTGTTTTCCTCAAAATTCTGTTTGATGGATTCAGTCTAATTTGATGCTGAGCCCTCCATATGTTGTGAAAATAAGTATGCTTCCTTGGTGCCTTTAACCTACTCCTCAGCTGATGCTAAGAGTGACATCACTGTGCAGTGTTTGACATCCCAGTGAGAGAATGAATATGTGTCTGCTTTAGTAAGTGTTTGTGTGTGTGATGTAGGCTTTAATATGTATTTGATAGTGACCTATGGGCATTTTTTAAATTGTGGTTTGCTTGCAATCCTATACCATCCTCTTGCAATTATAATTGTGTTAATGAAACCACCATAGCCATCAATTTACTCAGTGTAAAAGTTATTAGGGAATAATTATCTGGGTAAGTAAATTATGATTGCAGAACTACATTTAAATGAATATTATTTTTAAATATATATACTCTGGCGCATCAATATATATTGATTCACAATTCCATGCAGTTCTTGTATTTGTCCTTATGATATTTAGAACTTTGATTAGAAATTCATGAGGTGCAAATTTTAGGTGGTTTTAGTTGGGTTATAAATTTTATTTTGGTTAATAAATCAAATAAACATATGATATTTCTTGAATTTTTCAGGGAGCTACAAAATTGAAAATTATCTGAAAAATTATCCCTGTATTTCTCTGCATCAACCAATTAAATCTGGAGCATGGAACTAACTCTGGAGAAATTTTCTACTTGCGTACAATTTTGTGGCTTTTCGCAGCAAATGCCAGAATGTATCTCACATGGGGACTGTCTGTATGTAGTTTCTTTCAAACAATAATCAAAGGAATAAGGAAGAAGGAAAGTCAAATTGTAGTCTGCCACATAGCTGATCTACTTCAGTTATCAATAGTAAAACATGTTATTCCTGTAATATTTTTTGACAGCTCTTGCTGGCAACTGCCTTATCTTTTCATCTGGTCTTCCGCTTATGCCACTGATATACATGAGATGTACAGATCATTCCGGCAATGAATCTCTGATTTCACAATATCTCGTGACTGGATCAGTTAAGGGACATAACTCGGGCAAAATCTGGTAAAATCTACAATTTTTGAGCCTGAAAGAATTAAGCCATTGTATTTCATCTGCTGAAGATAGGAGGTCTGGGGAAAAAGAGACAAAATACGCTACCATACAACTGTAGCTGGTGTACAAGGACACTATTGGAGTGCCAATACTTTAATGATTTCGCTCATCATCGGCAGTCATCAATCCCGGGATTATTTTTCTGCAGTTCTCCATCTGTTCTCCTTTTTGCAAACTGCTTTGTTCCTTCGTTTATCTTCATTTTATCATCTCTCTTAATTTCATCGTGTACTCTATCCTTAGTCTTCCATGGTAATTCTTGCCATCCATTTCTCCTTCCATCATTGGTTTTAAGAGGCTGTTTAGTGATGAAATGTTTCAAATGAGGCTCACCCTTCTCGTTTTCGTTTTTGCCAAATTTCCATTTTCTTCAACTCTTTGTAGTATTTAATCACTCTTAAGCGTACCAGTGCTGTACTTTTAATCACTCTTAACCATAGCAGTGCTAATATTTTAGCCCTCCCATTTTGACTGATCTTTCAGCATCTGCAGCTAAAAAAATGAAGAAAAAGCCTAGACGACGTCACAAAAAAGCCAAGGGTGCAGCCCCACACCTAAAGAGGAAGAGCCCGATTTCTGGGCCAGTCAGATTAAATGATCGATTCCACCATGAGCCAGCCCAAGCAACGAAGTTGACGTCAGAAGACCACTCAGGTTGCTCAATTTCCTTCTTATAAACCTGTATTTTAGTAGTAATGGATCTTAAACTTTTTAATTATTACATGAAGGGTTGATATGCTTCATGGTATAAATAGTAAATAATATTTACTAACTCCAGTTGATAAAAGGAATCATTTAAGGCTTGTAATTGTGTAATGCTACCATGATAACAAATGTAATTGCTTTGAATCCAAAAATGTATTACTAAAACTCTTCTGGACCCCTCAAAGTGAAGTTACTACTTTTCAACTGTTAATTAATTTTCTTTAATGTGGACCAGACGTAGGATGAAGATGTGATAACAGATGTATATTTTATTTATTTATGGTTCTATCCATGAAAATTTTCAGTGGGGGCAGAAGCAATACCAGAAGGAAATGGGCTACCAAGCATGGAACCTGAGATGGGTCAGGAGCCTGCTGGCCCAGACCAGTCACTGCCTGTGGCATCAGAGCCCTCTCCTCCTACTTCTCTACCAGAGTTGCCTCGGGAACGAACTGCCACATCCTATATAAATGTGAGTACAGAAATTTATTTCTATTGCAACTCTCTCAAGTAAACACTGAATTATTTACTCATAAAAGATTTTAATGCATGTATTTAGTACTTCATTGGTTAAATATAAGGTTAAATAATAAAAAGTATTGGGCCTAAATGAGTATAAAAAATCTTTACCACAGGGATAACAAAATTTTGTTGAAAAACTACTCTAGCATGGAGCGTAGGTGCTTTGCCATTAGTATAGCGTCTGTGTCTCTTGTCTTTTATTTTACATGTGCTTGCTTGAACCTGTAAATTATGTTCAATATGAAAATTAAATACAGTGTTGCAGTTGCACTCAATATTATTTTTGAGTTAGATTTTAGAAGGAAAAATGACGACCAACAACTACTAATTACATTGATTTTCCTTCGTCTTTCTGAGTAGGTTCTCTAAGTTTTTCCCACTTTCTCTTCTTGCATGGACGTCTTCAACTGTGGAAAAAAGGCAGTTACCAAAAAGAATGAAATCATGAAAAAATGCACTCAATTTTATGCCTAGCTTTGATATTTATTTATTTTTTAATTTAAAGGTTCTTTTATTTCCTATCTAAGTCATGATGCTTATGCAACATCAAGAGTTGAACCGTTACAGGGCGCCTTGATATGTTGCCTCTTGAAAATTGTATGTTGTGGTGTACTAAGTGGTGTCAAAATAATTTAGTAAAAAGTTTTTTCCTTGGTTATAGATAAATTTACCAACTTCGGCTAATTGGTAGCAACTGATGTATTCTTTAAATGGCTGAATATTATATCCTCCTTAAGCCGCATGTAGTATTTAATATGACAAACACCTGATTCAATTATTTATCTGATACAGGTTCTGAGTATACATTCATTGTTCACTTCATAGCACCAGAGGATTGCAAAAATGATTTCTTTTAGCCTTTGGTTTCAAAGGGAAAATCTGAAATTAGGGGACCAAATACCTTCGCTTGTGTATAGAGCTTAAAATGCAATTATCCAACAATGTTCGTGATAGTTGCAAAATATTATGAGCCAAGGATAATCGAAGAACGAGGCTTTATTTTCAGTAATGGTAGCATTTTATAATCACATTGCTTTTATAACTCTTATTGAGATCATCCAGTTGCTGCTGCCATCATGGATTGTGTCGCATGATAAACTGCATTTGTCCCATTCAAATATAAGCCCCCTTCCCAACTTGCTCCTCCCTTTTTAAAATAACTACATTTATATCAAGAGTCCTTATATATATATATAAATATATACACAATAGAAAACTTCACCAAATGGCCACAAACACAATAATAGAGGAAACACAATAATAGAGGGGGGTAAAAAGACGAGGAAACGTTTTGGGTGTTAGCCCTTCCTCAGTCACAGAGAGAATGAACTGCTCCAATGAGGGTAGGAGAGGAGAGGTAAATAATGCTGGGCCTGGCTGATGGGGCAGGGGGAAGGTTGATACAAAGTTATGATGATAGGGGACTGGGAAGCGCCTAGAACTAGGAAGGCACGGGGAGGGGGTAGAAGCAACAAAGGAACAGAGTTGTCAGAGAGGTTAATGATTGATCCTGGGCCTGGCTGACTGAACAGAGGGAAAAGTTACAACAAAGTAATGAAAGGGGACTGGGAGGTGACTAGAACAGGGAAGGAATGGGAGTAGCAACACTGTAATGGAGGGGCGGTGACAGGTAGGGGGGAGGGAAAGACAGGCTAGCCTAGCCTGTCTTTCCCTCCCCCCTACCTGCATATATATATAACCAATCGTTCATTCACTGGGACCACACAGCGGCAAATACATACAAATAAAATTTAAATAGAAAGGAAGAAAGAAAGTGGATAGGAACACATAAAATTGATAAACACATAGAAAGTAATAATTAACTACTATTATACCTGAATTTATGAATACTTACTAATAGCTGAAATGTTCTACATTCACTTCACATCTACTTCCTGTAAATACTTGTTACTTTTTATATCAAGGATGTAACTAGCAAGCTTGTCAAGTCAATTGGGATTACTATCAAATCAGAATTACCTGCCTTTATTGTCTTTCTCACACTGTCTATTATGACTTGTGGAGTATTTCTTCAACATCAGTGGAATTTATTAATATCATTGAACCTTATCTGAAGACGCAAAATTGTATTTTATGTACAGTTATGCATTTGGTTTTGATGTGAATTTCAATTTGTTTTTTATTTATCTTAGTCACACACAAATTACGCCTAAATGAAAGGGAAAACTTCAGTCTCTGGTATTGGAAATTTCATCAGTTATTCATATTCTCTCCTGAATCATGAACTTACATTATATTTTTACTCTAAAATGAACAAAACTCATGTGACGATATTGAGTGTAAAAAAACTCCTTTTAATGCTGTAGCAAATCTTTGGCCTTTTTTCTGTGTTTATCAAGGTGTTCACTAGCTGAAAAATATATGCTTAGATTGTGTTGCGGGTTGCATAATGTGTTTACCGCCGCGTTATATGAATATAATAACTTCGTCGTGAAGAAAATTATTGTAATGTTCGTAGATATTCGAAAATCTTGCTGAACGCCCGTTAAAAGTGTTCCGCCTTTTTGTAATGTATACTGCGGTTGCTCATGAGCCGAAAAATGTTTGCGACGCATTTGCGTTGCAGGTTGCATAATGCCTTTACTACCGCCCAGTGGGAATATAATAGCTTCGTTATGAGTTTAATCAATCTGATGATTGCAGATGCTTAAAACCCAAGTTGAATGCAAAGTTTTTAGCCTCTTTAATGCTTTCCACTGTTGCCAACGTGCATAATAATATTTGCGGCGTAGTTGTCTTGCGGGTTGCATATCAATGAACATCGTCGTGAGGAAAAGCAATGTGATGATGGCAAATGTATGAAAATCTTGTTGAATGCTCAGGCAAAGTTTTTCACCATTTTGTAATGTGTTCCGCGGTTGTACATGAGCAGAAAAATATTTGTAACACAATTGTGTTGCGGTCTGCATAATGGCATTGAGGAGTTTCTGTATGGTTTCATTAATGTTTCTGTCATGCATAAAAATAAATGAGGTGACCAAAAAGGTGTCATTAATTCTCATGCAACTTTCTTAAGCAACTGGTCTACTTAGTGACTGATAAGAGATATATTAGTGCATTAGTATCCATTATTATTTGTCATTCTGGATCATTTGGTGGAGGATTTCTGCTTTCACCATACACTCCCTACTTTTTACTTCCAGCATGTGATCATTAATAAGGGGTTTATATTTGGACATATATGGCACATGTGAATCTTATTTTACTAATTTTAATCTCATGTAATTTTATAAATTGTAAAAATACTGGATGTAAGTACCATATGTATTTTATTTTTTATTTTTATGTTAAAGAAAGAAAACCACATACAGCAAGGGTGCCATTTTATAATGGCCATGTAACAATTACACGAACATAAGGACATATACAAGCAAATTTAACAACAGGATACCGGCAGAAATTTTTCAAATGTAAAAAAAAAGAAAAATAGGGGAATAACTACTTAGGTGAAAGCTACGAAAGAGAAAGGCTCATAAAGGATTTAGATGAAAGTTCAAAAGGATTATGTGAGAAGGGAGGGAATTCAATAGAGAGGAATGATGGAAGAAAAGAGAACGTTTAGTGATTGAAAGTCTGGGAATGGGCATGTGGAGTCAAGGGTGAGAACAGGTGGGGTGGGATGGAACTTTGAAATTGATAAAGGAGAGCAATTCAGGGCAATCGATAGTGAATTTAGAATATTATAAATAAATTTTAAGTTTGCTGTGAGTCTATGGGTTGGGAGATTAGAGATGGAGAGATAGGGTAGAATAGCTTTGGTGGACATAATAGGACACTGTGGCAATCTATTCTTAATATTTTAGCAAAGAAATTACAGGCACAATCCAGCGATGAAAGATTAGTTTGAGAAGAGATAGACCTGATGGGGTAGGAAAAGGAAAGAATTGGAAGAATAATGGAAGAAAAGAAAGTTTGAAGTGCTTGGGGGTCATTAATTTCGGTAAAACGATAGAGGAGACCTTAGAGGGACATTGCTTTAGACTTGATTATTTGTGGAGAAAAATTCAATTTATTGTCTGTAAGAATACCAAGTTCCTTTGATGTTGAAACACATTTTAGCAAGTGATTAGTCACAGTATAATTAAATTCTAGAGGGGTCTTCTGTAGGGAGATAGACATCACGCTGCATTTGTCCAGGTTCAATTTAAGCTTCCAAACATTGCACCATGTTATATGCTAGGTGTAATGCCAATTTTGATTGATACATTTTTTGTTGTAAACACCTTTATGTTGACGTTAATGGACATAGCAAGAGAACCGAGGAGCTTTCAAAACATGAATGATTATGGATTTTAATTCAGGACATCCCTGTATTAACATGTATGAATCCTTTTAAATTGTAGCAAAATCTTAACGGTCAAGACTCATCTTAAATTGTCCCTAAGAATTGCGAATATCTAAGAGAAGTTTATGTAGTATTTGTTGATTGCTGAAAGTATTATTCTTTAGTTGTTATTGTTGAATGCATGGACACTATCCTGTATTTTGTTGGCATATATCATGATGGCAATAATAATGCTCATGCTTTAATTTCAGAGTACAAGCCCTAGCGGGAAGTTCATTCCACGATTGGTTGACTCAACAGGGTTAACAGAAACAGGGACATTGGTCCCCCATGAGTGGAATGTGTTTGATGTTGCTCAGTTCCTCAGGGTCAATGACTGTGCCACTTACTGTGACTGCTTCAGTCGACAGGTGAGGTTTGATTAGTATGGGAAAGTTTTTGGAGGGATTAATTTTTTGACCATTATATTTGTGTATTTTTTTGCCTTGAATTCTCAGACATACTAATCCAAACCAATTTTTTCATCCAAAATTCTTTTCACAGAAGGTTGACGGGAAAACTTTACTGTCTCTCACCGAAGACCAAGTCATGGAAATTACAGGCAAAATTGTTGGACCATCTTTAAAGATTTATAACTTGATTAAGCAGCTTAAAATGAAGGTCAATCCAGCTCAACAGAGGTTGAAAGCTAGCTTCAAGAAACATCTGTAGTCTTGAAGAATTAGTGCTACATTACATATTTGGCATGCATGAGTGCGTGTGATTGTGCAAGCATATGTGGAAGTGAGTTTGGCTCTTACATTTTGCTAGGTTTTCTGTGTGCGCGGAAGTGACTTTTTACCGTAAGCCAGTGTTTGCCATAACTCATCATGATTTGCAGTTGGGATTGTATACATTTCCCCAAAGATATTTTTAGCTATAAATGACTTTTAGTTTAGGAAAACATCATGTAAGTATGAACTACAGTTTCATATGGTTGTTGAGGAGGTTCAACAGACATGACAAGAGTATTTTTTCATGTAGGTTTTAAATATTTCCATCATAATAACAGTGTTCCTTTAATGAATCTACGAGGAATGATGTACGATATAATTGAAAGTAACCATCAGATAGAATTATTAATCTGTTTTACATGCTAGGGTTTTTAATATAAGGTCCCAAAAAACTTGAATTCATCCTGTTTTAGGAATTGCTAGTCATAATGGTGAAACCTCAATCTATTGTGTAGAAATATATTTTCCATTTTTTTAATAATTTATAGGAATTACTAATCAATCATTATAGGCTATTACTACAATTTGCTATGGATCATGCAATTTATTTTTCATTAATGCATTGTGCAGTTTTATGCACCATTTTAATGCTTTTATCTTAACCCCACTGGAGGGTCGTAGATAGTAAATATGATAAATTCACACTCATTATTAATTACTTTTTGAAATTGAGATTTTCTGGGCACATTTTTTTGTGGGATCTTGAAATGCTTTCAGTCAACAACCATGTGATATTGGTTTTAGGTTTTTGTGTGTTTATTGCGTTAACTTCTTGTTCATCTGGAGCTTTCACCTGGTTTCTTTTTATGCATGTATACTGTTTCAGAAGTTAGAACACCTATATCTTTTCGCAATTTATTGTGATTAAAGAAACTTAGTGGCCCATATTAAGTCTTAATTTGAATTAAAAGTCTTGGGCTGTCTCATCTATTACTCAAATTTTTCACTAGCATGTACCGCTAAAGATTTTTTTCTTGATGAACTCATTTGCCCTGAAACCGGGGAAACTTTGAAACTAGGCTTTTTTATACCAAAAATTGGTATTTTATCAGCTAAAAAATGATTTTGTGATTGTTTTTGAGCTCATTTCTTTGTGTAATTTGTGTTCATTGCACCTTGCATTTTTGTGCGTAGAATCTGAAATTCATGTCAAACATTCCTCTTTATTTGTCTCTAACTTCTTTATTAGTATTTTTTATTGCTTGTGGTTTCTTAAAAAGTCTCCTTCTCATTTCTTTCTTTATAAGGTATAATAAGTTTATTAGAAGCTGTGAGAAAATCCTTATGAGTTGGGTACTTCAAATTCTCATGCAAACTATTAAGCTGTGGATTGGTCTAATGTGCTTGGACAGTTTTCTTCAAAAATCAAATTTATGAGGCATAATGTGAACATTTCTTCTGACATGTGTTCCTTGTGTTAAATTACTTTGAGTTACTGCCATATTGGAACCAGAAGTTTCTTAGCCAAATTATAAGTACGTCATTCTAGGCCTTTAGATTGGAGGATTTCATACATATTGACCCTGGGCCAGGTTTTTCTTGCTCAGCTATTCAAGCATTGCTCCTCGAATGTTTCTCATTCCCATTAGCTTTCTATCAGGTCCAGCTGAGGAGCTCATATCCTATATTGGTATGCCTTATAGATCACAAGCTTGATATCATCCCTCTAGGTCATTGCAGTGCACCCATAATGGTGAAATTTGTGGTCTTCAATATGTTTTGCCCTGTCTGCATACTTCATGAAACATATTGTGGAATAATAAAGTCATTTTATACTTATTTTTGTGGTGATGCAAAGGGCGCTATTTGTTTATTGTAAATTGATGATCATTATTTACATTTAAGGGTCTTAATCTTAATAATATCTATCGTATTGTTTTTCATTCTCCACCTGAGTTGGCCAGCAGTACTTTTCTTTTATCGTTTTCAGCCCTGAAGTAAAATTAATGAGTAGGTTGTATGTTTTAATGGAGTATTCATTTGTTATGGGTTGGTTCATAAGTATTTTAATTGCATATTAGATCAGAATTTGTCCATTCATTCTTTGTGACCAAATTTTAGAGCAATATGGCAGTAATGAGGAAATGGCTACTAAAATCAATTCTACCTTAGTCTTACTCGGTTCTTATTTTGTCTTTATTTAGAATCGCTTTCGATTATTCTGAGATATATTGGGAGGCAATTGTAAGATTTCTTTTCTCAGATGCATCATTGTTTTGTTACATATTTGTATAGTGTACAAAAAGCATTTATCTTTGAAATGATCTATCCTCTTTAAGTATATGCTTTATTTTTTATATGTTAAATATACTTTTCTTCTTTTTGATGCATGTGTCCTGTACTGTCACAGAGTTCCTTCATCAGTCAAAAATTGTTAATTGAGCTATAGTAGAATCACCCTTGGTTATGATCGTATTTGTAGGAATGTAGTAAACAGTCATTCATAATTTGTTATGTTTCATTAACCACTTTTCATGGGCAGCTAATTATGCACTGCTTCCTTTCATCACGTGTTATTCAACCTATCCATATTAAACCTTTTATGCCAGATTGAGGTATCACTAAGCATAAATATGGCAGAAAATCATAATTCGCAATTTTTTAATGTACCTATACAGCATTTAACGTCTTGTCTCTTCTTCGTTGTGTTGGATGATTTTTTGTACTCAATTATATGTTTCCATGTGTAATAGTCAGTGGCAATGTGAGCAATTCAGGTCAGGTAAAATATTTATTCACCATTTGTACACGTTAATATTTGTATTATCAGTTCTTCAGTGCGTAATTTGAATTTCCTTTAATTGACTCATTAATTCACCAATATTTCCACTTTGCCTGAGTGGATTAGTCAAGGTAAAGGTTTAGATCTATTGAATGTAATATTCATTAGGGGACATAATTTACATATATTTTTGAAGTCAGGGGTAATTAAAAAGTTAGAATGTTATGAATTCTGTCAGTATATCTTATAAAGTGTGAATTGAACTTATTAAATTATATTTTTACACTATTACGTGTTTCCTTTTGAATTTCGCGCATCAGTACGGCACTCATCCAGTTAGTCTCAACGCCGCTAGATGGCGAAGCGGTTCCTAATGGTCATTTATTTTAAGTTATGACGCCGGACGCAAGGTAAGTATAATAGACTATTTTAAGTAGAGTATTGATGTTAATTGAGACTAATTTATCATGGCATTATGTACCATTATTTTCTCATCAGTTAATCAGAGCATTAACTTAAAGATGTGCCGAGACATTGTACTTAACCCTGCAGAATTCAATCTGCCATTATTGAGTCTGCTGATAAATTCTCGGTCCAAGGAAAGGGAGATTAAAGGTAAATACAACTTAAGTAGTATTTTGTTGCTATTTGTCATATTGGAAATTAGCAATCGTGTAATGTTTTTTCACGAAAATCTAAGTACTCAAATCAATGAAACTCGATGAAATACAAGAAAGTTCTATTTGTAATGAAAGATAGGTAATGAAAATAATGTTTCTGTGGGCGACAATAAGGGTTTCCGGATTCTACATTCTATTATCTTGAGGAACAGCTGGCAGATTCTTATCTGAAGCTTCCCGCGCGTCCATTTCTCAGTCAGTCGTAGTACGTCGGAAGGTTGTCGAGACGAAAAATAGTCCGTGATGTTTTCGTATTTTAATCTGTATGAATGCGGTAAACTGTTTCCAACAACGTTAATATTGGTGGAGCAACATTTTTAGAAACTTATAATCCGCACAGTATAGAGATCTGTGTATATTAATTTTTAATAAGAAAACGTGGTTGCGTAATGATACTAGGTTGTCCCTCGGAACGGTTCAGCTGTTTCCCGCCAAAGATATCCTTACAAAACGCTGAACGGCGCTGTGAGAGCGGCGTGGCGTAGGTATTTGTGTACAATAAGTGTCATTTTTTCTGTGTTAGAAGGGATCTAATACAGAGTGATCTCAGTGGGTTTGGTTAAGATATGTCAGTACTTGTTATCAATGGAGAGAATTTTCGATTAGAAGATCTTCGCTTTGAGAAGGAAGTCGTCGGCAGGCTTGGCAGGTAAGCCTTACTACATTTCGGACAACGCGCCTTCGAAGTGGGCGGGTAGTCCATACTATCAGCATTAGTGTTTACGGTCGTGTTGATGATCGTCTTGTATAGCATTGGTGGCCTGGATTGCAGCGAAGTGTCTTTGGCTGTTGTTTGTGAATTTTTTCAGACTGTGTTTCATTAATGTGTTTGCCGTTAAGCCGCTGGATTAGTTAACCCAAAGCAGCGCGAGTGCCGGTGGGTCAGCTGTTTCAGTTGCGCCATGTCCCGGTGAACATGTGTTATTAATGCCGTTGATATGTTGTTATGGAATTGTGTTTACAGTGTGGAAGTTAATAGCGATGCGAGTGATATGATACCTTATTAGAGAGTGTATTTTAGTGTAAACTATGACGCTGAAGTGCAGCTACGAACTCTTGTGATCTTAATAACCACGTGGTAGTTACTTTAGTACGAAATAGTTTGTGATGTTGATAGTATTTTAGTGTGGCTTTAAGAATAAATGATGATCATGGAATTGCTGCGTACGTTGTCAGTATGTTGAGTGAATTGAATATGAACGTACGGATTGTTTGGAAACATACGTTTGCGTACCCCCTCACCATTGTTTAGAAGGTCCCTTATTATGCGACACATTGTTGTGGAGTTGTATATTTGATCTGATTGGATGCTTCCTTCAGTGTTTACGACTTATTTATTTGCATCATCACACTATGACACCAGGTAGAGCGTAACTTGTGTTTTTTGTACCGCTATCTTCTCCGTCCTCGGCGTTGTTTCTTCATAAATCTGAGCGGTGAATGCAAGGAGGTTCAAGAATCGTGTCATTCGTATCTTCGGTTAAAATGTAGGGACTGTCGCCCACTCAGAAGACTGTTCTGATGTATTGCGTCCTTCGCACCGTATGGTAGTGTGTGATGAGATTAATTCTAAACGTCGTGATGGCCTGTGGGTTCTTCAGAAACTGTGATTAATCCCGCTAACAGCTATTGGGTTGGGTCATTACGTTCAGCACCACGCCTCTGAGCCAGGTGACCGTTGTTATGGGTACAGTCTGCTCGTAATAAACGATTTGTAAGTTGAATTATCGTAATTTATCTCATGGCAATAATATTGGGCTTGGATGGATCCGAATGGTTATCACAAATTTGTTGACATTTGACATATTTTAGTGGAGTTAATGCGGCGACCCCATGTGTGTAGTGAATGTTAACAATTCTCTCACTTCATCGAGGCTCATTATGTTGTGGTATCGTGTATTTATGGTTTTGCATCCATGGTCAAAAATATTTGTGTGTATCCTTTCTCTAAATTGGTTCAGTGATTTACATTTGCTAGTTTCGGTAATTTTTAGTTATTCAGCTGTGAGTTGGGTGCCTCGGTAGGCGGACGTAACGTTGTGTATGCTGCTGTAATTAATGAATTTTCACCGGTGTTGATCCTCTTGTCTCTGGAGTTCGAATGAGATTGTCGCCTTAGTTGATAGTCACTTTCTCAGGGGTGTTAGTGCTGCGAGAAAATGTTTTTGTGTCATCTGCATTGCTTTGTGATTACTTGAATAAAGTGTAGTAATTTAAATTTCGATTTGTTAAGCATCACTTCTAGTATTGTGAGGTCATTAACTATGTGTCTTCTTTGTTAGATGTATTCTCATGTGATCAGTCTCCGAAATATGCCGCTTTACCTAGTTTTTGCGTCCAATTCTCTTAGTTTCGCTTCCCAGGCGTTAGCTATACTACCCCTGCTCAGCTGTAAATTCTAACTCTACCATTATAGTACCTATAGTACACTTTTATCGTATATTAGTATTATTTATTTTCTAATACGGAGCCCAATTGTTTTCTCCTCGGTCAGAGGAGGTTCATCGTTAAATATTCTCATCGGTCTTAGAATTCCGATTGCGCCGCTCGTTCGGGATGGTTCCTTCCTTGGTCTTCGCGTGCGATATTATGCATCTTGGCACGATACCCGTACATCACGGCGTGCGTAAAGGCAACGCCCTTTGGCCGTATACACCGTTGCGAGGGTTTTTGCACGGGGTAAATGCAGCGGGGAGGAGGAAGGGGGTGAACTTGTGTGCGAGACAGTGAAGGAAAGGAGGAATGAGGGGCTGAGGGGGCGAGTGACTGGGAGGGAGTAAGAGGGCGTGTTGCGTGTGTAGGTGGATGATGATGTTGGTGGTGATGATGATGAATGAACGGACGGCATGACGTCACCGCAGCAGCCGCCGCCGTGTTTCCACTTTCCACTACCGCGGCTGGCCAGGGATTTTCGCGGTGCCACTGCCGCTTTTAATAATTTTAATGTTGCAGACGTAGTCGTTCTGGGGTTCCCATGTTTTCACGGCGACTATGCATGCGGTGACATCAAATGGGGGTGTGGGTTGTTTTGACGATGGTCGAAGGGGGGTGTACATATGTTGATGAAGTTCGTAAGCGCCGGAAAGAAAAATGTAAGATCGAGATAGGTTTCCGGCATCCGGGACGACGGCAATAGGTGACTTGAGGGGGTGGCATGAGGTGAAGAAAGGCGGAGGAGCGTACCCCCATCTAGCATCCGCCGAGCTCTTAAAACCGCCGCCGCCGCTTCATGATCGACTCGCTTCGTCTGGCCCCCTCCCCCACTCCTTTCCCCGCAAGGAGACCTCCTCCTCTCCGTCGACCCCCATCCCACCCGTCTCTTCTCTCCTCCCCTTCCTAGGTCGTCCGTCCTTCCTGCACTCTCCCGCGTCTCATCGGGGAGGCCTGCCGGCCAACCCGGCCGGTCGAGATCCCGCTCTGCGTCGCAGACTCGCTCCGCTTTTACGGAGGAAACTCGCGCCTCGACGTCGTCCTTCCCCCTCCTCTCGTGTGCGCATGCCCCATGCCTCCACCATCCGTCCCATGTTGCCCTTCCTCGCGTAGTCTTTCCCGCTCCCATCTTGCCGTCGTTCTCCATACGCGAGCGGCGGGGGGAAGGGGGAAAGAGGATGTCGTTTGTATGGGTTGAGTTGGTGAGTGTGAGTCGGGAGGGGATTTAAAAGGGAGGGAGGATGGAGGGGAAGGCGTGGTTGTACTACGAGGAGGGAGGGGGATTCTCTTTGATGGAAACGGGAGGCGTTTATGCTTTATGCAGGCAGGGTGTTTCTTCGGTCGCCTTTGTGCTCAGTTGTTTTTGTTTCGGCGTTTTATGCAGGATATTAGATGTTACATTTCTTTTTGTCTGTTCTTTGTAATATTTTTGCGTTTGATATTCATTAAATTGTCCGTATAGAAAATGTTTTCATTCATTGCCAGAGTGTTGTAGGCTATTTAATATTGTCGTTGCTTTCCGTGGATTTTTGTTAAGGGACTCCAGAATGTCCAGCCGTTATATAGTTTTTGTTTCGTACAAACTTGCCAATCAGTGAGTTTAGCACTTTCCTGATACGTCACCTTCTATATACTTCCATGCGAGCCGCCTCATTGGCGTGTGTCGGGGGGGTTTAGGCACCAGTTTACTTGGCGAGGGGTGTGTCTGTCGAAGTTATTTAAATGCAATGCATATTTCGTAGTCATGTTTTACCCTCGCTGAGTATTTTTCATTGGGAGTTTATTTTGCTATCCTCATGGATATTAAAAAAATAACAAATTACTTCCTTTAGTTTGTCCTGTAAATATCAAATTTATTTTTGACGGCGACTTCGCTCCTTTCTTTGTTAGAGGCATACATGGTTTAGGCTATGTTTAGGCCTGTTAATATCCAGCTGCGATGTTTTGATACTAGCTTATTTGGTGATGTATCTTTTCAGTGTCATTGTGGGTGTGGTATTGAAGCCAAGCAGAGGCTGCTAAAAATGCCTCTCATACAGTGTTGGCTTCTAGGTTTTACTTGGTTTTACCGACCTGTAATAAGGTCAAGCTTACCAATAAATTAATTTTGTTACATAATCTCCTCTTCATTCCATTTGTGACAACTTAATTGTTTAATTTCTATTGTAACATCTACTTATTACCCTTCAAGCCGCCACAATGGTGTTTGACTGGAACATCTCTGCGACAGCTGCAGGCCTTGATGGTCATCGTGAGGGTTTCTGCGTTTTCTTCCTTAGTAGTTCCTGCTCCAACCTTAGTCCATTTCCGGTTATATTTCGCGTAAACCATCTAGCTCATGGATAGTTTCTGATTGCTAACGAGCATCTTTTTCATCTTTCACGGTCCGCGTTTACACGGCTCGCCGTTTCGTCGCAATTTAGGGCGCCAGTTTGAGTATTCTGACAGCTGTCAACTCGATGGTTTTGTTTCCGAATCCTGCCGGGAATAATCAGGCGATGTCAGGGACCCCACCTGATTACCTCCTCCTTTCAGCCGGTGTTCATTTCACCCCTTTAGCAACCGTGGAGGAACTTCACTAAACAGGTTAGCAGATGACATGCGGTGTGGGAGCGAACAAAAGGCCGGCTAATGACTGAAAGGAATGTCGCCACGAAGTTCGTGCTCCGCCCCCCCCCCTTTCTCTCTTCTTTTTCCTCGTCTACCCCCTTTCCCGGCGTCCTCAGGGGACGCCGCTTCCCTCCGGCTCAAAATTAGACAGCCCTCTCACGCCGGCCGCAGTGGTCCTTTTCGCTTTTAGCCCACTCTCACGAATGCCCTACTCCATTATTGTCTCGCAAAAGTTGTCTTTGTTGCTCTTGAAGCAATCGATTTACTTGTACGCGCTTTAGGTAGTTTGCGCTGGACATCATTTCGACTTGAAATCGATAAATTTGTACTCATTTTAAGAACAATTTCTCACCCTTCCCAAGATAACAAAATATCATCCCCTTACCGCTCTACTTTCCGTGATATTTGCCCAAAAATACATGCCATTCTATATACAAGGGAAATGCAAATGAAAATGCAATGAAAAGTGTTTGCAGTCCAGGATCACTTCTAGAAAATGAGTAATTTCTAACTTAGATTTCGTCAAAATATTGAAATGTGTTGTTCTAACGTTTTCTCACTTATTTCTTTTAATTAATTCTTATAGTCACTGCAATGTTTTTTTCAGTTTCGTTGAAAAACTTCCGTTGTGGAGTTTTCATCGCACCTCGCGAAGAAGAAAATATATTTTTATATGTGTCAAGTTCTACTTATGCTGATCTTTTTCTTCAAGTACTGAGAATTGCAGTCGTATAATTATCGCACCATTAATATTACAATATCTTCATACTTTCTATTGCTGCTGAAATTGTAATTTAAAATTCGATTGTGGTTTCCATTAAGACTAGGGAAATAATTCGCTCAAAGTACCATAAGGAAGCCCGAGAACTAGTTATTGTTATCATGTTATCATTTTACTGTTTCTGCGTGGGAAACGTAGTGATTAACCTTGGCAAGTCATTTCTCTGATGAGATGTACTCAATGTAGGGTGTCTCAGAGGTGAGGTAAAAGATCAGCATGTAATGTGCGTCGCTTTATTGTAATGACGTGAATATCATCCTATTGTTTGGTTTTTTCATTAAAGTGCTTGTAGCTATACTCCGTAAGTTTGTTTTTTTCGTGTAACGATATAATTGGTGAAAATATATGCTTAAGTATATGCATTGCTTACTCCTACACAGTATTTTTTGGAGTCACAATTTACGACCATCCCGCTATTTCAGGAGACATAGAAACCCTTATTAAAGTCTGTATAATGGTGCTTTGGAGGAAGGGATGTTGTTTCAAAGAATTCTTATGCATTGCGAATCTTTTTGCCTGTACCGATGAAAATCGTGTGTAGGATAATATTAATCGGGGAGGTATACGCTCTAATCATCATTGAGGCTAGTTATTCCCCACTTTCTCAATCTTTCCGTACCTCTTGTTAGCGTATTATCTTTGACAGCTCCTCAGTTCTTCTCACAGTTTGAAAATATATTTTCTGCTTTGCTGACATACTTCATCTTTATTTAATGTATCCTTAGAATCATCTTTTCATGTAAATTTAGTCGTCGAACGATATCTTGGATGTAACCACTAGTAGGAATAATCTTTATGCTTGTACTATTTTTTTCAATTTGAATGCATCCTCGTATTGCTTCCGTATGGTAGCGTTTTATGGTATCCCATCTAGTTGAAACAATTTCCTTTTTCTTCCGCGGCCTTAAGCCAATGGCTGATTTCAGTATTTCCGGTAGGAATCTCCTAGGCTTATTTTTTTACGTTTATCGAAATTTCCGGGTGTCAACGGCGCGACTTTTCTACGGTAGATTATGACGACCTAGTAAAATATTTCTATGCAGAGGAAACTTAGCTTCCTCTTCATTTGTAAGTGTTCATTCACCCCAACGAGTGCATAGAGAGATTCTCTAGTGTGAAGGAGGGTCAGTCACATGCTTCCGCGAGTTTTCTTATCGTGTCGGCTCCTGTACCACCATCACCGTCGGGTGTGTCTGGCCGGATGCTTCTGCTCCTGTTTATCGGTCGTCCAGTGTGTGTGGCGTTGAGTTAGCAGGATGGAGTTTCCCCATTCTATTTTATTGGTGTGGTAAGACTTAGAGTGACCAGAAACGGCCCTTTAACCGGTCTTATAGTTCGTTTCTTTTTAATGACATTGGTTTCAGCTATTATTTTGGTGCAATCATTATTTTTTATTTTTTGAAATTCTTCATCCTGTTGCTCATAGGAATATGGAGGCGGATCAGCGTGTTCAGTAGGTGATCGTTGTATTAATGATTTGTGGCGTTTTTATCCCTATATTTTCGGATGAAGGCTAGGTCTGGCCATTGTAAAGTTAAAAGTAAGAAACTTTGAAAACACTCCCTGTTATCCGTGCAACGCGTTTCAACGCTGTAAGCATCCTCATTAGGTACAATTTGTTCCTTTTACCTTCACGATGATGTTCCACAATATCTCGCCGGATATCGTTGATCATCTGACCGTTGTATTTTGCATTGCGCATTTCAAAAATCGTTAGTCTAGTGTACCAACTTCGTTGGTTGCGAGATTATTAATATTTATCGATTAAATGACCGAAATTTGTGCGATTCGATCCTTTCTTTGTTCGGCACATGCTTTAAGGGTTTATAATTAGGATAATTGATATCAAGCGTTGTTAAATTGCGATAGAAATAGTTACGCCGTCGGAAATCTTTAATGTATTAGCTTAGTGAGAGTTACTATGCGATTTAAATGGTTTGCAATTTAAAAATATCTCTACGATCTTCTTAAATAACGTCCGCGTAGCTGAACGGAGAACCATCTATGTTAGGCTTTTGGAGAGGTATGCTCATATCATGAAATGAGAAAAGAAATTACGAGTATAACATCTGATGGCGCCTTGGCGATGCGCCAATTTTTACCCCTGAATGATTGGTTTTTGGGTTAGGGGAGCCAGAAGTGATCATTTACAATCCTCTTCAGTGCCCTCCGCCCGTCGTCCTTTTACGTAGACGTGCTTTCCTCGTTCGTCGCCGTTTGTGGGTGGGAGGTTGTTGGGTAAGGTGGACTCGGAAACTAGGGGTGAGAGTGTCGGGGTGTTTAAGGTTCATTTATGTCGGTCCTTCTTCGCGTCGTTTCTCCGCTCATTCTCCAGAATTTTCGCTCTCTTCTCTCCCTTTCTTCCTTCTCGTCTCGCACATATCCCTCTATTCATATTCTTTTCATTGTTTCCCACCCATTCCATTTCAAGCGTCGTTCCTTGTTGTTTGGGTTGACATGTCCTCTTTCATTGTAAATCCATTCCTCCTTCGTCCCCTTGTTCATATTCTCACCGTAACCTGCTCTTTCCTGTCTCCCCTGTAATTCCTCCTTCCTTTTAATTCATATTTTAATGAAGTTCCTTTTAGTTTTCGAATCCTCCCCTCCATCTGATCCGGAATTCGTGGCAAGGCATCCCCATTGCCTTGTGTGTGGTACAGGGAATATGCTAATACTTTCGCTGTTTTTGTATACACCTATCTAGGAAATATGCATGCATGCCCGTTGGGTTTTGGAAAACGGTCTGAAGTAATACGAAGGATATAATTCGCTTTTCCTTAAGGAAGTTTGAGCGAAATATCATCTAACTTAGAAATCAATGAATTTGGTCTCATTTTAATGAAAAATATCTCATCCTTTCATTGACACCAATAATTCAAACCCTTACCTCATTACTTTCGCAGATATTTGCCTGAAAATACCAGCACTTTTACATGGTAAATGGTACGTGTATGCTCTACAGAGAGACATTATTTACAAAATGAGGTTTTTCTAACACTCAGATGTCGTAAAAAACTAACAGCATGTAGCTTGTATGTTTTCTCAACTATATTTGTAAATAAATCATATTGTTACCGCAGTAGGTTCTTGGGTATCACAAAAAACCTTCCGTTTTGAAGGTGTTACAAACGCACCGCGCGAAAAAAATTAGTCAAGTTTAAGACTTATATTTTCAGTTAATTACTTACAATTTCTGTCATATAAAACTGTTTTATTGAACCATTAATAATGCAATACTTAATTGATGTGTCCTACAGCTGGTGAAATTAAGACGTATAATTCGAATATGGTGTCTATCATGACTGGGGAACTATTTCGCTCGGACTACCTTAAATGTGGAAATTCCTGTGTCGTTTCTCTGTGTAGAAAAATAGTCAATATATTATTCCTATCGTTTTTGTTTTTAATTTGTAATTTCTAGTTTTAGTAATTTTCAATATCCTTTGCACGGGAGCCCATTCCCTGTATGTTTCAATGGGAATTGTTCTGTAAATTGAATAACAGCCTAGTTTTAAGCATATTGACATGGATCGAATGTAATGAATTTCGGTTTGTTTGCCTTCTGCCCTTTTAATGAACCCAAGGTTTATTCGTTAGTCAATTCATTGAATGATGAGCGCCAATTGCAACTGAGAGTAGTAGCAACCGTCTTTTTTTTTAATCGGAGATTAGCTATCCCACTTGTGTCGGAGTCTCCTCACTCTCGAGGTCTTTCAAACATCTTTTCCCGCCCACTCTGATTCATGGGAAAAATGCTGCTGGTGTGAACTGTTTGCTTCGCGCCGTTTTTTTCGCCTTCCTTCCTTTCGTCTCGTCATCTGGCGCCCATTTTCGCCTGCCATACGTGTGTCTTTTGTTTATTCTACTCTTTACACGAACCTGTGGGCGTATGATAATCGGGAAGGATTTTGCTTTCATCTGTCCAAGTCTCACCCATGAAGTCTCTTTACTCTTCTTTTTGAATTGTCATTTTCGCTGGTTTGTGTTCTTGGAAACATGATTATTTTGGACCTCGGTAAACGATCGTAAGCCATCCATCTGATACGCCAAAAAGTTTGCGTCCTTCACGTGATTATGGCTACCTTGGAGTGGCTCATGAATGACACTGTAAAGAACTTGACAAACGAGTCAAATTTTTTTTTATTCGCTGAATGTGGTTATCATTCCTTTGACTCAGATACCATCCCAAGAATCACTCATCTGTTAGATTTCATTATAGCATTTATAATTATAAAATTTATAGCATTAGGTTAAGTCAAGTCACCTGTATGTACTATTTTTTGGTATCGTTTTGGTAGATATAGAATTACGCTCGTAAATGGCCAGTAAATTAACTCTCTCTCTCCGTAACTGCCGTAACCGGTGTATCTCTTCAAATAATTGTAATTATTAATATGATCCTGGGGAATTTACGTTTCGTATTTTAATGTGCGAAAGCTTCGGTGAAACATGGTTATATGCCTCTGTCGCGTAATTAATAGCCAATAATCGCTCCCATTAATCCTGCACACAGCTTTCTTCCTAGTCTCTCGTACGTTACTCGCCCTATGGTTAATTAATGAGCTTCCGACAGAATGTGGTTGTCACGTGTCCCGACTTCGCCTTTTCTTTACTTTCTTGCAGACGGCAAGTCCGGCATCGAGAGGCCGATTATAAGATCTATGGACGAGCGGGGTGGGGGATGTTGTTGTCTCAGCTCGTTGGTACCCTTCATCTCTCGCTCTCCGTTCAATCGTTTCGCACCCCGCGAATGACGTCGTGGTATCCTAGGGGTCGTGAGTGAGGTGGGCGGGGTGGGGGCACTCGCAGGTGGCTGATTTGCAGGAATCGACGCTCTTCGCACCTCCGGGAGTGAGTAGTTCTTTCGGTATTTATCTCGGTGACGTGGCGTTCACGGCTGTATTTCTCTTCGTGGAGGCTTTTTTTTTTAGAGCCACGAGCAAGTGAGGATGCGTTCGGGCACATGGAGAACCGTGCACCTTAATTATGCCAAGAATCGGGCAAATTCTTTTCGCCTTTTTTCATCACGTTAAAATATTTCTCGCTGCTTCGTTAAGTCGGGCTCGTCTTAGTTGTCAATGCTTTGTCGTCATCGCCAGGTAAGGGACTCACGTTTGGCTCCTCCGATGTACACATGTAAATTGTTGGCAAGGTGATGTGCGGACGAGAGGTGTCGTGATGCCCGAGTGTTGACACAATTATCCAGTCTGTAGAAAAGCATTTAATGTTGTGATGGATAAAATGCGCAACTACACTGTTTCCAAAATGTGTTGAATGTCGACTCCGTTTTGGGCACAACACTCGTAATCCTGTAGAATGCTCATGATAAGCCTTTCAGAATAGCTTTATTCGGCATTTCCTTTTACATTATGGAACCTTCCTTAGGACAATACAACTTTCTTTTATCCACCGCACGTGATTTAATGATGGTGAACTTGCATCAAATATTCTTTTTCTGCTAGTTGTTCGTGTGCGTTTGGAATGATTATTTCCTGGGGTTTTCCGAATTAATTTTGTTTTAACAAATGTCTAACAAATGAATTAATTTCAACAAATGAAAATTGAATGAATGTTTATACAAAATTAATTCATTTGTCGACCTGGATCTTTTTCGTGCACATTTTTCTTGCTATTGTTTTTTCGTGACATTTTAATATTATTATTTTTTTATTTTATTGGCGACGTTATCTTAGGCGTATTCGTTTCCCCTCATCAATTTGCCTAGAACGTATTTCCATCCTCAATGCCTTTTTCAACCGCGATAGCAATATTTCCTGGCGATTTTAAAGAAATCGGGCTCGTTAAGAGTGGTGATGGAACAGGACGCCACGTCGTTATGGCGACCGGGGTGTCGTGTTGTGCGTTATCATGAGGTGGGAATGGGGGGGGGGTGAGATTACAAAGGTGAGGAGAGCTTGTGACGGAGAGAGCATTGGTGGGGAGGGGGTTGCGTAATGGACGGTCACGTGACATTTCCTCCTCCCTTTCCTCTCCACACCCCTACCCTTTGGCGTTTGTCGCCCACGCTGGGGAGGCATGGCTGTCTTTTACGCCTCTTTTGACGTAACGCCTCTCTCTCCCTCTTTCCGCTCTCTCCCCCTCCCCTCTCTCTCTCTTACACCTTCCTTCACTCCCCAGCTGTGGCTCGCCCGTTGGCTCCGTTTGTTAACTTCCGCGTCTCTGTGCCCCTTGGCTCAATACTCTCATTTTCTCCTGGCGGGTTGTTGTCGCACTAAGGCCATCCATGCCTGTCTCACGACTCTTGTTTTTAGCCTGCACCCGTCCCCAAAATTTACGCTGTAGGCGCTCTTTTGTCCGATTGAGTTGTGAGCGCGGCGAAGTATGCCGGTCCTGTCAAATTGTTTTGCTCTCTTCTATTAACTTGTATCTCGTTTGAAATTTTAATTAAGTTTAGTATCCAGGTATTATAGCGGATCACTTGGTAAGAGTGCTTGGTATCGTTCGGAAGTACTTGAAGTAATTTGGAATTGAATTGTGAATATATTAATTCTTCTAATATACATTTTCATTACATAATACCCTGCGAGCCACCACGAGGGTGTGTCGCAAGGAGTGAAGATCACCAAACATGCACTATTGACATGCAACTAGGATATTTAAGGGAGACATGCTAGAGAACAGGGTCACATGCAGCTAGATGGTTAGTATCTACATTATAAGAAAGGGATTATTGGTTGTTATTACATGCATCATGCACTACAGACCACTCTAACTACATTTCACCTACCTATCCCTTTGCTACGCTGCCTATTGTTCTCTTATAGTACGCGGGAAAAATGACATTTTAAATCTATCGGTACGACAATATATCTCTCTAATCTTGTTAATATGATCAAACCTAGCATAATACGCAGGGGTTCTTAATATATATCTAACGTCATCTGTGAACAAATCGGTTTCGAATTTACTTAAAAGGTTTAACCTCAACTTTAACCTGTGTTCTGATATTAATTCCCATCCTAGTTTTTCTATTAAATTCGTAACAATTATACAATTATCATAACGGCCTTTAACAAATCTAGCGAATCTCCTTTGCACACGCTCTAATTCTTTTATCATACCTTCCTCGTACAGATCGCATATACTAGCGGTATATTCTAAATGAGGCCTGACAAATGTAAAATAGCTTCTTTCTCGTACTCTCTCATCGCATTTGTCTAGAACCCTTTTTACGAATCGTAATCTACGATTTGCTACACTAGTTATTTCCCTGATGTGTTACCCCCATGACGTCTTCAGTGATGGTTACGCCTAAGTATTTAATAGATTCTACGTTAGATGTTTTCTTTTCTTTGATGCAATAATTATTCCGGGAAAAGCAATTCTTTTTCCAAAAGTTCATTATCGCGCATTTCTTCAAATTTAATTCTAGCTGCCAACTATCACACCAATCATCTATCGCATCTAAATCCTCAGCTAAAGACTGACTGTTCTCTTCATTTTTAATTTCCTTATACACTACTGCATCATCGGCAAAAAGACGGAGCTTGCTATTATTACTAATATAGTTTTCATGCACATCTTCTGTTGATTTTTATTATGGTTAGAGCTCTGCTACTTGTGGCCACCTGGCAGTTACTATTTACAACTGAAATTCCTGTTTTCCGATCATAGTTCGCTTTGTCTATGTACTTCAATCTTAATTATGAGTAAGGTCGATTCGTCTTCTTTTCAATTCATACGGTGGTCACCGTTGTCAGTCGTTCAAATCTTGCGAAAGATGTGGAAAATGTTTCTTTTAAAATATTATTTCTCACCGTAATGGTGTTTTTATATATAGCCAACAGTTTATTGCCGTCATTATGTCTTTAGCCCATTAATTTAAGTAATTCGGCCGCGACATAGTCGTAATTTATCCATGAAAACTGGCGTTCACGAAAATACTTTAACGGATTGATGCGTTAATTGACACTTTTATCCTCTTGTTCCCAAAGATATGCCTAATGTTTTTAGCCATTCGGTCGTTTTTCATGTGACCGAGGTTGTCTCTTGCAACTGTGTCCATATATAGAATTTTGTATCGTGGAGAATATTACGTTCTGACCCTCTCTTCTTGTTTTTTTCTCGATTTTGCGTCCATGATTCTACTGCTGATACCTGTTTGTTGTTGTTCTGTCCCATGCTCTCAGTTTTCTACTCCGTCGTCGTTTAAAGCCGTTCGCGTCCGTAATTATTCTTTATGTGCCCGCTTCCCTAAAAATCTTTAGGGCGACAGGCTCGATAATCATTTCCCTCCCAGTTTTTAATTTCTTTATTCTCAGTGTGATCTTCCACGATGCTTCCTGATATTGTGTTCGCATGTGCACCTTTACACCCACCCTTCGTTGATTCTCGTCTTCTCGTTTTTATGCTTCCCATGGTCAGTCCCCCTCCCACTCTCCTCACCTTCGAAAAGCTTGGTTTCTGCGCCCTGAGCCACCCTACCGGCGCTCATGCCTTTTCCACGGCACCGTCAATTACCGTGGGCCACGGGCTATTAATTTCCCGTGGGTTTACCGAGGCGAGATGAAGAGCCACTCGTGAGGGGAGGGAAAAGAACGGCTTTCCTTTTTTTTCTTTCGTCATCGGGTCCTTCCCCCGTCAATTGGCTCCTAGCGACCACCCCCTCCGTCTTGCCCTCTCTCTAAAGCTTCGTTTTCATGCATCTGGTTTTTCGTTGTCGTAAGCGTCGTATCCGTTGCCTGATTGCTGAGCTGCACCTCGGAGATAGAACTGACGGTATCTGCCTGTTAATTTGTGGTTACGTCATTACGTTCCGGAATAGTTGTAGGTCATCTTATGATTGACTATTTTCAGCCACAGAAATTTGACGGCATCGTTTGTTTCCCACTGTATGGGTAAATTGTTTAGATAATATTTGGGTTTGTAGTCCACCAATTTGACATCAATAATGTGCTGTATAATAAACTCCTTTTGCGCCGTAGTCGTTTTTGTAGTGCTAAATTAAATACCACTGCCTATCGCCAAAACTCTCCGCAAGAATCTATCATCATTCCACGTTATTCCTCCACGGTGAAGGGAAGTAGTGTGGAAGACTGAATTCGTCCATGATAATCACTGAATTCAATTTTCATCCAACACTGCAGATGACTCCCCCTCTCGAACCTCGCTCTTTGGTGTGTCTGGACTTCGTTTTTGCTCCCTGGCCAAAATTTCGCTCGTTTTCGTCTCCGCCCTCCCTCATCGATCGCTCAAACCGCGAAGGACGCCGACGTTCATGTAATTGGAAGCGTTCTTAAGTTACTCCGTCTTCCATGAAGAGAACAGCTGATACGTTTTTTCTGGTTGCGTATTTCCTTCCTCCTAATCACTAATTTTTCGTTAATTGAGACCGCGTATTGCCATTTTTCAGGTTTTAATCCTTGCGTCTGCGAATTGGTCGTTAAGGTTGAACCAATATATTTAGAAGTATTTCGATTCACTTTTGGTTAATGGGAAGTACATTAGTTTTTATGTTGCTTAGCGATCTAAATTAATTTTGAAGATTGCTGTATTTAAATGATATCATACCCAGCATTTCTCATAAATGATATCATAGATTATTTATGCAACTCCATTTCCAGTTTTGGGTGAGGACATGGAAAAAGGTTTATGATTCGGAAAGCATCTCCGGAATCGCGTTCATTACTTGCGTTAGTATTATCAGGGTATTGTGGTTTGTGTTTCCTCTTACTCTTAAGACTATAGAAGTGTTTTGAGAACTGTCCCATTTCCTGCGTTTAGGATGCGCAGTCACAGCTGCAGTGGCCGTATTGCCCACTTTTTTTCCCGCAAACATAGGCGAGGCTTGGAATGACTTGTGGAAGTGGGGTGAGGAATTATATCGAGTCTCCTCTCTATTATATTCACCGCCGCACTCTTTGCTTTCCTTCCAAAAATACACAAAACCACTTGGTTTTCCCTCTTGAGAGATTCTTTCTTCCCTCTTTGCCTCATCTCAAACGGCTGTTGCCTTCTTCTCCTTCCCATCGGGTGACATTCCACTTGACTTGCTCGGATTTATTCTCCTCCGCTTCATCCCTCTCTCTTCCTCATCTTCTCCCCAGTCCTCTCTCCTCGATGCTTTAAGCGTCTTCCCTCCCTACTACTCTCTCGCACCACCTGTCGGCTGGTCCACTCACTCTTACGTCCCCGTCCTACCTCTCCCCATCCTTCCTTCGCCTCCTCCTCCTACTACACCTCGGCACGCTTCGCTCAACCCCGATGCCTCCCCCACCGCCACCCACCCTCCCACACCCTGGCCGCATCCTCCTCCCGAACCCTTGACGTGCCTCGTGCTCTTTGGCTCGTGCCCTCCTCCCGATCACCTTCGCTGCTGCTCCCATCGCTGGTCCCCATACATCCCCCCTTCATGGCTAACCCTTTCCGCTCCTGTTACTTCCATCCATTCCTACGCTTTCTTCTCTCCGTAAGCTCTGCACTATGCGCTCGCGTCAATCTATGACTCCGGGTCTTCCCCTTGTTTCTTGAATCTCCCTGCTCAGCCTCTCTCGGCCCGTTAGACTTTTTATTCATTCCTAGCCATTTCACACACGGTAGGCACAGTCATATGCGCTGGATTTTCGGTTTTGGGCCGGGGTAAATGGCTCTCCTACAATTTGTTACTATGTTGAGCCTGCCTCGAAGAATCAGGTTTACTGGTTCAGTCGAAGGGTACACCTCTTGCATCACACCTGGCCCTACTTTCACAGTAGTAGTTTCACACTGGCGTAGTATATTTATGACCCTTCTGTGTTTAAGTATTTCTAAACTTGCGGATTGACCCTATTTGCGACTATCAAGGTTCGTATCAACACGGGTATTTGGTGACGTTATGATATAGTGCAACTTGAAGCAATATTAGTTATAATTAGAAATTAATAATTTATCATGTTATCCATTTCCGACATGATACATAAGTCTATGGCCATGCGGATGGCCATTGTGTATTAACATATTTTTTTTTATATTCAACCCTTTTAGTCGTGTTGTAATAAGTTGCCGAGATAGGAGCAAGTGTCCATCTCATAGTTTTTAATTAGTGTTTGATAAACTTTTCAGTTACGATACATGTTTAGTGTTAAATATCCTGTGAAGAATTGCTCTGCGGGTATTCTAGTTCGAATGTGTTGACGGGCTCTCAACTAATCCGCGTGCAGCTTAATTATTTTGTTGCTTCGCGCACTTGTTATTTAGTTCTGATCGATTCCTGGTCTTTCGTTTCACATTTCGATGAGTATTTTTTGCCTTTCACCCCTGATAGTACTGCTTATTTTTTCTCCCGTGTAAAAAAAATGTAATGAGCTTCATTTTTGTTGATTGACGTTATCAACGATTTGGCTTTTGCTTGCGGATAATGTTTGGCCCTGCTCCAAATTGCTTTTTCTCTCTCCCTTTTTCATTATTTTTACCATAATAAATTTCGCGTCTCATTAAGCCGCTCTCATATTGGGTAATTGATCCACACCCGCTTTGTTCATCTCTGGTAAACTGCTAAATTCTTTTTTAATTTCATTTTATTCCACCGAGCCCATCCCTTTTTTTGCCTTGTGATCATCGAGCTGCGCTTGCATCTCACATTTATCCAATTTAATTGATAAAATGGGATGGAATTGTGAGGAATATGTTTTGCAAAATTCCTCTTCCTCATCGTTATGCATTTTTTGGGTCATGTTTCTGCTGTCGGTTTGGTGCAGAGACGTCTTAGAGGTTAATTGGCCTATTGAAAAAATATACGTCACGAAAGCTGTGCCCAAAATTTTTTTGTCGTTGAAATAATGCGAATTTTTAATTCGGCCAATATGGCGTAGTGATCAAACTGCTTCAAATCTGCGATCAAGTAAATTCTGAGCTCCCGGTCTTGACTTATCGCGCTCCTTTCTCTGCTATCTTCGTCGGATATCTTCTCCACCTTATGCTTCGGCTCTCGACAAGCCACCCCTCTCGTCTGGTGCTATTTTAGTGTTATATCCCCCTATTCACACCCGACGGCTGCACCAGCCGCTCACCCTTTTTACTACACGAGGGCGGAGAGAGAGGGAGGAGTCCTAGAGATAGGTCTTTGGCTGCTGTGACGGCGTCTATGTGCCACGTGCGCGCATCTTGTCTATGTCACCAGGGAACGCCAGGAGAGTTGAGTTTGGGAGGCTAGAGAGAGCAACAGATCTGCCGTTGAGGGATGAAGGTTGATGGCGGCACCGGATCACCCGAGCTTCCCTCTTCGATTCTCCATTTCCGTCTCTTCTTTCTACATTGTTGGTTAGGGTCTGGTTTTGGTTTTCCACCAGCGCATTTGGCAGATGTTCCTTCTCATTTTTTTACGGAAGTAGCTTTATGGGTATCGGTTTTATCGTTATATGGCGCGGGCGCTAGCTCAAAGCGTTATGTTAATCTATTCTTAACGGTTACCGTGTATGAATGGGTTTTGTTACGTCGGCATATCTTTTCGAGTTATTTTTGAACGTTTTTCGTCGTGGGCATATATCTTTATTAAAATTATCTTGCTTGATTTTTGAAATATATAGGGCCATCCTTTGTTTATCATAACGGGACCCGCTTTATGAATCTATCTCCTACGATTTAAGAATGATGAAATTTATTATTCTAATGCCACGATATTCATAATAATGGATTCATTGTGTTTATTAAATTTACTTAAGTGTTTTATGAGTCCAATCACAGTCAAAAAACCCAGTTCTTGTGCCTGTCTTTGTTGAAGTCTGTTTTGTGGATGGAGAGATTATTGCATTAACGCATAAGTAATGTTAACTGCTCAAGAGAACTTTCGTACAGCTGGGGCTTTGTTTTGTCGGTGACAAAATGATTTCGGCATTAGTATAAACAATTCTTTGTTCGTTTTTCATGAATCTCCGTATTATAACTAACACTATTTAAACTGATATTTACCTAGATATTCGAAGTTTGTCGTGTTATACACTCGAGATTTGGCTTTGCTCCTCCTCCTCGGGGAATATTTCGCAGCGTTGATAGAATTTACTCTGACGATTTATGGCTGCCTTCATTACAGCACTTTGCCATTTGTCCTGCGAATTGAATATGATAATACTGACAAAATGATTTCGGCATTAGTATAAACAATTCTTTGTTCGTTTTTCATGAATCTCCGTATTATAACTAACACTATTTAAACTGATATTTACCTAGAAATTCGAAGTTTGTCGTGTTATACACTCGAGATTTGGCTTTGCTCCTCCTCCTCGGGGAATATTTCGCAGCGTTGATAGAATTTACTCTGACGATTTAAGGCTGCCTTCATTACAGCACTTTGCCATTTGTCCTGCGAATTGAATCTTGCCGCGCCGCTCGAGGGCTATTCGTCATTTTCGTCGCATAGAGAGGCGTGGGGTTTTCTCTTCAGGGAAGTAACGTTTATTCCTGGGAGGTATTTTTTTTTGGCGTTGGGTGGAGAGAAAAGGGGGGGCCAATTTTCCCTCTTTTTTTCGTGCTTCAATGCCGGAGCACGTGGCAAAATTCATCCTCCGTCCTACTCAGTGTTTTCTTGCCCCCCTCCCCGCCCCTCCACGCACACTCCTTCCCCAGTTCCACTTCACTCCCCACCCACGACTCCCCCTCTTGTCCTTCCCCACCCTCACTCCCTCCCGGCCACGAGCGCGTCTGTTATGACTGGGTCCCACCTGTGATTACAAACCATTCCACCCGAGTGCTCTCAGGGTCCCCTCTCCCCTTCCCCTATTACGTTCATCCCCCTCCCCCTACTCACTCCTTTTCAACCTCCTCAGCCCCCATCCCCCCCTCGTTGCGCATTGGCATTGAAAATTAGGAAGTTTGCCCGCCCGTTTGCCTTGCTTACTACGCCGTAAGCGGCGTTGGGTTTTCTCTCGGTGGAGGAGCGTGTGAGAAGAGTCGAAGAGAATAGGTGGGGTGCGATAAGTAAGGATTTTAGCAGGGGTTTTATGGTATCGTATTAGCTCCTGATGAGGCTGCTTCTTAGGGATAATGGATATCCTCCCCCTTGCCTGGAAGTAATATTTATTGTATGTTCTGTATATTCAGGCCTTTTCTTGAATAAATAGATGAATGTTTTGGTAAATTTGATTTATAGCTCAATTTGATTAGTATTGATAATTTATTCTTCATCAGGAAACAACCCAAGTTCCATTTTCCCAGAATCAAGATGAGCATTAGAATTGATTTCCAGCCGTTCTTTCTCATCTCGTCTTTCCGAAAAGTGTCCTTGTTCGAAATACTGTGAATGGATCCCAGTTGTTGTGTATTTGGTAATCACCGCGAGTCTTCGAAGGTTTGTTGTTGCTTTATTGGAAGATATTGAATCAATTGGAGATCTTAGAAATTTCTTTGATTGCGGATCATCACCTCATATCATAGACTATTCTCGCCTCCATCCATCTTAACTCTAAGGTACCATTCGTTAGTTCATAATTTGAATCAATAAGTTCCGCTTTCAGCGGACTAATTGTGGGATATTCTGGTTGCCATCGGATGATTGATGTATCTGTGGTAGTCGATGCTGGTTCTTTTGATATCCCCGACCTTCGCAGGTGGTCCCATAGACGACGATGCTGTTGGGCAGGTGATAAGCAAGCTTTGCTCGACGGATAGCGGGAGTCAATGTTTGGGTGCTCGTTGGAGATAAAGTGAACCACCGCGAGGAGGTGGGAGTCGGGAGGGGGTGGGTTTAGAGAAGCTGGGAAGTGGGTGTGGGGTAGTCCCCTCAATGCGGCCGTGAATTTGTGAGGGTCATTATAAACGTGGTGACGACCGTTGCATCCGTTTGCAGTAATATCCCCTCTCCTCCTCCCCATTACTCCTTCCACTTTTGTTGTTCTCTCTTAGATTTCTTCCCCTTCCCGAAAAGAAAGAAAGAAAGAAAGTGCCGGCCTTCCACTGCCTAGATCTTATCCTGCCACAAACTAAGAGCACCTAATCCTTCCCTCAAAAATCTTAGTCGTTCTAAAACTTTTTTTCTCATTTAATTATCCTGTGGCATGATGGCTCATTTCAGGGGATCCTCGTATGAATCCCATTTTTATTCCCGAGGCCTTGGTTAGAGCAAAAAGGGATGATTATTTAGGAAATAGGCGTTTTAAAAATTCATTTAGCGTAGCGCCTGTAATAGATCTGGGTTTTTGTGGATGATTTTTCTTTAATGACTCGGAAGTGCAATTCCGTACGCTTTCCTGATCTATGCTCTATTCTTACCTTGGGTTTTAGTAGTATCAAAGATGTTAGTTTTTTATTATTTCTCTCATTCCATTGGCTTCATGAATCTGCCGTTTAGTGAAAAAAACTTTTTGGAGTTGAGGGATTAAATGAAAGGGAGATTCCTTCTTGTCTCGGCGTGTTAAAGCCACATCCCATGAAGCTTGTTTCAAAGTAAGGTAATTTACATTTGCCTATCAAACCGGCGGACTATTTGCTTTTAAACTACGCTAAGTAATAATGTCGTCCTTACTTTTCTGGCTGTGGCGACGTTTCCTCTTTTCCATTGTTTTAAAGGCAGACTTCCCAGGATTCGTTTCCCGCTATGATCCTGCCTAAAATAGTTTCATATTCTCTCTTTTTTGGTGTTTTGAGCGCTAACCTCTTCATGGTGTCACATCGACGCTTGTGTTTTCGTAATGGAGACATCTTATGTACTGTCGGGAGGCGCGAGATATTGTTCGTCGGAGGACCGTCTCGAGTGGGTCCCCCCCCTCACTCGTCCGGTCATTATCCTTGCAGGCTTCCAGACGCGCGCCTCTTTTGCGTCCCTTTTCCGTGCTTTTACCCAATCTTTTCATTCCGTCGCCGTTTCGTCGTGCTAGAAGTTTTCTCGTGGGCTTTTTCGGGGACTCTCTCTCGGTGGAGTCGGAAATTTATTTTTTCTTATTTTGGCTTCTTTTTTATTCCGGAGGCTTTTGTACCGTTTTGACCTTGGCCGAGGGCGAAAGTTTGTTTCCCCATCCCCTTATCTTCCGCGCCCTCCCACCCATTCCCCGTCTCCGCCACCCCACCAAAACCCCCTTCCACCTTCGCCGCTTCGTCTCCCTGTGAAACGGTTTGGCGATTTTTTTCGGGGCTCTCGCGAAGGTTATATTTCCCTTTTTTCCAGTCTCCCCCGCTATCCCCATCCCATTACCACCTTCCCCTTCCTCCTCTTTTTGACGGTCTGGTGGGCGCAATTGCCGAAAAACGAGCTTGCTCAGGGAGGCAATGAAGAAATTAAAATGGTGTTGTGGGATTGGCGGAGACTTACTCTCGCGATATTCATTGGGGGGAGGGGGGTTGAGTGCATCGCCAATAAGGGGATTGGAGCGAAGAATCCGTCAAGGAGAACGCTGAAAACACGTGTTTCTCTTTCCATATGACGAGCCCGAAGCGGATGCGGAGGGTTAATTTTGGACGTCTGGTCCCGATTGTCTCGTATTTTTTTTCCGTCTGAGAGTAGTTTCGGTCGAATTTAACGCTTGCGCATTTTCATTTTTTTTTCCCGTTCATGACTTTGTGAAGTCTTCCTGCGTCTTTTAGTTTTACGACATTCTCACACATTGTTGTTCATGTTTGGAATAGGCAAGGTGATTTTTTTAATTATTGTCGTTAGGCCCAGGAAATTGTCTATTTTTAGTAATTTATTCCACCATGTCCTATCCATAAATTCCTTTTGCTCGTGTTGAATTCAAGTTCGCGTTACAGTTAACTCGTTTTTGTGTTTTCCATTTTGTTTCATCCGTCGCTTATCTCGCTTTCACTTCTTCAGATTACCATGGAAGAGACTCGCTTTCAGTATGTTTTTCTTGTATTAATTAGTTTTCACAATCTTGGTGTCATTCTTTCAATGTGTGATTAATTGACTTTTACATTTGCTAGATATAAAAATGATTTTTTTATTGGGCGTTTGTGTGGAATTACTTGCGGATTTTTTTCGTACGTACTTACGTTTTTCCCGCGCTCTATGAAAATCATTATCTCGACATTTGGATTCGTTCTTAGCCTCCGTTTTTAATATATGTAAATCATGTTTCTATAAAGAATTGAAAAAAATCACCGTTCCTCCTAATCCTATGAATAGCATGAATCATAGTTACGTAAATTATGCGGTAAAATAGAGCCTTTGTTTTTGCCGGTTTTCTCATTGATGTTGTACATGAGTTTCGTGTAGTTTTTTCACTAATATCGATCAAGGTAATTTTTACCCTATTTTGTTGATTTCTCTTTGCTTCACGAGAATGTAAAAGTTTACTCACATCTCCTCACCTCTGTGATGTGTTTGTTTGGATGTAGGTGTTTGTCTTCTATGGCTAGGTGTAATTATCTCGGTAATTGCCTTCTATGGAGACCGCCTGGCTGTTTTTTACCGAAAACTTTGACTGCTACAAATATTTGTAAACAAGTTTGTGTTTTTTGACACGTTGTATAAGCCGTGATATTTTAAGTGCATTTGAACCAAAACTATTCGCATAGCAATTGTTCCGTCCTTCATATAAAAGTGTGATGCTTATTTCTTTGTGTTAGGGAAGTATTGAAGGATCTCATTTGTGTCAGTCCTTCCTCAACTTTCGAGAACAATTGACCCTGCCTGCTCTAATTATTGGGTGCACCTAACTTTTGGCCTTCGTTTGTGGTTCTTCGTGCCGCAAATCGTGAAAAATCTAATTAATTTTGTAAGTAATTTTGGAACTGCTCGTCTTTCCTCCCCAACCCCATCGACAATTTTGCTTTGTGTGCGTCGATATGTGCGGATAACCGCGCTTCCGCAATTCATTTGAACTCGTCGCATTCGGGTCGCGTCCGTACCTTTTGCGACAATTCGGAAGATTTTCATTGGCCATCTTCTCGTCTCGTTTCCTCTAGACGTCCCCGCAGTGACGGTGGGACAATTATTCTCGAGATGCGTATAGAAATTCTGCTTAGACTGCGGAGTTTATGTCCTACTGGTTATTCTCATATGGTGGCAAATGATTCAGCACTTCATCTAAGGGATACAATCTTTGATTTTTTTATGCTTTAGGCCTCTTTGTAGTCGAAATATTTTACAGTTTATTTGAACTGAAAATTTCATGTATTAATGGCATCTTTTCCTCAATTTTCATGAGTTTTTGATCCAATTTACCTGACGAAATTCATTAATAGTAGTCAACTGTTGCCATAAATTGAGAATTGCCACTAAGGGCAAACTGTATACAGACCACAAGAGAGAAATGTTTAACTCGATATGTATTAATGGTTGTGTTGAATTTTTAGAAAGATATTTAGCAGAAAACTCGCTTTTCATCAACTTGATAAATAAATGACGCCATTTCAAATCCAGCTCTATTGTTATCGTGTCATTTTGTTTGAATCTCTAGTATTCATTGGTTATAATGTGCAATATTCACGTTATGATCAGCTTCTGTTATTTCACAGGTTCAACGCATGTTTAACTAAAATCAAGAGGTCCCCTAATAATGTCGCCTGTATTAAGAACCTATCCTGTCGTTCCTGGTGTTGATGATAGCAGACCGTGACTGTCTCTCCCTTACTTAAATCGCCATGCATCATGACTTCGTCGTCATGCGCCAAGTGTCCTGAAAGCGTTCTGTATTAATTTAAGGAAAACATGAGCGTGATGGAAAACGACGCTAATCCATCCGCCTCATCTCTCACAGGGCGCCGGAAGATTGGAATTGATTAACCGGCTTACGGTGTGACGGTGACACTGAGCGTAGCATGCCTTGGACGCGCTGATATCTTTTCCCGATTACGCCTTTCGTTTATTAATCTTGGTTGCAGCTTCTGTAATTAAGTTTCTTTCAGTTTATCTTGTTTTTGGTATAATTTTTGAACGTTTTTTGTACCTTTTTTCGCTGCTTGTTTTGTTTACAAGACAATTTGTATTTTAATCGAAAGCTATCCCGAAGAATTTTCGTACGCAGCATTTCTCGAACAATGGAGAATGAGTTTAACGGTATTTATTAGTACGTTTTATTTATCGGGTGATTGATTTTAGAAATTTGGTGGTTGGAACAAACTATTTCAAACGCTTAATGATATCTTGAATTAAAATAAAACCCTACCGGTTCTTGTTTGTTTGTATTCTTAATTTTTGTTAGACACAATTTTTTTACATCGACCCATGTTATCGTTTCTCTATCCAATCCTCATTTTTAAACGTATGTATTATGTTATGACCTTTTAGATAACTTGCCTGGGTATTATGTATGGTGTCTTGTTTCTAGTCAAATTATGATTGTCAGTTCTCGTGTTCGTAGTTTCTCTTGCACTATTCGTTGCTGATTTTTGCCCACTTATTTTCCCTTCGCGTGTATCGCTTCCCTAGTTCTCCCCACAGTCCGTGACCTCCTCCCCTCGGCAACACAGTCGCCCTTTCTTTACTAGCCTCACCCACCCCACTCTTTCCATTCCACCCAATGTCATCCCCATCCTATCCCAGCTTCTCATCCTCCCTTCCCCCACCTCCCAGCTTTTAACTACCCCGCGACAGGGTGGTGAGGGAACCTTACTTCCCACGGGAAAGTAAGCCCGCCTTGATCCCTTAACTCCTCCGTCTCAATCCCTCCCTCCTCTCCGTAGGTCCTCCTCCTCCCTTTTCACCTCTCCCTCCTTTTTTCCCAGCTCTCCCGAGACGCTCGTTCGCTATCTTCCTCCCACACTTCGCCATCTTCTAGTCTCATAACTGCAGCGGATGCTACTGGATTCTCATCTCTCCCCCCTACCCCCCCCCGCGACTCGGTTCACACTCACACACAAGATCCCATCCACATTTCCGACGTGCTCCCTCCTTTCTTGTATTCCGCCCCTCCCTTACCTCCACATCCTACGCATACCTTCCTCTTTTCCTCCCCAGAAAACCGTCTCGGCGAGTCTTAACCTTGTTTATAGTAACGTCTGAATCGCACGTGAGTTTTTGCGGCGGAAAACTGTTACGCGTACCGTTTCTCAGGTCCTCTCTTTGCTCTGAAACTCCTGTGTGGTCGCTACAGTGGAGGATGGTTATAATTGCCTTGTTCGCCTCGCCGCGATGTTTGCTTTCCCTCGACTACTCTGGAGGCCGATTGCTTCCACAAAGAATTTTTACTGCCTCGGATGCGGAGATAGTTTCAGGATGTATTGCATCCCATGTACTTTTATTTCGCATGCGGTTATCGAGTTCAAACAGTTAGTAGACCACCGTTACCTGTTTTTCCAGGATATGGTACTGCAACGGAGGTATCTTCGAATATTTTTTTCTGTGTGTCACATATTCCGCCACCTGTGGATTTTTAAAGTCTCACATCTAAAATACTATGCTATGTTAATTGTCGTGGGATATCCGTCCTATGAGTTTGATTCTCACCTGTTTCTCTTTCAAAACTAGTTTTCGTGTCCCCGAATAATTCTCGATGCCAGTTACTTTTTCTAGCGATTTGTGAGGCATCTATTGTGTTTATATTCATTATACGCATCAGTGCGTGATGAATTATTCAAAATTTGTGGCTCGTTATTGAACTTCGTGTGATCTGGTGTGGAAAATTTTGATGCGAGATTTTAATCTCAGGAATATTGGCTTAAATAAGCCATCAAAGTTGTATTTTTTCTTTCGGCTCAGGAGTCGTAATTTGCTTTTGCTTCGGTGCCTGTTAAAGCCGGCGAACGGAGAAGACACCCGCCCCCAATGAATGAAGCAGCAACGATCGGAAATTAAAAATAACGCCTAGCCCTTCCCGGGATCAATGTATCTGCAAGGCCTTAACGCGGTTAGCGGCTTCAAGCTTTCCGCTTCAGCGTGTGTAATTGTATTTGCTCTGTGTGCCACGGGTTTATTCACTTTACCGGGTGGTCTAACTCGATTTTCCCCCGGGCGTTGATTGCTCCCTCGCTGTATTTTTTGTCCGTTTTGCCTTAATTTGCCTCCGTGGAGCGACAATTTTCGGTCACAGGACTCGTTTTACCTTAGATTACAACTTCGCGAAGACGTTTTCCTGATGCGTCCCCTTAACTGGAATTTAGTCTTCGTATTTTTTCTTTAATCAGTTGCGGTCGTCTTCTCCAATTGCGTCTAGTTTTTTATTTTATTTTCGGTTTTCGATACTGTTTAGTTTTTCTTCACTTTTCAGTGTGCTGCGTTATCTTTCTCCTAAAGTTTTCATTTAAGCATTTTCTGCTTTTATCGACAGCGCAGCGTTTTTGTGTACGAAAAACTTTCACAAGAAATTTCAAATGAAATTGAACTAAGAATTAGTGATATCACTGGTTATAACGACTTTTGCTGTCTACACGTTTTATTCCCTGTAGAATCATCAGGATCGTTGATCCTGAAGATACTGCAGTGTCCGATAGAGATACTTCCGCGCCTGCGGATGATGCAGTTTGCTTAACTGTTTAGTGGAGTTGCATAGGTATTTGATTTAATGAAGTCCCACTCAGCATGGATCACTTACGTTATAATGAAAAACCTTAACTCATAATATTACTGTATTGCAGTAAGTTAAATACCTTTTTTCTGCTCTTGCAAGCATGAGCTCGGAAGGGTCTGGCTTAACTCACACTTTCACCCCCGCGTTAGTATTACGATATCTGCTTTTTAACTTCCTTCGCGCCGTTCTTCTCATCACCATCTCGTGCTCTCCACTGGTTTCCTGTCTCCCTATCCTCCCCTCAAGTTAGTCGTACCATAAATAAACGCAGCAGCCTCCCAACAGGTAAATTTAGATCCACCCGCCCCGGCACGACTTCACTTTTCCCTCCCGCCTCTCGGCCCGCCGACCTCCGGGTCCACCCCCACTCCTAATCTCCCCCGTTCCCCGACTCTGTGCCGCCAAAATTTTTGGTCTCCGATTGCCGGCGGCCGCTTAAAAGCCTTCCGTCTCGGGGCGCTTCGTCTCTCCGGCTTCTGCGCCCTTTCCTCATCATCCATGGATTCACTTCCTCTTCTCGTGGGCCTACACTCTCCCACGCGCTCTCCCTGATGTGTTTTCTTTTTTCTTCATTCTCTTCTTGCTTTCGACTGGCGCTCACTGTCTTTCTCAGGGCTTCTCGTTCGGCTTCCTTCTCCTTTCGTCACCCACTTGTTTTGCCTTCGTATAGTTATAACGAAACTTGGTGGCACTCAATAGCCGAGAATTTGAAGTTGCTGCGGGTGAATCGATCGTTGATGAGCGGACAATGGTAGAGAGACTCCTGGAGTGACCTAATGGGGGTGACTCGGCCCCTTCGTTCCACCCCTCGTCCGCAATTTTCTCTCTTTAGCGTCATGCTCGTCTCGTACGGAAGCCTTGAAGTTCGCTTTTCATATACTCTCACCTGTTCGTATTTTCCCCCTATCCCCTACGGTCGTATCTCATGTGTTTTCCAACGAAATCATTGTCAATTCACGGTTGCATCATGTTTATTTTTTCTTATTTGTATACGGATGTATCCGTTGTATTTCGAACAACCACATTGAGTTCTTCCTCTATAACATCCTAAGCGTCCCTTTCTTTATGTTGTGATTTAAAATCTTTCAAAAGTCGTGTTTACCCTTTCGTTTCTTACTTTTGATCAATGTCAAAGTGGTTTTTTTGTAGAATTTAGTTAAATGCTATTTTTTGTTATCTTATGCCTTTTTCGCACATTATTAATATTTTTGGTATTCGAGTGTTCATTTTTCATGTCATTTGGTTTTTCAGGTTTGTTAATATTTTTGGTTTGGGATTAGTTTTTAACTATGCTTCTTTATTTAATAATGAAAACCCCGGCGAGCTGACGTTGACAACCATCCTGTCTTTTTTCTTAAATCCATTTGCTGTTATCTCAATTTTTGAGTATTCCATTTATCTTGTAATTTTTAGTATGTCTTCTTTCCAGGTTTTATTTAATTTGAATTTGGACATGTGGGCTTTGGCCTAGATAGAATCTCATTGCTAGTTCAGTTAATTTAGCTCTTTTGATGTGAGTTGATAGCACGCTTTTAATATCATGGCAAATGGACCCAAGCATTTAAATTCGTAATGCTTCAGTTTTGTCCAGGCGATATCGTCGACTTTGCTGTAGGCTTACAGCTGGTTTTAGAATTTAGAATATCCGCTTTTTGCCGCGGAAGTTGCCAAATGTTTACGCTGGTTATATATTAATCTATTGGCATTTCTAGCCATGATCTTTACTGTTTCTGCTCTTTTTGTTTCCCCTGTAGAAATTAGTTGCTGTCACTGCAAAATTAATTTAATCGTATGCGTGCGGAGAATGCTCAGGGGATGCTCCGATGTTAGAAAAAAATGGAAGCGTCACTAACTTCGTCTTTCTTTCATTTTTTCGCATTACTCATCCTACTCATAGTCATATTTTCAAGTTTTTCTTCTCTTTGTTCAAACACATTGGAGGGTGTCGCCAAGCGTGGTGGGGGCGGGTGAGGTGGGTGGTGGTTTTGCTACAGCCTCTTGGCCGCTAGACAAAAACTGTGGCTGTGGTGTCACCGTTTTCTATCTCAAAGTGGCCTGGCTAAAAAAGTGTTCCAACTGCGGTGCTCTCTTCCCTCGAAAATTCTCGTGTTCATTCTCTGGTTGACCATACAGAAGTTAAAATGCATGCTAGGCTAGTTTCAGAGTGAGTGAGAGAAATCGATGATATGCCGAAGAATGAAAATGTTTTTGAGTGAGATTAATTCATTAAAATTGTTCAATTGTTCGAATAGCTGCCAAAGATACGAGTGGATTTATAATCGGCCGACTTTCAAGACATTTGAACTGACTTCATTGTAATCAGTACGAGTCCTCGCATACTGATCTAAAACTTTTAAGGAAAACTGTATGCGAGTAGTGCGCTCTTTCAGAGATTATTCTTTTATTTCGCCTTTTGTTGGTCTTAATGAAAAGGAAGGTTAACTTCCATATACATTGTTGAAGCATTGAAGTTCGCCATTACTTTTAAGTAATTTTCAGTAGTGTTTTAATTAATTTATCGTTGATTTTTTGACTTGTTGGGCCAAATACGTTGGGTTGCTGTTTTGGTAAATCTTGTGACTCTTAAATGCTATGGTCTTCTTTATGATAAATTTGTTCAGGTCTGTGTGAAAAAGATTGGTAAAAATTTATCCATTTTTGTTGGTGATCGGGTTTGTTCATTATTTTAAGCTTGCGGTCCTTAAGTTAAAAATCTCCCTTGCAAGAGTAGGCGCCGCATCCTCTTGTTCTTTCCCTCCTTCACCCTCGCCGACGGTTTTGCCGTGAATTTAATGCGGGGTGTAGGGACGGGGATTTAATGGAAGTGGTGTGGTGGCCGGAAGGAGTGGGAGGGAGAGGGGCGGTATGTGCGGAGGGAGGTGGAGGTTCCGTGCATTCGGTGCAGACGGTGAAGTCTCGGGCTGCATGTGGATATGTTATGTGTGTGTGACCGGGGTGTCCCTTGGCCACTTACCGGAACGTCCGCCCCCTCTCCCGTTCCCTCTTTCTTAGCCGTCCCAACCGCTCGCCTCCACCCACGCTTCCTTTAATCCTTATGGACTTATCTCTCTTCCTCTCTCTTCCACACCCCCCCCTACCTTTCCCTCCCTATGGACGCCTTCTTTCCCCTCCACCCCCCCCCCCCCAGCTTTTCGTTCTGCTTCTCACGATAAGTCTTTTATCCTCCTCGGTTTCCCATTACGTCAGGGTTTTTCTTATCGTAATCAGTTTTTGGCATGTCTTAATGACCTCCCGTCAGCTCTTTTAGTGTTCAATCTCCTTCTGCATGCATTTTATTGTATAGAACTTGCTTGGTGAGTTTTTTTCGTGTGTATGTATCATTACGATAACGTTGCTCTTTCCGTAGTTACTGGAATGGGGTTTCAGACTAATTCCAAGCCAGTTTTCACTCTCGGAATCTTGTTCTCTTTCTCACTGTCAGGCTTCAAAAAGATGGTCAATCTTCGAAGAATGCCATTGAATTTTGCTGGAGGTGAGACGAAGGCCAAGGACGTATTTAAAGCTCTTCCTCTGCATATTTTAGGATCGGTTTTTGCCGTTTGTTGACTATTAAGGGATGCCTCTATTTATGTCGAAAGTTCCGAGGCCAGCTATATTTTTGGTATCTATTCAGTTAGAAATAGGTGCCTCAGTAAGGGGTTCTTAAATTAAAGTGAAGTGAAAGAAAATCAGCTACGTCATGAGTCAGGTAGAAAGAGTGAGATATGTATAGCGTTATGTCGAGAGCCCGGACATTTTTGCGACGTTGCTAAGAAACAAATGTCCTTTAGCATGCTAAAAACATACTGGGCCGGTAATACGGACTGAAGGTTCGAGGCGATAATTTTTCTAAAATAATTGGTTGACGTATTTATGGTAATTCGAGCGAGATAGTTCCCTATTCATAAAAGAGACTATATTCGAATTGTACATTTTAATGTAACCAGCTGTAGGACGAATCAATTAAATACTGCATTGTGTGGTTTCGGAGTTCTGCCGTATAATTAATGAATGCCTGGTGTGGAATCACCCCCTGCCACACACCCTTTGGGTAGCTTGCATGGTATGACGTATATGTAGATAAATTATTAACGGTACAATAATATAGTTATATATGACCGAAATTGTAAGTAATTAAATGAAAATATCTCTGTAAGTCTTTAATTTGACTTATTTTTTCGCGGTACGATTGAAAGTCCTTCGAAACGAAGGCTTTTTGATATCCCGAAGAATTTACCTCGGGTGACAATATCACAAATGTTTTAAAATAGAAGAGAAATCATGCTGACTACACGTTAATTTTTCGACGAGATGTAGGTGTTAGATATTCCTCATTTTTAGAATAAGCTCTCTATGGAGTGCATGCACCCACCATTTCCCATGTTTAATGGCTGGTCTTTTTGGCAAATACCTCGAAATGTGGTGTGGTGAGGGGTTAAATTTTTGCTGTCATTGGTAGGGTGAAATCGTTTTCTTTAAAAGCTGACCAAATTCATTGATTTCTGGGTAAAATGATATTTCGCTCAAACTACAATGTCGTTTTGCATCAAGTGTTGCATATGTCGCTCAGTTAATGTATTAAAGTATTCGGTGAAACTGAAATTACAATCTTAATTAATGCAAGATTACCCTTATTTATGTTGTGCTAGTGGCCCCTGGTATATCCGGGCCTCCGCCATGTGTCCTCGATCCTTTTTATGCTTGTTTTGCTTTCCTTATACGGAGCGATATGCGGTGCCAGTGAAACAGTTTTGTGAGTGAGGACGTATTTTTTCTCGGAAATGGTTTTTTTTGGTCGCCTGGTGAACAGAAAAGAGGCTAGAATCGCGCGAGGGTTTTAAGCGTCGCCGGCATAAATTGGATGTGTGTCGCTATGGAGTCTGGAGTGTGACGTATTAGGATGTTTTTCCGATTTCCGCATCGCGATCGGCAGTTTTGTTTTTTTTACCCTCTCTCCCCTTTCCGGATTCCTTTTGTCTTTTCCCCATCTCTTTCCTTGTCTTTTTTTTAGCTTCATTCCTCGAAGATGTATTATTTTCATTTTTGTAGGAATTCTTTCTCCGAAGTCGGCCACTGGAATGTGGAGGTTATTTTCTTACCGCTTTTTATGCCATTCCGGGTCTTGAAAAGGGGGATCGTTGCGACGCTGGTCTCTTTTTTTGGCTTGTGTTGTTGTTTAAGCCTTCTGTTTGCCCTACTCCGCGTATGGTGGAGATTCGGTTGGTGTTGCGCTTTACCCGTCGGGACGTTTTGGAAGCCGTATAAGGAAAATATGTGCTCTGGTAATGGTAAATTCAGATGTGTATTCGTGCGTATCTTTTCTTTTTTCAAATGTTGGTTAGGGTATTAATTGCTTTGATTAACTCTTTCGTGTCGTTGTCGCGCCCATTCGTTCATCCTTTTATGATTGCTTCTCGTTCCTCGTTAGCCGTCTCTTTTAGGACGTACTTGATTCTTTTCTCGCGACAGGCATTAATTCTATCTTTCGTGAAATTTAACGTCTCTCTCTGTTTATGTATTCCTATGTTATTCGATGCTTCTCTACGTTTCGTATTTCTTCTCTGGCTCCTTTTGCATGTGATTTGATTATTTTCGTCTCTGGTACTTTCACCTCGATGTTTGGCTCCCATCAAAAGTGGTTGATGAGAATATCGCGCTGGAGACTTTTGCCCGTATCTTTTTAAACGCATGCGTGCTTGGTATTTTCTCCTTCGACTCAGTTTTTCGTTATGTTTAACTTCAGTGTATAAAATGGCAGTTGTTCTGCAGTCATCGTTGAGAATATAATGAATTTTTCTTCGGAATCGGATAATTGCTAGACTTCAGTAAATGTATTGTGTATTTTAACAAACTTGGGAGATGCCTCAGTACCCAATCTTTGGTTTTAATCGCTTTAAAGGCCAAATAAAGTTCACCTCACAATAAGTTTAATTTTTTGTTTTCTTTTTTTATGCCCCCCCTTATATTTGCTTCCTCGCAGAATATTTGTTTAATTTTCGCGAAATTCAAGTACGATACGCTTTGTGTGTGCACAGTATTGAAACTCACGCGACCGTAAATATTCATGGTGCTGACTGCAAGGTCACCTTACTTGTTTTACTTCTTTCTGCTGCATTCCGCGTTTATTGAATATCACGGTTAGCTTCCAGGTATTTCCTTCTTTAGCTTCGCTCATTGTCTCGAAATGAGCGTATTTCCGCATTTTATGTTACCGTTGTGTGCCTGTGGGAAATAATAAGGCAACCCTTTAACCCGTTCTTTACGCTTATGTCCTTGCCCAGCTGTTCTCTTGCCATCGTAACTTTCTGCAATGGTTATAACCGTGTTTAAGAAGTTATTTTGTGGAACAGGATTGTCGCTGTCATCATTCTTTAACCCACTGTGGAAAAATGCGGGACTGAACCTCTACCTCATGGTCGATGTGAACTCTGCTGCGGAAGAATACTAGTGCTGCCTAAAATTAGTAATATTTTCCGAATACGGAACTTAAAAGAGGATTTATTATTTCGTAACGCATACGATGTTTGGAAATGCTGTTACTACACGCTTCTTTTTTTAGAAATTTTGTATTGGTGATTGAGAAGTGAAGCACAATTTCCAGAAATCATGTTTATCCCCAAGTGTGGGCAATTGATGTAAAAGGTATCGTGTTCATTTGATACTTCCAGTTTGTTTAGTTGTGATGGAGCCCTTCGTTGGTATTTCTTGATGCGGTGGCAATTATTATGGAATATCAAACACGACAGTGAGAAAGAGATAGCGTGCTTGGTCGCATTTTTGATCTTGGTAAGCGTTCGAGCATGAAATGAGGTTATTAAATCCATAACATTCAGTTTATAAATATTTCATTATGATAGTGTTGCTCGTCACATATTCTTTTGAGGTTTATTGTCTTTTAGTAACTGTTTTCAAGACGACCTTTATTTTTTGCGGTTTCGCTCTCCAATCAGCTATGAACCTTAACGGCGCCCCGATTGTCTAATATGCGGATTCTTGGGTTAATTTATCTTCAGAGGGCATGAAAGGATATTCGCAAAAGTAGGTCAGATACTGCGGACCGAAGGTCGTAATTAAATTTTTACAGTCGTGAAACCAAGTGTATTCTTGGATTATTTCTTAAGTGCTGCACTTCCCTTGAGTGCGAAGAAGGAACTTTCCATGGAACTTTGGACTTGTGATTCGGGGTGATATATTCCATCGGCGCTTCTCACAATCGTCGCGGCTCGACCAGATTTTTCTTTTTTCGGCGCGAACGTCATTAATCAGGCCTCCATGGCGTTTAAGCAGGTTATGTGCGTCGATAGAAGCCAGGTGTGTGTCCCAATATTTAATAAATGCCTTATTCTTTTTACATCCGTTTTCCCTGGTTGTTTGGACTTGGTTTCCTCTGAGCGTAGCATATGAATCGTTCGGGATGGAATTGAATTTATTTTTGTTGTTACTTGAGAATATTTTGAAAAGTGTGCGTTGTTCTGTGCCCGACGTGTAACTTTTCACTTTGCTTTCGGTCGGACATCGACGGTCCAATTCACACAGAGAAATGCATATGTGTTTCTGGCTTGCACCCTGAGAGCCGCCATGTGGATGGGTGCCAGTGGTTCGGCGCGTCAACCTTTAATTATGTAAATGTAGCAAATTGCGAATTTGCTTTGTGAAGTGTTCGTGAAAGTGGTGGCAGACTCTCACAAGCAAGGACCTCCCATCAGAAGTGTTGGGAGGGAGAGGAAGGGCGTTTAACCTTGGGTTCTCGGTGGCGAAATTTCGCAGGGCGGAGGGGGGATCGAGCGTGCAAAATCTCGCTCAGATACCGGAGGCCATTTCTCCTTTTATTTAATCGGCTCGGGATCAAAGGATGGTTTGTGCGAAAAGGGTCAACGCCGTGGCTTCGGCGAATGTGGTGATTTTTGGAGTGCTCTTTTCGCGTGTGGGTGTTCGCGGGCTTTTGGGGGATCCCCTTGGAGAGATCCGTGGGAGACGGAGGGAATTGGTATCTATCCATCCTCGGCGGTCGGCCTCGTTCTTTCCCCTCTCCCCACTACTCCCTCCCTCTTTAAGACTCCCTTTCCTCCTCCTTCCGCCGCTAACACCAAATTACCTGCCCCCCTCACCCTCCCACCCTTTTCCTCTTCTCCCTTTGCTCACGACCTTTCCCGACCGCTATACTCGCAGACCGCCCCTCCACCCTCTTCCCCCCATTCGTCTGCGCTCCCCTTCCTTATCCACTCCCCGTCAAAACACAATTGTGCGCGCGCGGTCTCCAGTTCGAGACAAGGGGTTAAAGTCGGCCGGTCGGGGAGGTGGCGAGTGAATGTTGAAAGGGAGGAATGGGGAATAATGCCGTCGCTTTCAGACGGCATTCAAGACTTTATAGGTTTGCCACACCCCTTTCCTCATTCCTCCCGGCTCCTCCCTTCCCCCACTTTGTTCCCTCCGCCCTTCCTGAAGGCTTTTTTTATTCCTTTTAATCCTAGCCATTCTTCGGCCTTCGTCCTTTATTCTATCTTTCCTCCCTACAATTTTTCTCTACTTAGTGATTTCGCCTGCGTTACTCCCTCTCTCGCTCTCTCTCCTCTTAGCAATTCCTACCCGCAAGACGATATTTTCGCCATTGTGTGCAAATTCTGCGTGACCATTATTCTTCACGGCGCTGCCACTGCGTGCGAAGTGCGGAAGTTGTCGTTCTTCCGTCGCCCCTTCTCGGTCCTTTTTCATTCGTCTGATTCACGACGGTCGCGTGATGTATTGGGCTCGAGTAATCCGCCAAAAATTGGGGCAGTGCCTCATCGATTCTTAGTCCCTGTATTTTTTGCGGCTATTGGGATAATGTGGCCGGGCGTTTTTGCTTCTAATCTGCGCGTCGTCGGCTCATTTTAGTGGCGGTGACTCGTTCTAACTCGGGAAATTGCTTGCTGCGATGATGGCCGAGTGTAATAAGTTCATTAAGCCCGAGGAATGGCTGTCCTAGATATTCTTCCGTCGTTTGATGGGTGATGTAATGATTAATTTAACGTTGTGCGCGATAAGTTTATCTTTCAATGTCATCGGGGTAGTTTTTCAGCATTATGACGAGTGATCAAATGCATGCTTTTATGAGGAAATATTGAATAATATGTTGGTAATTCTTTCGCTACTCGTATACAGTGGAAGCACAAGAGTCCCATTCTGGACGATGCTGTGTGCAATTGCTAAAAATAGGTTTTTACTTACAAAAACTAACAATATGCAGTTATCTAGTCTTTTGTTAAAGGAGTAATTTCCTGTCCTGTCACTTCGTTCTAGGATCTGGTGGTTCTGTCGCTAAGTTCTGTGATGGACACGTGTTACTCAAATATTACGCATGGTATTTAGTTAAATAGTATATTCCAACCCATTGTAATTTATGCAGTTCAGAACCGCAAGTTTTAACGGCAAGGTGGACGTACTGCAACTAATGAATGCACTAAACGTCACCTCGGTTATCAGGTACCTATAATTAGGGTGCTTTTCTGGGTAGTTGTCTTCGTGGATTCATCTGGAGTCCTACATTGGGTCAAAGTCTTGTGTAGGCGACGGTATAACGTCCGATATGAGTGTCGTCCTCTGTTGTCCTGAAGACTGCATGTATGTTTGCCAATATGAATCTGTAACTCGATGGACAAGACAATATTACCTACTTGGAGTTGGCGCGACTGTCAATGCTTGGTTTTTATAATCATTATATCACATGTCGACGCTTTCTTCATGGCCTCAGTTAGCCTATTTTGACTCGAGCCGTGTTTATTCTCTGGATCTTGCTATTTCCCGAAGGTCAAATACCGCACATGGTGACGGAGGGGTTGCTATCTGTGTTTCTTCTTTGTTTGTCGGACATAGCGTCTTCATTTCGTGATTTTTACAGTTGCTTACCTTCCCGATGCGTGGGACCGTACCTCGGTCGGATCAGCCTAACCAATGCCATCTGCTGCACAATTCTTCGCACGTCCGTTTTGCGCGCGCAGTGATTCAGCGTCGACGTTTCTGCATTCCCTTGGAGGAACGGATATCCCGCGCCTCCTCGAGAAAGAGAACAAAAATATATAAAGGCCGCGTTCCGTTCACCATCTGTCTCTCCGATCGTACATGTGCGATCTCGGTCTGTTTTATTTTTGCATCGCATGTTTCCATAATCAGTCCCTCCGGGTTCTCTCCGTACCCGCACTCGCACATCGCTCGCGTTCCCGGCCTGTTGGTGAGTTCACGGTTTGGGCTCAAGCCGACAAACCGCAAACAAATATTAATATGCTCCGACAGTCGAGGCTTTCACATGAGCGACATATTATGTCTAATTTGCTATCGTCCTCTCTCGGTGTTAATCCTTTAAGGTGTAACGGGCGAAAGTTTATTTTTTCTTAGTCCTCCAGAAGAGTTTATCGTGGGGTATGGCATTTTTTGGTTCACAACCGTGTGATCTGAGGAAAGACTATGAGAAATGGCTTTACGCATTTGTGATGTGGGTGTGGTGGGGAGTGGAGAAAGTGCGACGGGCGGAGAGGGAGATGAATGAGGAAGTGCTCGGCATCGTTGATTATGAGAGGAAGCTGTCGATGGAGATTAGGAAACTGTGTAGGTGCTTGGAACAGGTAATGTGGGGCAAAAGAATTTTAGCGTTCGTGGTTGAGGGAGAAAGAGAGCTTTGTGGATGGGACAAGAGACGTAGGTGGTATGTAGACCTGAAGACAAATCACGTTAGGAGACAATGGCCTGCGGCAATATAAATCGGCGTAGGTATTCCTTCTTCAATGTGAACCCACTTTCGCCGATAGATCGTCTAATTACAACCAACTATGGAGCTACGATGTGACTTAAAGGATCTATTTATTCGTGATCGGAATTGCATATGAGATAGATTTTGATGCCAATAATCACTTCTTGGATTATCCATGATAACTTTTTTAATATTAGAGCCTAAGTCAACCGATTTTTCGCCCGCCGCTCCACGCCCCGGACTATCGACTTGATCAGTCAATCGGGGCTTGGGTATTTAGCTAATTACAAATAACGCTTTGAGCCGTGGGAATTTTATATATAGTATGCTATGATACTTTCTTTGAGTTTGAAGAATAAATTAACATCCTATGTTTCGTCTTTTGTCAAGTATACAGCATCTTCAAATTGTCTCGGATCGTCCTGTGGTGTTTTCCATCCCATTTACGCCTCCGAATTTCTTCAAGAAATGTTTCTTGTTTCTTGAGCGCGTGATTTCTCCGAACGTTTGTCTCGAATATCATATACAAGTCGAAATATTGCAAGCATTGCACATCGTACTTAGTTACTCGAAGTAGTGGTGTTATATCCAGTCTACCCCAATTAACCGTAGCATAAAAGTGTAACATGATTATCAAATACCAACGAATTGCTCAATGTGGCTGCATGAGAAGCCGAGGAAGTTGCACTGGTCCTTGGTGATTTCAGAGCTGTGCATAATGTATGTCCGCTGTATGGTCTTGTCTGGTTCACTTTATGATATGGATGTTACATACCCCACTGCGCAAGGCCATAAAGAGTAATAAATATATATATTCCACGCACTGCATTTGGATTCCCTGCTGCATGCAAAGAACTGTGACTTGCGTTTTTCTCCCCAGAGCCTCTTTTTTTTCATTCCCGACCATCGTCATGCAGGAAGTGTTGCCAACTCAATAAAGCCGGACGCTTGCCCGTTCTTTTTTTATCAGTCCCCCCTTCCACTCTTTCCTCCTCCCCATTGTTACCCCAGAGACTTCCCGTTGCTCCCCCCCCTTCCTCCATCCTATCCTCTCTGTAGTAGTGGTTCGTGGGGAAGGGTGGGGTCGTGGAGAATGTGACCCGCATGTCGGCGAGCGAGAAAAGAGACATTATTTGGCACATATAGAAATGACCGGGGTCGCGAAATGAGGGAGTGGTGGGGCGGCGGCAATGTGGATCGGGTCAAAGTCCGAGACGGTCCGTCACAGTGCTACCAATTCGGCTTTTCCCCCCTTCATTCCCGGTGGGTATAGATGTGAATGCGGTTCTTCAGTAACTTGTATGTTTGCTAATTTATTATCGTGGTTTTTACTCGTACAAAAGTTATTAATTCAATGAGCAGCGATGTATCGCTGTTCATTTCTCCATTCAATTTTTCGTAATATGGATAAAGCATACTTCTGTCAATTGAGACGGCCGAGGGTAATGAATAACTTGAAGTTATCTTACTTTTAATTAAATCAGCTTGTCACGTGGAGTATTCAAAGTGTCTTCGACTCAATCAGCGTTTTCTAGTATTGTTTTTGAGTCTCCTTCATTCATTCATTGGTCGTTCAATCCTAAGATTGGTTTACTTCAGCCCTCAACCCTTCCCTGTCTAATGCCCTTAAACTCCTGGTATGTCTTCCAATGTACTTTACTCTCTGCTTGGTCCATGACTTTATTAATTGGTCCTCCTCTGGGGACTTTTCCCTCTAGTTTACCTTCAATTATGTTCTTCACAAACCTATTGTGTCTCAGGGTATGTTCAATCTATCTAGTTCTTCTTTTCTGTATGGTTTTCCATATGCTCCTTTCCTCTTCTATTATTCTGTACACCTCATCATTTCTTATCTTGTCTGTCCATTTCCCTCATTCCGTCTTTCAGCATCTGCACTGGTCAGCTTTTAAGTTTCCTATTTCTGTACAATTTATTGCTGCGTAATTAACGTGTATTTCTAACTTCAATCCAATGTCATATGCTCATCTGTGAATCCAAAAGTTCGCACGCAAGGTTTGTATCCACTGATCAAATCTGTTTTATTTTGTCAAATGATGTAATTGACAGATTTGTGGCAGTAATTTAACAAAAATTTTTTGTTGGCATCGTCACAATTTCTTCGCTTTTGCAGGACTGAGCATTAGTACATTCCAACGTGTTTTGTCATTTTTTCTGAATAATTTTGACGGAATATCTAAGAGCTGTAATTTGGCGGCTCTGGACCGTCTGCACTTCGCGGTCTCGTGTGTGTGGGATGTTGGGTCGGTGTGTGGGAGTCTGGTGACCCTGGTGGGAGGAGGAGTTAAGGCACCCGCCTCGGTCCCTCTCCCCATCCATCTCCGAAGCTTGTTCCGCCCAGGAGCACCTCGCCGCCGCCGCCGCACCACCACCAGTGTAAATGTGTGTGTGTGTGCGGCGGCATTTCGTCCGTCTGGTTGGGTGGAAGTGTGTCAAGGATGGAACCGTTTCCCTCCCTCCCTCCTCCGCCCACCCCTCTCCTCCTCCCGCGGCTCCTCTGGCCCGCCCTCCGGCTCGTGGTGTGGTGGCGGAGGGTGACGGGGGCGTGGTTTAAAGGGGGTGAGGGGTTCGTCGGTCGAGGCGCGGTTCCGCAGAGCGGTGCGGGCCAGAGCGAATTTGGCCTGGAAGGGGAGGCGTGGTGGCAGAAAGGGAATTTATTATATTTTTTTTTGGCGAACGAGTGTTCCTGTGAGTTCGCGGGGTGTGAATTCTCTCGCTCCCCTCCCCTTCACCCGATCGGCGTCATCGTCGCCTGAATGACGCGTTTCTATCTTGGCAAGTAATATTTTTCCAAATGCGGGCGGGGGTTCGCGTGCTGTAGTAGTTTTTTCCCATTGAATTAAGTTTGTGTGGCGCTCCTTTGGATTATTATTTGTGATATTTTTGTAGCTCCTTTCGGAGAAATCGTGGTCGTTTAGGTTCATTTAGAGTTTCCGCGAGAAAATCTCTATTAGGTGATTTTGCAATTATGCGGTTGAATCGCGAGTGTTCCAAGATTATGTGTAGTTTAAAATGTTCGTGATGTAATGGATTTGTCATTGTCCGAGTATTTTTCATCCTATCCTCGTTAAATTCTAATCTGGTTGTCCACGTAGAGTGTTAGTTGCGAATATTGGGTGATGCTAGATTTAGTTGCGAAACCTGGTGATGGTTAAGTTACCTGTCTAGCACTTAGTGCCCTGTAATTTTCTGGGGTTAGCGTTGAGTGTATATAAATCATACTGCATTAGGGCAAAACCTAAGTCTTTGAAGGTCCATCTAGCCATTCTTGTGAATTCCATCACCTTAGGTAGATATTTTTATTTCTTGGTAGCATTTGGCTAAAATGTGATCATTCAAATGTGCTGAGAGAAAGGTAAGTCATGTGCTAATATTATTGGATTATTGATGGATTTTGTTTAACTGTGAGGACTATTTATAATAATTCAGGCGAGGATGATTTGTGTGAATCTAGCTCGTCGTGTGTAATTTGTTTCTTTCGCGAGGTATGGGAATTTCACTCTCATATCAGAATTATGCCCTAGGTTGTAATTCGCCTCGGCATTAGCTGAGAATCGACGATATCCATTTGCCCCTAATTGATTCGCTCTGTCGGCGCGGGGGAAAAGAGCGAAGTTCAAGTGAGGTCATCATGCTCCATTTGTAGCCGAAACCGGTATGCTTATGCGTTGTATGCAGTCAGCTCCTCAGCCATCACGTGCGTTGTTATGCACTCGTGTAAGTAGGGCGATCGATCTCAAGGGATGCACGTATGGCGTGCCCTTAGCCCGTGTAACTCATAAGGTCGTCGTTGAGTCGCTTACGTTCGTATAATTTTATGGCGATGTTCATTTGGAGATCTATATCTAAAATATGAATGTGCTATTGGGAAATTAGTGGATGAAAGTTGAAGTGAGAGGGTTGGGGAATCAAAGGTATATGCGGTTAACCATCTAAGGTGTAATTCATGTCATTGATTTTCGACCAGTTTCATACAACTGAGTTTTCTGTTGTGTTGAACTCTCTATTGTGACTTTAGGTCAAGCAATCAGTGAGGCAGTGGGAAAGGTTTGCAAGAGTTCAGGTCAATAAACTAGGTACCCTTCTGGCCTTGTACCGGTAGAAGTCTCGGCATCATGTGTTTGTGTTGCATTCGTGGAGAGACTAACATTGAGGTGGAGTATCCCAGACGTTCGTTCGCGTCTAGGAGTCACGACCGTAAATTCCTGGCAATGCTTATATGCTCGGTGTACGATTGGCGTCATGTTAGATTAGCTGTTCATTGTCCGTTTACGTTTTGTATGGGACAGCGCAGCATGTAATAGCTAAGAAAAATGCTGCGGAGCGAATGGATCAAAAATGTTGAATTGTCTTGCGAGTTGGCTGTTTGTGATCTTTTTTCTCTATAATCTCAAGGTCTTCATGGAACGGTTAAGAAGAGCAGGTTGTGTATATGTCTATGAGAGCTGCCTTCTTGAGTCATAAACTTCCAGTTGGGATTTATCTCTGTGTACCAGTCTCAATCGGAACCTAATACGGTTCGTGTTGCTCCTGATTGCGTCACGGTAACGCAGTGTGATGGAATGCCCACTGGAAGGTAGAGTTATCCCGTCTATTTCAATTATTGCTGCATAATTTATATGCTATTTTTTCGAACGGAATGCCTCTAATCGAATTACTCGAGTTTTACGGTATAATTGATTGTCATATGTTTTTAATCTCGTAATAAAATAATAAACTACCATCCTCCTCGTCCTATCTTTTGGTCCTCACGAGCTTTTACCTCGGTAACTCTTGACTGGTTTGTTCAATGCTCTTGCCGATGTTTTAGAAAGTTGATGTAGTCATTGAAGACTTTTTAAGTTGTGCATTCTAGATTTTAATTTAAGATTTTCTTAAGTTCGCAATGATTTTGTGGGTCGGAAGTTTTTTCAACGTCTTTAATTTTGTGTTGTGTATTATTTGGATGTCTGGTCCTTTCCAAATTAATGCATTATCTTAATACTGCCCCTTTGGTGGTCAAGTCTTTATCTTCAGTTATTGCTGATAGATGTCACCAAGGCCGTCAATTAATTTCTTTAGGCTCGGTTTTAAGAGGCAGGGAAGTATGTGCTGATTACGGCCAAACCCGTTATTGCGTCGGTGATGACGTTTGGAAAGGTTCCTCTGAGATGTGCCACCTTTCTTTGGAAACTTTTTATGCCCGCGAAGGAAAACCCTTTTATGTAACGTCTCAACATGAGCGACAGGAGTGGAATTAGCTCATTTGTTTTGCCCGTTGCCAGCCGTTTGTCGTCGGTTAACGGTAATTCGTTGCAAGGCAGGCATTCAGCAAGGTACATTGCAGTTGAAGTGCACTCGGAATATGGCGAGGCACGTTGCTTGCCAACGGACTAATCTTGGAATCTCTTCGAAGAAATACTGCTGGGTCGAGGACGTTGGGGTGGGGCAAGGTTTTCCAAAAGGAATAGAATTTGCTCTTTTATTGGTTTTGGGGTATTTTTTACTGGATTAACCAGTCGGATCTCCGCAGATTTTGCCTTAGAATGTTGTAGGAAACGATTCTGAGAAGGTGAGCTAGGTGTTCTCGTGAATTTTTAACATCTTGTTTGGGAGGGGCTGGGTGAACTTCAGTGAAGCGAAAGTTGTCCCGTTTCTGTCGTACTAAGTCTCAGCTAATAGTTTTAGAGTGGATAATTAAACCGAATTCCTTGAAATCGTTTGTTCTCGTTCAATTCATTCTGGGTCACTGATTCGGGTTTCTATATATAGAATGCGACTGAAGTGGTAGAATTATCGCTTCAAGTTGCTCATGGGTTATGCCTCTTGATTTACGGGATAAGTATTTTGATTCAGGGCTAACATTTTGTCCATCGTTCCTCCATCCTTGGTTCTTCAAATGTGGAGCTTAAGTGGATGACTATGATCATTATTGTTGCAAATGCGATTTAGAGAATGGATAGATGTACGCGTGGAGTGCCTGGGTCTTTACTTCACTTACTTTTATTTAGTTGGAACGCAGGTTATAGTTTTTAAACATTCACGGGAAAGAACCAATTTCCTACCATCGAGAAAAAGGCAACGTGTGATTGGGAGGCTTCCGAGTTAGCAGTGTTCTTTATCATAAGGAAGAGGCAGCCCTGTTGCATAAAATGAGTCCCGTTATAACTTACATGTCCTTTTAGACGGCAATGAAGTGTGAACAAGTGATTTTGCGTGGAAATTTTCATAATATAATTTAGAATTACTATCCCCATTAAAAAAAAATATGTATCTACGTACGTCTGGAATTTAATTACGATTTATTTTAAGCTCGTTTTCTGCATGGCACCGGTTTCCGTTTGGATAGTTAGTATCAGTGGTGTTGAATTCATACCTTGCCTTTTTGAGTTACTAAGTATGCACATTCGTTTTTGTAACGTCTTCTTTGAGGTCAATAGATCGAAAACGAGGAGATCAAAGGAGATAACGTCATAGACACTTTAGGTGTAGCTGTAGCCTTTCCGAGGAGAGGAGGCAGATGTATCTTACATGCGTACGAGAAATGTCTAGTGGAGATCTTTCTTTCCTGAGGTTTTGCGTGGGCGACTTGAAGAAATATATATACCTAACCGTGAATTAAGTGCATGGGCGCGGAAGAGAATGGGGGGGAGGAGGCGGTTGACGGCGATGGTGTGGGCAGGGTGGGAACTGGACGTGCTGTGGAGGGGTCGTGTTATAGCGACGGGGGAAAGTGGGCGGACCTCTTGTTTGTGCATGGGTGTAGCGCGTGTGTTTGCGGGGAGGTGTGTTCCCGTGGGCCGTCCAGGGAAGGCAGACCGGAGTTCTCGCTCCAGGTGGGATGACCCCGCTCCAGTAGTCGGTCCACTCCCACGCTTCATTCATCCCCGGCTCTGCGACTCACCCCCGCCCTCCCTCCTCTCCTTTCCCGCCCACTCTCTGGATTTCCCTTCCGTGCCCTTGCATCTCGCGTGCAGGCCGTATTATATTGAAGCGCGAGATTTTTTTCAACCCTCATGTCGCTCTCCCTCCCTCTAATTATTCAGTAACACGCCTTTCGTCGCGTTTGGTGACTCACAGGGGCGTTACGTATTTATTGTTCGGTTACTCTCAATTTTTTTTGGTCGCGGTTCGCGTCGGGATGTTTACCTCCTTTTATGGTGTCAGAACAGTAACTTTTCTTGTTTTTTTCTAACCCAGGGTACTTTTTGATTTACAGTCAACGTATTCTCTCTGATGTTCATTTACGTATTCTCGCTTTTGCTTTTCCCGGGCAATATTTCAGTTTTCACACCAGGATCTCTCCGTTCTCTGTACACGGTAAGTTTATCTTGTCTCTTGTAGGGCGGTTGGGATCTATGCAGAAATGCTTACGTTTGAAAATTTGTTTATCTGTTTGCAATTCATTTTTTTAGATATCCAGATTGTACGATTAATTTGTGCCGATGCGATTCGTATCAGAGCCCGAATCGTTTAGATATCATTGAATTGCTAATTTTTCCGCGCCACTAGGAAAACTCCTCTACCCTCCCGGTACTGATTGCGATATCAGTTTTTCATGGAAGATTTTAGATTTAAAGTCGAAAATATAATTTTAATGTATTCACCTGCCCTGTATAACAGGTCGTTAATGTTTTTGCGAGAGATTCGTGTGTTCTGATTCAAATACATTCTTACCCCATCATCGTTTTTTTTAATAGTGCTTGGTCGATCTACTTGATTTACCTTGAGAAATCACCTGTTATAAATTGCAATTGGACCATTTATTTTAGTGAATACCTTAATCAAGACGCGAAATCTGGTGATTTTGAAACATATTGTATAGTTATTGATCTTATCCCATGGGAAATGTGACAGTGCTTGCTTTTCTCTCATCACCACGTAGAAATTCTTCCGAAAGTGAAACATATGATGACATTTTTTTCATTCTTGGGGATCATTTTTTCTTCGTTAGGTGACCTACCACCTGCCGCTGGAGTGTCAGAAAAACGTCGATGCCTAATTTAATGCGGCCTCAGATGGAGTCGTATAATCTCTGTCATTCTCTCTCTCTCTCTCTGAGCGGGAGAGAGTTAATCGCAATGATTTAGCTTACATCAGACTGCTTTTCTGCATATCAGCATCTTTGGAAGAACTAGGCATTCACAGTGATATGCTGATGGCGATATTTATATTGCTATGTTTATTAGTTTCAATTTCTCCGTGGAATATCCTTAATTTCAGAGGAGAGAAAAATTGTGACGCTTGTGATTGAGATTCAGATTATGTTTACTACGATTATATTAAAGGAATTTCTTCCGTACCCTTAGCTGTCCACGTTTATTCATGCGTATTTGTGGTTACGTAATGAAATTCCTTAGGAGACTAATAACGGCAACCGATTTGGTGACGGAGGTTGTTATTGGGGAAACATAGAGTGGAGCGAAATAATGTTAGTTAATGGGAAGTCGTTCTTCTGGTATGTCGTCTCTGTCGCCTCGTCGTATATCTTGCTTGATTTTCCATGTCTCTCGTGAACGCCATTCAAGAAACCAGTCTCCGCTCTCATAATATTAGTTAATGGTCGGTCGTTCTTCCGTACTTTCCAGTCCTTTTCGAGCTACCTTGTCGTTCTTTCGTCGTCACCTTCAATCAGGGATAAACCTTTCTCTCTCCGTCAGGAATTAGAAGTGCTATTTGCGTTCTTTTTTGTACTTATATGTTTGAAATTCTCCCATTTTTAGCCGTATCCTGGGGTTGTTTTTTGGTGACCCATTCCCAAAATAGAAAATATCCCGTTATCGTACCACTGTGTCAATTTTATTCTTGAATTTCCCAATTATTTTTTTCCGTTTTGTACTCCTGCGAGTCTACGAAAGTTTTATCACTGCGCGGTGCGTTTTTGTTTTGTCGGTTTTTCTCCGGTCCGTCTCCCTGTTAATTTGTTATCTATGTTGTTATTTTTTTAACTCGCTCCTCCGGTTGCGTGAGTGCGTTTTCCACCAGCTGTGCGGCACAGATCTCCTTTCACGTAGGAATACACGACGTCGCTGCGGATCAAACGGTCGCACTTTCCCCGATGACGAGCGCGGCCCGAGGGGGCATCGGCCCTGCTTGGTGGCGCTTGCCGGGCTGCGGGGAGAGGGGTGAGGTCGAGGCGAGGGAGGAGGAGGAGGTTTAGGAACAAGGACCTACAGACCGAGTGTAGGCTTTTCATTTTCGGCCGCTCGCTCTCGTTTCTTTGCGACCGGAAACGGGCGAGGCAAGGTTCAACCAACCTCAAAACCTAGGCACCGAAATATATTTATATTTTGGACCCGGGCCGTCGGTCGGTCGACCCCTTCGGGCGATCGGTCCAGCATTCATTCTCCCCTTATATATCTCTCCCCGCTGCGGTGATGGAAAAGTTTCGGTCTCGGGGCGTGAAGAAGTCTCGTGGTAGGCGTTGCTGCTTTGAAAACTCTTCCGCTCTGTTTGTGTTGTTGTTGTCGTCTCGCTTCCTTTCGTTTTTGGAGCTAGTTCTTGGGAGCTCGTGGTTGATTCGGGCCGCATTCCTTTGGAATAGTTGCGAAACGACGTCACACTTTTGCTTCCATACTGCTTCTTCGGTGTGTTGTTCGTAGTCTTTGCCTCTCTTGAAATAGATAAAGCATTGCAATCGTTTTTCTTCCTGAGGTTTACTGTCACTTCTCCGTGTATGTGGTATTCGAATGAAAGATCTTAGGACCACACTTTGGGACTTCTAATTATTCTCGGGGGATGAATTTAAATTCCTCGTAATTATTGCGGTTTCAATTAATTTGCACGACTAAAAGCATTATACCATCCATTAGAAAAAGAAGTTACTAGGCTCAAAAAAGGCGACTGAACATCGTTTCGATTCATCGCAGATTTTGAAACTTAGCTCTCGTGCCTAGTTTTCGATGCCCTAATTCGACGCTTTGTATAGTATTCTGTGATATTGTGAGTATTTCAGATAGGGAGCATTTTTAGGTATCTTTTTTGCCTGTTGTTAAGTTCGCGGCTTCCTTGGTTTACGTTGCATTCGCGTAGTGACGATATGTGTATTTCACACGTTCCGAATGGGTATTTCCCGCTCTCGTCTCTTTACTTGTGTCCTCATGAGTTTCTCCTCCGCGTTCATTGCATCGGAGGGCCTCTTGCAGCAGAGCAAATAGTGCGGATCCATTGTGTATGGTCCAGCAACTTCCTTCGCCGCATGCAAACACTGTGCAGGGCAGGTAGTGCCGGAGGTTGGCCGTAAATAAAAGCGTTCCCACGGAGATAGCGATTCAGTTTGTTCTTCGTTTAAGATTCACGCCGCGCGAGGTCGCGGTCCTTCGTTTTCTCCTCGAAACCGCTACCCTCACTCTCTCCCCCCTCCCTTTACCTATCGACAGTGGAAATACTGCGTCGCGACTCTTGGCCGCGGTCGACGGGCCTAGTGTTGTGGGATATTTCCGTATGGAAGAGCTCTGAACCGGCCGTCGTAAATGGCAAACCTCTTAAAGGTTGTCTCTACCGTGTATCTTTATAAGTCTGGCGGAGTTAAACTTGTTGTTCTGTGGTTCCAAGGGTGGCGTTCTGCCCCTCGTGCGTCCAATGTTTTTGTATTATGGCTGCCCTTGAAAACCGCGTAGAGGTTTGGAGAATTCTAATGTTTTGGGCTTTTGCGGTGTATTATCTATAGTGCATGCTTAGGGAAAATAACGCAGGTTAGGGGTTGATGAGTGAGACTGCTTTTGTCTCTGAAAAGTTTTGGTTTGACGCGTGTGAAATTATTTTGGACTCTTCATTGTTCGATGATTAATCTTAAGGCTGAGGAAGATAATTCATACGGCCACGCGGAGGAATTTTCCTCAAACTAGCTAGCCATTCTTTATGTTTTCATTAATTTTATATTCGTAGTATTTATCTTATCCTGTACCTGAGTTAAGTGCCGTGAAACTGTTCAGTCGTTTGCTTTTGATATGCAATGGCTTGTTTCTTCTCCCTAGTCTATGTTTTCAGCCCGTCTCCGAACTTCTCTCTAATTCCATTCCTGCTTGACTTATTCCCTCATTCCCATTCCGCCGCGTATTCGGGTCAGGAGACTAATTTCCCCCTGCCCTCTATTTCCTCCGCGCCCCGTGATCATGAGAAGGCGTCGGGCTGTGTTTGAACTCGTTACGACACCTCTTGTTTACTTTTGCGTCGTGGCGGGCGGGACTCGGTTGATGGCCCGGGATTGACGCAGCACGGACTTTTTGTTTATCACTTCTACTCTTCGGACGAAATTGTCGCCCTCTCCCTTAGGTGTGCTCCCTGGAGTGGATCGGGAAAAAGAAGCCTCCAAAGCCCAAAATTTCCTCTCATATCCTGAAATTTGCGCCTCGATCGCGTCGAGTTTATAAATTGTATTCAAAATTATTTTATGTTTTTACTTATACAAATTAACGGCGTTGCTTAGTTGCAGTTCTTCTCACCTGAAGACGGATGCTGCTTAGTGTTTGGAAGGTTATCGAGGAAACCCTGTCTAAACGCCGTGGAAACTTTTGGAATACCCCGTATTATCATTAGGTTCGTCATGGTTCATGATTTGACTCCGAATTTCGACCTTTGGTCATCTTTAAGTCACGCTCTCAGTTTCTCCTCAAGGGAGTTAGACTAGTGATTCATTGAAATGGACTACAATGTGGAGGAATAGGAAGAAGAGTGATGAAAGTGGGCAATTTAGACGAATTTTTCTCGTTTCTTTTACATCACCCTGTGTTGTAACTTCGTAAGGTCGATATTCTTACTATAAATGTTAACTCTTTTGATGACCCATGGAGAGTGAGCGATGGATACAGTTAAAGCAAATCCGAATCCTGGCGCAAATGGGCCTTCTCTCATGATTGTGTTCTGGTGGTTTGTTAGCGCTGACTCAGAACTGCGTTTTCAAAGCAGACGTATTTTCGTTCTTCTCTGCTTTTCTAGTTTAGGCTCGTAGTTTTTCGTTACGCCGGACGGTATGCATGTGACGTGGGAAATAAAGGGATACAGATTGCTCCTGAAAAATGAAGTTTAGTGTTATGGCAATCTAAAACTAAGTGATAATTTTATCCTGTGTTATTTACCTCTCACGTCTTCGAGGAAATATCGGGTCTTTCCAATATGACTGATGTTTTTCAGGGTGCATTGGTGCACGATCTTCGTCATTTTTGCAAATACCAGTGCTAGAGTATGTGAACGCTTTGACGAGTAGCAATCCGGGACAATTCATACACCCTTTATGACAAAAGGGTGGTTTATGTGGAGCCTAACTTCTTATCTATTCGTGAGTTCTAGGACAGGCGATTCGGCTCACGCCGCAGGATTGCAAATTCCGCCCCCGGTTTGCAAGCTCTCGCTTATTACCGAGGACATGGAAGAGGTGGGAGGAAAGGATGGGTAGGGAAGGTTAGCGAAACCACTGCCCCTTCGAGACCGACACCAATGAGGCGGATTGAGGTCAAAAGGACCTCAAGGGCCTCCGCCTCCCCGAATGGGTTGTCGAGACCTATTGAGGAGTGGGTTGCACTCACACATTTGACCAAAATTGGTCCGTTTTGACCCTCCATCGGGTCCGGTGATCCTCACTCCAATGACGTAAGTCGGCAGACCGCACGGCGGCAACCCAAAAAGCGAATCAGAGGGATACCTAATCCCAAATATTTGGGCAACAGGCTCTCTCGGTACGCAGAGATGTGCGGTAGGCTCTAGCGAAAGCGGAGCCGACGGTTACTCGTCTCAGTTGTTTGGGGGAACCAAACTAAAACGAGCACTTCGGGGAGGCGGAGGCCCTTGAGGTCCTTTTGACCTCAATCCGCCTCATTGGTGTCGGTCTCGAAGGGGCAGTGGTTTCGCTAACCTTCCCTACCCATCCTTTCCTCCCACCTCTTCCATGTCCTCGGTAATAAGCGAGAGCTTGCAAACCGGGGGCGGAAGTTGCAATCCTGCGGCGTGAGCCGAAACGCCTGAGTTCTAGGACAACTTGGATGTAATTTTACGAAACAAATTAGTGACCGTTGTTATATTCCAGACTCTCCTAAGTCGTAGGCAGTAGGCTAAGGTATCCCCAATAACTGATGACCTATTCGTTACCATATTTTCCCCTCATTGCTCTCGCATGAAGCGTAATTAATTTGTTTAATTTATTGACCTATCATTTTACAAATATGTGTGTAGGTCTTGCTCACTTACTGCCTTTATTTGTCATCTTCGCCAGCTTCTCAATGTGTAATAGCTCTAGGTGGAGGCAAGTAACAAGTATTAATTAATGTAGGAGTTGTGGGCGTTTTTGTACATATTCGGAGTAAATGTGCGTACGCATATATTCAAGGGCGTGACGGAGCTTGTTCTGTCCGACCTAATTTCACAGCCATGAGAATTGCCTATGGCATTTCCATCGGAGGTGATAGCGCTTTGGTACTAGTCCCACAGTGAATATCACGAGTTGAATGGTGCGATAATGGCGTATTCTCGCAGAATTTTTGCCGTGTGATGGCTGTGGTCACCCTGTCATATTGTAATGGTGACAAACAATTGGCACCAAGTGAACGGGTCTTCTTATCAAACTTAATTTTATTATTTGTTCCATATTTTTTATGTTCAGGACGTTACATATCGGTTTTTTAATTCCTTCGCAGGTAGTGATTCAAGTTTTTTTTTTCATTTCCAACCTGTTGTGATGATGGTGCAAAGGTTAGGAATCTTTACTATTTGTTTTTTTAACTTACGTAATCAGTACTTTTTTCTTCAATGCACGGATTTTATAATGATAAGACCACACACCCTCGCGTTGATATTCCCGCGAAACAGTCGTGGCATGGCCCTTCCCCCGAGCGCCTATTTGATAGCAACGTATGTGGTATCGTAAATGACGCTCTGATAATTTTTTTTCGTGGAATCGATGATAGCGTAGAAACAATATTTTCTCTAGCCGTTTTTTTGTTCTCCTTTTTATCCTGATAAGCGGGAGTGGAATTTTCGCAACAGTTCTCGTATGTGATAATTCATTTACCTCGAGAGCTTGACATAAGGTTATCGGCCGTCAGCTGTTTTAGATTCAGATGACGTCGCCCTCGAAATGTTTGTCTTTTTCTGCGCTCTAAGCGTTAAAATTCACTGGGTGTTTAGGAGGGAGGAAAATCAGCTGATTCATGTTTGACCTGGGTATTCTTATTGCGCTGGTTAGTTGTCTTGTCGCCATGTTTACCTCACGCAGCGTAGTTTTTCTGATCGCGAGTTAGTCTGATTTTGCGATTTATACTTCCCTGAAACTCTATGTAGTTAAAATGATTGTTGCCCTAGGCGGGTATAGCGTATTTGGGTCTCTTGGGGGATCTTATCATACGCTCACTCCATATCAGGTGTGATTTATCGAGTTCTGTTGAACGTGCGATTTCCTTCTCGGACTCCGTAATGCCGTAAATAGTTAAAGGTGAACTGCGGTGAATAAACCGTATTTATGTTCATACGCACGACCTTTTCAGCTCGTTTCTGTCAAGGTTTGTTTGACCAAAGGCACTGTCATAAATTTCTCTCATTTGATTTCTGCCGAGTCTGAATTGCTGCCGGTGGAAAGCGAATCTGGTGGACTCGTCCATTTGCGAGAGTCATTCATATCCCTCTGAAAGTGTTTCCTCCCTCCTGAGATCTCCGTTGACGCTTACGTCATTTTCCCCGCCAGCTTCTTAGCGGGTCAGGAAACCATTTGTTTAATTTTCGTTTTAGTCAACACCTCTCCTCGAGTCAATTTGCGTTTCGTCACCCCATTCACTCGTCATCCGTGCATCGCCCTGAGAAGTCTGTTTTTTTATATGAAAAGGTCACGTTGTTTCACGTTCTTTTCGCTCCGTGTGATGTCCAATGACTCCAGAACTAACGACTTAATAGACAAGATACTGATTTTACCCACGCATCTTATCAGACGAAGACGTGTGGCTTTGACGTTAGGCCGTGCCATGAATGTTAAATTAGCTTAATGATATACTGTTGCAAGCCCCTCTTACCCTCTCAGCTTCATGTATTGCTCCAGTTTCTATGATAAATATGGCCTGATTCTAGCTCTTTTCTTTTCAACACTGACAAGTATGTTACGCTCGTTTAATAAACTATGAATTGTAGATAGAGTGCTATGTAATTTCATTAAATCATCTGAAATATGAAGAACCTTACAGTGTGGGCATTGATGGAGCATTTGTCAATACATGTAGTTACGGTTACGGTTAACTGCTTGTCGTTCACATATTCTTAATGACAAAGCCGATGGTTAAATTATCCCGCATCGAGAAGAGTATTTCATATCCGCAGACTCCAAATCCCTTTTTGACGTCTTTGCATTCCAACTAGAGCTTTTTCCTACATGGAGTGATTGTGCGCAAACCTTGCAATTGAATTTTTGTTTGTTTTTTCCCGAATCAATTTATATAAACGCCACGAGTGGTCGTGTATATTCTTAACGATGACTGCGGACTAATTTGCCCGCTACGCATCTCTTGCATCCTCGACGCCCCCGTGTCTGATTAGAGTTTATCTCAACGTCTTCAGGCGTGGGTGTAGGCTTTTCACGAATTCCCGCTAAGACGCAGCTGTTGATACTTCGTCCCGCCTCTGCCCGAGAGAGTCGCGATAGCGTTATCCGTCTCCTATACGTCTTCGGACGTCCTCGCAGCGGTATGATTAATTAATTGATAAAATTATCGTTGTTTTTCTTCCTCGGGAGAGAACAGTGGGAGTATTTAACGTCGACGCTGAAAATATGTAGATTATGAGCGATAGCGTTCAACTGGATCAGCGGTAATCCCGTTATCAATGCATCCTTTCGCAGCAGTTGATTAAGGATGCATACAATGCCCGAGTTGTATAACTATTGAGAGAGAAATTCAATCGGTTTCGATATATTTTATAATCGTGTCTTATCTTCGTTCTTGTCTGATCATTGTTAAAGTCAGTCATTTTCTTTTATTTTATTAATCAGCAAATGATTTGTAAAACTTGCCTTTCTGCTCCCTTGCTCCGTATCCGTGCATCATTCATTAGTTGAGTTAGCCGTTCAAAAATTTTTAATGCTATTATTTTGAGAGCTTGGGTCTACCTGCTTGATTTGACCTGACTTACCATGCAGAAAAAGGCATCACATCTAGAAGTATTATCGTGACCATTCTCCTCGTGATGTTAAGGAAATGAGCGTTGCTTGTGTATGCGTGTGTAGTAAATTGCAGGATGAGAGCGGTGTTGATTTTACTGCGTTCATTATGCAACACCTCTTCTGGCTTTCCTCCATATAGCCAAGCGGGGTTCGGGAAAAGGTAACTAAACTTTGTGGTGTAGTTTTAGATCTAGCTCTCTGCCTCATCACGCTTTTAAAACGGTCTCCTCCCTCGGTTCTTGGCCCCTCGCTTCTACTCTCAACTCACTTCTTTTCAGTTTCCCTTCTCTGCTTTCTGAGAACGGGCTCCTTGACCCATTTTTACGTCTTCCACTCCCACCGCCGCCTCCCTCATACCCTCTGCCGTCTTCCTCCGTGAGCCTCTCCACCCCTCCTTTCCTCAAGTCTTCGTTTATTAGGCCCCAGTCCTCAAATACCTATTGCTTGTCTCTTAGCCGTAGGTGGCGGAATAGTCGTTTGGTTAAGGGGCTCATCCACTTTTTTTATGTATTGGGAAAGGAATTTTTGTATCACGGTTTTAACCCCTTCCCCTTAACCGTTACCTTGTCCCTTACCATTTGTTGTGTCCTTTTCATTCTTTTGATTACGACTCAAGTATTAATTATTAATTAATGTCGCTCCCTCAGAGAGCCAAATTGTGCCTCTGATTACGTATATATCCGTAAGAATCAGATTCATGTGGATATTTTCCCCGTTGCTACACTAGAAGCTACATTTGTGTTCTTTCAATGAGTTCATTCCTGTCATATTTATCTTATCTAATCTTCTGATAACTTTTGTGATCTGAATGAGTTTGAAAGCCAAGTTCGATGCTAAAAATACGTCGTTGCTTTAGATAGCGTATCGTAATTTTTCATTTTTTTGTGCTCAATGATTTCTAATGATACTCTTGAGTTTTGTCATCTGTATAATTGAACGTGTTTAAAAGGTTTGGACGAACTTAAAAGTGGGATCTTTTCTTTTAGCCTACTTTTTCTGAATGAGATATCCTGTAGCTTTTGACCGATTCTGTCTGATTAAGAAGAATTGATCCAGAGGCTTAGGATAAGTGTCACTCTCCCTCTCTTTCCCTTAAGCACTTCCTCTTGTCCCTGCCTCTATAATCTGAAGCGGTGTGGAGGCTGGTTGTCCGCCCCCTACCCTCGCTCGCCTTTCCGCCCTCCCACAATCTCAGACGTCTGCCCCACAATCCAGTTACTATTTTTAATCCTCCTCTCTCTCCTCTACGAGTAGTTTAATTTCTTTTCTTTTTTATTTGACGTCTTCTTCGAATACCTATTTCTCTCTCCCTCTTTCTACTCTCTTCCTCTCTGTCCCGCACCCATTATTTTTTCTCGCCCCCCTCTGCCCGTGATGGCTTTGGTCTTCCACTCCATTTCTCACGGGCATTTTGGCCGTGTAGACCTGAGGATGGCGAGCTTGATTGCGTTTTCGGTAGGGTTGAGAACTCCACCGGGGATGTGTTCATTGCGTGGCCATTCATAGGAAGGGAAAGGTTGGAATTTCACCTGGATATGACCGCTGGTTCGTGGGCAATTGTACCGTCGCTTGGGTCAGCGGTCGATGTTATCTTCATGAATTCCCTTAGACGATAAAACTGGATATGGCTCAATGTTGTGAACAGGAGAATTGACAACATGATTTTTGAATTGCGATTTCGGATTGGTAGATTGTTTTTAATATCGTGGAATCGAAATGTTCGGTAGCCTCTGTGCTCCTCAACTTGTTTACGGAACCGTTGCCAGCTCTTCCTTCTTTTCCTTTGTTGCGTCACCCTGGCGTTACAGCTTCGTTTCTCGTAATTTCTTGTGTCATTTCGTCGTCTGTCGTCCCACTCTCCTTGGTTGGTGTGCGCACACATTTTTGGCTTAAACTTAAATAAGTAATATTTCACTGGAAGAGTGATATTCTTCAGCTACACTTAGAAAATTAAAATTATTTCTCATTTTAATTTTCTAAGTCTTGATTTTAGTTTATTTAAATGCAGTTCTGGTTACTAAATTATTGTGCTGACCTTCAGAGAACGCTGTGGTAATCTAGATAAATCGCTTTCTGCTCATACTCATATATTCATATCGTATATCTGGTAATTCTGCGTGAGGGTGTTTGTTTCTAGAAAGTTAGATCTCCAAAGATAAGCTTCTTATTGTGATATTTGCTTAGTTTAGATCCGTAATGGTGTTCATTTCTCCTGCAGTATTATAATGCTTGGCATTTGTTTGCAGACCGTGCCGGTTTGTTTTTATGCTCGACTCATTATGGGGATAAACATTATTTTCTTTTAAGCTTCCCAACATTTTCATCCGAGCAGCGTTCCAGCCTGCGGGTAGAGACCTCCTTTTACCGAACCATCTGGTCCATTTACCTTGACGCCGTCTCCGTGGCTAATTATGCCCTCACCACTAGTCTGTCTACCTTACAACTCGTGTTTTGTCACGTACCTAACACATCCTCAGGCTTTACATCCCAAAAGTTTTGGAGGATATCTCTCTCTCATTCGCTTGTTCATTTTTTTCCGTCTCGTCCTTCGTGTAGTCGTCTCCTTTTTTGTCTGGCTCCCTGTAAAATTCTTTCATATGCCATGCTTTATCTCCGTTTTAGAGTCCTTATGCGATGGGCACGAGCCCTCCTTTCGTGCCGGTGTTTGCAGAGGCTATTCTTCCTCATTAAGGCATATTCTAGCGCATTGCCGTTGGACATGGTACATAGGCGGAATAACTAGAAGGTTCTCACTTGAATTAATGGGCGAAGTATTTAACTCGTTGTATCGTACATTTTGGACTCATCGGTACTTTCGGGATTTCGTGGGGTATGCGTTTTTTTCAATATTGGGGACGTACGTTTGTTGGAATTACGTATTTTTTATGTAAATATTTAAATGGTACTTTTAGTGCTAAGTAAATATTTTCGTTCTTTACCGGAGTCGCGCGGCTTTTTTTTTCATTTCCGACGGGCCATTTTTTCCTGATCGTTGTGCATCGGGAAATTATTTCAGGAATGTCTCATCTGTTTTACTTTAACTAGTGATTTGAACGTTAATGTATTATTCTATTCGCATTTCTATTTTTGCGGAAGATTTATCTTCCTTGTGCAGTGAAGGCTTAAACCATTGATTGTTGACATGCATCCCTAATATCTTCAATGGACTTTATCCACACTATCTGTCGACTGCCTTCTATATTGTCGTATCTACATCCCATCGTAATGTTTCCTTCATCTGGGCTAATAACTTGCCGCGTCCTTCGTATTATGCAGCCTCTTAACTGATGCGATCACTGTTGCTATGTGGCGGAGATTGAGGTACTAAGTATTGAGAATGTTCGAGGGATAGACTTGTATGGCTGTCGAATGTCGCAGTCTTTATCGCGATGAGGCCGTCGTCCCAGTTGGCACACGACGCGAGAAATGGGACGTAATAGCGTCAGGTAAACATACCGTAGCGTTTTGAGGATTTGCCGCGTATGCTTCCTAGTCTGTATCGTATGTCTTGTGTGTGATACCGTGTTACGTTACAGTTATTCTTCTACCTTTAACCCCTCCTCTGATTCGACTGTTCGATACACACACTCTTCCCTCATTCTAAATAATTTTGGTTTGGTTTGGCTCGCAGTTTGAGGCGAATGTGTAATTTTTTGGGAAATTGTGACTGACCCGTCTGAAGTCGGGTCTTCTTTCCTTCCCCTCGTATTGATCAGCAGTTGGTCTGAAATTTATTTCAGGGTATTGCTACATGTATTGAAGTGGATGCTTCGGTGGGGTTTGCGTGTAAATATATAATCTGGTGACCTTTAGGAACAAAAATATTGTTTTATGCCAATTTAATGGTGTGGAAGATTTTTGTGCTCAGATGATAGAGGATGTATGTCCACAGAAGTTAGTTGTACCGAAGTCCTAACATTTTTGACGTTTGGATATTAAGTTTTTTTCCATTTGCATTGTATTTTTATATCTCTTCCATGTGCCGCTTTCTTGTGTTTATTTCTACTAGGTTCTATTTATTTCTTTTACAGGACTACATTATCCCCCTTACAGTCAATTTTGTTTGGGTTGGCAGGTATGAAATTGCATTAAGGTTGGTAGGCTAATTTGCTTGTTGTTTTCGTGCGTTGTTTTAACTACTGGCAACATCTGCTGATTGAGGAACTTCAGGGGCGCAGCGGTTTAAGTGTTGCACGTGTTGGCTATCCTGTTCGCTGTTCTCGAAATGATGCTCCTCGAGGCATGTTTATTCATGCGGCATCGCGTGCCCAACTTAGCGATCTCGTTTTAGCAGTTCCGGTGCGGGGTGTTTGTCCGGCGACGTAATCCTCTTGGTTGTTGGCGTTCACGCCAGACGATGCCGCCTGGATTGTCTCTTTTATTTGCCAGGTCCTATTCTGAATCGTTCTTATTGCGCTTGGCGATAGCTAAGCCTGTCATTATTCCAAGGATTAATCGAAGATGCGGAGGAGAAGGGTTCCATGGTGTTTTCAGGTGTTTTACTACTTGGATCGCTGGGTTACTACGATCCTTTTGCCTGGATTGTGGATCCCTGGAATTTGTACTTTGGATTGAAATATCTTTTCTCTTGTTCTTTCAAAGCCATTAATCATTGCTATGATTTCTATAGTTGTGCTGGAGTTTCTGATCAGTCGATTGAAATTGTGGCATCAACTTGGGCATTTACAATCCTTTTCTCTGAAATACCGACGTTTTTGTTGCTATTTTTTTAAAACTTGAATAAATTAAGGAATACCATGTGCTGTGAAGTATAGCTTCGTTCTATTTTTATTGTCGTTAGAATGAATTCCTTAAATGTTCATGTTCTTGCTGCTCACTAGCATAGGCTTGGGTTCTGTGTACTCCAGAATTTCTCTATATGAATTGGTTCCTTATTAGTGGATGTGTGTGGAAATCCATTGGTGTTCCGCGGTTTATACCGCCCGTTTGAGGCTTAACAATTTCGTTGGTTAAATTTTGTTAGTTTCAAATTCTTGTGAATGGGCTTTGGAGTAATTGATCCCTCGCATTCCTAGTGACATGTTTTTTATCAAGACATTTATGATTGTTTTTTGAGGCGCTTTAAAACCCAGTTTTTCTCATTTTGCTTTGTTTACAATCACTATTACGTAGTTCTGTCAGTCTTAAGTAGATCCCGAAGTTTGCGTCTCTATTATCACGTTGGCGATGTCGCTTAGAATCTCTCCGCCGAATTAACGCCGTTTCCTTGAAAGAGACCCCCGGAACATTTCCAGACACGATTCAATTTGTAACGCGATATTTGGATTTAATTTGAAGCCTCCGAGTTAATCAAGGGACTAAGTATTAACTTCGCCAGGGCTTTAGAGCGTCCACGGCTTGGTGTGGAGGAGCTGATGAGGGCCTTTCGGAAATTTGGGTTCGCCCGTTTGGCAGGAAGGGATTTGGTCCATGTGGGTAGGTACGATGAAGATGAGTCGTATGTGAATAAGAGCTTATTTTATCAATAATACAATGATCTAGAACAATAATACAATGTTCTGAGGTCTCAGAATGCTGGAGAAAGTTGTTATTGAGAATGTTCATGACTTTTTATATAGAGTGGTGAAGAGGTAATTCTTCCCTTGGAGATCCCATGTTAGCCTGTAAGTAGAGGTTTGTAAATGCGCCTTCCTGCGTAGTTCATATACATTTTGTTTAGTGAAACTTATGTCTGAATATCAATGTACTGGGCACCATACGTCCTTACAGGTTTAGGCTGGCTCATGCGTCACTGCTCGTGGGAACCGGACTACTCATCAGCAGTTCACTTTCCCGACGGATCATCGTCTCTCCCAGCTCCTGCTTCGTTTATTACTTCGTTGATTACTTCGTTGATACCATATGCCGTGCAGTATTTATTCATCGTGATATGTATGGACTTAGGCTAATTTTTTTTGATAAAAGTGTTTATAAGATAATCTGATGGCAAGTCTTTTGCCCTCCCAAGATGAAGTAGTGAAAGTAGTACTACACGATGAGTGCCTGCAGTTTCACGTGCCATGCCGCACTGAACGATATGATCTGTAAGAGAACTTATCACTCTGCAATAGAGGTGGGTCGTACTAACGAACTAACGGGTCCATGGATTGAACGACAGGACCGATGACCAACTTCTATGGAACGACCAATCCTTTTGTTCCTTTCGCTCCTTCGTTCATTTCCGTCTTTCTATCCTTTCACTCCTTTTACATCATATCTATATGAGATAAGATGCTCTTTATGAGACCCCAAAAATTCATCTGTGGATGCTCTAGGTCTAATTGGTAGTCCTTTTTTCTTGATAGTGAAGTCAGTGGGCTCGCTCTACTTGACCACGGTCGCAGCTAAGGCCAAAATAAAAGACTGAAATTTTTACGCGCCTAGCCAGATAAGGTTGTGTTTGGGCCAACTGTGGTCAAGATATCATTCTCCACCTCCTCAATTGCATTATGGCGTTGGTGCTTTGAAGCTTGTGGAGATCTTGCCCGAATTAATTTCGGCCGTCGCGCGGCGTGTCACTGGGAAGAAATAAGTACAGTGCAGTTTCTGCACGCACGGAAACAAACTCCGGGTCAGTTGCTTCTGAACTTGCAGCGTTAATATTGCAGTTTATTTAATAGTTTTAAACTGATTTTTTTTAAATATCCAAAAACAATTTCTTTCCTATACTTTTTCTTTTTCTCCTATTTAGAGCTAGCTTAAGAAAAATTCCTCGTGGTTCATATATGAGACCTTTTTGTTCAACACTAAATTGTTAGAAGTAATATTATCTTCTGCCTTTTTTCATTCAAAATTCTCAAATGACTTCAATACGGTATACCAAACATTTGTAGTTGTTTTAATTTCACATTGTTTTAACAGCCAAAACGTATTGATTATCAAAATACACAACTTTCAATCTAAAAGGAATTGTGAACGAGCGAAAAGGAACGGGTTTACTCATCTCTCCTCAAAAACACTCCAACGTAGATACAATTTTTTTTAACGGAATGTGTCTACATAGTCCAGCGTAACTGCTGTAGATGAAGCCTTTCCGCGCGGGATAACGTTAGGGGGTGATTTAGGGTGGAGAGGGTTAAATAGGGAGAGAACGGGTGCGTAGCGTCTTTGAAATGCCGGCGCAGAGCGCCCCCTCCGCTCACCGCCTTCGCCCCCTCTCCTATGGTCCCCCCACCCGGCCACCTGAGAGCAGCACTGTGGGGTTCTATTATTAGACGACAATTACGGGTGCCTCCCCCACGTCCTTTCTCCTCCGACGCCCTTCCCTTCAGTTCTCTTGTCTGTCTGTGGAGTTCCCTCCTCCCTCACTCAGCCTCTTGCACTCGGATAACAGAGCAGAGGCTCCAGCATCTTGAAAAAAAAAAACCGTTACTCGTCCCCCGTTAAGTCCACCCACGTTGCCCGTGGCTGTCTCGGAGCGATGTTCACTTTTTTTCTTGCTGTTCCGTGCCTTTTAAAACCTCTCGACTATGTTGCGTGCGTTGCTGATTTATTGGATCCGCGAGCCGGCCTTTTGATTCCGAAGATGGGCATGCGCTATGTAAATTATAGGACGGAAGGTATTCGCGATAGTTGCTGTCGGTCAGGAAATGCTCGTTGCTTCCTCGCAGCTCACTTTTTCCCCTCTACCCTCAATTCCCGTGGGTGAAATTCATTTCCGCTCCATTTAGCTACGGTAGGTATTAATTATCGAGTTAGTTTGCCGTTCGGTTGTTAATTTCGCTTACTTGTTTCTATACTTGTATCCAGGCGTGTGAGAGAATGTGATTGTTAACTTGGGCCTTGTTTTAAAGGATATTTTGATTGCTTATAATTTCCGGGAGATTGTTCGGTGGATGCATTTTTCTCTGATTTATCATTGTAAAGCGTTTGCAAAAATGTCTACTGGTCTCGCGTTTTAGCGTTCAAATCTAAATGTGCTCTGTGCAATTGTGAGTTTGCTTTTCATTTAGTGTGTAATTTTAGTTTTTTTTCAGGGCTTTAAACATTTCAGGACGTCTCCCTTAATAGCGTCCATGCTGTACACATTTTACCCTTCGTTATCTTAGTCGTTTTTGCTGTGTGCGAAGTCAACATTGTTCGTCGGAAGATATTTAGTAGTAGTTTTTTTCTTCAAATGGGAATAATATTCAAACTTCAATTCTCCCTCATAAGCGACCATGTTGTTTATGGTTGTAATTATTGCTACCATTTACGAAGGCGATATTTCGCATTGTGTTGTAGTGCTCTCAATGTCGGACACATTCTTTAAACTTTGAACTTTCGCGAGTTAGCATCCTTGTAATATTTTATCGTTTTCCCTCTCGTCGTTTGAATACGGACTTCTTTTTTACTTCATATGCCAGTCCAAGGGGAGAAAGAGAGCGTGTAGCTGAGAGCGGGTAAAAAAATGCTCCGAAGAAATGGGGTGTTTGTTTTCGTTTCCTAACCTTTCGCGTTGCATGTCCTCTCGCTCTAGTTAAGGCGACGTCTCGTGTTTCGTCTCTTTGGCAATTCTCGCATCTTGCCTCTCCTTCTCCCCGTCTCCCCTCCTACTCGCTCTTCCTCTTTCCCTCCCTCCCTCCCTCACCCGCCCTCCCCTCCATCGTCTGCACAGACTTCACAAGACGCATTTTTTTAAATTGTTCCTTTCCCCTCCCCCTCCTCTGAAACGTCACTCTCGCCTTCGCATTTTCGTCCTCCTCGACGAATGACGCGCGAGTACGTACACCACAACCCCTTATGTCGGCCCTCGTCGACCCGCTTATTTCGTCCGTTTACTCACCTTCCGGCGTCGCTCTTCTCGGCGCCACCCCGCCCATTGCCAAGTCTTCCGTTCGTCGCTCATCTGATGGTCCGCAATGAGGATGTTTTGGCCAAAATTGCCCATTTCGTTATCTGAGTTAACCATGAATGTTTACTACTAAATTTATCTGCGTTACGGAGGTATGCCCGCTTGTTTATTTGAACGGAAATGTAAATATAAACCCGAAGGTTAACTGCCGATTAGCACATTTATGGCACATACTAATTAAATGGTAAAGTTCTTTGTTTTTCACTTTGTTATTTTAACTATGGATTCTGTTCCTCAGGTGCTTTAGTATACATTTACTCCTTATCGGCATTAGTTTTTCGTGGTGGTATTTTGGTCCGCTGACCCGACATGTATATATCAGACTAATACACATGACTAATGTTTACGTATCGAAAGCCATCAGAAAAAGTATGCTGTGATTCTAAGTAATCATAGTTTGTGGCGTTGGATAGCGGTTCTCAACAGTCTCTCGAGTTATCAGTCATTTATTAATTTAATTTATTTATTTGACCAGTATTATAGATGTAACACTCCTTTAACGATTCCCTTATTCCTTTGGCCTTGCGTATGTATTGATCCATTGAACAGGATATTATTTTAGTCTAATACCGAAATTCTTGTTTAATGGTTGTCCTTTGGAGGCGACGAAGATGGCAATTAATGTTTTTGGGTTTCTTCTGGAATGTAAAAAATATAATTCGGTCAAGGGCATTAGAAACTAATTTTTTTATAAGTGTAGTCGCATGATTTTGACTTTGAATATCTTTTTTAAGTATGTATATCCTCTGCATAGAATAGCGATACCTAGTTATGCATTTTGTTGCTGTGAGTAAACGTCATTTTCTTGTGCATTCGCTGGCATGTGCGCTTGAGTAGGTTTATATCTGGATGTAAAGCTGCGAAATGCCTTCGGTTCATGAGTTAAGTGTTAAGATTTGTAGCTTTTACTGCCTCTTTTCAGCCCATTACAGCCTAAGAGTTTCCTTTTCAGATTCGTGTTATTCCGTGTGAGGTTGTGGCGTCGTAAAAAAAAAGAGGCGAGCTCCTCCCCTCATCCTTGTTAGGTACGCCTTATTAAGCTTTAATGCATTATGGTCAAGAACCGGGGTATATCAATCGTTTCGTCTCGTTAAGTATCGATTCTCGAGCCGCAGATGCTTATTATCTCTTTATGTGCATTGGTAGGTAGCGGAGATTAGACTACATGGCAACGTAATGGTGGCTCATAAATTCTATTCAGGTTCTTTTATTGAACTCTTTTGTGTGAGAGTGCGGGGAAATGCTTGTGGGAATTGCCAAATGCTTTCCGTCGTGCACCGGTGATAGGTAGCGTTGCTTATTAGCAACACGGCCGACTTGAGGTGGTTTGTTGACTCATGCTTCTGTGGTCATCGTTGCGTGCCGTCGGCTCGGTGAATATTTTTGTACTCCTCTTGCTCGTGTCGGAAACAAGAGCCGCACGGATTCGCAATTCCTTGCGCATGTGTGACATCCCATGTATAGCTTAATTTAATCTCATTGCGGGCACGGAGCCGTGTGCAGGGCGATGGTTGAACGGTGGAAGTGTGTACAAGCTCGAGAGCGCGTGTTTAGCAGTTTCCACGCTGGTTTGTTTCTAACTGGCGATGCACGGAGTCATCACGCTCCAGCTGAGCGTTATTATTTTGCGGATAGTATTGTCCGCTGTGCGGTTGCGTGAATGCGGTTTTAGTGTGGGATTAAAATCTCCCTCGTGGCAGCTTATTAGATGTCAGCGGGATATCCTAGTTCATGTCATCTGCGTTGGAGTCTGTTACCCGGCGAAGTTGTCATTTCCCCGTGTTTATTCAGTGTACAGACGGTCCCTTAATTGAGTAGTTGTATTATGACTGGCGAACGGCAACTGTGGTCACTTAGGGTGCTGGGGATGCTGTGGTTGTGATGACCGAGGCTGCATAATTTGTAGAATGACTGGTAGTTGAAAAAACATTCTGTGTCTGCATTGCCTTACTTCCAACGGAAGATGCTACGGCGTCCGCAGTAACGCACTTCCATTCTCGTGCTCTATCTTTGGAACTGATGGAAATGATCTAAGTAGAGAGCTGAACGGATAGGTACACAAATTTCTTCTTTCCACGTACCATTAGTGATTTTGAGAGAAACAGCTTTATAATTGCATAAGATACATCGTTAACATAAAATGCATATCAGTCATCTCCTCCCTCTTTTTTCCTTCTACCTCCCATTTCATGGCTGGTGTCGTGACACTCCTTGCCACAAGCCTCTGCGTCAGTTTGTGGGGTAATTAGTAGATGTCGACCCTATCCTACGGACTGATTCTGTGGATAATTGTGGAGCTCTCTACGTAGCACTCAACTGGAGTGATAGCGTCATTGAAATTCTTAATCAGCGCCGGGATTAGAACCCAGATCCTCGGCTGACGAGGCTGGTACTCATGGTCCCGGGATCCACATCCACCCAACGGTGCTCAATTTCGTAGGAACAGAGTTCGTTTGCTCGGTTGGGAATTGGTGTGTCTTGAGTTGCTTCAAGCGCCCCGAGAGTTATTTTTTTGTTTAATGGTTCCACTAATCTTGTCTTTCTCCCCCGCTGTGTTCACCACTCTACCCCGTCGGGAAACGAAATGGGACCTTTCAAGAGCGTTGCGCCCTCGCACTTGGGCTGTCACTCTGTAATTGCACTTCACCCTCTCTCGTCGGGCATGCGGTTCGAATCAAAGCCATCAGTCAGTCTTTTTCTCTCCGCGACTCACTCTACCCCCGCCATCTCCAGTTCGACGATGGAAACAAGCGAAATGGGGGAGTCTTGCGCGCCTGCATATCTGATTGTGTTTTCTGTGCGTGAGTTAGTGCATGCATGCGTCGTATTATTTGTTTTCCTCTGGTAAAATTGTTAGGAGGGATGTTCTCTCGTTGGATGGCTATTGTTGTGGCGGTGCACTCGATCAAATGAGAAATTCACTTGAACGGACGATTGACTGGTGGGCTTGGATTAGATTGATCTTGGGTTGGTGGTGTTTGCGATGGATTGTTTTGTATTGAGGGGGTTCCAAATATATTATACTGGGATATAGAGAAAAATTATTCGATTTAGGATTCGGTTAGTTCCGGTTACGTTAAAATTGCAATTATTAGGTAATGAGTGGAGTGCCTGGTCTTTCGTCATGTTCGTCTTTTTCCAAGTTCAATTGAGACATTTGGTTAAAATTGTATGAAACGCAAGCTTTTCTCCGAATCCCATTATTCAATTTAATGGGGACCCATTTAAGGCATTAGATACGTCTTTAAGCGACGAAATGTATTTCGGTTGCTGTACTTACAATTATGTTGGAATTTTCTATAGTTAGAGGCTCGCTTAACGTTGAATGTTTAATTCACCCTTGACTATTTTCGTGGTACCTTAAGAAAATGCGTCCTCTCCTAGAAATCACGGGTTTTATTGTTTGCTGCATAACAATCATGTCGTGGTGGGAATCCGTAAGGTTTTGCATTTTAAAATAGTTAATTCTAGTGAAGTTCCCGTGATTCATCGTGGCAGTTTTAGTCCCGCGTGGAGTGTCCATCGTTTGGTAATGATTCTTGCCGTTGGGATTGTGTTATTCAGTGACACATCGCCTGATCTTTCGCCCTCCTGTCGGAGCATGTTCTCCTAATATCGCTTAATTTATCAATGCAGTGATGGGATTTAAAAGTTTTCATTCCCGCAGGAGATAGTTCGGACATACTTTCTGTTGTATGGACGGTGAGTTTGTTTGAATTTCCTGCGGGAAATATCTCTCTGGTGACGTTCTCAAGCGTCTGGAGCGCGTCTCGGAAAAAGATGCTCGGGCTCCTTAACTCCCTTCGCGACTTTTAATGAAGAGACTTTTGGCTCCTCATTTATCAAAACAGGTTCACTCCTCCCTTACCCTTACGCCCTCAATCTTATTAGTTGCGGGAAGCTGGTTTCGTCCTAACTTCCTATATAGCATGCTATTCCATCGTTTTTTCACCATTCACTTAACTCCCTGAACAGGTCATCCGACTCGCAACTTTGCTTCCTCCCAGGCCGTATTTCATCTTAGGTGTAGGAATGCTATGTCTCTCCCCTCCACTTCTACCCTAGGCAGGGTAATGCTCAAATTTTTTCCTCTTAACCCCTACTCCTGTATCTCCGTACGTCTAACTCTCCCTAGCTCTTTATCCTTGCCTTAATTTCTTTCTCTTATCCCCACTTCGAAGGGCCTTTAATACCCAAGGATTTTGAAAAGTGGTTCCTCTCCCATCCTTCAGCCTGCGGAGGGTGTAAGCTATCCCCAAGAGAAGTGCGAGATGAAGAAAAGCGGCAAAAATTGTAGTGATACGCTTTTCGAACGTATGGGTGCTAGATTAGCTTTTTCCCTTGCTCTGTTCGTGACCGAAAACTCTCATGGGTAGTGTTGCTCTGGTGATGTTATTTTGTAATGTTAATTAGTTACATGTTTTTGTTTTCGACTAGTTCAATGGCTAGTTGTCAAGTATCGTGCACTAGCTTCAGATTGGGAGAGCAGTTGAACTAATCAGCACGATGCATTACAGTATGACATTCCTGTGTAGTTTTGAGTTATTGTGGCCAAAAGTATGGTACGAAATAATTTCTTGGGCGTCGTACCAAGTTAGTTAAATGGTTTCCTCGGTTGTCGCACCATTACGACAAGAATGCTGAGTTAAATATGGCCTTCAGGACACGTACCATTTAAAAGAGCAATCTTGCTGAAAATTATCCTTACTCGAATCGACATTTGAATATTCATTCAATTCACAGGCATAGGATTTCTTTTTGGCTCCTTATGGATGAAGATTGTTTTCCTAGATGTCGAGGTCCAAATTTGTGGTCAGGTATTTTGTCGTATCTCGACGGTGGGGCAAAAAAAGGGGGCGCGGCAAGGAAGTGCAGTACAATAATTTTATTACGTTATGAAGACCGAAAAAATATCGTACCGAACTGTGCTGCCGCCCTTTCTCGCGTACATCCGCAGTAATATCTCACCCTGCTCCTGGCATCGCATTTGCCCCCTGTCATACCTTCGTACCTAGCGACCCCTCTGTAAAGCGAGTTTCCCTCTCTTTAGGGGGAGAGTAGGATTAACGGTTTTGCATGTGGAAGTGGTGCTTCGACTTTGTGACCCACCAGCCACCACCTCCCTTTGCGTTCCCTACTCCCGTGTGTCCCCCCCTCCCCAGTTCTTGGGCGGGCCATGCGAGTATAAACCCACCCCTTAATCTTTTCTCTCCTCACCGTGTGTTGTTTACGGCGGCATTTTTGTGCTGTCCAACCCACCGCCCCCGCCTTCCGTTTTTTTTCGGCGTGCTCTTTAATTCATTTACCCTCTTGTAGGCTTTTGTTTTTGCACCACGCGAATCTGTGTGTGTGGGGGGGGTGTTCTAACGTGTCTGGTGTGGGGGAATGGGAGCGAGATGCGTGATATTAAACTGGTCGGGGAGGCAGAATGGGCGTGTTGGTGTAAGGGTTTTTGCGGTGATGGTAATGAAAAAGTGCAGTCGGCGTGCATTTTTAATGCCCTCCCTTCGTCGTCGTCCTTGTCGCCCCAAAACACGCGAAGGCACCGCTCTGGAAGAGGGGGATTGGTGGATGAAAGGAATGACGCTTTTGGTTCGTGTTTTTTTCCTCTCCTTCCGCCCAGCCTTCCCTCATCCCGCTCAATTTCTCGCGCTTTATCTTCGTCCCCGGCCTCCCCTCGACCGTTCGATTTCTTTCTCTCGCGGGCGGAAGAAAGAGTAGTTTTTTGTCGGTTAGAGGGTGTTGTTTTCGGTTCAGTTGTTCCGGCGTCGTCGCTTTGATGGTGTCGTTTCGTGCGGCGCTCTTGTTTCGGCGTCTTTCCCGCCAGCGGTCATGGAAATGCAGAACGGTTCGTCTCGGGCTAGGTGAAAGGCGATACCCAACCAGCTTCACTACCGAGCCTTTTATTTATTTTTATATTTTGGGAGTGCCCCCTCCTCCCATCAATCCCCTTACTGATAATGAATACGTACCCGAATGTTTTTTTAATAAAACTGATCGTTTGGTTGTCTTCTTCCTGGTGATGTCATTCCTTTTCGGCGATTTCAGTTGCGGCGTTGTGTTTATTCCTGATTAAATCGCTCCTAGAGGCCAAGCGAGAACTCATTCTTGCCTACTTGTTTCTGCCTGGGTGGGAAGCAAGAGCACTATTTTCTGAATGCATGTACATATGCAGGTTTGTTTGTACCTTAGCGACGGTAATACTGTTTTTCTCTGGAAGGCAATTTCTATCAAATGTTCTCATGTGGATTGGCTAAGTCCACACATGGGCATTTTTAATATCTACCCTCATCGAGTAGATCATTTTTTATATTATTATGATATATATTAACATAGTCAAGTGATTAATTTAAGCTAGTAAATTAGTTTATATCGAATATTTTTCTGTTCCAATTCAATTGAGCGAGTTTATTATATGTTAGGGTCATTGCCCTTGATCAAAGATTTTTACGCCGTGTCAATTGCGAATCAAGTCCAGATAAGAGGCACGGCGTCTGTTTCTCTTTCGAGGCGTATTGACCCATATACGGATGTTTATCTTCTGTATAATGTGCTACAGTTCGGATGTCTCGAAATTCGTTACGAGGTTTTATGCTGATAAAGCAGGAGCTTACGAGACCATGAGAAAAACCCTGGCGTATATGAATGCTAGTGTCTTTGGTCGTGTTACGAAATGTCCGATTGAAAGAATTAGTGGGAAAAAGCGAAAAAGATAAAATGAAACCTTTGGCTAAAACTTTTTTCGTCAACATAATGGTAGTCATTAGGATAATTATAGTAGTTCAGTATATATAATATAGCATTAATACTAGCTAAGAATTAAATTATGTATTTGTCTTTCAATCTCGAAATTTTTATCGAGTAAAAATATCACACTAGTTGTGTTTTCAGTTTATCACATGTCCTTGGTGTTCGTAGTTCGTGTTACACACTCTGGAGAAGAGCATAATTTATTTCTTTGAAAAAATTACCTAATTTTCATGACGTCGACGCGAAGGGCACCAAGCCTGGGTCTAGTCTATGGTGAGTCTCGTGTCAGGCGAAGGATTTCATGCTTTCCTGGCGAATAATTGAAGTGAAATTTTCTCGTGCTTCCGACCGGGTTAGGTTCTCCATCTCTTCCGATCTTTCTATGGAAGGATTTTCCATCGTCTTCCGGGCAAGGTGTCAAAGTTGTCGGGTTTATGTACCCTTTGACAAGAGGTAGACCCTTGTGTAGCTTTGGCATTTTTGGAGATTTTTTTTACTAAGATCCGGTTTTGTTTGGCTTGATATGAGAGAATAAAAGTAAAACTAAGAATGCGATTTGTACATTTGCATTCCACTTCGCGTGCTGTGACCTCCTTTTCTTGCTTCCCTCTTAATTCTTTAATTCCTCCTCCTTCCTCGCTCCTCCACTCTCACTCTCCTTGGCAACAGATCTTCCGATCGCGAATGGCGGTCGTTGGCCCTCGTATTTTTAAATGCCCCACCAGGAAATGGGTCGCGCTGCTGTTTTTCTCCTCTCTTCCCTCTTACTTTTTTATATATATGTACCATTCTCTCCCGTGTCGTTGTCCCCTTTCCTGTTACCTTTCGCCTCTGCCCTCCAGTGATATTCCCTCGGTTCTCTGACCATTATCCCATCCGTTATAACATAATCCCGAGACTCGCTCTCTCCCCATCGCGTCTGTCCTCTTTGACAGAGGAGGTATTGCTTCTTATCGGTGAGTTGCGCTGAAGCGGGAGCGATAGCCTTCAGTGCGTCGTTTTCGGCTTGCCGTAAAGCTTTTCTTCATGGTCGTGCTCTTTTTTTCGTAGCACCCAAGATTGAGGATTAACGTCGTTTCTCCCGTAAAAATTCCCTGAAAGTACCCTGTGGTTTCATTTTCGTGGACATCGGGGTTAATGTCACAGAACTTTAGATGCCGGGATTTGCTCTTTTAGTGCTCCTGGCTGCTACACGCATTACCGTCATTCCTTCAAGGTTTTCAGTGTGTTTCGTGTCCTTTAAAGGCACTGTAAATAAATGTTATCATTTATTACCGCTTTTTCGTTTATTTTGTGTAGCATTGGCGTACGGTAGTGCTTTCGTCAATCTTGAGATGCTATGTCCGAAGTATTCTGATGGACTATGGTTAGTGTCCATAATTTTTTGTTCGTTTCATTCATTGTTTATTATGTGTACAAATCGAAGAATTGTTATCACAGTTCTAATTTATTTATTCCGGATTGAGTTAGTTGTCAATCTCGCTAAATATACATTAGATCTCGAAATGAAAGAGCGTCATTATGGATAATGATTTTAGAAAAGTATTTGTTTCGCTGTTTTGGCTTCACCAGAGGGACATGATTTTATCCCTTTCGAAACTTAAGCAGGGTAGATATGGACGAGGTAATACCGAAAATGCGTGGATTTTTTTACTTTTATCCTCAATGGTGGCTCTTTAAAAATATATCATTTCTTTTCGTGTGAGCTTTCACAACGACGGAGTATGATTTCTGTCAGCTTTTTGGATGAATATTTCGTATTATTTAGGTGAATCTTACACATTTCCTCGACCTGTTTTCCGCATTTCCAGGTATGTTTATCGATTTAGTTCTTCCTTAGTTTGCATTGGCTGCACATATTGCCAGTTGTTTTTTAACGTGTGTTTGTGCTTAGCGTATTTTATGCTTTCCTAGCGAATAATTGAAGTAAATTTTTCTCGTGCTTCCGACCGGGTTATGTTCTCCATCTCTTCCGATCTTTATTTATCCCAAAACTTTACCCATATATTCTGTTTAACTTAAAATGTGAAGTCGAAAGTGTTGTTGCCACTACAAACTTAGGTATCTCCATTCTGTGTGGGATTTCTTGATTGGTGAACGCATTTTTCCTTTGGTAAATGTTCCACCCTCTTGGTTCTTTACCGCGGGTGTGTGCGCTAGGAACGCTGCTGGTAATCATTTGTCTCTACGTAATAGCTCTGTCGGGTTTGACCCAAATACCACTCCGTTTTCCTTTCTATCACACATCGGCATATGTCCCCTTTTCTTCTTTCCTCCCCCTCATTTCCTTTCCTAATTACTTCCTTGTGACTCTTTTAAACCTCTCCTGCTCTATCCAATTAACATTCTTTCTATTTCTGAATCAGCGACTCAATTAACGTGGAGACTCGGAGAATAAGGCTGTCGGATAGAAAAAGGTAGGGCTCAAGTGTTTATCGCACTCTTTTGGTTTCCTTTGAACGGCGCCTTTTCTCCCCCGATAAATCCCGGTCGTTGGGCGCCGACGCACTTGCGAGGGTGTTCGGATCGCTCGAGTCTTCCGTTAGCCTTCATTTGAAAATTTGTCTGGGTCACTTGAGTGCGTAAATCCTGAAAAAGGATCTACCGCAGCCCCGATGTGTTTGGTAAATCCAGCTAAGGTCTTAGCGGCATTCTTACTTGTCTCCACCTAAAAAAGCGACCGTTGGTTACGGCAGTGTTCCATATCTATTGATAATTATTTTCGGTGTATTATTGCCTCACATTGTCGTCGACAACACAGGAATAGTTGAAGCCTGATTTAATTAATGGAGTCGACACATGCTATAGTCAATTCTTAGTGTGCAAATAGAATGTTTTGCATTTGCAGTACGAATCCCCTGTAATTATTATATTAATTGATTGATTTTTATATTGATTGTCAGTAAGTTGGGTTTAGCACGTTAATAATTTAATTAATTGATGTAGAATTTCGTGGTAAAGAAACGTTATTGATGTGAATATTTAACATTTTCGTCTTCATGAATCCAACTATCGATCTCGGTTGTGGGATCGAATGGTCAGTTTTGGTCTTATTGCGATTAAATTGCCCATGAAGTGGCTTCCGTAACATTTTGAATTTCCTCAGGAAATTCGCCGTTGAGGTAATCATTGATACTAATTCTAATCACTAGAATCACCCATACGGCCTTAACTATGGTTTATTGTAACTCATCTTACGTTATTGGTTAAACCGGAGATTTTGGAATTCATGTGAAATAATCGTTCTACAAACCCGTATTCACTTGTGAGTACTAAGCCCCACATTAGTGAAGGCTTTTGCTTGCGGATGTAACGTGTGTGGTTCCAGTCTGTTTGCCTATGAATTATAATAATTATGGTCTTTCGATAAAAATTTTTATCGGTTGTGAGAGATTAATATTTACTCAAGAAGCTGCTAGTTGCGTTTCGTTATTTTCCCCTCTAGCGTCCATTCTCATGGCCGTGCAGAACTGGATGACGGACCTAATAGTTTGGCAATTTGTGCACCGGAGCCCCTGCTTCCTTCCGCTTGCGTGGGTGGGATCCGTCCCCAGCTCCCAAGGCGTGATGGAAGGCGGCGAATATTGAACACGACTCACTCCTACCCCCCACTGGCCGACAGGAGCATTTTAAAAGGGGTCCTGGGCAGTCGTGCCCAATTCCTCGCGGTCCAAATTGCCGCGAATAAATATTCCTCTCCTTCCCCTGACGTGCGTGGGTCGCTCCCGTCGCTCTCTATCTCCCTCCGCATCTTCCAACAACCACCCCTCCTCCCTTGTTGTTCTCTCCTTCCAGCCCTCCCTCCTTGCCGTCCATCCATCTCGTTCATTCATGGCCGCTCTCAGTCACCCTCAGAAGAGGGTGGGCCGACCGAGAGTATTTTATCCGTATCTCCCCGAGGCTGCGAGAGGTTGTGCGATGCTTCGACTGCGGTTCTGCGTGGGCCAAAGGTATCGCTAATCGATACACATGGAGCGGAGTTTTCGATGTCTTACTATTCGATACTATCGGCGTTCTGTGTATTTTGTTTTCCAAGAAACTTGATCATTAAGTAATTATAATACTACCGTGAGCTTATAACAAACGTGACTACAACAGATAAAACACTTTCAAGAAAATCACTCCAGCGATAAGGAGAGCCTAATTATAGGCATTAAAATGTAATGGTAAAGTTTTTGTGATTTCATACTCTGTATGATGTATCGCGAAATGTGCGATATCAAGCAATGCAATGGGGTGTAGTGAAGTGCATTGCAATGAAATGCCTTTATTCGTGTTTTTTGCATTGCATAATGGGGATCACTGTACGATAGCAACTCCTATTAACTCATAAAATTTTACAAATTTGACCCCAGATTTTGAAAAAATATTTTTTTAAGTGTGCCTAACTTTAGGTTACTTAACTGTGTTAAGTTTCGTGACATTTGCCAAAATATGAATCAATTTTCCTTGGAATCTGGCCACTATGCGCTTTAGAGAGAGAGAGTATGCTGTGAGTGAGGAAGTCCGAGATAAGAGTCCGAAATAAGAGGGACTTTTCGTATGTATTTTTCAATTCACAATAAACAAGTGCTTAAATCAACGAAATACTTTATATTATGGCAGAAATTGATACCTCCGTAATAAGCGTACGGCGTTAGACGAGTAAGGAAAGGCCTTTATTGTGTATAGTTCGTTAATTCTTTAATGTGTATAGTTCACTCGTAGAGGGCTAAGTTTAAGCGCCATTAAAATTACTACTCTTAAGGTTTCGTAAATGTGTTCTAATTTTGTAATACAAGTCCAACATGATCTCTTGTATATCTATGGAAAAAATTTCTCTCAACCTGGCTCAAATTGGAGTATCGCACAGCCGCCCTGTATCGCCCGCGAGCCGTTTCCCACCTCCGCGTTTCCCCATCCTCTCGTCTCCTCCGCCCCCACCTTTTGGCGCTTCACCCCTTTTTGCCTGTCTGTCCGCGGCGGGCAGCCCACCTCTGGCTACTTTGTAAGCTTCCCTCGGGGCTCGCCTCGTTTAAATCCGCCCACGCACCACCCTCTTTCCGTCTCTTCTCTCGCCGCCCGCCGCTTATTTATTCTTCCCTCAGCTATCTCTCCATCTCCTCCGCCTGCCGCCGTCCTGGATTCGCGCCGTGAATTTTCGGGCGGTCTCCTCCCCTCCTCCCTTTTTCTCTTCCTCCCTCTCCGTTAAACCTCCGCGCGCGAGCAATCCTCTGAACATCGTGTTAAAGATATATTTAAGTTGTTTTCCATGTTTATTGCAAATTTTTTAAGCCATCAATTTATATTTATAGATTTATCTACTAGAAATGTGATCAAATTACATATTACCGATGCACGATTATGAGGAATACTCATTCCTGAATGGCTATAACTATGCTTTTAACCTGACCTGAAAATTCCTATTACTGGAACTTGCAACTCTTGGAATGCATGCCGCGATTTGTTCGTAGCGTGGTTTACCCGTTGACGCTCTCATTTTTCGTGTACTTATAATTTTCCTCCTTTTCGTTCTCCAATTATTAGTTCGTATTTTGCGGATCGTCAATCGTGGGTTGCGCTTGGGAAGCAGTTGTTAAGGGAGTGAAGGAGGTCTCTGAGCTTATTATAATTCACGACTATAAGATAAAATGGTGAAGGCCTACCGAGATATCATTGAAAACGATACCATATTTAATGTCTCGTTAATAGTTCTTTATTGGAAGCTCACCTGAAACATTTTGATTGTCTGAGTCTGTAGTCTGTACACTGTCGTCAATTTCTGTGCACCATAAAGCACGTGGATAGATGCCGCCATCTGTTCATCTCTTTGTGTATTGCTAAGTTGTCCCGAAATCGGAGCTTCGCGTCAGGCGTTTGTCTTTAAGGCATCTCAAGGCAAATTTGGATCCATGGAAACAAAGCAGTTTCTCTTCTGTCGCTCCCCCCTACACCGCTTTTAAAACAGTGTGGCAGGATTTATTAATACGGACTGAGGCAGAGTCTTTTTTGTCTCTAATATTTTATTTTCGCTCTTATCTACCGTAGGGGAAGGGATTCTCCGTTTTTCTCGAGGGGGATATTGCGCGGTGGGGGTGTGGTTCGAGTCGTGCCAGGCACGCGGTGGTCATCCCGATGCGGTTTGACTAGATGATGATATGGGGGTCGCGGGGGGAGTGGCGCTTTGCCAGTTAAAAAAGTAATTTTTCTTTCTTTTCTCTACCGCATGTGTTTGCGAAGTGTCGGTGCCCTATTTGAAATATTTCTTTGTTAAAGATTTCTTTTTCCTCGCGGAGTCAATCTTAGCCGTGAATGAGGAATGGGGCTCTAGTTGCTCAATAATTCTTGTTGGCGGTGACAAATTCGGAATTTCTTTTTAAGGTCTCATAGTAATAGTTTTTTACAATCACTCTGGAAGTCCGAGAATTTTAGTGTTCTTTTTGACCGAGTAATCGTAATTCGTGTATATTACTGTGACAACAGAGGGTTTACTGTACATTTAGCTTTCATCGTTGCAGCGGAGTAGATGGGAGCTTTAATTATGAATCTGTCAGACTTGGACTTACGCGTATATTAGAAGGAAACAATTAGTTATATTTAAAGAATTCTGTATCTCATGGCAATAATTTCTCGTTCGTTTTAATTTTCACTGCTTATGTAGTGCCCCGGCCTTTAATCCAGTGTATCAGTGCAATGTATCTTGGGGAGATTTCCCTGATTGCTTAATGAATCTCAGTGGAAAAGCTGATTCCTTATTATTTAGTTGCTTAAACTTATGTCGGAAATGTTCGTAGAATATATGGCGTTGTCTATAAGAATATACCTCATTTAACGCTTGGCTCTCTAGGTAAAAGAAAAAATTATAATGTCATTTGTTGACCAATTTTGTACTTTCTGTGGCCATCATAATAGTTATGAATCATGATGAAAACACAGAAAAGTTTCTGTCAGTTTTTCTTGCTGTCCACCATTTTCAATACGAACAACTGCTATTTTTATCAAAATCTGTTGCCTATCGGATGACTTCATTTACTGTAGCTGCCAGCTGAAGTTACCGTGGGCTCTGTCACAAGTTCGCTGAAGATAGAATTGACTCCGAAGTCGTTTTCGAAAGACTTTCGTATTTTAGTAACGTGGGATAATTTTCGTCATTCTGCTAATAACTTCCGGCATGATTCAACAGCTTCGGTTTTTTGCATAGTGAGTGATGGCGCAAATAGCAAGTCTCGTTGCGACACCGCCCTTGAGCACCCAAGATGCGATATGAATGCGTTCCGGATCACGAACGTTAAACTGAAAATACTCTTTGAATGAGAGATAGGTGCCGTTTGGTAAGTTGGGAGGAGGAGTTCGAGATAGATAAATGCGTGTATGTGTTACGTCTTAGGAGCCCCACTCTTGTTTTTCTACAAATCCTTCCCACTTTTTCTCTGTGGTTACTCACATTTTTACCTTTCCCCCTCGGCGGAACATCGACTTACTCAACGTTCCGAATCGTACTCACGTGCCCTTTGGTTTTACACCCTGCCAAGGTGCTGTGACGCATTTCAACAAAAGTTTTAAAAATTGTTTAAAGGATTTACATGGGTAAGACTCCTCGTCAACGGAAAATAATGCTATTTTACTTCGTCGTTGTTCATCATTGTCGCGCCATAAATCTCTCCAGTGTCAAGTTCTTTGGATATTATGTGAAATGTGAAATATTCTTACTTTTTCTACGTCTCCGTAACACTGTCAAAATGGGAAGTCTGCGGGGTGGATTCCGATTACTCGATGGGGACAATTTTTTCTTTGGTTTTTAGGTTTTTTGCGATGATGTGGATTTAAAGAATTTGCATCAGAAATAAGCTGATGGAATCCTCCCAATTGTTGTCGTTTGGTTCTGGCCTGAGAAGACTACGTATCTAATTTATATTACATGTTGTTTAGCAGTAACTTCAATGACATTTGTGTCGATACAATTTTTATCCTTTCTCTTATTAAAGCTCTTCTTCTCTTATTATTAAAAATTATTACCATTTAGAGATAAAACCATCTTAAATTCAAGAGCTGCGGAACGGACCGAAAAGTATATTTCTCGGAGGCACCCACTAATCGTCACGTACTTGTGAGAAATCCACAGGAAAATATCTCATACATCCCAGTCATAACGATTTTTTTTCATTGTGAATTTCACACAAAACCTAGCCATTTGATGCATATATTCATACCTAGCCATTGGATGGATAACTATGTTTATAGGTCGTATGAAATGAGGAATCGCTCCATGCAAAAATCAGTAATTTTTTTAAAGGAAAAACATAAAATTTTTGGTAAGAAGCAGGAAAATAACTTTTCTGGTAGGAAAATACTTGTAAAAGACGTGAATGGTGTCCTGAACAAGACGTTCCGTTTCCCTACACATGTCAGACCACAGGTGCCAGACGCCCGCGTTACATACCCTCCCGTCCTTCCCACCCACGAGCGATCGAGAGAGATGGACGAGCGCTGCGTCGCGCCTCTCAAACGAACGCTTGCTGCCCTGGTCCCCTCAGCTCATTGCTCCTCTCTCTCTCTCTCCGCACCGCATCGCTTCCTCCCTGACACCCCTCCCCCCTGTAGCTGACCCTTCCCCTTTGATCCCCTCCTCCCATCATTCGTCGCTGAGCGTCCCTCTCCACCCCCCCCCCCCCCCGGGGTTTGACGGAGAGAGTTGTGCATGCGTCTGTGACTCACACTCACCTACCCCAAGCCAGCTGATGCGAACATTTGACTCGCACGGCCAGCGGGTTCGGCGGGGAGGTGTGAGGTGGGGATGGGTGGGGGAAGCGTGCCCAGCAATATCTTTCCCTCCCACATCCTCTCTCGGACACCCTTTCGGTATCGCCCGTGACCCCGTGTGTGTTGCCTCCGCCCGCCGCCGCGCGTGTTTTCCCTCGCTTTCCGTGTGTTTGTATCCGCGCTCACTTGCCCTCCTCGCTTTGCTCCGGCGGTCACGAACCCCATCGGTGTGTTTTGGTTAGTTTATGTGCCGCGGGTCGGGATCCGTGGACTTGGTCACACCACGATGGGGATGCCTCGTTGCTGAATGTAAACTCTGAGGAGTGAGATTTGATTTCCCTGCGATTCCGTCTCGTATGATAACGGAGCGACGTTTTCTACGCTGACATTGTATTAATATTTGTGCTCTGCCAATTAGTGATAGAGTTAGATGTTCGTTCTAACGCTCCAATTTCCTGTTGTATTTTAATTTTAAAAGCGAAAAATTGTAATTTCAATCAAATAAAGGGAAAAAAATTAAATTTTCATGGGGATGTTATCGGATATATTCAATTCAATGGGAAGGATGTTGATGGTACGGAATGTACATTAAATAATCATATATGTGTGATGCTTGAAAAGTTTTGTTCAACCGGTCCCAATAATATTTTTACTACATAAGTTATGGTAAAGGGCCTGGAATATTTTTTTATTCCAATTAGTTCTTACTTAGAAATTTAGTCGGTGACTTTCGGACATAATTCAGCGCATCCACCTTTTAATGTAAACGGATGACAACCAACCATCAGGAAAACCGTAGTTAATTCAGTTTAATCTGGCTTCAATGATTATACCGGACTGACTTAAAACGTGACGTGTAAACTTAGTTACCATCGACTGTCGAGAACTGTTTATGTAAGTGGAGGTAGATTTCTCGAGTTTCCATCCGGGTCAAAGGAGTCATCTCCGACATGTTTCGGCAGCTTACTCCGCTACCGTCTTCAGGGATGAAGTGATTCACCGTGAAGTGATTCATCCCTGAAGACGGTAGCGGAGTAAGCTGCCGAAACATGTCGGAGATAACTCCTTTGACCCGGATGGAAACCCGAGAAATCTACCTCCATAGCATTCACCGGGAAAGCCTGAATCTTTCATCACGCTGTTTATGTAACTTTGGAATCGAGAACTAATAAGACGAGGATCGATGCAGAGTGGCATTTACTTCACAGGGGTCGTTATTGGTGACTTTACACTTACCCTTTTGCTTGATTCGAGGCCGTGAGCCTGTGCAGTTGTTTATACCGTTGTCTACACAGTATCTGGTTCGTTCTCTTGGCGATTCTTTGAGGTGTAAGGTTTTTCTTCCTCGCTCGCGCTTGGAAATGAGTGAATTTGTGTGCGGAAGGTAGAATCGCCGAAGGTTGTTGATGGTCCGAGGGAGATTTTTTGTATGTATTTCCTCTATCCGTTCCTCTCTCTCTCAGACCATATCTCCAGAAAGATTTTTTATTTCTCGTTGAGGAAGTCTCCCGCTGGGTTTTTGCGGTGCTCCCGCTTAGTTTTAGTTGTTTGGCATGGGGAACTTGGAGTTTGTGACGGAAGCGGAGTTATTTTTGAGTATCCCGAGATAGTGGGGGCTTGGGGAAGGGAGGGAAGGAATTCAGAGCTTAGGCAGGGAGGGAAGGAATTCAGAGCTTAGGCAGGGAGGAAGGGAAAGTTGGGAGAGGGGAGATGACCCATTTTTTTTGGCAATGTGTATTTATCATTTTGGCGAAAACTTTTATTCCTGTGTATTACCATCGAAGGCTTAAGTTCAGTCGTCCTTCAAGCGGATGTCGGTTTCCTTTCTGGGTTGTTGCTTTTCCGCGATAGCGGAAGTAAATTCTTTCCGTTACTCTAAGGCTCGAAGGAAGAAAGTCTTGTGATATTGCATTTTGAGCGAGTCATTTTTGATGCTTTATGTAATGCTTTCGGCTTAGGATGTCCTGAGTTTTTCCATGGAGGTAGGGAATATGTGTGTTGCTGCTATGAAAATAAGAAAAATACAACAATAAAAGTACTGATTAATCGACCGTAATGGCTTTATTACGTCTTAAAGAAGGATTGCAATGATGCTACCTGTGATTGGAGCTGTGCGTTACGGCATATCCATTGTGCCTAAGTAAAGAAGAAATTGCCTGACAGACCTAATTATTGGCTATCTAATGTCGTAAATATATAATGAGCTTTGAATTGCCTAAGGTTAAATCGTTATTTTTGAGGAAGATTTTTTAAGAATAATAAATTATAAAAAATGGAAAACGAGTTAGTTGCTTACTGCTTCATTTAGAAAATTAATATAGTTTATAAAATTTTGTTGAAATAAGTACTCATTTCACATTTATATTTCGCTCTCCATCGATCTCGGCTCATTTCATCACCACTGAAGTTATGTTTTCGAATAATTCTTCGTAGAAGAAAAGCTAGGGAATTACTTCTGCGGAAACTTTCTGGTACTGACCTGAGGTTTTGTTTATGTACGTTTATGTAATTGTTTGCTCCGCTGTGGCTCTTCGGTTGTGTGTTAAAAAGCGATTCGACAAAAAGGTTCACGCAATGCAATGTGATTGATTGCTCATTTAATTGATAATTATCCCAATGCCTTTTAACATGAACACTTGCATCCATAAACCTCCATTGAGTGAAAGGTTTTAGGTGCGTAAATAACATTGTCATTTCACTTGTTATAAAAGAAAATTAATAAAATTCAAAATCATCAATTCCAAGATTCCAAATTAAAGATACATACAGATAAAATTGGAACTCCATTCTTGGCCGCTGTGGAAAACGTATTACGCAAAACAAAGTAATAAAAGATAGAGATAATATCATATAGTGTATGGACAAGATTCAAAATGAACTCTCCATCTTGTGTCACAACGCATTCATCAATTACTGCTAGGAATGTAGGACTAAGCTGAAGATACTTCGTAATAAAGCCACAACTTTAAAATAATGTCCATACCATTAATATATCATCATCATTCATTCAGAGATCATAGTTGAATGTTTTATTTTATTTTTTTCCCAAAGTTTGGGCGAAAATTAAAGATGTAGAGTACAAATTGTCATTTTCCATCGCTGAGCAGTCTTGTTAATTTGTTTCGCATCGTCCAATTTTTCCAGGCTTCTCCCGAGTGACGGAGAAAAGGAAGAGGGGGAGGAGGACGGGTGGGAAGAAGGCGAAGAGGAGAGCGGTGAAGAGGGAGGAGGCGGGGAGTTTGTTGCGTGGCGCGGCGGGAACGCCGGGGGGAGGAGGAGGAAGGGCCAGAGCAACAGCCGGCCCCCGGAGGACCAAGGACCGAGGAGCTGCCCCTCGTCGTCGCTCCGGAAGGCGGCGACCACCGCCCCCGCCGCCACCTTAGGCGCCGCACGCCGCTGCAAGAGGAGATCGTCTTCGTCGTCCTCGTCCGGCCCCCAGGCCGCCCCCGGTGAGCCGGGCCACCCCCACTCGGCCCCCCGGGCCGCCGCCCCTGCCCACCACCACCACCACCATCACCATCACCACCACGGTCACCGCTGCCAGTCACCGTCTACAGCGCTCGACCACCTCCCCCATCACTCCCACCACCGCCCAATGGAGCAGGAGAAGAGGATTAGGCGAGAGATCGCCAACTCGAACGAGAGGCGGCGCATGCAGAGCATTAACGCTGGCTTTCAGTCGCTGAGGACGCTGCTGCCGCATCATGAAGGAGAGAAACTAAGCAAGGTCTGTTCACGCTACCCACTCTCCATTTTTTGTCTGCCTCGAGTTCTAATCACCAATTGGTAATGGTGGGGATGATGAGACATCTTAAGCTCATGGAAATGTCACAGCCAGTGCTCGATAATATTTAAGGAGTAAAAAATTGATGGAAGGGAAAAATTAGTAGATTCCAAGACTTTTTGATCCGGACAAAGGCCCTTAATCAATGGTGGAGACAATTTGTGCGAAACTAAATACTATTTTAATTCTTTTAAAGGTGTTTCCGAGGATGTTGAAATTTTAATTATCTGCACTAGGGAACCGGATTGTTTAAAAGTAATGAATGCTTGGTGTAGTTTCGGTATTGGTCGTTCTAAAAATTGGATTTTATTGATCTTTATCCACCAAGAATAGCCGAAATGCGCTTTTAGATCCATTCTTTTTCTTCCTTGGACAGATGTTTGAATTTGAAAATCGGTTACCGACTGATTTTTTAACTTCATATTATGATTATGTACATGTCGTTTTAATTACAGTTAAATTTTCCGTTTTATTGGGATTCCTTAAGTAAATATAATGGGACTAATTGTTTGGAGACTAAGACAAAAGTAATGCTGTGTAGAAGGTAATATATTTTTGATAGAAAACTTGTAGAAGTAATTAGATTTATTTAGGGATAGGAGGTAACATATTTCGGCCCATACGTAGTTCATTGAAGGTACCTTGAAAGGAAGGATTGCTTATGTGGCTTTTGGTGGTATATGAAATATTTTCTTAGTTATAAATAACATGTCCTTCTTCCACAATTGTTTTATAAATTCTTTGCGCCGATATAACCGGTCTGCATTTTTTAACTTCATATTATGATTACTGAATATTTGATTATTCACTTGTGATCCGGAGCTATTAGTTCATATACCCATTCAGTGGCTTATGAGCTGGAAGAGACGAGCGCTAGAGCCTGCAATATCAAATTGAGGAACCTTATAATCGCTAATTGGCCGCCGAAATCGAATTCGTCGCGGGACGCCGACGCGATCGTATCTCCAGCCCCTCGAGTGTGCTCGCACGATGGGGCCCGGTCTCAGTTGTGCCCTCCTGCTCAATGTAGTGCACGGGTTTTATTCGGGTGGATCGGCTGCCCACCCATTTCGTCTCTCCGTTGAGGGACGGGCGATGAAGTCTGCCCGTGGAGGGGCTGGGAGGCCTCGGGGTGGTTTGGGTCATGTCGAAGCGGTCGTAGATGGAGTGTGGAATGGCTCTTCCCACACTTCTGCAACGACCCCATTCCAGACTCTGCCTTTTATCGCTCAATTTTTGCGGCATTATCCTCTCTCTCTCTCTCTCTATCTATCCCTTCCTTCTCAAGTCTATGCTCTCATCCTCCCCCAGCCGATCCTCTCCTGTTCCCTGTCTGCCCCCCCTCCCTCCTCGTTAGGTCATTAAGGGGCGGGGGGTAAATGGGCTGAATGGGCCGTTGTCGGTTTGGTGTGGACCCTGTGGGGGTAGGGTGAGAGTGAGGGGCGGTTGTTCGCACGCCCCTTAATGTGTGTGGGTGTGACTTAAAGGGTTGTGGGACGGGGAGGGGGTTGGTGTCACGTGGCGTCTGGTGCGACCGGGGTCTGGTGGCGGATGGTGGGGGTTGGCTTTTTTTTCCTACGCGGCGGTCTGCCCTTATGTACTCTGACACCCTTAATAATTCCGGTGCATCCTTCCCCGTCCCGTATACCGCCAATTATCTGCTTCGCAGGCGCACGGACGTTTTTCCTTCCGTTTCTCCGCCCCACGCCACTCTTCCTTCCGCACCTCTGCTTCGCTCTCTCTTCTTCTGGTTTTTCCTCTTCGATCACCTCCCCCTCACCCCCTCCGCCTCTAATCGTGCAAGACTAATTGTTGTGTCGGGACGCATAATGACCGTGCTCACGAGGACGTTTGGGGAAGTTTTAACTCTGTCCCCTCCACCGATCTAATCGTTGGCAGAAATCGACCGTCTGCCGTAACCTCTACTTTCACTCGTTGGTATGTTTGCATCTCCACCTATAATTACGGCATCTTTGACTGTTTAGATGTTCCACCTAATAGTTTAGATATTACTATTTTGAATAGGTAGTTAATGGTGCGTTTATAAGTTCTGCTATTTCTTGGAGTTTGAGGTGTTGCCGATATCACGCCAAATGGTAGTTATTTGTCCTAACCTATTAAAAAAGCTGCTCTTGCCCGTGTGATGTGTAGCCTTATTTGATCAGGGCTTCAGCTTTTCCCCCTCTTCAAAAGTGCGTGGAGAATGTGCACGTATAATTCGAGGGTTTTAGGTTTCCTTAAGTCGCCATTTAATATCAATTTCATAATAATACCAGTCATAGGAATATTTTACAATCTATTTCCTAGATTTTTTCCTCTTCTTGGCATTAATTGCCCATGCTTGACGATATCCTTATCACCTTATTCGTCACTATTCGAGACTATTCTTTCCATGCGCATCAGATCTCTCTCGAAGTCCTCGTGAATGTATCTTCGTGTTTAATCGTCTCCGGCTTCACTTTCTGGAAGTGAGTAATATCCATTGGCGTGATTGTGAGACCTAATGATGGCGCGAAGTTGCGGAAACCCGGGTCGTATTTATAATAAATTGTGTGGTTTGAAACAAAGTTGTTTTTATCGTGGATAATTTCGTATTGCCTTGCACTCGTCTCTTTTTGTGGTTTTCTCCTCCTACTATTCAATAATACCAACGCCGATGAGCTAGTTATGGCTGCCTTACCTACAAAATGTTTAAATATTCTCAGTCAATAGAAGTTTTTTCTGTTACGATGGGTGTTTTTTTTCGAAGGAGGCAGTTAATAAGCGTTCACAAGGAGTTCGTAGCTGCAAATGTTGATTTAACATGCTTCGTAGACCACTTTAAATAGGGGAAAGTGCTGACTTACACCGCTCCTCAATTTACGGCATTAATTTTTTTCCCCTAGTGCTTCCCCTCCCTCTACATAATTCATACGTAAGCCCTCTCTATGTCATCACGTAATGTACAAATGATGTAAAGGTTTTGAATGCGTTTGCTCTCCCTCTCCTAATTGCCACCGCTTGGAAAGAGTTCTTATTGTTGGTAGGCTGGGGAAACTGGCTTTTAAAGTATAACTTATTTTAACCTCTCCCATTCTTGAACAATTGATTTTTTCTATCAACTGATGTGTAAATCTTATTTAGAATCGCATAATATTTTTAGCCTGTGCGTGTTTCCATGCAAATTCTCCTGACTTATCCATTTTACCTCACTTATTTACCGAGGCCAATCTTCCTTTTTTTGTTTTGTTATTCCAATTTTATCCAGTTTCTACCAGTGACTTAACCGAATAAGTGCAACCCCAACATATTTTGCGTAACCGTAATATCAATTTCGTATTCTTCATTGACTTATTCGCTTCTCAGGCCATCCCCCTCTTATTTTCGTGGAGTTCTCCTGATGCTACATATACCGTCAGCATTCAGCAGAATATTTTGCTTATCATGCCACTATCAAGTTTCACTGCATAGTACCAGCGGTTCGCCCAAGCGACGCCAGCCAGTTCATCTGTTATTTGTGCTTCCATAATCATTATTTGTCATGCCACATGTCATGCGCCCAGCGTTCCGCTCTTTTCCCGTTCAGATTGGGTCCCGGGAACAGTTGCGAAAATTGTGTTTGTTTCCTGCTTGTTCAATTTTTTTATCGGGGTGGATGGTCGAAGCACGTGTCGGGAAGGAGCGAGTGTTAAGACACAGAGGAGAGGGGCCAGTCTGTAGTTGCGCCATCTTTAACTCTTATTGCCCTAGGGATTCCACCCCGAAAAGAGAAATACATCGAAAGAATTTTCATGAAGTAATGTCTCAAGGGAGGGATATTGTGTTCTTTGCCTCATCGTGAGAGATGAAGCAGTTGGTGGGAGGACATTAAGGAAATTGGTTTTTTTTGAAAAAAGATGGATTGATCCTGTTGGAGGCGTGGTTCTTGGTATTACGTCGTTGCCTGTGACTTCCTTCTCGGAAGAGCTATCGTCAGATGGCCCGTGTCGGGTCGACATTTCAGCGGATGTCAAAACGTTATTCATTCGCTCTTCAACTCTTTTGGGGAATAAGGACCTCGCTGTTTCTCGGATGTGATAGGGTTTGACTCATAAGTTATAGGCATAATACTTCTACTTAAGAAAATAGGGCTGACTTACGATAGTATAGGACTGCGCGCTTAAAAAACCATTGTATCTAAATGGAGACCGTTATTATTGTGGTGTTTTTTTTCTCTGCCTTTTGGGTCTGGCTGTAAGATTTGACAACTTTATATTGATATTTTTTAATGGCGGACAAGTCGATAAATTGAAAGAACAAATTCATAGTGGTGATAATTTAGCATTCATGAACGATAGTGAATATTAATTTAATTGTGATTATTATCATCTACGGTATGAAGCCGATCTTCCATAACGGACCTAGTGGTTATCGTCGTGACGAATCACTGTCGCCGTCATGGAATGAAGTCTCGATTATACGAGGATTTGTGAATTAAGGCCCTTAACGGAAATTTTGATTAAGAAAAACTCGGACTATACGGTAGGCACTAATGGGAAACAAAAATGAGATATTTCTATAGTTTGCCGTGTTCATTGATTTTCAAAACATGATGAAGTATAGTATTTGAGTTGTCTTTTATTTGGAGACTGAATTGATTGCATATGCTGATGTGCGTTTTCATGAGCTCAAGTGGCTTGTTACCGACACAACAAAAAAATTTGTACCTCGGATAATACGGAATCTCGATTGATCGGGACTAGGATAGTCGAGGCTCTGCTGTATTTATTTTGTTCATGGTTCGTATTAATAATTAGGTACATAGCTTCGGTGATCCTCCATTGCAGGGGTTTACGAGACCTTTAAATAACTTCGAAAGTGATCTCATACGGTATTTCCGGTTGTGCCGGCGCGAAAAGAGACCTTTGATATCTCCAAACGGGGTCAGTTTCGCTCATTTATCGTTTACATCTTACGGGCCACAGTTCTGAGAATTGGCCATTCCAGTTTTCGGGGAATGGGCGCCTTCCAGCCTTGAATATCCCAGCCTCCCACGTGTGTGTATGAGCAGTTCATCCAGACAAGCGGCGTTTCCATTATTACTTTTTTGCCCTCCCACGCACACCATACGCGGAGTTTTATTCCTATTTACTCTCGCACTTGTGCCGTCTTCCCCCGAGTGATGTAATCAGATCTGTTTTGATTGATCGGATAATTGAATAACCTCGTTCGTATTTATTACCTCCTACCCACTCACCCAGCCATTGCCAGACTCTTTCCATACCTTGTATTTATCCTTATTTTTCCTTCATCGCCATATTTTTCATGCGATTAAACTCGGTACCGTGAAATGCTATATCCTCTCGGGGACTGCAATGGATGAGTTTGGGGAATCGTTAAAGGTGAGCGAGACGATGATCGTATTTGGATGGATGATAATGGCCCTTCGCAGAGAATCCATTCTGTTTTAGTCGGAGCGAATCGAGCCGACTGCCATTTTCCCATCCATTCTGTAGTAATTGTCGTGTGGTGTGTCCGAGCGGGTGCTTCGTTAACTTATTGGAGATTCTTTCATTGCTCCCTCCCCCTCCCGGACGGGTTTTTTCCCTGAGCCCTCTCTGGTCGAAGTGTTTATTGTCGGAACAATTAGTCGCGGCTTTCGGCACCTTCCTTTTTCTATCCCGCGAATGAATTTCGGTCGTGAATTCACTTCTCTCCCCCTCCCAGCCCCTCCGCTCTCACCGCTTTTGTAATAGTGCTGTGTGAGAGGCTTAAAATTTAATCTCCATTGTCGTTGCAGTGAAATTTTTAGTTGGTCTCTTGTTGGAAATTGTACATGCCTTAGTTTTATTTTTATATAGCGGGTAATTGCATTTTGTACCGCAGCGTGTGGTATGTTGCCCATCGTTAAATGAATCTCGTCCTTCCCATTTCTCTGTTTCCACGGGATGCATCAACTGTTGAGATTTTTAGAAGAATTAATGTGCCTGGGAAAATTCTGCCATGTTGATTTTGAGCGGCTTTTTAAGTTTTATATAGTTACGTTGAGTTTGCCAAATGGTGAATTTTGCCCGTTTATTGTTTTGGATCCCAGACTGGGCGTTTGGACTTAATTGAGATGAGCGAAATACATAATGAAGGATAAATTCTAAGCGAAAAAGTTTGCATTATCATTCTTTACTGTTCAATTCGTTTTCGTCGTCCCTTCGTGTTATCGATCGATCGCTGATTCAATCGGTGTCGTTAAATGATGAATTCCCTCGTTACTGAACTAATGTGATTTTTGTTTTCCTTTAAGATGCGACTTCTCGAGACCACCGCGTCTGTGTATTTCACTATCCTTATATTTAGTAATTTTGCTGAATCTCTTGTATTCAAATGTGTAAATCTTTTGACGGTGACAACCGTGAATTGTGATGACGCTCAGTTTCTTATTGCTTTTGATGATTTATCATAATATCGCTGGGGCCCCATTTCGGAAGGCTGTAAGATAAATGTATGTGTCAATGTAAAAGATTTTCTTAAATATTATGCCTTATATTTCCGTATTAAATTTTTTCTTTTTTGAAACATGTATGTTGGGATGTTTGAGAAGCTGACTCTAGGTTGGTGCAATGTTTTGTCTCGGAAAAATTACCCTTGATCATCGAATTCCCATAGCGTTTGTCGTTGGCATTTTGTGACTCATAGGGTAGGAATCATTTCCTTATCGGTTGGAGTAATTTTGTCGCATCAGCTGGTTTAATATTTTCCGTGGGAGGATTTGCCTCCCCACATTCCACCTGCTCCGCCCTTCCCCCTCTTGCCCGTGTTGAGAGAGAGAGAGAGAGGAGAGGTCAGGCAGATGTTGGATTACTCGCCGTGATTACGCTAGTCGCCTCGGCTTATGGCCGAGGTCGCAAAACTTAAAGCCTCCGCGCGCATACATACGACCCGCTTGATGGATTGGAAGGGAAAGCACACCGAAACTGTCTCGGAATTCCCTTTCACCCTTCATGCATACCCACGCTCACTCGCACATGCGAGAGCGATCCATGTGTGTGTGTGCATGAATATGTGTATATGCTAGTCCCCCTCTTGTATGTGTCTCTCCCGGAGTCCCCTCATCCTTCACGCCTGCCAAGTCGGTTGGGTCGCCCGGCGGATGTGTGTTTCCGCGGCTTCTCCCATGCTGCTGGCGGGGGTTGATGGATTGGAGTCGGGGCGGGCGCGCGAGTAATCCGACTTTTCATCTTCGTACTCGGGGGAGCGGGGGGTGGTCTAGGCTCTCTCACCGGGTGTGTTTTGTTTTTGCCGCCGTGCTCCTTGGCTGGAGGTCGTTTTTTTGTATATTCTGATGTTCTTGTCTTGTATCATATTGCCGTAATCACTGCAGGAAGCAGTCCTTTTCAGGGATTTACGCCCTTTCTCTGTTGGAATGTAATGTCATCGACAGGTAATATTGATGGGAAAGGTAGTTTTGCTTTCATATTTCTGTTAATCACCGGCTGTAGGTGAGAATTATTATATCCCCTTTAAGTTTCATTTTCTTGCGCTTAAATATAGTTACTATCCTTCGTTCGTTGCACAATGTTTTTGTTGAGGAACTTAACATACTTGCCAAAATACATATGACCCAGCTTACAATACCTATCTGTGCCGTAAGATCTTTCAAGCGTAAGGGTTGTATTGGTAGCTGCGATGTTGGTATAATTATGTGACATTTGAGTGCAGCTTTTTCCAAAATATATAGCTTATGCGCCTTGTCGTGTCTTTGATATAAAAAAGCAGGTACCTCTTCAGAATGTAGTCGTCAAAATGAGCGTTCTCAATTGAACCGTATTCTTGTCGTCCTAGCTTATATTGACGGAGAGATATTAACTGTCTCTACCCTCAGTGTTCGTAACGTATATTCGACATACTACGCTCGCAAAATTCTACCTCTGTAAGGAGTAATGAATTTTGGATTGATTCAAACTCGAGTCATTGCAGGCCTTGCTTACTTCTTTTGTCAATTTCCGTGCCGGGCACGTTGGTAGATTTTAATTTCTAGTTCAGTGCTTTTCCGACCTACATACTCCAAGACTGGGAGCCTAGTTATTGAAACACCTCTATCCCTCGCAAAAATAATTTTTTCTGTTGGAATTTTTCGTCAACATAAAAAAATATAAAATTTATAAAATATATAAAATTTAGAAAACGTTTTTTTTGGGCCTTGTAGCTTTAGGTGTTTGGTTTATTACTATTTGAGTGTATGTGAGCCCATTTGCCCGTGGAATGTAAAATTACTGAATAACCCTGTGTATCTTATCACGGAATGAAAAAATCTATTATTCCTCGAGACACCTCTCCTTACTTCCTCACCCTTGTCTTTCTTCATATAACCATACGTACGGTTCTCGGAATTATATTGTGAAGGGGAGAGTGGATGCATGTTACTCCGGGCGTGGTAGACAGGACGGCCACCAAACTCACTAATTTTACCCGGAAAGGCAGGCGGTCGGAAAGGGGGATAGTAGCTTCGGCGAATGTTGGTGGGAAAAAAGGTTCTGCCTCCACTCTGCGACCGCCCACCAACTGCAAGTTTGGTTATTATCATGCCGTCTGGTGACCTATAAAGCGTGGAATATTTAGAGGATATCGGCGCGCGGGATCAACTCGGTTGAGTTTCAGAAATGGCTTGGGATCCGGTCCTTAAAATTATCCGGGCGTCCGATCTCTGTTCGAGATTTTGGCTTGTGCTCCTCCCTCTTTTTTTCCGTATTTTCCCCGTCTTTCACTGTCTATGTTGTGCATTATTTCGGTCTCTCATTTCCTGAAAATGGAATTGACTAATTCTACACGAATGAAATTAGGGTAACCAATTTTGACCGTGGGTTGGATCGCTTGGGATAATGTTCGCATTTGACTCTCACAAGGGTGGATTTTTCATTTGAGTCCTTGCGCCTTCTGCATGACTCAGGGTCACTAACAGTTCTTGCTCAGTCTGTAATAGCTCCAGAGATTCTAATTGTGTATGTACTAAGCATGGATTTTTTTTGCTAAAAGAGCTTAGAATTCTTTTTGCCGGTTAATTACGGAAGTTGTGATACCACTTTTGATGATTGGAAATTAAGTTTGCTTATTTCGTAAATAACATATACGTCGCCCTTGTAGCTGTGGAGGTATGAGAGTTCAGAATTTTACTAACTCTAGGTGGCGATTAATCTTTTGCCAAAGAAAGGACAGGAGAGAGTCAAGTAACAGTATTCATTTTGCTGAATAAGTTTTTTGACCTACCCGTTTGTGTTAATTCTGCGTTAAGGAAAAAAATTCATTATGTTCGGAACTTAATTTATTTCGTTTGAGTTTCTTTATTTAGAAATCGGTTTTGGTGTACCAAATTAATGCATACGGTGTTCGATGCTAACTCTTCCTTTCACTACGTCTTTATCTAAGTTCATCACTGTCTGCATTTACAGACAACAGCTTATAGGGGTGATGCATCCTGAGAAAATAAGATATTATTATTATCTAACCATTTTTGCGGTCATGTCTCTCAATGTCTCTTTATACCAGTGGAGAAGGATAGGTATAATTCTCCTGCTTTTCATTTCGTCTCATCAAAGCGACGCGTTTGGAAGTGATCATCGCCTCTGGACCCGGGGATCACGGGATCCGCGGTCATATATCCTCTTGTCGGGCGTGTGCTGCGGTTGAGATCACTCTTCAGGCGCGTGTGCATGCGTGGGTTATGACGGACGGCCCACGAAGTTGAGAAACCTCATTATTTCACTTATGGGATCGATAAACCTCCGCGCGACCTCGTAAAAAGAATATGACGTTTACGAGCTGACGCGCGTGGCGAATGCGTTGTTCTTCCGCTCGGCAAAGGGTACGTTGGAGAAAAAAATCGACGAACTTATTTGGAGCTCACCTGCTTTTTTCTCTTCTTTGCAATGTAATTGTATACATACTGGGAATAGAGAGGCAAGTAGAAGGGTAAATTTTCTATGAAGATTACGGGACAATGGATGTGGTGAAAAGAACTGCGGTGAATGATCGATTAGGATAAGGAAAGATTGAGGACCGCAGTTTACCTGTCGTGGGATTAAAAGTATTATGATTGTGACGCATATGACGTAATTCAAGAGTATTTCGTGCTCATCGAAGCTTGCCTCCTGAATTAAAAGTATGAGGATAGGTAGTAGGGTATAGAGAGAAGCTCGATGCCAGTTTGAGCGTGCTCTTAACGATAGACGGCAAAAGAACCATGTCCGTACATCCTTTCCGACGGGGAGAGTATTGTACTCTTCTTTGTGAGAGCCGGAAACGTGATCGAAAATTTCCGCATTTGCGGGGATTCGAACAAGAGCCCTCCGCGTGGATGCCCCATTCTTGCAGGGTACTATTTGTACCGCTTTATTTTATTTCTTATCTAACGTGGAACGGGTTGGGGTTTTTGTGTTCTGCTGCAGAGAAGGGAAGGATGGCTGAATGGGGGAGTCCGAAGATCTCATTACGCGAGTGAGTCACTTCTAAAATCTGGGAGGCGGTAATGGTTTTGCGCGGTGGGGGAGAGTTTTCTTCCCAGCGTTCCATCACTCCGGTTCCCGCGAAACGCGTCGGGCCTCCCCGCCGACCACGTCCCCTCCTCTCCTTCCCTCACAAGATGACTCCTCGCTCCAATAGCCGTGCCGTACCGCCGACTCACCCTCACTTCCCCCTTCCTCTATCTCTCTCCAGCTACGCATTTGCCGAAAAGCTTTGGCCCACTTTCACTTTCGCCCCCTCCCCTCCTGGTCGCGCGTGTAGAATGGGATGGGGTCCGTCCCCTTCTTCCCGTCCTCCCTTTGGAAATAACAGAGGCGTTTTTGCGATTTCCCCTTAACTGTACTCCCTCTCCCCCCCTTCGGCCTTTCTTCATGTATTCGCAACTCCTCTCTTTTCTCCATCCTCGCCCCCTTCCTTTGCTCGCTTGTCTGGGCTCTCTCAGGTGTTCCTGCGCGGTGTTTTTAAAAGGAGTGGTCGGAACGTGTTGGTGGAAAGTTTTTTTTTGGCTCCCGAAAATCGATTGTCTGCGAAGGAGCTTTTTCTGCGCACCGCCGCCGTCTGCTTTGTGGTCGTCTCATAGCTCTTTCTCTCTCCCCCCTTTCAGCATTTATTTCTTCCTCCCGCGAGAGGTTTACCCGTCTTGCCTCGCTCTTTCTCACGCTCCCTGTGCGTCTCTTTCTTTCGACATCCTTCGGGGCAGTGCCTCAATCTCTCTCTGTACTTGGGTGCGGAATCGCACAATGGCGCGGGTCCCCCATATCGCGGTCCGTGCTCGAATGCGTAAAACCTTGTTTTCCCGAGAACCAATTACGATGTGGTTGCGCGGAGGGCCATAAACATGTTCGCTTTTTAAGCTATCGTCCCCACACTTGGTACAACAGCGATCGGACTCGGCGAGGGCAAATATCGCGTCTTTTACGATCTCGCGTTATCGTACGGTGATTGTGTCATGGACGAAGGAGAGTTTACAGTCGTTGCTGCGTGCACATGGATGTTGCTTCTGGGTGGAAACCCGGGCGCTCACTTGTAATTGACCGATGGATCGACTTGTGAACCTCAACCGGAATGTATCCTCCTCTTTCCTACCCACTCGCGTGTAAAAATTGGCGTGGGTAATTTATCAGCCTATTATCACTTAATTGAGACGAAAACCTAAAAAAAAATGCGCTGATGTCGATTTAAGTCGCATTTTCTTCTGAAGGTCATTTCATGGTTTAAAGAGGTGTGGTCCTGTTGATAACGTTAATGACAGATGAGAGTAATCCGAATGAAAATTTCGGTAACTAATGGTTTCAATTGCATTGAAGTTGTATATGGTAGCCTAGGGCATATTTTACGGGCTTTATGGTCGATTACCTCTTCCTCAAATCCTCTTTCCTCCGAGAGCACTTGACGAAATATCTTGGGCTTCAGTATTCTCAGGTGCTCAAAGGAAGCTATAATTAGCCGTTCTGTGTTCATCGATTGCCTTTTTGGCCGTGCTCGTCTATTTTAATGCGAAGGTCGTGGTGGAGGATCAATTTGGCCACGGTTAATACTGGAGTAGATCATGCGATTCTCTAAGGAAAATGTGCCTGACGTATGGGTTTGTATGAAACACCCACGTAACCACATCGGACTCGGAAGAAAATTAGTCGGAAATTCTATTCCTGGATGGCATGAACCAGATACTTTTTATCGATTGAATCATTGCGGCCTCTTGAAATTCTTAGCAAATATTTTACCAATTCTTGACCTTTGTCCATTTCTTTTCCGCTACTATGTTGATGTCATGGAGATTGATACCACAGTGTTTGCTGAATCGTTGAAATTAGCGGCGATTAGTTATTTGCCTTCCTCCTTATAAATTTGGCCGTGCAAACTGGAGAGAGGAGTCGTACTAATTTCATAACGACCACGTTTCAGGAAGATCATTCTCACGGCGTTACCTGAATCTGGGATGACCCCGATATCTGACTCGGCGGAAGCTCTGAATTCTCTTTGAATCTTATGTTTTCAGGTGATATTTTCTGGAGTGACGCATTTATCGGAGCAAGCATGAACTGTGTTTCCTTGTATCATTCATTTGACTATTCGGCTTCCTCTTATAAATCTCTTTCTGTTCTCTGAATTCGTGATGATTTTTATCTTTTCCTATTCGCTGACAGCATGTTGGCTTATACGTCATTAAGAGAGTGCCTGAACTATGTTATTTTTTAAGACACTCGTAACCGCCAAGTTTTACTTAAATCTCTGAAATAACTTGCGTGGGCCAGCGCATCGATCGGGACGCGATTTCGGAGAATAAGGCATTTTGCGTGTCACTGGGTGCTTGTAAAATATATACTCTTCCCAGAACGAAGGATAACTCTCTTTTTGTGGGGAGCTATCATGGATCAAAATACTCAGCGTCAAAGATTATGTGCTTGTTTTCATTCAACTCGCTTTTCACCCGTAGGAGCTTTCGACTCACTCTGCCCCACCCATGCACATGTTTAACCATCTGTCATTTTGCGAAGTGGGATACAGTTTACATATTTGCGCGCTGTTGAAACAATCGAAAATTTCAATCCCAATGAAATTTCGTGAGAAATTTTGAGTTCGTGTTGGACAACAGTTTTATTATCCCTTTGAGGTGAGACTCCATTGAGATTTTGTCGTTTTCTCCTTCCTCGAGAATATTGTTTGCTATCCCTCCGTTATCGATAGACCGAAAGTGATCTTTTTTGCTCCTCATCCCGGTATGGCTCACGGTAACGTGTTTTCTCGCCGGCAATTTCGAAGGAATGTTCGCATATTTCACGTCAATCCTTCTCTCTGGCATTTCTATTCACTTATCCACGGAATAAATTGCATTCGCGATTGGGAAAATGTGAGAAATCGTCCCGTGCGATTCCATTTTCCTTGTTCACAACCTTGCTCGTTAATTTATTAGATGCTGCGTGTAGTATACGAGAGAGGCCTTTATGGCGTTTTTTTCGTTCTGGGGGCCGGGTATCTTTTTCCCCGGAACGTCGGCGGCGTGATTGATAGCTGTGTCGTATTTCTCGGAGTTATGATTCGAGCTTGTATCCGGCCGTCGATAGTCGTTCAAAAAATCAAGTTCGTGTGCTAAGAATCGATCTTTTGTTTCGCCTCCTTTCCCAAGTGTGCGTCCGCTTCGCATTTCGCGTGCCTCTCTGGATTTATTCCCCGCGTTTAATCCCCATCGTTTCGTTTCGATGGCCCGTGGAGCCAAGGGGGAGAGCGTGCATTTCCTTTTGCGATCGATTCAGATTTCGAATAATGTCCTCTTCGAACGGAAAGCGAAGTCTAGACGCGTAACGACTGGCGCGCAATCACTTGGCGCCATCCATTCTCCAATCGGAGACCCTGGGGAGCATTTATTCTCAAGGCGGCGTTGGCCTGAATTATTTTGCTTTTTCGCTCCGGACACTCTTTCCCACCTTCACGTTTCTTCGTCTGCTGTCAAATGGCAAGTATTCCATCTTTTGATGTGCAGGTGACGAAAAAAAATTACTTTCAATAAGGTGCTCACTCGTGCCCCTCCTTACCCCACTTCCTGATTATGATCAACGCCGTATTTTTGTTTGCGACGGGAAAATTTTGACCGTCGCCTTTTTTAGCGGGAGCTCTGAGACATTTGTTACCTTATCGTCTTTTGTGACTGCGTGTTAAAGAAAACGACCCGGGAAATGAGTGATGATCGCCGAAGCGTGTTGGAATTTTTTTGCAAATTCTTTATCGTCTGCTGTTCAATGCCACCGTTCAGTAAATTAGGGAAAATGTCTTGGGAATTGGAAATTCTAATGTATATTTTCCCATCGCAGTACTTTTTTCATGTCTTACCTTTACGGTAGGGGTCACCCTTGTATAAATATCGAGTGAATGTGACCATTGAAATCAGCCACAGCGGCAAGTTGCATATGAAATTTCTTTTTTTAAGTATGCTCGTCTCAATTTTTTATTGTTAGGTTACTACGGTTATCAAACCCATCAATGATCAAGTAGCATAAATTTCAGCCTTGACATTGGTTTTAATCATCTCCAAACAGTGGGGGCCAAGCAGTCATTTTTAGATAATTAATTTTTAATGTTGCATAAGCTTTTGAAATACACTCCCTCTCGGAATAACATCTCGTTTCGTCGATTGCCGAGTGGAAATCATGATGTTGCCGGGGATGTTTTTGCCGTGTGACGAAAGTGATGTTCGGAGTCGATCGCTATTGATTCCACGCATTTTTTCCGCTGCTTCCCTCTTCCCCAATCTCTCTTCTTTTTTATGTAGACGTCTCACCCCTTTCCCTCTTTTGGAATCGTTCTTTGCTCCATTGACCCCACTCCCTAGTCCCCACTTCCCGTAGATAATCCAAATTGATTTCCAAGGCGGTTCAATAAGTCTGAATCGTGTAGTTGGGCCAGCGGGTGTCTCTGCCTCGGGGGAGAGAGAGGCCCGCTGTCAATCCGTGATGACTTCGTCGTCTTTGCTGCTGGGATGGAAGGAGAGATGTACGATGCTATTTCCCTCGATTGCCTTTCAAATGTCTTGGCGGAATCGTTGCGAAGGATACGAAGTGCTCGGAACTCTCCGGGCGTCACCTTTGCTCCATATGAAAGAGTTGGAGGTGGAGGGTGGGGCGGGGAAGAAGGTCTAGGTTTCTGTGGTGCGAGCAAAGAGACAATGCATGTTTATGTTAATTCGGACCTGATGATGGATTCAATAATACGGGAATTCGAAAGGAAGGTTGAGTGGATTATTCTCTGCAAAGACAGTGCTGTACCATCCTCTTTCGCGAAGCCATTTGTGGCAAGTTATTTCGTCGAGGTAGCTATGTAATCGTCGTCTCCTTCACGTGGGTTGAGCTGGGTGGTGGGTGGTAAATGTGGAAACTTAGAGTGTGAAATTAGCATTGGTCAGTAGTAACGGTTTGTTTTTCTGTGTTCCTTTCCCATATTTAAAAAAATATACTGTCTCCTGTGGCTCTCTTCGTTCATATATTTCATCTTGTAAACATTTTCGGCACGTTTTCAGTGATTCCTCCTTTCCAAATTTCTTTTTCACTTCAGCTGCTATGGCACTGCCATTTATTGCACTATTTATCATTACCTTGAATTTAACAGTCAATTGCAGACAAAGATGCTGTATGGAAGTGATTCTGTGCGTTAAAAAAATAAGGATTTCATTCCATTCGAATTGGCGGGGCAATTTGAAAATGAATACGCTACCCACGTTTCATGTCACGCCGTTCTTGTATCCTTTTGCTCAGGGCGAGTGATACTTTCTTGTGAAATGATTTCAATGTATATTTACAATTCTAGTAAAAAAAATAGGTACTGTTCAACTTTTATTTTCCAGGGAGTAGGTTTTCTCACAATGAATGCTTGAGTAGCGCCGATTGAGAATTCTTCCGCTAGCATTGAACTTTTTTTAAAAATTTAACATTTTATCGATACCCAATTGATGGGGCAATCTCTCCGAGTCTTTCAGCTAATTTAGATCAAAATCCTGCTTCACATGTCCTAGCGAACGCTTTCTATCTCTTTGCCTTTTGTTATTTTTACATCCTTGTTCGCACACTTCTCGATTAGGGGTTTGTGTATTCATTCTCTTCATCGTTGTTGCCATTTACGTAAGTAGATATAATGGCGTTATTTCATTTTCTATAACTTCCGTGAGTCTTTATTAATTGTGATTTCTTTTTCACTCATTACTCATGATAGCCTGGAGTTACTCTTTTTGCGGGATTGAAGTGAGGCCTCTCTTTGAGGATTGTCCTCATCGTAATCGCTTCTTCCCCTTGTCATCCCTCGTGACCGTCTAAAGATCTCTCGCTCAAACGATACCGCCTCCATTTCCGTGAAGCTGCAAAGGTGCTCTCTCCCTCCGTGTCCTCCCGCACTCCACCTCCCCACCTTTTACCCTCTTAGGACGTGCCTCGTGTGAGACGGAAAAGCCTTTGTGTGTGACGTCTTGGCGTTCCCTTTTCTTTTCCCCGTAGGTACCGAAAAATAAATCAGTCCGATATAAAAAGAGCGGACAAAGGGTTTGAAAGGGATTAGGCTCGGAGGGAATGCAGCGGAGGAAATGTAGAAGGAATTCCCTCGCGTGGGCGGGTCAGGGAAGACCACAAAGCCGTCCCGCGGTGCTCTTGTGTGGGCGTTCCTTTGGGGAGGATAGAAAAGAGATAGTCCCGGAGTCATAATACGCGAGACGATACACACTTCTTTATTTACGCGCGTTCCTTTCCCTTCCGAGATGGTTCTTGGAGATATGACAGGTTCTGATTGGTTTTATAATCCTTTCCTTGGACCCAATAATATGTCTTCTCTTCCTCTTCTCTTGACTTAATTCCCGCCTTTTCTTTGGAAATGTATCCGGTTATGCTCTTATATAAATGAAGTATTGGATCCTGCCCACCGTTGGCGTATTGAATGAAGGCGTCGGAAATGATGTAGTCGCTGGGGAGTGGGTGTGAAACGCAGGTCAGGAGATGAGCAATTAAGGGCTCGGAATTTTGTGCGTTTTGATATACTATATCATTCAGTCTTCGCGAAAGTTACTCGATGTCTGCTCTGCCTACTGACTGGGCTTCTTATGGTATTGTTACCTCTCATTGTAAGGTTACACTTGTGAAAACCCTGTATCATGAGATCTTCCAAATTCAAAATGACCTCCCATCTTTTAACTGCCGCTCCACGTCAAATGGGTGCCGACCTTAGTCATACCGCCGACTAGTTGCGTCAATAAAATCAGCCGCTCGTAAAGGCGGCGACTCGGAGTTGATGGCGGAGTTGTAAGAAGAATTGGCAATGGGAAAAAATGAGGGATGTATTTTCGGCGAATTTATTGCCCGGCCAACTTTCGTAGTATTGCCGAGCTTATATGGCGAGGTATTTTGACAGGTATTTGTGACGCTTTAAGTTTGAATGGGGCTGGTTTTTTCCGATTTTCCTTTTTCCTTCCGAGGCAAGATTTTTTTCCTTTATAACAGAAGTGTATTTTCGCCCTGGGGGTTTCGGTTCACTCCTAGCGGAATTTATTGCCTCATCTTTCCGATGCGTTAAGTGGACGATTTGGGTTAATTTTCGGAGGTGATGAAAATTGCTCTAAAATAGCGTTGTGGGTCGTCTTTCTTGGAAATAATTTTATTTTAACAGGGCTCGTTATTATTGAACCGTTTTTCTGGTCCTGTTTTACCCGTCTTAAAATTTGGCGACCTGAAATTTCGATTTCACTGAACAGACACTGATTAGCCGTCTCAGCTACGGGCCAAATGAGTGTCGCGTATATGCTGAAGAATTGGTATGATTTACAGTTTCTCTACCTGTTCGTAATGTACACATTGTGATTTAAAAGATTTTTTTAATGTCATCCACAACTTACATCTTATTCTTTTTTTTACAGGTATGAGCTGTATTCCTGTAGTTGGCCTTTGAGAGCTCGTGGCGTATTGGGTAAGCTCTAAATAAACCATATTTTTACCATTTCATAGCGGGTCATAATCGTAATTGTTTTGCGCGTAAGTGCTGACAGGTGCACGGTAATCCAATTTTTTGGGGAAGACTAGGGAGAATGTCATTTCATCATGCCGTGCACTGCCATCTTTGGCGATTTCTTTCAGCATCCAGTTTTCCCATTTTCGAAAAACTTGTCCCGTTTCATTATTCATCACTCGCTTCTGTCGTTCTTCCTGTTTTTTTCTTTGATTGATAGTCATCCTCGGCCAGAATAAAATTGTGCAATAGCCGGCTGCTACCGAGCCAGATTCGACGCGAAATAATGAGTTATTTCGTAATTCCGTTTTCTGTCCAAGGAACCGTTGAATGTCACTTTTGTACCTTTGAGCACGCTTCATCACTTATGTTATATTGCAATTTGAATTAATATTTGTTGATTAGGAGCAAACAACGTGTTCTTTCGCGTACATATCTATTTTCATTTCTCTCCTGATGTGTCTTTGTGTGGTTTTAGCTCTGCTTTTTTGTGCTGTCGAAGTTCGAGAATATCGGAAAGGTGGGAAGTGCATGTAATGGCGATAAGAGTGCGGGAAGGTAGATGGAGAAATAATAGCTCTTGTTAAATGAAGTGAGAGGTAGAAGGTTTTGGATTGTGATATTAGTGGGCAAAATATCTGGGAAGAATGTGAATCCCATTAAATTTTTTAGGGGTGTGGAAAAATCGAGATTGATTCTTCTTTTATACGTTACATTTAAATGATTACCGTTTATTCCTAATGGTGGTTTCTGGTAAACCATTTGGAAAGTAAACTTATAGTTAGAAAACGATCGAAGGCGATACATACTTTTTAACGCTCCTTCTCGTTCCGTTTTCATTGCAGATCTTTAGGGGGTAGCAACTGTTGCCATTGTTACCCCAAGCTTGTAAAAAGTGGTGGTGTCTCTCAAAGTCATGTACTGGAAAATCGAGGCTTTCGACGTGTATTGTGGCGGGGGAAGGAGAGTTCTGGGAAACCTAAAAGGGCGCATCGGGAACAGTACATGGGGTTTTCCTTAACCTTTTTTTATCCATTCGGATCGAGTTTACCCCCCCAGTTTTTTTTCTTGGGCAGACTGGGTTTGGCTTCCAACCTGCTCGTTACCCAATTCCTCCCCCCTCACATCTCTCCATCATTTCCGTCCCCGGAATACTTTCTTGCATCCGTGACCAGTCTCTTGTCGGCCTCTCCTCTTTTAGCACGTCCTCTTGTCGCCCCAGTCTGAATTTCCTCCTGTCCTCATATTCGCAACCCATTTCTTTAGCTCCAGAATGGCCACGAGGCGAAGTGTGCATGAACATGTTTTACGAAAAATAGCCGTCCGTTGCGAATTTTTGTGTTAATAGACAATATTTCCAGATTGCGACTGAAATTTATTGTATATTAATGTGCAAGCCATCATTGGTTGACCATTGTTGTTTGGAAACCTGCTAATTACGAATGAATTGATTTCTTACTTTAAATTTTTACCGCTAACATAGGTATTCCTTTCCAAATTTCAAAGGCATAAAAAATTAGTCCACGATATGAACCGAGGATTTTTTTGCTGGGTCAACTTGTTACATACGTGTATATCACCGAGCGTTGGCTGCTGTTTAGCACGTTTCACCGTGTTATTTGGTGTGTTCAGGTTTCGAAAGTCAGGCCGCACTGCTCATAAGTCGCTATCCAGTCCTCCTTTTTTCCCTTGCGGTGGGAAGGGCAAGGGTTTTCGGCGGCTTATTTTATCATATACTTTTCTAATAGCGGAGTGGTCGGTGAGAACTGTGACCTCTCATAAATCCACCTTGACCCATTTCCCTTTCGTCTGCTGTATCTCCTCGTCTCCTTTGTGCTGTGACCAACGTTCGGATGTCTCTTGCTCTTAACTCCCGCCCCCCCCCCGTCACCCCACAACTTGGCAATCCATTCCGGTGCGTTCTCATTTCTTTTTCCCGCGTCTTTGGTCAGTTCGGTTGTCCTTATACTGGGTGGCTGAGATTGGGAAACTGCGTTCGGCATGGAGACCTTAGATCAATTCCGTGATGGTGACTCCTGGGATGGGGGGTCGCGCATGAAATGCTTCAAAATGATCTTCCCCCGAGTGTGATTGAAATTGCCAATATTCCTTTGGAAGATTTTGTATCCACTCCAAGTGTTCTCCTCAACAGCTGCCACCCATCTACTGACTTTTTGATATGCCTCTGGGGACTGTGATTCTTCAGACGGAATAAAATTTAGGTCGGCATTTAGAAGGAATCGCCGAGAAGGCTCTTGTTAAAATAAACGGAAAGGCTGCCTTTCAAGGAATTGGTTTTATACCTGGCAGCCTCCCAGAACTCCTCGAGGAACAGAACCCGTTAGGAATTTCCTCAATAGCACATCCATCGAAAATGTATTCTTAAAAGGAAATCGTTCGTAACAACCCCTCGGAGAAATTATGCGTTAACGCGTATGTAGTTCTCAATGAGCAAATGGCAGGGGTACTTACCCTCCATGAAATCGACCTCCAGTCCAAGGAAAAGCTATCCAAGCGGGTTACCGCAAATAGGTATGATTCATTCCACCCTCGGGGTTATTGAGAGAGGGGTATGTTCGCGTTTTTGTTCTCATTCATGAGATCCCCCAAATTTCTGCCATTACCCGTCATATTGCGTGCCTAAATAAACTTTTTCTGTCGATTCTTCCCAGCATGAAAGCAGGAGCATAGGTCACCTCTTACTTTTTTCTCATAGGTTTTATTGTTACAGATCTGAGTATTGCCTTTTTATGAAAATTCGTGTCTTTTTATATTACTATTTGGTTCAGAACATGATTTAAAAATCTTTGTTGTAAAAAAACTGATGAACTCTCAAGTTTTATGAATTATCACTTTCTACAGCAGAAGTAGCGTCGAATGATGCTTAATTTTTTTCCATTGTGCAAATGTAATGGTCACGAAATCTATAATGCTATCGTTTATCGACCTTCTCTTAACTCTTATCGTGGAGCGCATTGCTATCCTGTATTTTCTTTGTTTTTTATGGAATACTTATTGATGTTGACACCATAAATAGGGTGCAGTATCGGATATTTATATTGACAACCTTTCTAATCAGCGGTATCTGTATATTTTTTTACGTGTGTGGGTGGTGTTGGAAATATAATTCTGCGTAGCCGTATTTAAACACCGAATATTGTGGTGGTCCCTCGGAGCCTTGAAAAAATCCCAAGAACATCTCAGTTGATGCATATACTACTTTGTCGGACACTGCTCTCTTTAACCGTCGAGAAAGGGCAAACAGGAGAAAGTTGGGGATGAAACCTTTCCGTCTGGCTGTCAATACCTATATGCCTCGACTCCCCCCTTTCACTCGCCTGTCCATCTCCTTTCGTCGCGGATCTCTCTCAGTCCGTCCACACCCCTCCCAACGCCAGCATCGCAGTTCTCCCGGGTCCACTTCCACCCTCTCAACCCCCCTTCACATCTCCCCGTCCTGCGCGGGCCCACACTCCTGAGTATCCCCCACCCTGACCCTAAAGTCCCCCGGGAGATGCCCCCGTCTCTCTCCCGCATCGCCGCCCGACGCCGGTCTGGCACTTTTCCTCACACGTCGGCCTGGGGGTGTGGCCATGAGAGCGGGGTCGTGTCTGCGTGAAACGCACCCTGCCTCCCTTCCCCCACTCACCCCACGGCTTCTTCGCCGCCCACATCTCAGCCTCCCGACCCCCACCGTCCGAATCCGCCAAAGTAAATCTAATTTGACCGGCGGTGTGCTCTAGTCCTGGGCGGGTTGAGCAAGGGATCTCTCCCTCTCTCTCTTCTCTCCCCCTCCTCCCGAGCTTTCGCCCCATCGTAAAGTTTGTTCGCTCGGTCATTTCGGCGTCCCTTTTGTGTTGACGGGTGAAGATTTTCGGGGGTTTGGCGTGGCGGAAAGGGCAAAGGGGGCGGGAGGGATAGCTGGTCGGGGGTTGAAGGCTAAGGTTTGAGGTAATTTGAGAGCCTTTCTTTTTCTCCCTTTTACTCTCTTTTTTTCACGGAAAGGTCTTCCCGCTCGATCTCCGCAGAGCTTCGGCGTGATGGTGAGGGGGTATTGACGAGTTATTGGCCCATGAAGTTTTGTCGTAAGAGGAGGGACTCGCCATGTTTTATCATCATCGGGCGAAATGAAATTTGTGGGATTATGAATTAATGTTTTTAATTCAGTTTTCTCTCTTTATTTGCCACAACCCTGAAAATAGCTAACAATTCCTTTTCATCGCTCTATTCCAGCGTGTAACAAGGACGACCACACGCTACTGCCCTAGGTGATGAAAAATTCACCCATGTGGGACGCGAACCCACGACCCTGAGTTTTTGAGGGCTTCATCTCGTCTCCACCGAGGCGGACAATATAACCTTAGTACTATTTTGGCCTTTTTTTAATTTTTGGCTCAGGTTTCCTCGTTCGTTATGAATTTTATGGAATTATTTACTTCAAAAAGTAAAATTTTATTCGTAGTTTTTTTCTTGTCGTGCTATAAACCGCTAGGAGTTTTCGGGACGATGTGTTTCCCTTCTCTTTTCTGCCTGCCATATTTCCTTTGACTCTCGTGGAGTGACATCAATTGCGGGAGAATAGTGGCATCAAGGGTGATTCTTTTTAGAGTGAGGGCAGAGGGGGCGGCGATACAATTGATTTTTGTCATGTAAGCTGGTTCTTTATGGTGCTTATCTGGGGAGTTCGACACCCAGAAGAGATGCGGCCTCCCCTGAGAGCTTGTGGATGACTCAACCATTCCCTTCTCATGCATTAGCCACCGGTTTTTGTCGTGTGGGAAGGGACGAGAGTATTTATGTCCCTGCAAGGGCGCTGGATATGTTATTTCCCCGGCTCCTCACTGTCCTTCTCGCATTATCGGCAATCGCCCAGACATCAAAGTGATGTAAGAGCGTCAGATAAGAGGGCTCCCCCGCTGGCGGAAGACGTGGCGGCGGCCGCCGGCTCAGTGTGCGCCTGCATTCGTCGTTGACAGAGTTCATCGCAGGTGTAGATAAGTGCTCCCTCTCCATCGGTGCGTTTCAATTCCGAGAGGATTATGCCTCTCTTTTTTTGTGCCACACGAGCTGTGTCCGTCTCAGGTGCGTGGATGCGCGAGGGGGCCACTCCTAATTGGCCCGTTTGAATGAGTGAACTCCTCTCATCGCCTTTCTCTCTCTCCCATTCGTTAACGACCTCCTCTCCTTCCCTTGTTCTTAATAAGGGTTTCCCTGCCGCGGTTTTAAATGGCGGTGTTGGCCGTGGCCTCCGCGTCAGGCGCGGGGATGCGTCAACCGGCGTCTCTCTCTATGAATGAGTAGCCCCTCCTTCTCTCTAACCCTCTTCCCGCGCCTCTTATCGGAGAGCTTCCGGTTGCTCGTAGGGGTCTCCTCTTCCTTCGTGGAGTACTCGTTGTGGAGGGCTATGGCGATTGTGAATGGCGATTCACTTTCGAAAGGTGCGCTTGCGTTTTGCGAAAGCGATGAGATCATTCGTGGGGCCGTTGTCCGCTAAAAATGTGAATGTTTCAGTTTATCAATTGTCATTTCTAGACAGCCTTTGATTTTTTGGGGCTTTTGGTAGTCTATAGCATCGTGTGGTGTTAACTTGTCATCGATTTTTCTAATGTTTCCTTGAGGCAAAACCACGCAAATAATGGTTCTCTGGTTTCTGAAAAAACCCTCCATGGAAGAATCGGAACCCGCGACATCGGATGGACATCGTTCTGCCATCTAGGAAGACTAATATATTTTTGTTCTATTTTTACCTTCATGAATTAAGGTCCTTTACTTCGGGGTTGTGTGTTTCGTGGCGTGAGTCATTTTCTCTGGTTGATATGAACAGTTGGGAATAAGATTTATCTAGGTAGTGTACTTGGTGAAATGTATGCCTTTTGCGTTTCCTTAGCGTTTTCACCTTCCCGTTATTTTTATTCATGTATATTTTGTCACTGTAGTGGCGTTAAAGTTAAGTATAGGGTGATTAACCTTTAATTTCGAACGAATGATGTCAGTCTTATCATATTAGTGATTCCCTTCACGGGAAAAAGTTTTGTATTCTCTGATATTTCGTTGCCTGATTTTTCTCGTCTAAAAACTTTATTGCCATATCATACGTACGCTGAGAACCGTGTAACAGCTCGGTGCAATATTTCATCCCTAGTCTCTTCTCAAAGGTGCGCCGCATTTCTCTTGCCACAAGGGCAGCGCTAGTGTTTTCCATTCATGCAGTGAGCGGTTTAGGTCGAAGCCACGGCCGGTGTATTTATGGAAACACGTGAGCGAATGTAGGTTGCGGGCGAATAATTGGCGAACGCATAGTGGTCACAACAACCTTAGACATTAAAAAAACAGAGGGGAGTGTAGTGGTCGAGTTGAATGACTTCGCGGAGGGAGAGAGGATGAAAAAAATGACACACGCGGCTCGCACATCGCGTGCGGCGCGCGTGTTTCGAGAGCGAAACAAAAAGAAAAGCTATGTCGGTAATGAAAGGAAGTTGAAGGTGGAAAAGGAGAAACAAAAAGGCATGTTTCTCCTGCTGGCTGGTTGTCGTATTTTTTTTCCTCGCTCTTCTTACGTGTTATGCTGAATGGCTGTCGTACTAGGGGTTTACTTCCCAGTTCTTTTTTTTTTGGCCTGAAGTTCCCTCGTCTCATCTCCTCCCACGCCCCCCTCTCCAGTCCTTAACACGTCCAGAACCTGGCGATATTGCGATTCATCAACTGCGACGACATGCCGGAGGTATCTCCTCGCGATATTGATCATCCATATCGAATTTTATGCAATGGATCGATTTGCGTTATTTTGGGGCCATTAGGATTTGGGATAGATCTACATCTTCCTATTACCCCGCAAGCCACCACAAGGGTGTTTTACAGAGTGTGACTTATCAGCACCATGAGCTACAGTGGAGACATTTACTTTCACCTTCAAACACCACACTATCGGTATACTACAAATGTTACAGAAACTACTAAAATGATCCATAATGTAACTATTTAAACGTGACACAAGAGTCATGCAGAAAACTTACAAAACATGGTGTTGGCACTACTCGGCAGATTTATAAATATGCATTAGGGTGCAAATAAATTAATCAGCTACACAGATATTTGGGATATATTGCATCGACTTAAGGTATTTTCGATGTATATGGATTTGACGATGTAATTATTTGTGATATAGTGTGGATTGCCGAATTTTGTAGTTTAAAATACCATTTTGGGATACCTCGAATGTTTTGCGATACTGGAGTATGAATATGGCTCACTACTACAGACTCCCCCGGCTGCCCGACGCCGCATCAAGCGAGCAGGCGAGAGAGCAGCAACAGCTCCGGCCACTCCTCCCTCGCGACCGCCAAAGGGGTTTCGTAATTCACCGGTCGCCGCCGAGGCCGACGTTTTCCCTCCTGTCGTATTGTTGTGTGTGTCCGCTTGTAAACGCGTGTGTTAGTGGCGCACGGCGGCGGCGGAGGGAAGGGGTTGGTCGGTTAGGTAGAGAGGGGAGAGGATGCCGTAATCGGACCTCCATTCAGGAGGACGAGGGTTCAACGACCCCTTTTTCCCGCTCCGCTCCTCCCGCCACCGGCACCGCGGCTCCTTTTACCGCACCACTGATATTGCTGCTCACGTGTTCTCTCTTTCTTTCCATCTCTCTCCCCCTCTCTTCGGCTCGTGATTTCCCAACCAGCTCTCGCTTTATCGCGTCTTTTCTTCGCTCCGCCATCTTCGCTCGGGTTCTCTTTTTGCCATCTCGACTGAAAACTCTCCTTCTTTTCCACGTGAGACTTTTTTCTATTCCACCTTGATGCAACCGACATTTAATCCGCAGTCTCTCCGAGTCGCTACGTGACCCAATGCGGGATTACCCGTGGTCCTCCTTCCTCGAGCTTAATTCCAGGGGCAGTGCCTCAATTAAGCGCCGTTTCATAGTTTATCTTTACCCCTGTGTCTAGATCTTGCTAAGTAAACGAGGCGTTTTGCATCAGCTTCTGGGTGATATTTACAACTTTCTCGTTCCTCGTAATTTCGGTTTATTTTGTGAGGACAATGAGGGAGACGGGAATCTGGAGGAGAACTCTCTGGAATTCGTGAAAATCGCCCACAATCGGGGAGTTCTGTCGTAGGGAATCGAATCGGGCTTGGAGAAGATTGGACGATTCTTGTCTCACATTGCCCAGGATCAATAAACTAAAAGTTAAAGCCTATACGCCCCGAATCACGTAGTGGAGCGCCAACATGATCATGTCTCTTTGTAGATTTCACGCCACTCATTCGTAATTATAAGTTGGAACGGAAAATGATACTGAGTGACAGAAAATGTAAAACAATTGCGTCGAATCGCAAAAATGGCGAAGATTGCCAATGCGTAGTGTATTAAATTTAAATAAAATGGGAGTGGAATACTGAAATGATGTAGTCTTAATTTTACTTTCCGTTCCTGTTACACCTATGCGAACGATCATTGAAGCATTCATTCTTGCATCTGGTGACTTACCTGCTTATTTGAAAGACCAACCAGTCGCTCAGAGGTAAATACCTTCCCGCTGTTATTTATTGACTCATGCTTATCGTAGTTCGATAACGTAATCCGAACCCGTCACCCATTGCATTCTTCCTCGGTGATGTCAATTAAGCGTTCAAGGAGTCGTGGAGTCCATCCACAAAACAAGCCGATGATTCATTGCAGTTCGTTATATCCTTCGATTTTAGGTTAATGGATTCGTGTCATTTTTTATATTTATCTGAGCAGTATTTCACCCGTCTCGTGGTTAAATTTCTGTCATGTGAGAGGAGATGAGATGATGGAGAAGCTGGGACAAATTACTGGGACCATTGGATGTGACCTTACTTCCTCTGATTTTGAAAATATTGACCGAATACTCCTCCGTATGTGGTAGTTGGACTATGCTTTAGTTATACGAAAATAGTGTTTACCTATTCCTTAGCAATTATTTTATCCTGCCTCGCTTAGCTGATGTCTGCCAGTTGCCTATTGAACCTCGTTTTTTTCACGTTTTATCCGTTATATTTCACTAGCTATTTTGCGTGGGAAGTTTTCTCTGTGTAGATTATCGCTTGTGTTCTAATTTCGGCGTATTCAAAGACCTCTTGGAAGGAATGTTAGTGCCGTATTGAAGTTATACTGGTTTTATGCGCGTAATCCTCCAAATATTGAAGGAATCATAAGTGTTGGGCGACATTTTTGTGCTATTCAATCAAAAACATGTCGTTGCCCCAGTCAATCAAAAATGTCGTTGCCCCGGTTGTAGATTTTTCTGGCCTACTGTGACTAATCACGGACTTTATTCTTCCATTCCCTCTCAGGCACCTGCGACATTTCTTGCGCTTTCCCTTCCCGTTCTTTCGTTTTCTATTACCCCCTCCTTCCTGTGCCATTCGTGACCTCAGCTCTGCGTTTGTTTACTCCGCAAATAATCGAGTCTCGTTCTAATTCTCTCCCGCCTTAGTGCTCTACGGGACATAGGTTTTCTCTGCGGAGAGCGTGTACGTCCATGCCAATAAACTCGCCGGCTCTGACGGCAAGGGCAATCTCTAAGCTTAATCGAGTTATCGATCACTGACAGTAACACATGCTATTGAATGAATTGCCTGCACTAGAAATGCCCTCTATGGGAACTTTGCACGAGAAACGAGATGTGTGAATCTGGATACTTACTTTGCAGTGCTTGTGGCTTACCGAATCGGCATCGGAATATTGGTATTTTTTTTGCGTTTCATTTTTATTTCTTTTTCTGTTACACGCATTGCAGAATCGTAGAGAATTTCACTCTCCGCGGAGTTTTCCTCGAAATTCGCGTCGTTCTTTCGCTTACTTCCTTGTGGGCTTTCTTCAGTTGCAATTGGTATCACCTGTCGGTGTATTGGCTTGGCCAAGCATGACTGAAACGAGGATAAAGGAGGAGACTTGTGTTTCTACTTGATGTGTTTCCCCCCTATAGGATCGTGCATTCGTCTGGAAACCATAGATCCGGGTTCAATTCCTGGTCACGGAGTTTTACTCTCTCTTTGAAATGTCTGAGCTTTTGCGGCGACGTTTATTTTTGTCCTTCCTTGTAGTTTGCTTTCTTTCTAAACATATTTGGCTGTTGTAATTGGATGTAAAACGTGCCTTTGTTGTTGAGATGATATGGTAAATAAGGACCAAAAAACTACCAAGCGACAACAAAAATTATGCATAACCGAGGACGTATTTAATAATTTCTTTGTCTTGATATCATCCGACGAGTACTCTTGTGAGAGGAGCAAGTTTCGGGGTACTGATGTTCTTGTGGTTCGCATTTTGGATCAGCCATAAATACTTGGTGTTTCTTTTATCGTGTTAACTACCTGCTTTTGCGCCATGGGATTGCTTTAAAGAGAGTTGCGGTCTAATTGTAGTGTATGTCGTCTTAGTTTTTGCAGCAGCCGAGATGTTCAGTATGAATTTTCCGCCGTTAAAAATAATGCGTTTGACTTATCGAATTGAGAAGTTTCTGCGAAGCGGAGATCCGATTGCTTCTCCGGTCGATCAGCCTTCGCTGGACTTTGACCGAGGAGTTCCTTGGCGTAGTTGCGAAATCCATTCATATAAAAGCGATCTTATTCAACTTTTATGTCTTTCATTCCATTTTTATTTTCATTGACGACGCGATAACCCCCTTGGGCGAATTATCTTCCCCTTTTTACGCAATGCCCTCCGTTAGTTGAGAAACTGCCGTTAGGCGCGAGGCCGCGGTCGTGTGTTTAGACGTGGCTTAGTTATTCTGTTCCTAGGGCTGTGCGTAATTAATTGTTCGCCGCAGTGCGTGCGCTGCGTAGCTCATTCAAAAGAGTGCCTCCGGGAATTTCCAAGGAGGCGTTTTTTTCCTCATTTTTTTCGTCTCCGTGCGGCAGCATGAGCCACTTCTTTCTCAAGTCCTTCCACCACATCGGTATTAGCGGTAATATTCCCCTCCTCCGTTTCTGTCATGCCCCCCCCCCCTGTCTTGATGGATCGATTATAGACGCTGTGACTCGGTCCTGGGAGAGGATCTTAAGGAAAAGGCCCTGAAGTGTTATAATAAAAAAAAATGAGAAATGGAAAACTTGAGAGGAGTCAGTGTCTCATTGAGGAGGATTGGAAACGGCATTGACGGGCGGTGGAAGATATGCAGCCGACGTCTCGTGCGGTGGTACTCGCGGTCTTTGCATGCCAGAAAGAAGTCGGGTAGGTGGTGGGGAAAGTGCTACACCCTTCGTGTGACTGTTTTTTTTTCATTTGCATGGAGGTGGTGGTGTGGGGTAGGGTTGTGCGAACGATGTCCTCTGTGACCCCTTTGGTCGATGGATTGGGAGGGAGGGGGCAGTATTTGCCCGTGGGGGAAGTCTGGAAGAAAGGGTAAAGAATTTCACAACATCATGCGAGTGCTTGCATGCGTTCTCCCCCCACCCCTCCTTCCAACCTTCCTCTCCGTTTGCGTATACCAGTCATCCTCCGTACGCCCATGCCGCGCTCAAATTGCAATATCCACCCACGACTCGGAAACTTATGGAGGTAGTGATGGTACGCCAAGATGCCCGTAATTGGTGGGTATATCGATAAAAATAAGTTATTTTGGATGAACCCGCCGCAAAAATTGTTTTATTCTTTGTGGAAAATGGAGAGTTATCGAAGATTACTAATGGCATTGTCTGTTTCATCCATATTTGCTGTAGCTATTGCTCTTTCGAAAATATCGAACGCATTGGAAGTCAATATGTCGACAGTTATTATGGAGGACACCATCATATTGACTCGTTCATATGGTCGCTTGGATTATTTCGCTTGTGGTGAACAAAGTGCTTCCAAGATGTTGTGGAAGAGGCTCATATTTTCAAAATATATGTCCTTTTTACTGTAAATATTGATTTAAATCGTTCATGTATAGTTTGCGCTTGCATTATTCCTCTTATGGTGGTATCTCGAGCACATTATATGCATCGACAGTTGCGTACACATCGTTGTGTCAGTGGGAAGTATCCATCATGAATGCGTCACCATAAATTTTTCATCCCAGAGAGAAGTTAAATCTACGTAGTACCCTTATAATTTAAATGCAGCCTACCATTCATTTATACAAAATGTGTTCGTATACCGTGATAGCGATCCCATGTATGGAAAGCAATGCCGCTCCGGCTCCTTAGTTGTCGCCTTATCGCGTCATCCTACTCGTGTATTCTGCTAACCGAGACGCGTGGATAGTAGGTGTGGTTAATGAAAATTAAGGTGTGGTTATTTTGGTTAATTTTTGTCGTTAGGGCGGTATATTACGGTGGTTTTGGTGGGCACTATAGTAATATAAGCAATAAGTACGACAGTTAAATGTAATACGTACAAACTTAGTTTTGTTGACTGGATGTATCAGCAGCTAAATAATTATACATATTTGAGGCTTGAGCTTGTTTGTTTCTTGTTGTAAGGTGGAGTTGCTCTTTTAATACAATTTTTTTCTGCAATTTTCGACTAGGTTCGGTGTGCTATGCACTTATTTTTAAAGATAATGGAAAAAACGTAGAAACGTCTCACCGTCCCATTTAACTTGTTCTTGCGCCAATACTTATCATTTTTTAAGAATGCTTCTTTAGAGTACATTATCGCACAAAGCCTCGCAGGGAAAATGGGTTCTGTTTTTGGCAAGTATCTCGAAAATTAGTTCGACAAAGTGGTTGATGTGTTGTCGTTAGGAGCATGAGATCATCTTCTTTTTAATGAGGCAAAATTTATTATTTTGTGTTGTATTTTTTCGCTCATACTGCACTGGAGCATGAAAACTGCAGTAAGGGTCAGTGCCATTTAGATATTGAGATATCAGTTAATTATTCACTATATCGTACCATTCCCTCCCTTCGGGTGCTATCCCCAGCCCCCGGCAGCTCTCGGCGCGCCTTTTCGCCTCGTGGGATGGGAGGTGTTAAGAGAAAGACACATTAGCACGAGCCTCTGTAATCGGCAAGGGGGCGTGATCGGCGGCTTTTTTTATGTGGAGTTCACATGATGCGTGATACCCGTCCTGTTCTCTCATTCACGTCTCCCTGGTGATTTTTTTCCCATTCACGTCTCCCATCTCGAGTCTTTCGAGCCGTCGCGTACAACCACACCGGTAAGTGCCTTTTTTATCTCCTCCCACCCTTCCTCCCCTTTGTTTAGAGTTCGCGTAATGGTTCTCCCAACACGACCCAGATAGCTTCTCCTCTTTCCTATGCCTCCCTCCCACTACTTCCGTCGGTTCAGGCGTTATCATCATCGACTTCAAGAAACGTCTTGTCGCGTTCCCATTGTTCGGGTCTGAAGAGGAAAACGTGTCGTCGCTCCGACGCACGCCCGCCTCATGTGTGATCTCGCGACAGCTTCGACTCGGCTCTAAGTTTCGCACAAATGTCACCTGTGTGGTGCTCATAAGTCGGCTCCCTATTAGGGTGTTTCTCTAGCCTGCGTTTTTACTAGGCTCTGGAGTAACTACGTGAGGATTTTGCGTGACTAGAATTCGTGTGGGAGTAGCTAAATAATCCTTTGTTTTGTGCATAATATGTTCTAATTCATTTAATATCCTTTTGAATTACAGATTTTTGGGAAAATTAATAGAATCTTTAATAGTCACCCAGCTTCTCCCGTCTGATGTACAGTCTGCGTCTACCGATTTTCAGTTTCTTTTAGAGCTAGCTGGCCTGGCGGCCGGCAAAGGTCGCGGGTTGGAATCCCACGTCAGATTAGCTGATGTTTATGGTACGATATAAATATAAGGTTAATCGGATCTGTAGCGCCTTCTCAGATGGGACACAGATAATCTAAGTCTGCTACTACTACTCCGAGCGAAAACTTAAATATGATTGGGACTGGTTGTGTGATATTATGATATTTTTCCGCGCGGTATATTTGCATTTTTATGAGATGGATTTTTATTGCTTTAAGTGGTAAAGTTACTCCAGTTTTGAGTCTTTTTAGCTCTCCTTCTCTATAGATTGAAAACTTATGCTTGGTTTGATTCATTATCGGCAGCGAAAGCTATTTGTTGTTTGTTTGAATAATCTGCGTTATTCAGTCGATTATCTTTCATTTAAAAACCTGCATTCTTATTCCGAAAGTCATAGAAATCGTTATATCCTGGTTTAGCTCACCGACCCTATTAACCATTTCCATTTTCGCTGAAACGTCCATCAGCTTACGTACTCACGCATACCCATTTCTCCGTCTTTTCATCTACTTAATGTGTTCTTCTCGGACTGCGGCATTTTTTTCTGAATCCAAACCCTGTTTTGGTGGCCGGCCACCTACTCATCCTCCACTCCCATCGGCCTTTATGGTCAAAGAGGTCCTATCTTGCCGCTGGAAGCGGAGGAGACCTGAATCCATCACTCATTCGGTTTTCTTCTTTGATGTCCAGTGGATGTTGGAAGATGGCGCGGCTCGCTGGTTCGTAGTCTTCTTCTTGATAGTGCAGCGACTAGATGCACCTAAACGCTCCCCACCACAATTTCTTTCCACAACTTGCCGTCTGAGTTCCGGATTAAAGAGAGTCAAGGGTGGTCCGCGACTTCTCGCTCTGGATTTTCTCTTGTTGAGTGCACTACGATCCACTTTGCGGAATATGGTAATTTTTCTACGGTTTGCGCTTGCGCGCGTGGCGTGGATAATGGGTGAAGTCGGAAGATATCTAATCTCATAAATTATGTGGATCGTCAATCTTTTCAACGATAATTTAATTGTTCGGATCTTTTCTCTTGTAGAATTTTCTTTTCCATGTTGCTCTTCGCCTTAGTTTGGTTTACACATTATTTCTTCAGGGTTAGTGTTTCGCTTTTGATGTGAAACGTATCTTATCATAAAAAACCGATGTCATTTTGAAAAAAATATTGAGTGTTTAAACGTTCTTCGCGTTCTATTAGACTTCCTCGGTGAATTTGACCTTTCGTTGCAGTTTGTTTAGGATAATATTTGGATGTAAATAGTTGAAGAGGTTTGTGGTCATTCGACACATCAGTATTAATTAAATTTGATGTCAATGTTATTTCTGTCTAGTGTTTTCATTAATACTTTAACCGTGGCTTTGACTGTAAAAATATTTTTAATCGGCTCGTAGGTTTAAGAGTGCTGAACTCATTTTGCTGAAACAGTATCGAAAGTTTGTTCGTCTTTTAAGATAGAAAACTGTTTCGGTTTGATCCTGCCCGTGTAGCTTGTTTTTAGAAATAAAAATTCTATTTCTAGCCATCGTCGTTGATTTTATGGCTTTAATTTTTTACCAGTTTTCAAAGGACGTCTGAAACGTTGTTCCCGTCATTTATCCGAATATTTCTCAAGGCTTTAATCTGATATCTTATTTCTGCGTGAATTATTACATTAGTGGAGCTACTAACTCGCTGAATGTGTAATTTTGTGTTATATATTCCACCAGTTTTATTGAATAAGATTGAGATAGTTTTATTGTGATAAAGATTTATTGCTCGAGTGAGATATCTTGCTACGCTGCTTTCCTTTTGCCCCGATAAAATAATGGTAAGGTATGCGTTGTCGTGTCGTAATTTGTCAAAAGTCGTTCTTCAAAGGCAATATTATTTATTTTCTAGGCGTATAATACGACGATAACTGGATGTCATAATTTGCCAGCTGCTCGCAAGATCATGCTCACGCATGTATATTTTACAACCACTATAGTCGCAATATGTCTAAGGAAGGCATTACGATAAAAAAAACTTTGATAGCGGAATCACGTGTGGACTTGCATCACCATGGCTGTTTGGGATTTTATTGTCTCGTTCACGCAAACAAGTGTTTCTTTTTATTTTCTTTCTTATTCTGTATTCCTTATTCCGCCTCCTATTTTCTATGTTACTCTAAGCTTTAATCTAGGGAGTAAAATTTCTCGACGTGTTAATTCTGTCTTCTTTTTCTGTTTTTTTTTTGTACAAGTACTTCCATAAAAAAAGAAGATAAAAATGGCATGGCAATCGCATGTATTTGGCTTCATTATTTTTAATTGCCGAAGAAGAGTAGTGTTACAGGTCTTGTCTGATGCTCTCTCAAAAATTTCATTACCTACGTTTTCAAACAATTAATCCTAATTTCCTAACACTAGCGCTGGTTTTGTATCGTATTCTATGCAACTTCATTCTCGTGTGTCTCTTGTTAACCGACTCTTCGGTAGTCCACATTATTCACCGTTAGCTCTCCTGTTAATTTAGTTCCCTCACTATCTCCCCATGCCCTCTTGTTTTTATGTTGGCCCGGGGCTCGGGTTCGAGTCTTGGTAGTGGGGAATATTCGACCTGGATATACCAATCCCTTATTGAGTACTATTCAGAGAGTATTTTAAGTATAGCATCCGTCTGTTGTATGACGTTTTGGGGATAAGGAATTGGCATAGCGATAGTTGGTGGCTGTCCTTAGCTGATAATTAAAGGTCATGAACTATGAGGGCTAATCGAGCGTTAATGAGAGGGCAAAGGTACCGAAAACTCCTTGAGCATCCTATGAGGAAGACTCAGCCGCTTCATTTCACATCTAATATATGATTTCGTCTCCTTGACGTCTTATTGTTAGTATTTACTAGTGAGTGGCAGTGGCACAATTATGAATATGTTATCGGGATCTATCGATATTTCATGAATTGGCGTTGTGTAATTCACAGGGGCTGGACAAATTTGTATCAAACTATTGTGAGAAGTTCATCCTAAAAATACGTCCAGCGCTGTCAATCTTATTTGGATGAAAGTTTTTTCATTGCGCTCGCATGTAGAACCGAAGAGTTTATTTCCTATAAATATTATGCCGAAAAACAACTATTCTCGGTCACCAATGACATGTAGGCAAAAGAAACTTAGGCCAAAGCGGTCGGAGTGATACCTCCGTACCTACGCCCAAGGCTAGTGTCACCAAGTTCCGATAAGCTTTATGATGGCGATCCTTTTCGCTCTCTTCCTCTCTCCGTCTGCTCATTGCCTCGACCGCAGTCATTTTCATTTTATTCCGATCGGCTTGGCACGCGCATACGAGGTGCTAAATTGAAGATCTCGCTCGAGCGTGCCTGTGCCTGGAGGCGATCGTCGACCTCTCCTTATCCCTCGGCTTCTTGTCCGCTCTTGGCGCGTTCCTCCCATTCGCCGCTTGACTGCCCTCCGCGCCGCCGGTGGCCGCAGCTGGCTCGCATCCGCGGTGACGGCCTTGTCGACGAGCTTATATCCCCTACTCGTGCGGCCCTCGCACGCACGAGCCCTTAAAACGTAATGTAAAAAATGAGAAAAGAGAAAAAGGGAGCCGTTAAACGTTTTACTTCCCTGCACTCTTTAATGCACGCCGCGCACTCCCCGATGCACTCCGACGGCCCGATGAAAAGGAATAAAATGGAGTGACGAAGAGTGAAGATGAGAAAAGAAAATAAATGGGAAGCTCATATTCGTTCGTCTTTTTTCATCAACCCCTTCCTTCCCCCCCACCCTAACCTTTGGTGTTTTACGACGCTACCGACTCGTGCGGGATGCGCTTCGGCGTGTGCTCGTCTTTTTTTCTTTCTTTTTTGTAATTGCCGCGCAACGTGCCGCACCTGGCGCTTTTAAGAGCTTCCGTCGTCGTCCCGCCAGCGACTACGCCCCTCCCTACACCCGCCGTACTCTCGCCCTCCCCTAGAATCCCTACTGCTCCGTCTCTCTTTGACGTATCTTACCACCGGTCATGTACTGTCGGCAAAAATTTTGATTTGAGTGTCGAGGTTGTTGAATTCGTGGTAGTTGTATGATATGAATTGCTAGAATTAACATCTACATCTACTTATTACCCTGCAAGCCACCACGAGGGTGTTTGGCAGGGGTTGACTTATCACCAAAATGGACTACAGTAAAGAAGTTTACCTTCACAAACAAGCATCAAACTATCGGTATGCTACAAATGCTACAGAAACTGCTAAAATAATATATAATGTGACTATGAAGACGTGACACAAGTTTCATGCAGGGAGTATGCAATACATGCTGCTAGCTCTACTTTGCAGATTTAGAAACATCCATTAGGGGGCATATGAATTTATCAGCTACACTACCTGTCAACTAACTTACTTCCAAGTCTAAACGCAGCCATTATGGTGTCTTATCGGTCGCGGGAAAAACGACATTTTAAACCTTTCTCTTCTGCGATCTATTTCCCTTATTTTATTCTCGTGATCTGATCTACTGTGGTATGTTCCAGTTTTTTATTGATATTGATAACTTCGTCGAGAAGTAATTCGGTTTTCAATGTACATAAAAGATTGAGCCAAATTTTCACTCGATTGTCTGATAGCGATTCCGATTTAAGTTGTTGCAAGACGTCAGTAACACAAACGACACTATCATAACGGCCTTTCTCGTGCCGTGCTCATCTTCTCTGCACGCGTTCTAGCTCTGTTTTTAAGCCTACCTCATGAGGATCTCAAACACTGGCAGCGTATTATAAGTGGGGTCTAACAATTATGCTGTGAGGCAAATTCTAAGTGCTAGCTCAGGAACAATAGGGAATTTTCCGAAGTTCTTACATGTCCATAGTCGTCTGAGTGAAGTTCATTTAAATTATCGTGTATCGTTGTCTAACCCTGCGACGACATTGAAAGGTACGTGTAAATCTGTTTATTTTTCGCTTTCTGACCTCTAATATGAAATTAATTTTCAGTGGTCTGTGGATGGTAACGGTGGAGCACCTTAATTGAGAGAAAAGAAATTGATTCGTAATTCATAATCTTTATAATCGTTGCATCTAAAATGGAAACATCCATCTAATCTTTATATCAATGCTTTTCGTCTCCTGAGGTTTCTCTGTTGTCGATGAATCTACAGATGGTCTCTTTGATGAAGAGAGTTTATTATTCTTCTCATTTTGGTTTTCGAATGCTTCAAGTAGTTAAGCGTGTTAGTTCCCTAGTCATAACGGATACCATATTCGAATTTTACGTTTTGATTTTAGCAGTTGTAGGGTACATGAAGTAAACATTGTAATATAAATTGTGAAATTATATACTTTTATTTGACTGAAATTCTAAGTAATTAAAAAAAATATAAGTAAGTCTTTAACTTGACTCATTTTTTTTCGCGCTGTACGTTTCCCTCCATTCTCCCTCACAACGGTAGGTTTATGATTCTGATAAAAATTACTCCGGTGACATTATGATTGAATTTTTAAAAAGTTGAAGAAACGTACAAACTGCGCACTGTTCATTTTTTAACTAGATGTAGATGTTAGAAATACCTCATTTTTAAATAAGGTTTCTCTGGAGTGCATTCACGTATCATATCCGATGTAATAGAGCTGGGATTTTTCGTCTAAAATCTAGGAAAGTAGTTGGGTAAGGGGCTGATATTTTGGTATTTTTGGAAGGGTGAGATGTTTTTCTTTGAGATGAGACCAAATTCATTGATTTCTAGGGGAAATGATTTTCCCTTAAACTACTTTTAATTTCTTAGAGAAACTTTAAATTTATTTGCTTCTTCCCCTTTTAACTGTGAGAACGCAGGGAAGTGATTGTATTTCGCCATACATACGCCTAATATATTTCACTTACGAGGGAGGGTAAATGGAGATAGCTTGTACAGATTTTAGCTTCGTTTATCTCGAAAAACATTTTTGGATTTCAATTTTACCCACTTGTTCTGCGATTATTTCTGTTATCCTTCTCCTTTCCCATAGCCTCCCTTCAACCTTCACCGGCACGTGGCTTACCCAAAATTCCGATGCAGGAGTCGTGCGGTGCAACGAACTTTGCCAAGTTAAAATCATGATACCTACTCGTCATGCGAAAATTATGCGCGATGCGTGATCTCCGCATATTTATTTTTCTATATATAAATATATTTTTTTTGTCGTAATCCGCCTTCACGTATAAATTACGAGTCAAGTTATTGGGACTCCAGGTGTGCTGCACCTAGACGCGTACAAAAACGTGAACAGCCTTTCGATTCATTTTTTATTTAACTTTCATATCATCCTTATTTTTTTCTTTGTGTTTCACCTCCCTCATGCGCTTCCCGGAAATTAACTGAGACCGTAGTCATAGTTCCCGTGTCTCCATTAGGCATTATTGCGGCTCTTTTTTTGTTTTAAATTGCCTTTTTCATTTCCCTTCTGGCGGCAAGTTGCATCCTAAAAAGGAATCCGCTCTCCCCCGTAGGATCTTAACGGTGGTAATGTTAAGCCTCTCCCTTGGTTGATGGCGTTCGCTCATTTCTTGTATTACTAACTATTATCTTTGACAGTACCTGCTCATTTTGCATATTATATACTACTTGGTTATGTTTTATTGCTACCGGCTGCTATATTCTTGTTTTCGTACCAGTGAAGATAACTCAAGATTCGCTCATCTCAGTGAGATTTTTTTATTTCGTGCGTAACGACCTAGTCCTCTGTCATAATTCTGAATGTTTTTTATTGCGTGCATCGTACCGGTATCCCGTCGTCGATCGTACTAAATGTCCCGGTGTGACTGAAAAACTGCCGTGCTATCGTCTGGATGGAGTGAGTTGTGGTGGTTCATAGAATGAAGAGATGGCTCTGCCTTTGCAGGAAGATGGCGAACTTGTTTGCCTCTCCCCTCGTGAAGCAGTAGCAAAAAAAGTTCCCGGGATTGCACAATTACGTGCTCTATCACTAGTTCCGTTTGGTTTCTAGCCTCTCCCCTCACTCATGCGTTTTTTTTCTACCGTGTGTTTTTCTCTGGCTGCCCCTCTGCTCTCGTCCTTCGCGCGATCCTGTGTAGCTCATGTGTGGCGAACTCCTACCGGATATTGTCCGCCGCCAGAGGAACGATGCGTTCGAGAACAGCGTTCTGTGGCGTCTGACCGCATGAGGTATAGACATTTTGGACGGTTAGTGGGGTATGTGCCTCCGCATATTTGCCCCCCTCTTCCTTCATCCAATAAGTCACTTGCTTCTGTCTCGTAGACCCACTTTTACCTACGATTTAATACTTTCTCAATTTGATAGCCGGAGTAAATACATTCTTCCGTCAATAACGTTCACTTCAGATGTCAGCTAACAGTCTGGTGTAATCTGTGAAGCCTGAGTTCTCATTGATTCGTCAAGGTAACGAAAAGGCTACGTAATATCCTGGCTACGCTAACAGGACGTGTTGAAACAGAGGCTTAGTTACAGGTACCACTCTTCACACATCGCATCTCGCCAATCGAGGAGACACTCGATACTCTCCTTAATTCATTTTTGTTACGATAACCAGTTCGTTGAAAGCTTGCACTGCCTGCGATCCCCCTTATTTTGGCGATAAATTTAATGTGGACATCCTTCCCGCTCTGTATAATTCTTTTTCATATATAAAGGTAGGGGCGGGGAAGAGATAAATTCTTTTTTATTGAGTCTCTTAGGAATACCCGGAATATTTTGTGAGAATCTGTCAGGCGACATCGACTTTATGATTAACCGTTGTCAGTTTCAGTGGGAGGGAAAGGACATTTTTAATATTTGCCTTTAATTAATATTGAGAAATCGTATCTTTCCTCTGATTGATTTCTCCCTGTGTTAGTTATAGAGTTTAGCGATAATAGAGTTTAAATGATAATTAATCGATTAACCGATAAATTTAAACAAAGGCGTCAGGTTTCATAGCTGGCTGGTTGAGTGTAAATTAAAGTCGTGTGTAATATTCCGAGGTTGAGTTCTGAGGTGGCTCGTTGAGATGTTGATGATATTCTTAAAGTGGCATATTGTACAATCTGCGGATAAGTACACGTACAAGATCCTTCTGTAGCTGGAATTTCTTCTTACTCGGCTTCCCCTCTTCAATCGGCGGAAGTTCCCAGTTCTCCCTTATCTATTTCATGAGTATACCACTTTCCTATTTACACACGCCCTATTTCCCCCTTCGTCTCTCTCTCTCTCCGCCTCTTCCGCTAACTCTATTTGAGGTGCGTTCACCTTCTTGGCCGATAGTCCCGAAACTGTTTCCCTTCTCCTCCACATCCATCCCAGCCTCCCCACTCAGGTGCGTCAGCGTGGTTGAGTATGTTTACATGCGTCTTGCCTATCGCTTTATTTTTAGTCGGACTCGGTTTGGCGCGAGGCTAGGAGCGGGAAGGTGTACGCTGGTGGTAAGGGATGAGATGGGCGGTGAGTTCCGTGGCCCGCGTCAATCTTGCTCTCCTTCAAACTTCTCGTTCCTGCCTGCCTGCTATTTCCTTAACCCGGCTCACAAATGGCCCACCGATTCAATTTCGGCGCGTCGGATCTCCTTGGGAAATCCCGACTGAATCGTTTGCATGAATGGGTCTGCCGTGTGCTTGTTTGACCAGGGGGAGGATAAAATAAGCGCTCGCCGTATGTTTACTATGGTCTGGCTTTCTTTTTGCTTTATTGCCGGCAGTTTTGGGCTGTCTCATTTCGTTCCTCTTTTCTCCAGCGTCGGGGATGATGTTTGTACTCCGGTGTCTGCGTTTTCTGAAAACATCGCCTTTATCATTACACCGAAATTATTTTGGTCCTTCGAAAGGCTTCTGGTGTAAACTCCTCTAACCCCCCGAAGCGAGTCGTTAAAAATAAATAAATGGTTTCCCTTGGGACGTCGTTCGGCCTTTTTACGTGATGGATTCGGCGAAAGTGATCCTCAAGTCGTAACAGATTTCCCGGAATCTTTTTGCCTCCGATCTCATATCACGCCTCAAGTTTTATCGATGGGTTATTCTCAAGGACCGGGCCGTGCCATTTCGGATCCGACGATTTTCCGTCTATGGCCAACGGAACATGTTCCCGTGACAAGTAGGTGCTAATACAATGTTTCTGTAGTGGTCTTTCGAGCACTGATTTCCTTTTTTTGTGGCTTTTTAAGTAAAGATTGTGTGACGGGTGTGAAAAACGTTATATTGTCATAATGTTGAGCAGTCGCGCGGATGTATGCTTAGGTTTAGGTTGATTTCCGTTGTTTTTCCCTCATCATATAACTTTGGTTTGGTGTCGCTTACGAGCAACTTCATTTCTTCAACTAGAAACATTACTTTATACTCCCGTATCGCGTAGTGGTAACGTATTATTGTGCGTTTTCGGTTAGGTTTTGGAAAGTTACGGCAGGATTTGTGGTCCCGTTGAGGATTACTAATAAGAATCTTGTGGAAATCTACGGGTTTAGTTAAATTTAAATTTATGTGAATGCAAACCTCCTAGGTGCATGCATTCACGGGGTCCTATCAACCTACGCAGCTTATTTCTTCATCTCAACTTTTTGTCTACCGTGAGCCAAGATTTATGAGTGCTGGTGTACTCATAAGTTTTGCCAAATTGTGAATAATTGGGCGTTCCCGGTCTCTTGTTTTTCGCGTTTGTCTCTTGTCACGACGATAAATTGGTGATTGAAAATATTCAATCTCCCGCGATGCGTATTCATTGCTTTCTGCAGTTGTTTCCCACCCTCAATCCGAGTGATTCATTTTAATGGCAACTGATTTTTTTTATCGCGCAGCACTCTCGTTCGCGTAATTCCCGACGACGAATAGTTTTTGTGGGGTCATTTTTTCTCCGGCCGGCGTCAATTTCGAGTGGCATTGGAGGAATGCGCACTCACTTTTCGGAATAAATCGCTTGATTTAATACGACGTCGGGGTGGACCACCTGACACCTCCCTTTTCCTCTTTCCTGGATTTTTTTTCGATTGGAGACCGTATGCGCCGCATCGGAGATTTATTTATGAAATGCGTTGCCGGGTACGGAGGGTTTTCTTTTTTTTAGCTCTGGAAAATAGATGGGTGTCCCTCCTTTCCTGCCGAGGATAAACGTTTAAACAGCGTCATCCGGTGCGTGAGTTTTCCTCCTCCCCGTCCTACTCTGCCCTTTCCACATACCTCACGCTTTCAATGGGAAATGATTTAGTAGCATTCCTCTCTTATCAGTTTCGGAAGCCGATTCGCATTACGAGAAGATCCAGCGGGAAGGAATTTTTCGCGCTCGATTTGTGTGGAGGAAGTTGTTAAGCTCCCTAGGACTTGCCGTGCCACCTGGTTCTTTTAACTTAGCATGTTAATCGTCTTCTTTCACTTGGAAATGGTGTGATATTCTTTCGTTACGCAAGTTCTTTCGGATGCAGGTGCCATTTGCAAACTAATTGAAAGTAATTGAAATCAAAATGGGAAATGTGATCACTTCAGTTTTTATATTTTTGCCTTGGTAATATTGTAAGCTATTTTTACCCTGCTCATCGATAGTTATGTTCGCATACCCTATAAATTGTCGTTTTCTCGAGTTTAAGACTGTCTATATTCAGATTTTTATGGAAATTTTTAAATTTATTTTGCTAGCCTCTTTGTAATTTCCTGATATTCATAGTTTTAATCATTTAAACTTTCATTGCCGTTTATTACGTTGGAACAGTCGACTGACATTTTATCTAAGGCATAATATCCCGATTTTACATTCTTATAATGAAGAAACTGGATATTATTTTTATTTAAGTTAATAATTATTCTATGCTAAAGGGAATGCAATAACAGTTTTGAATACCAAAAGCGATGTAAAATATTTCCTGAGAATATTGTTTTCGTCTTAGAGGGGTAATTGACAACATGGCCAGCTAGTTTTTGAAACCCTAATGAAATTGGGGGGTTATCATAGATTGTACATTTTCTCATAAAAATCTACTGAGTAGTTGGTATATTCCTTGTCGACATGCCGGTATAGTTAAGGTGAGGCATCTAATTTTTACTGAATTTTCGACGCTGAAGGTTTAAATTAAATGAATTTGTACAGGAATTCACCGTGATACCCGAAAGGGAACTGAGGGAATTTTTCTTCCCCGTTCCTGTCTATTCAGCGTCGGTGAAATTGCCAATGGAGTGTGATGGGTTTACACTTTGCTAGGCGCTTGCGCCTCGGGTTTTAAAAGGCCTCCTCATCCTCCCTCCTTCCCCTCAACAGCCTCCCATTTATCGATATCGCTCATCGTCTGCCTTCGATTAGCCTCCGAAAGTGCTTCACACCTCGCTTTTTTCTTCCACTTCCTCCACCCCCTTCTTCCCCCGTCCTTAATTTTCGCGCGCGTGGTGTGCTCAGTTGAGCGTGGCGACCGCAGGCCTCCCCGTTCCTCCCTCGGCCCCCGTCTCGTCTCCCATCCATCTCCTGGGGCGGGCGTGCATCTTTTCCTCTCCCACCCTGCCGGGTTCCCATCCCCGGCGATCGTCTAGCTTAGATCTCGGGGCTCGACTCTCTTCACTTCCCAGCCATCTCTTCTCTCCCCATCTTTGGTCGACTCTTCCCTCCTCCCCTGTTGCCGTAGGAGGAGTGCGACGCCTCCCCCCCCCCCCACTCCCCCCCTCCGTTGATTGAGTCATGCGGCCGCCCCGATAGCCCCGCTGCTTACGGCGAGCGATGGTCGGAGGGACGGATGCTGCGGGGCTGGGACGGGGAACTCGCTCGCTGTGATGCTGTCTCGTCTCCGGGTAGTTATCCCGCGGATCCTTTGGCACGAATAGGCGGGGAGGTGGTTTGTTATGTCGGTCAGAATTCCCTTGACAATTACTTTCCTCCGTCTGTGTCTCTCTAATTTTATATGTGAATAGTTGTCCTTTTTCATTAAGGCACCAAATAAGTGTATTGCCTGTGTTTCTTATCGTATCTTTAAATCCTCTTTGGCCTCTCGGGGCTTAAAAAATTTTCGACAATTTTGAAAAAAAAATATTTCCAGAGTTATTGTCGTAGAAGATTCAATTGTTATTTAGTCTGTGGTAACTGATGGATTAATCGGAAAGTCGTTTACAAATTAACGAGCATCATTATAGTTTAACATCGAATGGCTATTAACATTCCTCAGTGTTTGTGGAATTGCTGGACATTCTTAAACAAACTAGTCATATTGCTGTTAGATAATATTCCAACCTCCTCACCTTTCCACGGAAAGAGTTAGTAAAATATGAGCTTGTTTTCATCAACCTACCTTCTACCTATTTTTCACAAAGTTGGTATAATTTGTCTACAACTCGTTGTTGATTATCTCCTAGTGCTTCTCTGTGAACTTGGAAAATATGTTGGTTAATATCCCACGCACACAATGCCGTGTTGAGGATTGAGTTCTCTCTTTTTCAGTTCAATGTCGTGTGTACGTTTATAGTCAGGCTTTTACTGTGGAATTTTCCCCCTTCTAAGACTGATGTATCTATTCATGCAATCTCTTAATTGATTAGTTTGCTGGATTTGTGAAATCTCACAGCCCCATGAAGTGTGACGTTAGTCTTAGAAAATGCTTATGTCGGCTATCTTTCTCATCGTAAGAAGACTGCTTGTATTGATGGTAAATGTGTTTATGCGAGTCGTAAACACATTCGTTTGCCTAACACTGACATCGCTATGGGTCTTTTTTAGGTGCGCTTTTACTCCCGGTGATGATTACGATTTTTCTCCAGCACTATTTTGCGAACTATAAAGAAGTCATTACGTGAGTATTGCGAAGCGTAACTGCTTACGCACGTGGAAAATGCCTTTTTTCGATTGGCTTGCGGTCGAACTTTTTCAAGCATAACAGCTGTCAGAACTTTTTATATCAATCGGAAAAATCTCGGAGCTCGATTTTTTTCCTGCCTTCGCTCGCGCTGTTTATATCTAGTTTTAAAAGGTGTACAAAAAATAGGAACGCGCCGCGGAACTCCAACCTGCCGTATATGCAGGCAGATCCTCTGCCTCGGCAGTACGATTTTCTTCTGATGACGGGGGGATCGACTTCGGAATGAGTTTTACGCTCTGAGAATTTCATTACGGAGTGAGAGCCCCGCCCGTTCGCCGCTAGAAGCTCCCGTTTTAAAAGATGCCGCGCGGTTTTCTTCCCAACATCTTAATTGGCAGGAGACTTGGATGATGATGGGTGAGGGGGGTGGGCAGTAAAAGCTCCAAGCGATCGAAGATGGGCGTATAAAGTCAAGGAGGTAAGGTTGGAACATGTCTTGCTTACAAGATTGCCAAAGTTTAATAGTTTTAAAGACTTTAAACGTGTCTGTTAATTCTCCCAGGGAATAACATGGGAAGATTTGTAAGCGACGCCGTCGATGGAATTTTAAAGTCGGCCATCTGGTGGAATGGCTTCCCACGTTGACATGGCAATGAACTGGAGCTGGAATTCTAGCGGGGTTATGAAGGTCCAAGACTCGAAGACAAGAGTATTCCCGAACTACTTGGTTTTAATTTTTATTGTTTTCTCTAGATGCGAACATTTAGCCTCGTCTATCGCTGCACTCCTCGGGACAGATATACTTGATACGTGAGGGAAACATCGTTAAATAACATGACTGCGGCACTAGAAAGCAGTTCGCATTAAGATATTTCGCTTCATCAACCGTAGGTTTTGGTTTGATAAGTATTTACCTTTCAAATAGTGTAAACTCTTTGAAGAACGATGTCTTAAGTAGCAATAATACCATTACAATCCAATTCACATGTCTTAGAAAGCCTCATTACTTGACTACTATAGCCCTGGAAGTGGAATAATTACTATTGCTTTGAAATGTATGGTTGTTTTTTACACTGAAATGCATGGGAATCAATTGTTATTATTTATTTTAAATATTATTCCATTTTCGGTGGAAACGCTGTCATTCATTGATTATGCATTTAGATGTGACTTTGACCACATTAAGATGATATACAATCAAAGTTTCAGGCTGAACTATGTGGAAAAGTGATGCATGGAATAAAATCTTGCTTTGTACTTTCCACTCTAGTTTATTAATACCGTCCATTAATACAACAGTGTGGAAAGTACTAAGCAAGATTTCATTTCTATATAATGCATCTTAATGTGATTAAAGCCATTTCAGTTATACCTTGCTATTGTGTCTTTGAATCTCAAGAAACTTACTTTGTTGTATTCATTTAGCTCGGCGATTGGGCCTTGGCTGGTACCTTTGTGCTATGAGTCAATTTTTGTTTCGCTTTCTTGTTTATAATGATTCGTTAGGGCGGTTGATGTGGGTATTCAGTCGAAGAACTTGGTCGTTAATTTTGGCGTCTTGGTATGTGAAATTGCGGATTTATTTATGTGGGAGAAGAATGGTCACGGTTTCCTGTAGATGTTTCGAAAAGCGCCGCAATTGTGTTTGAAGATTTTTTCCCCCACTGTGTTAAAACATTGCCAGCATCTCTTTTTGCTGCGATACAGTTATAGTCGTGACTCCAGATATTGGGGTGTTTTAATCATGCTTTTCTTGCGCTTGCAGAAATTTTCTTGACATTATCATCCTAAAAAACAAGTATTTTTAGCTGCCCCGAGTTGAGCGCAAGTACCAATGGCCGTGGTTGTCGAGAAACGAGAAAAGATGCTTGCGTAACTGAATTCCAAGGTGTTTTCTTTGTGGAGAGTCATGTTAGTCGATGTAAGCGTATTATAGGAATGTTGTGAATGGCTCAAATGGTGCTGGCAACTTGATATATATTAATTGAGATAAAATCGTACAGCCGCTTAAGTTTTCACTTAACAGGATTTGTGCTGGAGATTAGCACGCACGGGGTCAACTTCGAGTTTCATTCTGGGAAGATTTTTATGATCGCGGACTCGGATATGCAAGGAAGGTGGTGTTAAGCGAGGTGACGTATTGGAATTGTAATACAGGAAAACACTTAACAATATTGCCGATTGTTTCCCCTAATAATGATGTGAGAACATGGAACACGAGTGCTTAATGTTGGGAGGTTTACCAAGAATTTTCCCAATATTTTGGTAGGATATTCTGCTGTGGTGCTATTCTCGTTGAGAGCACGTCGTTAGTCTATTAGTTACTAGAATCCTGGCACGAATCTCACCTACCTGCTACACCATTGTGTCATCGCTTAAAGGCAGTTAATCTTTTCTGTTGCTGCGGCGGTATTTCGGAGGAGGCTGACCTTCTTAGCGACAATGCACGATTTATTTTGCTAAGACCTTCATTTGGGGTGTGCAATTTTCCACCGTGCAGATGAATCCATAATATCCTTTCGTATAAATTCGGAGTTAAATATCTAGCTTCCAATTGACGATGTTTCTAAGTTTTAGCTTCCCCACCGAAGATTTTTGCCTCATGTGACTCACAGAATGGCAATTCTCGCTCACTGGTCATCGGGAGAGAAAACGAGCCGACAGATGTCGTCACCATGTCTTAAGTTGCTCGACTGGTGGAATAGACGGGCCAGAGGAAACTTTTTAAGCAAGCCTAGTATCTTAGCGTTGGTCATTGGACGCTCGGCGTTGGGGTGAATCATGCCTCTCACCCCGTAGAGTGAATTGCCGAAGTAAGAGCGAGTGGTCAACTCGGAATGTTATTAGTGTCGCCTCGGGGCGTTGCGTCCAGAAGCTAGTGAGGATTGAGGGTGCTCATTTTCCTTGTTCCCGACGCATTCCTCTGCGTTTCCAGTGAGCTGCTTGACCCTCTTTTGTGTGTGTGCAGATCGTGCATGCTATCCTCAGTGGTGATGAAATGGTTTTTGGCCGCAGATGACGGATGCGATGCTCGAGATGTTAGCCGAAGCCTCGTGAGCTCGAGGTTCTCGCAAATCTCGGAGAGAGACATGCCAGGAGAGAAGTAGCCACTCTGGGTTACATGCGTGTCGACCGGCGGTGAGAGAGGATAAGGGAAAAGGAGGGTTGAACGCGGAGCGGTTTGGAAGCTTGATCGGTGTGGCTGTACTTGGCTTTGGACGTCTCATTAATCGGCGTTATCTACTCTCCCTCCCCACCCGCGCTTAAAGTCTTTTTAATTAATTAAAAGGGTCCGGTTTGCATTTCGCTCTCGGGCGTCTGTGTCGTGGTGGTGTTGTGTTGGGAGCAGCGTATCGTCCGAGGGGAGCGCAGTGGATGATTAACATTCCGGTTCGGCGAGGCGTTTCTGTTAATAAATAATGTTGATACTGGCGACCGACGTCTGGTTTGTTATCTTAGTGTCGCCTTGGGGAGGGCCGCTTTGGTGCGTCGGGTGGTGATGGGGGTTTATAATTCAGGCGGTGGCCGAGGGAAGGTTGTGGGTGGCGGAGGAGGAAGAAATGGGCGTTGAAAAATTCACGCGCGCATATCTCATGAAGATAATTCCGTCGGTGGTGTCTTTTAAAAATCTCCATCGTCCCACGCCGTCTGGGCCGGAGTAGGAGACAACACACCCCCGTTTGGTGGCCCGGGTTGCTGTTCGTGCCCGGCACGGTCGTGTTTTTTCGTGTCCGCGTCTTTGTTGTTTTTTTTCGTTTTCGTCTTTTTGTCTTTCCTGGTACGAAACGGTTCTCCATTGAAGTTCATCCATTTGTGAGACTGCGGCTGAAATAGTTCTCTTTTTTACATCTTCGTATGTGAATGTTTGGACCGTTTTACCGTGTTAGCTTGCTCGTTTTGATTTTGATTGCATGCAATAGATTAGTAAGTCTGGCGAAGCTAAGATAAATGCAGCGGGGATATAAATAATAAACTCGAGGAAAGTAGCGAATTAGGAAAAGCTTTCTTTTGTCGAATGTTTACAATGTCGCCTGTCCTAATGATTATGACCCCGTTACTCGATGCAAGCGACCCTCATTTTGGAATTTATGAGCTATAGAATTAGAATTGGCCTATATTATTACCGTCATAATATCTTACCGTTTTTCTTGTCTCATTCTTCTGTCCTCATTATTTCCCTCCTGTAAATGGAAAATGGATGTGGGTACGGCTATTGCATTGTTTTCTTAGAACGGCTTGGCATGTACGCTCTTAAGGAAATTTGAGATAGTATAGGCCACAATTTTGGACCGAGTCTTGAGCTGTTTTCTGTTATTCAACTTTTTTCATTAATTTTTTACGTAAATTTTAATCCACTGTACACGCGCAATTAGAAATTCGTCTACCAGTTTGAGGTGTAATTGTACAGTTCAGTCATCAATTTATTGAGCGTGCAAAAGTATTGTTATTTCAACTTTGCCTTTGTTAGGATCATAGTAAAGCCATCGCTTATTTCCCCCTCGTAGTGATGTTACGTTTTTGTCGACGACACGTCTTTGTAATTGTTTCGTTGTAGCTAAGGAGTGCTTTCCCGTGTTTGCAAGTGGAGAAATTCATTCTCCGAAACGGATCGTTTCCTTTTTCATTTTTTGCGAATGCAAGTTTCTACCCGCTTGCACCTGAGCTGCATTGGAAGAGAGTTGAATGCCACAACTGTCTGGGTCAAGCAAATGAGTGATGGGTTGGTGAATTGAAGGATTGAGCTGGAGCTCAGGATGAGACCTTTCCTATTCAACCTGATTCTTTGGTTGACACTCGCTGGCTCTCCTGCGTTGCGCACGCGGATTTCACCTGCATTCGCATTATGCGAGACTTTCGAAAGCACGACGATTGCACGAGGCAGCTGAAATTAAAATTTAGTGCACAATGGATGCTCCGGCATGGAGATTGAATAGTAGTGTAAAAACTAACCATTAATATTCAACGTCAAAGATTAATCTCCCCCATCCCTCCTCTCAGAGTAGTTAACCCGTATCAGTCCACTGTTGACTCCCCGCTCAAGTGATGACAGTAGTAAACTTTGCGTTTAAGAAAATTAAAATGACTGATGATAAAACAATGTATACTGCGGAGACTAGTGTGGCTTGTGTCTTCATTTTCTGATTTTCCCCGTTGTGACTTCTGATAGTAAATGCTTCTTATTTTCGTGACGTGACGTACTTCTGATAGTAAATGCTTCTTATTTTCGAAGTAGGGAATGATAAGTGTTCATAAGAATCTGTGATGGTTTTCCTATCGTTATTACCATCCAAAAGAGCGGCCTCATCGCAGTCATTCGGGCTATACGAAGGTCTATAAATTTGCTTCCGAAATCTCATTTTTTAAATGTTCCAGGAAGAGTTGGTGTGGCAGTAAAATCTGGCGTGCGGTATATTATTGCTTTTCGGCTATCCTCGTAAAATTGTCCCCAGGATTTTTCGAGAGCTGTAGTTGCAGTACCCTGCTCGTAGCATCCGATGTGCACCATGTTCAATGGCTGTGGGCTTTGGTACGTAGTATCTAAGGTCCTCTTTGTCGTAAACATAGTACTTCCCGTATTCAACGTCTTAATAGGTCAACCGAAAACGTTCAAGACGCTCTTAGAGAACATTCCGCTGAAGTTGGCCCTTTTATCTCTGTTACGCCGTGAAGTTGGCGAGTCGCGAATTTGGTGTGATTACTGAGGTTGAGTTCTCCGAAGCCCCCCGGTGGGTACATGAAGCTCACTAGCTAGGAGAAAGGTGAATGTAGAAGTGAAGAGAATTATTTGAAATGGAGCCAATTCTTATTGATGTGTTTCGCGAGCAATCACATTTTCCCATAAAATGGATCACAAGTTTCAAGTTTGGTTTAATTATTGGGCATGTCACATTTTTGAGGAATCCAGCCTATCAGTGCACTTAATGAAGAGAAGTATTCTTATTGTTGGCTCGGAGACACGGATTGCAGCCTGAGCTGAAGTCCGTTGGCATTCAGTGAGTACGGGCTTTGAAGCCTCATCGACGCTCATCTCTCTTCCATCCCAGCCTTCCAACGGAGTCTCTCATTTTTAATTTCTGTCACGGCTCCACCGGCGGTTGATGGATTTCCCTCCCGCTCCCTCCGTTGCCAGTGTTCATCGCGAATTTCCCTTCACCCCATCTCGTCCTATTTCCTCCCCTCAACCGTTTCGTCTTCCTCTCCCTCGGTCGACACGTATTTCGCTCCGTCGCCTTTCATTTGTCTGTCACCTGATGGGGCTCACGGGCGTGACGCATCGTGCGCGCACGCGTTGTGCTCCTTCAACACCGCGCCGTCTACCTCTTACTCCGTTCCGTGCCTTGCATAGCCCAGGGGACCTGTCAGAGATTTATTTCCATGCGGGGAGTGAAGGAGGGTCAAGATTACCTTTCCTATCCCCCGCAGTGTCCTACAGTATCGTGCCCATCTCTCTTTCTCAGTTCCTTGCCGTTGTTTCCTTACTCGTTTCTCGGAACGGGCTTTCCCTCGCTCCAAAACAGCTTTTTTCCTAGAATTTCGTCAGTCGAGCCATTTGGCAAAGGTTTTTCTATCACCTTCGACCGCGGTATAGTTTCTCTTTGTCTTTAAATATGTCAACCTTTTTTTTTTTACAAATCTTCGTGCATAGCTGACGGCATCGATTGTTATAAAGGTGGTGAATATCATTAGTTGTCGATTTCAAGCGCTAGCGACTGTCATGGTCATGTCATTGTGTGTTTGCTTTACCCATTCAATTTCGTCTATTTGTCTTGTATAGTGCAATCAGCCACCATGTTTTAATGGAACGAAACTCTTATAGCAACTTTAGGAGACGTTATGCGTGGGATGGAAGGAAATCTCCTTTTGCCAATCTTCGTGTTGTTCTCTCTTTAATTTCATTTGTCTGTACGATATATTTTGCTTTGATGTTTTCATCTGGTTTAATGTCTAATTTAAACACGCGATACTGAATGCAGTCGTTAAATTAGATTGATAATTATTTTCTCGCCAGGAATTTGCGGCTCTTCGATAAGTTCTGACCAATTGAAAAGCTAATGAGTGATGTAATGAAGCGTTCGTGAAACAAAACGCTTAGTTCAGCTGCACTGGTTTATCATTGAGTGGAAAATCGTATATCGCCCTGAAATGAGTTCTCCAACTGGAAGATCATGAAGCGCTTTCGAAAGGGGTGTTAATTGTTTCACCACGCTGGAATTCCCCTGGCGCTCTCCCTTCCCTTTAGACCTTATTTGCATTCGTGTCAATAGGTGTTAGCCCTTCGGGACTTCGAGAGGTAGGAAAAGGCTGGTGCCATTCAAAACCCTCTTTTTTCATGTATTGACGTCCTCTTAGAGCCTTTCTACTCCAATCACGTGTAGCCCAACGTTCACTCCGTGCCGGTTAGATGGATTTCCTTCGGGTCGACGCGTCTTCCTTGGGAAACTACAAAAGGATATTGTTGTCTTCCAGAGGAAACTCACCTTAGGGCGCCAGACTATTTTTTTTAGTATTTTCGTGACTGATTTTTTCCCCCCTGCCTGTAAACGATGACAGTTTTAGCGGAATGGATAATACTCAGGAATCAGATTTTTCTTTCCTCTAATCGATCGGGGAGGTTATTCTTCTTGTGAAATAGTTTCTAAGTTCTCATTGGTATCATATTTTATCTTTTTCTTTGATTCCCACTGTGGTGAGCTTAAGATAATGGCAGATTAGGGCTTACTTTCGTTATGTGTGGACAAGCATCGTTGTGTGTGGATTTCTGTTTGAGTAGAGAGAATATGCTCTCCCGGGCATTGAAAAGTATCTTCGTGCTGATATAACCTTTTATTTGTTCAACAGGCAAACTTTTAATGAGGCTGTAGATGCCCCTGATTTTTAGGTTACTTTATTACTCCAACTCCAAGACTGAATACCATTAACTGTACTCTTCAAATTTGGAGATAATTGATATCATGTTTGGTATTATGCAGTAGGTACTTGTATGCCGGTACATTTTTCTTTACTACCCGATATTGACTCGTCAACTCCTGCGAATTTCATCTATGGACGGAATCTTGGAGGAACGGTCTACATAAAAGGAATCCTCTTAAACGATCCACCAGTTCCCCATCTTCCTACCTTTAGCGATCGGGCATTGTCGGCTCGCCCATTTAACCCTGTCCTTATGTATTTTTTTGGTTATCTGACGTCTTGTTTGAAAGTCGAATCGCTTTTACCGCGAACCACCCAAGCACCCAGCATCCATCCACTTTAACTGCCGTCTTGATCTTCCCTCTCATTCCCTCGTTTCCTTGCTGATCTTATAAAGCGGCAACTCCCTGCTTGCTTCTCCTCGTCGACTACCCCTTCCTTCCACTCTCCGCATCGCCTAAAAGAATTGCAGACGATGGTAGTCTACCTCCGGCGCTACTGCGTGGGTGGTTCAGGGTCTCCGGCTTGTCTCGGCTCCGGCGGAAAGGTGCGCCAATGGTGGAGAGGTGCAAAGGGTGTAAGTGAGACGGGGGTATCGTTCGGATGGGTCCGTGTCGTTAACGGCCCATTTTAATGCCCAGATAACGGTAAATGCGCCCTGGTTGGTTGTGATTGAGGGTTTACAGGAGGAGGAGGGGGTTGGGTGGATGGTTCAAGGGGAGGAGGGAGAAGCGGAGAAACGATCGACCATCCCCCACCCACGCAGTCACCCTTATTCCGTATCCATTCCAGGAGCTTATTGCCGACTCTGATATTCGTTCTCCGTTTAAACGAATTGTGCATAAATCTTTCGGAAGGGATTTGCGGTCGCGTTGTGCTGGGTTCGCGCTACATCTCCCTGCATTTCTTTCTCCTGAGAGAAAGTCTGCGCTGGGTTCGTCGCCACGTAAGGGTTTGCGAGATAATTCCTCAGGAAACTGCTGGCGTTGCCTTAACCATTTAACTTGGAGATAAAATATATCGAGATTGACTTGAACTGTAAAATATGATTATTGTCTTTATTTGACGATATATATTTATGGGATTCTTTGCGAGGAATTTTCTCTTCGTGATCTAGGGTGTGCGGATTCGCATGGAGCATAGTTTTAATCTATCTAGAATTCGTCATGCCAGTTGTATTTTAAGAAAATAGACGTGTTGAATATTTATTTTGTATTTACTCGCTCCTATCCCTTGATGCCACGTTTCACAGTTGGAAATAGTTTAATGAGTTATGGCTCTCGTCACTCATGTAGATTCGAGTATAGAATTAATGTCATGTCGTAGGGAAGGCCTTTTCAGATTTTTTAGCGAATTTTAACTTGAGGTAGCTGAAAAATTCGTCTTTGTATGTGTGGTTTTGACCTATGTCAAATGGTGGAGTAACGTCCTGTGGTTTTTATCTGTTTCACAAATGTTTCGGTGCCTCTTAATTCGGTAACTTCCCTTTTATGCTGACGTCTGAGACGGAGTTTCGTCCGGATTGTATTTTAAGACTTCCCACCCCTCTCAAAAATGTTTTCTCAGATGCTGAAGACAGCAAGGTGTGGTCGGTTCTGTTTACCGTGCCCTTAACTCCTTCGTTATCCTTCACTCGTCTTATTTTTCGTTTCTCGGGAGTTTTTCTCATTGCTCGAGTCAAAGCGATAATTTAAGTGTTTATGCGAGTAATCCGGGTGACTTTGTCGGTGCTGTTCAGCAGCGGAGGCAAAACCTGAGTGTAGAGAGGTGGGAGTCGATTTGTGTTCTTTCTTGCGTTTTATCGTGTCGTTTTGGACGAGGCGCTCCGCCCCTATTAAGCCCTCGTCGCGTTCTTGTGCTAATGGACCTGTGGGGAGGGTTTGGAGAGGGAAAGGGTGGGGGTAGCGAAAGGAGTCTCGTTGTATATACGTCGCGTGCACTCACTTTCTGTCCATTCTCTCCCGCACTGCGTCTTTGCTTCCCTCCATCCCTCCTCTCCTCTCCCCTCCCGGCCCTGCTTTTCACTCGCTATCGTAATTCTCCCTAAAAGGCTCTCCGTCCTTCCGTTCCTCGCCCCCTTCAACGGCCCTTTTGGTTTTTCAAGCTGTGGGGTTATTTTTTTATCTTCTCCTCCCTCTCTAAACCCCCCTCTCTTCACTCCCCCTCTCGCCCTCCCCTTAGTTGAGTGCACCGGCTTGCAAAAGGGGATGCTAATTTTTATTTTTTTTCTTCGTGCCAAGTTGAGTTAGTGTTCCATCGGAAGCCTTGCACTTATCTCTCCTCTCTGTCTCTTCTCTTTCTCCTTGGGTCAATGTTGTTCCAAGATTTTCGACTTGAGTTTCCTTTTCCAAGGTTCCCTGGAAAAAAAACTCTTGATTTATTTTCTCCCTGCTCGCTCCGTTTGAGCTTCCTGCTGGTGAGGTTTCGTTGCAGCGTTTAACTCAAATGCACTTAAAGGTCTCGCGGTGCTCATAAGGAAGGGGGTATGATTTAAACCCGAATATTTATTGTGGGCATTTCAGTGTTAAAATTAGATACTTTGCAGACACATGTTTGTAGATGCAATTAGCCGTTGACCTCTGTGTAAGTCCTCCTTAATTCGCTTCATGATTTCCATTAGGGCTGGAGTTGATTGACGCTATTTTCTAAATGATAATGGTTGTGTTATCATTGAGCGTCTAGTATCTCTGGTAGCTCGTCTTGCTCAAGCTGGGGTATACTTTATTGCCGTTAGTATACCCGTAGTCGTAAGATATTATTGGCGCAAAGTAATTGAAATATAACGGATAAGAGTATATGATTCATGGCTACCATTCACGATTGTACTGAGGTTGGTGGAGTACATGGCTAAGAATGCTATTTATTCTCCCAAAAGGTGTCGCAGTAAATTTCAGAACATCGAGGAGTGCTTTTTCGTCTCGTCAGAGATCTTATCGTCACCTTCGCCGCTATCACGTGGTTCTTACTCTACCGTGCCTCCCTCTCGTTTCTTTGACGCATGGGTAATGAAAAAAATCACGCTTTGTCCATTCATTTAAACACTTCTCTCTTTCTCTCTCGCCTCGCAGCCTATTAACAATTCCCCCCGGACCCGTCTGAGACCCACAGCGTGCGCCCATTAACGGTAACGGCGCCCCGTCGACCATTTTGTTTTCGTAATGAGATCTCTCTGGCTTGCGCTCTCCAACGCCTCCATTGTCTTTCGTCTGCGTGCGCTTGCTGCGTATTTTTTCTATGCAATCCCTTCCTATATTCGGACGATTTTTTTATACCTCATATTCACCTCTTCTTTATCTTCCTCTCTCGTTCTTTTTCCCGCCCACCGCTCGCTCTTCCATAAATCTCCTCGTTGGTGGACCTCTTGCGCCAGACCAAGCCCTCAACTTTTCCGGCTTGTTTCGAGACGAGTGGGCCTTATCCATGGCCTCCCGCAACACGTTTTCCTGCTCGCAGTCCGAAAGATCGTACAGTTTTTAGGCCGTCCACACTGGCTCTGGGTTGTGGCTCCAGTCTCTCTCCTGTCCGTACGGGGAGCGGAGCAATTGTTGTTTATGATTGGGGAGGATGAATGCGACCCCATCTCGTTCGGATGTAAATGCTCTCGCGATTGGTCTGTTTATTCCGGGACATGCCCTCCCGGCGTGTGTGTGTGTGTATCGCCGATCGTGGTGAGCCATGTGCCTCCCCCCTGCTCGCTTCATTCATTCCCGCCACCCAGACTCCCCAGCGCTCGTGACACCTCGTTCTCCCTCTCTCTATCGCTCATGCACTCACTCTCTTTGGCCGTTATCACCAGAAATTACGGTTATTGCGGGTTCGGCTGAATGTTTGGTCCCGAACCCTCCTCCAGCTCTGTCGCAACTGGAGCGCACACGTCGGAGTAATGCGTATGATTGGTTTAAATCATGGGGCCATTACGGCCTCATATCTATCTCTCGCCTCCCGTCAGGTTTGCGGGCCTTTGGTATACGTTTGGGGTAGGATACGGAAGCTGTGTCGGCTGCCTTGTAGGAAGTGGCTGAGGGTGATTGAAGTTTTGTGAACTAGGAGGGTCAGCATATGCGAAATAGGGGAGAAACAGTAGGTTCATTAGTTACCAAGGGTTATCTTCGTCAAAGGCCTGTGTTAACTTTTACTGCTTATATGCTCTTAGTTTTTTTCAGCTCGCATCTGCTAGAGTAATAAATCGAAGAAAATAAACATTTGAAATGTAATATCTGAATTCAGGAACTGGCGTAAGCAGTTATTATTACATTAAATTGAATTATTCAATTGAGGGACAATAACATTTCGTGTATTTAAAAATGTAATCGAAAATCGATACAGTGAAATCATCTAATTGGAATATCGATGAAAAGTGAGGCTCTTTTTAATAAAGTTGTATTGAAAGTTTCTGCTGAGCAATTTTCCCGCTATTAGCTGCTAAGTCGTGTTAAATATTTAAATGTTAAATGTAGTCCTGGCTGGACCGTAACACATCTTCCTATTAAAAAATAATAAAGGATAGGAGTTTCAAAACGTGCTGCTCATTTTGTGAGAGATTCGTCGTTGTAAATAGGCAGTTAGTGAAACAACAATAGAATCCCTTGTCAGTTGCCATTTATTCTCGTGAGGAAAGATGGATTTAAAGGCATTCATAAGAGCCGCAGGAGGTGTGTGTGGTCGAGTCGAGGTGTGGAGCCTACGGAAGTAACTTTCTACCTCCCATTTTCCTTGCAAGTTTCCGAGAAATATGTGTACGCATACCTTTTCTTAAATGACTTCAAAAAGGTGGAGACGATATTAGTGTCTCTTGTGAAAGTTCCATTGAATGGGTTAAATGCTCAAGCGCACTCGTCTCTAATGTTACTCGCGTCAATGTACTTCGCATAAATGTTTCGTGTCGAGCTTCTCTTTCGCTTCTCCGTGGTTTTTGCTCTCCATTCAAGGTTCGTAGTTCTTGCTTCACTCTTTGCATATTTAGAAAAAGTAATTGAGTTGCTCGTATTTCTTGGAATTGTTTGCGTTGTACGACGCGACAGTAGAGAAAGTATTGAGCATGTTAAGTGGTAGAGTTTAGGAGTGGGAAAACCCGAGTTGGGCTCGCCCGTGAATAGTTGTTGCTGTTGCTTGGCTGACGAATCTTCCCTCCTGATATGAATAGTCTAATTTTAACGAAATGATACTAAGTTGGTTCTTTATCGGGTATGAATTACATCTCAAGTTGTTTATCAACGGTCATATTTTTTGACAAATACTGGAACTGGATAAATCGGTGTATTACATCCTTTGTTTGTTAAAGGGAAGGGAGTAATCACATTTTTACATATAAAAAAATCTTTTTGTGCTACTATACACTTAATGCTAGTAAAAGTGGCGTTGTCATATGCGTACTCATTTTTTTACCAACAGCCTATATAGTTGTAGATATATTTATTAATGCGTCTCGATAATTGTTAATTATTTCTTTAATTGGGGTGTGAGGTGAGAGTGCTATTTTTATAGGTTTTCCAAGTATCGGCGTATAATAATTATCTGAACTAATATTGCTTTTCAACTGCTGTGCTACGCAAATGGACGGGCCGATCTTTTTTGTCAGAGTCATTTACCATTCCTCCGTAATGGGGGCATTCCGTTTTGACGTCGGCGGCACGTTTAAGCGAGTCTCCTTACTTTATGACGTTATTTCGTCCCGTTACTTCCCATTCGTCTGGACAAAAAAATGTCTGAAATGTCGATATAATGACACGTCATATTTAGCTCCAGCTTGTCACGGCGTCCCGTTCGTCTCGCGTCGGAATGCGTTATCCTTTGGCGGGGACCTGAAAAACGGCGAAGAATTAGCAATAGTGCCTGCCTTGCGAGAGAGACTGTCGGAAGGGAGTCTGTCCGGGAATTCGCCATGGAAGTAGGTTCGTGTGTGTATGGGGAGAGAGAGAGGTAATAGGGAAAGGGATGTGTTGGAGGTCGGTTGTTGAGGCAGGTGGGAGATGGGGAAAGATGCCTGTCTCCATATTTGACTCTGTCTGCCAGCGCGACTGAGGGAGAAAGAGGTGAGTGACCCTCCCACGCTCCCATGATGCCGGGTTAAGGTGGCGGTGGGCTGCGGAGCCCTACGTCGTCACCGGCGGGGAGATCGAGGCTCGTGGGAGGGACGTGTGTATGTGTGAAGGCGTGGAGACTAGACGTAAAACTCCCGACGACCTCTACAGCGCTCGGATATCGCCCACGCTCGCGGGAGACCCGAGTTGGCGCATCGGCGGGAAAGGCAACCAGTCGGCACTGCGCCTAAAAACCCCGAGGTAGAGGTAGAGGAAATTAAATTGTACGAGGAAAGTGCCCTGAGGGACTCACCCCGTGATTTGAGCGGCCATGTATTCAAGTGCGTTTCTAAAGGCGGGTGGTATTCTCTTTTATGGCCTGACTTCGTGGGCCGATGCCGACCTTCGGTAGGTACGGTTACAGCCTCTCGTCTCTGGAGTCGACTGGTCCGTGTGTGATCTGGTTCACTGGAGAAAAATAACACAATAGGTCTTGTCCCAAGGTGACCCGCGTATCCATGACACGGTTACTTAAGTCACTGTAATTATTGCCAAGAAGTCGTGGGTGGTTTTTGGGATAAATAGCTTGCAATTCGTGAAAGGGAATACTTATTGGTGACTGGCATTTCGAACAATATAATATCAGCGTAGGTACATTTGTCACGTCAGCGTCATTTTCCACTGCATGGGCTAATTGAATTAGTAACCAAATTCTTATTTTTTTCGTAGCTTTTGAGACCGTAGTTAGTAATTCTTGTTTCGATGGCTTATAAAGTATTGGATTCGTAATTTTTTTGCTTTTATAATGCTGCTATAAGTTCCGTTATGATGATTAATATTTTCATTTTGTATTGTCTAACTATGACTGAGGATTCGCATAGGATTTATTTGTGTGGGCTCGATGAGGCTGGATGATTGAGTGGATATTCAAAACTTTATCGAACTTCCTTTCCCACTCACATTCAATTGTCCCTCCCACGACGTCTCGTCTCCTTCGGCGCGTGAGATTTCCAGCCCTTCGAATTTATTGAATTTTTCTTTCCGTCAGCATCCCTGTTTGTCTTCTCCCCACCCGCCTCCGTCCCGTCAACAACTTGGGGGAAGTAAAGAAGTGGACTCTGTGTGTGGGTTGATGAGAATGAGGTCTTGAGTGTGTATGCCCGGATGGATGTTTTACGGGGGCGGCGGGGGAGGAGGAGGTGTAAGCATCGGGGGTGGTGGGGGCGGAGGGATTGTGAGCATTGCGGGCGGATAAGGGCACATTGGTCCCCGCGGGGGCGGCGATGAGAGGGTTGGCTCTCTCCGGGGCTGGGACATCAAACCGTTGTAGATTGAGTGATAGCGTCGTTCCCTCGCTCTCCATTATGCCCACTATAAAATCTCCGTCGGTTGTTGCTGCAGCAGTTACCGGACCAATCGGCCTCCCTTCCCTCCTCCTCTGTCTTCACTTTTCATCTGTTCCCCAATCGCCTTTTTTGATTGCCGCCGTCCGGTCCGGCCCCTGGCGAGTCCTGGGTGTGCGCGATGCGATTCACACTACGTGATAAAATTGACCCGAACGGCGTGGCTCTCTTTCATTAACAAATCGATCTAATTTGCATCGGAGTTTTTTCCTCTTTTATTCCCCTCATATTTTGGAGCTCTCTCTCTCTTTTTCCTTGCCGCCCCGCCTGTCACCTTCCCTCCACAACCTTTTGCCTCTCCTCCTTCTAAATAATTGATGCAGTGGATGGGCTGGGTGAGGGGGGGAGGGGTTGTTTATGTGAAAATTAGAGTGCCTTTTTTTTGCTGTCCCGCTGAGCGCGAGGATCAAACGAGGTTACGTCGTGATTGGCTTGGATTTTCTCCCTTTTTTCAGGTGACATTAGTGGGGGGTTTATTTTTTATATTATATTCATCTCGCGCTTTTTATTGTGGTTGTTTTTGTAACCTGATCAATTACTGTTTGCCCTCGAGCTGCGTCGATCTTACTCGATTGTGTTCGGTTCATTTTAAATTCTCCGCGTTTAATCCGGTAATTGGAGCGGTGCATAGTAATGGCTATTTTGAGCGTCACTTAATGCATATCATGTGTTCCTCGTCAAGTTAATCCTCGTTATGGGAATTGGTACTCCCTGATTGAAGGATTAAAAGGCTCTAGACATTTTCTGAATTCCTCGGAAATACTTTAATGCATTTCACTTACCGCTTTCTGGCTGTATGTCATTTTCAGTAATTCATATTATAAGTTTTGCTTTGAAGTAGACCTCTTTATGAGAATTGTCACGTCGTGATTGAAGGCTTATCGTTTCAGGTAATTTGGCGGGATTCTCTGTTATTCAAATCAATATTTTAATTCCCCTCTTGCAAGTTTGAATACCATGCCATATTCAATGAAGTCTGTCAGGCCATGGATTTCATCATGAAGCATTAAAGTGTAGTTACGTATTCTGAAGCCATTATTTCGGAGCAATATTTAAGCCCTTACCTGATATTCTGCGGCGCCGAGTGTCTTTATATTCGTTATTTTTTTGTTTCTAAAAACTCGAATAGAGGTCTTCTTTATGCTCATCTTTTTGTATAATTGAACTTGTTAGCCTCATAATAGCCTGCTGTTATACCTACCTTGGGTGGTGACACCTCTTCTTTAGCGTAGTTGAATATATTATCAGTATTGAGGCTGTCAGGGAGGAACGGTATGAATGTGGCATTTAGCTGCGTAGATGCTTGACTAAACGCCCTTGTAGAGACTCATTGGATATAATTTCATCTTCCTTGGTTCAAATCTGGGTGTCCCAGAAAAACCTGTTGCTGTAATCTAAGCGTCGTGACATCCAAACATCGTGAGGAATTGGTGGTGGCATCGGGAAAGAAACCAGCCTTTCTCACAAAATCTATGAATTTCACACGGCATTCGGCTAGACTTATGTGTACCACTCCCCTTACCCGTCGAAACCCGCCTCTGGTTTGATGACGGCTTAAACGCTAGATTGCACCACTTACCGCCCTCGCTTTTCGTCTTCGTCTCATTTTCCCCTCTTTTTCCGTCGAATACGGGGATTTTCCGTCTCCGCCGCCATATTTCCTCCAATCAGCGGAGGTATTCAAGGAAATCACACTTACGCTCGGCACCTCAGCTTCCATTTCGAGGGATTATTCCTCACCTGTCGTCTCTTTTGTGCCGGGAGAGAGTGAGTCTGTCTGTGCGCGCCCCACACCCTTCTTCGCACGGCGGCCTTCCTCTTGGACGTTTTATGCTTCCTCCTTCCCACATTCGACCGCTTTCTCTCTTTCTCGCCGGTTCCAATCCCCCCTCCCACATGTTCACCTCACAACCCTCACCCCTTCCATGACACTCTCCCCGCGTGTACTCGCTTCCTTTTAGTTCCTCGTCTCGTTCTTATAGTTAGGTTTGCGTGGGACGTTAAAACTTATCTCCCAATCGATATGGTCAAATCGTTCGAAATAAATCGGTTGTTGCTACAGCAGTAACCGGACCAGCTGTTCCAATATCTGATACTTAGCGCTCCTTTTCTGAAGAAAGTTATCCATCCCTGGATGTCTCATCTAGAATTTTAGTTCTCGTTGTGTCATTCACGTAATTTGGGTTTAGTTTGACGGATAATGGCACATTTATAAATCTTCTCTGGAGTAGGAAGTATGCAACACAGATGCACGTTCAGCCCAATTAACTTATCTGAAACTCTGTGGGAATCGATCGGTGTTCTTCGAGTGTCGCGAGTTTAAACAGTGGTCATGTGGAATGGAAAATGTAATGTATCGTTTTGGTGGCTGTATTTATAAATTTAGGTTGAAGATGATGAAGAAGCGGCGTATTTCGCCTAGATTTATAGTTGTTATTTGTAAGGTCAACATCCCTGTTATCGACGTTGGTGAGTTAATCGGCATGATGAGAAATTTTCAATTTTCTGCTGAATTAGGCATGTGATTACTAATTTATCTCGTGACACACACCATCTGGCCGATGTAATGCATTGTTAGGAAGTTTAAATGCATCGAATCATTTCAAGGGTATTGTCATCTCTTGGTAAATATATCATTTATCGAAACTAGTGGAGGTTTTTTGGGGAACAGCATTTTTTTCTTATTATCATGAAGCAGTTGTACTGACTGCATTGGGCCTTAATCTATATCGCCTATGATTTTCTTAACTAACGTTTCTGTATCCATCAGCGTGATCCAGTCTTCGGGTATTCCATTCTTCCGCCCCTCTCACTGTATCGGACAACCTCCACCCAACTCCCACCGTTTGCGCCCACTCTTCATTGCCAGCCTTCCCCTCGGTATGTCCCCACACACTCTCTCTCGCGGGGCAGGAGTAGGAAGGGAGAGGAAACCATTCTAAATCATATGCCCGTGAAAGGGTGAGGGAAACCCGTGTGGTTTTCTTGAATGGGGAATTCACTCCGAGTGAGTTGTGGGGAGGGTGTCTGGATGGGATCGGCGGGGAAAGAGAGGAGTCTTAGGGTTCAAAGCCGGCTCGGTGGTTGGTGGGGAGGGTGTGGCTGTTAACATAAGAAGGTGTCTGCCAAGGAGTTGTGGCGCTGGGGAAGGAAATCCCCGTGACGACCGTTAAGTCAGCGTCTCACGGGTGTTCTCTTTTTTATCCTGCGCTATTCGTTGCGTTCTCCACGGCACTGTGGCATCCCAAGTCCGCACTGCGTTTAACTTAGCATATTACGCATCGGACGAATCTCTCCCCTCCTGAGAAAAGAACTCCTTTACGTTTATAGCTGAACTTACAACCGAGGCTCTTCTGTAAAACTGTTTATCTGCTCCTACACGTGAACTTGGTTCACTCAGGGGAGCTACATGCCATCCACATATTTGCTAGTTTTAGTGTCGTCGCTGTCAAACTTCAAAGATGCCTTTTCATGCGCTTATAACTATCAATGTTTTGATCAAGGAGGTTAGGCGTAAATGGAGGCGACAGAAGCGCCTCCATTTACTCCCCACTGCGGTCAGAAATCCGTCATCATGCGCTCGCTACATGCTCGTTCGCGAATTTCAAATAGACATGGTGAAGTACACACATACGGGGTTTGTCACTCGAAAGGTTAAGTCTTTATCTGCATTTTATCGCGATTTGCTGAAATTTCCTCAAACTTCGTTATGACCTCGTTACCTTCAGCTCTCTTGCACTTCGTTTTGAGAGTAATGAGCGTGGGTGATCCTTCACATCAACCGTTTCTGCCACCCGTTTATCTGAGTACCTGGGTGCTCCTTTTGCCTCCATATTTTTTAACCTCCTTGGTTTAGATATGCTTATCATTCGCCATTTGCAGTCGGGAATTTATAGATTTAGTGACGATTGTGACTCCTGTTTGGATCATATTTCTCCGGACGCCGAGAAAAATCAACCTTGTTTTATCTTGGAAATACGTAAGTTTGCGTCGCTGTAAACGTACAGCAGATCTCTATTTCGTGCGCTTGGAGCAGCGCAGTGGAAAAGTCCCGCGTGGAGTCGGATCCACTCTTCTTGGATGAGCGTATGGATCTAAGACGATGGCCGTGTCTGTTGGAGGATTTTCCGCAGGGAAGGATAGAGGTTGGGGGATTTTCTCCTCGGATTATGCGATGAGGAGAAAAAAGAGGTTTTCCTCCACTCCCCCCCGAGGGACATTTTTCTCTCGCAGTTCCTTCTCATGCCTTATGGCTGCCGAGTGGAGGGTACGTGTTATAATATTCTCTTAACCTCTCTTCTCTCGAGTGGCTCGTGGTGGTTGTGAAAAGAAGATGAGTTATGGCCCCCCTGAGGCGATCATTTCGCGTAATATTCCATGCGTGGTGCTCATTCGTCCGGATTAGTCCGGGCCCCTCTGAATTCTCCACGGGAAGGAAAAATGGGATTTGAGATTCTCAGCAATGTGTGGGCTTTTTCGCGTTCCATTGATTGTCGGACTGCACTTACCACCGTCACAAGCATAACCTTCGTTACCTATGTGTAGCTTTAAAGGAGTTGAATGTACACTGAAAGATTCTCAGGAAAATGGTGGCGTTGTATAGAAGAAAACATATTGTAATTCTTATTTATGCAAGTGAGAGAAACGATAATATGCATTAGTACGGATGTGGAACACTGGAATTAGTAAAATCAGTGTTTTGTTGATGTGGACGATCGCTTCAATTCTCTCTTTTTTTGTTGAACATGCGTGTTATGGGTTGGGTGAGTTAACGCCCGTAGCGTTAACGATTTAAGATTTCCTAATAATGAGCATGTTTTTCGATTGAATACGGAAAATGTTTTTCAACTTGTCTTTTCGTTGTATTTTTGTGTCAACTAAGTTCTTAAGGTTTTACATGTGGCGAATGATTGATCAATAAATTTAAGTTAGAATTGGCCCTAGGGCAGAAAAAATAGCTTATCAGTTCAAGGTAGTTCTACTCCCGAGTAGAATTTTTTGTATTCGTTACAGGTGGGTGATTCATCAAAGAATTCGAGGTTAAATCACCCGGAGGGTGAAAAAGTATCTTTTTTTATTTTGGGTGTTGTGATGTTCATGCCAAGTCAGTGACAGCGGAATTCAATCGCTCTGACGTATTGTGAATACATTACTCGTCCATAAACGAGTTGAATGAGGATGGCGTTATCTAGTTTACGTACCGATTTAGCTTTTATCGCTCGTTTAATTGCTTCTTGCCTCGGCGGAAAAACTTTTTATGGCGCTGGCGAAATTGCGATGAGTGCAGCTATTTGTCTTATCTCGGGGGCATCTCGGCAGTCAGCCTTTGGCCGTGCGGGAGGGGACCTTTGCGCGGCGCGCCTTTCATTGCACTGTGCTTGGTATGATTTAGTTGTTGTGCTTGGGTTGTGTTTTTTTATGTGAATAAAGGTAGAGAGGAGGTTGGGTTTTTGGGACCATGGGAAAGAGATAGCCGTTTGGGTGTGACTGACATCCCTGCGCGAAAGCATCGTCTCATTCCATTCATATCAATGCCTTATCAAGAACACGTTCCAATTATACCGCATCGGGCGTTGCGTTGGATATGAAGTTCTTCTGGCTTGTCATCGCCCGGTTGCCTCTGCGTTATGTTTCTTTGCTGCTCGTCGTTATCCGCTTTCTTTTGGTCTATATCTCTCCTTCCTTCTGAATCGCGGACCTTTTTCTTCATCTCCGGCGGCTCCCTCACTGAGTCTTAAGTTCGCCTGTGAGGTTTTATCGATGAAGAGTCGCCAGTCCTCCTCTCTGGCCCGGCATTATTCTCCGTATCTCCTCACTCGAAAGAATCCAACACTTGAAGCGCTTCCTTCCTCCTCATCCACGCATGCACCTAGTGTGGAGTATCTCGTTCTCTCTACCGGATGCTTTGAATCCCTTTCTCTCCCCCTCCGTTCATCTCCTTACATCATCTGTTACCCTTTTTGTTGCCGTTTCTTCGTCTGGAGACTTGACTCCTCTGCCGTCTCCCTTCTTCCCCTAGTCCGTGCTCAAGCGAGACTTAGTTGTTCCTTCCCGCTTCCCCTCATCGTCCATCTCTCATACTGTACGTTCTGCTCTCCAAGGATTTGGATCGCATGCGTCGCGTCTGAATATCAGTACGTTTCAGGGGCCGAATGCGTTATTATGTGGTTTTCGAGATGTCAAACGTTGCGGGAGACATTGAGATGTAGTGCGAGCCCATATCTAGACTTTCGCGACTCGATGCAGAAAACAAATCGACCTCCTTTCTTTGCCGTTGGATTACGTTGGGGATTATAAGTCCCGAGACTTTCCAGAATAGTTGAGAGATCTTCCTTTCCTTGCATCAAAAACAGTGGAAAAAACCACCGCTGGCAATATGCCGAAACCTTCGGGGCATGCGGCTTCTACTTTGGTAAACCCTTGGCAAGAATATAGAAAATAGTGTATTGGTTGCATTCGGATGTTGAATTTAAGAAGCGTTTTTTTAAATAACGATAAGCCGCAGATGTTTATAATTAGTAATCATGCTTAAACGCAGAACTGAAAAAAGTTGTGTTTGGGTGCTGGAGTTACCGCATTCATTTTTGACTCTTCGCCCCATTTTGCGTTTTGAGAGAAAACTGAAGTCAGGAGGTGGGCCAAAGATGTGATTAAATTAGTATGTGAATTGATTTTGGAGATGCTGAGGTATTTGTTTCAATCTTTGTGCAGCATGGCTTCTCAGACCGCTCTGAGATATCATAGTCAAGTTTTCCGGGATTTTCACATTTTTTACCTTATTATCGGAGGTTTGGAACAAAAAGGTTTCGATCAGGTTGCTCCATTGCCTCTGGGTAGTGTCGTTTTAGTCGATTAAGGTTGGGTAGATTTCACTTCTCGCGCGATGTGCGTCAAACGCTTGTGAAGAAATATAGCGTCACTCATTACAACCAAGAGTCGTTTCACTTGTGAACTTTATTTCAGAATCAATCCGCGAGGCGTAATGAACAGTAGAGAAAAACGAGAAAAGTGGAACTAATGATAGTTTTCTTCTCAATTATTACGTCTTCACGAGCACCGTTTTCGCAAGTCAGGGCGACTACGTATCCCGGATCATAGATTTCAGATTTGATTCGCTGCATTACCTTCTCACAGCAACCCCCGCCGCTAGATTCTATTCCCGTTTAATCAATTCCCTGTCTCTCACAGAGTATTACGAAGCTAGAAATCTTGCTCGACGGCGGCTTTATTTTACTCTTGCGTATTTTCATGACATGCTGTCCGGTCGCATTACATCTCACGGAAACGTCGCTACTTGATGATGTGCTAATGTACTCGGTTCCACGTGATAGACAAGGGTTCCCGTTACTATGGAAGAACGCGCTATCTCCCGGCGTAACTTTGCTGCTTTCTCATTTTTTAATGGAATTGAATTGCATTTGTTTTCTCATAGGGCTCGGAAGTTCTTATAGATACTGGAATTCAGTCTTTGTCCTACTGAAAAAATGAACTTCTTTTCATTGAAAACGTGTAACGCAATATAAAGAATGATTTTCAAATTTGATTTGGCTATTGAATTCTTGTTTCAATAAAAGGTAGGGATTGTTATTTTATCAGCTGTCAGTTCTGGGTGAATTTGTGCCTAGTTATCACTTCAAAGCTTTGAAGTTGAAGTTGTTAAATTAGGATCGATGGAGCCACCATGGTAAAGATTTATCACACATATGGAGCATGAACTAATAGCGTAATTGTCACCTCAAAGTTAATCACATTCCAATCATATTATGAAATATGCAGCGAGATTTTATTGAGATTTCCTTAAAAATGGCGTTTTTAGAAAGCGAGGAACGTCTTGGACTCGACCAGTTTCCAGGAGCATCCGAGTTGGCGACGTTCGATCTCTCCTGTAGTAATATTTATGGTTTATTCGGAGTCTTGCTTTGCCAAAAGTTATTTCAAAGTTCTCTCTCCTCGCGTGGTCCTGCGATTTGTCGGCCATCACGTGCCTCATTTTTCTCTCCTTCGATTGTGAGTGCGCGGCGTCCGATGCTTCGCTGCCCTGACCTCGTCCTTCCTCCCGTCCGGCGCTTCCTCCGTCCCGTTGTGCAATTTCTATTTCTTTTTAGATCCGGCCCGAGTCCCATTCATGTCCGTCTCCTCTGCCAAGGGTCGTCAGCTGTCTGGCGATTAAGAAGAAGCTGCCCTCTTCTCTCCCATTTCCTTATCTTCTCCCCTCTCTTACCCCCATCGTCGTCCGCCAGCCGGCGCCGCCTTCGCTGCCCATTTGGCGCCACGTCTCTTAATCCCCTTCTCTCTCTCCCCCCCTCCGCTCCTTTCAGCCAATACTTCTCGCTCCAATGCAACCGCTCGCTTTAATTCCCCTTAAAAAGTCTCGTGATGCGATAAGTCGCGTTAATGACTCTTTAATACTCCTCCTCCCGCCCTCCACCCCTCTTTTCCCCGCTTTTCTCCGCGCAGCGGGCGTATTTCCCACCCTCTCCCTTGCTCCTTTCTCAAATATGTGTTTTTACGGACGATTTCCCTCTTTCCACCACCCATCTGAGATTGTGGATTTATTTACCCGGAACGCGACGGGTATCTGATTATCGCGTCTATTTCAAGTGACGTTCCTGGAAAACGGCCTTCCACTTCGTCTTCCGACGTTCTTCCTCGCTCCCAGCCCCCTTCGCTCTCTCACGCACCTTGTGTCAGCTGTCTCGTTGAGCAAACCATTTGATGGTGTCCGACTTTGTGCCTCGTCAGCGTACTAATCAATCGCTTTTTGCGGTTCGCTGCCGTCCGCGCCTTCCCGACCCGAATGGCACTTCTTATTTCTCCGGCCGCTCGCGGGAGTGTCTATGCCGAGTGTCGTGTACTTAGCGAGTGAGTGATTGCTGCCGGCCGAATGGTTTTTCCCCGGTGGGTGGCTGGGATATCAGTCTGTGGCTTTTTTGCGCATACCTCTAGCCGTGGTTGCGAGCTTGTGGTAAATGCAATGAGGCTAATGTAAGACTAGTTGACCCTCTCGAGAATGTCTGAGCCCAGCATGATGATCATTCGTTTTATGTGGAGTCTTCAATTGGTGATGCAAGGTCGCCATATGTGCTGTGTGTTGATTTTCACGATTCACGGGTAGTGAAACCGGGGATGACGGCGGAAAATAGACTGAATGAATTAGAAACCGTTTATTTTTTCACGTACATGTATTTATTGCGGATTATGTTTCGACTTTAATAGTCATCGGTAGGTGGTGAATGATGGCTGATGATAATTTTTAAGGCGAATCTGAGGTCCTGAAAAATTTAATGCATGAAGAAATAATTAAAAACGAATTGTTACTTTACTCACTTAGTCGGATTCGCATTCTCAAAGTATCGCCAAAGAATTTCCTGTTAAACTGTGAATACATTTTACTGTTCTTTCTGAATGAAAATCTGTTGGAAGGTTCCTATGTAAATGTATCGTATTGCCACCTTAGAGTGGACGTAGGACTCACGGATTGGTTGCCGTATCGTATTATGTGGACCTAAACCACTCTCCATGTTTGTGCTAATACATTTCTAGACTTCTACCCGGTGCCACTGCCATAGCTTGCATCGCCAGCTTACTTATCCTTTCTCATCGGTGATTCGGGACAGTGGATGATTTTTACGCAATAATTGACCCGAAAAGTGTTTTCCTTATAAAAAGCCATGAGCGTTGATCGGATAGATTAGTTTATTTTCGCGTTTGTTTGCCGCACGTTGGCGAGCCTTTTTCATGCCTGCGTGGTGAAGCATCTGGGTCACGCCCAGTCGGAATGTCGTGAGCGTGCTGCTGTTTGTTTCGCTCATATCTCTAGGGGTGTCTGCGTGCTTGATTGCGCTTTTCAAGTGTTCGGTTTCGCACTCTCTACGCTCGCGTCCTAGCATAAACAAAGACATACATACGCCGCCGCGTCTATCTGTTATCTCCCCCACGCGGATAGCAGCCGTGCTCAGATTTTTCTCCCCCAACCGTACTCATGTGAGATAAGTTTAATAGTGTGGCGTTTGTGCGAGTTGCTTTCGACAAAAACTCCTTTACGAGTCTCTTGAGTTGCTGCGCGGAACTAATAGGCTTTTCTCCAAGCCTTTGGGAGTCGAAGTTGAGTGTTAGCAGTCTGAACTGTGTCACCAATAAGGTTGCTATACACTTCGTGCGGTACTTAACTCTGTGATTCGTATCAATGTTCGACTCCGACGTTCAAGAATCCGAGACCTATGAGGCTTTCATTGAAATGAGACGCACGTGTACTTCTTCGTTTAAGTTTTTCGCTATTGTTGCTAAGATTGTGTGTGTGGTCCACCTTCCTAAGCGCTACACGAATATCACTGGCGAACTCTCCAGTTCAAATCGGAATCAAAAACTCGTTATCCTAATAATATTAATCGGGCAGGCGAAAGTGCAGCGAATCGCATCTCCGCTTTCCCTATCCTCCTCTTCTACCCCACCCTTTTCACGCTACGCCGAGGTTCTTGGAACTTGGGTCGGTCCCTTTTCAAGACGACCGCGAATGCCCGTGAGGATGGGCCTTATCCTATTAGCGTCGCTGAGGCGAATTATTTTTCAAGGACCTGAGATCCCATCATAAAGAGTGCTCCTGAGGAATATTCCCTGCTCGATGGTAATCGCAATACTTCTGCTGCGCTGGTTAATTTTTTCCTCTCCTCTTCCCCTCTGTCTCCGTCGTTCCCATCTTTCACACGCTTGCGCTGAGAAGTGCTCAAGAAATCCGATCCCAACCATCTGTTTCCATCGTGAGGCGTAGTGGAAGTAGTAGCGGTTGTGTTAGTGTGAGCGGGATTGGGAGATGGGGGGAGGAAGGAAGTGGAGCGGAGATGAACGTTTTTATTGTTCATCCCATTCCTGCTACACCCCTTCTGCTTCCTTTTCTCCGGTTCTTTTGTGAGCTGCGGATGGTAACTGTTGAGCGGTTGAAATGGTGCTGTGAAGATGTACCGGTATATACGAGCTTGATCCTGCCTGCGGATAAGTTTGGGCGGTTCAGAGAAGACGTGTCCCTGATTTTAGTTAGTGTTGTTTAGTTCCAATTAGTGAAATGATGGAGCGTTTGTAAGCGCGTGGCTTTTTTAGGCGTAATCTCGTTTAGTTTAGCTAAGTTAACTGATTATTTCAAGTGTTTAAGTTTCATTTTTGAACGTCCAGTGGGTTGACCCCCTTTCTCCGTCTCCCCAATCTTCGGCCGTCTTTACTGGACTGTCCCTGAGTCACGGCAACTCGTGGCGAACTGCGAGTTGTATAAGGCCTCGGGGCCTTTTCGCGAGTGGTACCGCGAGTAATGCATGTGTGAGTGTCGGTAGCTGTGGGGGCCATATGTTTAGCATCCTGTCCTCCTACCCCTTCCATTGGCCGTCTCATTCCCGCCGCTCCACATCCTAAGCCTCTCCTCTTGCCCCCGGGGATGTCGGTGCCGTCGCCGGCTGGTCCAGCGTCCACCGGCTGGTCCAGCGTTCTTTCAGTGGCCGGTGGCGGCGCGGAATCACTTGTTATAGTCGCCGCTTCTCCACGCCCCCTGCCAATTTCACCCCGTCGCTCGTTTATCTCGGCCCGGGTGACCCCGCTGCCCCTCTCGGCATGAATCCACTCTTGATCGCTCCAGGTGTCTCGGTCGCTGCATCGCGCAGGTTGCGACAGAGTAGGGAGTCTGGCATTATTCAGTATCCTCCTGCCAGAGCTCCTCGTGCCCAGTTTCGGTCGTTGAGGTAGAATGGCGGGGGGGGGGGGGGGTTTAACCCACGTCTTTCGGCAGCTTTTATTCCAAACGAGATTCTCATGCTCGGGTCTCTTGAAAAAACCCCCTCGTCTCCCCGCCTCCCTCTCACAACCCCATACCGCTCTCCCCGTGCTCAAACTCGTCTCACCTTAATTCCGTCAGAGGTGTACGTATCACCCCTTCTCGAGTACTAGAGCCGTGCGGGTACAAGTCCCGCCTCGGGTCAGCTTTCCCTCCCTGGGGGCCCGAAAACTCCCAGACTCGACTCAGCCCTCTCTCACCACTTCTCTCAGCCGCTCTCCCCCTCCCCACTCTTCTGCGGCCGCTCTCCGGAGGTAGTCCTCTGTGTACCTCTCTTCCCATCCCCCTTTTCGTGGGCACCCTTCTGTCCCCACCTCTCGTAGCATGCTCGACTGGTGTATCCCCTAAGCATCCCTTTTCCCTGTCTTGTTTGGTCTTGTTCGGTGCAAAAACGAATCTTTGTTGCTCATCCCCCCCTAACCCTCTCACTTTCGCTGTTTCGGGCTCTCCTTCCCTCCGCCTCTCGTCCCCAAAGAAGTGGTTGTTCTTTGCGGAAAAAATACAGGTACTTGGCCGTGTCGTGCGGAATTGTAATGAGCCGCTCTATGGCCATTGTGATTTTTATGGCTCCGGTACGGCAAGCGTGATTTTGGGCTTGGAAATGAACCGCTTCATTGTCGAATGGGCGTTTCTGGGTTATTGTCTACCTAGAGGTCGGACCACTCCTTTTTTATAGTCGTCGGTTATATAATTTCCCTCCCAAGTATTCATGGCGAAACGTTTGTAAGAACTCAATTTTTCGGAGCCAGTCGTTTACGCTGTTAAAAGGGGTTGTTTTTTTAAGTACCTTATTCCTCAGTCACTAGTCGTTGAAGTAAGCATTACCAGGCCGTAAATTAAGCAGTGACTTATCGGAAAGTGCCTTGACTTGGAATTAAATAAAAGATAATGGCAATCTCGTATTGTCTGTGCTTGTCATCTGTAAATATATCAAGCACAAAATATGCCCCCTAAAAACCGAAAATCATGCATAAACTATCTAGAATTGTTGCTTGTGAACGCACGCGAGATATATGTTTGATGTTATGCTCGACATATTATTATAGCATTCAATCCGCAGGCACTTCACGCTGGTGATCCTGTTTAATCGATCGGAACGCAGTAATTTATGAGTGTGACACGTTGAATATTAAGCTAATATTTTTTCTGGAAGTTTATACTCGGTTTATGTCCCATTGGCATTCCTTTCAAGTAAATGCTGAAAAATGTTCAAAGCATGTGTCCAGCCGTATTCAATTACCTGTCCCATAATTCAACGCTTACTGGTTTTGATATTGCTGCGGAAGCGCGATTTTAAATTCTCGTATTTTCATGCAAGTGCTTCATTGGTCGACGAGTCCCAATGGGAGGAAGTGGAACATAACTTCCTCCGAAGTAGATTTCGCTATCGTCTAACACCCTTCAGAATTTCCGCTCCCGTTTCTTCCTTAGTTCTTCGTCATCTCCCTTCTTGGAAGGCAGTGATTTGTCTTCGGTGGGGATTTTAGCCGTCGATGAAGGGGGAGAGGTTGGAAAATCATGTCGTGTTTGAGCTCTAAGAAGGTCCCTCTGGAGCATCTCTCATCCCCTGCGCTACTCTAAAGATATCGGAGACTGCTGAGGTCCTGTCTAGGTTTTTGTTGGTAATTCCTGGAGACGCAGCAAAAGCACTTCTAGCCGAGCCTTTCAACCGCGTCCCCAATAGCCTCTTCCCGCCCGAAGCTCAGCGCTCTCCACCCCATCTTAACCTACTCCCGTTCTTAACTCAGCGAAGTATGTGTCTAATGCACGAGGGGAATGTTCATTGTGTGTAGAAATTTGTTGGGGTTACTGCGTACACTTCGCTTATTATTTTATTCCTTGTATGAGTTATTATTTATTCATGAATACTTTGCATTATGAGTTATTATTTATTCATGAATACTTTGCATTATGCAAGTACATGTAACTCGTAATTCTTTGGTTTTCGCAGCCCTGGGTTGGTAGCTGTTTCTTCTTTACTTTAACTCTTGTCGGAGGACGAGTTTTTACAGTTCCTCCACATTGGCTTCAGTCTTAGTTTACTTGATTCCAGGCGGAGCCACAATTGGGCTTAACTTTTTTAATTCTCAAGTCCAGAGGAATTAAAAATCAGAAATAGCTGTTTAGTTATTGAATGAAATGAGTGTCATCTTGAGCAGTTGATGGGGTTCTTAGTCACCTTCACTAAGGCGACCAGCTTGTGGAATCAAAATCCGAATGCACAGCTTCGTATGCACAATGTTGTCAAGCCTGCCGGTGCTCTTGTGCGAAACGGTTATTTCCCACACCGTTGAAATTCTCATTCTTATCTCCGTACCGCTTATATAGACTCAGCTGCCGCGCCGGGCATTTGCGGGGTGGGGCGCATGGGTTGTGCCTGTGTGATTCGAAGAAAAGGGTTGGTTCGAGACTTGAAAAGTGGGCGGGGTGGTGGTTTTTATAAGAGGGGGGGTCTTGTGTGGACGTTGGAGGAATGCTGCCGGAGGTGACGTCACCGGATGGGCCCATCCAAAAGGGGGTGAGACATCTGATGTATGTTTATTTTTTCACCGCGGTGGATGGTGGGGGCTAGAGATATTTGGAGCGGTTACTGTGGGGACGTGGAGGTAGTCGGAAATGGGATGGCTCATTTTTTTACGTGGAATTTTGGCGGTAAAGGAATTAGTATGGAATGGGGTAGTATCGCTTTCCGGAGGGGTTGGTCTCTTCGGTGAGAGTGAAGAGCAGTTGGCCCGTTTCAGCGTCAGGCTATCTTTCGAGTGGTCCTGAAATCGTATCGTAAGGTTTGGGACTTGAGAAAAGGAGACGGGTAAGGGTGAAGACTAAAGAACAATGAAGTAGTACCCTTAGAGGGTGGAGAGGGAAAGAGACGAAGCCGGCGGATATTCCGTTTTTAATATTATCTATTTTTTGTGAAATGTAATTAATATGTAATTCATTGCTCATCATTTAATTGTAGTTCAATGTGATGAAGGTCATTTCTTGATGTTCTTTTCCTCTCCGTTGTTTTAGAATATCGTCATATGTATTTCCAAATCTTCCCGTTTTTAATTTTTCCTCTTCCAACGCATCATTGAAATCTTCAAAAAATACCTAACGTAGAAGAATGGGTTATTTAATTTTTTGTGTGAAATTCTGGAAGAAGTGGCTAATGATGCAATGCGGTGTTGAGATGGGAATACCGACGGGAAGTTATGAAGTTATGCAGCAGGTGATTAACTTCCGCCCATCACTGTGATTTGGTTACCCACAGTAGGAATGCTCTCGGGGCACGGTTTGTAAATCAGTTTGTCCAAGTTGTTGGTTTGAACAGGAAATACATTTCTTTGAAAACGATAGTCAGCAAATCATGCTCCACTCGCCATTTGCTCTGTGCAGTGGTGTGTTAACGTCTCGCGTTCCGAAATTTCTTGCTCCGTTTAGGGGATTTAAGAAGTGATTTTGGGAATGGCTGGGACCTCTCAACGCATACCTTTATTACCTCTTTAGACGTCTGGTATTACCTTTTCTCACCTCTACATGTTACTTATTTCATGACTATGTCTGTAGTTTTGTAGTGCTGTAGTGCTGAGTTAATGTGCTGAAGTCATTTGGAGTGAGTTATTGTCACTATGCGGTATTTTAATGGTCGTATTCATAAATTGCTTCGGGGTTAATTGCTTGCTTGGCATACAATCTTTATCTTTTCCGTTAATAATGCTCGGTTATTGAGACTTTGATGGCAGTAACTACACTTAAGGGTGTTTCAATCATGGTACCTAGGTAGTTTGGTAAAGTTTTGGTAAAGGATCTTTTATTCTGTTAGGCGCTATGTGTAAAAAGAGTAATTTAATTTCTCCATAAAGTAGATATTAGAGAATAAATAGCCGGAAGTTAGTTAGGTTAGTTCTTCGTTGTCTCTGAATTAAGCTATTTTAATAAAATGTATTTGCCAAAAGTGAGCATACATATGTTTAACTACGTGATAAATGTGTTTCAGTTCAAAGAACTACTTTATATTTCTTAAACATTGCTTTTAATGTGTATTATTTTTTTATTTTCTCAGAATCTATTTGAAGAATTCGCCAAAAATAGAGGATTCTTCGCTCCTATAAAAACTGCTGCAGTCACTACGTGCCACCGTCATTCTTTTAGAAATGCAGGCTAATGACTCCTCGCTCGGCTAATTTTTCCTTTCCCCTTTGTAGTTTTCGTCGAGTGGTGGGAAGGCAGAAAAGGGTTGCGAGGGGAAGACTGAAGCCTTAAGCCCTCCAGAATCACACGGCTTTAATTGGAGATTTTTATCTTGCGGAAGTTCTTGAGATAGCAGCTGTTATTATTTCTCTTCACTTTCAGCTTCCATTCATTTTTAAATTTTATTTGTCCCATACCTTGTTGTGATGCGAGAAAATTCTCGCCAAGTTTGATCTCGTTAAACCATTGCCTCTAAAGTAAATTTGTCTCCATCGTGTCTTTTTTAGGATTCTTTGTGCTTTGTTGTGAATGATTGCTTTTCTTTGTTGAAAGTAGTTCCGTTTCCTCCCTCAATTCTATGCTTAATGTTTGTTGCGGATTTAACTTTTGTTTTGGCTAGGTCTTTTGAGTAACTATGCTCGACAAAATTTATCTAGTTAAATGTTTACAAGCTTTTGGACATAAATTTGGACTAGAACTTTACATATGGAAGCGTGCTTAATGATGGCAGTGATAGCTTTTCATTTCGGTGAGCTATTTCATCGTTGTGTCTTTTCAATATTCTTAATTTTTATTGTTCATTTTGATTTTCCGTACTATTTGTGGAATTTTCGCCTAAGCGAAGCTGAATTTGAGATTGTGAATGATTTTATGCGTGTTTATTACTGTACTTTGCTATATAGCGTTACGTTCTATTAATGTAGATGTTATGTCCCGAAGCTGATGTGGACTTTAGATAATTCTGAAAATCTATGTTTGTTTTTCAACCTTTCTCTTAAAGTTCATCTTAACAGGTTCTTAACCTATAATCTCTCGCGTATCATCGTTTTCGAAGTCATAGGGCATTTCCGTCTTATGGTTTTTGTCAAAGACTCTTGCTGGCCTACTATTTTTCTCACGGCATAAGGAGTTACCTTTCTAATTCGTCCGCCTAAAGCAATTAAAGCACGTGGGGCGTCTACGCCTGTCTCTCGTGTTTCTTTCGTTTATCCAGTTCTGCTGTAATGATTGTTATTCGTAACAGGTTGCTTTGACTGGTTTGAATATTTATTATAATCCTCGCCTTTATCAGCACTTGCGTTTTTCTCTTTTCTCTCGATTCTACGAGATTTTAGATAGCGTTTTGTTTTGACTGGCGCTAAAGTGCTGAGGGATGGCTTTTTCGTTCGGAGCAATCTGATTAAGGTAGTCCTAAAAAGTCGCAGAGTGTGACACATTGCTCTTTTGTCCCGATGTATGCAAATTTTGCCTTTTCTCGAAATTGGAAAACTGGGAGCTTCCTCCGAATGGCATGTTCCTCCCGTTCCCTCCCCCACCGTAATGAGATTTAGGACGCTTGATTTGCATCCTCGGTCCCCCAACCCCCATTGCGTCGACGGGTACGGCAGTGTCACGCTGAAATTCTCTCCCATCCTTCCCCCCCCCTTTCTTCTCTTATTTCACACCTTCATACAAGCCTTTTTCGTTCCTCGCGCTCTGAAGGGTGTGTTGAACGGTATTTTTTTTCTTACGCGCGAGATAACCGGCCTCTCTTCATCTCTTTCCCCCGCCCCCTCTCACCCATGCCACCTTCTTATTTCGCTTGCCAAAATATCCCGCCGACCTGACCCACTACCTAGGGAGGGCACCCGTAACGAATTGCTTTGTAACTCCCTCGCCAAATCCCCGCCAGCTGCCACTCTCTCTCAACGACCGAGCCCGCCGAGTACTCATTTGGCTGCCCGCCTTCGTATTCTTCCGCTTAAAGCTCTATATTTTCTCTATTCGGAGGATTCGATTAGGAATTTCGCCAGAAGTTTCGATACATCCTCAGTAATTTTATAACCTCGATGTAATCCTCGCGGAATTATTTTCTTTACTTACGGGTGTTGAGATTTTACACATATTTCTGTCCTACAGTCAGTCGATGTGGGTATTTTATAATCATTTATGACTAAGTGTGAAATCGATAAATCGCACGGGTAGCGATTAATTGTTAAAATATGTCGACAAAGAAATAAAATTAGGCACGGAGGTTCAGGAAACGAGTAGTCATCGTGAAAATCAGACGATATCTCTTGAAGTCGGAAGCCACCCTTTGGAGTTTATTATGGGGAAAGATTTTGCGCATAGTTGTTTCTCAGTGGCGCATACCAAGCTCATTATTTTATAGGTTATGGCCTTTGCCAAAATTACTTGGCCCGACGATGGACGAAAATTAGTTCTAAATGTATTTAAGATAGAAAGAAAAAAACGGCGATTTTATACCGTGGTGGAAATATCTTGATATTCATCTGTCTTACTCGATTAAATTCCATATCTCGAAAATTTATCATCAGTTTATTATTATTTTTCCCCCTTCAACATACACCCAAAACATTCATCCTTTCCACATTCTCTGTCTACGGTATACCACTGTGTCCTGTCGTACTGTGCCATTCTCTCGGTTGGGATTCAATGGGAAGGAAGATTTTTTGCCGTTCTCACGTCGGCTGCGGTAGGCCGGAAGGCAGCCCGCCACCCAGAGCGGTGGGGATTGGGGCAGAGGTCTTGAGGGTTAGCAAGTGGCCTTATCGCTGTGTTCCAAGACATCTCGCAATGGGGTTGAGAAAGGGAAATTTCCCCGAATGCAGCGTGCTACCCTTAAAGGTGAAGGCCATGGAAGGTCTTGGCGTATAGGATTAAATCGTGAGTGTTGCACTTACGTTGCTCGAATTCACGGTGATAGATTGTTATGCTGTTGAGTGTTTCTTTCACAAGCTATAAGCGCGAATCGATATCCACAATTTTGGTGGTTTAAAGTATATATTCCCAGTTGTTTAAAATAGTCGACCTTTCTATGAGTCTTCTCTTTATTCAGTAATCCATTATCCATGAACATTGAAGCCATTTCTTAAGATTTATTTTGGACCGGAGAGTGCTATTTTGGAGTGAATGTTGCTCGTGATACTGTTACAAAATTACCTTATTTGTGGTCGATTACCGTTAAAGAGTCGAAATAAGGCCCCGATAGTTACCTAATTGCAGCATTCAACGGTCAACCTCGATAACGCGCCTAAAGTACATGGCCCTTCCCCTTCACTCACAGAAGATATTTCCTCTCCCCTATTGTATGCCATAACACCTTCCTTTTAATGCTCAAATGAAGAATAGCGATGCAGAATGAATCTCGAATGTATTGATTCTCTTTTCGTTTCTGCGAAAGTGCCTGATTTGGTTATTGATTTCATCAAGCTTTTAGCGAATGGCCGCTTAGTTTCGCTATCACCCATCCATTTGTAATTCAGGGTAATTTAACATTTTTAATTGGGGGAAAATGGATTTTGTTGCGCAAATAATGTTTATTTTGTTACTAATTGTAGAAATGCACCATTTATATTCGCTCCGAGAAGAATTTAATGAAGTCCCCAAGTAATGAAGTCCCCTTCATTACTAAGATGTCGTAGAGATTTACGAAGCCGATTTGATTTTCTGTAAATTAGTAGGATGACGATTTTTAGTAAGGTAAATAAAGTGAGTGACCCGTAACTGTGAACGTATTTGTCGGGTTTAATTATTTCGCGTCAATTGCTGTATGGGAATCGAAAAAAAACCGTGGCCAAACGAAAAATCTTCTTTCGGCGGAGAACTCCTCAATGAACAGCGTTTTTGAATGGGCGTCATGGTGAGAGGAATCCCCGGTATTCCACGATAACAAATCTCCCCCACCTCTCGTCGGCGCGTTTGTGTCCCGCCACACCTCGTCAGTGTGTTATTTTTCCCCGCATTGTTGTGCGCCTTATCGGTCGCATCCCCGGCTGGATCTCTCTCTCTCGTACGCACGAACAAACGCTCTCGCACTCCGCGGTTGTATCCCATTTCGCTCCCTCCCTGACTTAGCCCCAATCCTCACGGCTCCAGTGCTTCAAGCTGTCTGTTTATCACGGGAAGGAAGCGTTCTTTTCTTATTTTAGCCTTTCTGTGCCTCAGTTTAATGGCTATTTGTGGACATGAATTATTTAAAGGCTCAAGGATTTCTGGCGATGGTATAGAGAAGCCCATAGAAGTTAGTTAGTCCAATATAGTTCATTAGTTAATAATAGAATAAATTTCGGTGGAATGACTGAGTTTATTTCTGTTATTAAAGTGAAGTGTCTACCAATGCCACGCGGTCGCGTCTCAAACATTTCATTGATTTCAATTCATTAGTTGTTGGAAAACAGGCCATATTCTTGTGCTTAAACTAGTAATCTGATAATTTAAAAACGGAGGGATGTTTTCAATGCAATACATCGGGTTGAACTCTCGTTTTTGTGGCTTAACCGTATTTTTTACCGTCTATTTTGAACATGGATTTCATTTTTGGTACCAATGTCGGGAGCAAAATTAAGTGGGGATATTTCCGAGCATTGACGTTAGTTACTCGTTAGTTTCTGAACTGTATTGCGACTTATATACCTCTTATTTACCCTTTCTGCGGCTGTGTGTCGGAAGAATGTCCTTACTTGTATGATATTTCTGCCTTTTTTATCTTCTTGGAAATATATTTGTCGTAATATTTTTGCGGTGGTGAAATGTTTTTAGCCTCCAATTAGCTAGTCACCAATCATGCGCCATGCACTTTTGTTTTACTTGCGTGTTTAACACTGTGTGTAACAGTTTCTCCTTTTCGATCGTTTGTCTATAAGTTGTTCTGACTCATTTTTAATCCCAATCCCCTGATTGGTGTGCATTATTAGAATGTAGTATAATGAAAATCCTTTCACGGGGTAAAATTAGCGCGAATTTCATTGAGTACATGTGAAATTTCTTGAATCCTTTTCTTTCTCTTAAACGGCCTGTGGAATGTTCTTGAAATCAATTATGGTATATCATTTTTAATAATGATTTTCATCCGTATTACATTATCTAAATACTGTTGTTTCCAAATTAGGTTTGTATGGATCCAGATTTCATTTAATGAGGAGCGTTTGGTTTCCACATTGAGATCCTTCTCCCTCAGAAGTTTGTATCACATCTTTTAAATTTCCACCTCTATCGTATTACTGTCGTAATGTTCTCATGTGAAAGTTATGACGTTATTTTCTGTGGATCAGTTTTTTTACTTGAATATCCTCCAATAATTCAAGAAACTCCTCGGATGAACTGTAAGATTTTAACTTTATTAATTAAACTCGAATATTCTCCGGCGACGTGCCTGGCATTTGATTTTTGGCTTTCGGTAAATGATTTTAGTCATGGCGGCACGCACCGCGTTGCAAAAAAAGGCGTTGCGCAACAACGCACGTTCATTTGGGATGCGCGATGGACGAAATCAAACTCGACTCTTTTTATCTCTTTCCCCTACTCCTCCGACTCATCGCGATTAACTCTTTTCGCGAAACAAAGGAAGTGAGAGAAGGACGTTCCGCACATTGGAGTGGGCGATAATCCCCTGCGACCTGTTTTATTTTTATTCTTTTTTTTGCTCAAACCCCCTTTTTTGGCATGCACGTGGTGTGGGGAAGCAGGCTCGAATTAGGGTGATTTGCGAGTGTGTGTGTTTGTGTGTGCCTGATGGAGAGACGGGGAGTTGTAGTTGCGTGGGGGGTCCTAAATTGGGGTTGGCCGAGGATTCGGAGGGGAGGCGAGGGAAGGACCCTTAGCAGAGCGGCCTCGCGACAAAGGGATGCGTGGGCCGAGAGAGAATTGGGAAAAGTGAAAGTTGCCCTCATGATTTGTCGTCGCTCCTCGTTTCCCCCCTCCGTCCCTCCTCGCCCGCCGCCTCTCCCATGTATCTCTTTTTGTGTTCTTTATTCTATCCGAGAGGCTGAAGATATTTCGGATGGCTTCGCGGGCGCGCGAAAGTTGACGAACGGGTCGCGATTTTTCAGTGTTGACCGACGGGTTGAAAATGCGGCGGTTGCATGGGACCTGTGACCGCTGTCGTTATTGGGTCGTTTGGTTTTTGGACTCTATATTCTGGCGCTGCAGATATTATCTTCCTTGACAACAGTTGGGTGCGTCGCCTCTGTTGCCCGCGTGTTTCTCTCTCGCGCTGTAATGTTGAGATTCTCGTGAATATAATGGGTGCAGAGGGGTACTTAAGACACGAATGAATTTACCCTGTTACTTCTCACGCGTTTACGTTGCATACTGTGTGCGTGATATCGGGACCCGTCTCAATTATGAGACAATCGTCGGATTTTTTATTCATTTATGTTACCGGTCGTCGGTGATGGTGGATATTTTTTCTCGAATCTTCCTTGAGCTGTCACTGGAGGTAAACGCAAGGTGGTGCTAAATAATCTTACCAATTAGTCTTTAGATAAGGTGCTTTTCCGGTTTTGATCCGTAGGAATTGGACGCGCCCACCCCAGCTTAAACCGCTGATATTTCGGTTGTGAAACGGGCTGGTTACCCGGACAATCTACAAAGGGACTTGAAAGAAGTGAGTGACGGGTCGGGTAGCTACTGGTTTCCTTGACCAAATGCATTTACATTCCTCCGTCCTTTCGCATTGCACTCGGGGCGAAATCGTTCAAGGTGGATTTGTGGCGCTTTTAAAAAATAATTGCGAATCGATTTTAAACATGATAAAGTCTGAAAGGAAAAAAACTGGGACTTGAGACCTACAGACTGAAATAAATATCAGATAACTATTTAGAGTAATGTTAAGGGTCACCATTCAAACGTTTAACCATGTGAATAGTATTTTCCTACCTGTACAACCTGACATTCGGATATCAAGTAATGAAAAGAGTTAAATCCTTTCGTATTGGTTGGTTTCAATAATTGTTATTCCAAATCGCAGGTAGCGTTTACAATGAAACCAAGTATGGAAAACCCTGAATTGTAAAATGGAAATTCAAGTGTTGAAATACCCCTTCTCTCATTGCATCTCCCTTGTATGTATTGAAATTTCTTCTTTTTCGGGATAAGAATTGGTATCATAAAATAACAGTGCACACGCGTGACACAGGTATTAGGTATTTCTGTTACATAACCCCAGCCCCGTAATACCTTTGCGAATTGGGGCACTCCCTACTTTCAAACTGGAAAGGAAGGAAGAACTACTTGGAAATTAAGGAACTATCATTAGATAGGGGAGGGTGGGGGGCTGCAGTCAGCCAATCGTAGGATTGAACGCCCACTGATTGAATTAAACTTCAAACTATATATTTTTTTTAAGAGTTAAGGTTTCCAGATTCATGTTTTGCTCGAATCGAAGCCCCGTCTCTTAGGGTTGTCGTATTAGTTAATGGAGATATTTGCCTCCCCTTCTTGTCAAATTTTGGCGCCCTCAGCAACATTTTTGGGAGACTGTGCAATGTACTTTTGCGCCCCTCTTATTTTGACGCCTCTGCATTACCTATTTCTTTAAGTTGGACGGCAATGGCTGGGCTTAGTGAGTGTATCACCGTTGATTTCACGGTAATCGCCGTTTTCTCAACTTCCCACGTTTAAGGAGTCACGTTGGCGTGTTAATAGTTCCTGGAATCCAACTCCATGTTCAGCTGAGACCTCTTCTACGCTTTCTTGCTCGCGGTGACTGACTGCTTTGGTCGCCCCGCACCGCCAGCAACCGACGTAAACTTTAGGGCGGCTTGTGAGAACGTCGAAATTCGTGGGTTCCCTCCCTTCTGCCTCGCCCGCTGACCTCCTCTTTCCCCCTCTTTTTTCGTGTCTCGCATTCTTTGGAGTGTTTCTCGGAGGAGGAATGCAGCTTGTCAATATTTGAAGGCAATCGTCCGTGAGTGCTTTGTGACCGGTACCTATTTACTGCTTCCTTAGTTCTCAAACTATCTGTGAGAGTCGTCTTGGGCTTCATCCAGCTCGAAGTGGTGATTATAGCGCGATCCTTAGCGAAAAAAATAATTCCCTTTTGTTTCAGCTCAGTTTCGCTTTTCTCTCATTCTTTTTCGTTTTCTCTTCCTTATCCCTTTGTGGCTAGACAGTTTTAAGACCTTACATCTGATCATTTTTCTTGTTTATCATATGATAAGATGTTTCAATAGCTTTACAGATATGCCGTGTGTTGTTTCTATATGATGTGTTATCTCATTATTGATATATATCATTGTCCGAGATGCAATCATATCAGTGTACTCGTCACTATCATTAAACAGCACTGTGCTGTAAATAGTACGCATGGACAAAGGACGTTATGAAAGAGGGAAGCTTGTGTTATTCGCTATTTTTCGAGCTTCGTTATAGCGGACAAGTTTGTTCCAAGGTGATAATGAGTTGTTGAAGGGGATTTTTTGTTTGATTAATCGTGGTCGAGTGAGGAGGAAAGTATATCTTAGCCTGAAAGCAGCACCAGGTGATGCCGGAAACTGCAAGTTATTTGTAACGTAAAGACCCCTTACAGAATGCGTGCTCGCAGGTGCCGACGAGTCGAATGAAAAACTGCTATATGAATAGTGCGATTAGTCATTGGGATGAGTATCATAGTTCCATATCATGCTCTATCTTGAGATCTTGATTTCTCTCTGATTGCAACGTGCAAGTCTCGTCGTATTTCTGGTTCTCTCCCTCCTCGGGAAAGAGTTCGTCTTCCTGGGCTCACGTCTCGCACCGCTTCGCGCAGCCACGTTTCTGCTGATCTTCCTCTTGCAGCTGGCGTAGTTGATCGTGCTTAATTGCAAGTGAACTCCGGCGTCCATTAATCCCGGTGAAAGAAAAAAAGAAATGGTCATCCAACCGGAAACGTGGTGGAATGCAAGTACAGGTGCTGTCCAATAAATCGAAAGATAATTCGAGATGTTGATAATATATCATACAGGTACACAATTCTGATGTCGATTCAGAACTTTGATATCTCTTTCGTTTATCGTAATCATATTTGCGGGTATGATTGGTCGTCGTTGCATTGAGTTTAACCTCGGTACATTTTGTCCATGTTAAAAAAAAATGAGAATTGCTGTAGATTTGTATTTAAACCGAAAATGATACAATCTCTGCTGAAAAAAGTAAAATCTGATTAAGATTAAAAAAAACTGACGGGACGTTATTGCAGGAGGGACGTTTATCTTTGATTCATTCGAAAACGTTTTCTTTTTCATTTAACTTAAAGACCATTGGGAGCGTTATTATACAATGACTGTTCCTAGTAAGTTAATTTGAGCTTCGTCGTTTGTTCAAAACACGGAGCCACTTATATTTTATGAAAGTTAACCCCGTGACCCATTCTATCATTGTCGGTAATATAATTTCTCCCTATTTGAAAGTTTTGTTTCTCCTCTCTGAAAGAGTGGTTTTCGTTTCTTTATATACTTCATTATCCCTTGATTTGGAAATTTTTTGTCTGTAATCGATATTATGGCCTTTACGATTATTCTCCTTACTCTAAAATTGACTTTAGAAAATTAAATAAGCTCTATTAACTGGAATCTTCTATTATTTTTTCTCTTGCCAATGCTAACTGATAGTTTTGGGAAAGGGACTCTTAAACAAGAAAAGGGGATCTCCAAACTATTTTTGTCTTCTGCTACCTGTGTAGTGATTTCATGCATACCTTCTACGTATACATTAAAGGTACCTGCCCATCCATGTGGCGATGACTGTTGTGTTACCACACATTGTAAAGCAATCTGAAAGACAAAATAATGGAATACGAGTGGGTTTTGAAAAATTTGCGATGTGATTTCACTCTGTGTTATGGCGGCGAACGGCTCTTGGAGAAAAACTAATCCTTGTACGTATCTGATCTACAATCTTGATGATTCTGTGTTACTTCTTTCGATGTCAGTTATTCCCTTTACTTCATTCTATCATTCCTCGTTCCCAGATATTTTTTGAGCGCGTGGATTTCATGCACGTGTTATCGATGACAAGTTAAAATCTTGTGCTGTTTCGGTTTTGGTATAAGGCAGCATGTGTAAAATTGGTCATAGGTTGCTGCATTATATCGGTTAATTGAGACTCATGTATGATTGCTATTCCCATTCTCCCTTTAGCGTAATATCGTACGTGAGGAGCGCCTATTCTATGACCGTCTGCGGCCTAAACTCGCTTTCGGCTGAGCAATGTGGCATCCCGCCGAAGTCTTGCTGCCCCCTCAGCCCCCACCCGTTCTCCTCCTTTAATACCTCTAACTCTTCCGATCCCCAGCAACAGATGCTTCGCGGAGTTCGACACTCGGCTTGGAATGCGGGGGTGTGAGGGGGATTTGAAGAGGATCGGGAAGGAGAAGTCGAGAAAGAAATCTCTGCCGTGCTATCCCATTCTCCCTTTTTCCCTCGTGTTTATCCTTCGCCGATCCGTTCGGCGCATGCGCGCTTTGCCCGTCTCGTGGCCTCTCGCTCTCTTGCATCTCACGTTCCGTTCCCTAGTCCATTCGGGAATGCCCGATGGTCACACGTGTTTGGCCTGCGTTCCGGGCTTTTGGGTAAAGAAAGGTTGGTTGTACAGGTGGGGGATGGATGGGATCCGGGGTCGTCGTATTCTTTTTTTATCGTCATGTGAGGCCCGAGGTCCGACCGAGAGATAGATGACTCAGCACAACCGATTTTTTCTCTTTCTCGCTCTCTCCTCCCTCTCTATGAATGGGCTCGGTTGGAAGGTAAAACGTTATCCCCCCGACTCCATTGGTGGTGTACCTACCGAAAGTGGAAAAAAATAGGCGAGACGAAAGGTTATAGGGAACGGTCAATTTTTTTTATTCCTTCCTATACCGTTGGTGGAATTAATTCTCTTTCACCTCTGCGAGGAAATTACTAACGCTGACATTTGTCCACCCCATTTTTTATTCTTACCGTTGAGTTGAGAGTTTTTTTTTTATAATCCCCATTCGGGTGTAATGAGTCGTGGAACCATGGCCTGGGAATTAATGGGTGTGATCCATTTTAATTCTGTCCCTTCTCATGTGGTCAATATTCGGTGGCCCAAATTAACCATCGAAAAGGATGTTGTTTTTGTATTCTTCCCAGAAATTGTCAATGGAATGTGGGCAAAAGTCATCAGTTACCTTCTCATATTAATTCCAATGGGTTGTTTTCAGATGTGTTGAAATTATGAAGTACTATTCATGAGAATATTGCGAGGGTATCAGAAATGAGCCGGAAGGTTAGCCTTAAGAAATATATCTATTTTGAGAATTCAGTTGCGATTAAACTTTAAAATAGAAGAAATCGTTTTAGATGGATTAAATATATGCCAATATTTACGTTACGGTCTCTGTAAAGTCAGGAGTCCAAATTATTCATAGTGCTGTTTTAGCCACTACGTCGTCTGGTTTGTATTAGTCCTTCGAGCTTAAAGGGATGTTCGTGCCAAGATAAAGTTCTTGGGCATTTATTGCATCTACCATTGTTCTTTCATTCGTCGAGATTGTTAATTAAGGATATTTCGGTGTTAGTTGATCAATGCCGGTGTAAGTTGATCAGCTTATTGGAGACCAGCTTGATTGGTGTACGGACGCATAGAAAAACACCAGGAGTCCGATATGTGGGTTCACGGGTTATTATTGGAATGATGGAAACAGCCTCTTAGGGCATGCAAGAATGGACCGGACGAAGACTTCTTGGAAGGAGGAGTAGAGCCCACTTTCGACTCCGAGGATTTTACTCACACCTTTAAGTGGTGTACGCTGTTGAGACCGCTCAGGGACAATGATGTATAGGCGTTTAGTTTCGGAAAATTTTATCTCTCGTTTTCCTTCATAGAATCAATGGCTGCTCCATGGTTGATCAAGCTCTGTCATAATTGACTATCGTGGTTGACTATCTCCTATTATAGGACTAACCCTAAACCTAATTACCACAGTTGCAAATACAATCGAGTGGTGTTGTCATATTCAAAACTTAAATTGGACCAGGAGGTATGGGTTCCCCAAATACGGTACTGTAGTAGTTTGTGTTTTGTTGGTTTTATTATTTCTCTGTTCGGTCCTAGTTGAGGTGGGAAAAGCCGCGAATAATATTTTTCTCTACTTTCAAAGAGTAAAGTTACACCCGTGGCTATCGGCGATCCATTACGAATTGCTATTATTTTTCGTGACCCTTATTTCCAGACAGTCGTGTAATTTTGATGCCTCTGCATCGTAGAAGTCGACCCAAGGTAACAATATAAATTATCCGAGACCGAAAAATCTTTCCCAGCGTTAAGAGATGAGAAATTTGGATTACGTAGCCGTTTGGTTTTTATAAAACAAATCGGAAGTCGATTCGCACCGTCTCTGCAGTGTTATACTTCGCACTCGTTTGCTGGGTAACGTGCTCATTGAGTGAGGGGGGCTTCTCTCCGGTAAAAATTTGGCTGAGGCACCTCTGGTATTCCATAAGTCCTCCACACGTTCACGCGAAGATTCGTTGTGGTTTTAGATTAATGTCTCCTTAGAACGTGATCTTAAGGATATAGCTTTCTGTGCACCATTTCCGGACAATATTGGTAAGGACATAGGGGTTGGCCGCCACGTAATTTCGAAATGCCTCGTTCATGCTTTACCAAACTGGCCATGCCCCCGGTCGGTCACAGCCAATGTATATCGCTTCCATTCTCTCCTCACTCCCGACTTCCTCCTTCGCCTCGTCCCCTCTTCTCTTTTTCCTGATGCCGCCTCGTACCTCTCCCCTCTCCCGGCGACCTTATCTCTTTTTAGATGCACTTGACCGCTCGGAGAATGGCGGTCGTGGAAAAGAGTTTGAGTCGAGGGGTCGTTTGGGGGAAGCAAGGGAGGGTTTTGCAGTGGCGAGAGGGGGCAGGCTTGAGAGTAAGTAGAAGAGAAGGTCACTCTATCCAAGAGGGAAGTTTTATTTCCTCCCGCCCGTTACAGCCCCCTGCCTTTTTCTTATTTTCCAAGCACTTCGTCCGTCCGTCGTTTGACGCAGTTTTCCTTTCGTCTCGGCGCGTTTCTCCTAGTTTCCCAACATGTCCAGAGACCATACAGTTTCGTCCCGTGTGCTTACCTTTCTTATACCCCTGAACTCGAGTTAATTAGTCCTGTATGCATTCATCTTGGTGCACGTACATACATGCATACCGATTACGCCATTCCCTTTCGGGATTGGCGAAGTCAATGGATATGGTTGATGCCGTTAGCCCCTAGATAACTAGCTTTCTTTTTATTTTCCTCCACAGTCTCTGTCCTTACTAACCTTGTTTCGTGTCTCTTACGCTCATACATTAGTTCATACACGCTCTTCTTGTCCAAAAACTCCTAATATTCCTCTTTAGAGTCTTCTATAACACTCACCCTGGCTCTCGCGGTACCCCCCTACATCTTATGTCTGTCACTCTACTGTCATATATCGTTTTCGCAATGCGACTTCCTTCCATGTTCTCGATATCATCGTATAACGAACGAAACACTTATTTTTTTGTGTCTATTGCTGGAGGCATTCAACCCATATTCATTTATCCCTCACTCTTTCCCAATCCTATCCATCCTACTTCTTCCTCAAAGACTTCACAGATTCCCCATTCCCACAGAATTCAGCCTACCTACATGCTTATAATGACGTACATAGTTGTTATGCCTTGATCGTCTTTTACCGGGATACAGTAAAGCTCTTTATTATAGTGCCTATGATCGTTCTATTCTAGTTGTGAGTGGTTCAACCTGTGTCTATAATACCACCAATTTGTTGATTATGTATTGATTGTGCAGGAAAGGGTTTCGTGGAGGATCGTAGAAAGTCTTTAAGAGATTTGTGAACGGGAGTTGTGGAACACGTGATAGGGAGTGTTCTGAAAGTGAAGGCGCCTCGCTGCTGCGGTTCTGTTCCTGTTTAATTATACAGAATCACATTTATTATTTACCATCGGAGCACCCAACAGATGCTCGAGGTCTACGGAGTTCTTTTTGAGGTGCAGCTGCGACAGGATTTCCCGGTCGAAATCATTTCCTTTGGCTCTCAATCCCTCCCAACGCCCACTACCTCTTTCCTCGCATGTTACACCATTTAATATTTATATCATAGTTTTCAGAGGAATTTTGCTAAGCGTGCGCTAAAAATTTTTGTTTTACTTCATTTTGATAGTAGTTAATAATAATGAGTTATTAGCTTTATGTAAAGACAGAAATAATGCTCGGTCAAAGGTAACTAATGAGTGGATGCATTTTATAAATTAATTTATGTGCAAACATGATCCAAATGATTCGTAGGAAACATTTACGGATCCGGAGAAAGAAAGCTTGTGATACGAAGGATGAAATTGTTGTCATCCGTGGTTTTTTTCTCAAACGGGTGTGAAGAGTGAATTCTGCTCCTATAAGTTTCCCCTGGTAATTTTGCTGGTCGGTTAATGATACGTTTCATCAAGTGTGGACGGTTATTTGTTATACATATCAACGGTTCGTTAGGCTACCTAAGTGAGGGCTGACGTTCGGAAGACCTTTCCACTTTAATGAAGACGTAACTGTGCGTGTAAATCGACGTGACATTGTCTCTAGTCGAGCGGCGCACAATTAGTACCGTGAAGTTTCACGAATTGCTCATGCTAGAATAATATCTTATAATTTTTTTACCTATCTGGTATAATTGCCTAAACTGCGGAGATCTTGAATGATTAGGGTGCCATTTATTATAAGAATTGTGGTCTGTTTCCCGTTCTTGTAGGATTTGACCATTTAATAGTTATTTTTTCTGTCCCGCGCATTGCTTTACCTTGCATCCTCTCCTAAATGCGGGAGTTTACTTTAAAAAGGTTTAGGGATTTCTGTTATCATGGAGGATTTGAACAATGGCCTCTCGATAAAAAAAAATCCTCGGCTGTTTTGCTCCTCCAAATGCCAGATAGCATTGTTGTGCCGGCCGTGTGTCAACCGTTTCTTGTTTCTTCCCTGTCTCCCTCTCTCTCTTCGTTTAAACTGCTAATTATCTTCTCCTTCCGCTTTCGGGAGCACGCTCTTCCTTGAGTCGTGCTTTATCTCTTTCGGACGAGTGAAACCGGGAACAATGCAGCCGCATATTACCACTCCCGTGTTACGCACTACTGCATCGTTTCGGTATATGTCGCGATCTTACCTAAGCGCTTTAAGGTGCATAATCTGTTATACTATTCTTTTTGCAATATAATGCAGTTCCCTAATAATATATTCCTTTTCTTTTCAGGTGAGTGCGTGCTTCTATGCTATTTGCTCGAGTTGAATTAGTCCGTTTCTTGGTGGCTACCGGTGAGCATTTGGTAAGTTTTGATAAATACTTATAGTTAACAGTAGTGTTTCTATCTAAAGGTAATTTACTAAGCATAACCTTTGTAGATGATTTAAAGCAATCTTTGTTAAAGTATTGCGTACAAATTGGTGATTTAAGTCGCGTTTGCTAGCAATGAAACAACTTCACTCACGAATTTCTGAAACAATTTTACTTATAAATTTATAGTTGTCCACCAAATCGAAGGTTCATTGGTTTTTGCATTTACTTAAGACAAATATTTATTTTAGTGAGTGGGACAATGCATGCGGTGCCTTATTCTCTCTCTCTTTCGTCGGATGAATCACCTTTATATAAATAGCGTCGAGTGTCGTACTATGCAAATGCTTATTTCTCTCTTCAGTTTTCCAGCATAGCATTATTTAATCTGATATATTTCACTCAAACTAGTTCTCGGTTTGAGTAACAAACTTACTGTGACATTAAAAAATATTTCCCAATCTCATGCTTAATTTTATTGATGGAAATATTTTATTTACTTGTTTTTAGTTTCGATTTAAAAATCTGTCTTGTGAAGTGTGAAATTAGATGTTATTCGCTGATATCTGGTGCAATCGAGAGCATTTGAGCAGATTTCAAGTCATTAAGCTGTGTCCTTAGCTTTGAATAACCTCATGGAATCATTTATGGCGTGGGTATTATGTCGGCGAGAAACGCGATGACTTAATTTTAAGGCAAACAGAACAGTTATTGACGGGAAATGTTATCCTTTCACTGAATGGCCTCGGTATGAATTAAATATGTGTGCTTTTAAAGAGCACAGGCTTCTCTGTGGTACCTGCGTATTTTTTTCAATATCGTTTTCCATCGGAATAAAAAAATAGACCATTAAGTTTCGTTTCGTCGAAAATGCGGAGGATACCATGACCGCTCGTTGTAAAAGGCTTACTCGGAAAAAAGGGGCTTTGTGTCCGTGGCTTCATGCTGTATTGGCTCCACACTGTTCTCACTCGGCCTCTTACGACTCGCGTGCTTCTTTTCTAAGGGTTCGCCAGACGTGGGGGCAGACGGACGAAACTTCAGTCGGCCGTCTAAACTGAGCGGCCAGCTCAGACTTGTTCCGATCTATTGTCCTGAACTATGGGTCCATGCTTCCAGTCCTTTTCACCCGTCGCCTTTGTTTTGCCGCCTTCCTCTCGCGCAATCCGTCCCGTATCTCCACTTTCAAACCTTTCTTCCCTTTCACCTTTTAAAATTTTCCATCGTAAGAAAGGAGTGGTGGTTTGATCGGTTGGAAATGTCATCACTGCTCCCTTCTGAATGAAAGTTTTTCAATTTAGATTAACTATTGTTGCTTTTTTTGAGCTTACTGTTTTGTCATATCTGTAATGCACTTTATTTTTATTCTTACTTTTACTGCACGTTTTCTTTGGTTAACTCGGAAGTTAAACGTAAAATAGTCATTGTAAAATGTTGGATGTAATTGATCTCCTTAAGGTTTTTGTGGACGTTTACTGGTATAAGAACATTTTCAAATGTTTTAGTTTTTCTCGGATGAATTGTTGAGTTTTTACGACTATTTATAAAAAGCTATTCATGAAATGCTGCAGAAGAGAGATCTGGGCATAAAGGAATCATCAGAGGACTGGGAAGAGTGGATGCGTGCAGTCAACCAATCTTATGATAAATTAGCCGATGTTATTGTTGACGAAAATTGGACATGCCGATTCATTTCTTTCGTTATTTTAAATTGAATTTTTATTGTACTTGTTTCACTCGATAAATCCTCCATTTCCATCCCCGTTACTCTGAATGTTGTCGAAGAGGATTATGCTAATTGGCTTCGTTCAGGAGGGCGTGGCTTTTAAAGGTTGCTCTTCTTAAGCGTATCGTGATTTTGACACTGAGAGCCGAGTGAAGGATGAAAGTAAGCGCTCGCTCTTGAAGGTGGGTGGCTGGCGAGTGCTTTTAGGGGGCGTGGGGTTTGATGGGTCGGATTTGTGGGAAGGAGTTGGGGTGGGGAAGGATCGGAGAAGCCTATAGCCGCTTCATTGACTCCCCTTCTCCCTTGTTCGCCCTTCTATTTCCGTTAAGGGTTCAGGGAATGAGGAAGGGGTTTTAACCCATGGCAAGGGAATGGAAATAAGTGGCCGGCGATGCAGTTTTCACCCCTTTGCTTTCCCCCGAACCCCTGTCCTCGTTCCCTCTTCTCCCTCATCTCCGTTACCCTCAACCTAGGGTTCATGCCGAGATCTTTCCCTATTTGCCACATCCCCCCTGTTCTCCGGTGTCTTATTTTCCGCATTCCGGGGGAATTAATCTCTCTTCTCTCTCTCTCCGGTCCCTTTCAGGAATGATAGCTTTTGGGGACATGTTTGATGGTTAATAACTTGGCCCCTTCCCAAGCTATTTAATTTATGCATTCCCCTGTCCTTCCAATTTGGAGGAGTTGCATGCATCGACCAATATCTTCCGAATTTAATGCGGTTGTAGGAAATACCTTTCTGGGTCTGTGTGATTAAGGCGCTGCCCTGAGTTATGCCCCGCTGAGCATGGTGCTTTTTTTGCCGTCGCCACGAAATGGTTTAGCCTTTCAATTTAATTATTTTTTAAGGTTTTATGACATTCCTTTATTGCTTCGGATTATCTTTTCTTCTCTTGCGTCCAATTAATTTCCAACCCTCCTCCTCATAATGAGAATCAACCTAAGTATTTTTCCACATTGTTTTTTCCTGTTGAAGTTATACTTTAAATTGCCTGTTCTCTCTTCGAAAACAAATTTAATGACTGAATATGTCCTGCCTTTTTATAATTGTCGTTGCGGAACCCTTCATTATTTTTTTACTTACAGAGCATTCCCGTAATCTGGGAACAAGGCTTGTATTTTATCTTGTCTTGTCTCTGTATCGGGAATTCTTTCGAAATTTTAATTTGTATATATATTCCATGGTATAAGTTAGCTATGAATTAGAATCAGTGCTTATTATTAGTGATAAATTATGTCGGTTAGCGATGCTCTAAATAAGTTTCTCGTCCCCTTAAGCTCTACTCAATAGTGAACGTATATTGGTTCCCGCATCTTGTTTTGTCTTTTGTTACACTTGGGAAGAAGTTGGGATAAGAGTGGAGGATGATGTTGGTTAGTTGGAGGCTCTGAAATACCCGGGCTATCGCCTTGTTGCTATCTCGAGGTTTCTCTTAGTGAGGAGTCGGTTGGAGGAATATTTTGCGAATTTTATTTTTGTCGACGCTCACTCATATTGCTGCCACCATTCCAAAGACTGGACCACCTTCGGAGAAAATTTACCAAAAATTCCCGTTTTCGCCTCACCCTTGTGGGCATGCAAAGGGAATGCTCCCCAATTTTCAAGCTATCCGGGACTAGCCACGGAGTTCCACTTTTACGGAGTCACCCGCAATGCACACCCGGTCAATGAATCCCGGTCAAGGCGGATGATTTTTTCTCTGTGGAAATCGGAATGCTCCCCTTTTGGAGTTAAAAGATTTTAACTTCTCAATCTCCGTCGCGTTCGACATTGCGGGAGTAAGCTTTCAGACTGTTAAATTTCTTGAATTGTACCTCTCGTCCTCTAATGCTAGTGAAGGGGGAATAGAAGCTTTTAAAGATGGAGAATTGTAGATGTATATACAATGTACTGTGGTTTCTATGTTTTTCGTGATACTTAGTAGGCTCGACTGTGTATTATTACTACTGGCTAGAGCTAGGTTTGGTCAGGTACTGAGATTATTCTCCGGGTGTGCTTGCGATGCATTTCAAAGTGGGTGTTATGTTAGCCGATTCAAATACTAATACGGTTTGCCACTTAGACTTGTTGTTTTGATGTTTCTAAGGAGGTTAAGACTAGCCCCGTGCGAGTGGCCGGTCAGTGTGCTGGTGAATTTAAAGTGTCGACGCCGTTGGTGGTTTGGAAGTATCCTCCATTATGTAAATATGTGGAACTCGAAGTGCAGGCGTGTTGTCCAAGGTGTTTACTATTAGAGAGATCTTGATAAGATACCCCATCCTTTAAAAAATTGGTAACGTGAGAAAACACTCGAGGCCCTTGGGCGAGATGTTTATGGGATCCCCGAATTTGTTTACTTTTTCGATGTAGGCCATTTTTTGAGGGGTCGGCAAGCGAGTCACTCTGCAGTTCATCTCCGCTCGTTTTTTTTTAAACTTTCAAAGCCCGTTAAAAACGCACCGTCCTCGTTTTTCTGGTACATCCTCCTTAATGCTAATGTGTTGCTTCTTCCTTCCTCTTCCTCCTCGTCGATTTATTTTCATTTTTTGAATACGTGGACGTCGCGTTTTTCCGTGTGTGTGTGTGGAAGAGGAGCGAGTGAGTGTGTTTAAGAAGTGCTCGACCCCTTCCTACTGTATTTTTTTCGCCCTTTCTCTCTCTTTCTCTCTAGCTCTCTTTTTCTGTCCCCCCCATCCTCCACCACCGCATTTCCTCCTCACTTTGCACCCCGCGCGCCTTCCCGGCATGCTTTGCTCTAGAGAGTATTACAGTGCACTCATCTTGTTGCGGAGGAACGGGGAATTTCCTGAGCGAGCAGTCTTGCCTGAGAGAGGCTGGATGAAGCAGAAATAGGGCTTTTGGATATTTTAAATTCAATAATGTATCTCATACCATGTATCGCAATAGCTATTGCCTCTTTCGAGTGTTTATTTTGACATTACACTCCAAGTCCGGTTTTAAAATTTTCGGTTAAATATTTCCTCGGTTGAAACCGATGTGAATACTTACTCCCGTTGACGACACTTACGGAAAGTCTGATGTAATACTTGATGATACTATAAGTCTGCGATAGCATCAAGTTAGCGTTAATCTTACCTCTTCTCCTTGGGGACGTGGATCGGATAATATGTATATCGGAGTTAATGTCCGCTAACTGCAGACATTGACCACGCATTTAGCTTGTAATAGGAGTACCATACGTCCTAACTCAACCTGAGGTCATAAAAAAAATGCTAAATTCGATATCCGTCGGCATTTTACACGCCGCCGTCAATTCATCGAAACATAATACGCTTCTTAACGCGAATCTCATTGTATCTGATAACATCGCAGTGCCCGTGCGATCAACGTGGTAGTGCGGTATCTCCTGCCTGCCCCGGCGGTCGATGTATCACTACATCGCACGGATCTAGGTGCAATGTCGGTGCCTATAGTCGTGGATAGGATTAGATAAACTCACGTGCCGAAGTAAAAGAAAAGGACAAAAACATGTTGGGTGGAGGGGGATTGAGGCAGCGGATAAAATAACGAGTGCGCGGGTGGCTTTGGAAACGTTGTGGGGAGCACTGTGAGGCCGTCGGTGGCCTTTTGTCTGCTCACCGCAGTGCCATCCAGCGGCAAGAGGGCAAGAGTTAGTCGAGAGGTGGGGCCGTGGGAGGATTAGGGGAAGAAAACGCAACCCCTGCCGCTGCTGCTTGAACGCTACCTCTGTCCCCTATCCCCTATTCTTTTTACTTCCCCAAAATCTCCCTTTCCTTTCCTTCCCGCCAACGCTCTCGGATGTCTCCCCTTCAGTAATCTTTTTCATTTGGCCCTCCACCGTGTTTGTGAAATGCTTTCACCTCCACCACCTCCTTATGTTCTTGTTTTGATTTTTTCCAATATTTTTTGCATCCGTGCAGATTCAAATCCCTTTCGTTTTTTGTTTCATCGTCCACCCTTCCCTTGGAATTTAAGTGAACTTCAACTTTATGGCGACTACTGTTGACGAAAGTTTTTGAGTATTAAGGAGTCCAGAATGGGTGTTGTCGGGGTTGTTTTTCTACTAAGGCTTTTGCAAATGCTTAGGGCTTCCATAAAATGTTTTTTCTTGTTAATTTTCGACATATTTTTTTAGTTAAATCATTTTCACGAGTTATTTTTCTAATTCCCTCTGGACTTTCTCTTTTAATTAAATATAGATGGTAGTGTTTGTTTTTTCAATTTACTGGATGGATCATTCTTTTGCCTTGGATGCAAGTATGAATGCATCGGTGTGTAGGATGCGTTAATATTCATATTTGGACGTTTTTACTTCAATTTTAAGCATCGTCCGGGTTCGAAATTATGGTTTTCCGTGATGTATTCTTACGTAAACAGGAAAACCGCTTAAATTTCCACGATGAAGTCCCTAGTTAGGCCATACTATGGTAATGATAGCTCACAAAATTTAGAATTCATTATGAAAGTGTATTCATCAGTTTATGTAAACGGTTGTGCATTTTTCCTGAGCTTATTGGAAAGCGCTCAAATCTTTTACAAGCATTTATCGTATTTTCCTAACTCATATTTGGAATAGTCGTGAACTCATGGTATCTTGAGAGCTGTGTAATTTCCTAGCCCCCATTTCTCAGAATTCATGCTGCCTCTGGAGCCAGCATCAATTAATGAATCCCTCACCGTAAACGAGGTTTTACATGTGTTCTCTCAATAGGGGAGTGGGTAATATTCACAAATAATGAAGAAAACTTGCTAAATTGCTGTAGTACTTGGAAAAAGATCTATAGGATTGGTGGGGATGAGGCAAAAGGCAGGGCAGACTGGGTGGCCCTGTCGGGAAAACGGCGTTGGGGCCGCCGAGGAGGGTGTAGTTCATCCTCCTCGGTTATCACGATTAGGATAAGGATATGAAGCCAATATAATCGATAATGTACTGAATTGAATACTGAAGGGATACTTCATGGATTACTTGGCTTTTGGGTAATTTCCCAACACTTCTACTTTGAAAATGGTGTACTTCAGCTAAATTTGGGGTTTTTTTCTTTACTATGTCGTTGGAAACTCAACAAACTTTTACCTCTTTGTCCGCAATAAGGGCGTGATATGTGCAAGCCGTGCCCTCGGGAGACGATCGTGCGAAGCGAGTCGATTTTTTGTGGGGTGGTACAAAAAAAATGTCTGTTCGGGTCATCGACGGGCAGTCCGTGCAGAGAGCGCAACCGCTGACTTCTTCATCGCTCGTATCGTGTCGTGCCCGCCCGCGGACGGAGCCGTTGCCGTGTCGATCGTCGGAATTCCGTGTGTGGGTAGCGTGGTACAACACTCCCTCCCCGCAGTCCTTCCACGTGCTCTGCCTTCTCCCTTCGTCGCCCTTCGGTCACCGCCTCCAGTGGCTGCCCTCCTCTCTCCCGTGTTGTGTGCACCGCTTTGGGCATTCTGTGCTCTCTGCCGACGTTTACGCCGGCTCTCCCGAGTTCATTCATCGCTCGGGAAGGCGAGTGGGCGGGCTCGGAGGAAGGGCGGGAAAGGAGAGGTATTCTTTGGCTAGCGCGTGTTTTTTCCCTCTCTCGTTCGTTCGGCTCCATCTCTTTCTTGTCCTCTTCCTCCAGCTCGCTCACATAAGATTTTTCCCACCTCCTTTTCCCCTCCCGAGTCCTCTTAATTCGAATGCGAGAGTGCAGGTTCAGTTTGAAAATTATCATAAAATAGAAATCTCACGTAATTTTGTTGGTTCCGGAACATCAGTCAAGGTTGAGAAAATATTTTGGAATGTTTTATATTGTGCTGAGTTATAGTTTATGTGGAATACGCGGAATTTTTCCTGGCCTTGAGAAATTTAGTTATTTTAATTCAATCGGATTGCTTGGAAAGGCTTGGGAATCGTAAATATGTATTTATTTATTTATTTTAAGTAATAAAACCACATACAGCTATGTCGCCATTTTATAGTGGCCATGTAACATGTAACATTATTTGAGTTAATAGATTGCCAGTTGAATCCATGTGCACTCACTCAGGTCTTTGAAGAGGATTGTGGCTGATCTCAGTCTCAGTGATTTGCGAGGCAAAAAAGCGTCATTGAATACCAAATTTGTGGCGGTTTGAGAACCTGACTTCTTTACTTTTAAGTTGGTGAATCATGATGGGTCTCCACTCAACTAATCGGCGTGAAGGCTATTTAAGAAAGCATTGGCAGTAATGAGGACATACTATGGATAAATCGGATTGATATATGACCGACAATGATAATTCAAGCAATTTTACGATGTAACCATGTGGATCGGTGTGTTAGATGCCTTCCTGAACGATTTTACTGCACAAGATCGTTAAATTTTCAGTGAGATGTGGAAAAATCTGATATTACTCGTGGAAAAACTAGAAAGGTCAGGAAATTAAGAGACCTGATAATGGTTACTGCCTCTGAATGGGCGAGCGATATTTTTGTTCGTTCCGACTCCTTTTCATATTTTGCGTATTATTGTTCTCCCTGGAGAAAGGAGATTGAGGAGTAAGGGAGGTATTTACCTAGGTCCCTCCCTTTTAATTTTTGCGTTTCCCCGATGTTTTCCTCCCCTCCTCCCACTTCGGAATTGACTCTCCCCCCCGAGTTTTTCCCCGGTAGCTTTTTTTCGGATTGGTCGTATCAAGTTCTTTTGTTTCACCGCATCAAATATTTAAGTGGTGGAGCGCGCTAGCTGCGCTGAAAGCTTTCGGTATATTTTTTTCCACCCCGTAGGCGCGGCTCTGGTATGATTGATGTTCACGTGGGTGGGGAAGCCGCTCTCTGCTCTCGTTGCTAAGTAAAGGGCGTGATTGTATCGGTGTGTGAAAATTGCGATTCATGGGCGCTGTGGAGGAGGAAGGGCTATTTTTCTTTCACCATCGTACTATTAATAATAATTTACCTCGAATGGCCGAACACAGCTTCGTGGTGGCTTTTCCCGTGGTTCATGGTTTTTATGGAGATTTAAGTATATTTTCGCGACTGGCGAGAGTACAGAGGACGAGAAATTATCCGGAAAATTGTAAAAACTGCGGTAATTGAACTTAAAATCTGGGAATCCCAGCAAATGCCCAGCCGCCCAATAATGCCGTGGAGGAGAGACGGCTTTTTCATCACCGTGCTCCATACTTTATTCGTTGTTGACAGTTCTTGGCTCTTGCGAAAATTGATAGGCTCTAAATAGTTAAATGATGATGGGGAAGAAAAATGTCAGTGTTGATAGCACTCTGGGGATCATTACTTGGGAAAGTTGAAGGAGCGATGCTTTAAAAGAATCAGGGAATTTTTTATTTTTTCCAAGCTCTCACGCAATCTATTTCCTTCAAACCACTTCAATTTTAAGGGTATGTTAATTTAAGCCCCCCCACCCCCCCTATCTTCTCCTTGGGTTCACTGTTGCAAAAATATGAGTAGTTCAAGGGTGTAAATTACCAAAATGTTAATTGGTTTTGTTCATACGATATTAGCGCATACTGTGAGCATCCTGAAATACCCTAGAATTGTTTTAGTCGACTGGAGTCGAGTGAACTTGCTAAGTTTCTGAGGCATCACATCGATGCCAGTATCCCGTCAACATCCGACGGAGTCGCGCGCTGCCCAGAGAAATTCCATCTCTTTCGGCGCAATGCAGCAACTTAATACGGGTATCCTGCAACATGCAACACTCCGACTCTCGCCCATGTCCGGCCTTCGTTTTCCTACCGTTCCTTCCCCACCCTCCGCCTTCCTCTACGCCTTTTCTACCGCAGTGTGGTGATGTTCCCCCGGTAGCCCTAAACCGAGGAGAGGAATGGGATGAAGGCGGTGTTTTTATTGGCGTCCTTTAACCTGCGGGAAAAAGGTATAGCGCACTAAAGTATTTTTAGCCTTCATACTTTTTTAAGTGGCAGTTTGTCTCTTCATTTATGGCAGTTCGCCGGCTGCCCCTCCCTTTCTCTCAATTTATGCTTTTGCTCTCGCCGCCTCTGTTTCCGTCATCCGGCTGTCGTTAATTCTCCCCTCTATACTGCCCTCTCACCTATGAACTGTTAGCAGAGTCCCATCTTGTTCGCCTCCCGCCCCGATGTGTTCCAATGCGTCATTATCCCTCACCTCTGCCCTTCCTCCGTGTGAGTATAACCACCTACTGCCTATACCGCCGAATGTACCGTTGCCTTTAAGAGTCCAACCCATTTATGGTGCTATCATCAAGTACGACGCTTCATATACGAATCCCCCACACCTCTACCAACTTCTGCGAACGTGGATGCTGCTCGTCAGTTTTTGACGGGGTACTCCTTTCTCCTGTTTTCAAATCGCGAATCAAGGCTGTGTTTTAGAGTACAAACCACACAATCCATTTAGCGAATGAATATTGTTCTTATAACGAAGAAATAAACTGTAACAGCTAGCTTTAATTTTAAGGTAATAAATGACTCCAGCCATTACCGTTGGCCATGTACGGGAGGCGAAGACTCCAAATGCCGCTCTTAATTTTTCTGGATTTCCCCAATTATGAAATACCGAAACTATTCACAAGTTTTCTTTGATTCGTGGACACGTATTTAATTTTGAACTGCAGTAATCTTTGCCTTGTATCGGTGAGTACATTCTATCCTTGAGACTTCTTGCGTTCTTTACTCTATGGTTGATTGTATCGGTTTATTTTGTCTTTTATTTCTTTGCTTTATTTGTCACCCGGTTATTCTCGTTTAGGAAGACTTTTTTCGCGCGAAGTATGCCATGCTCTCAAGTTCCTGATAGTTATCCCAATCATTTTTAGTAAAATTTTCGGGTGGCGCTCGCTATTTTATAAGTGGAGGTGATTAGATGGATGGAAATACACGTATTACTCGGCCTTTCATTAATTCGTGACTCATCGCATCTCTTATTTAGCTGTTTCATGATGCTGTCGTACAAAATTCTGGGAAAAGTGTATTTTGCATTTCAACGGTTTTGGGTGGAATCATAAACTCGCCCTGCTGGCGAGAGAATTTCTCCTCGTGCACCGGAAAGTTCCCCTTTTCCATCATTGTTTCAGCTTGTCCCCGTTTGTTTGTTTGTTCATCATGCCTCCATCTTTTCGGAGCTCAGCATCCCATCCTCATTTCCTCTTTCAAAGCTCACCATTAGGTCCTCCCTTTCCTTGCGGGTTAGTCCTGTTCACGAAAAGAGACTCCTTAGCCTGTCATCCCTGTTCTCTAGATTTCTGCCTATAACATATTTCCCCTTTCTTTTCCAATCTTCTGTGTTTCTGTATCTAGTCAGGTATTGACTATTATTTTGTTCGTCTTGAGGTATGGAACTATATGCACAATAGGTCGTCTTTCGTGCATATAAATCCATAATGTGCCTCTTCTAGCCAATCTATTGTGCCATAATTCTTTTTATTATTTAATATATTTGCTAATTACATTGTCCATCCATGTTTTTTAAGATCTCAAGTTAGTTTAGCCTGTACGATATGTAAGAGTTTCCTCGACTGTTGAATCATGTCTCTGGAGCGCATAGACAATCGTAAACTTTTTCTGGTTTTTGCTATAATCTCGCAGCGTAGTTCAATAAGTGGCTGATATTTTAGGATTGTTAGGTAGATTATATTTTTTTACTTTGTGAGTTCGAATTCATTGAACTTAATTAGTAGTGCTATCTCTCTGCTTTAAACTACCTAAATCGTTCGGAAGAGAAGAGCCCTAATTTTGCCCCGCTCTGAAAGCTTGCGTTATCTCTAGTGTGCACCCTTTTATGTTTTTCCCATTTCGGTCTTTGTTTTCATGTCTCCCTCCTCCTCTGTCCATCTCCCTGTCTGGCTCCCTTTACTCCTATCCCTTCCCCGCCCGACACTTCCCATGAGTCCCATCCTCTCCACTTCTCTCTATCCCTCCTCCCCTAGCAGTGACGCAGGACGATTCGGTCGAAAGCACGGCGGGTGGGGGTGTGTGAAGCAAAGAGGGGGTGGTTTGGGAAAGGGGCGGTTTTGCGGGTGACGTCGGAGGGGAGGTTTTACTAGGAACTGTTGGGGAGGAGGGGACGGAGCTCGGGAGGGGTTCGAATCGAGTTTGGTGGAGGGAATTGCGCGGAGCTTTCATGTAAGGTCAAAGGTCGCGGGAGGGCAAAGAGGACTCCAATGGAAAAATTAAGAAAAAAAATTGAATTGGCACAAGGGAATCGGTGAGGCGGGTGGTGGGTTGTAAGTGGTGTTGGTGGATGTTGTTTGATGTGTCTGGTGACGTTATTTGGTGTGTCTAGTGTGTGTTTGTGGATGTGTTTTGTCTCTTTCGTGTGCGTTTCTTCGATGGAAGGAGTGTTGGGGCAATGTTGCACGTCTGCAGTGGTGGAAGTATTGGGGCCGAGTTGCAACGGGCAATAAAAATGTGGCGCTACGTGAAATGCACCCTCCAGAACCTTCGGAATGAAGTAAGAGAAAAGGAAACGACGAAATAATGTTTTATCGCTCTTGGACTCTTGTTGTCCCAAATGAACTTTAAAAAAATCATATTAAAATATTCTTAATGGGATCTAAACTAGGAACTGTTAGCAAGGTACATTTGGATCAATAGCGTGAGCCTTTGAGAAAAAATGAATGAGAAAAACATTCACATTATATTGCGATAAATAATTCGCATTTATTTCATATTATTGGCTTGTGTTTGTTAAAGTGATGAGTATGTGATGAGTTCATACTCAGAGCTTTAATTTATTGTAATGACCTGTTTATATTTGTATTATAGTCATCACTAATGGCCCTTCGCCATTTAGGGAGTTGAATTAGTGAGTGAGATTTTTTATGGTGTTTAAGGTTTTTCGGGTTTTCTTCCCATCTGGTTGTCTCCGCAGAAGCCTTCACTCCCGTCGGATTTATCTTTTATTTTTACAAGAGCCAAATGGTGGTGACTCCTCCAAACGGGAGGTTGTGACGATCAGGAGTGGGGACTAGTCATTATTTTTCCCCCTACTGGTTGGAATATCTCACCTAGGGGCAGGGGTTAGGGGTCGTGACCGAAGATGCGATTCGTGTACCCAAGCGATTGATTTCTTCTCCTGCTCCTTTATTAAATTTTATTTTCTTCGAGACGCTCTTCCCGCCCAGTTCCCTTCTAACCGAGCCAGACTCGTCCCAATGCGTCCCCGTCGCTCCGAGTCCTTCCGCTCTCGCCCTCTTTTTAAAACACTTCCCTTGTATTCTTATAATTTATGTGTGTTTCAAGGATGGAATTGGCGTGGTTGAGCTAAAGCGAGGAGTTCTTGCATCTTCCTTGCCGCTCTGTTATTTTTTTCCCTTTTTTATTTTTTTCTTGGATCGGATTGGCTCGTTTTCATTTCGGTCGCCCTTACTTTCCTTCCCCCTCCCTCCCTCTTCCGGATTTCTTACTTCCTTTCCGCAACCCACCGTATCGCTGAGATAGAGCGATCTCAAGCCCCCCCCCCCTCTATCTTTTCCCAATCGACCCGTTCTAACTCCTTCCTTTCCGGGTGCGGCTGGTCTGTTTATATAAGTAATGTGGTGTTTAATTTGGGTTCGTTCGACGGGGATTGGAGGCTGCGTTTTCATATTAAAATATCGCCTCCGTCCTTCTTGGAGAGTATACATTCGTGCCCTCGCCAATCTCTGCGTTCGGAATTGTGACGAAGAAATCAATATTTTCAATATTATTCGTTCCTCAATTCATTATTGCCCTGAACTCGCTTGTGAAATGATTTTATATATTTTTTAGCGTATCAGTCAGTGTTTCCGATGGTACTCGTAATTGATATAGCGTGTTCACTCCGCGTGTTTCATGCTTTTACTCTTTAATTAGGGCTATAGGGATGGCGCATATTTGACTTGAGTGAATATATTACTGGAATTGGTAGAGCGTCAGAAATTTAGCCCTTATGTTCATTTTTGCGGTTTTCTGGAATCAGTGGCTGGTGGGTATTCGACAATCGAATTTGAAAATGAAGCTTCATCGGTGAATTTTGCTGTGTGTAATGGACACGCTTCGGGATATTTATTTTGTTTGGCACTGGTCTTTGAATTATTTACCTCTTCGGTTTATTTTTTACGCCTGACTCACGTAAGAGAATATTTAATTGGCGGCTTATTGTGGTGTCATGTTAGTATGTTTGCTGATATACGATTTTGCTTACTGTCTGAAATTGAACGGTAGCTTTGTGTCTCGTCATTTTCACTTAGGAAATAGAGACACCAATTTCTTATATACATATATATATATTTTGTTTTCTGGTTATTGCAGTCATCGGTCTTGGCGTTTCTCTATGCGCGCCGCCATTCGCGGGGGTTGGTAATAACGTTTGCTTTAATGCCTCAGTAATTGACCTCCGCCACGTTAATTACTAACGGACCCTCCGCCGGATAAATTTCTAATAATGGCAGTGGTCAGGAGGCGGCCAAGACGGTTAAGGAGGCCTATCAATCAGGCAGTTTTTTTATACCGCCCTCTCGAGTACCTCCTCAAATAAAAATTCGCATCCCATCCGCCCGGGTGAGTTTTGAAAGGATATTGTTTGCCCCGTTCGAAGTGGGAGAAAAAAAGAGTCCCGATTAATTATTCCCGGTCTTCGTAATGAGTATGGAGAAGGAAATGTGGGGGAGGAGGCGGGGGTTCGGTGGGGATGGTTGGGCAGGGCGCTTTTTAAGGGGGTTGGCTGGCGGTGGGAGGGGTGGTTTGTGGAACAGATGAGGTGGCTTTAATGCTCGGGGAAAATTTGCCCCCATCCGAAATTTCTGCCAAGGGGTTGGGAAAGATGGGGGGTCGGGGAAGAGTGGTGGTGGGGACTTTTAAGAGGTTGCATTAGCGGGGGAAGTGAAGCGCTATGCCCCGCACGCCTGATTAAACGGCAGGGAACGGAGCGGGCGGGAGGTCGAGGATGTGGGGGAGGACATAGCGGGTGGAGTTTTGGTGTGGAAGAATATTTCCCTCTCCGCCCTCTCCCACCTCGCGTTGTAACAGCGGGCCTATCCTAGGGATTTGCGTCGCAAAAAGTTCGCGAATATTGCGTTACGTGGAGATTGCATTTTTAGTGCATGCCATGTAATTCTTGCGGGTTGACTGGAGGTGGCGTATTTTATTTACTGACTTTGAGTTGAACGTGTTGACTTTTTTGCGTCGAGTTTTTGTACCTTTTCTGTGCTCATGTACTTCGTCGTCATTAGGCATTCGGTGATATCAGTACTGTTCTACATACGCAATCTCTATTTTCGCTGCCTATTTGAAGGTTGATGATGAGAAGGTGATGCTTTTATGTCATGACATCGTTTTATTGAAGTTGACGACCGTATTCCAGGGGGTATCGTCATCTCGTCGCGACGCGCAAGTAATTATTTCTGGTGGTATACTATGTTGCTCAGCTGTCGATAGGTTCATAGTGTCCTAAATGGGATGGTTTGTATTCCTCCTCTTTAATTTTAGCTAAAGGAAAAAAAATCCCTTGTTTTTCCATGTTGTGAGTTATTTTTAAAATGTATTTTTAACCATTTATGTACTTAGTATGTAGGTTTCCGCGGCGTTTCAGCATTTGGAGATCAACTTTCGGGTTTCCTTCCGTGTGTTGTCTTTTGGTGACGTAAGTTTCTCCAGCCATCCCGCTGGCATCTTCAGGTCGAAGTGGCCTGATTCAGGCCACTTCGACCTGAAGACACCAGCAGGCTGGCTGAAGGAACTGTCGTCACCAAAAGACAACACGCGGAAGGAAACCCGAAAGCTAATCTGCAAACATTTATGTAGATATTACTTCATATTTTTATTTCATTCAACGTATTTGCTTCACAGTCTTCGATTTACAGCATATTTTGCACGTAGAGTCCCTACCTCTGTAACCATCGGGTGAATCCTTGATCTAGTCAGCATTTGAAGTGAGAGATCTCTCATGCCACGTTAGTGTCGTAGGGTCGCATTGACCGCCGAGGGAGATGCTTCAAATTCCAAGGCGGATCGACCACACTATTAGTTATCATTAGTATGTAGTTAGCACTTTCGAACGACACGAAGTCGGTCACAGTACTTGCCTCGCCCACGGGAGGAGACTGTTGGAGGAATTTGGATGGAAAAAAAAATTGCCAACATTGAAAATTTGCCTCGTCCTATTTATCCTCGTCTCTGCTCACACCCGCCGCCCCCTTCCCTCTCAGCTGTTCCGTTCGCCGTGGAGGGCTTCTTAGTTATTGGATGTGGGGGGGGGGTGAGGGACCCGCTGCGGTGGTGTGGGTTTGTTTTGGTGTGGCTGGGTGAGGGTGGTCTGAAGGGAATATGGGGGAAGTGCCGTCCTCTTCGTTTTTTTGTAGGGTATCGAATTGTGAGTCTAAGTGGGAGATTGAGATGGCGCTCGTTGGGATTGGTGGGTCGCAAGTTGGAGCGGGGAGCAGCCCTCGTGCTTTTATTCTGCAGAAAAAAGGAGTTCGGTTAGGGTTGCGCTTGTGTCATAAGTGATGGGTTGTTTTTATTTATATTTCGGGAGCGGTAGTGGCGTGGGCGAAGAGGGTAGCCCGAACTTGGAAAGGGAGCATTGTTTTGTTCTCGAGTTTTCCCCGCGTGTGTGTTGTCGTCATCGTTTCGGATTACGTGGGGAATGCCGGCGAAAGGAAATCTAGATATTTATCCCACCTCCCCCTCTTTCTTTTTTCTTTTGTTTTCAAGGTGTAGCTTACGGTACTACTTCTTCCTCCTTTCGTAGAAACCGCGCGATGTTGGTGTTTTCAGTTGCGGAACATGTTCCCTTGTAAATAATAATATCGCCCGAGTTAAGTGGGTGAGTTTGCGGTATTATGATGCCGTCGCGGTGGATTGAGTACGTTTTCTTCTTCATTATTCTTCGATTCGGACTGGATTAAGTTCCTTGTGTGATAAATTTGGTAATTCGTAGGAAATTTGTCCAAGAAGTGAGTAGGTTGTTTGGATTAGTCAGATTGAGGCGCCGGCCCCCCTAATGGAGTCCTATTTATTTGGAAAATGAGGTAAAATGTTTTTGTAAAGCGTAATTATTGAGGTGTTGGGCGTATTTTCGGCTGATTCTGTCATGGAAGTGAATTAATTGCGCCCAATTACTCTTTTGGTGAGTCATGGGTGTTCTTTTCGTTGCGTTCTTGAAGCTCACAAGTTTCGTTCGTGGTCCCAATTACTTTGCTGCAGAGACGAAAAGAGATGGTGGCAGGAGGTGATATGAAATGGCGTCCACTTCTTAAATTGAAAGCGAGAACGGTGATCACCGTTCCATCTCGACGGCACTCAGCGTGTTTTTCTCTCCCCTTCTCCTTTTTAAATCTACCTCCGGCACAAGGGGGGGCATAGAGGCTGACACATTACATTCTCCATTCCGTTTTGATGGCGATGAATGGTCTTCGGTATTCATATTGTGTAGGGAGTGGCGCCTACAGTCGGGTATGCCACTGTTAAGAAATGGGTGGTGTTAGAAATGATTTTTTTTTAATCTGAGGAAGAAGGTGTTGTATTGTTTGGTTGATGCAGTATCAGGGGATTTTTCTCTAACAAGCGTTTCTTTCTCTTGAAGTGGCCCGGCGAATTATCTCCTTGGCGGCTAATCCTAGATGATCGTATTATATTGCGTCGAAAACTATAAGGGTTATATGTATGTCTCTGTATTTTTCACGTAAGCATTTTAGTGTGCACCATGGGAGGTCCTTTTTTTGATTGCATTGACGTCGATGACCTTTTAACCCCCTTCATTTCTTCCTTCCTCTATTTTTTGAAAAGCAGTAATCTTGGACTTCGCTCTGATGCAATTACTCGCTTTACTTCTGTTAGTGAATCTTCAGTGAAACCTTCATTGCAACCTTTTATATTTTCATAATGTCACTACACATCTTTTCGTGAATTAACTCTTATTACGTCTCCAAGTTTTATGTCTGAAATTCACCAAAGAAGAATTAAAATTATTTAAATAAGACGTTTTCCTAAGTTCCCAATTGTTGTCGGAATACATTTCTTCATAATGCTTTACATGATCTGATAGTTGGTGGATAATGTATTCAAAACTTGGTGACGTAATCTGGAAATATTCATCATCACTGTTGTCCTCAGCATTTCATTTTATGCCCCTCACTTACACCCATTCCAGGATCTTTATATTAATTGTAATGAGATTATTTTTTGCACTCGCATAGCCCTCAGCCACTCTCTATATCTTCCTCTTCAATCGATTTTTCGTTCAGCCAAATGTTTTTTTCTTTTCTTTTTGACAACTCACCGCTTTGCTTTCGTCGATTTCATTCCACCACTTCTAACATTCCAAGTCTCGTTACTCCATAGTATTTTCACTCCTTTGGCTCTCACTTCACCCTTCCCTCATTTCGCTCCCTTATTTATCGCCTAAAAAGTTGCCGAATTGGTTTTGGAACGGTGCCCCATTTTTGGGCCACTTCCAGAAACCCTATTCCCCTCAATGCTCCCGTCTATGAATCACGATCTCTTCTCGTTCCGTCCCTCGAGTTTTCGAGGAGGTGGTGAAGCTGAAAGGGTAATGGAAAGAGTCGCAGCTGACTTCCTCTGTACCCGGTAAATAGTGTGGGCGGTTTCATTGCATCTATGACGTATGATATGGTTATCTTTTAATTGCGCTCTATCTTAATGGGAAGCTAGCTTTGTTTTCGGAAAATATATATTTTTTTAATTAGTATATTCTGTAGGTAATGGCCTTTCTCGTCATAAAAACTGGCGCAGTTTTCTTTCACTCGTAAAAAGTAATGATTTGGTGTAATGGAGGTGAATCTGTTGATTAGTCTCAATGTATATATTAGTGTGTATAAGGAAACTCGTACATTTTCTTTGTTCATCTTCGTAATATGTAATTCTAGTGTTTTTCAAGTTAAGGTGAATATCGTGGGAAGAGCCTTTTTTATGTCCTTGTTTCCTTGAGAGAGCTGCGTTTATATCTTAGGAGTGCAGGTATTTTTAAATTCAGTTGTTTTACGTACATAAAATGTCTTTAAAATTCATCATCCTGCATGATGTTATTTTCGCGGTAATTATTAATTTTAATGAAGGCGTGTTTATTCCGAATTCTGCCTTTCTTATGTGCTCTTCTAACATTTTACTGCTCCTGTTGCATTAAACATTCATCACTCGAGAACCTTCTTTTTCATTACTTGATAAGCTTGTTTGCTCAGTAGTGTCAAGTAATAACATTTTCTGCTGCTTTGGGAGGAATATACATTTCTAGGCATCCCCATGACTTGTTACGCTTCAATTCTGCTCTCTGGTCACATTCCGGTAATCTAGCGTTGATATTTTTTTATTATGAACCCGTGCGCGGGGCTCTAAGACTTAAGATAGCGTATATGTTGTGCACGATGTTCATTCTTGCTGCATTAGCTTTGTTATCCTTGTAAATCAGATGGTGTGGATATACCTTTATGAAAGGTTGCAAAGGAAGCGGAAGGCGGTAGGGAATGTTGCGGTAATGCGGTGTCGGGTCTCATGAAAAGAGGGAACTGGGTGTAAATCGTTCGAGTATTTATATGGCATTGTGTTTGATTATCTCCAAGCTTTGTGCAATATGACTTGACCTATCATGCTTATTTTTTCCGCGTGGAATCTTGTTTACATTTGCTCTGTCCTATGTGACATTTTGCTGTATTTTTATCTCCTCTTTCCACCTATAATTGACCTGTTGTGTACTTACTGAGTTTAAGTTACTTATCCTAAGTATTTTGAGATCATAGTGCTCGAAATCAACAAACTGAGCGAAACTTGGCCTTCTCCGTGGACGTTGAAGTCGGACATTACGGTTGAGACTGTAGCTGAAGTCGTATAACGACTTTGGTAACCCACGTATTAACATAATCTATGATGTTTTGGTCAATAGAGCTTTGTGGTGAACCGCAAATGGCTTAGGGTGACAGTTAATTAATTCCGTGCTTTGAAGACATGAATTTTCTCACCTTGAGTGAGCGCAGCCCTATCGAACGGGACCTACTGATGAACCGTGGTTTTAGTTTGCTAAGTGAATCGATCTTTAGCGAGTCGACGCACAGATGTGAGCATTTGCATAATGTATTATTCCTAGTTATACAGGCCTCATGACACTCCCCCCCTTTAACTTGTCTATTCCTGGTCTTCTTTAATTTCTCCTTCAACATTAGTAACTTATGCTTGCTGTTAAGTCTTCCTTAAGTTCTTCAGACTTTCTTTAAATGTGGTCTAAAACTCCCAATCTCTTTCTCCCACTTCTGCGGTTACCTAGCATTCTGTTCAACATGTCCTCGCCTCTCAATACATCCATCCACCTTGGCTGGCTCCCCTAATCACCTTCACCAAATTCATTCTCTCCTGCACCATATTTATCGCCTACATTTTTCTCGATACAATGGTTGCCCTGTCCATTGTTCCTCGCACCCACATCTTGGATCGAGAGTGAATACTGAAGATCGATGTCGATTATCAAGATGTGGCCCCTCCGGGTTCTCTCGCATGAAGCCTCCGCGCTGATGAAAACATTTTGATCTTCAGAGCATTCAAGCGGACGTGATTGACGTTCGAATGGTTGGCGTCTACGCTTTGCTTATCGTAGTTCCCTCCACCTCGCCTCCTTCCCCTGGTAAACAGATGAAGCTGCTTTTTCCCGCGCGCTATTTTGTTCCAGATCCCCGGGGTGGACAACCCGCCGCCGCTGCCTCCTCTGCCGAGGGAAGCAGTCACGCGAGGGCGCCGCTTTCGTCAGAGCCCCGTCGTCTCGTGCTCCACTTTTCTCCGATTCGGCCCGACTCTTCCCACCTTCCCCCCTTTCTTTCCCGTCGACCACGCCCCCCTCAGCCAGTCCGCAGAAACATCGCATCTGCATCGGGTCTCGCAGCATTGTTGTGGTTTGAGAAGGAATCGGTCGTGCCCTTTGAGTGAGTCTATTCGTTGATATGACGTTCGCGTGGGTCGTGGGAAAAGGATCGTGGATGTTGGATTTGGTTCGATTTTGTTTTTTTTTTGTTCATTTTTAAACTCGTTCGTCATCAGTCCGCCTCTGTGAAAGGGGAGGACAAATGCAAGTTCCGAGAGCTAGCGCAATCGATTTATGCTATATATCATTGTCAACCCGGTTTCAATCATCCGTTGTTTGACAGTTGCGATGTCATCCCGTGTTTTGCAAGAATGTTATAGCATACACTCTTCTTCTCTGGGAATTGCTGGTTGTGGAACGCGTATTGAATATAACTGACGTTTACTTCGATTTGGAGATCTTACTGCCTTTGCATTTTATCGTCCTCCGTTTCTTAACTTTGTAAATATTCATGGCTATTCCCCATCTATCGAAGATTGCAGTTGTAAGTAAAGCAAAGTTACGGCTATTTATCATTCATATGCATTTATTCTTTTTGAAATGGTAGAATGTGACTAATGGCTTGATTATTTAAATGATATTTCATTTTTTTTTCATTTTTCGTGAATAAACACTCCAGTCAGGTTAATCCCAAGAATTGGAATTGAATGTGGTATAACCATTTTTTTAGGTCTCTTGTTCAAATCGATGGGAAATAACGCAAATATGTCTATGATATTCATTTATTCGTCGGAAAAGAATTTTCTTCAAATTTTACGTTAATTTCGGCGGGGTTGTGGAAATGGGAATGATATATATTCCGTTAAAATAGCCCTGAGTAGTGGTCAGTCCTTCCAAATATGTTGCAGGTGTTGGAATTTGATTTCAAGAAGCCTTTGCTTGGATTTATTTTTCATTCTTCCCCTTAGTTCTATATACATATACTCGATTATACTTGAGTAGAATGTATGTATCAGATCAGTCAGATCAAACTCAGATCTTTTGCACCCCTATCCTCCGTCGAATCACTACCTCCCACTATGGACTCACTCTCTTTCTATCCGTATGTTTATTTTTCGGTTTTCCTCCCTCCGCCACTCTTCCCAGTCGCCAGTTGACGTGCTCTCCTCCCAATCCCAGGCGATGACCTTCGCTTTTGCAAATTGCCTCTGGCCCATTCCGCCCGTTGGGCAGGGGCTTACAACCTTGCCGCCATCCGTGTCGCCCGCACTCAACGCGCTTATCGCCCTCTCTCTCATCTCTAGCGGAAGGCTAATCCTTTCCCGCATTTTGCTTCGTTTTTTTTTGGCCCGTCATAACAAAAAAAATCATAAAAAATTTGGGACTGTGGTTGGAGGAAATTTGTATGGCTGGATGCGTTTTAGTCGCAATTTACCTTCACTCTCTTTTGGAAAGAGGGAGGGATTGGGGATTCTTACCTGCTCTTGCGCAGGACTGGGTAGCTATCAAATTGCACTGATCTTGAAAGACGTGGTTAGGTCTGGAAAATTAGTTGGATGTGAAAAGACTAGCGTGTTTACTATGGAAACTTATTACAACACTTTTATAGTGTTGGATTTTGAGGTTCAAATGTTCTAAAAATCCATGCCCTGATCTCGCTTAAGTTGGTCAGAGTTGGGGAAGTTTCAATTGTTGCTCATGCTTCCTCGTATTTGAAGTTCCTAGACGGTAAGGTGGCAAAAACGCTTTTTACCCCATGGTCAAATAAACGTGCTCTTTCATACCCAGAAAATATATAGAAGTCATGTTTGAAAGGCTTTCAAAATGCTCTTTCCTATCAAGATGAGTAAATTAAATTTTTATCTTGTTTATCATGTACGTTTGCCGTATTGTGCATTGCTATTGCTTTCTCATCTGCGTTCGAGGTAAATCTGGAAGTTTGTGGAAACGCTGTTTTTTGTTATTTAGTCCTCTCTTTTTTATGTATATTTATGCTGGGAATAGATTATAAACGGGAAACTTCATCCCAGAATGACATATAGACTCCTTATGCACTTGGAAAAACCGATCTAAATGCTAATATTTCGAACACTGCTGACGAACGGCTTCGATTCACGTGGAGACTTAATATTTTGTGGGAAAAAATAACTTTATTTTGTCGTTTTTCAATATGTATCACGTTCTTTTGGCTCTCGTCCCCTCCCCTCTTTCCTCAATCGTCCTCCTTCCGAAACTAACCAGTTCCAAGTCCGGCCGTTTTTCCGTGTATCTGAATCGATGCCATGTAGTTATTACAAATTATCGATTGTGCATAATGTTTGGAGGTCCTCGAATACTGCTTCCTTCTTCCCAACCCTCCCTTCCGCCCTTTCCAATCTGTTGTTTGGTCGTGTCGGAAGTTTAAACGTCGCGAAACGCCACGATTTACTAATATTCTCGAATGTTTCCTGCCCAGGGTTTGTTTGTGGGTTTAGGAAGAGGCGACCGCTCTCACGGAAGGCGTTGAGAAATGATAAAGCTCTTCAGTTCGTCGAATGCGTACTTAAGTTAACTTCTCACATAGGTAGAACCAATTTAAACAGTGATAACGGTCAAACTCCCAAGTCTTTCAACGCTCGGCCGGCTTTATTTTCCAGGTTTGACTGTGTTTTTCCAGAATACACGAAGGAGAGGACTTAGCTTCCTCCTGTTAACCGATCACAAAGACATTCTTTGTCAAACTCCTTGCGAAGGTGGTTTGACTCGGAGATGAGAAAAATGTTCGAAGAATCTTATCACTGGAAGTATCGGTTCCTCAGCTTGTTTCTAATTTTTTAAACTGTTTTTCAAGTGGCAGCTGACCAAAAATACAGTTTTGCTGGACAAATAGAGAGCTTGAATTATTGATGGAACTATTTTTCACGTAATTGTTGGCTGCTTTCTCCTAGGTGTCTTTCCTTTAAGTGTTTTGTGAAGGTTGTGGAGAGTACTTGAGACTGCAGGCCATTTCTTTTACGTATTAATTATATAATGCCATATAATTTTTGTTAGTTTGCTCGTAAACAACTCTCTACATGATTATAATTTGATTTAAAATGTATAGCATTAAAATTTTGCCGGTATAGTAATGACGGATTGCAATTTGTCTGTGAATTGATTGAAACAGCTACTTTTGAGTCGAAGCTTTCTCTGCCGTACTAGCGTTTATTTTTCTCGTTTGTGCTTTGGGTGTAAATTTGCGTGAGTATCCATGATTGCGTCATGAATTCATTGAAAGGCGACTAATGCTCCCGAAAAGCCCGTGTTCATGAGCTGACTTTGGGCAGTCTTAGTAGTTTGCATTGCTCTTTTCGTGCGAGCCAGCGTTGGGAGGTACGTAAGGTTGCTTCATGCACTATGCCACTGGTCCCTTTCGGTTTCAGATCATGGGACTTTTATTAAGGAACCTGTGAAGTTCTTTTTGTTTCGTCTGCGCGAGTTCGCTTCCGCGCCTCTCATGATGCTTTCTCCGTATTTAAACCAGGCTCGGCCGCCACAGTCATTCGAATGGAATTTTCCTCCCTCCCCACGAGACTTTCTCTCCGAAACCAAGCTGCCTCAAGCCATATCCATTTTCCGCTCACATGGTGCAGTTCATACGAGGGAATACGCTGGCAAATTGTTGATTAAGCTCGAACTCGCCCGAAGTCCTCAATGTGGATTTCTTTTGTATTTGTGGTCGCCCCCTCTGAATCGATCGACGAATTTTCATAGCGTGTAACCGGTTGTGAGCGCAAAGTGACAAATTATTCGTAGTTTTCGCATTCATATTGTGTTTATTATTCATACTATTTATTGCTTTCATGGAGATTATACATTACAATTATAGTGGTTTTGTTTTTGGTGTTGTCTGGAAAGATAGGTGAAATATGCCTATACATCATGGCATTAGAGTATAGTAATAGCACAAATTCTCTACGTCAGTGTTATGCTATGTTGCTTTGCCGGATTTGTCACATTGCATTCGAGGTTATGACATGAGGTTGAGTCGTGAAGTATTCTTTAAGAGTTACGCTAAGGCTAAGTTGTGGAAATGGTTTGCAGAAGGAAAAGGACCTGCGTATAACTTTCACGTTATTTTCTCTAATATTCCTTTGCCGAGCGTGAACCCCTCAAACTCTCAATTACTTGTAAGGAGTTCGTCAAGCTTATTGTTTCGGTAGTGATTGAACCTATGCTGTTTCGTTCGTATTATATAATGGCAAATTGATATTGGATATCCTTTTATGGATTCTTGGCTCAACGCTGAGCCCGTTGTATTATACTTTACGGACAAGGAAAAGTGTCACGAAAACGTTGAGACATACGTGAAGACGATCTTTTGGAAGTTCGTTTGTATTCGTGGGGAACAGTTACGTGTCGTCCAGTGTCCTTATTTACCTAGTATGGCAATAGACCCTTTTCATTCATTTGCGCTCTGCATCACTTCTTTAGCAACGCATTACCCACCTCCTGTGAGTGCTAATCAATAAACTGGAGTTAACATTTTGTAATTCTCGTAATGATATATTTCATCTTTTCTTTTGGATAGTGTGAACGCTGACTTCCCCATGTTTACCTACTGACGATCAATGCTTTGAAAAGTCATATCTTGGTATTTATTGAAGAAATGTTTAACTAATTTCTCACGTGATCAATAAACGGAACCTTTATCTGCATCACATATGTTTCTTGTTGTGGATCGTCGATTGGGGAGTCGAATCGAGGTGTCGCCCGCCCGCGGCAGGGAGGGGGGGGGATTGTTTTTCCGCGATACTTTTTTTGCAGCACGTGTCTCCGTGCCCTGCCGCCTTTCACTCCTCTCTTCAGGGGTAGGAGGGAGAATATGGAAAAAGAGAGATCGCGTGCACACTCAATTCCAAATATAGTAGCAGTTCCTCCTCCTCCACTCTGTCGGCGGGCGGACCGCTTCGCAATCTCCTCCGGCTCGTCGGCCGCGGCTCCACTATACTCCCTCGGCAATTGCTTCCTTCCCCCCTCAATGTTCCTCCTCCGCAACATCCCTTGTGCCGGGCTGGCCGCATCGCAGGCGGTCGCCGTCGTAGCTCATCATTGCCTTGGTAGTGACTCTCCTTGCTCTGCCACCCTCCGCGAAGTCCTATCGTTTTTGTTTCACGTAAATGGAAATAATGATGGCGCTCGACTGTGTCTTAGTTTGTGCGTATCGCCTTACAATCAAGTTGGGAGTATGGGCGACCCCCTCTTTCCTCTTATGTGTATCGCGCTGCTCACTGGTTTATCTAGCTCACTAAGGTTTTTTCTTGAAATTAATTTCTCAGCCCTTCACTCCGGCTTAAGTGGATTCGCGTGATCTGATGGAGGGGAGTGCGAGCAAGGCAGGCGACGAAAGGACGGCTGTCTTCAGTTTTTTCTCCTCGTTTTGATAGCCACTGCCGGCATTCCTGCTTTCTTGCCCTTTCTAGATCTAGGTCTGGTGGACACATCTACGGGAGATGCGCGTATTATGTGAACATTTGCATACTTTTTTGCAAGATTTCTTGGAAAGTTGTGTAGATTTGTGCTAATTTAATTTTTAGAATTGTATTTCGTTGATTTGATTGGACAATAGAGAGAAATGATTCATTATAACTCAGTTCAATCATTGTATAGGCAGATCAAAAATATTCCTGGAATTTTGCTGCTCGGTCTCGTTGAAAAGCTGCATTACCGTGAATTTTCAATGAATAGTTAGCGTATTTAGTAGTTTACATATCCCAAGTATGATAAGTGTTGTGTGATAATTATAGTGGTAATCTTACTGTTGATAATCTATTAATCTGAGTTGTTCTAGTTTTATGCATTAATTAACCTGTAAATTTGTCTTCATCTACATCTACATAATACCCCGCGAGCCGCTGCATGGGCGTGTGGCAGGGGGTGTTAGGTCACCAGCCGTGTAAAGGTATAAGTATTTTGGAGATGAATGGTGACATGAATTATAGGAGTGTATTTAGAGTTCTTCTGAGGTAACATGTTAAGGGGCGCCCGATCCTTTATTTCTCATTAATCCTGACAATTTCTTCTAATCAATAATGACGGCCATGTTTTGTAGTTGTTGTGGAGTGTGATTACAATAGAACAGATGTGTGTAAACTCATCGTATATTCAAGATGGATCGCACCACTCTGTCCTCGCGTCACTATTCGTTTCTATGAGAGTCGGCGAGTTCTAACGGGACAGTGGTGATCGTTCTCCTCATCAATTTTTGGAATGACCTAAGTGGTTAAAATCGAATGTGCTCCTTCGTTTGAATTGGAGATGACGCCGTGGCGCGTCGGAAAACCTTAATGCTTTCATCCTTCAGGATTTGATTATTGTCGTGCGATCGCTCTACCAAGCTTACATTAATTTCATCGAATTTCGTTTCGATCGGCGGGATGGAGGAGAAAAAGTATACCATTCATGATCTTTAATTTCCTTATTCGCCTCCCTCTCCTCCCTCTTGCCCGTTGCCGTCGTTCGCTGCGTAGTTCAAGTGGCCGCGTTAACCCCACTCCCCTGCCCCCTCTGAGCGAAGTATTAAAGGTCAACGAATTTCACCCGCGCCTTATAGTGACGTGTCGCCTGAGGCGTTGGAACGCCCCCTTTTCACGAGCGCTTGGAAATTCCGCCGTCATCGATCATATGGCAGCTTCGCCAAACAAGCGGCCGGCCGCCGTCCTTTCTGGGGAGAGTGTGTGTGGATGCAAGGAAAACGGGCCCGCGAGGTGGGTTTGCGCCGTTGGAAGACGTCTTTGTGGAGCTTGAGCGAGTCCCGTGTGGTTACAGGAGGATTATCGCGAGCCACGCGGGTGGAAATTGACTACTGTCGTCCAGTCTATCGCTGTTTTGAGTGCTAGAATCAGAATGACCGTCAAGTTGTTGACTTACGTGATAACTATCATTTAAGGGGAGTTATTCGTGTGATGTTCGATCAATTTTCCAATTACGTAATCGACAGTTTTATTACGGCCGTGTGAGAGGACTTCCATCAGAACCCTTCTTGGCAGAGTACCTATGATGATTTTGAAATAGCCTGTGAACTCTGTCATACTAGAGTAGTATTGGTCGTTAGCGTAATTTTGGAATAACTGAAAGTTTTACTAATCTTTCTGGCTCTAGTAAACCCTGGATTTTTTTAAGGTGCACCTGCTAGTGAGACAACGTCGAACCGTATCACCCCAGTTTTTAATCCTTCAGCTAACTTAGCATTAGCGTTAATGGCTGGATTCGAACCCGTTATCTTATTTTTCAGGCGGCAGCTTTATTAACCTGGGTACTGCGACCGGCTTCAAGTTGGCTCGCTTTTGATCTCCTTAATTTAAACTCTTTGATGCTAAGATAATTAAGGCTATGTGGATGCAGAGATTTATTCGTCTTTCTTCACGATAGTTTAAAAGCCTAAGCACGGAAAAACCTAGAATGGTTGTCATAAAAAAACGTATTAAACCGGATATTTCGTTGCGCATCTGTGTTTTCTGCGTCAGCAGGTACATATCTTCCTACTTTTGAGTACTTTTTCAAAAATAGGAGCGTGTTGGTTTGAGTGTAGTTAAATTTATCTCAATGACATCGAGTTCATCTCTAGTTCCTAATAGCTGATTTGCTTGGAGCAAACCTATTTCCGGCGAGAGATCACCCTCTTCCACCCGCCCATTCGTTGCCCATCCAGGTTATCGAGTAGATTTGATGGAATGTCTTCTGTGGCGGAAATGGGAGATGTGGGGAGGAAAAAATGGATAATTCCGCACCCTTAAATGGTATTCAGTCGGTTGAGATGGGTGGGAGAGGGAAAGGGGGGCGTCTTTGATTGCCTCCCGAGTCGTTCGGCTTCTTTTGATGACGTGAAAGCGGTTTTACTCGATACTTGCGGTCGGACTTTTCTTCGTGCTAGGATTTCCCCCTCCTCTTTCCGTTTTCTCTCATTCCTCCCCTTCCTCTCTCGTTTTACATCCCTGAGTCCCTCGCCCCTCCTTACAAGTTTCTTTCTCCCCATTTCCACCTCTTCTCCTAATCTGTCTCCCACTCGGCGTCATCAGTGCCCCATTATCTCCAATCCTTTCGCGCTCTAAGTTATTCCTGTCAGTTCATTGACTCTTAATGTTGTTGTTCCTCGCTGGCGCGGGATTTACCTTTGTTTGAGGATTGCTGGCTTATTTTTTTCTAAAATTCATGTCTTAAATGTGTCTGGTCCGGATTTGATTCTCGCGTGTCATTGGAAAGAAAGTGCGACTGTAAGGACAACGTTACGCGGAATGTGTGGAGTATGGAGAACGTGTTTTCACCGCGTCATTTTACCCATCGTTTGATACCTTATACGGTTAGGATTCTCCAATGTGTGCATGCATATTTCGCATAAAATCCCCAATGTGTAACATGTGTGCCGAGTTGTTGCTGCGCTGGGCGCGAGTGAAATTTTAATCAGAAAACGGTCAACACCTCCGTGGTCATTAAGGTCGGTGGCGTGAACCTATTCCGGCCATCTCTTTCCACCTACTGGGCAGGCGTCACTTTCCACTTTAGTCGTCGGCTCGCTTGAACCGCTTTTAGCTGGCTGGCGAGTTTATGGGCTAAGCCTCAAGTAATGTCTCCCAGTGGAAATTACTCTAAGCCGTCTCTATTTAACTCCTTCCCACCATTTCTGTTTGCTTTCGATGGAAATTTTCCCATTTGTTTCCGTTTAAGTATCTTATTTACCGTGTTATTTGCAGGTGTTTTACTGCAACTAAATTTGAGAAGGATTATTCACATCTGTAGGTTATTACTCTTACATGCCCAAGCTTGATGACCTTATGAGACAATTGTAAATGAAAGCAACTTTGTTTTTCCACATGAATTTCCACATTTTATTTAAGTCCACCCGGGTTGCGGTGATGATTACGTGCCGAATGTCTTGCCTGAATCACCTAATGATGACGTGCCTCGTCGAAACCCTGGTCGTCTTAAATAAAATTTATGTGAAATAACAAAGTTCTTTCATAGACAACTGAGTTTGAGTAAATCGTGTGAGAAGCCCTGTTTACAGAGCGAGTCCTCTTAATTTGGGGTTAGGGGCGTCATTATAAATTGTTTCAGCCCGTTGATGGCAGATAAAATTTGTCTTCGAAGAAATCTTGCTGAGGAGATTGTTCGGTGGGATATGCTATCTTCTCGCGAGCCCATTTGCATGACGGGTGTCTGAGTAAATAAAGGTTTACGCTCATCCTACCGAAGCTCTCGCTTTGGCGTAGCCTCGCTGAATTTTATTTGGGACGAGATCGTTTGAGTCTTACGCTAATCCGTCCCCGTTTTAACCTCTGAGGAAGGTTTATTTTCTTTGATGGACAAATCTTCCGAAATGCCCTTTCAGTTTCATCCGTATGACGGGCGTGAGTGTGTGAACTAAGTATACGTTCCCTTCAGTGTTTTCTCTGCTCTTTTGGGTGCGCTTATTCTCGCGGCCGCTATAGGAGTTTCCCGACTTGCCTTACTTCAGCCGTGCACGCCGACTTCGAGGTGTTATTTCTGCTCAGCCCTCTCCAGTCCTGGCACCAGACCCGAGAGAGTGTTTCAAATCCAATCCCTCTGCATCTTCGCCCAAAATTACCTCCCATATCACTCCCCTCGTACCCGTTCCCAGTCCCAATTCGTCCCTGTCTTTACCTGTGTCGTTCCTTGTCGGCTTTATTTTTGTCAAAAAAACTCGTCACTTATTCCCTCTCGTCGCACTTCAATTTTTATTCGTTTGATTCTCCCGTACGACGACTTTGTTTACTATCATGCCACCGTTATCCAGTCCCTTTGTGTCTGTGAAGTATAATGAATAACTCACTTCATGGATGAAGCATATTAAACATTATCAACCCTAGGTGGAACGAGAGGTGATAGAGACGTTCAGGGTTTCCTTTTTAAGGTAACAGTTGATGCTGCGGTTGAAGGGAAAGTTATTATTTCATTGAGTTTATTCTACGATAATTATATGTTCCTGTCACCCGCCAAGAGCGCGCTAGTGCAATGGTTGAGGGGATGTGGGAGAAGCATTTGATCCTCATTAAAACTTTTTTTTCTGTGTCCTTTACAAGTTAATTAAAAAATAAATTTGGGCCTGTATTCAAATTAAGGTGTGCTCCTTTGTAATATGTTATATATGATTTGTAATAATGAAATTCATACTTAAGAAGTTTTGGTTTGTGATATTTTAATGCTGTATACAGTTCCCTCTCTTCAAACTCTCCTCCTCCCAACGGCTACCTGTCTAATGTTTCACTTATCATTCTTGGGTAATCGTGTACCTGTAAATACCTGTGTACAGACCGAGTCAATGAAGTAATCCTGATCCCCTCACAACTTATGGATGCATAAATATGAATCTCCGAATATTTCCTTGCTAAAGTTGCCAGCGGTAGCTGGGGTAAAAACTTCGTGTTGATTTTGGCTACCGGCTTAACATGTTTTTACTTCTACAGTTTATCGCGCTTTATTTTTTACTCCACTTGCGGCATCGTCATCTAAGAGGAGTTATTCGCTTTCCTGTGGCATTTGCCCTCTCTCACTCCAGTGTACCTTTAGTGAGGAAGAAACAGCGATGTCTAGTGCCCGGGTTCGCCCGGCGGAAAATATGTACTCTGGCTTTCCTCTACTAGCTTAGTAGGAGCATACACTTTCCGCAAAACACATGGTTCTCCAGCCGAGATGCTTGCAATCCGCGTTCACAGATAGCTTTCCTCGATCTCTGACTCATCTTTTCATGTCTACATTACCATGTCCCGCATATTTTGTCACTTTCGTTCCTTCCCATGTCTCTCTTTCCTAGGCTGTTTCCCACTTATAACTCTCTTAATTTCCCTCCCCTTCCCGTCTCGCTGCCACGTTCGTATATCTGTCTGCAGTTGCACTTGGCAAGCGACACGCCGTCCTCCCTCTATTAACCCCCCGCCCCCGTCTGCCTCTCAATCCATTAGGAGGCAGTCCTCTCCGCCCAGAGCACCGAATTCCCCCCCGCACCCGACCCGTTGGCTTGCGCTGCGGTGTTCGCGAGGGGTTAGCGCACTTAAAAATGTGGGTTGTGTATAATTAGGCGGCCGTTGGGAGGAGTTGAGTGTGAAGAGAGGGGATGTGTTGGCCGGGGGAGATAAGAGGCGCGTGTAGTATTTGGGATCGCGGGCAGGTGTGTAATTTGTGAGGTTTTTTTTATTTTTCGCTTCGCTGTGCGCACGTAAGCGTTTTTGAGCGTTGGAAGGTCCTATTTTCGTCATGGGACCAAGCGGCCTGGTCGCGTCAAATCATCAGGACAAGAGCGGCACGGCGGTGCGGCCAAGATTAATCAGCTGGCGAAGGTCGTATCTGTCCGTACCATGACCTTTTCCATCCTTCGCCTTGTTGTTATTTATGAGCGCGGCCGTTAAGCTATGTTTATGGGCTGTATTTCTTTTTAAGACGTTCGTTTCTGTGCCCCTAGTGCCTTTGCTTGGCTGGTCAAAATGTTATCCTTTAGGGTAACGTGGGTAGGCTCAGAGGACTTGGCGTGCTTGAAAACTCTCGCTGATGCAGCGCATTGTTTTTGCTGTCGTGATTAAAATTAGTACCTCAATGATTACCTTAACATATTTCCTCGAGGTTTTCTTCTCGTGTAATCATGATGTCATGATGATGCGGTAATACTCGACGATTGCGTAACTCCTCATAAAGTGGAATTTAGAGAGTAGGAGAGTGGAAAAATTCACTACGAGAAAACCTGTCAGCATTTTATCGTGATATAATCATTACATATAAATGAATTTATTATATACCCCTTAACCCTAATTTTCTTGACTATTTACTTCCGTCATGGCCGCCGAATATTTTTAGTGCTTTATTCATTGGTAATTTTTCAGGTTTTTGTTATAGGATGCGTTTGGCCTGATTACAGTTTCATCCATATATTTTTGATCACATGTTAAAATACTGTTAGTTTAAATAGGCCGTTCGTATGACGGAAGATAAGTCTCTCGCCGGCGGTGGGTTTTTTTATTTCGTCTGGTTGCCGGCTTGTGCTCGGCGGCACCCCCTCCTCAAGTCCAATGTGGATTACGGTTGTTTAGCTCCATGGAGGTATTTACGACTTGACCACTGCATTAATCGTGTGAATCCAATCGGATGTGAGCCGATCGTAAAACCTTTGTTTTCTCTTTGCATGTGTCATGCACCTGGCTGGTGCATGATTCATATGCTGAAATAGAAACGTTTAGACATCATGTTCATCGCTCATATATAGGCGTCTAGTTTTGCCTCCCGGGGGTGGAATAGAAGTAACCCGTCGGGAGTTAATAATGGTAAGCTCTTTTCTCTGCGTAGGTTAACGATTGTCGTATTTTTGTTGTGATGTTCTCGCGCGTTTCCTAAAGAGTGGGAATTCTTGGTAACAAGTATGTGTGAAGACTTAGACGTAGATATTCTATTTTGGACGAGCTTGATATGCTTATTAACATCTACATACTACTCTACGAGACGCCGCCCTGGCGTGTTCCAGGAGGCGTTTAAACAATTCAATTGCATACTGAAAATCAATCAATGATGGTCAGACCTGCAAAATACGTAGAATATTTAATGATTTTGCCTTAAAATCTTAAAATAATTTTTGCTCTACTTTGATTAACGATCGTTGTTCCACGTTGTTGGAAGCATGACCGAGTTGTTAAGTTTTGCAATTTTATAATGTTTTGGTGTTATTGAATAGTGTTCAATGTTCATCATGTTAGTGAGTGACATTGACCCAAGATGTGTATCATTTTAAAGGCAAATTAATGCTCTTCCCAAATATGCATAACTATCCTACCAAATACAACTAGTGTCAGTGTGGAGCGCGTTTAAGTGCAGGTGTACACTGGTTAGATGGCGACAGTAGTTGCGCCGCTCCCATTCTTTAATCCTCCCAATTGCGAATCTCTCCGCTGCCCACGCATTTCTCGCACTCGGAGCCGCTCGGCCTATCCGGGGCTTCGTGCTTACGCGGGCATTCGCATGTGTGTATGTGTGTTGCAATGGCTGCGTCGGTATGCGTTCGAGTGTGTTTCCAATAGTAATCGCCTGCCTGTTCCCTCCCCCCACCGCGACTCCGTTATCTCTCCCCTATCTTGCGTACGTCCGTACTCCTCTGTTTATCCCCCACGGCTGCTCCGCGCCCGCTCTCGCCGGGGCTTTAACCTCTCCCCGATCGTATACGAGTCCTAGCCGTTCCCTCCTCCCCCCTTCTCTCTCTCTCTCTCTCTCTGCCGTCACTCCTCCACCGTTCCCCATGCGAGAGAGTGACGCCTCTAACCCTTCCATCCCGTCTCACTCAGACGTCGTCATATTCCCCTCCCTCCTGCGAGCTCTCCACGTTTCACGTTTAACCCGGTTTTAGTTCCCGAACCTTACGCTTCTCGCACTCCCGCCCCCTTGACGATCACCCCCGCTTATTATACCGCGCCAACTAACCCCCAGTCGTTCCCCCGGCGAGGTCCTCGTTTTTCGGTGCGTATATCTCTTTTGTTTTGGACACGGTCTCGGTTATAAATGGCCTCACGTCGTACAGTAGTTTTATTTTTTTTTATCTCATCCCGCCGTGCTGCCGTGAAGTTAATGCATTTGCAGATAAAATGAAAATGTTGCTGCTTCCAAAAATAAATGCTGTGTATTTCGATGGTTGTATGTGGATGGATGTTTTTTGTGCATTAAGTGCATTTACTCCCTCAACCGGTTAAGAGAAGATTGAAGTCGAAAAAATAAAGTTGATATTTTGGTGACTTTCCACTCGTGTGTGTTTTTTTACGAGCTCGCTCGAATACACTCGGGTATGTTATCTCATTGCGCTTTAAATTGGCGCTTGACTTCCGAGGGTGTTCTAATGACTCTTCTGCTGCTGCCTTTTCGAGTTTAATTAGTTGCCGTAATCGATCGGACTAATGAATGGCCTTGTTGGGTCCCTTCTCGTCCCTTATATATTCTTTACGGTCGAGCTCTTTACTGTGCGAACCCTTGGTATTCACTTGCTTACTTTTTAACCCATAAATGAACTTGGGTAAGTCAGTCACCAATAGAGAACAGCAGAAATATAACGTTGATTCGTCGTGTTTCACGAATTTCAATAATTGGACAGCAGCCATATTTTATGTTATTGGGGACTTTTTACTACGTGAGAAGTTTTTTTCCTGAAGTTGAATGATTGGAGTGGTGTCATATGTTATTTCTCATGTAGACTTTGGTAGCGTTGCTCCTATGAGCGTGCATAGTCCTCACTCGACGCGGCAGAAATCCCCAGTATAGTGTCTACCACGTCATTCCACTACCGTTCCACACAATCCTTTGCCGTCTGCTCTGTAGCTAAGATAATGTTTACACGATATATTTATACAGCTTTAATCGATTGGAGAACCATATTCCTTATTTTATTCTTAACATATTGTGCCTCATTGCCGACTGTTCTCTTACACCTTTTATTTGATGCTGCGTTTCTCGTGCATAATTTTTATGTCATAAATTCCAAATCTGAGTATCAATCTGGGTTGTTAAAGGGCTGATCGAAATTTCGCTGAGGAGGCAATCTTGTTATTAGAGTCGTAATCGTAAGGTTGATGTGATTGATTCCTCGTGCTTCTCATACCCGGGAGGCTACTCCATATTACTTAGCGGCATCATCGTTCCTCTGACGTGTTTTTCTTCCGTAGTGACCACGCAAATGGATTGGGTTTCGATTCGCCCTCTGGTGGGCGGGGCGGGACGTAATTATAGTTATTCTTTCACGCGCTTCCCCCAGGCATAAATCACTCAGCCATCAACCCCTCTTTTTTTTAATGGTTCTCCTGCTGTGTTGTTTTTGGTCCTGGCACGACCCAACCCGATCTCTCTCCCTCCATTCCCTTCTGCGAGTGCTTCTCCTGGTGTTGTCGGTGTGCAGTGGTGCGTGCTGGCGTGGGTAGGCTTGTGTCGCGTGGGTGGTGCATGCACCCGTTAAGAGCGTGTGGCAGTGTGTATATGCAGACCCATGGGATTATGAAGCTCAGGTTGTGAGTAGGATCGTCGACTCCAGAATGTTTGGCTCCTGGAGAAGTATGATGCACAAGTACGGAATTCCGGGAGATGATTATGACCACCAATGAATGTGGTTCATCAAAATTTTAGCGGTATGATTCTACTGTTATGCTTCGTATTGAATTTGTTCTTCCAAGAGCTTGATACATTCTGATCAAATTCCATCGCTTGCCATCAAGTAGCATGACGTCGCTAGAACATGAAGTGTTGACACATATCTTCATTGTGTAATGTATCAGGGGAATTCAACATTCGATAAAATTATTTAAATAGACATATGAAAATATTACAACGAAGATTTCAATTAAAGAAGAAATTTATTTAAACTTAAGCAGGAGGAAAAAGCATTACTCTTGGAGGCAAGTGATTTTTATGATTGTCCTAATCCGGGAGTCTCCCTGAGAATGTGAGGAACTTGGCATCTCCAATTGTAGAGAGGTAGTAGTTAAGTCCCGTTTGCTGTTTTGACTCTTTACCATTGTAGAGGACATATTTAAATTGTACCGTTCCTCCTTTTAATGTGCCCTGTTTTTGTTTCTTATCTTCCCGGGATTAATTACGACAATTGACTATCTTGACTACTCCTGATTGTTACTACTACGGTTTATTTGGATGGGAGGTAGAATTACTATCGTGAATCAATTAATATGCTACGTTAACCCGGTTGGACCCACTGTCGGCGGCATCCGGCCGTTCGCATTATGCACCGTTGTGGTATTTGTTATTATTCACTCTGATGCTGGGTAGTGTATCGCTTTCCTATTCCCAGGACTTTGGTTTGATCCATGGCAGTGGCTGAGTTTTTTTACCAGATTTTCTATTTATTTATTTTATTTATTTATTTATCTTCACTATCCCGAATACAGCACAATGTGCCAATTTACGTCGGGTGGATAACAGTAACAACGGACGAGACACATACAACCATGTCCTGGGCAGATAATATTCTACCCAGGCGGGACTCGAACCCGCGACCCTCGGATTAGCAGGCGAGGACTTTACCCCGCCGCCACCGGGGCCGACTACCGGCCGGGGACGGTTCTCTACCTTGGGACCGTGTGGAGAGTGGTGTAAGGCCCAATTTCTAAATTATGGTTGAATATTTTCGCGGTATGGAAGCCCAAGTTAAATACATTCTTTCGTCGATAGTGCTGGCGGTTACATAACCATTAAAAAGTATATACCTTCGAATAACTTGGAGTCAGATATTTTATGCCAAACCTTAACTCTCAGTAACATTAAGTTAATGAATAGGCTACGTCATCTTGCAGTTAACTTCAACCAGACTATACTCCGGGCCTAAGTTTAGTCTGTAGTACCTAGTTCATCGGATGGGACGCAAAAATGTGTTTAAAAGGGTAGGCGAATCTATGCGTTGGGTTTCCCTCCAACCCCTGTATAATTCTCTCCTTACGAACCTTTCCATGTATCCCTAATGGTGCAAATGAGTTTTACTGTCGGTCACCACCCCCAAATAGCAATCATACTTCTGTAATGGATTACCACGGCGAATAGCTTGCTGTGCGAACGGGGTGTAAGAGGAGAAAAGAGAGCCACTTCCGGAATATGAGAATCCTCCCTCATGCTTGCCCCAGCCCCTCCCTCCCACCCGTGTTCTCTCATTTTTTTCCTGGGGCTAATTCTTTTCCACTCCCCTTATTTTCCCCGCAGCGCGCCCCACCCCCTCTCCTTTTACTTCAGCCGCCGCCGAGGGCGTAGCAAGGAGGGTGGAGTGTGTATAGTAGTAGCCTTTGAGTGGAAATTTCCGACCTGGGTCGGGGCTGGATGGGGAAGGGGGAGAGTGGGGTGTGCGGGAGGGAAGAGCTTAAGGGGAGTGGTGGTGGGTGACGCGGTGCGGTCCGGATAGTGTGGTGGTATGAGGGGGAAAGGGTTGGTTCCCTCGTCTCTCTCCCTTTACCCTGCGTAGTGGGGGGGAAGGGGTACGCCAGGGTCTTGGCGGGGGACCAGGGGAGTGTTGGGGGAGTTGGGATCGAAGAAGAGGTTGCGTGAAAGATCCTCCCCACCTCCTCCCAGGCCCTCCTGCTTCTCACTCCTTACTTCCTTCTCCTCCTCCATCTTCCTTTCCAGCATTCCTGCCAGCCTTAAAGTTCTATTTCGTTCCTTTCCCTCTCTCTGATCAACTTTTCTCGCCTCTCTTCGACATCTCCACCTTCATTCTTCTCTCCCTAGTTCTCCTCATCTTCCCCGCTCTTACACATCATTCTTTCTTCTCCTCTCCATTCTAGCCTCTCCCCAATCTCTACGCGCGAAATTCTTCTTGATGCGGCGGCGGGTCCTCCGAGAAAATTTCGGTTCTCTCCTTGAGAGGCAGATGGGAGGGACTCGTGTATATATACGTACGTGTATTTTTTTCGCAGCAGCCTCCCATTCACTCCTCGTCCCACCTCTTCTTACCCTCGGCTATCTTTCGCCTTCTCTCTCCCCTCGGGGATATCCGCAGTTTTTTTACTCGTTTTTCATCTCAACCCCTTATGCTTCTCTCTGCTCCTTCACGTCAGTTTGATTATTGCTTTGCAGAAATGTGGAATTCATATCGATCGGTGTAATTTCCACGTGACCGTGGCAGTATTTACGACTTCCAATTTCGCGCCCTCCCTCCTCAATCACTCACTCCCGTTTTCTCGCTGTACCATCTCGCTGTCTCTTCTCGAGTATCGTTTTTGTTCTCTTATCGTCGCCTTTCAGTTTTCTTCTGTTCGTCGTCTGGGGAGGAGTCGGGGTTTTTCGTGCAATAATTCCAGTGCCGTTTTAATATTGTCTCGTCGGGGTCTTTCTATTTTTTTTATTGAGAGTCGCTGCCGCTACCACCCCTCCCTCCACCCCAACACTCAGCCGTTCTCTATTCTCTCGCTTTCTCTCTCTGCCTTTCGGAAAGTTTCCTAATTCGAATTTTCCCGAGGATTGGCATCTTTGGAATTTTATTGGGAGGGTTGGGGCGCTAGGGATTTTTCATTTCGCGAATTTTGGTGCGGGGCGATTGGAAGAAAATATTTTCTCCTTTTTTCCCGTAGCTCAGCGGTATTATTGTACTGTAGGGAGTGGGTTATGATTCTTATGCCCACCATCCGGCTTCCGGTTGGAGTGGAATTTTTCCCAGTTCGGAAGATGTGTTTTTTTTATTTTGTTGATTATAATTATTATTTATATGTAATGGTTAGGTATTCGATATTAAATTTGAATTACGGTCCAGATAATGTCGACAAACCTCTGGTATCTTAGGGAGACATCGAGCCCTTAAATTTTGGCTAATACCTCTTGGCCGTCGGAAATACCTCCCTGATTACTAATGTATGTGTGATGTAAGTTTCTAAATATGAAAGTGTTAATGTAAATTCTAAATATGAAAGAGTGTTATAGCTTCAAGTAGCTTCTTTTAGTTTACGTTACTTTTACGTGACGCGGCATGTATTTTGTTCAAGGCTAGTAGCGGCTGGTGGAGAGAGATACCCATTCCAGGATTGTCTCATAATGATAAGTGATCTTATTATTGGGTTTAATGAGTGGTTTTGCTTCAAAAAATGTTTAATAAAAAAAAATTTATTTCTATTTATTGTTGGATATGGATTGTTCTAAGTTAACGTTTTATTTAATCGTAGTCATCATAAGTTTATTCGATAAAATTTTCCGATCATTGTTTCTCGTGGACTGTCGAGTTATTATTAATTCCAGGAACGTCGTTGCGGATGGATTTTGAGTTATATATTAACTCGTGAGAACTTCCCGTTTGTAATAAAAACAACTCTCTGGCGACCATTGCAAATGAGGTAACTGATTTCTTTGATTGGTCTCATTATTTTGGGTGTGAATTAGTGATTAGCTTGCATTTTAGTTCCAAATCGATACGCTATTGCCGACGTATTGGCCATCCCTGGTCTCGGTCTGAGTTGGTGGAACCATCGAGGAGAAGAGAGAATATTCCACGCGAATTTCGCCTGTGAGCCCCGCGGGCTTCCCTCCGCAGTAGTGTGGTGGCTTGGCTGCATAACCACTAGGATACCTCTCCTGGACCTTGGAAACCCCCCAGACACCGCGTCTGGAATGGGATGATGCCTTCTCCTCCTCTCCCTCCCCTCTTTCTCCTTCCCCTTCCCCTCATCTTCCTCTTCCTCTCCTCTTCCACCCTTCCTCTCTCCCCATGCACTCTCTCTCCATCTCTCCTTCCCTTTCTCCACCCACGCGACCTCAACCCTATCCGACCGATCCCTATCCCCTTTATCCGTTGCCCCAGACCCTGTAATCCTCCCCCACATCCCCCCCCCTTTCTCCCCTCCGGGCCCTTTGCCCTCGTCCCTTTCCCGCAGTCGCACCGTCTGCCCCTTACGCTCGCTCCCTTCCTCGCTCTATACCCGTCTTCTTCGTTTCTCCGTCCCTCATCCCGCTTTCACTCGACCTCCTCTGCCGGCTCCTTCGCTTCATGTCTTCGCGGGCGTCGTGGTGAGGTCTATTCTGTTTCTTTTAAGCACTCGTCTGTAAATTGGTTTAGGGTTTGCGATTCTTCCTCCTCCGCTTTTGTGGGCGCTTCAAAAGAGGTGTTAAGTTTGATAGAATGTACACTAATGTTATTCGCCGGGAAAGTGTTAAATGATAGAATGTAGTTTTTTATTCCATTTGAAAAGAACAAGAGTATTTTTAATTAAATTTAAGAGTGAGTTCTTTATATTGTGAAACCGATAATTTGTATTCCAGGGTTTTTTCGTGCCATTTTCGTCTCTTGTTGGGTTATTTGTGGCGTATACTACTTTTTGGATTCCTTTGTGAGTTGCTGAATTACGTTCTGTTGGATTAGAGGAAACATTTCTTATTAATACTCTAAGCATTGTCCTCGTGGCTTTATGCCTTTCAACGCTTCTGGTAATTATCGATTGCCCTTGAAAATTGAGCAAAGTTTTGCGAATATGGAAGTATATAAAACAGTCTGTAGGCGAAATTTCTCGAGAATATAGGTTTCTCTTACCATTTACAGTTATGGAATGATGAGATACTTCTAAAAATGTACTTTTCGGTATTTAATCTACTTCCATGCTTGCGTACAATGCTTGTTCGCAAAATCCTTTGTATGGTTACTCTGTGTGATAAGCATTGGTGTGAAGAGTAGTTTGGAAAAAGTTAATTTTCCCTAGAAAAAAGACTTATTTGGTACAATGTTTTTAGAATTTTTCATTACGTTTTATTTATCATTTTTTTATACTCTGTATGTCAAAAACCTCGTTCAGGTGAAAGTTAATATCTCTTGGAGCAACTTCGTTCAAATTAAATTTCGTGGAACTTGATAATATTACATGTACAGGTAATTACGGCAAGTGGATGTGTAATTATTAGTTTCCTTATTGGATTAAGCTTCACAATTTAAGGGGAGGGAGTCCCTCTTCCTAGGTTCATTCATATTAGGGTATAGGTTTGCTGAAACGTACTGTTTTTAAAAAATAATCACGAAAAAAGTCCTCTCAAAGAACCCCAACAACAGTTACCATTAGCCTTTATTATAAATGAAACTTTTCTTTTTTGTTTTCGTTCCGTCGTCTCAGGTTGCTAAGGTGCAATAAAAGGCTTTTTAGGTAATTATAGTAATTGCTTTGGACGCAGTCGTTATCTTGATTATACAAATGTTGAAGTTCATTCACGGGAAGTGGGATATTTTGTAGTTCCAATCTCACTTCAATTTTGCGATATGATGAAATTACTTTTCAGCAATTTCCCCACCGTTGTTTTCACCTTTTTGCTCTTTTCAAACTACACCAAACGTCGCTTGATTCCCTGTGGATTCATCTTTAAACCCCTCGTTCTCCAGAGAAATGTGTATTGAGTCTTTTCCTATAGGTTTTAATGGAGCGAGCCGTTTTTCGTCCGTTTTATGCCTTTTCCGTAGTTTTAACAAGCATTTACTATTCTGTTCGTGGAAGGTATACGCCTAGTGTTATTTATAAAGATTGTCCGACCTTCTAGACTTGGATTTGTCAAAAAACAATGATCGACCTGTTTTTACTCGTGGCTATTTCGTCCAATAAAAAGTAGTGATTCAATCTTTAGATTTTTGTTGGTTTATTCCCTGGTTGGGAGATGTTTGTTTCTTTTTGCTTTCATTTAATTTTTCAATATCATAAACCATAATCCTGGTATGTGCCTGAGAACGCTCACCGGTAGGCAAAGTATGCTCGGTGCTGACCTCAAGTCTCGGTGACGGCAGTTAAAGTTGGGTCATCGGTAAGTGATGGGACGAAGTAATTCGGAGGAGTGAATGAATGCATACTCGCGAGTTTTAAAATTTGATTTTTTCAATGCATGCGTCGGCTGTCGCTTTGTGGAATTTTGGATTGTGGTCGCCGCTGACCCCTACAGGCAGCACCGTTTGGCTCGTCCTTGCCCCTCTTATTCCTATATACTCTGCGAATTCCTATATACTCTGTCTTCAGTCTCCCTGTAGAAAAACGGTAATCCAGTCTCTTTCTTCTGCCGCATTCTCCTATCCTTTCTGTCGAGTTTTCCCCGCCTTTCCAGCTCCTCCTCCTCCGTTATACTATCCCCCGTGACCCCACCTCTCTCCTCTCGCCCCCCCTTTCCCTTTCCCCATAAACCCTTTTCCCAACCAGATCTCTCTCCCTTTCCTCTTCCTCCTCTTTCTGCAGAGTCGACATCCTTATAGGCTTGTGGGCACATGTGGGCCTAACCTCGTTCACTTTAGCCTCCCGATCGATACTCACCGTCTGTGTCTCCTCCTCCTCCCTACCTCTTACATCCTCCCTCTGTCTCTCTCCCACCCTCCCACCCTGTCTATCTCTCTCTCTTTTCTTCGTTCTCCACCTCTCACTATTCTCCCTCGCTCTCTGTCGACTCAGCCACGTCACTCCTCTCCGCCCACCGTCGCCACCCCCTTTTCCCATATCTCGTCCTCTCCAGCGCATTCCTCAGGTTTATGTTTTTACGTCTCAAGGTTCCCTACTCCTCCGCTGGTGACGTCTCGTCAGCCTCCTCCCCTGATCCCTGTCCCCTTTACTCTCTCCTCCCTCCCCGGCCACCTCCCCTCAATGTACTCCCTCCTTGTTCTCGTCACCCCTCTACACACACACACTCCTACAGTTCATCTGCCTCTCCGCCCATTCTCCTCGGCCTCCCTCATTATCGTCTCCTCGTCTCAGTCCTCAACGTAGCGCCGCGCGATTGCGTTTTCTTGATTAATCTCCGGTCCCCGGCGTAACTTGTCTAATTTGGGGTTTCGAGGGGTTGGTTTCCCGCCCTCCTCCCAACAGACCTCTCTCCCCTTCCTTTCACTCACTCTTGTCTCCTTTCTTTCCTCCTCGGCTGTTCATTCTTTCTTTCTCTCTGCCACTCGGGATTTCCTCTTCTCCGCGATAAACGGTTTCCCTCTCCTGCCCTCTCTCCTCTCTCTCTCTCTTGTTTGGGCCTACCCCATTGTGCCAATTATTTTTCTCCCTCAAGAGCAATCCCTCGGGAGTGTTAGGGTGGGAGGATATTCCCCTCGGCTTTCTCTCCCCTTCTTCTCCGTGCTACTTTTCGCGCGTCTCTCGAGCGGGCGTCTTCGCGTGGAGGGGCTCGTCGAAACATTTTGAAAAACCGCGGTAGAGGAATGGTTGAGTGCCCGCGATCCAAGTTGCGTGTGTGGAAGGGTACTTTGCCCCGGGGATGATTGTCTCCGGATGATTACAGCAGAAATTTTTGGTGTCACTTAGTGAATAAATGCCTCGAATGATCCACACTTGAATTCTATTAACCATTCTTCTGACAAATAATGGACAAGCCTTCCTTTATTTCATTATACGTGACGTGTACGTTTTCCACAAAGCTGCGCTGTTTCCCTCTTAGTTACGTAAAACCTACGCTGAAATTTTGTCTTATGAAAAGAGAAGCTTTTAGTTCTTTTGGTGGTAGAGGTTTATTTGAGTTTTTTTAACAGAATTATTGCTAATTCGATTATTTCATGATAAAATCTTATACTCTATGGATTGCATGTTTCTGTGTACTAGTTTTATGTTACTAGTTCTAACTAGTGAAAACAATCGATGTAGGGAGAAAGGGAGATGTATGTCATTTGGCAAGTAAAAGTTTCAAATAGAGGGCCTTAATGTTGCTGAGCAAAATTTTTCTGTTCTTTTCCTTATTTAATCGTTAACATCTTTGGGGAAATGTTCTTTTATTATTGTTTGATGAACTCGAATGTACTTCGAGCGAGATGTTAGCATTGCTTTCCTTAAGGATACTCTTGCGAGCGCTTTGTTTGCATCGGACTAGTATCCGGTGCTGGCATGCGCATCTTTTTATTGAGAATGGGACGGAATCATCTTTGTACTTTTCTTGGAGACACTGTTTGAATTGTTCTCCGCTTGCGTAATGTCTGCTATGTTGTCCGCCTTCTTGCAGACCGCGGGGGAAACGCCGTGGGATGGAGATTAGGTGGGTATATGGTATTACATCTAGAGAGGAGCATGTGCGCCCAGCCAGCCGGCCGAGTCTTTACGGGTTCTCGTTTCCCATCCCCGCGTTGCTCGCTCGCGGAAAATTCCCTATGGATGGCTGACTCTCTCGTCTTTCTCTCTCCCTCCTATCCTCCCGCCCATTTTCCTCTCTGGTCTCCTACCACACCCCTTCCCTTTCCTTAGGACCACTCTTCCCCCGCCCGCAGACCCTCCCACCCCACCCAGCATCTCCAGCGTCTCCGCCCTGGCTTTCCTTTTTCTCATTCCGCCCGCGTTCTTTTCCAAACTTCAGGACCTCCCTCCCTTCCATCCTCCCGCTGGCCTTCGCCAAGCAGCTCTTTCCCCGTCTGCCGCCTCTACATGAAACTTCTTCTCTCCCCCGCAAGAAGGCTAACTAACGCTCAAGTTTTCGGCGAGAGACGCGTTTACCAAACAAGAGGGACTTGCGTATGTATGTGCATATGTATGTATATATGTGTGTTTTATGTAATGGCGCGTTGGATGCGCCGACCGGTTCCCGAGACATCGTGGAGGTTTTAGACGCCGAGCACCCTCTCCCGTCGGAGAAACCACAAGAGTGCGGAATTGAAGATTGTTTTAATCCCACGGACGCATCCTGAACTATTCGGAAAGTTGGACATCCATCCAAAATGTTTCGGAGGCGAAACCGTTCGTTAATGAACGTTAATGTGGATCCCATGTCTGTTCTTGGTCGGTTTTTCTTCGTATGGCTCTCGAGGAGAGTAGGTTCGAAACAACTTTCGAAATTATTTCGATATGATTCACGGTAAACATATAAATCTCGGAGGAATTTTATTCTGATTTTATGAGGGTTGATTTCATATCAGAATATCAAGAATCATCTCATTTTTTTGTGCAGAATTCTCCTGGGTGGTGTTTTTCTTTCAAATCAATTTTTAAAAATCTCCAGTGCGTTGAATTATTTAAATGTGTTTTTACTCTAGGATCGCAATTGAATTTCAGCGAGAAATTGTTCTCGCCGAGTCGTTGACTTATGGCATTCAAGTTTTGAGGCCAGCCTTACGGTGGAATTCGATGAATGTCTCTCCCTGCTCTCGTTCATCATTTTGTAAGGATGTTATTTTTTTCCTCGTGCCTCCCTGTGTTGGAATCAATCCTCCCTCGCTATAATTAAATTTTGTGTTAATGGCTTGTCAAACTCCGCAGCTCATATAATTTGAGGATTCTGTCCGGTTCATTTTACTTACCAGCAGTGGGTTCAATTCGACGAGGTGGGCGAAAAAAAACGAATGAGATGCGAGATGAATACTCTCTCTGGGGGAAATGCCCTTAGGAAACTTTTTTCATCGCATGCAAGACCTCTCCCTCCTCTTCCGTATCCGCGGGAAGGTAAATTGTGAGGGGAAGGGTGGGTGTGAGAAGTAAGGAAAAAATATATATATAACGGAATCATTTCAAGAGCGAGTGCTGCTGGCTCCGGCGTGCATGTGAGAGGCAAAAAATTTCAATTTCTTTTCCTCTGTCCTTTCCTCCTGCTACTACTACTACTCTTGTCTCTCTCTCTCTCTCCGCCTTCTTTTTCTCCTTTGGAATGCGACAATACTCCGTCTCTCGCTTCCCTTCACTACCTCCCTACAGTCTTCCCTTTTTTCCATTCTCCTGTCGTATCCCTTCCTCGCTTCTTTTCTACCCTTCCCACTTTTCCGTGACCCCCGTTCTAATTAGTTGTGAGATGAAATTTTCGAATCCACTTTCTTGGAGGTTCCATCCGATGCCGCCGCTCCAAATTCTTCCGTCCTCTCACTCCTGCCTTTTGGGTTTTTTTTTCCTTTTGCCCTCCACAACCCCTCTCATTTTAACTCCCCTTCTTTCTCCCGTCGAGGAATAAAAATAAAAAGCTTTTATTTCGCCCACCCTACTCTCTCTCTCTCTCTCTCTCTCTCTCTCTTCCTATCCCATCCTCCCCTCTCTTTGTTCCCCTTAACCCGTCCCCATTCCCCCTTCACCATCGTCCACCATCACCTTTTAACTTGCACCCTTAAGGTGTAGTATTATCCTTTTTCTCTCCCTTACTGTATTTCCCCCTCTTTCTCTTTCGCAAGGTTTATTTATTTATCGCACGAGCTGAGTTCCCCGGCTTCTCTTCTCCCTTCTCCCTCTCCGAGCGCCCCTCTTCTACTACCCTACAGTCCTCTCTTACTTCTGCCAAAAACGGGCAACGCCGTCTCACCTTTTCTTACCTTTTTAGTCGTTTTTCTTCTCTTATCCCGCTTCCGCAGGCCCTTTTTCTTTTCGCGTACGCGCGTCTCTCTTTTCGTGTTTCCGAGAAAGGTTTTATTTTTCCAGTGGTGTGAGGAAACGATGCATATGCGTGAGCTTGTGTCGTTGGAATGTTTTCGGCAAGCCTCGGCATGATATTCGCACCCACGCTCCTTACTTGGTGTTTGTCTACCCACTCATTTTTGTTTCCCTATTTGCTTAGTGTTTCACGTTATCGTTTTACTTTCATCATCGTATTTTTAATATTTTAGATAGGGTGATGTTGGGTGAATGGGAATGAGAAAGAGAAAAAAGGTTTTATGAACGGTATGAAGAGAGAGAGGACGTATACTGTGATAAGAAGGGATATAGTATAGGTTGATGGGATTTTGCACGTTTAAAATCTGTAGTATTGTACTCCCTTTTATTCAAACCTATCATGACCGGTATATTATATTAATAATAATGATTAGCGCATATATTGTCATTTTTCACCCTTAAAAATACTGAAATTTTAAGTGTATTCCCTCTCAAAACTATTGAAATGTTATAAACTTCGAATTTGCCCTGAATTTGGATCTCTTTGTGTCCTTAGACTGCGTTCTTGGTGGCCAGTATCACTTTTTTCTGCCTCTTCTCCGCTTACATGATCTTTCCTCCTTCTACATCGAATTCAACACCCTTCTGCCTCCCTCAACTTTTACGCGCGTCTTTTTTCCTCTTGAATTACCGAGACGCTCCTGTCTTCTTCGGCGATCGTTACGCCTTTGTGATCAACCTGGGGGAAATGCCTATGCCCTTTCAATATACTGATATTCTTCGTAGTCTACTCTTGTTTTTTTCATATCCAGTTATATATCTCCTCTTTTATTTTCCTCCCTTACCTTCGGAATAACACCTGATATATTCCGTCGTTTAAAGTTTTGCATTCGATTAGGTGTATATTTACAGCTGGGGGTTTATGCCTCAGGGAATCGCATGGTTTTATTAGCAAGATTACCGTGTTTCTATGCGGGTTTCATTAACGACGGAGGTTTTTTTGTGGCAATTGTTATCCCATTTGGATGTCGTGTGCAGTGCATGGAAATGTGTCGAGTGGCACGTTCGACTTTGGACCCCTCTGCGATTTTAGTTCTAAATACACGAATGTCGATGCCGAGTTTTCTGCACTTTTCCCCTATTTTCAAAATAATTCTTCACTAACCATGCTTCCTAACTATCCATCGGAAGACTTCAGATGCCGATCGTCTGTGAAACACTCCGACAAAACCTCGATATACGATTACCGCACTTATGTAATCACGTCTGTCGGCACGTCTCTTTCCTCAGGAGGCTCTATCCGCCTCTATCTACTCCTTTCCTATTTCAAACTCGCTTCTTCAAGCTTTCCCTCCATTCCTAAATGCCATGCGAAATAAGAGTAGCCGTTTGTACGAGGCTTTGGTCTGCTAGTTCCCTTTCCAACGGCACATCCTCTGAACGCCGTCGCCACCCCTACCTCCCCCCTCCCGAAGTCTTCCTCCTCCACCTCTTGCCCCTACCTCCTTCTTCTTTTACTTTTTATCATTTTTACGAGTTTACGTCCACCTGCCAACTTCCACCCCCTCCCTCCCTATGTCTGCCTCCCCTCTCGCGGCAGTTTTACTGTCTCTTTCTCCTGCCGGCCTTCCAACCACTCCTTCCCGCATCGACGCGCCTTCAAACTCTCAGCGCCTCCCGACCCTGCCACTGCAGATCGCCTTTTCCCTCTCTCCCCATCTCCTACTACTACCATCTTTTCCTCCCCCCCCGCACTCTCCGGTCTCATACCTCCATTCCAGCCCCCCCCCCCATCTTTCACCCCCCACCCTTTTCTCCATCTCTGCCCCCACCACATCCCTCTTCGATTTTTCAATAACTTTGGTGACGTGGCCGTTGGCATGGCAACGCATCGACCGCCTCCTCCTCGACTCTCTCGCGCAGGGCCCAGGCGGCCTGAAAATCTGCCCGCCAGCCGTCTAACCCCCGCCCCTCCCCCTTCCCGTTGTCCCCTTTCCTGTTTCTCTCTATTTCGCTCTCTCCCGCTCTTCTTTCTCTTTGTGTCTCTTTTCCTTCGCCTAAGTCTATTTCAAAGCGCGCGCCCGAAGAGCTACGCTCCTCTGCCGTCTCTTGCGTTTTTTTAACCACTCCAGAGCTGACGGAAGGTGGGTCCACCCCCTGCCATGCTCCTCTGTCTCTCTCCTTTCCCCCCTACTTTCCTTTTCGTTCGTGTATCCGCTATCCCTTTTGTCTCGTCTTTACCCTCCCTCTCTCTCTCCCTCTCGCATTTTCATTCATTAGAGTTTTCTCGCTGGCTCCCCGCATCTCTTCTTTTTTTATTTACTACTACGCTGAGCGTATTCCACAGGGTGTCGATTTTGGCACGTTTTCGCTCTCTTCTTGCCTCTTTTCTCTTCTCTCTTTGAGTTCCTTTCAACGTTGGAGACCGGGGTGTGGGGTTCCGACCGGGCTCGTTACGCACATGTGCATCGAGAGGATTTTTTGGGAGTTTTCCTTCTTTTTTCTCTTTATTTTGTTGTTTTTTTTTAATTCGTGGTGGAAAAATAATAGCCTTCCCTGCCATCTCCTCCTCCGACCCGCGAAAAATTATTCCTCCATTCGAGTTTTGTGTGGCGTTCCCTTTTGCGGATGCAATTTCTGACTCGGAAAAGTTTTCCCTCCCTCCTGCACCACCCGCGTGGTTTTTGTTCTCTTCGCTTTCCGTGCAATTTGCCGCGTCAAATGTTTTTTGCCGTGCAGAAGTTTGCAGCCGGGTGATATCTTTTTTTATTACGAATCTCCGGATGTCTGATGAGTTGTGTGCTTGTGTGCGTATCGCGATATTCCTAGCTCTTCGTTTTTCTGCTGTTCTTTTGAAATGTGGTGGTGTGGTATATATTTCTATGCAATTCGAGATTGCTGACTTGTGCTCGTAAAACTCCGTTTCTGCTCTACATTTTGAATGATGTCTGCGCGATTGAGATAGAGAAAGGTGGTATTAAAATGTTCCCCCGCCACATAAAACTAAAACGCTTAATGGCGAGCGCGTTACTGCAGTTCGTATTTTTATGTGGTCCATATATTCCAGAAAAGCTTCGTTTTTCTTCTTTGTCCTACGTGTGCATTTATTACGTTGGCACCCTAAGTACGCGAATCTTAAATATGGAAAAGGTTTTCTAGCTCATAGATGACGATGCAAATTCTTTCGGTAGTAATTTGGTTTCATTGGTGCTGTCCTTTTCTGATGGAATGGCTTCGATCGCATCCCGCTGTGAATATATTATTGTCTCTCGAAACATGTAAGCGATCCCTCCGAACGTGCTGTTTGAAAGTTTTGGTGGTAGCATCGTATTTTTTGGAATAGGAGTAACTGGCAGTATTTTGGTTTTTGTGTTATGGAATGGACGTTATCTTAATTGCAGTTTTCTTTCAGGTGTCTTATTCTTTCATCTTGTTTGAGGTGCGTTTTCAATTTTGCGAGAGGAGGGTGATCTTACCCCTTTACCGAAGAATTCCTCGGTTGATTCCAGTAAATAATCCGTCTAGAATCTGCCTAAATTTTTCGCGCAATCAACTATCAAATTAAACGAAACTAGGGATTTATATTATCCGCACACATTATAAAAGTGATGAAAATTGAGTTCACCTCTGTTGTCTGCATGCATTTTGCGAATTAAGTATCTTATGTGAAGTGGTTTTCAAATGTGAAGAGCGTCTATCGTATAAAACTTAATAATAGATAGATTTAGGTGTGGTGGAGTTCCTCAAGGAGGACCTGAGGCACCTAGACCTGATGGTCCTTTGTGCTGACCACCTTGTTTGTATCACCCAAAGAGATTAATGGCCTTGCTGAAGGCCAGAATGTCCTCAAAACTTAATAATAGTCTTCGAATTTAGTCTTGAGAAGTGATCATATTCAAATTTGGCTTAGTATTGAGGGATAGTCTTGCTTGAATCAGGCCGTAATAGGAAATTATACGTATCCTTCCGCCGTCAAAGTACTGTTAATGAACCCTTAATGAACTGTTAAATGATAGAAATAACTGCTTTTCCCCATACATTATTAAACTCACATTATGATGACATCCTACCTAGAAACTTAGGTCCTGTGTTCAAAAATTCATGTACAATAATGAATTTTGTTTTCTTATTTCACCCTACGTATATCCATTGTTTAAGTCTAAATGGACTACTATTTAGGGAACATTGATGTTAAAATGATCCTTGAACATAGGCACATCCTTATACATGTTGCCAACTACGTTTTGCCCAGGACCCCAGCAGATCTTCTCACGTTCCCGCATGTCTTTAGTTATTCTCCCCACTCGCCATTCTTGTCTTGGGTTCGTTGCCCTGAATGACGACCGTCACGCCAACGGAGGGAGGTTGCGTGCACCAAGTTCATTTTCGTCCGCGTAGCAAATTTTTTTGCGCGGGTGCATAAGGGGTGAACTTTGTTAAGGAGGGTTGTTGTAGATTTGGAGAGGATCCTTGCAGGTTTAGCAAGCCAAGGGTACGACTTCGGAGGATGCCCTTACTCCGTCGCTCACCTGGTCCATTGAAAAATGCTGCGTTCGGCCGTGTGCTGTACCGGAGAGAGAAGAGCGCTGCGGGCCGGCTCGTTTGCAAAGCAAAAGCCTTTCCCGCGCTCTCAACTCTCTCCCCTCCACGCGATTTACACTACTATCGCGTCCTCCCGCCTCCCCCTCCCTCCTTCACCTCCCCACCCACACGCCTCCCCCACCCCCATCCCCGTTACTCCGCTACTCCCCTCCCTCCCCCACCTTTTAACAGTCTCCGTACTATCGCTACTACTACGTCCTCGCATCCCCTCTCCCGCCCACGACACTCTGTGTCCCCTTTACTCTCTCGCCTCCCCCTCCCCCTCCAGTTTGCCTCCCGCCGTTACTACCGTGTCGTTGCCCCCTAGCCAACACACACACACAAATGCAATCCCCTGGCGTCCCTGTTTCCCCCTCTCTTTTCTATGAGTACTCCTCTCCCTGCACCACTTCCCCATGTCCCCTCTTTCCTCTAGCACAGCTCGCTCCCCCGTCGCACCCTGCTGCTCCTTCCCTCCACCCACCCTCCCCTCTCGACTTTTCATATCTGGTGCATTCGCGCCAACTGCAGGCGGTTTGCGTGTTCTTTTTTTCCTCTCTCGTTGCAGCGTGTGTGCTTGTGTGTGTGGACTGGGCGGGAGGGAGGTTATGGCGCGGTGTGCGATTCGCCGGTGCAGGCGTAGTGGGGAGTTGGCGCTTGGCTGCGGTTGAGCGGGGGCAGGTCTGCTCTTGTGCTTCTGCTCTCATCCACCCCTCCCTCCTCCTCCTATCTCGGTGCCCGTGAGTTGATGAGTCGTGTTCTTACCTCCGTTCTGCGTCTCCATCCTGCGCTCCGCACCCTAGCATACGAGATATTCTCCAAGGGTTGAACCTTGGTATATTCGCTCACGATTCATGTGTTTTACTGTTTTGATCATTGGTTTATGACCGTTTGGGGGCGTTTCAGTTGTAGTAATGTCGGTGTTGTTTTTCGGTCTGCTTCGAGATGATAAAGAATTTAAATGTAATATCTTTTAGCATCCAGGTTTATCTATATGTGGGCCGGTATAAAATGCATTACACTTATATCTCCGCCTTCGTTTCATGTGAGTGTGCTGTCATAATTGCGGCTACAATTCATGCGTAGAGATAAGTGGGATACCAAACATGTTTTCACTTGCCGAACGATACTTTCACGTAGATTTGATGAAAGAAATATGTTTTCATTCTTTTTCCATCATTATCAGCTTCGTAACCTCGTGATAGCATTTATTGTATCGTGTGTACTATTCTTAGATATGACTAAAACATGTGAAGTGGTATTCCGAAAAACAAGACTTGGAAGCACAATTAGTACAAACTATGGTGTCTTCAATAGTTTGGAATTATTTATTGGTTTTCTTAAGTAGATTTTCATTGGGTAGACGATTAAGACAGCAAGATATCCACCCTCTATTCCCTGGACAGTCATTGACCTTTCCTAGTTCGAATTCACCATTAACTTAGGCCTTCCTAGCGGTTTTCGCCTCCAAAATGTTCCGATTCTCGACTCACTAAACTATATCTGTACCACTATTTCAGCGGTATTTACCCATTTAATATTTTTGTTCGTCTGTTTCTTTCAGTCATCATCTTATTCCATTTATTATCTCTTCGTCGCTATCGATTTTGTTCTAGGGTTTTCATGCCTTCGTTTTCCTTTTCGTGTCTGCATTCGTAAATTTCCCCATCCTCACTTAATGTATTGAACTTCTTCCTCCGCACTATTGTCCTTTACCCCCATCTTTATTGCCCTTTGCATATCGTGTTTTGGGAAAGGCGGGGGCTTTGGGGACTGACATTCGCACCTGATCCAGGTGAATAAATCTATCGAAATCCTCTCTCCCTTTTTGTTACCATGCGTCGAGCGAGTGATACTGTTTCACCACTCCGTTAGACAGTTCATCGTGACTTGTTTATGATACGTGACTGTTCGTGGCTGGTTACATTTTCGTTTTTTTTTCCATTCGCTTCGCTTGCGATTGTCTACTCGGTGTCACACAGGGAGTGCGGCGCTAGGGCTTTCGCGCGTTTTGTGGACCCTTTATAGTGGCGCTGGCAGTTGGACATTGTCTGCGCGGTGCTGCAGGCGCAAAATTCTTGAATGGATGGCTCAGCTGTGGTAGTAGACCTGGCGACGTCTCTTCAATAACCTTCTGCTTATTTTTCCCTTCCCCACCTCCCCTCTTTCCCCCGGGGCCGTTTCAGCGCGCTCGGTATTCGGAGATCTCGGTGTAGTATCGCCGGAAAGTAAATTATGGAGTCATATTTTTCTTGGCTCTTCATAAAGTTTTTTTTCCATATCCATCGTGATTATTTTCTGCCCTGCTATTTCTCTCACAGCAATGGAAGCGCACGTTCGATGCCATTGTCCGTATGTTGCTTCCGCAGTGTATCCAAGAATCGTGCTGCTAGTTGAGGAAATTATTTTAGCATTTTCATGAAAAGTTTGGCCGTAGAGAAATTGATAGAACCTCTCGATCGAGGAGGCTTATTATAGAATCCTATTATAAATAATTTTCCGTCACCGATATATGATTTACTTAGGGAAACGTTTTTATGCTGTCTGATTTCGGTGATATTTTCTGCTCGACTTCGAATTTTTATTCTAATTCAATGAATTATTAACAATTTTAGCATGCCAGGACTGCTTTTGCTGCCCAAGTGTCTGCAAATAATGTTTATTCGCGCGACCTTTTTCCACCAATGGTATGAATCGCTATTTTCTTGGTCGCGGGACATAATAAATAGACGCCTTAGCTTTATTCTTAGTGGAATATTTTTTCCATCCTGAGAGTGTTGTGGCTAATGTCTCTGCTCCAGCACGATGTTGACTCTTGTCATTTTTTTCCTCCTCCGGGGTCCACGTACGGAGTCCATAAATTCCCCGTTCATCGAATATCCCCTTCCCCCGTAGCCTCGAAGATGTGCCCGCACGTAAAATCTATTTATCTCCTCCTCCTCCTCTGCATCGTCTCCTCCTCCCTCCCGTCTCTCTTCCAGACATTCGCAGTCTTCACCTAACCTTATTTGCCCTCCCCCCACCCTCCATCCCGCGGCGGTTCCGCAACCATGTCTTATTTTTTTTATTTTATTCTCCTTCTCTCCCTTTTCCTCATTTGTTCCATCTTTATCCTCACGTCCCCTCCTCCATTCATCCTCGCTCCCTCAGTCTCGTTTCCTTACCCGCATCCCCCCCTGCTCGAGTCATCCGCCCCTACAGCGCGTTACGAGATTAATAAGCGGGGAGGGAACTGTGGTAACGTAATGTCATTATGCCGTATTATAACCTTTTTCTTTCGATTAATTCTGTGGACGCAAAATGTAATGAAAGCCTCTTGGTGTTATGGCGCTTGTGCCCTTATGGTAATTAGTATTTAGCTCCTTAACGTCTGCACTATCAATACAATGCTTTTATCAGTATGCGGCGAAGGGATCTCGCTTTTGAACGGAAATTTTTAGTATCTAGCGACCGGCTTTGTGAAAGGTCAACGCCTTGTAACTGCGTATTGTAATGACAAAATGTCTCATTTTTTATCTTCTTTTATCTCTTGCCGTCAAACAATAAGGCACGATGCGTAAACTGTATTCTACGACTGGAAGGTCATTGCACCCACTACGGTAACCCAGTGAGTAACTCCAGCGACATGAATGAGTAAAATCAATAGTTTTTGCGCTGCCCTAGGACGAGTACACGCGTGAATTGATCAATATCAGCCGAGTAGGACTATATTTTTTCCTTTTCCGGACGATGCGCGGGGGTCCCTTTCTCCCGTCCCAGTCGTTTGACCGGGTCTTTTATCGTCTCATTCCCTGTCTCGTCTTTCCACCTACCTTCTCGTATACTGTCACTCACACGAGATGCCCCTGACACAAGATGTCTCTCTCCCATTCTCTCTTCTCTCTCTCTTTCTTTCCTTTCTCGTTTGGATGTGGTTTCTCTCTCATTCTTTTCTTTCGTGTTCCAATCATCTCACTGTCCGTCTCCCACTCTCTTCCCGCCGTCCCGCCGGGTCTTAGTATGTGCGTCCATTCGGACGTACCCCTTGACGGTTAAACGAACGAGGAACGAAGAAGAGCTTGGACGAGAAGGGTAGAGGAAAAGTAATTAAAAGGGGGGGTGGGAGTATCTGTCTGGGTCGAGTGGGTTCTTTTTTTATTTCCCATTCCTGCCCCAGACGTAGTCTTTTGGGAGGTAGTCCTCCGTGTGGTCTCCTTCCCGTCGCGTCCCGTCCAACGGGCGTCTAGCGCCCTTTGCCCTTAGCGTGGGGAAGGAGAGGTAGGGGGTGGATGGGCTCCGAGCGGGCGGAGCGAATTTTCCCAGATCTCGTCCCGTCTCTCTCTCTCTTTGCTCCATCGCTCATGTTCCCACCGTCACTGTGCCTCTTCTCTTTGCGGAACTCGAGGGGAATGAAATGGGAATAAACGTTTATAAGGATTAACCTTTCGTAGGTACGGGGAGTCCTGTGGGAAAGTTTTGAAACAGCATTGTGCGCTCGGGATTGGTGGGGCAGTTTGTGGAAGGAAACCTGACGATGTCGATGCATTTTCACCAAGCCAGTGACTTGCTAGCAAATTTTGTTTCCCTCGGACGTTTTCAAATTACCTTGATGAAATAGTTCTACCTCGGATAGTTGTTTTGCGCTGGCTTGTGAGTGTTTTTAGAGGACGTGGTACCCCGGTGTGTTGAGTGCTAGGCCGATTATCTAGAGGATCCTTGTCCAAATTTGGTAAAGAATGGAGCAGTGCCGGCGATCAAATTATATGGCGATTTGTTTTGGCGTTTTCAGATCATGCGAGGTCCGTTGACTTTTTATTTACCTGTTCTTATTGGTCTGGGCTATCTTGCTTATTTTTTTCACCATACGTGCTTTCGTTCGTTAATATTTCGTGCTAATAATAGTGTGGACGAAATTCAACGCTGGGTCACATTCGGTAGCTCTTAGAATTTACCGAGAGCCTATGTCGGTACCCTCCTCCGTTCTATGTTGACGTTAATGAGGATATGCGACGACTGGAGCGAACTTAGAAACGTGTATAAGACTTAAGGCTTTCCCGGCGAATGCTAAGAATGTATAGCTCTCGGGTTTCCAACCAGGTGATGGTGGTTTTTGGCCCCGACGTTTCGAAGGCGTAGTCTGCTATCGTCCTCAGGGTGAGGAAACCTTTAGGACGATGGTAGACTATGCCTTCGAAACGTCGGTGCAAAAAACCACTATCACCCGCTTGGAAACCCGGGAGCTCGGCATTCTAGAAACGTATAATTCTGCACGGGACCTAATGATTGAAAATAAATTCACAATATCCTATTCTGGTATGCTTTTATCGAAGAATTCATGAATGGACCAGAACCGCTCAGCTTTAGACCCTCAGAATACTACGCAAAGTGAATTCCAATGGTCTCTACTTATGGATGGAGTAATCTTTCCGAATGACCGCAAGTGTAGTGGCTAGCAGTCTCCCCGAGGTCAAATCCACAAATTCCGCGCAATGTAAAGAGGCTACCGCAATCTGGAAATGTCATATCGAAAGGGTTCTTCATACCGCGAGACATTCTTTTTAATGCGGCAAAAAGGAAATCCTCGTCAGAGGCCTTAAGGGAGGCAACTCAATCGCGATTCTTCGTCCCCGATCTCACCCCACTTTTAGCTCCCACCCCGCGTCCTCCAAAGATACGGTTATCTCCTCAAGAAGAGTGCCGGGGTGAGAAATATAAATCTGACTGGCGGAATCAGAGAGTCGTAGGCGTTGAGGAATGGCACCGCCGAGGGGATTTTTATATACGTGGATGGAGGAGGGATGGGAGATGAAGGCCCCGACGAGATGGGGTTGAATTTGCCAAGGGGGGGGGGTGGAGGAGGAAGCAGACGTGTCTGGGGAGATTTTTTTCGAGAGTCATCGCTATTTGCACTCGTGGGAAAAGTGAAGGCGGCCGCCCCCTCCCCACCCGAAACCTCCAGCCCGCCAGGGATTTGTGATATTACCCTTCGCCGACTGCCATGTTAGATACGAAACATCGTATTGCGATATTGAGAGAGGGGACGACACGAAATATCGCTCAGCGATATCGGACTCTGCGCGATTCCATACGATACCTAAAATATTATGCATTACGAAATCTTAGACAGCATCAGCCGTTAAGAGATGAGAAGAGAATGCGATGTGATGTGTATCGCATCACGCGCAAGTATGCTATGGATTCGTAAGTTTTTCAATTTGTATTATAATTTGGTAAATTTGAACTATCCCTTTTAATTTCAAATATGCTATTTTATTAATCTGGGCGTTATTTCTCTTTCCCAAGTCTTAAGAACTTCTGGTACAAGTAGGTCCGTTATGTTAAGCCCCTCCGCAGGTATAATCAAAAAGTAGGAGCAAAAAGTTGTATTCGCTTTATTTTTGCTGTGGAATTGTGATGGTATCTCTTTAACGACGACATCATGTTAGGCGACCCTTTGTAGCGTATATTGCTCAGTTTCATGGTAGTTGTCTTGCATCGGATCTTTTGCTGCGATGATAAGCTTATATCGCATTTTCGCAGAGAAATTCGTGTATTGCCTTCTCGCATCTTTCTCCCCACTGTGCCCTTAGTCTTCTCATTCGCTGTCCCCCGCTCACCCACCCTCTACTCCCTCTCTCCGCCCGCGGGCGAATATTCGAGAAGCCCCGGAGGCTGAGGAGGTGGTCCGCCGGTTGAATTGCAATTGGTCGCCGCCGACTCTCTCTCTCTCTGTCCTCGAATCTCCCTCTTACACTCCTTCCCTCTCTCCCGGCACCCGGGAAAGATGATGACGTAATGATAGTGGTTCTCTCTTCCCGTCTCGTCCCTGTCGTCTCCACACCCCCGTCCATCCCTCACGCACTACTTGGTTGACGTAATCCTCTGTCGACTGTGTATGTATGTGAATGAGGGATAAAATGACGATTTTTTGTGCCTCATTAACCGTTTGCGTTGTTTATTTTTTCTGCTCTTGATTTTTTGACAAAATTTGTTGAACTCGTTTTTCGTACCCAGCGTTTCGGATTCAACTCGATTTCTGTGGTCGTCTAGATCTTTTTTTTTAGATTTTTTTTCCTTGGTGTCCCTTATTCATTTTTTTCGGTGCAAATTGCGGGACGTTTTGCAGGCTTCGTCCGTTGACGCTTCGCCTTTTTCTCACGTTTTGCATTTTTGTATGTGATTAATGCTCCCCGTCCCGCAGTTTTTATGTCCCTATGCATAATTTATATTCATTCCAAATGTACTGCCGCCGTACTTGTTCCATCGCACCTCCTGCTGTTTAAGAAATTACATTGCGGGTATTAATTCCGAGTGCTGCTTCGGACTCGAAAAGGATTAATGCCGACGGGGAATTATTACGAGCCTTTGATCCTCGAATGTTCCTGCCTTAATATTTTTAGGCGTTTTAATTGATGTGGGCTTGAAAATAATTGCTGCGTTACGTCATTACGGTAATTTTAGGTGCTAATGTTCAGAGTTCACGTTCGTGGTTCACAACGGATTTTTAAATTTTGTTGGAAGTTGAAATATCCGTTAAAGTGTTCAGTGCATCGTAGATCAACTGTTACTTTATTCCGATTTACCTTTTAAATGCGTTTATGTTTTTTGAGCTCTCCTCAACGTTATCGACAAATTATGAAAACGACGTAATGAAATACGGTATTATGAAGATCGAGATTGAGGTATGGTGGTGATTTGAAAAATTGTCGACTGGACACGATGGGGAAATAGTGAGATAATAATGGTGAAGAGGGTAGTTTCAAAAAGAGTGATGCAATGTATTAACAAAATCCATTCATAAGCACACTATTGTGAGTCTTTATCGCATTGCGCCGAGTGATATGTTACTTATATTTTCGATGATCAATCTAGTTACCGCACCACTCGATTGAAATCTGTCGCTTAATACTCCATAACAGCCATTGATAGGTTCCAAGCCCCTCTGAAGATCGCACGAAAGCTACGTTGAGACCAATTTAAGCGTAATAGGTCGAATAACCTTTCGCTTATTAACGATGAGAATTTTCTCAGTCCCCTCCACCTCAGCAGGACGGTCGTTAAGTCGTCACTTCGCTCGAAGAATTCCTGATTGCCCTGAGTCCTGAATATTTCTTTTTTTCTTCCTCTCTCCTGTTGAAGGGAATCATAACGAAATGGTATGTGGGTAAGAGGGAACGAGAGGTGGAAGTAGGAGTCAAGATTGGAGGGCCGCGATTACTTTTTATCGTATTTCAACCGTGGAATCTTTATCTCGCCTTTATCGAGGAAAAATTGGACCAAGCCCTTCCCCCCTCGTGCCCTCTCTTTCTTGCTTCCATTCTTCGTCGAGGGTGTGTGGGTGTGTATATGTCGGAAGTCAAGAGGAGGAGCATTGGGTAGGGATTGGCTCTAGGGTGTAGAGAGGATAGTTGAGAGGGTTTGACGTGAAATCAGGGCGTGCTTTTTTTCTGCGAGTTCTTTTGTCGGCGAGAATTTTTCGGCGCGTACAGGGGGTCTGGGTCGGGGACACCCGAGTGTCTGTTGGCAGTCTTTCCCGCTCGACGTTTTACGCATCACCATTGTTCCGTCTCTCCGGGAGCTCCTCCTCGTTAATGGCACCGTTTCACCCCCTCGCATTTATTCCGCTACCCTCTTTTCCTCCCGCTCCCTTCTTTCTTTCGGGTGCTAGTGGCCTCTTATCCACCTCCATAACCCCCTATTCTGAGAACTCTGCATGTCGATCTTCCTTTTTTTCGGGGGTCCTTCGACATTCTACCCTCCCTCGCAGAGCTTCCCCGGAAAAAAGTCATGAGCCTTCCCCACCCTCCTCTTCATCTCCCCACTAAAATCCTTCTTCTCCGTATCCTCTGGACTCCGCGCACTCCCCGCTCCCTAAGCCCATGGTCCGGGCTTTTCATCCTTCTCTTCTTCCTTCTACTCATCCCCCCGTTCACCCTTAATCACTCCGTCTCTTCTTTTCCTCCCCATCCGAATGCCATCTTTTTGAATTTTCTTTTTTTCCCTTCGTTAACCCCTCTTTGCCGCCCTCAAGGGGGTGTGTTGGTCGTTCCTGTCCTTCGATTCTTTTCACGAGTGTCCTCCTACCGTTTCTATCACTTCGTTCCCAAAGGCTTTCCCGTTTTCCCCACGGCTGTTGTCTCCTTAAAATCTCGTAGTAAAAGGGGCCGGTTTTCCCTCCACCTTTCGCGGTTCGTCACCGTGTTCTCCCCGCTGTAGCTCACTCGAAACGGCCCTCCTTATTCACCATTTACGTTTATTTCTCGGTCATTCATCTCCACTTCCCGTTCTTCTCTTTCTCTCATTTTCCCTCCTTCCAATCCTTTTTATCCCTTTCGCCCAGCCGGTCTTGATCTTTTTTTTTGAGCCCTAATCTTTCGGAGGTCTACTGTCTTAGTTCTCCTTAACTTCTTAGTTCTTTCTTCTTCCTTCCTCCTCACTCATTACGTCTTCGCCCCCTCCATCTTCTCTATCTCATTCTTTTTAGAGCCACTCTTGACACGAGTCTCCCTCTTTCCCTTCTGCTCTAAGACTCGTTTCCTTGCCTACCTCCCGCCGTCCCTCATCAACCTTTTCCTACTACAAGGTCTCTCTTGTATACTCCATCCCGTTCACTCATTCATTCATTCATTCCCTGCCTGCTTTTTATGTATTTTTTCTGTCTCGGTTTCTCCTGTCTTTTTCTCTCCTTTCCCGCTACTCGCCGCTAGGTCTTCGTCTACTACGCCTAATACCAGTGCCACTACTACCACTACCGCTGCTTACAAGACGTCGCCTTTTCCGTGCCACTCCGTCGCGAGAACCCCTTCCTTTTTTATTCTTCTCTCGCCTTTTTTAATCTTTCGTTTTTTTCGTCTTTAAAAAATTGCCTTTTGTGCGACCCTTTCTCCTCGCCTTTTTTTGCGCCCCGAGAAGAGGAGAGGGTTGTTCCCCCACTTGTACTTTTCGGAGGAGAGTTTTCCTAATAATTTTTAAGTGGTCGGCGCGTACAAGAGTCTGGGTTCTTACTTTTTTATGCCGTTTTTCTTTCTCGCGCCGCGCGTTTCTTCCCGGCTGATGAATTCTTCTTTGCCTCTGCCACCGCCGCGCCGGTGTCTTCGAGTGTTTGGTCGAGTGGATGGCTGATAAGCTGAGTGCCGGGCCCCGCTGTGGGTGTTCCATTTAGGTGTTTTCTTTATTGTTATCGATTTTTCAGGCACTCCATTGTGTCACTGTAATTTTTAATCCTTTGCGGGCATCTTCTCGTGTTTAACTCCCGTGAAGGAGCTTTAGTGGGTGGATTAGTTGACGTTCCTTTTATTCACCCCTTGAGAAATCCCATGAGAAAAAGACGAGTTAAAGTCATTCACTGCTTTGTCCGCGGCCGACAGTCACCTTTCAAAAGTCTTCATTAAATAAGGTGTGTAGATAAGTTTTAAAAATGAGTGTAGACTGAAATATTACACCTATATTGTGGCTTAAGCTTATTATTTTATAAGGCTCTCGTCATGCAAATTGAACCAATCGAGTTACGGGCTCTTGCTCTGTCTTTAAACTTCTTTGGTTCATCGAAAGCTGAAAGCTTATAATGGCCGTTTTTGGATATAACAGCAGTAGCGTTTTTCATTTTTTAAAATTCGTGAAGTTGATTTTTCATGGACGTTCATTTGTCTTTGAAGAACTTATTTTAAACTTACTTTGAAGGGTTATTTTTATGCCTCTTTCAGGGTGTCCAGCACTCTGGAAAACCGGGAAGACCGGGAAATCTCAGGGAATTATATTTTCACTGGAAATGTCAGGGAAATATCGAATTGACTCTGGAATTTTCTGTGGTGTCAATATATAAAACAGCAACGGAAGCAATGTGCCTTTTTCAGCAAATTTCTAAGTCAAATTTCCTTTGCGCTGTCGCATTTTGGATTCCTGTAATCACGGAAAGCAGGTACAATGTTTTCTATATAGGTACATTGTGTTCTCATTGGTCATAGTCTGTAAATCAGTGGCGGAAAGAGAGTAATCCTTCAGTTTTTTTAAGTTGTTGATGATTTTATATCAATGCTATTCATAGCAAAGAATGGCTGTAACATAACCTTGTTCCTTGAGCGTCAGCATGATAATGTTTAAATCTAAGAAAGTGTGGTGATGTGATTTTTCTCTCAAGCTTTTTTAAAGTTTTGTGTTTATTTTCCTCCAAATATACAAGTTTAAAAATAATCCATACGCTTAATCGCTCAAAAAATAAACCGAACATTCTCTTATAATTAACGAGAAAAAAATCAATATTTCCTTGGGAAAAATAAAAATGTCTGGAAAACCTGGAAATCTCAGGGAATTTTCAAATGACCAGCTGCTGGATACCCTGTCTTTAAATGCGAAGCTAATCCCGAGTTTTGTTCAAATCCCTTAACAAATGAACAAGGAAGGAAGAATTTTTAAGGTCTGATGGTATTACTTGATGTGTGAATTGAAGCTTGTCTTCAGATACGTCTCGATAAAGCGCCTGGGGTTATTTAGTGTTTTCTTTCACCACCTACAGTCGATTTTATTGGAGTTTATTCGTCATAGCTATGGCTATCAAGAACCTTGTTTCGTAGTTTAGGGCAAAAAACTAATTTAGTCAAATTATTTTATGAATTATTGTTTAATGGATTTATTTGTTTGTCCCATGAATCAGTTGACTGGCGCTTTTTCTGCCAAATGTGTTTCATCTCTGATTACGCCTACGTGTATTTATGTGTAAGTATTTACTGTCAAATTCTTCTTATAGCTCTGAAATCATTCATTGAGTGTATCGCGTATTGTAGTGTGACGGACGTTAAAAGTCTGATTTCCCGAGAATCCGGGTTATCTTTGCCGTCTCGTTTTAAATCTGGCCCCATTGACTGCTTTACCCTACTTAGTTTCCCAAGAACGTGCGTATTGCGGTTTCTCATTGCGGCCGACCGCACTCCTTTGTTTCAATCTTTCCGCCCCCAGTTCCTCTTCCCCTCTTCTTCCACCTTCCGAGGTTTTTGCTTCCCCTTTAGCCTGGACCACAGCTGCTTGGCCGCTGTTGCCGCAAGCATTGGTCGGCAAAGATCTTTATCGTTTGATTGTCTGCATTTGAACTGTATTCTGGTGTGTTTCACTCGGCTTGGTGAAGTGGATGCCATTGATTGTTTGACTTCTTCGCCTTCCCCTTATTGTTGAACGATTGGTTGGTTATCTCTTCCTTTGTAAAATAATGTTTCTGAAATCTTTAATCGCCGAAGTTCCTGTGGTTAGCGTTATCTTTACGGAGCCTCGGCTCATTTGATATATATTCTGAAATACCGCGAGCTGATTGTGAACATTTTCACTCTCCCTTATATATACTTATTGAACGAAGCTTCCCTAAGATTCTTGATAGTCATTCTCTCGAGGGAATACCCGCCTTGTTCGGTCCCTGAAAGGTTAATTATGTACAAAGTGTCTTGTTCTAAGAAAATTCTAGGATATTTACCATATATTTATCTCTTTAATTTCTGAAATAAACCAGTCGCATACCCTCTGACTCCTCACTTAATGGACTGTGGTAAAAACGATCTGTAATTGTGGTTTTTTTATCCCTTAAATATGTTCTTTGTTAGGGAACTTGCTTTCTGGGACTGATTTATCCTTCCACTAGGGACTGATTTATCCTTCCACTACGGACTGATTTATTCATTTGTATTTATAGTGAAATAGTACTTATATAGTTTCTTAGAGTTCTCTTGTAGCCACGTTCGAAGCCAATTTTAATTCTTTTCTTCTTTTCTTTCAGGTAAGGATGAATAACACTCCCCCGCCAACCCTCCAGAGAGTATGCCTGCAAACGCGTGGGCAGTTTTAGATTAGATTGGCGTGGTTGGAGAGAAGGGGTACGAGGGTAAGTTGAGAGTTGAGCGGGCTGGCCCTCGTATTTCCTCGCTTCTTCTTCCTTTTCGAATGCCGCCACTACAGCTCGTAGTGAGACAATGGGTGCTCTTGAGGTTCGCAAGTGTTATTCGCCCCAAAACACACTGAATCTTCGCCGCCCTGACATGACTTAACTATGGGAGACTCGAGGTGTGTTTGCCGGGAGGCTGGTGTGGAGGACGTTTAATCTTTTCTTCCTTACATTCGCCTGCCACTCCTTTTGATAACGTTACCCCATAGTGAGGAAGGGCAATGTGGAGTGTGGCGCCTGCAGACGATTGTAATTTCTTTCGTCTATCCTCTCTTTCTTTGCCTTTATGTTTCGCTTCCTCGTCCCTGGTCTCATCTGGATCCCTCTTCTTGGAATGAGTTGTTCAAATATAGCGGGCATTCTTCCTTAGGTGTCACCGTTGGTTCGACGTCCCCTGCGGGAAAAGATTGGTGGTTTTTATTGGGCATTTCACTTATAGATCATGGAATTGATTTTTCATCAGATTATCGAAATTCTCCGTCGACATTCGGACGTTGGTGAGTCTTCTGTTAGGAAATATTTCCGAGGTAGACGTTTGGCTATGGGAATTGAGACTGACCCGGTAGAAAGATGAATGCTTAGAAGACACAATGTCTTTCTCACTGCGGTGCCTTCCGCTTTTTATTTTAAGTTCTTGAACATGATAAAGTGGCCTAGATATCGTAGTTTTCGTCTATTTGGGAAGTTTTTGGTTTTGTTTAATTTTGGTATACCATTTTCCGGCGAGAGTTTCTAGAGACCTTGTAGTAAGTTCCATTGCCGTATGATCAGAGGAAATGATACAATGGCTCTCAGCTGCAAAATGGCTTTTATTGCGGGTTGGAGCACAGACTAAATTCGAGGAATACTTACTCATCACACCTTCACCCCTTTGCTTTGTAGCTCTAAATAACTTTTTCTTCATTACTTCTTCATTACCTTGGCTTTAGTTTCCAGGTTTACCTTTGTTTTCTTCCCTTTTCATTCTTTTTCGTTCCCTTACGCTACACAACCCCTCATACGCCAGCCCTCCATCCCCCTCCCCTCACACCCCAAGTCAAAAATGCGCGAGGACCGGTGCCATACGGTCTGCGGGAAATATAGCCGCCCCGCGATGTGTCGGTGTGTGTGCCTTTTAATTAAGCATGCAAGCGTCTTGTTAGAATTTATGCCTCTTCGGAATAAGGAGGGCGGCAGTTGTGTGGGTGTAGGAAGTGGGTTTTCTTGTTAGCTTAACTCAATTTTGTGGGAGTGCTGGGTGGGTTGAGTGGATGGGGGAGGGAGGGTTGTCGGGGGTGGGAGGGTCGGGATTTATGTGCCTTTTCATTTTTTCCGTCACGGTGCGTTAGTACCGTTTGCTTTTTCTATATCCTCTGTTTTTTTATAGGAAACGAAATCCCGAGAAAGAACTCCTCCCTTTTCTTGGAGCTGCTAAATTTTTCGGGATGATTTGTGTGAGGGTTTTTAAATAGGAACGAGCCAGAGTAGTGTTAACTTTGCTCATGAGGGGCGATGCGGGGGAGAAATAATGAGCTTCTTAATATGCGAGGTCGTTAGTGCTTATTGTTTTTTATATCTTGTTTGTTCAGGATGTTGGGAGTAGTTTTGCGCGATCCATTCATTTAATTCATCGGGCGTCTTTTATTTTCTGCTCATTTTTTATATACGTCCATGCCAGGGACTTGGCTCCATAGGTTTTTGAGCTGTGTGTTACGTATCTAGAGGGAATAATTGTAACCTTCGGGAATAGGTTTTGATTTCTTAATTTCTTTACATGACAGTAATGACCTCCATTTTTATCGTTGTGGTGCAGTCATGAGGTTATCGAATGCTCCGATATGATTGTCCGTTGGTCTAACGGAAATCACGAGAGTATTATTAGTTAATTTTCGCTTTTTAAACAATTCTGTGCATGCATCGCAATTTTGTGCATACTTCAGTGGTGTTGATTCAATCAAGTTTTCATATTAATTCTCTGAATCAATGATTCAATGATTTTTATTTAAGAATAATCTCCTTTGTTAATGACTCAAATTATTAATTGAATTTTGAAAGATCGTTTTCCGCTGGATTTTTGTACCTCTAAGACTTCTATTGGCTCGGAAAAAAGTTTCTCGTCTCACATAGGAGATTTGATTTGTCGTGTTCTGCTTTTTATAGGGTTACTTTTGGTTATGGATTTGGTTTTACTATTTTTTATTTTGTTTGGGCTCCTGGGTACTTGTTTGGGAAGGAGCGGCCTCGTTCGCGAGAAAGAAAAGCCGATTCCGACCTTCAAATTTTATCCCTCCCCTTTTCCACCTTGTTTGTTTGTCCCGCCGTTCAACCTTTTTTATTGGAGGCCAAAAACGTTTCATACGAGTGGAGGAGGTCAAGAGTCGCTGGAGTGAACGTGTGTTATCTAGTCAGATCTTCTTGCGATGCGTCCCGCCGGCCGTCCATTTCAAGTTTTTCTGAAAAATTTCCGAGTCGCGGTTGATGGGCAAATGTGTGTTGGTGTTGGGAGCACAGGAGGAGACTTTCCGTCGCCGCCGTCATGAGTGTCGGCGGCGCTGGCTTACGAGTGCGGGAGCGACGCCCCTGGAGCAGCGCGGGGCCCCTGGCGACGCCCGTCTCTCTCTCCATCCCTTTCTCCCAACCCTCTGACGCTCCCCTCCTTTCCTCTCTCTCCACTCCACGTTGTCTAGGGCAACGGCCTTGCCGGCCTCGCCCAGACAGCGAGCGACTCGGGAGGGGGTGGAGACGACGCGGGGTTTCGGGAGCCCTTTCCGGCGAGGGTATGGGGTTTGAAGGGTTGGCGGAGGGTTTTGCGGGTGAGTAACGTGTGTGGAAGAGGAGGAGAGGGTATTGCCGCATTCTTTCTCTCTCTCCCTCTCGCAATATCCTTCAAAAATCCCCTACCTCTTCCAGTACCGCTCTCAGTTTCCCGCTCCTCCCTGCTGGAAGACCAATGTGGCCTTAATCCTTTTTTTTTTATATTTTTAATTTTTTGTAAATTTTTTTTGCCCTCTCACTCTTCGTCCAACCCCAGTATAACTCCTCTCCCTCCTCTTCGTATCATCCCGCCTCCTTTTCTCATCCTGTAATTACCTCACTATATCTCGCTTTCCCCAGCTTAGCGATTCCACATATTTACCCCCTCGCCAAGGTTTAGAATCGAATCTTCCTCCGACTACAAACCCCCCTCTTGCTCGAGCCTAGCTCTAAGCGGGAATATGCTTACTATGGCGGGAGTAGTACTATTCCCTGGTCTCAGCTCAGCTGGCTTGGGAGCCTCGACCGGCCGCGCTGTTCCCTCCGGATCGGGTCCGTATAGGTCTTTCTCCAACCTAGTCCCCTCCCCTCCTTGCCCACCCACCCAGCTACCTACCCAGCTATCCCTTCTCCTTCCACCTTGCTCGGTTCGCTCTTCGTTTTTCCCCCGCTCTCTCGAAATTTTCAGCGTCTGTATTTCTTTTCGGTTCTGGGAGATTTCTTGCCCAAGAGAGTGGGAGTAGAGGCCTTTTTTTCCCGCTACGAGCTCCAGCTAGCTGTCGTATTTCAATCCACTGGTATGCTCGTTTCTTCTCTCTTTACTTTTTTTAAAAAGTAATCCCTCGTAAAGCTCTTAAATTTTCTTTTCTTCCACTCGGCTCGCCATCGATTCCTACCCTCGAGAAGTTTACTTTTATTTTTTACTCGCGCCCCTTTCCCATTTGGGTATTTTCTTCATTCATTGTATAAGTATTCGTCTCTTTTTCCATCTCCTTCTCTGTACTTTTTCCAAGTTTCACTCGAAGGATACTGCTTGACCGGAAACATTCCTTCCCGACTGCACGTCAATTTATTCCGTAGCGTGATTTACATACTTTTTTCGGACTATTCCGGGCATTCACCGTCTGGGCAAGGTGTAATTATTATTCAGCGAAATGAAAAAAAACTTTCCCAATCTGTACACTTCCTTCTCTCTCTTTCTATTATATTTGTGTATTTTTATGGAGTGCTTCTACTGAGAATCTCGAGCTCCCACTTAAAATGGCAGCCAAAAAATGTACTGTAGATGAGCTCGAAAGAAATAAAATAAAAAATAAGAGATAAAATCAAAAATAAATATATTTTTATATATAAATATATAAAAAAAGAAATAAAATTGAAAATAAAAAAAAAGAAATGAAAGGCAAAATGGGAAGACAGCACGGGTTGGAATCGTGGAAAGATTTCGGGTTGTAGTTCCACCGCAGCGATTTCGTCACGGGCGCGGAGTTAGAGGCAAGGGAGTTCGGATTCCTTTCGATTTCCGATGGATTCATTGTCGGGAGGGAGTTACTCTCGAATCCTTGAGACTAAAGTTTTTCGCGTGCTGCTCCGCCGAACCTTTGCGTAGGCGGGTGTCCCAATTTTTGTGGTTCCTACTTATTAGGGACCTTATGAAGCGGAAAAGGCAACGTCTGCATTAAACTCCCTGAGGTAGGTAGTAACTAATTAGAAAGGACCCCGTTCCGGCTCCATTGTGCTCTCTCGACCCGTTCCTTGCCGTCCCTTAAAACCGAGGCTTAAGCGAGATCGTGGCTGGCTGCATGATAAACGCCTCCATATCTTTCGAGCTTCTCCCCCAACTTGCCCCATTATTTTGCGCCTTATAACGTGCCTTTCCTATTACTTTTGTCGCTCTAACGAGCCCTCCTGCCGTTCCGTCCTTTTTAACCCTCACCCTTTCCTCTGCTTCAATACCAGGTTTCCTGCTCCCTTCCTTACGGTTGTCGCGGTCCCCTTTCCTGGCTCCGGTGTGGCGGGTCGCGGATTACCGGGGGCGAAGTACGAATGGGAGGAATGTCGGTAATCAGGATTTGTTAAAGAGTTGCGAGTGCATTTTGTCAGCAAGTGAGCCAAAGTGGGGGGGAGGGTCCCGTTCGCATTCAATGGGTCGGGGAAAATTTTGATCCCTTGTTAGCCGCACATTCATTGAAGGAATTTAGGGGACGGTCTGCTGAGGGCTTGTTCCGTCGCTTGACATACACACCTATGTGCCCGCGCCATGAACTCCTCTCAAGGGTGCTTAGACCAGCGCCGATTCAATGCTTATTCGCTCCCTTTGATAGCTTAAACTATGGAAAGGGAAAGGGATCAGCTGAGATGGAAATTGTCTCCATTCGGAAGCTTGAAATCTTTCGGGGCAAGAGGTAGAACGCGAAGGACCTTTGAAATATTTTGGCCATTATGTATTGACGGATGGATTGTAGAATACCTTGGCATTGTGATAGTTCCTTTTGCCCTTGGCCTTCGATGGAGTCCTAGTTACCACAAGGGTAATCATTTATTGCAAATGTATAATTATTATCGTAATGTTATCGGTGATATTGATTTTATCAATGTAACGAGTTGGATTAATGCGCGTTGCATTAAGCATGCCAGTAGTGATCTCGGGTAACTGTTGCAATTGTCTTGTAAAACGGAAACATCTGGTTAACTATTGATTGCATTCCACGTGTTGATTTTACTTGGTAAGAGCGTACCGGAAGGAACCGTATGGCAATGAAGCTTAAAGGTTCTCCAAAACACTTTTATTCAAGAAATTGTTTCTCGGTCGATGTTTTGGATATTTTTTTCGAAAAATTTGTGTCGCTAATATTTCGCTGTCGCCAGTCGTGGCCAAGGTATGCTGAGTAGGCGCGTTAAATCCATATCGATTGCATATTTTCTATTCTATTACTATTGTTTTACATTTTCCATTTTTCCTTCTTTTCTTCTATACAAGTATTAGTTAGCATTCGAAGGCACTACATTCTCTTTCAGCCATACTATGCAAAGGGCTGTAATCCCTAAAAAAATCCGTAAACTCTAGTTTCAAATTGGTACTTGTGTGAATAGAGGACCTTCGAGTTGTTTCGATATTTCTCTTCCGTATATTCTCTGTCTGAATTTCCTTTACGTTTTCGTCCACCCGAGTTGTCCCTTGTTAGTAGGTTGAGAAGAGCGAGGCATGTCCGCTCAGAAACCTTTAAGGTTGCGCTACTAATTTGCTTCCGAATGGAAAATCCCGGGGTTTGGGTATCCTTTCATTCTTCTCGGGCTGCAAGAGCTAATTGGATTTACTAATGATGGCTGCCCAATCCTTTCCCTCTGTGCACACATTTTTTTTACTCCAACTTATTCTCTCGAACTATTTATTTCCCTCTTCGAGTGTCTTCCTCCTTTTAATTGTCGTCGTCTTTCTCTGTATCGTTGATGCTGGCGCTCTCTCCCCTATTTACATACTTTTTATCAATTTAGACGATTGTATGTAATAGAAAATATTTTAAAATTCCTTAAACTTAGTAATGTATTATGTCATCCTAAAGAGACTTGAGCGTAATTTCTTCGTTTACACGCGTGCTTAAAACTTTGACCTTTGGTAGTGTGTACGATGGATTGTGGTGTTCATGGTGTGTAATTTTATTAATAATATATTACTCGAAGGAGAACTTTCAAGGATACTTATAGTCCATATTATAAGCAGCTGCTGCTCGGCACGCGATAAAGTTGAGTTTACTACCAAATTGTATTTTTGCTCAAAATCCTCATTACTATCTTGGTATTTTCATTTGAAAAAATTCAAAATTTATCATGGTGAAAGAAGGATTACGTTGAAGACGCGTCAGAAAAGGAGGCTTTCGATTTGAATATGATAAATATATAATACAAAAATCATCTAACTGGTTTAAATTTTCGCCTTCGGGCTTTTGAATGCCAAGTGAAAGATTTTAATTTAAATATTGGCTGAATATTATGACAGCTGCTGCGCACTTCTTTTGCATTGCGCACCCCTTAGTTATCCATTTCCAATTAGACGATCTTTAGGGAGGGATGGCCTCTGTAGAAAAATTAAATAAACCAGTGTTCTAATTTCCTTACTTCGCCCTTGAACCTTCCGCAGTTTCTCCCTCTTCTATCTCTTTCTCATTTTTCTTCTCTCCATCCCTCCGCGCTCTCTACCATCAATCTCACCGTCACTCATCTCGCCCGCCTTTCTTTATTCCCTCTTCTTTTACAATCCCCAAAATAATGGATCCCTGCTCCAGTTGGGGGAAAGGGGATTGGGCAATTTATTTGCGGAAGTGTGAAAGTGGTGCGAAGGCCTGCCTCTTATTCTCCGCATTACCGATTTTTTTCCCGCGTTTTCACCCAAGGAATGGGGTGGGGGTAAAAAGACGGTTGCTTTGCGAATTCTTCCGACGCCCTCTGCCATTTTAGCCGTTTCCCCGTCCTCCCGTCCCCGCTTGCCTATTTCGCTCTTCCGTCTTTACCGCTTCGTTTTGTTTCCCCGCGTCCCTCACCCCTCCCTCCCTCGAGTTTTCTTCCACCATCGCTTCTCTCTCTCCGTCCGGTTCTCCTCTGCGCCTTGCTTCTATTGTCATCATCATCATCAACTCCGCCTTATTCCTCATACCTCTCGCCGTTATTGTATGGCCCTCGCCACTCTCGGCCGCCTTTTGTTTAGCCTCCGCTCCTTTGTCTGCCGCAGGCTACCGCCCCAGCATCTCCCACCGCTCTCTCATCTCCTTCTTCCTCCTTTACCAGCCTCCTCCTCTCCTGCTCCGCTCCGGTTAGGCACCCTTTATCCTCCATTTCGCTATCCTTCTCGACGGCACACAATTCTTCTTGGTTTCTCCGGGGCGTTGCAGTCGATTTTCCCGCTTTTCCTATTTTCCCGCCGCCGGCTGGAATAATTTCAAGGGTAGAAATGGGGAGTAGTAGAGGTGGAGAAGGTGGAAGGAAGAGTCGTGGCGGGGGAGAGTGGTGAAAAAAATAAGTGGGTGCCTCCTCTCCACCTTGGGTTGGGAGTGAGGAGTGGTGGGGTTCTTCGAGAATGCGAATGGTGGGAGTAGAGAGGATGCGGGTGGACGGTCTCTAAACTCCAGACGTTCATTGCACCTTGCGCTGGCGTTATTCTTTTTTTCCCCCCACCGCGACGTCGACGGCGTTCATTTGTTAATTGTTTCCCTACCCTCCCACTTCGCTCTCCGCTTTTCTCATTTCCCCCAACGCGATCAAAGGGTGCCGTTTTTATGTTTTCGATTTTCGTCCCGTCCTCCGCCTCCTCCTGGCTATTTACGCTTGCTGTTTTGAGAAGGGAGAAGATTTTGGGAGTGCAAGCTCTCTCACTCGGAAGCGTTTGTTGGCAGTGTGCGCGTTTGATGCTTGGTGAGAATCAGTCTCTTTTTGTAGAGAGGTCGTATTTCGCCGGAAGTTCATGGGCCCCATGCAAACGCGTAATTTTTTTTACTGTGTGTCTTTTACTCTGTCTGTTAATGTTTCAGCGGTTGAGTTCCCAGCTAAGGTCTTGAAGTTTGTTTGTTTTCGTATAGAATTGATGACATCCGAATACATTCCTCGTGCACCAAAAGAACGCATAGGTAAAATCTGTAGACTTTGGTAGATACGCGACGCCGTTCGTCGTAGATCTGCATGTATTGATTCTTCGGTATCAGTGTTGCTCTTAAAAATGTATCTACGTGTTTTAAAATATTTTATTAGAAATTTTAATGTACTTGAATCATTTTCGTGGCATACTAATGACCTCCGATTTATCTGAGCGAATGGTATAGGAGAGCACAAATCCATTCCGTGGTTTGCAATCAACATTTCTGATTCTTCCCTTATGTTCGTCGAAGAGTGTCGATATTTTCATGGCAAGCACGAATCTTTGCTTCATACCGGTACATAATCCTCGTTTGTTCTCGCGATTTGATTGCATAAACATTGCCCTAATAAAATGGGGTTTCTCCGATTCTTAGTGAATCCCCGTGGCGCTTATCAGCTATTCAGTATGCGATTCGCGTGTGTGCGTTCACTGCGGACAATGATAAGCCTTTTCTCCGCCTATTGCTTCACCACGAACCCTCCCCCCCCCCCCACATCCTTTTTTCGCCCACCTCCCAACCCACGATTGGTGCAACGAACGACAGGGGCCGCATTGGGTGCGGCGGCGCTGGGTAACCCATCCCCCTCTGCCCTCTTCAGAACCTCTCATGCCGCAAGGGCCGCATTATCGTATGCCTTATTCCTTTGTTTTCCATTCTTGTCGTTTCACTCTGCGGTTCAATAGCTTGATGGCATCTTCATATTTTTTTCTCCGCTCACCTTACATGCCGATATTTTCGGACGATGAACGCTTATATTTCTGCCCTGCGAGTATGCGATGTTATCGGGTTCACGACGGTTTTGCTTGAATTAATAGTGAGTGATTATTTAGCCATGCTGTCAAGGGTGGCATTATGGAAATAGATATTCCGGATTTGCAATCCTTCATTTACATATTACGATTAGAATTATTGGCTTGTAATTTGTTTTCACGCTTCTCTTTTCAATTTCAGTCCATAGAATTTCTTTCCGCTAGTAAGCATGGCTCATATAACGTGTGGCACTATGTACGGAAAACTCATATAGTTGCGAGTCTGAGAACATGATGGACGTCGTTCTGCTTCCTTTTTCGTCTTTTCACTCCCTACCCCTACAGTTTTCTCTCTCTCATACACCTTCCGATCTCAATCTTGCCCCTCGTTTCGCCCCAGTCGCAACCTCTCCTCCCCCGGACCTTAGTCGCACCGACTCCCGCTTTAGCCAACCAATCGCTTACGAAACCATATTACCATTAAAATTTCGATTCCAGTGCGTGGTATTCATCCAGATGGTCATAATTGTATTATACCGAATATTGACCGCAGAAATTTTTCAATTAGATTCCAAAATTACTATTGCTGTGATTTATTTATTCAGCTGCATAAATTGTGGCTTCACACGTTTCGATTTCCACGCCTGAAAATTATCAGGGAGAGTTTTTAGTTTCCAATTTTTCGTCGCCTGCACTGTCACCCTCTTGTATTTTTTTGGTGTTTTATGCGTGGCAGGTATTAACAACTACATGGCGCCGTAAGAAAGTGACCGTCGTTCATGTATTTTGTTATTGCATGTTTATTACATATTTCAGCGTAACTTAGGCAACGTACTACCATTCATGCACGTTTATCGCCTCATTGGTCACTAGTTGTTATATCTTTCATGGCCCTTTCGTTTTGCTGTTAGCTTGATTATTCCCTGTCGAAATCTTGTCCCAAAGTAGATGTTTTCAATGGTACTGGAGTCTAGAATAAGTCGAGAGTAAAAACGGTTTAAAAGAATTTATGTTCTTTCCGCTGGACACGAACATTCTTGGGCAGTTTAGTAGTAAAGAAAATGTATTCTTAATAATACCCTGTTAACATCATTCATATAATGAATCAGGAAAAAAATATTTAAATTTATTTTGTGTTTCTGAAGACGAAGGGAGAACGACTGCCGTGAGCACCTGTGCTGTAGTGACATTGGACGTCATATATCGGATTCCGATTGAGATTATTGTTATTTTACGTTAGAATGCTGTTTTGTTTCGCACCGCTCGTGACTCGACTCTGTCTCTGGTTGAACTTAAGGGATGTTTTGCTTTCCAGTATCGCGTCTCTGACGCGCTTGCGCGACAGCCCGATTTGTCAGAATTTCGACTCGAATCCGCGGAAAGGCATTAAAAACTCCGTCTGGTGGGGCGAGTGGGAGAGATGAGGCGGCCGTCGCGACGCCACGCCAACGCCGGCGGCTTGGGCTAGCGGGGAATCGGCGGGGAGGGGGTGGGTGGGTAGGAGTGGTGGGGGTTGGGAAAGCGGAGGAGGCGGTCGGGGGAGGGTAGACGCGGGGGGGAGGAGACGGGGGTGGGAGTGAACCTTCACTACTCTCTTTCCTCCTCGCTTCCACCGCCCCCTCTCTTCCTAACCCTCTCCCATCGAGCCTTGACCTCATTCGTCTCTCCCGCCGTCTGTCACACCGTCTGGTGCCGTGACGTGGTGGGAAGGAGCGGGGGAGGAGAAGAGGAGGAAGTGTATGGGGTGGGGCCTCGTTCGGCGGTTTGGTGCGTCTGTGTCGAGGGGGACAGGGAGCTGGGTGTGGAGTGTTGTGGGTGCATTGGTGTGGAAAGGGATTGGAGACCGTAGGGGGAGGGGTAAGGAGAAGGGTTGCGTTTGGCGGGAGAATATTGCGGGGTTGGTGGGCGTGGTCCCTTACTCCCTTTTCCCTCCTTACCCGCCCCCCAGTTTGCTATTTTCGTGAGCGATCCGTGGTCCCGACTTTTCCCTCCCCCACCGCCCAAATGTCTGCAGCACCTCCCCCGTGAACCACCTCCCGTGTTGTCGCTCCTGTTTCTTATTCTGCCCTCACTCTTTTTAAATCTCCTCCTCCCCTTCTATCATTCTTGCCCCGTGAGGTTTTTGGGAGGAATTGGTTGGAAAAAATGAGGCCTCGGCGGTAATGGCGGTGGCCTTTGTGGGCTGTTCTTTCTCCACTCCCTCTCCTTCTGGCAGTATTTAGTGCTCAAGGGTGGATATTCTGCCTTTTTTTCAAAGAATAATGAGGAATAGTCTGAAGGAATTCTGTAGTCTTTTCCGAATCGATATATCTTTTTAAAGAGAATGTATCCTTGTATCAGGAAATGTGTTTGAGATAGCTCGGTGTTGTGAATTCTACGTATTAGCCAAGGAATGAGTCCTATGGGAATTGTGTTGTATTTCCTGTTTTGACGGCTGGCATCTCCACTCCTTTAGTTCATTCCATGGCTATCATTTAAGTAATGAATTTCATGGGAAAGAATCTCGGTGGATGTGAATGCATGCATATTAATTGATGAAATGTAATTGCGAAGACTTACGGCTTTTTTTTTAAATGTTTCACACGCAATTCTTAATTCTAGTTCAGTTTCACTCCTGGTGTTTATAGTGTTTTTAGTTTTTCTAAATATTCCCAATTCGTATCATGAAAGTTGAATCGACGGCTTAATTTAGCCTTTTTGCATGGATTTAATCCATTGTACCCGTTTCTTGTTGACATGCTGCTCACTTTTGTCAACGTAAACATACCGCCAAACTCTCTTCGATATTGATTTCAGTTTTGGGCACGTTCTCTCTAAGTGGGTGTTTGAATAGACTCGCGCTTACCCGCCTAAATTCTGCCTCGTTTGTTTCTTTCGTTATTTTTTTATCATTTGCGGGCTGAGTGTGATTGGCCACGCGCCCGAAATCATTGCATCCGTGATTGAGAGTCCATATTAACTGTTCGCTTGAATGGGCGCGTGTACTTGGTTGTAACTGCGTGCGAGCTTGGATACCGCACGCGTGTGCGAATTCGCGTCACGTACGGCCGTCCCGCCGTAGAGATTGACGATGGCGTCGCCACCCCTTCCGCTAGCCCCCGTCTCTCCCCCGTGTCGACTCGCAGCTAGTCCCCCTGGTTTTCGCTCGATGGGTGTTTACATTGCGACTTTCGCGGAAGCAGGGTGTTCATTAATATTTAAATCTAGGGAAACGGTAAGAAAGAGGAATGTGGGTATGTTCTATCCTGACTACCTGAGAGCGAAAAGGAATTAAGGGTTCCTATTAGAATACTTTTGTGGCCCGTGATATGATTTACAATCTAGTAAACTCTCTTCTCCCATGGCGATAATTCTCGCTTTTCGTTTCCCTTATTTTCTGCGTTGGCTGTTCATACCAAGAATTTAGGGGTTATTAAAGATATACTTTTTATTGTGTTTAAGTAATTTTGGGTCTTACAGAGATAACATATGAATGACCTGTCAATCGTCCGAGACTCTTCTAATGAGCAATCATAAGTATATAAGGACCGTAATATATTTTTATGATTTCAATGTGTTACAGCATTGTGAAGATTTGAAGTTGTTGTGGGTAAGTTATCCTGCCACGCACTGATTAACAGTGTAATCGTCTGCTAAATGTTGTCCATAATCGTCTTTTTCCTGTTCATTAAACGAGTTTCATGGTGTGCTGTTTGAATTGTATTTGATATCATCGGAGATTTCATTGTTGAACATAGGGAATAGCACTTTAAAATCGGGTTAGTTCTGAATTCCACCTATTTTTCGGGCATATGGTAAGCGCAAAGAGAGAGCGGTGGAAGATAGATCGCCAAAACGTCTTCATATTAGTTTTGTTGTTTTTGTGCATGAGCATTCCTTCCTTCCTCATTCATCCTTTCGCTCCCCGCGACTCCAGTGACTTACTGGAAGGCGCGCTGGCCGGGACGGCGCGTACGCCGGCCCCGCGCGCGGTCATGCGCATGTGCTCTCGGCAATGTGCGAATGTTTAGCCTACGGTTTCCGACGGCTGTGTGGGTCAGCGACTCGAGGTGCGGCACCGGACGGGTCCTAATGGGATTGCCAGGGGCGGGGGGGATTCGCGAGAGTGAAATGGGGCGGGGTGAGAATCGGCGGGCTAAAATGGGGCGCGGTTGTGTGAGGGGGAAAGCGCCTGGAGTCTGCTTATTCATGTGGCCGTACGCTTTGCAATGTTAATGTCGGCATGGTGGTGGTGGGTATGTGTTGGTGAGACGCGTCGGGGGTCGAGTCTGCTCGCGTACGTACGGTCTTGGACAAGGTCGTTCCTCTTGGCGCGATTGACACCATACACACGCACACTCCCAACTCCTGCGCGGGTTTCCGTACAGTGCCTCCTTTCCCTTCACCCTCCCTTTGGGGAAGCTCTCCCTCTCTCTCCGAGGCGCAAGGACCATTTTGGGTGCATGCATCTTGCACGGGTAGGGAGTGGGCAGGTGCGGTTACGGGAATTGTGGGCTCGGCTGGAGCCTTGTGAAACATTCTCGCCAGAAAAGCCCGCTTTCGTGACTTTTTTGCTGTACAGAGCTTAGTGCTCGCAGAGACACGTTTTTACACCAGCGGGAGGGAGCTAAGAACGGGCTGAGATCTTTTTTCTTACTTTAACTCTTTCTCGTTTCGATTCTGATGGGTGCGATCTCAGACCTTGCATAAACATGGATCCGGAATAAAGCTCCTGATTGCTTGAAGGACTCCGCATATGTCCTATTTTATTCAGAATAATTGACGGCTCTTATTCAGTCTGAAGCGCCGCTCGAAGTGATACTCCTCGTTGCTTAATAGGGAAAAAAATTAAAAAAATCAATGAAAAACGGTAAAGACGCTGGTGATGACTTCAAAGTTGCACCTTCCAAAGGGAAGGATAATCGTAAGAAGTTGAGTGAACCATTCTCACCATTCTAGCATCCTTCATTCAAATTATTTGGAATTATATTTCATTCAAAATTAAGTCTCGATCTAACGGTGGAAATAGTCCGCAGATATGTCATAAAAGTAGCTGTTTCACGCTGCAAATTGAAAATTACTAATTTTTCAATGCGGACGTTCCAATTTTTGTGTAATTGTTATTAGAACTTTTTTTCGTAGAGTTAGAACATATGAGACTAGTTTCTGCGAAACATTAAAAAATCTTTCGCATGCGCCCAGCAGTAAATTACGTTTACCTACGTAAAGTACCCCTCGTCGATTGAATCTCATCATGCCATTTTTTAAACCATTCTCTTGTTTTTGTGGGAGTATAGTGTCCATTGCCTGGATTCTCAATCCTCTCTATCGTCTACGAACTGGAAAATTCAACGAGTGGTTTCACTCGCCCGTCACATCTTTGCAGATATTCCTCCTTGATCTGGGTGCATTGTTTTTTGTTGGTTTCACTCCTCATATATTCCAGTCTACTCATTTCCCTTCCTTCATTCTCTCTTTTCCTCGTCCTCCCCCTCCCTCTGGTCCCCTCTTTCCTCCGCCACCCTCCTAGAGCTCCCTTTGTCGTCCGTCCTGCTTCGTCGCGGTCGAGTTGTGAAAAATTCATGTTCGTCCCTCGCATACACTCACTTCCCTAATTCACAAAAAAACACGTGTGCATGCGTTGAGTCTTGTTGGAGATGGTCCTCCCCCTCATCCTCTTTCGCAGTCTCGGTTCTCCTATTGTTAGATTTTTCAAATATTTTTTGTCGAGGCGTTCGTCGTATCCGAGATGGAACAAAGTAACGTTTTTGTTATTTTTTTGTTGCTCGTACCGTGTCTCCCCGACGTAATATTTTCTCTCCACCCCCTTTGTTTGATCTTTATTTGCCTCTTGGTGTTTTGATCGAGCATTGCTGTATGGTGTACGCAAAATGTATGAAGGTAAATTATCCGTCATTCTCTTATTTTTTCTGTACAACTCCTGTGTTTCGCGCTTGTAATGGCAGCGCCAATATCCCTTGAGTTTTTATCCCTTGGATTCGTATATTCATAAATGTGAGAGCATTTGGAAAAATTTTTGCATAGATTTCCGCATTCCATATGTATATGTTAGAGTTTTTTATAGTATGATTTAAATTGGACTGGTACCTCGGATTCGAGGCATTTTCCATCCATGGTACCGTCGTAGCTATTTATGATCATGAATTTAGCGACTTAACGAGACCTTAGCGCGAAATTAATCGGTGAATTTATTGGCATTCCTTATCTCCAATTCTGGCGAATTCAGGCTTGATATGAGCCCTCTGCGATTGGATGCCTTTGTTTATCGTTCGTCTTGCAATTTGAAAGCCATTACGGTAAGACTCTTGTCTTTGGCCGTTGGTGCGTACAATCGGATTCTAATGCCAGGCGTTGATGGAATTTCCATAGTTGGGTTCTAGTTATCATCCGAATTGCCATGGATGGGAGTCAGTGGATTTCAAGGTTCTTTGCGTAGCCTTTGGAGCGAAACAAAGGAGGATTAAACTACCCTAGGAACCCAATTAATTTAGGCAGCGTAAGAAGCTTCTTGGTGGCTCCCATAAGCTCCATTTCACCCCGGAAAATTGTCGTGTTATTTCCTCTTGTTGCGAACATACTACACAGAGCGCTGTAAAACCTTGAGTAGCAAATGCATGTCTTGGTTTATTAGTGCTCTGCCAAAACATGGCAATGACGTGAGGTGATGGTTAATTTTTAATTACGGGCTGAAATATGTAATTGGTCATATAGTTTTGCATATTTAGAAAAGAGTTGACGCTCCTTAATATATGCCAGGCAGTAGCTGTAATATGTTTCGTAAGTATTTTCGTATCCTCATTTAGTAAATTAGTTCCTAGTATTCAGAATGAATTGCGCTCCTTTTGGTTTGAAAATTTATTTGCATTAGTTGATTCCTGCATTTTTTCTGTAGACTTTTTTCCAAAAAAAAAGACCAATTTCTTTTTGGTGCGCTTACGGTTTTTTCCTTCAATAGTTGATGGCAAGAAGTCAATCAGTTAGTTGCCTGCATGCAATGAGTGTTGGACCCTGTTTTAGGTCTAGAGGCGCCGAAGCCTTGTCCCAGCAGTTACTTGGGTAGATCAGTTATCGGAAGGATACTTCGAACACAATTATGTTAAAAGAATTACCGTTTCTGCATATTGATCATTTCCCCCAACGCTCCTCAAGTCAAAGTGGAAGCCACAATGTCTTAAGCAAATGCCAAAAACACAAACGAGTGTTTTCTTGTACATTAATGGATACATCTCTGTTTCGACACAATAAAAAAGATTGTATTTCCATAAAAGCAGCTGGCCGTATTCTCGTGCTTCATCTAAAGGGTTTCCTCCTCCAGCATTCTTCACCTTTTATGGCGTCGGTCTCAAGGGAAATGGGTGTTCAAGGTCGCACCCCCTACCTTTTAGCTCATCGAGAACTGCAGATAGCGTACTTGCCTCATTCGGACTTGAAAAACCTTGAGTTTCTGCCATTTTCCATGCATTTACCCTATTTTTTCGTTTTCATTTTAGTTTTCGCCATCGTCGGAGATGTCTGTGGCAGTTCTTTTTTTTACTTTTCGTGGCCCGGCGCCCGCGCAGTGGAAATGAGTTTCATACGTTCGGCGAGCGTGAATTCGCTCTGCCGGTCGAGTCTTTTTATCATTATTTTTCTCATAATAGAAGTGAATCGTTGGTCTGGATGTAATCGAAATACTCGGGAAAGAGTCTGAAGTGAGCCCCGTTGAGGTTACGTTTGGTGGAGTACTGCGCAAAATTCAGTAGTGATCACCCCACTTTAGGAACTGTGATATTTGGCTTGATCTTTATGACACGTCGATGTTCGTCCTCCACTGAGCGTCGTTTTTATATGGGTCTGTAATTTATTGTGAACACCAATGGGAAAAGAATAGGGGAATGGACGGCTTGAGAGAAGGTATGAAATGTTGCAGAGGGAGATGATGTCGTGCATATGTGATGATTCATATTGCTCTGGCTTAAGGTAGTTTGAGCGTGATAATCCTAAGTCATAATGGAGACCTAATTCGAATTATACGTTTTGATTTAAGCAGCTGTAGGAAGCATCAATTAAATATTGCATTATTTATAGTGCATTAATATACTTTTATAGTACTGATATTCTAGTTTATCAAATTAAAATATCTACGTAAGTCATTTATTTAACTCATTTTTTTCACGCGGTTCGTTCAAAACTTCTTCACAACGGAGAATTTTTTACGATCCTGAAAAAATTACTGCGGTGACAAAATTATTTATTTAAAAATAGTTGAGAAAACATGCAAACGACACAGTCAATTTTTAGACGAGATCCAAGTGTTAGAAATGCCTTTTAATTTAAATATGCTCTCTCTTGAGTGTGTATACGTGCCATTTCCTATGTAAATGGGCTGGTATTATGTGTGAATAAACTCGGAAAGTAGTCTGGTAAGAGGCTGATGTATTGGTTTCTTTTGAAGAGTAAGATATTTTTCTTTAGAATGAGACCAAATTAATTGATTTCTGGGTAAACTGTTATTTCGCTCAAATTACCTTTAAAGGAGGGTAAGTGCTAAATTTTTTATTGGCGTCCAAATAAGATTTTTATGTGGGAAGGAACTGCCCGAGAACCTATCAATATAAGAAGCGAGTCAATTAAAATTACCTTTGATATTTTCCAGAACACATAAGAAATATTTCTGGCATAACTACTTCTTTAATGATGGGTAGCGATTTGTGGAACTAATACAAAAACGGTCCACTCACTCTACTTATCTTTATTCTCATGGATTTGCCAACTTTTATTTTTCGTTTCTCCAGGCTCGATGTTGGCGTTTAAATATCGCGCGATCCGTAATTACGTCCCACACCTTGTCAGGCCGACATGCCCTGTGTGATAATACGGATCGGATATCGTTGTCGAAGGTGACGGTGGAAATGGTTGAGACAGTATTCCGTGGCCTTTGCCTTTTCGCTCTGGGCTGGAGGAGACTTGTGGTTGAATGCATATTTCAAGTCTGGCTGCACTTATTTCTTTCCCATTCGGGCTCGTGATTCTCGTTTCTCAGCTTTCTTGACGCGGTGCAAAATGAGTTCCGACGGGTAAGATCTCTTATTTCATACCGCAGGCGCTCATAAAATTCAGTTCCTCTGCGGGGGCGGAAACCCCTTGTCTCTCTGGAAAAGGGATACCTTATGAGGTTTTGCCCCGGGCGCGCGGTTTGTCTCGACTTCACTGCGCTTCATACCGGCGTAACTATATTAACGGGCTCGCTCGCGCGATTTTTCGTTCGGCGCTCCTAACTTTCCGGAATGGCCTGCCTCATCATTTTATTCTGAGCGCATTTCCATGTTAGCTTCAGGGTAGGAATGAGTGAGAGAGGGAGGACTTTACGATGAAGTAATCCAGGGATTATGTGCGTTAGAATGAAGCCGTTAAAGTCTTCCCAATCCGTGAAGTCAGATATTTTTATTCGCATTCCTTGGTTTAGTGCTTCAAGTGAGTTGTGCATCAATGCGGGCTTGTGGGATGGAGGCTTACGCTTGAGCTGTGAAATTATGCTGCGGTTTCATTGATTGTACCGCCTCTCATGGATCACATAGCTTTAATGTTCTGGGCGAGATTTGTTTCCCCCACTCTGGATGAATATCGTGAGCGGTAATATCGTTGCCTACCACGTGCGGGGAGAACGAAGTTCGAGAGTCTAGGGCCTAATTTGCTGACTATTAAGAAAAACTCCTCTAACCATTTTTCATATTTCGATGTATTTTGCTAGTTCAGGCTATGCTAATAGCGTGACCCTCGTCCAGCAGTACGTAATGAGGGGAGTGCCTCAGAAAAGGGAGGCATTTGTTTTCATATCGTTGAATTAGAGGTTCGCACACGTGAAATTATCCTCAAGGGTGTTTTTTTTCCTGATTGGGGATCGGTCAAAATTAAGTGCTTCATTTCGATGTTAAATCTTGGGTATCATTGTACCATTGACTTAAAATCCGATATGAATCCAGTTGATTTTTTTAATTTTTTATAGCGCATTGGCCATTTTGAATCCAGAAAATGGCATTTTACGGTGGAGAAATGATAAAGACATTTTTCAACGAAGTAATTTTCCATTGTGTAGTCTTTTAAAATTGTAGGTACCTGTTCCAATAGTATTTCTTGTGCAAATTCTTTCAACTTCATCCATTGGCGCCTCCTTTATGGTGAAATGATATTGTCTCTGGATATTTGGCAATTTAATCATTAATAGTCATTTTTTGTGTCAAAGTTTAGATTTGAACGAGATAACGTGAATACCTTCCTCCTCATTTCCCCTGTTTTGTCCCGATCGTACAATTTTTCAGGTGTTTATTTTCTCGTTTTCGCCGATTTCAATTACCGTTGATCCATCTCTTGTTTGAAAAACATGCAATTTATAGCAATGCATTAATTAAAGCCAATCAAATCCAGGTTCATTAGATTGATGAGATTTGCTCGGGGGAAATTTTGCGGACGTCACGGATCCTGTCGAAAATTACGTGCCTGAACAAGGAATACTGGTATTATGAAATATGATTTCCGCCCTGGAAAAGTGGTGGAGTAGTCGAAAGGGTATCCCACGCCATCAGCGTGACAATTTTGGTATTTACCTGGACTTAATCTTAATTTCCCGCTAGGGCTTGCTCCGCTTCGTGTCAACCCTCTTTTTTTTCTAATTGATGTTTTTTGTCATTGTCCATCCAGTGCTTGTTCTGTGCAAATATACGAATTGGTCCATCGTATTTCTGATTGCTGCGTGTCGGTCGTTAGCTTCTCGTTAGCCATGCGATGTTTGTACGTTAGTTTCTCAGCACCGGTTGGCAAGAGTGAGTCGTGAACTGAGTTCATAGTCTATTATGGAGAAATTCTGGGATTGATGAGTTAATAATTTATTCACCACTACTATTACGGCGTGTGACTGTTCTGCCGGACGAAATGGAGGGTCCGTAGTTGGCGGTAGACTAGACAAAAATGATTTTTATCGGGATATATTCCTATCGCGATGCATTTTACTACGCATGGAAAGATTGATGCATCCGTGTTGCTTCTTTTTCTTTCTTGTTTGGTGCCGTGAGTTTATCTCTATGTACTTGATTTTTTTATACTGTTGAAATTCAGATGAAGTAAATTGGGAAGCTGTAATATTATTTTTCATTCTCTAGTTGTGGCGTTATCGCTGTGAAATAGTTATTGTCGTATCTGTTTCTGCCTTTAGTTAAATTGTTGGACTGCTGAATAAAGTTAGAAAGGTGATTGGCAGAATTCGTCGTTATGTGGTCTCAGATTTCTAGTGGGAACTCGCCTTTTTTTTGAGAACTTTTTGTGTGAAGAAGTGTGTGAAGAGAAGTGAGAACTTTTTTACTGTCTAATGTTCAAATAAATTCATGAAATCCTTCTCTTGGGAAGTAGCTGGGGTCATGCTATTGTCATTTATTGTCATAGGCCTTTTCTTCCTTTTAACTTTGGGCACATGAGGTATTTTAATGCAAAGTCAAATCGGAAATGGTGAAATTCTACTAATGTTAGCATTTTCCCTAGTGGACACGACCTAAGTAGTAGCTGATTTTCAAAACTGGTTTGATGAGAATTGCGGCCGGCATTATTTCGATGTTAACAAACTCGGACTCCAGGCACTGCCCAACCGGTCATTCCCCTCTCCCCACTCATCTAAGCTGGGCGATAGCATTCGTCGTCAGTTGAGTCGGCCAAACCCATGAAATAGGGTGACTCCTTAATTCCTACTCCTAATTTTCACCGGCCGTCGGCGAGAGGGCGGTGGTTGGCTCTCCCGTCCATTAGCGATGGGCTTTTCTTCGGCCCGTCGTCCCCCATTCCCCTTTGATCTTGCTCAATAAAGCCTTCTCCTCTCGTTTCTCATCAGTCCGCACAGTCTCGCAACCCTTTCGGCGCGGGTCCCTCTTCCACATTCCCTCTCTCATTTCGATCGACGTCCGTCGTCCTTTTGCTTCAGGTCTGTGCGGGTGAAGGTTTTCCACTCTTTTTCGTCTTATTTTATTTGTGGGCGGAATTAAGGATGTGCTTTTGTAAGGGGAGGAGGAATTGGAATGAAAGGTGGGATTAAGGTGGTGGGGTCGTCTCCCTGCGGGGTTGACTCCTCTTTCTATCTTCCCTCCCGACCCGACCTCTCGCCCACCCTCATACCTACCTTGGCCTTCCCCACCACGTGTGCCACCTCTCCGTCAAATCTGCGGTAGACGGTAGGGTGGCGAGTGGGGAAGGTTTGGGTTGAGACCGGGACGGGATGGGGGTTTTTCTCGTATTCAAGGGCGCCGCCGGTTGAGTAGGGGTGGCTCCCGCACCCCCCTCTCTCTTTCTCCGGTTTGGGACGCGTTGCGTGGCTTGCTAGGGAGGAGGAGTTTCATTAGAGTCCTTTTCACATGTCTTTCTTGTTTTACTTTTCCTCTTTCTATTCGTTCGCTTTCTTAGATTTTCTTTCTCTCCCTGGTGCAGTTATTTCTAATTCATAGCGTGGTCGGTTGATAATCTGGCTTTAGGAACTGAAAACTTGATATCGATTAGTGGAAATATATTGCTCAAAGATCTGATCTTTGAACATAGTCCTAGACCATGTTGTATTGTATTTTTTGTGCATGTAGCACTCGTTGTCACCAAGTTGTGAATAATTTTTTTAATTTACTTTTTCGTCACTCGGGAATGAAATACTTATAGTACCCATTTATTTGATTTGTATCAATTCTTCAGTACGTATTTGCTCAGTAACACCTACATTTCATCAATGCTCCGTCACTGTACTATTTTTGTATGTGTCCAGTTTCTATAATTTCATGAGAAATGTGTTCAACCATAGCCATCGGTTTTCGTCCTGATATAATTATATTTTTGGTATGTTCATTACAATTTAGCTACTCCAAGAAGTTCTTGACTGCTTTCATGTTTGATCCCTAATCCTTAATAAAACCTCTTTTTGGTTTATTTTCGAACTACTCTACTCCGGTAAAATCTCGTCATCTTCCAACGAGTCTGCTGGTAGTAATTAGTCCCAGGCGTCATGTTTTTCTAATCTCACTTGTTCCTTAAGGTCCAGCTGCTTCTTCTGAGTCCACTTTGGTACTGGAGACTTCAGTTTTATCTGTCTGACCTCGGCTTAAAAAGAGCACAAGTGAATCGCAACCTTAATAAGGGTTGCAGGAAGTTTGAGGATATCGCCCAGGTTTTTCTCTATTTCACAGTACTCGGCTGATTAAGCTGGGAGGAGACAACTTCAACGGCAAAAATTGTACTAGTCACATATTATCTAGGCAAATGTTTGTCTGCACCTAAATTGGTCAAACTGTCAGAATACGTACTGTTTTCCCTAGTTTTTCTTCGCCGAAATGAACCTAGACTGTTGTTTCTTTTCCTATTACTGCCCTGTGGCCTAGAGTTAAGCATCGCTCATATACCCATTCGTTCGTTTTTTTTCTCGTGAAATTATCCGCCCAAACCGGGGTCCTGATCCGCTAGGCGGCGCCTCGTCGTTCCCATTTCCATGCGAATGTTTCGGCCGTCGTATCTCGGAGCATCATCATTCGGCGATCGATGGTGATGGGGGATCGTTCGCATCACCTGTAATGCTCGCTCGCTCTCTCTGGGCCGTTATTCTTTCAGCTTCCGAGGAGACGCCCCCGCCCACCCCTCACCCTTTTTCTCGCGGTGCCCCCGAAATCCAGGACTACCCGACCAGCAGCACTTCCCCTGAGCACTCTCTTTCGCTTTTATGGGGGACCGTCGCTACCGCCTGTCTCGTACTCTACACCGTTCCCCGGCCTCCTCTCGGCTCTCTCTCCCCTCTTACCGATAGCCAGCAACTCCTTGTTTCCCTCACCTGTTAACTATATTTCTTTGCTATTCTATTTTTGACTAATAAGACTGGTCTGGGACCTTTTTTAAGTGACATCAGTAGAGCCTATCAATGTGTTTCTCCGTTTAATCGATTCACATTATGATAATGTATCCCAATGGTCGGTACCGTTTATGTTACTTATCAATTTTTACAGTCAACGTCCTTGTGTTTAAGTATTTGGGTAATAAGTGAGGGTTAATATCTATCTTAAGTTCGTAGACTATCATGGCGAAGAATGTAGAGGACTTATTCATTAATGATCGAAGGCGAAATGGCTAAACTTGTGATAATGAGATTACAATTTTTACTTACAATTTACTTTATTTACAATTTTTACCATATCGCAGTCGATCATTGCTAAAAAAGAGTAGTTTTGATAGAATTTCCTATAATTCACGTATTTTTAACCAAATTTGAATGAGTGGCAACCTTTCGTAAGTTAACCATTGAACACAGTTGTGTGAAATTCACTGTGGAAAAAGGTAATTTACCATTGAATTTTCACTTCTAAGTGTGGAAATGTTGCGGACTCTCCTCGGAAAACTTTGTGGCGTCACTCAATCTAAATATAAACATAGTTGTTCTTTATTCGCACATGGAGTACATAGGTGCCATTCCCATGATGGCTTTGTATTTTTTCCGATAGAACACTGTTCCTGTGTTCCCGATAATAGTGTGGCGCGAGTTTCGTGGCACCTCGGCTCGTAATTATCAGTCAGAGAGGAAATTTCGGACATATTTTACCGAGTATATTTCCACAATTTTCTCTTTCGTGTATTACACGTTTCATTGATGCCCTCGCGCCGTCCTCTCCCGCAATGCCTCTTTTTTGTCCCCCTAACAACGTAATAAATGTTTCCGACAGAAGCAGTTTATGCCGGAGCCTGTGTAAAAATGGCCATCCTGCATTTTTCTTCGTTGGGGAGGTCGGAATAAAACCGAAATGGCCAAATTTAGTGCGTACTTATTTTTATCGAGAAAACTTTTTCCTTCTCCTTAAGCTCCCTCGGAGAGTTCCCCATCGCCGCCCCTAACCGAAAGGACGACTATATCATTTGGCCACTCACGCCCAACCTATTCTCTAGCGGCCGATCTTCTCGCATTCCTTTTCCTTCAGCTCTGTAGATCGCTTTTATCTCCCTCTCTCTTTTCTACTGGGAGGATGGGCTCTCTAGTCTTCCGTAGGAAACTAAATAAAATGAGTTACACTCCGTTGCGAGGAAGGTTCATGTGTCGCCGTCGTAATTTTTTTCGACGGTGCGGGTCATGACGTGGGTGAGAGCACGTAGTGGGGAAACAACAGGCTCCGTGTCGAGGTGAATCTCATGAAAACTCTTGTTTGAGATGCTCTTATCGATTCCATCCTGTTGGACAAATTTTTCTGGGGGCGCTTTGGTTGTCCGTGTGCAAAATCGCTTTAAAATAAGTATCGCCGTAGAATGAATTCTTGTACAGATTCACCGTTTATGCATATTACGTGTACCTGGTGTATTGCGAAGTTTTTGTCTCCCCTTCATCTGGTGTTCTCCACTCATTTGTTTTCTGCCCTTCTTGTCTTCCGATACACTTGTCACAAATTGTTAGTCGTAATAATTGTTCTCATCTCCTCATCTTTGATGTAAAGTGGAAAAATGAGTAGATTTAAGAAGTTGGCAGTTTTGAAATGATCTGTCTTGTAACGCCACTCAGTCGTGAAAAAACTGCATAGTTGAGCATTTTTAATTCGTGAGACTGATTAAAACCCTCAATTTATTGTGTGTGAAATGGGATCGTAGTAGTCGAAGATAGTAAACCGTGTGAAGTTTATGCAAATGAGATATATCTAACAATGGATCTATTGAGGCGTTCCCCTATTGTTTTCAGAGAATCAATTTTTGCCTTTCCGTGGAATGCGTTCTTCTTACTTCACGCTTCCGAAGCAGCACTAAGACTCGGGACCTCCTCTCTGACGTCGCATGCGATTCTCCCGGCTAAGCTGGTGTGCCGGATTACTGCCCCTAGGTCTCTCTCGTTCTATTCCATTCTGTCAAGCATGCCCTCTCTCCCTAACCTGTGCACGCTCCAAATAATCCCATCTCCCTTCTTTCCCGTGCAAACATTCGCTCTGCTTCAATCCCGTCGGTTAATCCGTTTCTCCACGTCACTGTCGTATGTACGCCGAGCTCTTGTGAGCAGCCCTCTCCGTACGTGCAACCATCTAATCTAACGTCGTCGGTTTTCATCAACGTGCTGTTTCTTCCGCGTCAGCCCATTTCCGTCGTTTCCATTTGTTTCCGTCGTTTCCATTTGTTTCCGTCGTTTTTTAGTTTTTATTGCTTTTATTTGTGAGAGGAAAGAATTGAAATAAAAAATATTCCATGTACTTGAAATATTTTGCTTTTTATTTCTTCCTTTTTAATGCTTCAGGTATAGTCCCTCTCCTACTGTGCGTATGGACCGTTATTATTTGAAATATTTGGGAGGAGTGAATCGATGGGATATTGTTTTCAGCTATATGCTCCGTTCAATTATAACAAATGTTCCTCATAGGACGGCGCAGTGCACTTGCCAAAAAATTTCTCCTACGCTTAGGTTTTCATTGGGATGTGAAATCGCAGTAACTAGCGCATTGCAGCTTAAAAAGAAATCGCAACTCCTGTCTTGTCTAGTCATATTTTGGATCAATGAAATCATTTTTTTCTACCGCAATGTTCGTCTTTGCGCGATGGGCACTCAGTTAACCAGTTCAAGGTGGTGATATTACCTTAATTCCCGAAGCTCCTTGACTTATTTCCAGAATAAAAAGACGTTTCATGCTCCAAGAAACTTAGCCGGTGTTGTCCTGGTACTTATGTTACCCCGCTCGTCATAAAAATCGTGAACCTCCCTGCTAGGGATGAAATTAAATATGCTTCCCTAAATCGTCACGTTTATGGATTGTAACTCCAAAACTGGACTAGTGCCTTAGTTCTGCTCCTTCCCTCTTCTGAGGAAGAGGGCATAGGCTCGAACTACGAAAAAATCGATGGAACTGTGTTAGGTGTTATTGCTGCTCGCCCAAAACCTTGGTTATTATATGGAGCATCAACGTTTTGGCTCAGAGGTGGGATAGAATGGTGTTGAGTTGCATTTTCTTTAACCGCATTGATAAATAATTTTCTGTGAAAGTGGTTCATATTCATGTTGCCGAGTTGCCTTGTGGTGAACGCACTCTAGATGCACGAATTGAAACGGCTTCATAATGCCTTTTGAATTCTGAATCCATTGATTGTTATCAGATTGATACATTGGATAAATTTATACGAATATATTTCGGTGCCACGGTCTTGATATAAAACGCTGTTGCCGTTGTGATCTGGCACGTTTATTCCAAAAATGGCTCTCCATTACTGTTTTCTTCATCACTAGTCCTCCAGTAATATACATATTTTCAATGATTCAGAGATCTTACGCTGTTCGGAGCTTTTTTCTCCCCTAAATCTCGAATTTTCTCATGATGTGAGTTATTTCTTTTCGTGGTCTGCGATTCGGTGATAACTTTTTCCGATCATCCTCCGTACATCTTTCTCCTCTCGTTCCGCCTCGGTCCTGTCCCTCTCCCCTCACTTCGACCCACTAATCTCCATTCCGCATCGTGATAGCGTTACCCTTTCAATGTTTTTATTTTATTCTCCATTTTGTTATCGTTTTTCTGCCTATGCTTACCACCCCTGTTACGTATATTCTCATCGTTTCTCCAACGTGACGTCCGGGAGATCTTGCTGCCTCAAAATTCGACCGTTCTACTGACCTTGCGCACCTCAGTGACAGTAGTTTCAGTTTTACATCTAATAATTCTGAATTCACGAGTCTCGTCGAAGATCCTGGTTATTTATGTCCGTTTGTTGATGCTAGTTGAGAAACCCAATGTTAGAGGTTCAGAGGTTAAGTGATTTTGGTAGAATGTAATGAATTAAATAAAGATATTAGAATAAGAAAGGCGAATAAAAATTTTCGCGACATCAATTTTTCAACGCTTTCTCTTTTCCCCAGCTGTTCTTAATCCTCCTTCAACCCTCACGATTCTCCAATTTCCAAATTTTCGTCTTTTGAAAGCGCCGTCCTCTTATCCGTTCGAGCCATTGGCGCTCTCACCTTTTCCATTATCCGGGCTCCGGGTCTCCTCAGCTCCCTCGCGGTCTTGCCTTCTCTCTTTCCTTTCTCCTATCTTTCTTTCCTTCCCCGGCCAAATTCTCCTCTTCCTCCCCAGCGCCTCCCCTGCCAAAAAAGAGGGCTGGAGTCTGTGAGCAGAGGAGGGTGTCTTTGGAGGATGGGACGATTTTGCCGGTGAATCAGCGGGGAAGGGAGGGAGTGGAGAGAGTTGTGGGGGAGTGAGGGTAGGGAGGTTTGTGATGAGGTGTGGTCCTGGGGTTCCCGCGTAACCATGACAACGGCCATTCCCAGGAATCCACGTCCTATCCCGCGTCTCGGCGCTCGGGGCTTTCCCCTTTTCCCCTTCCCCTGCCCGTATTCTTCCACTCCTCTCTTCTCACCCGAAGTATTTCAGCTTTAAAATCTAATAGTAGCATGCATTATTATGTCCTTTAACCCAGTTTTCCCCCATGTTCCTTCCATTATAAAATTAAGGGGTGTTACTGCTGTGAAAGCTACACTTCGTGGCCAAAAATCTTTCTCCCTTTTATTGAAGCCTCCAATCGTTTCCTGGAGTATTTCTATCCGTCTGTATCAACCTTCTCATTTACATTCATTGCTGCTGCCATTGTGATTATTTATAAATGAGCGGTTTTTTTTTCTTGGTGTCTAGTGCATATTATATTTCTTTCTACTAAGATAGACTTAAGCCGGTTAATATTTATCCTTTGGAATGACCGTGTAAATGCTTTTTTTTACTTGTTTGCGTTGTCGTTACGGGTTGTCATGTTATGCACATTCCTGTCATTTGGTGTGTGTCGCGTGACCTGATTTCTTCCGAAATATCAATCCTGGTTCATCCATCTTGAATCTAAATTATATGCATGGACCTATTTTGCTGGCCACCCTATGCCCTTCTCATTTTGTATTTTTTATTCAACGTGCGTCTTGTAAATAGGCATTGGGTGGTGGCTTTCCTATGTTTATCCCTCGGACCAGCGAAATGAAATTGCTGTTACCGATATGAAAATGCTATGTGCTTGTCTACTAATTTTGATGTTAACAATTATCAGAGTGAAAGTAGAAAATGAAAAAATTCGACCAGTAATTGGAAGAAAATACACGAATAAACTAAACTGGTCGGTGGAACAAAATTCGGTGAAAATTATTGTGCACGTGGTGAGCTTGAGTTTTCACTAGGTAGTCCGGTGTTTTAAAATGCCTTTTAAAACTTGCTAGTATCTACGTCTCTCTTGTTTGACCTTCACTTTGATAGTGATCGTTGCTCCGCGCACTCTTCTCATCTCAAACTCTCTCACCCCTCCAATAATTTACTCGCTCGCCCGCCAAAATTCGCGCGTCTCCTCCCCTCATGTGTGCAGCTGTGCGCGTTGTGACCCTTACCTTGCGTAGCCCAGTGGGGGCCACGGATCAGACCCACCGTCTCCCCCCCCTCTACTTCGACCCTTTCATTCTCCACCCCCCGCTCTGCTCTCCCTCTCTCTCCACCACCGGCGGGAGGTCTGTCTCCACGGCCAGGGTCTACCTCAACTGCGTGCAACGTTGCCGCATACGCCGCCGCCGAAAGCCCCCCTTTTCCCGTCCCCCCTTGTCTCTCCTCCCGTTATCGATTCGCCGGGGGTATACATCGAATGGGTGGTTATGCGGGGGGGGGGGTTGGGAGGGGAAAGAGGGATTTTCGAGGCACATTGAAAGGGGGTGAGGGGAGGAAGCGAGGACCCTGGCTCGAGGCCAATCGTTGTTGTAAAAGGGCATTCACTTCGCTCTGTTTGGGTTCTCCTCCTCCCTCCTCTGCAGACGGCAAAGGGGGGAGAGGGATGTTATTGGGGGATGAATCGGGGGTGGTCCCTTGATGGGAGTCACTGGGTTGAGCGTCATGCATGTCCCCAGTGAATTCGACTTTTACCGTTCGTAGGGTCGTGGGAGAAAGAAATGTATATGTCGGACTAATTTGCGTTCCTGCTCGTTGTTGGTTATCTGTGATCTGTGAGCGCACAATCCGTATTGCAGAATGAGGAGTTGTAAAAAGTTCGTTTTCGTGATTGCCAGTCTTTTGCCAGATTTTTGTCCATGACTTTTTTGTAACGTTTCGAAGAGCGATTTTTTCCTTTGCTCTCGTTTTGGCGAAAAATATATCCGTCTCTTCGTACTCTTAGTGGACTGGATTCTTTTACCATATTCTTGTTCACTACACAAGTCGCTTAAAGATGTTGTTGTTTCTCAAAAATGGCTAAGAATCGCAGAAGTGATTGTTATACCTAATGGCTTTTGTATTATAATTGCGCCCTTTAATTGTTGGAGTTTTTATTCTAGTGCTCCCAATCAAGGTTTTGCTTCAAGTTGTGGATTATGTGTGTTCCCAACCTATATTATGTTTGTCACTCTTTAAAGATTGTTTATGAAAATTAATTTTCTAATTAGTCGGGAAGAAAGTCTGGCGTGTAGTTACTTTATTGCCATAATAATTATGAGTCTATTATGTGGGAACTCATTATTTCTCTTTTCCTTGTTTTTTGTGTGTACGAAACTAGTTTTTGTCTCTATGACTTGGTGATTTGCTGACTGGGATTGAGGGATTATATCATCCATACGGAGTTACTTCGTCAGTATTATCGCAATTATCCTGCAAGCGGTTCTTATTTTGTTAATTTTATTATTTCTTTTAAAGAGTGTTGCGTCTGAGGAAACGTCTACGGAGGACCTGATTCTCTCTACGTGTGAACTGCCGTAATGGATGTGGAAGCTTTCCTCTCTCTCGACTTTTTCAGGCGGAATAAAATCCTGGGGATTAAAACGACCGTATATTTTCTGTGGACCGGGGTTGACATTTAAATTTCGTCCGCCCCCGCCTCCCTCAACCCTGCGGAGAAATGTCACTACTCATTTCCAATTGCTCATTCCATTCGCCGCGGAATTGGACCAAAAGGGTTTTCTCTTTGCTTTTATCTCTCCCTGCCCTTAAAGACGCGGGCAATCCGGGGAATGGGGTAGGAGGAGAGGGAGAGTGAGTAAAAGTGGGCTTGCGGGCGTCTGTTTGGGCGCGGAAGGGGATGGCGGAGAGGAATGGGGACTTGAGGAGATGGATGATGTAATTAAATGGTGCACCTTGGAATGGAGGTTGGCGGGGGGTGCTCTGTGAGAGAGGTGGCGGTAATCCGTGGGGTGGGCGTTCGTCATGGGAAAGGGGTTGTGGGATGAATGAGTGAATTACACCACCTCTTATCATTACGCGCGTCTTTCCTCGCCCGTCCATCTAGCTTTCCCAGCATCCCCTTGCGTCTCAGCCGCCGCCACCGCGCGCCACCCGTGGGGGAATTTTCCTGTAGGGACGTGGTGGCGCTTTCATCCTTACTTACCCTTCTATCTTTTTCACCTCCTCCTCCTCCTCCCCAGTCGTCTAAAGTTTAGTCCTTTCCTTCCATCTCAGTCCACCCAAACAACTAGACGCCCCCGACCCTCTAAAAGTCTCTTTCTCCCCCTAGTGTCTCTCCCAACCCGTTCACACTCCCACGCTTCCAGCGGCCGCTCCGGGACCCTTTTTCTGGTCCCGGTTCTAATTTTCGCTCTCTCTATTTTGTTGCCTTCTGCTCGCTCCAGTCTCCGCTCGCTATCCTCCCACTTTCCTCCACTCCAGTCTTCCATCCGGCTTCAGTAGTGCCTACGCCCCCGCCGACTCTGTTGCCTTGGTTACGGAGTTGAGGACTCTTCTCCCTCCCCATCCCCGCCTTTCGCACACATCTCCGACCTCCCACCTCGTCTTCTCTTCTCACGCCGCTATTTCAGCCCTGTTCTCTTCAGCCGGGGTCGTGGATTAGTTCTCGTCTCCTCGCCTAGGTTCAGGGTCGAGGGCGGGGGTGGGTTTTGCCCCGAGATCGAAGGCGTTATTGCTGGATTAGTGTGGCATTTCAATGAGGAACGTGTGATAAGAGAGTCTTCTGTCTACCAGTCTTACAAACCTTATAAACTGTGTAGAGAGGGTGTTTTTTTATTCTTAAGAGTCATGGAATTACACTGCAGTTACTGTTACTAAAACTAATTTTTGTAGTTTTTTTGTCATTGTTGTATTATCTTGGATATATTTTGTTATGAGGGTATTTTTTCAGACTTGCGTTAAATAAATATCCAAAGTAAAATAAAATCAATTTATAGTCACTGTGAAATGTGACGAAATTCCTTTGCGAATCTCTGCAGTTGCGACTAAACGGGTGAATGGTGAAAATTATTCTAGAAATATTTCTCTATATAAAGCTGGCGTAGTATTGCACCATACATTTTTTCCTATTCTCCTGCTTAGTCCTTAGTGTGTTCTTTTGGTCTCATGGCTTAATTTGTTAAATTCATTTAACAATAGGTCAATATTACTGAGTTTTTATATTTTTGTACACACTACTGACTATGACTAGTCTCAAGAAATGGTCCTGAAATTGTTAGTTAAGAAGTAATGCAGGGATATGATGTCAGGGGTATAAGTTTTTTATACCGGGGATGTTACTGCAATTTATGTTTTCAGCAAATAAATCCCGTAAAATACGTGGTTGTATCGAAAACTCTTAAGCTTCTATTTTATTTATTATCCAAATGATTGAACCTCAATTTCTCAGTTGGAAGTCAATGATATCGTTTCCCTTCGTAGGTAGTCATCTGGGTGGCCTCAGTGCTTTTTACGACTGTATTCGTGTGCGTTTCCTTGTTGTCCCGTATTCAAGGCGTGAAGCGCCGTTTTGGTATCTCAACATCGCCCTCTGCCGTAATAATATCCACCTCTCTCTCCCTCTCTCGCTGCCGTTCTCTCAGCTTCTCCTAAAGGTCAGGATCAATCGTGCGATTTTGCCCTCGGCGCCCCCGCGCCTCGAACCCAGAAGAGAGTCCCGAGGTGTACCCTCATCCCCACCTCTCCCTTGCTCTCGCCTGCTCGCATCTTCCAGCCCCCGAATTCTCTTTCCTGCTTCCCCATTCGTCTCCAGTCCGCCCACCAGACCACCAACACACACTAGCGAGAAACCCGCGTTTGTGATGTTTGGGCGTTCTCAAGTCTCTCGCTCTCCATTTCTTGAGTTTCGCCGGTTTTTTCCCTCATCCTCTCGGGCTGCTTCCCAGCGTGCAGAGTCCCGTTTAATTGACATTCTTCCCCACCATCGCCGTAAGTCCCAGGGCTCTTGCAGTGGGTGCATGTTTGACATTTGTAGGTTTTCAGGGTCAAGGTTATTGCGGTCGGGGAGAGACTAGTGAATTTTTTTTCTTCGAACAGAGGAAGGATGTCTCGTACCGTTTTGGTTTTAATGATTTGGGTTTCTTTATTCTTCTTTTTATTTTGTTCCGATGACTTACGGCCTCGTTGGTCTCGTTGTAGGGCTTGACCTAATTTTGTGAAAGCTGGATCGTAATGTGCTTAATTTAGGACAGGACGTTGTATCGGTCCGTTAAGATTTTGCGAGAAACCTTAAGTTCAAATTTCATTGCATTTCACTGCAAATTAATGCTCATTAAATTCACATGATGTAGCCGTAACACAGAAAACAAAAAAGAAGATCTCACACGTGAGACGTTTGAATTTTCTAACACATCTGTGGTCTTCTTCAGAGGTAGAAGTTAGCCAGACTGCCTGGCATTTAATTATCATATTTTTGTTAGTTTTTTCTTTTCTGTAGCGATGAAATAGTGCCCCCGAAATCTACCCTATCCATTGAGAAAAGTCTTAGATGCGATAAGTTGCCATGCCTTTCGCCTTCTTAAATGGGCCTATGCTGATCGCATAAAATTCCTGTATCTTCAGTTCTCGTTAGTCTCTTGAATAGACTTGTGAAACATTGTCAAAAAGTATAAGTTTCCAAATGATATTGTTCGGGAGAACTTACTGTGATTTGGGAAATTGACTGAACTGGACTGAAAGTGCATACTATTCTTTGGATGGATTAAATTGATTTAATTAATTATTTTCATTCATTATTATTTGGTCTACTAATTGCAGTGTGCTGCTTATGCTTAAATCATTCTGATGAAGCTTTTGGCGAGTCCTGCTGTCTGATATTTTGTTCCACCATTTTTTTATATGATTTACTTTCCCAGTAGGCCTCGAGCTTTTTTCATGCGTGAGGCAAGGAGTGCCACGCGACTTGAGTGCAGCCGTTTCCATTTGAGCGCCTAACACTACTTACAGACTTGGCTCCTTCTCGACGTAAACAAAGTGCATCATGCATTATTTTTCAGATTCCGTTTTCTCCTGCGTAAAATCGAGCGTGTGCATACCCTGTTTGGACGCCAAGGATGTGTACGTTGAGATTCGCATGCCGCGTATCAGTGTTATCACTGTAGCCGAAATATCCAACGATCACGATCTTGCTGCATAGACGGCTCTACTGTAAACATTGAACCTATCAGCCAGGCTTGGATAGTTTTCAATCGCTAGGCAATAAGTATATGTCGTTGCTCTTAGGTTGAGTCATCGAGAGTAATTATGTAGGAGTACCTACCCTCAGCGTATTGTTGCAGAAGTTATTGTTCCATCCTAATTATACATTCCTTTTTTCTCTCATTTACTTTCGGGGTCGCTCCGTTCTTCTGATATTTTTCTTCCGTGTCTTACTTTGTGAGCTGTCATTTAACGCGACTGACTTAGTAGAAGGCGGATGTGCAATGTTGCGTAAACGAGAAAACGAGAGAGAAGAGAACGTGTATTTTAGCGTGCGCCGATGATGCCAGAGAGTAGCAAGCGTGACAGTGATTAATGTGAAACTAACTTCTAAGTGAGAGCATTGTATTTCTCGCTAATTTCGTTTTTAGAAAAGGAAACAGCGAAAATAAGTCCAGAAGTTAATTGAATTTGTTGAAAATTTTATACCTATATAAGAATCAGGTTTTATATTGTCTGGGAAATTTTTTAAGATCCTCGAGTCAGTTGCTATGAACCCGAGAGACGCGAATCGTGTATTCATCGCCTGTTGTTTAATGGTTTTGTCTTCTGTACTTGATTTTGGTTATGTGTTAGCGAATTTGTTTTTCTTGCTCCAGAAATGGATCGCCTAATTTTTGTTTTATTTGGTTGATATTAGAAAACTGATTTAAGGCTTAATCAATCTGCAACCACCAGTTTAGCTCTTCGATTGGATATATTATGACTTGATTTGGTTTACCTCTCATATTTTTATACTTGTTTCCTTTAAGAATCTATGCCGTGAGTGCTGGACTTATCGTAGTAATTTGGTAGGTGCTATCATCTCTCACGTATCCCCCAGAGACTTGATCGCATATCTATGGTGTATCCAGACTAGGCTCCATGTTACTTCCAGTTCACATGTAGCTGCTGAGGTGTCAGTTGACGGAAACGGTCGGGGAAGGTAATTATGGTATGAGGGTAATTTGTGTCTTCCTTCGTCTACATCTACGTAATACCCTGCGAGCCACCTCGAAGGTGTGTGGCAGGGGGTGAAGATCACCAAACTTGCACTATTGACATGAAACTAAGATATTTAATGGAGACATGCTAGATAATAGGGTCACATGCAGCTAGATGGTTAGTATCTAATAATAAGAAAGGGATTATTGGTTGTTATTATATGCATCATGCACTACAGACTATTCTAACTATATTTCACCTACCTATCCCTTTGCTACGCTGCCTATTGTTCTCTCTTATGGTACGCGGGAAAAATGACATTTTAAATCTATCGGTACTTCTTGGGTCTCGTGATGTTTTTGGAGGGGAAAGATGGGACGTGCGTTGGTCTTGTTTCTCGTTTCACGCCCTTGCCCCCATGCCCTTAATGAAAGACTCATTTTTTTAAACCTACCAACCCTTTTAGGCTTCGTTTTTTGCGTGTTTTTAACTCGACCTCTCTGCATTCGGTGCCCCAGACGAGAGGGGAGTTCGTTCGCGCGAATTCGGTCGATGCTCTTGTAGTGGCGTTGGTTTGTTTACGCATGCTACGGGTTGTATCCGCATGCATATTTTTTTTCAGGGAATGGAGAGCAAGGGGTTAAAAGAAGTGTTTGGGAGGTTTGATGCGTGTTTGTATTGCGTGGGGCACAATGCGAGATTTCTTTTTTTTCTCTCACAATCTGGGGCGTCTCTTCGGAATGTTGTGTGCGTTGTTGACTCCCTTATCGTCTTCTTGTCTCTCTCTCTTTCCCTTGACGCCTTTCCTTGATGCTCTTTTTTATTTCGGGGGACGATGAGATTTGGTAGGCGTCTGTGTGTGGTACCGTTATTCATTCCCTCCTCCGCCACGCGTCGGTGACGCCGTGTTGTTTTTGTGTGTGTATTGGTGGGAGGGGCTTTCGATTTTTCTCGCGAGATGTCTTTTTTTTTACTCACTCTCTTCTCTTTCGGACGCTCTCGGGAGTGGGGCACGCACCTGATGGATGGACGGGCGTAATGTGTTTGGGTGGATGTGCGTGAAGGATATGCTGATGGCTTTTTTCCCCCACCTACACGCTAACCCGCCCTTTTTTTCCCTCACGCTCCTGTTTTCCCGGGTTCCATATTTGTCTTTTTCGTTGTTCGTTGACGTGTACATTATGTTCCATTATTCCGCGCCCATAATGTGGCGTGGTTTTGTCCCTTTAGATTCTCGGCTTTTGAAGTTTGTGGGGGTTATTGTTTCTCCCCGCCATCCTTACCTCCTGCTTCTTGCCGCACGCGTAACGCTCTGGGTGCAAAACTGACTCGTGATGGGTACGAGGTCTTGCTCTCGGTTATCACAACCTCCCCCGAAGGAGGAGAGTCGCTCTCCGTGGTTAACTCACGGGTGTTCCGTCTTTTGGTTGACATTTTTCTAAAACCTTAAATTATCCTCGTAAATAGATTCCAACAGAGTTGTTGTAAGTTCTGGGGGAATTCGTGCGCGTAACCGTCTGGAATTTTTACGGTATCTGCCTTTTGATTTAGAATAATTGCTCCAATGTTCGTGATTGACTTGATACGTCTATAACCTTTCCAAAAATCACTTAATTGCTGTAATGTTATTCTAAGTTGACCAAGGATCACGAGTGTCTATCGTATATTCTTGTATATGTGTGCTATTTAATATTGAGTATGATACTGATGGTCGTTTTTAAAATCATCGAACACCTAATAGGTTATAATATGGCTCCTGATATTTGAAGGAGTTAATTTTCATGAATATATACATTTCAGCGTGTATTTCTTTAACTTGCCTTCCAAAAGAATGATGTTGCTGTGACTCCAATAAACCTCTAGTCTTTAGGTGGATATCGTTTCTTATGTATACATTCTTGAGATCTGTCTCTTCATTGCCATAGCCCTTAATGTTTTCCCCTGATATGTTGTCGCGACGCAGCCGTAAGCTTGCCAATCTCCCTCACTTTCTACATGTTGTCTCTTCTTCGCCAAGATTTCTCATCAACCACATTGAAGCCAAAACCGTAACGAATGAATGATGTAACGATTATGGCGACAGCGAAACGGCCTAACCAATTTCCTTTTCTTCCCGCTTGTTCTACTCCTCTGTGATACCTAAAGCACCTCTTTCTCTCTTCCTCTCCTACCATTATTGTTAGCTTGTCGTGCCACTGTTTTTTATTCAGCTTTTGAACTCGAGCCTCCCCCTGTTTTTTTAAGAGCCGCCAGCGGCCATTTTTACCTGGCCCATCATGTTTCAAGCAAACAAAAAAAGGCATTATTCCTCCCGGGTCAAAACTCGGGGAGTATAAATACGTGGATGGGACGGTGGTGGGTGAGGGGTTTGGCTGACCGTGATAGCAGCCATGACAGCGTGAATGATAAACACTGGTTAAAGGGGGAGTTTTTCCTCGCGGGCATACATTAAGTATTTCCATTGTTTTCTTTTTTTATTACTCTCTCGTTGTTGTGTAACCCTTTCATAAACGCTTGCGGTGGCGAATCGGGGAAAATTTTGAGCGAGTGGAGTTTGTGGATTGTAGTGGAGCTTATGCCGATGGTGGTGGAATGAGTGTGAGGGGGAGTGGGGGTAGAGGAGGAAAGGAACTTCGTGTGCGGTCGTTTTTATTATTTTCAGTTTTTTTTTACCCTCCTCCCGGGGATTTGACCTTTTTTTCTCTCACAAAGGCCAACGGTCTTGCGGGGGTGGATATAGTGGGGATGGGTTGGCTCAGTGGGGGTAGGAGTCGGGCCTGGGGCGGTGGGGTAGGAGGTCGTCGGCTGGACCCCATGCAGCCACCCTGTCTGGCCGCGCCGGTTCCCCCCCTCCGATTGGAGCCAGGCTTTCGCGGATGGCGGTGCGGGGCGGGTCGGTCCGGCGTTCGGTCTCACTACCCCTTCCCCCATCCCTGCCCTCCTCCCACTCTCCACCCCCGCGTACCATTCCGCCCCCGCGCTGACCACGCCCTCGACCTTTCGCTTCCCCCGGCCCCCTCTTGCCGAATATCCGCCCACGCTTCCGAACCGCCCCACCGCCCCTCATCTCGACCTCTCTGAGCCATTTCGGATCCATCTCACCCCTCCGGTCTTTCCCACCACCCGCAATACCTCTCCTGCCCCAACAATATAGAGCCCTGCGATGCCCGAATTCCAATATCACCTCTCGATATAAATTTCACATCACAAACGGGCGCACTATTCGCTAACAATTGCTTTGGCAATGCTTGTCATTTGAATAAATATGTAATAATTATAATTTTCGTCCTTGCGAGTTAATTCTCCGAGTAGTCTCTCAACTTTGAAATCCCTCTGATTAGCATGAGGTAATGGCTGAAAATAAGGTAAATCTATTTTCCCTGCAGAGGCTTGCGTGATAAAATCTTTTCTCTAATGACATTTATCCAGCACATGATGTTTCTTCATACATATTACCCAAATACCAGCCCTTTCATTGCATCAATAGTGCTTGATGGTGCTTTGAGCGTATTATATCTCAGTCATAAGGACTATTGCTTTCTTTTTTGCTTTTCTTCCGCGTTTTACTCAGTGATCCAACACGCATTATATCCTAAATTGCTTGATTCGATTAGTGAAATGCTACTTTTCCAGGTTGCTTAATTAAGCAGCGCGAGATTAATTATCGCGGATCGCATTCCATCCATCGCGATGTCGGGTCAGCCCTATCTCAAAGCTAATCTTCTCTTCTCTCTACCTCTCTTGCCTGCTCTCCTTAACCCTCTTATTTCCATGCCTCGTCCATTCCGTGGTTAGGCAAAGGCGTGGGAACTTTCTTTTTCCCCTTCTCTCCGAATTCCAATTACCATATGATTATTATGAGGCAGTGGGTATACCTGGCGCTTGTGTTGATGTCTCGCAGGTGGACGGGCTAAGAAGGGGAAATTGAGAAGTGTTAGCCGGCCGGTCGGCTTGACGGGGCATCATAATCTCATGGTAATTTGTTTCAGGGGCCACTCAATTTCAGCGAATTAGTTTATCCTCCTATTCTCGACGCGCCAAATCCTTCCAAAATGGAAGGCTCAGCTGGAGATTTTTCGAAATGCGGGACATTTTTACCGAGGCGTTTAAATTTGGTGCATGATGTCGTTTATGGAGATAAATTTATTACGTTTTAGTAAATTTTAATGAAGCTGGATTGTGGATTCCTGTGATGATAGCCTTTTTTCGTTACATGTTTACTACTTGTTACTAAGTTTAATTCCTCGTCGTTGAGTTACTCATTTACGTTTTCTGTTTAAACTCTGTTGTGATCTTGGTATATTCGTGTATGTTCATGCCTGATATACGTCAAATTGTTCTTCACACGTAATTCTACGCTCGTGTATATTCTTTACACCCTATTTGTGTACTCTTAGTTTATAACATTGAATTTAGGCAGTGCTGATTGATGAAAGAAAAATCCACGAAGTTGATTACTGGGGCTGTTTCTTTGTATTTTTGTAAGTTTAGTGTCAAAGGAAACATTCGGAACAAAGGAAAAACAACATTTTCCTACATGTAATAAACCATTATCTTTTTAAATCTCAATTTTCAGGACGCATTTTTAAGATGGTGTATTTAAATTTGTAGCTGATATTTTCGCATGAACTAGTGTTTCTTGCTGTATATAGATCGTGTTTTAGGACTCTTGTTGTTATTTTTCTCTGAAATCATATTTCCTTATTTTAGTTGAGTGGACATTAGCAAAACTGTATGGTAGTGAGAATACGTCTTATGTTTTAGTTGGCTGCTTCGTCAGTATATCTCAGCTGAGTATGGCTGCGGTAGTTTCGTATTCCTTGTTATCTTTCCGGGAAATAGTGGGCATAGTTCACTGACCTTTTTTCTTTCCATTTGTGCGGAATGTTAATGTTTCTACGCCCTGAGCCTGGATACTTCCCTAAACCCTGCGTTTCTATGCTTTCCAGTCCTTTCCCCCAGCCTGTCCTCTATTTCTTGCTCCATTCTAATGGCCGAACTGCGACCTATCCGATTTTTTCTTCATAAGGTCGGAGGCATTGAACCGCAACTACTAGCCTTCTGTTTAGCATGAAAATGCCATCCTTCTTTCGCCGGCGTAAATGCGTTTGGTCCTCTTCCCCTTCCAATCTCCTGGAAGACGCTCCGCGACCGCGCTTTCCGTGTATCGTGGGCCTCATTTGTCCCGAAACAATGAACTAATCACAATTCCCCTCGCCTCCAGGCGAATGCCTTTCCTTTCTCCTCCTCTGCCGCCTTCCAACTCTCTTTCGCTCGTCCTCCCTCATTTCCATGTCTCTCTTCTTCCTCTTCTTTCCTTCATCTTTTTTCCCGGAGAACAAAGACGCTCTCATCTCGTTTATTTCCCCGTTTCTCCTCTCTCCTCTCCCCTTAATGTCTCCCTTACCCTTTCCATCTTTTTCTCCCCCACTCCTGTTCCTTTCGCACTCCCTCCCGTTCTCGCTGTGACATTGCCCAGATAACATGAGCGTGATCAATCATTGGATTGGCAATTTTCGTGGGTGCTCATTTCGCTATCAATCGGCTGATGGGGGCCACGGTGTGCCGTCTTTATCTTGGGGTTATCTCGTGACGTGAGGAGAGCGGCTAAGAAAATCGCAATGATTGTGATGGAGGGCGCGGTCTTTCTCTCATCTGCATCGCTTGTTCACATTGTTTTTAAACTGGGGTTTTAATGGGATATTTCTAAAAATATTTCAGTGATATTCTTGGGGATCTATGTGAAAAACACGTGTGATATACAAAAGAGCGTATAGAATAAGAGAATAATGGAAGTCAATTCTGTCGGCAATACATATGCCCGTGTCTTATGTTATACATAATGTTTAAAATTCACAACTCATTCGGTGTCGATGAGGAGGTATAGTTTGGGGAGGGAGGAGGGATGGCTAGAACAGAAATCAATTTTTCAACTACTCGATGTGTATGAAAACTTGAACTAAAATTGCAACCTCTGGAGTTCAATGATAGTTTTGAAATTTTATTTATTTTTTCAAGTTTTGTTTTTTTGTGGATGTTTCCCAAAAGTATCTTGGACCTAGGTACAAGCATTTCATCCAGAGATATCGTCCGCAGTACGCTAACTTGGGTGTCCTCATGCTATTATTCTCCCATTCTTTCATTCATCTCCCCTTCTTTCATTAATTGCCCGCCCAGTCTGAGAATTGAAATTTACTGCATTGGCGACGCCTCGGCACAATAAATAACGTCCAATCTACCATTTTATTCCGCGGACTGGTGATAAATTGATACAGCCACGTGTAGAAAAAAAGAAAACGGGTGGACATGTCTCATCGTTAACGGGAAACACTTTTTGCGGGAGGAGTTCTTGTTGATATATAGAATGGTGGTAGCTGTGTTGAGCTGGACATTTTTTGGCACAAATCTCTATGATCTCCACGACTCCCTAAACACTTTCAGCGCGATAAAAGGAGAGTATCAGGAATGTTTCTGGGAATTTCGATTCTTGGTATAACAATGGAGTAGTTGGTAAACGCTAATCTGAAATATTCCTTGCCCAGAGTGGGAGTTTGCTTGTAATTAAGGGAACAGACGAAAATAAGACTTGAGAACAGGACATGTTTGAGAGATGTTTGTTTCAAAAAGTAAATTTTATCGCTCCCACCATACGTCTTAGAATTTGGGTCCATTAGTTGTAAAAATTCTGTTAATGACCTAACATATGGCAGCCGAAAGTGTTCTTTTTTCACTGCCTCAATTGGTGAATAAATTTGATCGAAGTCTCATAGGAACTTTGTGTCGTGCATTGATGTGGATGACAGTTGGCTGGTATTGTGATTATTCGTAGAAAATATGCAAAATACTCATTCTTTAAGAAAAATTGTCCTCTGCTTGATGTTTACCGCAAGATCATACCTTTCTTTGCTATTTTGGTTGCAAGATTGAATGGGAATTTTCATTTTTTAATGCTAGAATCGTGAAAATTTCAATAAATGAATAGCCATAATAGATTCATTATAGATGCTGAGTTTTCTAAAATATGTTTAAATGATGCAAAACCCCCCATGGAATTCATTCGAAATAATATTTGGGTACCTTTCAGTCTTATTTTATGCTATTATTAGATTTAAAATGCAGTTCAGTGGAATTATGCTGGGCTTTAGTAGCTGCATAACGTGTTTTTTTTTCGGTTTAATCGCCGAATGGTTTGCGTTTTTTGTGTCTACATTTCTTTCTCCAGCATTTCAAAAATGTTGTCAATGTAAGCTGTATTTTTAAAGCAATACGAGATTAGATATGGATTTCGTTTTTTGTTTTGACCTGCACACTCGAAGTGGAATCCCCTCAAGTCAGCGCCTTTTCAACTCTCGAGCCCGGGTGACTCAACGTCCCGAGCGCCTTACTCCGTCTCGATCGCATTCCTGGAATTGCGCATCTGTCAACTCTCCTCTGTTTGCGCGCATCGCACAGTCTCATCTCCCCATGCCTGTCGCGCGCCGTCTCCTACCCTTTCGTTTGAACCCCTCCTATTTCATCTTCTCAGCCTCCTCTTTCTCCCCCCCCCGCTCGTTCACCCACCCTCCTCCTCGCTGGAGTGTCGTGTTACGGTTACTCACCACACCCCCTCTCACCCACCCACTTCTGCTCCTCGCTACAGTCAGGTGATGGTGATGTTTTCCCTGCTGCGTCACATCGAGAAGTTTACATATGGTGGCTTTGGGGTTGATGCTAATGGTTTCAAGGGCTCCCTCTCTCTCTCATGAACCCCGGAGTCTCTCGTACGCTCACTAACCCCGTCTCCTCTTGCCCCTCGTGCAAGCGTTGTGTTTCTTGTGGTGTTTCCGGATGGTCGGCGGAGCGATTGCGCAGATGCTCGGTGAAGCCGAAGTTATGCTTATTTTATGGCTAAAGAGGGTGGTGGGGGATGGGAGGTCAGTTTCAATGAGGGATATTTTTAGTCGCGGTCGCCAGCCGCCGGCCCCGTGAAAGCCAGCTTTCTTCCCTCAAGTTGAGAAAAAAAAGGTCTACCTTATCCGAATAAGGATTTAATGCTAGTCGTAGGTTCATAAAGTACTCATTTTGCTCATTTTGTCCTTAGAAAAGCGTACTCCTCATTTCCTTGCCTCTCAAAGTAAAGAGAAAGTTTGTGTTAGATACCTATCTCTAGTGGACGCGTAAGGCTATCGTATGGCTGTTGCCCGGCAGTCACTCTTTCATTGAGTGTAAAATGTGTGATTGTACATGGCAGTTATAACCGTTTTACTCTCCCCCGAAGCTCTGCTTTCTTATATTAGGATTAACACTCTGTGATCCTATCATTGGTTTTTGTCCTGTTCTAATCGTATCCGAGAATCGATGCCAAATGTTTATTGCGTTCCAGATTTTACTCGAAGAGGATGTTTAATTTCTCTTTGAGTGAGTTGGTATTCTAATTGATATATTTTAAAATATTTAATAGAGTTGGCTATCCCCATTTACTCCATTTTTGGTGGAGTAAACCTCTTTCCGTATCAGATATGGTTGTTTTGATTTACTAAGTATAATCAAATGTAATTTATAATTGATTTGTAAGTGACTTCTTTGTGTATTAATTGCATTCCTTTTCTTACGCTTTGCAGGTAAGGCGAGAGTGTGCATCTTTGGTGTTGCATGGAATCCTTCAGTTCCCTTGGACATCCCCGCGCCACTTCTACGGCTAAGTCCCAGTCGTCTTATTTCCTCCTATTTCACTCCATGAGAAAGAAAAGTTCCGATCCATATCCCATGCCCGTTCTCATCCCTATTCTCCCTCCTCCCACCCTACTTCCTAGCCACTTCCTATTTTTCCATCCCTCGCGGATTCTCGTGAATCATCTTTATGGCCCCGCATTAACTATGTGACTTGCATTATTACGCTCATTTCATCGCCTCTCTCTGCTTCGCTGAAGTCTCTTTTTTATCTCCATATCCGTCTTTTTTTATACTTCATCCAGTCCCCATAGCTCTCTTCGCCGGAATTCCTACGCTACCCCCTCTTCCTTCCCCATCCCAAACTCCCATTCCTTATTCTCAGCGTTCCCCTACCACAAAACACTGTTCTCCCCCCCTCGTTTTATTTTTCATTTTTCGCCTGATTTAACTCCTCGTTTGGTTTCTCGATGCTCCCCCATTTTTTTTATTGTTTATCGCGGCGACCCCTCCCCCTTCTCCCCTCCAGTTACCGCTTACACGTCCCACTTTCCCCTCTAGTTATTACCCCCGCGGTAGCGCGCGGGAAGGCGGGTAGGGAGCATATATGTGTGCTTTCGGGATCTCCCTATGCTCTTTTTACGGCGGGTAGTCTTTTTTTCCCCTCCTCCCCAGGGGGTTGGCGGACGTGTGTGGGGATGAATTTTTGTGATTGCTGTACGACTCTTAGTTTCTCTCACTCTTTCCCATCCCAGCGCAGCCTCTTGTACCCCCTCCCCCCTATACCCTCGCCCACTCGCTCTCTTCCTCGCTATTTTTTTGCGTTTTCTTGCCCCGGTAGTGCTTTGCCGTAAATGGCTTCTCCGCTCCCATTTCTTCTGCACAACCCCTCCCACCTCTCGCTCGTCCACTCTCCGCCCTCACCGTTCCCATGCTTTCGCCCCACTCGGCGTTCCACCCCCCCCCCAACCACCCACCTCCTCCCGCCCCGCCCCGAAATCCCTCTCCCCTTTACCGTGTCGCTGGAAATTTTTGCCTCGCTCCGCCAATGATTGCGCGTGATTTATCATTGGTTTTATGAGCGAGGCTTGTGTTTTGTTTAGATGTGTGGGTTGAGGGTGTTCGTTCTCTCTTTCGATCCCCCAGATACGGGAGCAGTCATTCATTTGTCGACGGAATGTGTCACATCATTTCTCTTTTCCCCTCTCACTTTCTCCATAGCTTTTGTACCATTTTCGGTTGTTTTTTTTCTTGCGGCATGAATGGTGTAGAAAGGAGGTTTTGTCGTTTTGTAGCATCTCTGCCCCCGCCCATGGGGGTGGTCAAGGAGTTGGGCGTCAATCGTTGACCTTTTTACTCCTCTTCATTCGGCTCTCGGCCTCGTGGCCACCCAACGATTAATCTGCGGCTGCGCTTAACGTCATGAGTACTTTCGCTCTTGATTTACGTGAATGGATGCCCTGTTGTTTTGCTTGAAAAAAAATCGTATTACTACTACCTTACGTTTGATATCACTTGGACTTTTCCAAAAAAAATAACTCTCGGAGAATATATTTTATCCCTATTTGAAGCGGTATTATCTTTAGGTTGCCCCACCTTCAAAGCGGGTGATAAAATATTCTAACTCAAAGGGGAAGTATAGTGCTATTTGGCAGGTGTGTTAGTCTGAATGTTTGGATGAACGTCTTAATTTTTTATGGTGCTGCCCTCTAGTGGATATGATATTGTCACGTGGCAGCAGTAGGGTAGAGGTGGAATAAAACAGAATAATGCACGCTTGTGGAATAATTGCGATAACTGTAGAACCACCGATCAAGTATGAGAGTAGTGAAGAGGTCTCCTACCACTTTTATAGAAAATTAAAGATGATGCGAAAACGTTCGCGGGCGTGCAGTAATGCTCAAAATTCTTTTTTAAATGATTTTTATGAGAAGTAATTATCGTCAGGGGAACATGTAAAGTATATTTGAGAAAGGTAATACTGCTAGTGCACTAAGAAAAATAGAATGCTTATGTAGGTAGTGGAAAAATGAACTAAAAATAAACATTGATATTCCGCGTTCGATGCTGCATACTTGCGATAAAACGGTGTTATTAAGTTCATTATGAGATTCTGCGTATCTCTGGAGTATTACTGTGAAGTATCCGTTGCGTATGAATTCCTCGCAACAATAGTGACTCGCATAAATTACTCAGTGTCAAGCGTCGTATTCTCATAAAGTCATACGCGTTAAACAGGTTCACCCGTGTGAAAACCCTGAGAGCGAATGCGTGTAAATTTCATCCTTGCATGCCGCGACTGTTCCAGCGCGAATTTTCGCGCGAAGGATTTCACATTTTCCCCTTGAAATTCGTACGTAAAGACGGATATGGTGGGCACGTAGTTCTCGTTAATAGGGAAACTATGTTCTCCGGCTCCCCCTGCTTATCCCTTTTTTCCTGCGTTGCGAGTCACCGGGTGTGGGCTTCCGCGGGAGCTTGATATACAGAGAATATTATATTGCTTTACATTTAATTTATTTATCCTCCGCGGTCTCTTTTTGAGCCTGCGCCACCGCTCCTCCGTCTTTTTCGACTCTCCATTTTCTATCTCTCTCTCTCGGCATCCCTTTACTGTATTAGATCAGCCTTCCGCGCAGCCGCCCACCCCACGGGCGTCCACTTCCATCTACATCTTCCGTCCCCAAAGCTCTGGAATCGCTCCACCCCTTGCGAGATACTGCGTGCGTTAGCTGGCAGCCCTCGGCCACCCATTCTCACCACTTCCACCCGTTCGGTCTTTCTTGTAATGTTGATATATACTATTGTGGGTGCTCCTAGTCCCAATAATGGAACGGGAGTGTGACAGGAATTAGTAGTTTTTGGATAGTAAGACAGTGCCTGGTTTGATTAACTAATAGAGGTAGCTGTAGGTTTAATAGTTACTACAACTGTTCGATCTGGATGTGATTTTATTTCGCATCTCTAAACTGCTAAAAACTGAATAATATTTATTTATTTTGCTATTTATTGTTAATATACTGGATGTTATGCTCCGACTGCGAATTGAAAATGAGGGAAACTTTCCGTTCTAGGCGATTTAATGAAATAGTAGGAGTTATTTAGTACGTAATGATCTTATTTCTAGAATCTGAGATGAAGTTGACTTAATTTCGTAATTATCGTAAATTAATTAGAAAGATAAGGATTTATTTCTGATATAACAATATGAATATACGAAAGAAACGAACGAAATAGGGAGGTTTGGCAGCCTCAAAAATAAATAATTTATACAAATTCACTGAGAAGTAAACAATTGACAATCTGCAATTAAGTGAAAAAGCAGTATTATGCCAAAGCGTGGAAATGCTTATTCCGTTAATATTTTTATAAATAACATGTATTTGAAAAAAATCATGTAAAAACAATTCAAGGCTGTAAAATGAACCTCCAAGAATTTTTAATTTAATGACCATGTGGTGATTAATTTTGAAATTTGAGCCATTTTATACGAAGTATGCTCTGAGCATGGATCGATTTACATATGGTTAAGGAAACATCCGTCTTTTACGGCCTCCTCCGATATGTGGTATATATATATGTATATATATTAAGGCAGGAATGATGCCACTTATTATAAGAAACATTTTTGAAACTCTCTATGTTCACATAACTATTTATTTCATGCAATTGTGTTATGTCACTAATTATTTGTTGGGAAAAAAAAGCCCACCACTACGGACCAAAGTTGGAAACTCTTAAGATGGAGGACGCAAGAGCACGCGGAAGTCTCCTAGATAGCGCTTCCTTGTATATTTCAACCTCCTTGCTCCTCCCTGCTCTTCTCTTCTCTTTATCCACCCTCCCTCATCCTGCTCGCTCCGGATCTCCTCCCTATCCTTCTATCTTGATCTACCGCACTCCATTGCCATCAGGAATCCTTCTCTCCACCCTCGCTGCTCCACACCCCCTTTCCCATCCCCGTCCAGTTCCTTTTGCGCACACTTTCCTTACCCGGCCGTCAAACTCCCTCTTTTTTTTCTCCTCTCAGCCTTTCACTCTCAGTGTTTACCCCATTGTTCTTATACTCTCCGGGCATTTTCCTTCCTCGTTCCGCCGCTGTCCCCACCAATGGGTCGGATCCTTCCCTCACTATCCTTCCCGTCCCTAAACCGGAATTTCTATTTAATCCCGTTCGGTGCCGGATATGTTTTTTCCTCCCCCTGCTTTGTCTATCTCTTTTGCCATCGTGTATCCTATTTAAGCCCCCCTGTCTTCTCCGCCTACGACCGCCGAACATTATATTTTTCTCTCTTGGTTTTTCCGTGTTTACTGTTAGCGCTTTTTTGTTCCTATAATTTTCGCTTGGTGCTTCTCTTAATCTCTCCTTTCCTTTCCGATCGCAGTAATTTGGTTATCATGTTCTTTTCTCCCTCCAGCATCGGATATCTTTTTTCCTCTCTGCGATCGTTAGTATTTCTTCATCCAAGATCTCCTCTGGTGGGTGGATGGTAAATTTAGAGTTTCGCCCTCGGGAGGAAAATTATTTATTTTTATTTCTTCCAGTGTGATCTTCTCCCACTCGGCTGTGGGCGAGGCTTAACCCCGTGATTCATTTGATTGTCAACGCGCGAAATTAGAAATTCAGGGGCTTGAAGGAGGCCCGCGCAGAAATACGACCCATTTAAAATCTCCTCCCCTGCCTGGTATTGGGGCAGCGGCATAAGTTTTGATCAACCTCTTTCGTCGGCCAGGTAGCCCTTTTTCTTCTAGTCTCGGAGAACCGTATTCTATTGTGGAATGGACGGTAGGCTCGGTGGAATCTTATTTCTCCCCACTCCTAGTCTGCACGCCTCTCTCCTCCCTACCCCTGCCCCTCGTATTCGCATGGCCCTAGTTTATGTCCCATACCCCGCGTATATATCCCTTGCCCCTCCTGTGCTCAGCAGACCATGCTACTCTCTGTTGTATATGCCATCGCTATCTCGAACCCTCCTTTCCCATACTAAACTCTCCCTTTCTCTCTCTCTCTCTAGCTCTCGTCTGGTCTCTACCCTTCCTCTCGTAACTCTTAGTCCCCCCACCGTCTTGCGAAATCCTCCCTTTAGGTACATCACTCTCTTCTTCCCTGCCCCACCTTCCACCTCCTCTTCGTAGTACCCTGTTCCTCGGGCTCATCCCGATCCTTCCCATCCTCTTACAGCGCACCCTTTCCCCCGCATAGCAGAGAGCGTCTCCCTCGGAAAAAAATATAAGAGAACCGTCTCCACATATGGTTCCCTTCCCCCGTCCCCACAATATCCCTCCCAATCTCTCCAACCCTGTTCCATTTCCTCCCTCCTTTTCTAAACCATCCCCCTTCCCGCCTCCCACAGGCCGTCTCTGTTTCTCGTTCGTTCCTGCTCTCACGTCCTCTCTCTTTCCCTCTCACTCACTCCCGCCCTCCCCTCCCCAATCCCTTCGCCTCTCCGCTAACGTAGTTTTCTCGGACGGCGCCCCATAGCGATCGATTCAGGGTCACGTGACGTCGGGACGCCGGGCGTCGCCCCCCCTTTTCCGAGCCTCCCTCCTCCTCCTCCTCCCATCCTCCCCTCCCACCGTGCCTCTATCCCGTTCCCTTCCCACCCAAAGCCCCCTCGCCTCACAGTTCACGCCTCCTCTCTCTCCCGCTCTTCCATCTTCCATTCTTTCTCATCGTTTTCACTTCTCATCCGCTCTCGGTCATCTTCTTTGTCTCGGCATGCTCTCTCCGTAAATGTTATGTCTTCATCTTTTTTGTGATTATTCGTTCACTTTTCGCGCTAATTTTGTTTAAATGACGGTTATTTTGATATAGAATGTTTACGTTAATGTGTGTTGTGTGAAGGAATTCCGCTGTTGATGTTCGAAATGATTGCAAGTCTGTATAAGGGCATGACTCGTGCTTTCGCATTATCCATCGTCCTTCCCACGCACAATTACACTGCTTGTTTTTTTCTTTTTTCTATTTAAGTGATTTATGCCTCTCCATTTCTTCTTGCAAAGAATAGGATATTTATTAACGTTTGTGCTAATGTGAGTGTTTTTTAAAGGGAATATGTCGGTAGTTATATCCACTTAGTTACTACGTTATTTTCAGGTCTCATTACTCGTGTTCTCTGCATTCTTTATCATCATTTCCATGCCCTATTCCTTATTATCCCAGTCATTATTTTGGAGACTTCCATCTTTTTCTCAGATTTTCCTCCTTCCTCTTTCCGTAGTTTTGTCTTTGCTCCCGCAATGGATAAGGGGTCTTTCTACGTGAGAATTTCTATTTTGTCCTTTTTCTGTTTCTTTTTTCATCCTCATTTTCCCTCTCCACGGTCATTTCTTAATAAAAAACAAACTCGGTTCAAGGTTGGCGAATAATATTAATGGGTGTCTTCGAATCGACTTTTTATTTTTCTTTTGCCGATATGGGTATCTCTTTTTTCGTTCTTTTTCACTGCCCTCTCGCTAGTTCGCAGTTTTATGTTCCCTTTATAGAATAGGCTATTGCCTGCTATTTAAATAGGATTCTCACTCGCTGAAAGTGGGGAGTTTTGGCATTCGCGACCCAGTGAAATCATCGTCATATATTTGGAGGTTTCCTCGAGAGATTTTATGCCGAGTGGCGGTGGAGGCATTGAAGTTTGTTTTTCGTGGTTAGTTTCCATTCTTTCACTGCTGTTACCCATCCGGCCTCATTCAATTCTAGTCCATCGTTTTTCCTTGTCTTACATCTGTTACTCCTCGCCTGGGTGCTTAGCTTTCCTCTTATCATTGAATCTTCTTCCCTTCTCCTTTTTATTGTCTCTTTTGTCGGCGACCTTAGTTGGAGTTCCGTGGGTTGTGTGAACGTGCAGCCTCACGACTTCCGACCTTATGGCCGTCTATTTGAATCATCCCGTGGCCCTGTACCCTCTGCCCTTTCCCGCGAGAAACTTTGTGCAGTTAAGGGTGGCGTATGCTCCGCGCGTACGCGGTGCAAGTGTCAATGCAAACTTTTTCTGAAGTTGTTCACCGGTGGACGACCGTCATGCCCCCGTTGAGATGACGAAGTCTCTTGGGCTGAGAATAAGACCCTATGGTGCACTCCTTGGAAAACTCCCGACGATTTCTCCCTCCAAATCCCTCCAAGGAGAAGTGCTCCCTCGGAAATGATGCGAGGCATTTCTTAAATTTTCTCCCGGCTGCTCGAGAAGCTCTCCTTCCTCGCTCTCTCTTCCTTCAGAAGTCATTGTCTTCTTGTTCTAACCTACCGTACCTCGGGATGATGTCGTTCCATTCGCCATTTTCCTCGTCTCTTATGGAGTTGGTTCCGTGCTCCCTTCATACTCTCTTACCAGTTCGCGCGGTCTCATCTTCCATCTGCGCAAATTCATATCGGTTTTCACTCCAACTTATTCTCCATACTCTCCTTCTCACCTCCTCACCTCACTTTCCTCTTATAAGATACGCTTTGTACAGACAGCCGAAGAACAGAAATTAGGGAGCAAAATTGCGCAACCTTGTCTTTATTTTGCTTTTCTTCTCCGTAGCATCTCCCTTTCCTCTTATTGGATTTTGATCCTCCTTTTGGAAGCCATAGTAGTTATTAATATTACGCATCGTTGTCGCCAACACATTTTCTCGCCCCTTTCCTTGGTTCATATTTATTTCCTTTTCACATTATTTCCTTTTTCTTTGTTAATTATTGTGTTATAATAAAATAGTAACTTTCCTTTGTGTAAGTCGAACATTTACGCTACCCGATATACCATGTTTTCCCCAACGCCTAATCCAACTCGCGCCTTAAGCCTCTCTATTAACTAGTGCGTTCTGTTTTTGCCAAATCACGTTTCGTGATTACGGTTCTCTATGTATACATGTCTTTAAATTAGCTGAGTAGCATTTTATTGTTATGAATAGTAATCTTTCTATGTGAGCTGATATCTCTATTTTCCCGCTCGTCTGGATAAATTTATTTGTGGAGTGAGAAGGAAACGAAAAGATGGGCGTTTCACCTCGTTTATCCCAGTAAACGGAGAATTTTGAAATGCGGCCTATTTCTATGTCTTCTACTCTGCAATACCTACAGTGACACAAGTAGATGAGTAATACTCTACGAGCGACGAAAATTTTGTTCAATCTCCGATGCATCAGCAAAATTTGATTTCGTTAGTACTGTTCCAATTTTTGGAATTCTTTGCAGTATCTGTGCATAAGGGTCTGCTTTAGCGTGTAATCGGCTCAATAAATTATGATTATCGAATAACCGCTTGTGAGCCCTCCCTTCCCCCGTCTTTCCCGGCCTTTGCGCTTACTTGCTCCCTTCTATTTGCGGTTATCGTGTTATTTAACCCAAGATTTCCGTGAGGAAGGTGATATTCCTCGTCCTTAAAATTCTAGTTCATGTGATTCAAAGGGAGTGAAACAAGTTGACTTTAAGTACGCTGAGGAAAATAGTCGTTGGTGATTCTTCGTATTAGCCTGTTTGCGGTGGTAATATTTTTTTTGTTTCTTTTGAGATTCTGGCTGATGAATTAACCCATTTCAGTTAGGGCGCACGTTCATTTCATTATAAATGTTGCTGGAGAGAGATTGAAAAGTTTCCTCTTATATGCATTTTCAGAAATAATAGTGATGGGTCTACAGTATGCTATTCAATTAGGGATTCTTTTCTTGTCGATGAGAAAAAAAGGATCATTGTCTTTTTCCCATTTTCTTCCGTTTATGTGTACTGCTTACCTTAAGTGTTTAAACGCCATATGTGGCTGGAAAACGTTGCATGTTTTGTGGTGAATCACGGCGAAGTTATCTTTACAAAATTGTCTTAGGAAAACTCTGGAATAACTAGTTAAGGTAAAGTGTGTAAGTAATCGGGTGAAGTAGAAAAACTTGGCTGCCCCTCGTATTTGCTATTATTTTCTTAGTTTTTCTGTATTTCGGTTTGAAAATATTCCAGTCCATGCCTGGAGCAGCAAATTTTTCAATGCGTTGGATATTCTCGATTCTGAAACTGCATTTTAGTGCTGCCGAGATGAGTGTTGCACTCGACGCGTGTCGCAGTACTCCTGTTATCCCATTTCGGAAATGAAAACTATCTTTTTTCCGTGGCATGGAACGAGTAACCTCACTTCTCCCGATTCCTTAATATAGGAGCGAGAGAGAGAGAGAGGGAGCCCAGTTGCCTGTAAATCGAAAACCATTTATATTCCCATCTCTCATCTCACGAGGATTGACAATGCGGGGCAGGAGCTGTCACCCTCTCGACTCCTTCCATATTTAAACTCTCGTTACCGCTGTCTCCTCCGCCTCTCCCCCCTCCCACCTCTTGCCTCCTTGTCCCTGCCACTCAAATCTTAATTTATTTTCATTTTCGTCGTATGCTTCCCGTCCGCCACCGCGCCAGCGTCCCCCGCCCCTTCGATCCTTTCCCTCCTTCCCCCCCGACTCCTATACATTTCATCTTCCCTTACAACTTTCCCCTTTACGCCATTAATGTTTCCTCGCGCTACGCCTTCCGAACCCCTTGGAAAACCGTTCCCTTTTGCAAAACAGATCCCTGCCCACCGCCCGCTCCGCCCGCTCCGCCTTATACCCTCTCCCCCCTCCCCCTCACCAATCCTTTGCTCCCGGAGCTGACTCCTTGCTCTCTCGCTCCCTGTTGAACCCGATGGGGGCCTCTGTGTGTGTGTCGGTTCTTTGCCCTCATCCCGGGCCGCTCTTCGTTTCTCATCCACAGACAGCAGCCTCGCCCTCACTCTCCACCCCCGGGTCTTTTCTCCTCCCCGCCCATTCGGCCCCCATTTGAATATTCCCTTTGATGTGCAATTGGGTGTCAGGGGGGCGGGACGGGGGGAAATGCTGCGTGGGTTGATAGGAGGTAGTTTAAGGGATCCATGGCGGCGAAGTAGAGGTTATTGGGGATGATGTGGGTGGGTTGGAGGTCGTGTCGGATAGGGGTGCGAGGATGATGTTTCTGAAAGGAGGAGGAGGCCTGGAGGGCTACCGATTGTGTTATTGGGCGGAGGAAGGGGGTTATTCCGCCGAATTTGGTATCGCTGGATGTTGTAGGTTGGATCACTTTGGAGCCGAGCGGAAGGGATGGCTTTGATTTATCTTTGTTGTTGTAGTCAACTAATGTTAGAAGTCACTGGCACACAGGGTGCATTGTGCGTACTTAATAGTTTTTTTTTGCTTGTGATATTAGTACTCTGGTGTTATTGTGTTTATTGATAATATCCCTAGATTGAGCGATGTTTTCTTTTAACCTGCGACATGGTTGTTGGTACGTCTCTTAACTAGAATGTCTTGCCAGCGTTCACTCGAAGCATATTAAAGAGAATTTTTATGCATATGTCTATACCCATTTTAGTTTCTCATCTCTCAAGAGTTCCATGTTCGCGTATTAATGTCAAAAATGTTTTGTTTTCTACCAGTACTTAATGCTAAGTAACTAATCTTTTCGTGTTGTGCATGTTTATGTTGAGGAAACACCAAGCAGAATAGCATATCGAAGATAACTCATTCTCTTTCTTTCCTCACTTTCCTTGTTTGATTGTCAGAAGTCGCGGACCTTGAATTTTTGTTTATGACTCCAGAAGTATATAATTTGAGATTATTTGAGATCTTTGTGTGAGATTGGAGCTTGATTTAGGAACCTGATGACTCCAGTGTTACATTGGTATCCACTTGAATTTGGAGTCGTGCGATGGGAAGGGAAAATTTTTCGCCCTCTCAACGTCCATAGGAGTTCCGTTGGCTCGAGCGGATCTTAAGTTGCCCCCGGTGTGAGGGAGGAAGAGGGTGCAAAGCGAAGGAGCGAGGTGCCTCCGGAGGAGTGGAAGAGTAATGGCTCTAAATAAGTTGGGATGGGGTGCGCGGCATTGGGGGAAGATTGCCCGGAAGCGTGCTAAAGGGCGGAGGGAGGTGAACGAGGTGTACGACATGGTTTGCGTTGGGGACTTGAAAAGTTCGGTGTGGAAAGGGAGCGGAGAGGATGGGGAGAAGGAGGCTGTTTGCGGGCGGGGACGGTGAATGGATGCGAAATGGGCAGTACTGCTTCATTGGTGAGTTAAGTTGGAAGCGGATGTGTGCTCTGGGGTTTTCCTGATGGGCGATGGGCCGTGTTAAGGGTGGCGGAGAGAACTGGCCTTTTGATTGTGTGGCCGGGGTTCTCGACGCCACCACTACAGCCGTGGCTGCGCGGCGTGGGTGGTTAATTCTCGAAATGGTCGGTCCCCTTTACCCTTCCCCTCTCCCTCCCCCCACTCCTGCTTATGTAGATGTATTTTTTTATCGTTGGGATTGGTGGGGCGAGCAATTTTCGCGTTATGACCGCCAGCATACCATCACGTTCCGGTTTGGATCAGAAAAAAAAAGTTTTCCTGGGGGTAGGAGAGGGAAATGCTGGTGGTCCGTACCCATTTGATTCGAGTGTGCTCAACTCTCGGCCCCCTCACCAAAAAAAATGGACGTGCTCTTCAATACGCACCCTTCATGCCATCCCCAATCTCTTACCCTTCTCCTCACTCCCGTCCCACCTTTACCGTGGGTCTTCCCCGTCGTTTCGGGATTAATTATTTTCCCCTCCTCCCCAGTTTAATTTCGCCCTTCTTTTTTTATTCGATTTTTCTCTTTTGCAATTCGATTTCGTGCGATCCCATCGTCCCCCCCCCCTCTCGTACCTCCGCCTCAGGTCTCGGCACTCTCTACCAACCCCTGACGCGTCTGTGTTTTGTCTGGGATCGTCTGCGCTCACCCACCGAAAGGTTCCATTTGTGATCCGTAATTTGTTTTGAAAGTTGAATACCTTCCGTTGTTTTATTGTTCTTTTTGAAATTTATTTCTTTATTCTCGCGGGGTTTTGGTATTTTTTCGTCATTCTAGTGCGTAGAATGTTATGGGATGGACGGAACGGTATTTTTTTAACGGTGGAAAGGAGAGATTTTTTTATCGCTTCCCCTTTTTAATGTTTTTCCTTTGAGATTAAAATTTTAGTTGGTCTCGTGGATGTTGGAGGGTGGGAGGGGTCTTCGCGTGAGTTCATCAAAATATTATACGACCTTTTTTTGTTTATCTTCCTTCTTTTAAATCTTATTGTCTTTTTTTGTTGGTTTAACTTTTTTCAGCGACTCCACCCCTCCGTTCGAAAAATTGCCAACTTATGGCGTGCGTCGTAAATCCAAGAAATAATATTTCTCGGTTCGGAACTCATCAAGTTTTCCGTCGTGTTCCTCATATATTGAATCACCCAATTAGTTTCGCTTCCGGAAATGAATTTTTCGATTCAATATTGCTCGAGTCTCGGTTCTCCAGTCTACTCGTTTTGGAAATAGTTAATCAATATTTTTTAATTTGATGTTTAACTGCACCACCTCTTCATTCTCATGCAGCGTAAATAAAACTCCATTTAAGATCCATGCGGAAATCTATCATGATCATAAAATAATTTTTTTTATTATTAGGCCTGGTGGTAATGGACAGGTCTCTGTGCAGTGTCTTTTCGTTCCATTTCACGTTAGTAAAGCAGCTCCAATGGTAGCGGAATACAGTTATTCCTGTTTTTTTTATGTATAGATATGCATTTATTTGCCATTTTCATTACTGCAGATAAAAACATGTTTATATACATTATGTTAAGAGATACTGGCACATTTTTAACATTTCTTATCCTTCTATATCCACTCCTATTGGCTTCCCCGTAATATTTCTTTTACAGTGAAGGAGAATATAAATACATATATATGAACTGCATATTATATAGAATCTCAGCTATGATGGACATTCCTAGGATTGTTCATGGTAACCCTTCTTTATGTGGTCTTTTACGTCTTGGACTCAGAAACCTAAGGTATGAAAAAAAGATCTGGCTTTTCCTGTGATTTGCGATTGGGAGCATTTCTTTGTTAATCCTCTTTGAATGCTAGCATGTCTTTTTGGTGGTCGTGTAAGATATATGCTTCTTTTCTGTAGTGGTTTTCTCTGGACGCGCCCTCTGCACTGTTATTCAGTCCCTACTTATTCCCCCTCGCGCCGTCCTATTTACGGATATACAGCCTGCCTCGAATCACCCTTCTTCTCTTTCTCCTCTGGAATTGAAAAAAAGATAAATAAAATAAATTGTCCTCTTTGCCTTGGGGGGTTGAGAGTGGGGGTCGGTTCGTAATCTTTGTTCCCCACTGATCTATGGCGTTTGTAAATATATCAGGACGTTGTTTCTTCCTCTTGGTCTTCCGTAAATTCTTTCCCGACCCACCCTCTGTCCCCCCACCCCACTCCCTGCCCTCCATCGTAACTTAATCACTCTAGCAACCCTCCTCCTCCGCTTTGCGAGCCCGTCCGGCTCCATTCCCGAACTTCATTCCGACCACGTCAGTCTCGGGCAGATTTTGGGAGCTGTAGTCTCCGGAACGGCGGTCAAGGCTCCAAGGAACCACTCCCCCCCGTTGGTCAGCGGTAATTTTGTCATGCTGCTGCATGTTTACGAACCGAATTTGCGCCTCGTTTAGTCCCCGCTCTAATGAAACGTCTTGCCGAAAGGTTGCAGAGTCTCTAGAAATTTCGTCCCAGATCGTTCGTGTAGCATTCGATCGAGTTTTGTCCACCAAAGACAACCAGCTAAAACTCTCTTCGGTCTTTCTGTTCAAGGTGATTGCTCGAGTAGCCACTTACCTTTCGCTGGTGATGTTTTGGGTTGCTATTTCCTTATTAGGTACTTAATCCCAAGAATACGCATTCTGCAATTTTATATGGTATAATGTCACTGACATTTGCTGATAGGAGCTAAATAAATTAATTTCTCTCTATTGGAATCCATATTGTAGCAATCGCTGAACTTTTCTTATACTAATACTTAAAATTAACATTCTTTAAATACTTCCAGGAAGTGACGCCTGAAGGTGTAAATTTTTTCTCTCTATTGTTTGCAATGAGCAATTTTGCTTACCATTTTTTTCCTTTTCATTAATTAGTAATATTTTCCGTTTTGTCCTCTGATATGTAAAGGAGTTTCTTTGTGTAATGAGATTTAATGCTTTCCCGGCGAATGCTTTGAGTAGATTCTTCTCGGGTATTCCACCGGGTTGAATTTTTGATAAGTACCGACAACGGAAAATCTCAACGGTATTTACCATCCTGATGCCGTTGGTCGAGTCGTCCGTTGGAACGTCGGTACTTATCAAAAATTTAATCCAGTGGAATGCTCCAGCAAAATTTATTCTGTTACTTTGTGAGTTTTAAGATACGAATGATTTATATAATTCTGGTGATGTAATCATTATCATCACTCATTTTTGTATGGAACGCATATGGCTGAGTACAACATTACGTATGTGTACTTCTGCCTGCATGCGTTCAAAGGTATGTTACTGTCCATCAGTGTTTCCCTATGAGGTTCTTTATCCCAATCCTGTTCGTAGCGCATACATGCTCGGTGTTATATTTTGTCAAGGTGGTCTTTGTTTTAAGTGTGGTATCTTCTCATTGGTTAAATGTCTTTAAAACAGTTTTCGTATGTTGTTGATCACCCGGCAACCCAGAGGTTCGTCGCGAGTCACGGTAGACATCCTGAAAATACTTATTAGGAGTTAACGCTTATATGGTTTTACCTCGAGAAATATGATGGCTGTGTGCCGCGAAACTGGACGGGAACGGCTTCATTTCACGATTTACTCCTTCGTATTTTTTTATGTGGACACTAACACACCCGACGTGTGTCCTTGAACTTCTTATAGCTTGTGAGTTCAGTTTCGTTCATTTGATTGGACCTCCGGAATGTGCATGAAAATGCATTTCAGTTCTAGGGAGTCGGAAAGTTTTTGGGACGAAGGGGGAAGCCCGTCCATTTTCGACTCAGGCGCACCGCATAATTCGCGGAACGAGTGCGGGAAGTGATGATCGACCCCCGTGTTCTCATTATGACCGGAGAGTCTCGGTCTCCTCGCATAGGAGTTGGGGTCACCGCCGATGACGTCGCATGCAGTCCTTTTATCTGGAGGCTGGTGGGTGTGTATGGGTTGGGAAAGAGGGGGCCAAGTCCTCTTACCCGACCCCATTCGGTCTGCTCTCATGTCCGTGCCTCGCACGCCCCGTTAAAACCTCCCGTTTAGCATCATCTCCCCCAAACTCTACATTGCTCTTCTCTCGCTCCCTCCCATAGTCCTCCAGTCGCACATTATCCCTCCCCCGCCCCGCTCTCGTTTCCCTTCGACCCCTTCCTCTGCCCTCTGTGGATGTTTATCGTGCCCTGTTTGTCGTTTTACCCTTACTCTTCTCCTTCCCTGTCGTTCCGGGGCATTGCCAACTGGGTCCGCTTTCCGGGCCATCCCTTCACTGGCAAGATTCTCTCTTGCGTTTATCCGATATCTGTCGTTAAGATTGGATTAATGGGTTATCCAGCAGGTGTATGAAGCATTTTGCTTTGCGTCGTTCAAACCTTTTTATTTTGTCGAGGCCGCCTAAGAGAACGTCTTGGCTGTTTACCCTACTCGTCTAAGTGCGAAGTACTGAAGGTTAGCATGCTTCGACGACTGAGGTCATTCCACACTTACTGTCTACCCCTTGAAGACGAGCAACAATATTAGGACTCAAGAGGATCAAACCCTCCAATTTTAAGGCGAGCCGAACGATGCTCAACATTAATGGGCGGGAAACTTGGTTTCACACTGAGGACGATGGCAGACTACGCCTTCGAAACTTCGGTGTAACAAACCGCCATCATCCGGTTGGAAACCCGAGAGCTTTACATTCTAACTTTGTTTCCTCGGTGTCATCCCGTTGCCCGTCAAAATTTTAATATTTCATTGCTTATATGTAGGTATTGTACCCTTGAAAACACGTTACCGCAGTGTGGTTCCTAAAGTATCCCTATTAACTAGGCTGAAGACAGTGATAATTGGAAGGATTTTGGGTCAGCGCGGAATGGGGAGTAGGAGAATAGACTTCAAGAAGGGAACGAAGCTCCAGTGTACTCCAAGCTGAAGGGAGAAATTTCGTAAGAAGGATGCTGCTTGCAGCTCTGAAAGATAAGTGGAAGTTGTCTCTTGGAGTTGATCTCCATCTAATCATGCCCTAATCGGGAGAGCACCGTGATCAATAATAATGTCGCGCATGTTTGGTGATAACTTCCTCTGCCGCACACCATTAAGTTATGTAAACTAACAGTACAACTACTTAGTACCTTATCCTTCTGTAATCTGAATTGGGATGTGTATTTTATCCCTTATTTCAGCCTATTTCCTTTGGACCCCTTCTGGAGCGGTTTATCGTGCCCTCCTCGTCGCTTCGGCTCTGTACCCTTGCCCCTGTTACTCCCTCTCATCGTCATCGTTCCTGGACCATACCAACCGAGTTCCCTTCCCCCATTCCACGAGATCCCTTCACTAGCAGAATCTCTCTTGCGGTGATCTATAAATAGTACATCCTCTTTTCAGCCCCCTTCACCAGTGGTCCACCCTTGCTCTCCGCCCCCGCGCCCCGCTCCGTCCCAGCGTTCGGAGCCCCAAGCTCCCGCCTCCCGACATATATTTCCTCCCCCCATCTCCTTGCTACTCTGCCCCTCAATCCACTCTTTCTCTCTCCTATTACTCTCTCATTCCGTGCGCTCTCAAAAACCTCTTCTTCCTCGCTGAAGGCGTCCCCTGGTCTCTCCAATCCTATCTCCTTCCCCCATCTCCGATGCCCTAATCCCCGCTGTACTCTCGTCGTCAGTGGTCTCGTCTCGGTCTTGTGTGCCTTGTCGTGTGGTGTTCCCTAACCTCGCTTTTCAACTCTCGTGTTAACGTGTCGTCGTTAACCCCCCCCCCCCAACCCCTCCCGACACTTCCTACCCGCTCTCCTTTCGTTTACGATGTTTATTTAAATTGTAATCCTTCGAACGGGATCTTTCGCTATTTTAGCTGCTGCTCGTTTCTTTTTTTACTTTATTATCGGCGCCTGCCCTGTGAGTACACTCCATGAGCTGAGCTGTTGGGGTGATATTCCATTCGTATGCTCCGCGTGTCTGTTGGAACGCGGGCGGGATGGAATACGGAATCGCTTTTTTCTGACTGGCTAGTGTTTGTTCGAGGATGGGAGTCTTATGACTGGATATATTTAAAATTTAATCAGCTTTGTGGAAGGTTGTTTTCTTATCGTTTTAATTTCTCTTGCCCGGATGAAATAAGTCCTATCGCTTGTATTTGAGGTCTTCATGCAGGTGAATTTCATATATTTTACAGTGATTGACTTTTTGTCTTGAATTTAGTTTTGAGTATAATTGCGGATGCATAAAAATGTTACCCCGGGATATTTGTGCGCTATTATTAAAATTGTTATTATTTAAAAGAAGGATTAAGTTACCTGCTCTTCGCCTTTTCCTTACTGATTTGTGTCATTTTTCAATTTGATATCTTTGCCTAATATTTCCTCATTTCTGCGGTTTTAGATGTATAGTATTGTGAAAGAATTTCTTAATGTATATACTAGCTTTTAGGCGTATCATTTCGGTACTTCTTTTTCTTTGTGGATTTATAATATACTCCTGCAGAAAATTTACAATAGAAGTTTAGCGGGGAATCGGCGTTACGATACTTCTCTGTGAAAGTTTCTATGCATTGTACTTATATAGAGTGGAAAGCTTTTAACGTAATTGTTGCATTTGACTTGGCCATTGGGCGCTGCGCTCGATTCCCCCCGAGCCCATTGTCCACGTCCGTCCTCTAGCTTATTGCCCGCGGAGGAGCGCCCTTCCAGTCTCAGAAGCACGGAGGAGTTCTCTGTTGGTCGCTTTTAAGCTCTCCTTTTTTATTGTCAAACTCCGGGAGTAGTCAACGCGAGTTCTGGGAAATTGTGCTCGGTACCCTCGCGAGCGACTTGTTTATGACAACGGCTTTGAGTTACCCAGGGACATAGCCGAGAGCAGTGGGCCGTATTTTGCAGACATTTTACTACTGACGACATATTTACAGCCTCAGCTGCAAGTTTTCTCTGTAGTTCGCGTAGGGACCCCGGTTGGGTTATCATATTCGGTCGCGGAAATAATTTTCGCAGATTTTTCCTTCTCCGGAGACAAAAAAATCTACTCCCTCCTAGTTCTTCCGTGAATTGCAGTACCTCTGAGTTGGAATACTTCCTTCTCATGTCCTCGAATTTTGGCGACACAAAATAAAAAGCGAGTTCAGCTCTATACTTTTGTCCTAGTATATTTTATGTTCTCTCTCATATTTTTATTCAGTGGACTTGGGAGTCTATCAGATTGCATTCTGCCGTTTGCGATTGTCCGGCTACGTCGATGTATATACTACTTGATTCACATTTTACGCCATCGTTACTCGGAAGACATCTCTCCTTCTCTTATCATGTGTATTCAATTTCTCTAATCCTCCATTTAATCATCTTCAACGTAGAATCCATCCAATGAAATTTCAGTCGATAGAAGTGTCTCTTACCTTCGCAGGAATTTAATTTTTTATATTTTTTTTAGATTTCATCCATGTTTTTTAAAATACATCTCTTAAACATGAATTTTCCTACATTATATCCCTCATACTGCCGTCAACAACGGCCCTTCTGCGATGGTTTAATAGTGATTTTCCCGTTGTATCCTTGCTGTATGTTTAAAAAAAGCCCTAAATCGCGTGGGTCGAGCGTAAGTGTCGGTGCACCGTTAATACTTGAATCGTTCATTTGGTATGTATCGTCGTGAGCGTTTATCCAATTTTTCGACGAGACAGGGCGTATTAAAATAATATGCGCGTGCGCGTGTTATTTGAAAAGCTTTCGGATCTGGGATCCGCAACTTGACAGTTGATTACCGATTACGCCCCCTCTCTCCACGAAGGCTACCTTTCTTTCCCTCCGGGTTATCATCCACCATCGTCTCACTCTGTCTTTCCCTGTGAGAAAGCTTAAGCTGCCCCTAATCTTTTGAGCGCTCGATGGCATCGCCCAGATTCCGCGCCCACACGAAACCTCCTTCCCATCCTCCCAAACCCCGCCCCCTCCCAACTTAAACCTCTCGGCTACAGTGACCATTTCGAGTTATACACGGTCGACGACAACTCGACGTATATACAGGTTGCTCGCTCTCGGTCGCCCGTGGGCCGCGGACAATGGGCGTATTTCTATCCTCTTCTCCCTCTCTCGTTCGCCCAACCCTTCCTCTAGCCTTTAATGCGGTCGAGCGCTCCGTGGGGTAGATTAGGGATATTACTCATTGTCTCCGTGCTCGAACCTTGGCTGCTCGTCCAGTTGTGTTTTTGTGCGAGTTGGTGTGTATACGTTGGCGTCGCTCTAGATGGGGCAAGGGATCGATTCCCAGCGGGTGGGAATGAGGCTTCAGATCTAATAGTCCTCCTGCTCTCCCTCTTTCGACCTCCTCGCATCCCAATATTCCTGGCCGCACCTCGTATTTGTAGCAAGGACACATCTGGGGAGGAGTCGTTTAACTGTTTTTAACCTGAATTTTTGCGATATGTGTTTTCTCTCTATTTATTTCCTTTTGATATTTGGTTTCCATAATTTGGAGTATGATATTTGTATATTTTGTCCCAGTTTTATTTTTTTCTTCGATTTTGGAATACGATTATACGGAATACTTTGGGTATCTCATCCCTCGGTACGACGTACACTAACGATGGAAACCGTTCGTATTGTAGCATAATCTACTGTATTTAAGATGTTTAATGATTCCAGTTGGAATAAGTTGGACATGTAGAGTTATAGTAGTAGATTTAGGGAATGGACGATGCGCCAGACTTGTCAAGTTCTGTTTTTAACAAGCAGATTTTGAAAGACTTGCTCGATGAGCCAATATGGCAATCCATCGAAACACGAATTAAGGATGCGAGATTAAGGCATCAAGAAAGAAAGACGCGGATTTTATTCTGACATTGGCTGTTTTGGCGGTTTATCTCATTATTTTGCCAGATTGTGTCGTCTGAATAAATAAGGAGACATACAATTTTACTTGTAGGACAACTTCATTACGAATTATTTTTCCAGCCATCTTTTGGGCTTGTGGCCAGGAGTTCACGGATATGTTTAGGCACTTATCCCTTAACGAAATCCGAGACGACAGAAGCACATGCAAGCGCTTAAAAGCGAATAAAAACAATTATGTGCGAATGAAACACTTGTTTTATGGGCAGTAATGGATAAATGAGTGGTGTCCCAAGTCCTCCCCGCCACACCCCATTGTGGAGGCTTGCTCGGGGTAAAACTTAGATGTAGATAATCTCATTCAGCGGGGCATGTGCGTGGGAGTTGCTCCGTAGGTGTGTGTGTGTGAGAGAGGAGGAGACGAAGGGTGGGGATGGGGAGGTAAAAAGTTGGGGAAACCGTTAGGTCGAACCCCGGAGCATATTTCCCGCGCCGACGCCCCGGACCAACCCCCTCTTCCCCGCCCCCCCCACTCGCCCCCAGCCTCCTCTCTTATTCATCCCACCATCTCTTTCTTATACGGACCCTCTTCCCATTTTCTCCCCCTTAAATCCTTCTCTCCCTATTCCATGACCCGAATGAGAATTGTGCAGTTCCTTTTCTTTCTCTCTCCCCCTCCCTTTTCCGAGATATTTTTATTCCTCGGGGATCTCACTTAAGGAGTCCCCTTTTCCCTCTATATTTCTGAAATCCGCGATGGTCCACCATCTTTGTAGTGGAGATCACTGGAGTGGTAGTCGGGGGGAAACCTAATAGTTTGAGATATTTTGGCCCATATAACGCTCAGTGTCTTTGGAAGTACTCAACAAAAATTAGACGGTCACATCACGTTGAAGAGGGTAATTAGAGCGGGGAATGATGGGTGAATGTGGGCGGAGGAGAAATGGCAAATTAGGAGGGTATGAAGGGAGGCAGAATCATGAAGTACTTAAATAGGCATTTAGATTGGGTAAGCTTAGTTATTGCTAGGTTTTCATCGGAAAATTTAAACCTTCTCCAATGGTCAGAGAAATTATCTGTAGGGTTGTCCGTGAATCCAACCTCATTATGTGATATTATCGAATTTTATCCGTAATTGGCTATGAATTGCATATTTCATCTTTCTAATACACACTTAGTGGTCGTGGCCTACCCAGAAAAGAATTATGAATAGGATTCAGCGGATTAATTTCAAATGAAATAGCTGGCATAATAAAATAATGAAGTTGCAATAAACGGACCGCTGCCTAGTAGTCGTTGCATCAGTGTAAGTCTAGGTAATTACTAAATGGTGCTGTGACAATGAAGAATATTGGCCAGCCTTGCCAAAAGCATTTAAACCAAGAAAAGAAGCGTAACAGTGTTATTCGAGGTATGATGATCAGAACTCTTCTGGCATCGTCGAGAGCTAGCGAGATTAAGAAAATGTGTGGAGGAATAGTTTAGAGGGTCTTTTACGCGAGAATTTTTCGGGATCCTTTCCCGATTTTTGAGAATCAATCTGCTCTGAGGGAGTGACAGAACCGTGTTTTTGAAGATTTTAATGCTTTTTTTCTGGTACAATTTTTGCCTAAACATGACCTTGATGGTTTTTTTTGTATATAATTACGCATTTTCTGTTGCCCCTCAATGACGAATGTCTAGGCTCAACGGACCTGCATCATGAATCGCATTCATTTGCATTTAAGGAATTACTGCACGAGTGTCCTTTTCTTCTTAAAAGTTGACGAATTTTCTTATCACCACCCCAATGACTCTATCTAGGGTTTCCAATTGAATGCGTTGTGTATCTTCTGGGTTAGGCGACTTTTCCAATGAAAGGATGTGTCATAAATATCGCCGTATTTTCCGTTGTTGTCTTGGATTTGCTTTTGAAGCAGAGGTCCTGTGCGGAATATGAAGAAGAGGACACTTCAGTATCCTTTCGAGGGCTAGCCAGAAATCATAGAAGAATGAATATATTCACCTTGCTATTCCTTCGCGAGAGTATATGACTGAGAGCAATATCTTCTGCTGTACCTACGTTGGCAGACTTCCCCCGTGTAGACGATTAAAAAAACAGTAGTTCAGTCTTTGAATACGTCTTCGCTTTTGCGACTCATACAGAGCCAAGTTTCCATTCTTGGCGAAACACTTCTCCTCCCCTTCTCAGTCCTTATCCTTTTTTTAAGACGAGGTTTGTTTGTTGCCCATGCACCGGCGACCTCTTTCGGCCTAGTCTCATCTTGAACGACTCCCTCGTAAGTGGCTATGAGCGCCATCCTCCGGAAACGTTTGTGGCTCGCGGGTTACGCTGGTGCATTTCACTCCATTCTCTCGCGATATTTTCCTTCGTCAACCCTATCCTGCTTGCTTTTTATTCCCCAGCCTTTGAATGGACGGATGGAAATTCCAAACTGCACTTAGCGAACGTCGCTTTGGTATTTTTTTTGCCAAAACTGTTTTCCAAGGCAGTCAGAACGTCGCTCGTCGCTTCGTTATCTCAACCTTCCCTCTCCATGGGGTGGAATGGTGGTACACAGTGGTAGAAAGTTGAAGGTAATGAAAGTCTTCGCGTCGGCAGATTTATGTTTCCGATTTGCTTCCGTTCTTCGAGGCAAGGCCGTGGCATTCCGTAGGAACGAGGTGCATATATCTCTTGCGTCAAAAGTTGAGTGCATTGCAACTTTTCTTGGGGATGGGGAACATTACGATATTTTGGTACCTACTGTTCTCTCACGAGAGGTCTGCCAGCGGTTTATTTTATTGGTGCGTGGGATATACTGGGCGGAATTGTTTATTTTTCTGCCCTCTTTTATAGTTTATTGTTTTTATTCAGTCTTTTTGATCGCAGTTGGCAGACTTCTCGTCATTAGCTGGACAGAAATGTCTTTTTAGCGGTTTCTTATTTTGGTATGTGGAATATAATCCTAGGAATTGTTTATTGCGTTGTACTCTTTTTTACTGCTCATTGATTTAGCCCTTTTCATTGCAGTTTGTAAAATTTGTATCATATGCTGAATATCATTGGCTTGCCAGCGATTTTTTATTGTGGTGTTTGAGAGAAACTGCATTGAATATTTTGTTGAGTTCCACGTTTTTACAGTTTACTAATTTAGGCCCATGTCGTTTTGATCGGTTTGCGAAATTATGGTGATGAACTGCTTGTTTTGTTATTTACTACAGAAGTTACTCGATAGTTGTATTGCCACAAAAAACGTCGTGTCAAGGGGTGAAAGGATTTCCCAAATGTTGCCTTTAAAACGAAACTCGTATCTCGTTAAACTTCGAAGACGTCCGTTTTTGCTTTCAGGAAAGTGTCTCGGCAATTATTTCCGTCTCACATTTGTCGCTTGGGGTGTTGCCGAGGTGTGGCCCCACCTCGTGCTTTTTTCCGTGGGTGTAGTCCAAATTTCTTTGGAAGTCTGGGCGTGTGAAGGTGGGCTAGGCATCTGAGGGATAGGCTGAGAGGAATTCGGAGAGAATCCACGGAGGGAGTGGTGAAGAGAGGCATTGAAGGAGGCGTTGAATACGACGGAGGGACGTCATTGTCGGTGATGCTGTTCGGATCTCGATTGCCGATGAATGAGAAGTAGCTGTATTTGCACAAAGATCGGCAACCGTTTAGCTGTTTCAATTTTTGTTTGTTTCATATTATTGTGTTTTAATGTAGTTTCGTAATGTCTGTTCAATTTAATGTAAGCTGAGATTTCAGATTTTTTGTATTACGTCGGACTGTCAGTGAGGTGACATGAGAGTAATGGATGGATGAACTTATTAACTTCGGTTTTCATTCCGAAAAAGTATATCACCGAAGATTAGGGCTTGGCGTACGAAGATGATTGTGTGGAATTCATTTGGAAAATTGTATCCACAATTTTTCAACTGTTAATTTTTTTATGTAAATACTGATTAGTTTAATAAAGGCAACGTTTTTTAGACACGACGGCACCTTTATAATTTTATGTGAAAAATGTAACACACCCTTAGAGTGAATGGTGAGGAGTGAATTTTGTATCTAATATCCACCGCGTTTCATGCTATGAAGTTGTAGGAATTTCTATCGTTAATATTTTAATGAATTCTGCAGATTCATACTTGAATAGAAACATGGGAATTTTGGGAATTAAAGCAGAAATGACAGGTGCTAAAAATATATTGCCAATAATGAATCTGAAGTCGTACTTCATGGAAAGAAGAATGAAGGTAGAGGAACCCTCCTCCGTAACTGCTTTTTCTTGGTATCGACGGTGCTATAAGTCAAAGCCACAAAGGGATGGGAAGGGATAATATGGGCGAGGATCGGTCTCGGAGCGGTGTCGTTTCATCCGAAGGAGGCTAGCGTGTTTATTGCTCGGAATGCCGTCACGCTCCCCTGGCCATTGACGCCTCGCCCATCTGTCGAACCCGGGCCCCCGACTTCCGCTGCCTACGCCCCTCTTTTTACCCTTTCCCTCTCTAATCGCTCCCACATTCTAACGGCCGTCGCTGCAGGCCTGGGAGCGGCCTGTGCCTTGTTTATTTATCTCATCTTTGGAAGCGATGAAGGATTTCTAGAAGACATGCCATCTCTTCTCAGAAAATGAGTCGCTGGGCAAAAAATCAGTTTGTTAATAAGTTTTAGTGCTCAGTTGGGGAAAAAAATCACGAAGGGACCGTCTAAAAGAGTGACGTGACATTTGGGGTCGTTAGGTTGGTCAACTTACTGCGCGGGAAGTCATTAAATTTCGTTTCAATATTCTTCACGAATCGTTTTGAGCCTTTTATTCGCTCAGCTGTAAATGAAGATGTTAAAAAATACTACCTGAGGCTCTTATACGTTCGAGTTCAATTTATAATCTGCTGGTGTACTAAGCGAATTTATTGTCGTAGCAAAAAGTGGAATGCACTCCAGAGAAAAATGCAACATCCGTAGGACAAGTTAATGAAGAGCGAATTGACTGAATGCTTGTGGCAGTTCGTTTACATTAAAAAAGTGAGTATGAAACTCTCATGAATGCTCGCAGGTTAATGAAACAGCGAGAGATAAATTATAATGACTACCAGAAAGAATTGTTGTGGAAAACGTCGTCTATTAAGTTAAGATGTCGTCGTAAAAGTTCTGTTAGGATGAAATTTACGCGGAAAATTCAATTGGCACGGCGCTCCGTCTCGAGGCGGTGTACCTTTTGCGCCGCTAATGAATGGGTTATAGTTGACGTTATTGATAATGCTAGTTAATCGGCGCTCGTTTTGCTTACATCACTCGACTCTTCAATGGATTTTCCTGCATTTTCCTTTCTACGTGTTCATAAGGATATTTGATCATGTTTGATTTAAAAATAACAGTTGAAACTTGGAAGGGTTCTTTAAGCCTTTTGGCGCTCTTACAGTTGTTGGAGAATTATATGGTGGTGGAAATAGCCCTAGTCATTGATTGCGAAAAGATTTCTTAACGTGCAAAAAAATCTGCGAAGATGTCGACCTTGTCTGAAGTTTTTAGTAAAAAATGTTTTTAGTAAACAGTAGGCGCTTTTATTCCTTTTTTATATTAATGGCTACCGCTGAGTATCATTATTTTTGGGACTGGTCGTGCGTTGGATTTTTTTATCTAAGATCCAAATGACTCCGAAGATTAGTTTATAATCGGTTTAGAATTCTGTGTCTGGTTTAGATTTTGTGGATTCTCAAAGTAAATTTTTCCAAAGCTAAGAGCCGAAAACATCAGTGTATGTTTAAACAGTTTTGTAGACACCGTGAAGGGATCGTAATGGAGCGTATTTTTCACTTAAATTCTGATCCAATCAAATGCTTTTTGTGGCAATTAGTTTTTCGTATTCTATGTTAATGAACTCAATCCATTTTCCGCCTTAAATTTGTTCGTCGCTTTAATGTCTTTGGCATTTCGTAGTCGTCAGCGGACCTTGAGTGGGATACCGCTATGATTGGAGTTCCTTTCTTCCGCTCGCTCGTGCCTTCTAAAACAGTTAAAGTCGAAAAATAATTTACGATTCAAGTGCTTGAATGTTGAGGGTCGGTTTATCGCCGGAGAAAATGTGGTTTACTGCTTATACGCCATCTCGTTTAGTAATTCGTCGTTCCTATGTTCCCATTGCGATAAAGCCGCTTTGAAGGATGTCGCTCGTAACTTCTTTAGTATCAAAATCCCTTCTCAATGCCTGCAGTAATACGCACATGAAGATGCGGCTTCACGTGCGCCATCGTGCAGGTACACCCTCGCTCCGTGACTTTTTGGCATTTCCATTTGTTGTTTTTAGTACAATGTAGCGCCTAAGCTGTGAAAGTGATGGACTCGCGTCATTATTTCTGACTGCAACCTCGTTCTTGCTCAAAAACCGGAAGTTTGAATGCTGACTGTAAATCGATGCCGTGATAAATACTCTGATTATGAACAAAGGGCCAGTGTATCAATTTTGCCCGAGCGTAGTATTTTTAGCAGTCAATGTTTAGTAATTCACGACTGTTACTTGCCCCGCTTTGCACTGATAATTTTTTAAAATATTAAGTTCCTGTCTTCGTCTAAGTCTTTTATTGAATCCTCTATTGTCATATTCGCGATAATTGATAGTACGGGAAATGCGTTAGGGGTATACACATTTGTGTGATTTATCCTAACGTTGTGGCAAGGAGTATTTAGTTACTTCTTAACGTCTTCGGAGAAGTAGGTGACTGACCCTAAATTTACTTAAGAGATCAAGTATATTCCTTGACGTAAGACTCGATAGCGATTCTCATCCCTATTGTTTTAATAGCTTAGACGCATTGCTAGACTTCTGCATAACGAATAATGGTGACCTATCGATCGAGAAGCATAAGAATGTATATGCACATGTTTATCATCTCGTCGCATTCCGAAGACATGGCCACAGAGCCCTTCATCGCTGCTCTCGCGTTAAGAATAGCTTTTGGATGATGCTCGTCTTGTGGTCTTGAGTGGCGTTCGTTCCTCTCTCCTTTTAAGGTACCATAATGGCTTTGTTGGTGGGGAGAGGGAGTGAGTCTGACGCGGCTCTGTTCCCACGCTCCCAACCTTGTCACAATCGGCCCCCACACCATCCAGCCAAGAGCCAGCGAGTTCTTTTTCTCCGTGTGGGCCTCCCTTACAACCCGCGTGCCCCTATCTCAACGCCTTCTCCTCACAGCCTCATCCCCCCTCCTCCTCCTGGACCCGTGAGGAATGTGGGTGGCTGGACGAACGGCGAGATGGTTGGCTTTGATCTGTGCAATAGCTTCCACCCCCACCCGTTCTGCTCTCCCCGGAGTAACGGTGTCTGTGTGTCTTAAACCTTTCCCCCCATTCTCCTTATATCCCCTCCCCCCTTCCTCACTCTTGCCCTCCGCACACCGTATCCCATTCCCCTCTCTTATCCTCATTATTCTCTCCGTCTCCATCCCCGCTCCCGTCCATTCCTCCTCTCCCTTCCCCGTCCCCCACGTATTTCACGATCTTTCTCCATCCCCTTCCCCAACGTAGTTCGGCTCAGGTCGGACGTCTGTATCGCTTGAAGGGCATCGGGAGTGCGGAAGTCCCGTGACTATTTTCAACCCGTTGGGGTTTTGAAATGGGCGTCCGGTCGTTTAAAAATTTAGACCCCTTATCGGATCTATTTTCAAGCTTCTCTCATCCTGGGAGTTGATAAGGCTAGGTGCTTTGGCCGTTATAAGAGCGCACCACGATGATGCGCTTTCATTGATGGGTTATCGGAACCAACTGGAAACGTCTGAGTGCTATAGTTCTTTAGGCTCTCTCCGCCTAGTAATCTTGTGGTCATGTTTTCGGTAAGTGTCGGTTAGTGGTGTTTATTTCTAATAGCTCAAAATAATTTTATTTTGATTGTGCAATAAATTATTAAGAGATTTGGTTTCAAAATAGGGAGGTATGTTATAACAATTTTAACCACTTTTTCTCTATTTTTGTAGTTCTGCTACTAGCCATGGTGTAAAGTTCCTGGCTCACGAAATTGGTCGAAGTGTATGTTTGACAATCGTAAAACCGAATTTACGTTGGGGCATATGGAGAATGTTTGGTGCTCACGTTTCCTCGGGGTATTGTGCTATCTCTTGGTCTCTTTATTCACTTTTCAGTGCTGCTGATCCCTTGTGACGGATATTCAAGCAATTGCATAATTATCATTGCAATATATTTTTATGCAAGGCATCTGCCATCTTATATGTTCTGGACTTTTAATACGTCGATTTATTTATTTCCAAATACTATCTTGAGACTCGAGCCCTTTGTTGATGGATGGAATTTAGAAGCTGATTGGGTTACAATGATACATCTGTTTCCTTAATTTGGCCTGCTAATAACTGGTTCTTTGACTGTATCGCGAGAAAATATTACTTTCCTCTCTTTGTTTTTGGGGGAGAATTTCGTCGCATCATCGACCTATAGTGTGATGGATATTGAGTCGCGCTATGTTTTTTCCCAGTGAGTTTTGTTTCCACGTCCAAATGTGTTTTTTCGCTGAAAGGAGGTAGAAGGTGGTATTAAATCCCAACAATAAGCGGTTGAAGGAAATGGAAACACCCAACTGGAGATGAATTCCTTTTGGAAATGATTTCGTTTCGACGCGGAATCCTGTGTCGCCGATTGGTCGCTCACGCTCCTTTCAAGGTGGTGCATTTATTCCGCGATAGGTTTTCCCCCGACTTCGTGATCGCCGCAGTTGGCATCTCTCCTCCACCGATCAGTCGGCTTAATTGTCCACCGTCGCCGTGCCTACCTGCCTACGTGGCACTATTCATCGCGGTGTTTACGAAACTCGCGGATGTTGGCTGTTAAAAAAAGGGAAAAAGGAAACGCGATCCAGAGGCGTCTTTGAGGAATGCCGTTCGCCGTGCGTCCTTGTGGACGGTCGGTCGGCTAAGTAATTACCCCGACTTACTGGTCCGGTGGTGTGGGGTGGCTGGGAGAGATGGAATCAAAGCGGATGGGGATGGTTGTTGATTCGGTGACAGTGGGAAGCCATCGTGTCGGTGTTTCTCTCTCTATTTGTACCCGAGCCACTTTATGAGCCTCCCTTGTCTTTTTTTCTGGGAGCCGCCGGCCTTTGGAATGCTATCCGACTACTTGGCCGGCGCGTCGAAGCTTAGGTGGTCCCCCTCACTCACTCACCTGTGGTGTTGGTGCCGCGGCCGCTCGGAGGCATTAACTTGGCTTGATGTATACTGATTGGTGCGTAGCCATGGCGACTTGTGAACGTCTTTTCCGTCGGGTGAACTTATTCCATATGTGGCAGAGTTTCAACTCATGCAGAGGTGTATCCGTGCGAGGTTTTTTTGATTTACCAAGGTTCGAGTCATCTCTGATTTCGGTCCTGATCCAGGGTACCACGTTCTTATTAGTACAGTTAATGCTTAAATTTTGTTTCTCTGATAAACTCTGGATTTTTATGCGCTTTAGTGCGAGGCTGAGTTCATCTATTGAATGTTACAGTATCGTGAAAGTAAAGCAGATCGGGTTTATGATCGAGTTTATGCTACAATTTTATGACGTTAATGTCTACTTCGCCTTGGAATGCTCTGCTTTCGGAAGACTTGTGACGAAATCACGTCCTGTAATCAGCCGGAAAGTTTCAAATATCATTGTCAATGTCTCCATGAATGGCTACTCTACATAAATAAATATTGTCGAAACTAATTATGTTTCGGAGCTCTTCCTAATATTTTCTTTTGCATTGCAATCGCTTCCGTGGCAAGTTTTTCGATAGATCATTTTTCAAGCATTTTTCATTCAAATTGCTCTTTACGTTCTGTACTCCTGAGCATATGAAGTGTTCACGTGGAACGTTCTGTAGTTTTATTTTCGGCGAACATCTACAAATTACCCATTTGTTGTAAGCCACGACAAGGATGTGTGGCAGGGGAATGAGAGAATATAAAAGAGCTCTGCGGGAGCTGAAGTGGATATTTTACAGAGTTGGCAAGGCTTCAGTTAATATCCTGTTGGCTCCAGTGAAAATTCTCATTTCCTGCCACTCCATTTTAACCGTGCAATCTTCGATTCGCGCAGCGTTTCCGAATCAATCATTTATCGGGCGTTTTGAGAATGACAGTGAGTGCACTGTGTTCTGAAGTCTTTCTTTTTTTTATTGCCCCCTCAGCCGGTCCATTACCCAGCCCTCCTCTTTGGGTCAAAGACCTATCAAAAATCAACTTCCTCCAACCCAGATGGCGTGCCAGTCGTGCCCAATGCACAGGCGTTTGTTTATTTTTTCGCAATCTTCAAATTGAGAGACTTTTCAAGTACGCGAACCGGTTCGCGTCAGCCTTTGAAAAATCAACCTGGATGATTTGAGGCTCTTATCCCTCCGCCCCCACCCCCAGTCTACGGTGGCCTCGTTAAAGTATATACACGTTCGCTTGGAAGGGGGACGTCCTGTTCGATCGAGGTCGCGGGTTCGACTCCAGTCAGTTTCACCCCCCCCCCCCCTTACCAACCGATTGTAATCTGTATCTCTACAGATCTCCCCACTGTGGCTTTGAGTTTGTTAAATGGTGTGAGTCGTGGTCGTAAATCGCCTCGGCTGTCTGTTTCTAATTTGGAATCTCATTCGGCTGTCTAATGAGAAAACGCCAGTTTTTTTTCGCTCCGTTTCTCGAGAAGACGCGAGACTAGTTTTCTGATGCGCGAGAAGAAGATGGTTAAAATATCTGCGGGGTTGCATTCCTTTGTAATGGCCGCACCATTTTCCCGCCGGTTGGTGAGTGCTTCTCTGGTTCGCCATAACGCTTTCGCCATTTGGTTAAATTGCCTATTTGAGCCTTGAGGTGCATCTCATACGATATTGCCGCTTGCGTGTGTGTTTGCGTATATTTATGTGTAATTCTTTCGGCGGAGCAGATGCAAATGCTCGCTTCGTGAGCGCGGCTCTCATTAATTATAAAGCTGTTTACTCCGTTTTGATGGGCGTCCCTTGTCCAAATGAACTCGTTCTTGCCGGTCGTCCATAAATCAAGCCTCATTTTTCTTGGGTTATCTTAAGAGCGCGAGAATGCCGTAGTTTCCTTGTTTTCGCTCCTCCACTCTCCAGTGGCCCCCGAGACTTTTCCGTCCTTTTCCCATTCATCAGCCGCTCACATGGGCTCTCGGTGGCGGCTCTCTCGCGTTTGCGAATCTTTGCGGGGCTGGGGGAAAGAGAGGACTCACCAGTCAGTTGTGTGCCGATCGTGCCGTGAGCGGGAATCGAACGTGAGATCGCTAGAGGAATGACCGATATCTTCGTCCGCTAGTGGTACGGCTGCACGATTGAGGTCGATGGGAGACATTCTACATAACGGTGGCTACATAGGTGTAATGCCATGAAAGTGTTGACTTTTCGTTGAATTGAAGACTTTTTACCTTTAAACCGACAGGGAAAATTTGTGTGCTTTAGCCTGTGTTCGAGCGTACGTCAGCCTAAAATGAAAATTGTTTAAGGGGTGCGGTAATAAATCTAAAACCAGAATAGCATTAATTGATTTTGTTATATTTCCAATTTGTTGGGTATCTTGGCTAAATTTTCCGAAATTGTGATGTGGCCATAGGTGTTTTTGGCCAGATCAAAGGGATGTTATTACGTTGATTAATGAAATCGCATGTGTTGAAATCGGAGGGTTTGGTATAAATGCTTTCGATTCCAGTTGATGAATTTTGAAGCACAATGCGATTGACTCAATTATAATATCACCGTTTTTAATTGAATAATGTCGTGGGCGTGGCCGAAGTACATCTACATCTACGTACTACCCTGCGAGCCACCACGAGGGTATGTGGCAGGGGGTGAAGATCACCAAACATGCACTATTGACATGCAACTAGGATATTTAATGAAGGCATGCTATATAATAGGGTCACATGGTTAGTATCTACATAATAAGAAAGGGATTATTGGTTGTTATTACATGCATCATGCACTACAGACTACTCTAACTATATTTCACCTACCTATCCCTTTGCTACGCTGCCTATTATTCTCTCTTATAGTACGCGGGAAAAATGACATTTTAAATCTATCGGTACGACAATCTATCTCTCTAATCTTGTTAATCTGATCAAACCAAACAAAAGTAGAACAGATAATCGTTGCAGATCGACTTGATGGCGGGAATCAATATGATTCAGTCGTAAAAAAAATTTGTTTGACCGTGATAAGTCCAGTTGTCGAAAGAATTCATTTCAACTAACACAACCGTGTCATAGGTGTTCGGTGGACCGTGGTATTGCTGAAGCGACGTCCAGACTGGAGCACTTGCTACGTTCCCTCGGCGATTTCAGTACTCGTGACTTTTGCGGCGGGTCCCCCTCTGGAGGAAGCAACGAGGTGGTGAGGGGCGGTGGAGTTGGAGAGGGACTCCTAAGTGTTTCGCTTCGTCATACCACAGAGATCGGGATGAGTCGGGGATGAGTGAGTGAGTGTGTGCGGGGATAGTGTTGAGGCGTGGATTCTCGGAATAGTCGGGGCGCCCCGTTTTTCCTTATGCTCCCGCTTCCGTCTCTCTGCCTCTCGAATTGCATCAGTGCTATTTTTAGACGGCCCTTTCATCCCCCACCGGAGTCATTGCCGGATAGCATTGCGGATTCCTTTCTATTTCGCGCGCGCGAAAGAAAGGATGTTTTTAGCTTGACCAGCCGAGGGAGTCTCGGCCAAAAACGCGAAGATTTATGAATGGTCTGTTTCATCGAGCTCTCAGGCATCCAGCTCATGTTTGCGTCTTGCCGGGTATTTAATGCCGAACCCAAGACTGTCCTTCGTTTCTGCAAGTTCAAGTCTGTCCTTGCGTTAACCAAGGACGAGTCATTCGCGACTGCTCATCGATGTTGCGTCAGTGCTTATTGCGTTATTTCACAATGGATGCAGTAATATTGTGAAAAATTAAAAATATAAGATAATTGCCTCTGTGAAAACATGTTTGACAGTTTAAGTGAATGCGTGATTGGTGGTTTTTATTAAATCATAGCATAAATACATATCTAATGCATACCGGTCGGCTTTCTGTGTGGACTTGAAGGAGAATGGTTCTTGTCAGGTTTTCCAAGTTCACGTAAGGTCAGTGAGTAAGAATGGTGTTCAATTTTTATCAAATTATCTTTCCTGACAGAATAAAGAATGGACGAGTCCGAGGCTAACTTCATAGTCTCATGTTGATGGCCGTATTAAAGCTGCATTCAAGCCAAAAACATTGCTTATGCTCATGTTTTAAGTCGTAGATTTGATTGCTTCTTATCTGAAACTTAGCCTTTAATAATTTTTAATCTTAAGTTTGACTTTGATTGAAAATTGAAATCTGTTCCATTGATATCCAAATAAAAAAAATACGTTGAGAATACTAGTTTCGGTAAATTTTTAAGATTCATGTGAAGATCATCGGAAAGAATAGTGCGGGGTCATTCCATAGAACGTATTGGCAATTACCTGCGTCTAATAGAACTGGATGGATAGTTTGTTTCGTCTTATTGCTTTATACCCGAGTAATAATGTGTCAATAAATAAGTCCGATAGGTTTCATTATTTTTTTAAATTTATTTTAGCTCGACTTTTTGGAACTACTGCTGGAGGATATAGATGACAAAACTTTAATGTGAGTGCACGAGTTTGAAAGTCTTGAGTTAACCAGAGTTCACGCAAGGGCGCCCTCACTTGTCGTTTTTTTTTCGTGGCGCCGTAAAATAAGAAACAGTTTGCGTCATCGAAGAGCGCGTTACCAGAGCGGAGGCGGCGCGGTGGAAGTAGGGCGGGGTCCTCCTCTTCTTCCCCTTCCTCCTCCGACTCTCCTAACTCCTCGAAGTGTAGGGACTCCTCTCCACGATCGGAGAAGTGTGCGGGATGGAGTGTGGGGTGTGGTGGAGGAAGTAAGAGAAAAAAGGAGAGACGTAAAAAAGAGTTCGAAGTAAAACTGTTGCTCAAGGCGACTGGATTTGAGTGAGTCGAGTTAAAACTTAAAAACACTTTTGTGCTCGAGTGCGGTGAGGAGGAGGGGGAGGACAGAGGCGGGGCATGTTGGGGTTGGTTGGTTGCTTGCTGCAACACTTTCGGACTCAAGTACTTCCCTGCCTCTCTCTCCTGCCCCTTCACTCTCTGCACCACCCCATCCATCTCACTTGCCGCACCAAAGTCGCGTCCCCACTCTCCTCCCACCTAAACACTCTGCTTCCCCCTCCTGCGTCTCCTCTTCCAGCCCTCCTTATTTGCAAAGCAATGGCCTTTTAGAGGCTGACTTCCCTTCAGCGCTCCCCTCTTCCTCTCCTACCTTTCACCCTCTGGTACGCTTCTCTCCTCTGCTTTTCTTCCCTTGATCGACTCGCTGAATTTGAATAGTGTGTGCCTTCCTCCTCCTCCCTTATCCTCTTTTCCTCGCTTATCCGGGGAACCTCCTGTTGCTCTCTCGCGTACGAGTCATCCTCCTCTCCGTCTCGTCCTTTTTCCTCTGAAGGAAGAGGGTGAAAGGAGACGGAATCCCCAGCTATATACTCTCGAGTTTTTATTTCCTCTCCTGCTCATTCCTTTTCTTCCCCGCTCCGTATCCTCTGTGTTACCTCGCCCGTGTGGCGCTTTTTCCTCATTTCCTTCGCGTATTCCTGGTCTTGTTGGGTTGGGCCTGGGTCCCGGGGAAGAAACCTGTTTGTCCCGGAAGCCTTATTGTTAACTGGACCCGCGGGGTTCCCTATCGCATACAGGTGCTGCAGATTTATTCTGGCGTGAAAATTTTTAAAAATATAAAATGATGATGCTTTTTAAAAAGATCTTACAGATTTAGTTTTTTCTCGAGTGTGTTGATTGTAACTTGGCTTTAAACAGTTGTGTCTGGACTGTTAGAAGAATTAGGATGGGAATCACTATCACAGCGTAGATTAAATTATAGGCTTAACCTCCTAACTAAATTTCAGGAAAATCATTTCTCTGACGACGAGAAAAACATACTATTAACCCCCTCGTACTACGGCAGATTAGATCGCGCCAATAAAATTAGAGAGCTAGATTGTAGAACCGATAGGTATAAAATGTCATTTTTCCGCGTACCATTCAGCTGTGATCGTCGTGATGAATAGTGTAAATAGTGACATTAGCTAGATTGTAGATCTCTTTCTTTATATATTTTCGATTCTTATTTATGCATGATGTAAGTATTGATGTTCTTATTCATGCATGATATTTTGAATATGCAGTAGTAGTCTTTGTATCCCTTGCATGTTGGAACGATTGACTATAGAATGTTTCTTGGGTATTAGATTTTTAATTGGCGCTTTGCATGTGTGATACATCTACATCTACATCTAGGTCATACCCTGCAAGCCACCCAGAGGGTGTGTGGCAGGGGGTGCTTTCGCACCAGGCATGCATGAATGATAGGGTAGAACACCGACATTACACTAAAACCCGCGCACCACACATGCAAAGCTCCAATTAAAAATCTAATACCCAAGAAACATTCAATCTTCAATCCTTCCAACATGCAAGGGATACAAAGACTACTACTACAGATTCAAAATATCATGCAAAAATAAGAACACCAATATTTACATCATGCCTAAATAAGAGAGCAGAATATATATTGAGAAAGATTTACTGCCTGCCTATGTCAATACTCGAACTATTCATGACGACAATCACAGCTGTTATGGTCCCGAATGGTACGCGGAAAAAATGACATTTTATACCTATCGGTTCTACAATCTAGCTCTCTAATTTTATTGGCGCGATCTAATCTGCCGTAGTACGAAGGGGTTAATAGTATATTTTTTACGTCGTCAGTAAAATGATTTTCCTGAAATTTATTTAAGAGGTTAAACCTATAATTCAATCTACGCTGTGATAGCGATTCCCATCCTAATTCTTCTAAAATACGCGGGTTTCAATGTAATTTCGGTGTTCTACCGTATCATTCATGCATGCCTGGTGTGGAAGCACCCCCTGCCACACACCCTTTGGGCTGCTTGCATGGTATAAATAAGAACATCAGTATTTACATCATGCAGAAATAAGAACTTGGAGAATATAAAGAGAAAGATCTACTGTCTGCCTATTGTCACTATTCGAACTATTCATGACGACGATCACAGGTGTTATGGTCCCGAATAGTACGCGGAAAAAATGACATTTTATACCTATCGGTTCTACAATCTAGCTCTCTAATTTTATTGGCGCGATCTAAATCTACGTAATACCCTGCGAGCCACCACGAGGGTGTGTGGCAGGGGGTGAAGATCACCAAACATGCACTATTGCCATGCAAGTAGGATATTTAAGGGATTTAAGGGATCCATACGAAGCGGGATTGATATCAGAGTTAGATCGCGTGCAGCGAAGAGGAGCTAGGTTTGTGAATCGATGCTACGATACGTTTGCTAGTGTGTCTGGACTGTTGGAAGAATTTGGATGGGAATCGTTATCACAGCTTAGATTAAATTATAGGCTTAACCTCCTAACTAAATTTCAGGAATATCATTTTCCTGACGACGTAAAAAACATACCGTTAACCCCCTCGTACTAAGGCAGATTAGATTGTTAAAGGCCGTTATGATCATTGTATAAGTGTTACAAGTTGAATAGAAGAACTAGGATGGGAATTACTATCAGAACGCTGGTTCAAATGTAGATTAAATCTTTTAAGTAAATTCGAAACCGATTTGTTCACAGATGACGTTAGATATAAATTAAGAACCCCTGGGTATTATGCTAGGTTTGATCAGATTAACAAGATTAGAGAGATAGATTGTCGTACCGATAGGTTTAAAATGTCATTTTTCCTGCGTACCATAAGAGAGAACAATGGGCAGCGTAGCAAAGGGATAGGTAGGTGAAATATAGTTAGAATAGTCTGTAGTGCATGGTGCATGTAATAACAACCAATAATCCCTTTCTTATTATTAGATACTAACCATCTAGCTGCATGTGACCCTACTATCTAGCATGTCTCCATTAAATATCCTAGTTGCATGTCAATAGTGCATGTTTGGTGATCTTCACCCCCTGCCACACACCCTCGTGGTGGCTCGCAGGGTATTACATCTACATCTACGTCATACCCTGCAAGCCACCCAAAGGGTGTGTGGCAGGGGGTGCTTTCGCACCAGGCATGCATGAATGATATGGTAGAACACCGACATTACATTAAAACCCGCGTACCACACATGCAAAGCGCCAATTACAAATCTAATACCCAAGAAACATTCTATCTCCAATCGTTCTAACATGCAAGGGATACAAAGACTACTACTACAGATTCAAAATATCATGCATAAATAAGAACATCATTATTTACATCATGCATAAATAAGAAAGAGGAGAATATAATGAGAAAGATTAACTGCCTGCCTATTGTCAATACTCGAACTATTCATTACGTAGATGTAGATGTAGCTTCGTGCCTCGTTCTGTCATCTCCGAATTCTTGACCCATCTTCCATCTTTATTTCGCATTTATTCAGAAGAATCGTTTTCTCGTGGAAGGGAAGAAGTTGGATTCTGTATTACACACCATAGTATTCGTACCATGTAGTGCAGTGGATGCTGTTAAAAATTAACTCCATGACAAAATACCCTTTTGGTGCCTTACATTGTACCTCGTAGATTTTTGAATGTCTCACATAGCCAACTTGCTCGGTATTTTGTTATTTTCTTCGAAGGATCTCCCAATTTCGTCTTATCACCTCGTGAATGGTTCATCCCATTCCTCCCTCATCTCATTCGCATTTCGGTCTCAGTGGTTTTTGGAGGGGGGTGTAGAGGGTGTGAGGAGAGTTATATAGGGGACTAGAGACTGTCGTGGGGCGAGCAGCCATGGAGGATGAGGTGGTGGTTGGGCGGGAGGTTAAAGTGAGTGGGGCGCAAGAACAGATAAGGAGGAAGGGAGGGTCGGGCAGGTCATCTGGCCCCCGTGGAATGTCGGTGACGAAGCATGCAGGAATGTGTCCGTTGGTTGGCGCGGGGTGGCGTGTGTGGCGGAAGGAATACGATGGCTCTCGCTCGGAGTGTATGACTTCTCCTCTTCTTAGAACGTATGCCCTACATCTACATAATACCCTGCAAGCTCTCTCAAGGGTATATGGTTGGGAGTGAGTTAGTACCATAATGGCTGATGAAGTAGATGAATGCGGTGGCGAAAACCCCTACCAGTTATCTGTAAATGTTGATTAGGGTAATATTAATAACGTATCTTGTAGCGCTTTTTCAAGTTTATCTACCAAACTATATATTTAGACTTCGAGGCCCGTGTTGTGATCGGCAATCGTTTGTGGAAAAACAATTAACGTCCTCCTGGTCGGAGGACGAATTCCCGAATTCGATGCTCATGACCTTATCGACCGCAGCATATCTGGGTTCGCAAATTTTTTTTTAGCATCGTTAGAATATAGTTTGTGACTCAATAGATTTGTTGTGCTCAATTTAACGGACACTCCGATAGTGATTCCCTTCCTAGTTGTTGTAGCATGATAGCGACAGTGGTGAAATTACTAGTATCATTTATAGATCTTTCCGATGTTCGCTGCTTACGCTTTTGCTCTGTACTTAGGCCTGCCTCGTAAGGATCCCGAATACTGACAGCGTATTCCAAATGAGACATAATACCCCTCTCGGTGTCCTAAAGTCTTCCCGCCGTATCTCCCGTTCCGCTGTCGTCCCCCTATTCATCTTCCCTCGTATTCTCCTTACTTCCTCTCTCCCTTCGAAAAAATTCTCCTTTCCCTCGCCATTCATTAATATTTAAGGTCTCCCCTCCGTCGTCCCGCCCCCCCCCTCCCTTCCCCTTCCCTCAAGTCTGGTACTTGGTAAAGTCTCCGGGGAGGCATTCTTGTGAAATTTTTATTTTAAATTCCTCCGGAGGTGGAGCCCATTATACCCGTTGGTCTTTATTATTTTTTCACCGCGAGAATTTCCGTCCACGTTCCTTCCCGTCTTCGTGTCTCCGTTCCCGCACGCCCCCGATCTACGCTCCCCACCGCGCCAAGCGGTCCCCGCATGCCTTATCGAGTTTTCTCCTCCTCGTCCTCTAGCTGGGAGGCTGCAATAAATATCGATTTTTATGTTAATGCTCGACGAATAGGTGCTGATTTATGTGGGAACACTCTTCTCGCGGAAGTTTTCGTAACTTTCGCTCCGTTGGATTACAACTTTTTTATTATCTCCCGGTCCGGGATAGGGGAGGGGGCGACGTTTTGTCAAGAGCAGGTTTTCCGTGTGATCGAAGCTTAGGAAAGTGCATTGTGAGCGTCTCAGGATGTGTGATTAGCTAAAGCGAAGGCGAACACGACAGTTGATAGGGGATCATAAAACTTTTTCAGGCGTATTGTGAAATCATGCGTCACTTTTTAATTTAATCTCGGCGTTATGGCGGTTGTTGTGACCTGATAATATATTTTTATTGCAATAAGATTTGGAGGAGAGATGCTAGAAGTAATAGAGGAATTTGCATACTTGGGAAGCAGAATAACAAGAGATGGTAGAAGCCCGAAAGAAATTGTGAGGAGAATACATCAGGCCAAAATTGTATTCTATCTAAGAAAGAACCTACATCTACGTGATGTAGATGTAGGTTCACTCCTACAACCAACCAACCAACTCCTACAACCTACTCACCAGCAAGAACATTTGTTTGGAGTGTGGCCCTGTACGGGAGCGAAGCATGGGTAATAAGAAAACAAGAGAGAAGGCTAGAAGCCCTGGAGATGTGGCTCTACAGAAGGATGTTGAAACTCTGCTGGAGAGATAGTCACGAATGAAGAGGTACTGAGAAGAGCTCAGGAAACAAGATCCCTGTGGAGGCATATCCAAACGAGAAGAGACAAATTCGTAAAGCACATTCTAAGACACGGCAACATCGTTAGAACAATAGCAGAAGGAGCTATAGAGGGAAGAAATCGCCGGGGACGACCAAGGATGTCATTCATGCAGCAGATTGTGAATGATATGGGTTGCACCACAAACACAGAAATGAAGAGAAAGGCAGACAGAAGAGAGGAATGGCATACTGCTGTAAACCAACCTCAGGGTTGAACACTGAAGAAGAAGATTGCGATGAATGGAGCGAGGTGTTTTGCCTCTCCTGTTCAAATCTTATACGCTTAAGCAATAACATGAAAATTCTCTTGTCAAGTATATATTAGGCGTGGACTTCTTTTTCTCCGGTGTGTTTTTCAATTATACTTAGGCGAGTATGTACGTGAGTAGGATTTAAGCTTCATTAATCCGTTTCTGTACGTCCATATCTTTGTTCTCAGATGCCAAAACCTGAGGTTTTGTCGTCGACATCACTGTAGGAACACTTCTCCCGCATTAACTCCGGCAGTTAAGCTCGACCCCGTTCCTCGGCCTTATATAATTCCGCGGAGTGTTATTTTTTTTTCTTAATCACTTTCGACATTCCTTGACGAGTTTTATTGCAGTCGTCATCGTGCATTACACGGCATCCTTGTATTTTTTTCATCGTGCTCTCCCGTACCTTTGGCCAACGGGAGCGCACTTTGTTCGAGATGATGGGGAGAAGTGTGGCAGGGGGTGTGAGAGCTTATCTTGATTGCCTCCCGCGCGCTCTTTTTTTTGGTCCTCCCGGATTCTTATTCTTTCTCTCCTCTTTTCCCAGCCCTCCTCTCCTCCATCCTCTCCGTCTAGACAGCTTTATTGCCTTCGGTTCCATTCGCTTTTTGGACTTGATGCGCTCTCATTGTTTGGCTTCCTGTGGGAATGGGTTGAATACGCCAAGACGACCCTCTTCGCGAAGAAAAGGGTGGGTGTGAGAGTCGTTTCTGTAGGGGTGGAGGTGTAAGGGTTGGTTTATTTTTTTATTTTGGAGTGCAAAAAGGGGGTTGGGAACGTAGGGTGAAGGGTTTTTTTTTTATTTTGGGGAAGTGGTGTGAAAACGGGACCGAGAGTGGGGTGAGATTTTCCCCGGCTGTGTTAAGATGATGGCGGCGCGAAAAGACTACAATGAGGCAATTTTTGCTCTCTCTCTCTCACGTCTCGTAAAAAAAAGACGGCATGGAGAAGAATCCCTGAGCCTCCTTTGATATTTTAATTTTTTTATTTTTATGCCCACTTTTTTGAATTCCCGGGGTTCGCGGTAATCTTTTTACTTATAAAAAGTGTCGTCTCCGTATGTTTTTACTTTCCCGGGCGTTCCTCTAGGGGAAGGGCAGGGGATTATTGTCGTTGCGTCGCGCACTGGAAAATGCGATTGTCGGTGATGAGGGTTCTTTTAAAAGATGTCGAGTCACTTTCCGTTGGTTTTCTATTTTTTTAGTTTTTAATTCCCCCGTATTTTCTTGATTACATTAATTTTGATTGTTCGCTTGAGACGGTCCCCTCGGGCGGAATGCGATGTTGTATTCACCAGGGTTTTCATGATATGTACGCGTCTTCCGTTTAATTATTATTTTTTTATGTGCTGTTGTATTAAAACGGTGTATTGCTCCTATTGTAACTTGCTGTTGAGAGTTGCACGGGTTTTACTCCACGCAGGCTGGGGTAATGTAGAGCATTTCGCTTTATATTAAGTTCCATGGTTTAACTTCAGGAGAATATATAGACTTCTATGTTCAAGTCTGTTGAATGTGTGCCAAATTCAGCGTCACCACGTAATTGCCGTGTGTCGCCAGCACAGGGGAATGAGAAATACTCTGGAATATTTTAATATCCTTGGAAAATACAGGGAAGTACGTATGCAAATTTATGTGGAATATGGGGAACATTCATAGAACTGACCCGAAACGCTCGATTTCGTCATGTCCACTGTTACCTATTTCTAATTATCTATTGCTGTAAGGTAATGACTTGTCTGGAAATAATTTCCACCATTTGTGTAAAATTAGGTTATTCCTCCGCTTAGGAAAATACAAAGATTTGCTCATTCTGGACGGATTCGCTCATTATTTCATCATTTCTTGATGAAATAATAAAAATTTGAATGGAAAGTTACGTGGATTACCAGACGCTCTCGGATAATTTTGTCAAAAGTTTGCTCGAGACTGTGAATAGTCCGTTAAATTCGAGTCACGGTGAACTTGGAACTTAGAAACTCAAAGTCAAACGCAGATTGGTACTGCTTGATTCATACAACCTTTCATTGCCCTACTATCGAGACAAGTCAGAGACTTGCGAGTGGACATTAAGTTAATTGCTGAGAATTTAAGTCCTGTGAAACAATATTTTTGTGGCATTAATATTACATTATTTATTCAATGCTTCTCAGAGATCCTGAAAGTAATAGATGAAAGTCGAATTCGGTCTCGGTTACGAGTAGGGAAAAATCGCGCTCCAGCCACCTTAAATTCTTTCTGTATTTCAAACCGTGGGCGAGCGCGGATTGATGGGAGGAGGCCCCGCAATTTGGGCCTTCATTGTGATTCGTACTGTTTGAAACGGCAGACCGCGGTATGCGCCGGGTAGGAGGGGCCGCAGTCACGTAAATATTTTTGACGTCACTCAGGAGTGCACTCCAACGAGTCTCTCTTTTCCTTCCTCCTCTTTCCTTTCTCCAGCGGAGAGTTACTAATGCCAGTTCGAGACTTGTGTGGTCATATTCAAGGGAGATAGAGGTAGTGCTGAGGCTGTGCCTTATGACGACATTTTGCATTTTTCCGGTGGACACGAATAATTTATGTGTTTTTCAAAAACTTCTTATTTTCTTCTAATTCAATACGTATTCATGAAACCAGCAATTCGGGCGAGAGTTACGATAGAGCTTAAAAGTTGCGGTATCCCTCGATACAGATGATAATTTACGTAATTTCGCTTTATGTCGTCGCCTCTGATATTTTTATATCGAGCCTCAATATCGAGAAAACTGAGTATCGCTTAGCCTTGAGGTGGAGGGAGTAGGTAATAAGTGCTATTATTGTTAAGGTGTGGTTGTCGCAGGTGACGTTGCGGGAAACCTGTGTTAAGGGTGCGGGTGCGGGGATCTCGCGGAATGTAGTGAATGGAATCCCGCGGGATATTTATGCATTAAGTGAGAGGCGGTGTTGGGTAAGAGAGCGTTGGTGTGTACTTATGGCCGTAAGCGGGAGTAATTCCTCGTGACTACCGCTCCGAGTCCAATAAATGGCCGTTTTTTTCACGTCACTCTTCCTCCCAGGGTCATTGGAGGAGGAAGACTGAAATGCATATGCTGCATTCCGCGCATTTTTGTGCGCCGAAATCCGCTCAGAGGCGTACGTGGTCGAAATTAAGCGCGTTAGCTGCGTCATAAAGCGAATGAGCGACAGATTTCGGCTGCGGCCATACACTTGTATGCATCATCGAGTAGCTCATATATTTTTTTGTGTAGCGAATACGTACTTTAGCTTGAGCTTACTGAGGTTATATGTCACTCTTTGCTTCAGTCTTCGCCAAGGTGAAACTCTTGATTGCATTTAATTCCCAGGCGCGGTGTGCTTGCATCCTTTTCAATCATGAACCTCTTAAATTGGTTAATATTTATGCATGTTCTTTCTACATTTGGCGCCCTCATTGGTCCATTACATCATAGATTATCGTTTAAAACGGTAATTCTGTGGTTTTCCATAGCATTGTAAAATATTTTACAACATAGTCAACAAAACAACACAATAGTCAGCAAAATAGAAGTGATTCCCTATAATATAATTGAAAGTGTATGGTGTTCCATTCAGTGTGCTAATTCGAAAGTAATATACGTTTGTATCTACTATAGACCACCCCATTCCGATGTAAACTCAGTATTGTATCCTTACTAAATAACATTAGCCCGAACAAGTCCTCAGGTCCTGATGAAATTCCAGCTCGTGTGTATAAAGAATTAGCTCTCGAAATGGATCCGTATCTTAAAGTAATATTTAATAAATCCCTCTAAGAACACGCGGTTCCCAAAGACTGGAAGCTAACCAACGTGACACCAATTTATAAAAGCGGCGATAGGGAACAGCCATGTAATTATAGACCAATATCATTAACGTCACTATCATGTAAAATTATAGAGCATATAATAGTTACATCAATAATGGGACACGTCGACAGCCAGGATTTATTGATAACAAACCAGTATGGGTTCAGAAAGGGACGGTCTTGCGAAACTCAATTAGGTCTTTTTGTTCATGATATTTTAGTTTCCGGAGAAGTTAACCTACAGGTAGACGCAGCGTTTCTTGACTTTAGAAAAGTGTTTGACAAGGTTCCCCACTGTAAGTTACTCGCGAAGTTAGCATCATACGGGATAGACAGTAATATAGTAGGCTGGATAGGAGATTTCTTACATGAACGCGTTCAAAGGGTGGTATTAGATGGTGTCAGCTCAGGCAAAGTCAAAGTTACATCGGGTGTTGCCCAGGGTAGCGTGATAAGTCCAATTTTATTACTTCTCCACGTAAATGACTTGAATACAGTAGAAAAAAATAGCAAGCTCCGTCTTTTTGCCGATGATGCGGTAGTGTATAAGGAAATTAGAGATGAAGAGGACAGACAGTTTTTAGCTAAGGACTTAGATGCGTTTGATGATTGGTGTGATAGATGGCAACTAGAATTAAATTTGAAGAAATGCGCGATAATGAACTTTTGGAAAAAGAATGGCTTTCCTCGGAATGATTATTGCATCAAAGAGAAGAAAATATCAACCGTAGAATCTATTAAATACTCAGGCGTCACCATCACTGAAGACATGTCATGGGGGAAACACATCAGGGAAATAACTAGTGTAGCAATCCGTAGATTAGGATTCGTAAAAAGGGTTCTAGGGAAATGCGGTGAGTGAGTACGAGAAAGAAGCTATTTAAAAATTGTCAGGCCTCATTTAGAATATGCCGCTAGTCTATGGGATCCGTACGAGGAAGGTTTAATAAAAGAATTAGAGCGTGTGCAATGGATATCCGCTAGATTTGTTAAAGACCGTTATGATAATTTTTTAAGTGTTACGAGTTTAATAGAAGAACTAGAATGGGAATTATTTTCAGAACGCAGGTTAAAATTTAGGTTAAACCTTTTAAATAAATTCGAATCCGATTTGTTCACAGAAGACGTTAGATATATATTTAGAACCCCTGGGTATTATGCTAGGTTTGATGAGATTAACAAGATTAGAGAGATAGATTGTCGTACCGATAAATTTCAAATGTCATTTTTCCCACGTACCATAAGAGAGAACAATAGGCAGCGTAGCAAAGGGATAGGTAGGTGAAATATAGTTAGAGTAGTCCGTAGTGCATGATGCATGTAATAACAACCAATAATCATTTTCTTATTATGTAGATACTATCTAGCTGCATGTGACCCTATTATCTAGCATGTCTCCATTAAATATCCTATTTACATGTCAATAGAGCATGTTTGGTGATCTTCATCCACTGCAACACACCCTCGTGGTGGCTCGCAGGGTATTATGTAGATGTAGATAGTATTATTCGATGCAGATATGAAGAAGTTGCCAGTATCCGCAGAAATATTTTTCATTTCTGCTTCATGCATGAATTCCACTCAATATCTCGGGAATCTTCGGATTTTATAGTATTTTTCGTGCCGATAAAATCCTTGGTGTCGACTATTTTTAGTTTAGTTAGCTGTATATTATGTATATTATTTAATCGGAGCTGGAGGCCGCTTCCGGTTCTAAACAATGCGTGTTCTCGATTTATCAGTATTTTTAAAATGGTACATACGTACATAGAGTACAACCATAATATCCACTCTTTTAGTGTTTCTCTGGTGCTTTAAATCTCTAGCTTTGACTGATGAAGTGAGTTTTTAAGACAATGATACTGAGTATTGACGTTCAAGATCGGTTTACTTTTCGGATAACAATAACGATAACACGAAAGAAAGGATTTTCCCCCAACTTCCCCCCCCCCCACCCTACTTGGAATAACTTATTTGGTACTTGGCGTAACGGTATTTTTAATGTCATTCCCAATGTAATTGTAAGATTTTTCCGTGTTCTTTAGGCATAGAAAGGTCAGTCACGATATCATATGCCTAGCAATTTTGAAGTCAAATATAACTATGCAGTTTCTTTGAAATGGAAACTTATGCTTTTCCTGAATTGCCTGCTCATAAAAATACAATCTTCCTTGCCATCGGCGAAATGACTCGATTAAATTCCAATTGCGGCGATTGCTCACGAGCGTCAATTTTCACGTCGAATTGCGTTGGAGCCATTTTTTTCCTTCAGCAACCATAATTTTTATTACATCTTTCAAATTTTACTTTCTTTATAAAAATCAAGCCAATTTTTAAACGTCAGCAGTTCGACTGCATTCGTTAGCATCGTTGAAGGTTATTGTCTTGAAAAGGTAAGGTGATTTTCTCGGTATAAATAGATGAGTACGATTCAACGGCTTCTCTATTCCATTTTTCTTGGAAAAAATACGGCATTGGCGTAGCTGCTCATGTGTTACTCGTAGGGTAATTTTCTTCGTGCTATTTTCCTCCATTGGGTTCATCACCGGGAACCTACGGTGTGGAAGGTATTCTTGCACGTCGTGTATGAACTGAATTAAATACGGCTCCGCCTTTTGCGAAATTAGCATACGCTGTGTTGATTTAATCAAATTATCTTGCGGGTATCTCTGGACGGTTTATGTATTTTAGAGGGGAGTATGCTCACTCATTGATGCATATGCAGACATATTCTTGTTGAAATGTAGCTATCATCCAAGTCACCGCTTTAAATCGTTGATTAAGTGTTCATTATGTAAATGAATATATGTAAACGGACGTGAAGGGCTCAATTTGGGTTATTACACTTATTCTGTCGAAGAAGCATTTTGAATTCTAACGTTTCTTTTGAAGCATTTCTTATTCCTATGGAAGGTATTTGGATTCGCCCCGAGGGTTATCAGTTGGTCATTTGCTGTGGAATTTTTAATGATATACGAAAAAAATCCATGCTCATTTTTCTTTCATTCAACACATGAATTATTCGTTATAAATTTTGTTTGCTTAGCACGTCATATTTTATGCCCATTTCCCAACCACTCCCCGTGCAGATTGTTGTGTGTCTGATATAATAGATTAGCTATTGCTTTGGTGATAAAGGCAGCGAGATAAGATTTGCTTAACATTAATTTACCACCGTCTTATTTAAATCCTCTTGCCCTAAGTTTAATCTGAAATCTGCTGTTGCACGGATTTTGCTGGTGTTCTGTCACTAGTGAGCGTGGGTTGTATGTTGAGGGCACGTGGAGAATGACTGCGGGGGGTTAGGGAGGGTTTTTGAAGAGGTTATTTTTTTTCGTTTTAAGGGTGTGTGAGCAGTCAGGTCCTTAAGGGTATACGGCGCTGGTTTGCGGCGGCAATGGTTTTTGGTGCTGCAGTCATTAACGGAAAGGGTTAGGGTTGTTCAAGGCTCCCAAAGGGTTGGCTGAGCAGTTTACGGGTGTGGGAGCCGTAGCGGGGGAGTCAGTGCGATGACGCGTTAAGGGGCGTGGGGCGGAGTGGATGCGGCGTCCTAAACGTCATTTGTTTTTCTTCGGCTAAAGAGAAGCGTCCTGGGGTGTTTCCCAGGGGTGGAAATAAGGCCGCTTCCAGGATTTTGCTTTAGGCTTCCTCCGCTACTATACTTGAGCCAGCGTTAGAATATCCCTGTGGAAGGTTTTTTGGAGATCCGATTTAATTTTGTTTTGCGAATATGACGTGGATCGCAGAGGAGAATGTTTTTTTCCCGCAAACAAACACGAATTTTTTCATCGCGGATTTACGTTTTCGTTTTTAAATTTGTCGTCGTTTTAAGGTTGTGTGGATGCGTTATGATGGAATAACCCTGGAGAACATACGTCGACGCCATGCCAATGTTTATTTCGCATTAGTTCGGGATAATGTGAAGAAATTGAGACTTCGAGGGTTGCCGGTTATTTTTAATTCATTGAATGTTGCATTACTCGCGTGAGTGATATTTTCAAAACGATTTATTGGCGATATATTGATGAGCGATATTTATCATTGTCAGCGTACGTTATCAGTGTTATGTAATATGATTCGTAAATCGTAAAGAAAGAGGTCGATTTAAGGTAGTACGAGCGAAGTATCATTTTATTTAGAAATCAATGATTTTTTTCCCGTTTTAAAGAAAAATATCTCACCCTTCTAATGACACCAAAAATTCAACCCTTTACCACATTACTTTCGGAGATATTTGCCAAAAAATACCAGCCCTTATACATGGGAAATGGTACGTGTATGCACTCCAGAGAGACATTATTTGCAAAACGAGGATTTTCTGTCACTTACATGTCGTAGAAAAAGTAGCAGCGTGTAGTTTGTATGTTTTCTCAACTATATTTGAAAATTAATCATATTGTCACCGCAATAGGTTCTTGGGTATCACAAAAAAACCTTCCGTTTTGGAAGTAGTGTCAAACGGCCCGCGGAAAGAATGAGTCAAGTTAATGACTTATTTAGATATTTTCTTTTAAATACTTACCATTTCCGTCTTATAAAATTATACTTTTGCAAAATTAATAATGCAATACTTAATTCATGTGTCCTACGGCTGGTGAAATTAAAACGTTTAATTTGAATGTGGTCTCTATTATGACTCGGGAACTATCTCACTCGGACTACCTTAAATCGATGTCCTCTGTAATTTCATGCTTATGTATCATGTCAGCATTATTGGTAATTTATTTGATTCGCAAAAACAATATGTAAGCTCTGATCCTTTCATTTTCTTGTGAGCGGTACTAAATCGATAATAATTCAGTAACGTACGTTATCAATGGCTTTCAAATGCAATATATGATATGCGGTGTTATGTACTCGATCCTGTTAAACGCCTTCCCTTCTGAGGTTAATTTACAGTTGGGGTTGGTCTTGAAAATTGATATATAGGAATTTTCGCTGATTCCCACCATTAGAAGAGTATTCCTGGAGAAGAGAACGATAGTGTGTGGAGAGCTCCTTGTATACGTCCCTTCCATTTATAGTACTATTATTTTATTCAAATAAAAAAGGACCTTTTAATCGGTCGTACGAACTTGTCTTCTCTATGTATGACGTGAATTTCAACTGCCATCTGGTGGTTGCTGCGAGTATTTCAATACCTCCCAATTTTTTATTGATGCGTGGTTAAATTGTTTTCCCCTCTGCGATTCAGTGTATTTTTCCCTTCTCCCAAGGCTTGACGTCAATTTTCTGGAAATGTGGAGGTGTTGTATTTTTCAATACTGTCTTCTTAATGCACACAACTGAATATTTATATTAATTTTTTCATGTTCAGTATTACTTGCATAACTGGTTGGCGGATCTGCGTATGTGTGCGTATGGGGTCTTTAATTTGGTTCGTTGGAATATGTACTTGTCCGTCCTCCGCTTGACGCGGATACTGGTGGAAATGGTTGTTCGTATGTTATCACGTTTGACGTGCGGTGGATCGAGGGGAGAATAGATTAAAAGAGGGTGCGTATCTGTTAGTGGATGTGTGAGGGGTGCTTGAAAGGAGAACGCCGCCGCCACGGGAAGGCATTTCGTGAGGGAAGATGTCGGAGGTTAGTGAGGTTGTGCGAGCGGGTGGTTTTTTTCGTGCACCTTTTCTCTTTAATGCTTTTAGCCCACGTGTCCGCCCCCATCTCAGACGGGCCCTTTAATTCTGTTCATTCTCTCCCTCTCCCTTCGACGGATGCAAAGAGGCGACCTGAGGGGGGGTGGTGGGAGGAGATCCTGAAGGGTGAAGGTGCGAAAATTACACGCCATCTCCAGTTGGTGGGGAGGCGTATTTCTGCGTCGTGTGTCGGGCGATGGGGGAGAGATTAGGGCCGGCGGCGGAGCGGATGGCGAGGAATAAATAAGACCGGGGCGAAAAGAGAGTGCGGGCATTTCAATTTGTAATGTGCAGATGGATAGATAAGGGATGTGAATGTGTGTGGAGGGGGTGGGGGGCTTTGCCTTTTCTCTTAACGTCCCTATCCTCCTCCGTCGTCCCGTGTTTTCTCCATGCCTCCGGTTCTCGAGTTTTTTTTTCATTTCATTTCTGCTCGGTTGAAAGGAGTCGGAAGCTAGATATATTCCTCAGCGTTTCGGGCTTTTACGCGCCCAAAGATCGGAGTTGAGATTTGGTTTTATTATTTGCCCGTTTTCTCTAATGCGGTGTTTTGCGGTCGATTTCTTTCTCTTGGACCTCACACGAGACCGGTCGAGATATATCGGTGATGGATTAAACTTACAGTGGAGAAATCTCAACGGATGGAAATTCTTTATAAACCTATTTAACTCGTCACTGCGTTGCGCCAATGGTGTCTCTTGTGCGACACTATGTTTAACGGAAGTTCCCCACATCTTTTTTACCCTCAGTCTTTCAAAACCTGTAAAGTAAGTTAGTTTTGCTCTTTGTAATTTGTATTTTTATTTAAAGTATGTTCAATCATTTTAATTTGAATTTGCCTTAAAAAATAGTTTTAAAATGGGCTGTAACTGCCTTGAAGTAAACACCTGAATCATTTCCTTATACTTTTTTCATCTCTCCTCTCTTCTCAATTTTGCTGAGTTCGTGGCATCGCCTACTTCCAATTTGAAGGTTTTTAAATTTGATATGCGCTTGTTACAAATTATAGAGCTTCCGTCGTCCCCACTTATAAAACATTCTGCGGAGGAATTCGGTGTCGTCATTAGAATTAGGCGCGTAATTGGCTTCGCGTGAGTTTTCCGTAATCGAAAAAGTTAGGAGATAATGGGGTACTGTTAGCCCTCCAATAATGGTAGATTTGGGATGGCCTTAAAAAAGCACTATTGTTAGTTTGTTGGCTTGTGATGCAACTCCGTGAACTTATGGTCAATTTCCCATCAGTATAGTGTTTCCCTTTATATCCCATCCAAAGTGTCTCCTGAATTCCTTCTATCGCGCTTACCAAAGATTCCCTTCTATTCGCACTTGCAGCGTTACCGTGTTCCCGCGGAATTTGCCATTTCAAAATCTAAATACGGCATTTAGTATTTATTCTCAAAAAATCAAGTGATAGTGATTTACTGTTGCTGCGGGCATATTTTTCCTAAATTTATAGTTAATTGAGTCGTTTCAATTGCACTATTTATTTTCTCTCCTTGTTTAATGGAGAACCTTCCCTTAATATTCCTCAAGGATGACATTGCTTTATTTTTGCTATGACTCAAATTGATTTCCCGCATAGAGACGTTAATCCAGCGGCGCTCTCAACTCCGTAATGCCACTTTACGTACAGATTGAGAATCATCTAAAGCATTAGTTCTGTAATTTAAATGTCTAAGGGAATTTTTAGCGTAACTTAGTTAGTATTTTGTTTAAGCCATAGCAAGGTTCATTTTGATGGTATCCCTTTATATTACCTGAGAATGCTTATGTGCCTAGAGTTAATGTGTAGTTTAAACTATTGCAAGAATCATTAAGATATTATCCCTATACATTAGCTGGGAACGTTTATATGCCTAGAGTTAATATTTAGTTAAAATCATTGTAAGATTCATCAAGATATTATCCGTCAACGCTAGCTGGGGACGCTTTTGTGGCTTGCATCGTTTCTTTGGGATATCGCCCCTCCCCCCCGAATGTTTCTCGCTGGGAAGGAATTGGCTCTTTGGCGTTGAAAGCTCTGATGTGTTGCCCTTCCCCGTGGCCCAAGAATCTTTTCGGCAGATGGCGAATGGGTTTCATGTCGACGCATTAGTTTTTCGGCTGCGATTACCGCGAATGTTCCTCCGCTTTGTGGCTGAGGATCGACCTCCCTCCGGGAAATGTGCTCGCGAGGCCCGACTCTTGAATGCTTTCAGCCCTCTCTTAAGGAAATAAGGGGATTCGTTAATGTGGCGTCGTTAATGTCGCCCCGGGAGCAAATAGAGTGATTATTTTGGCGAGAAGGGTTTCGTGGTGGGTGGGAAGTGGATGTGGAAATGGCCGCCATTGCGTATATCTTCCCCAGGCTTTTGACGCGCCTCGGCTAACTAATGGGTATTTATATTAGGAAGTTGACACGGGCAAATGTATCCACTTTATCGGCTTGATTTCCCCATTTTAGCCCTTCTCCGCAAGGGTGGTAATCGCCAAGGGGACGAGCCGCTGATGTCGGAACCGAGTCAGAATGGCAAACTCACTCCTCTTGGACATTATTTTTCTCCCCTGTAATGGCAGCTTTAATGGTTGGCAATAGGGATCATCGAGGTCTTCAACAGCTTTTAGTGCCGATTTATAGGGGCATTGATGAGAATAGTTTCCATAATCTTTGTGTGGTACGAATCCTTTCCTATTTTCGCGCTGAGGGTCTATACGACTTGAGGTGGACTTTTCTATGTATGGTTATGTCTTGGTGCAATTATTTGAGTATTATAACTCTTGAGTATGAGCTCTTGTGGTCTTGTTTTGGTAAGTTTATCGATTGAGGTGCTGTCGCCTAGTCTAAGAAAAGATTCCGGGTAAGAAATCATGATTCACCGCTCATTGAATTATGTTGTGAACTAATGTGTCGCAATAAAAATTATTGCAGTAATTCTTACGATTCAGCGATAATTGAATCTCACGTTGTGTGACTGTGTCGCATTTTTCAGCGCGTGATAATTTTTAAATTAAATGTGGGGTAATGGTTTATGATTGTACGTACCACTAACAGTCGTGATTCTGACTCGATGGGGGTTCTTACCAATTATACGATTACTTAAGTGCACGCTATAAGAAATAACTTATTTTATAGTATACCTCTTATTTATGACTAAAATGTCTTTTTCTCCTTTTTCCAGGTGAGTGATTGCTTCGTTGTACTCATTGGACGCCTAGTGAGTGGTTAAGACATCACTGGGTCAGTGGTTTCTCAAGGATGACCAGGTTTTGCCCGTGAGTTCTCTCTGTCAGTCCACATTTCCTCATCGTCAACACGTATAAGTATACTCGGCCTGCTAATCTGTCCGGCCTTCACCTCGTCTTAATAATCGCCCCGCGGCAAGTAACTCACGGTGCTTGTTGGGAGTTCTCTTCAATCTCAGTCTTGGGACAGTAGTCGTCTCCCTGCCACGATCTGAATTTCAAATGTGAAAACTCGACCGGATGTTCTTCCGAGATGTGTTTATGTAACATTAGATTTACCAGAAGCATCGTGCTTGCTTTTTTCATTCCAAGATTACATTGTCGCTAGCCTGTATTCAGCTTAATTTTCTCTGTTGTTCGCTTTTGCATATGCAACGATACTTACAGTGTCTGGCAATTATTTTCATGGCTGGCTTTAGCAGTTTAATTATCTACTTCCTCGCTGCTTTGCGTCGATTAAGAGCTTGTCTTTATGTCGTGTAACTCATTTCATATTTCCGTTCTTCTCAATGCTTAAGCATTTAAATTTGTTCGCGCCTTAATTATCAAAGTCGTCAGCGGCCATCCATTCGCTGTTATTAGTTCTTATTTCTTAACGGTTGAATCTTTAATGCTGAAGGGGGCTTGTGTTAACATGGGAATCGCAGGTGTCCGCTTGAGGAGGTACTGAGCCCTGCTTGGGTCAACTATATTAATTGTCGGGGCAAGATGGAAGGAACTATCGCGCGAGGAAATCGACCCGCTATGGGCAGATTTCTAGTCGTCAAAATGCAATTAAAAGGAGTACCTGTTAACACATTCATGACATTCCGGTGTCGTGTACGTTTAGCGGCCAACAATCGACTTCACGGTTCCTTAGCCCTTTCACGAATTGAGATTTTTTCCTAATGATACGCGCGAAATCCTCCTTTCCCATATTCCGAGATCCGTATCTTAAAATCAAGTCTCTCATGCTCTCATTATAAAATATATCCGTATCTCCTTGTTAAAAATTGTTGGTTGTTGGGAAGAGTGTGATGGAGTATGTATACACAATATTCAGCTAGTATGGGTATGCGTCAGGCGTAAAGTCCCACTTGACCTGTACTACATTGTGTGCTTGTTACAGTTTAGAGGTTGGTGATTTACCAGTCTATTAAGAATGTGATGGTGTATGTGCTAAGGCTTGTAACAAGACTTTGACTACTATTCCATTCATGCAAGATTTGTGGCTGGTTCTAGCTAGTGAGCTTTATCATGGAACCTGCATCACGACCTATAGAAGTAATCATGATTGAAGCTACTATATTTCATTGGTGTGTACTAGAAAAAAAAAGCGACACCCGGTGAAATGCGTAGGAAATAAAAATCTTTGTGATAATCGTAAAAAAAAACACTTTTTTATCGTATGCGTTTTTTGTAGTCACGTTTTATGTTCACATCAAGTACTAACAATTCTATTGATTTAAGTGGTATAAAACATTCTCTTATGATTGGCGAAAAATTTCGTTGCTTCTCTGCAGGACTTTCGATTATGTTTCAGGTGTAGTTCTGGGGATGTGTAAAATTTCTCCGGAGAAAAAGGTTAGATCAAAACAAGAGTATTCCTTAGAGATTAGTGTTTAGTTTAAGCGTTATAGTAATTCGCATTGTGGTAACCAGGTCGCCATCCCTTGGTTCTGCACCCGAGCCATCTGTACCTGATGATGACGTTCAGATGTCAGGTATTACTAAAAATGTCAGTAGAAGAACCGTGGACTTGCAGTGATGATCATCGAGGTAAGCGTAACAGGGACGCCATCTGTTGGCTATCCGGCAAGGCGGACCCCCCGGCTTCCCCCGTTAGTGTGTGGCGCCTTTCCTCGCCTGGAAACACGTGGAGGTGCGGGAGAGATGACCTTCGTCTCATTTTTTTCGTTTTCGGTTGGTCCTGCCCCTCCTTGGAATGCAGCCACGCAACATCTCTCCCTCCCGCCTCCACCCTCCAGTCTGACCACCTCTCTGTACCTCCCTGTCTCCCCTTCACTTCCCCGCCGGCCTAACTGGCCGCTCCTCTCGGTCCCCGACTCGCCAACCGCGCGCTCTCAACCACCCCCCAACGAGTCCGGCGCGTAACCTAAGATCTCGTCGGCCTGCCCCGTGATTAGACCGTCTCACGCGTAAAAAAAGAGGGAACGGTCTGCCTCTGCTCACCTTTTCCTTCTTCTCTTACCTGCCGATAGGAAAAACCGCCTACCCCGTTAGCTAAGCCTTTTCGGTGTTTGCGCTCCCCTCGTGTTTGTGTTCTATGTTTTTGGTTGTTCGTCGTGGAATTTCCACCGTTTCCGTCAAGCTGCACCCTCTCATTTATTTTTATTTTTTTTCTGACATTCAGGTCTTTCGTTCTTGCCAGGTGACGTGGCTGTTCGATTTTAACTTAAAAGTCCGTTTTGCGAAACCCCCTTCTCTTCAAAAGCTCGTTGGGATGAACAATTTTTGGTGTCTCCTGAACTAAGTGTGCTACATTATTGTTGACTATTTTTTTGTTTGTCCACCCCGTCATATTTGAGGCGACATTCTTTTATTCAAATCTTCACAATCTTATGTCGAACCGCCACTTTTGAAGTTGATTATTTTTACTCTTGTAAGTATTGACGGTAGTGGGCAACGTAATCTATAAATACTACCTTCTTTTTGTTATACAAAAGAGGATTTGGTGACGAATGCAATGAACAGTTATAATACTCCATGTTCCGTATTCGTTTTCATGCGAATCCGGGTGAATTCATGTAAATTTCCTTTTGGATTAACCGGTTTGATTGATTGCTCTCTCGGAAGGCGTGTGCCAGCTGTGAATATTAGATATGGAAGTGTCATTAGTATATATTCAATCAATCTTGCTCGCGCGGATTGAAATACTCTTGAAACTGTTTCGGAGTTAGTACAATCGCAATCAATTCCATGGACTTCTTAGTTTGATGTTGCAAAATACGTTTGAATCCTCGTCGTAAGGGTATGGGGCTAAAGAACAAATTATCACTGAATCCGATACATAAACGGGTGTTGATAATACAGTTACATCCTAGACAGTGACTATAGTTGGAACAGGGATCAGTAATATTTTGTTTTTCGTGGGCTTTATTTCTTTAAAAAAGTTTTTTCTTGCTTCCGAATGGCGGCGACGATAATTTTCATGATCATATTTTTTTAACGATTCATTTTAATATTTCATTGTAATATCAGGCTTGACTCGGGAAAACGTTGGGTAATCATGACGTAAGTAGGGACTCTATAGCTTCCACTTACACGTGTATTTTATAGTTGTGGATACAGAAAAATTTCTTCTTTCATCTATAGATACATTTTTATTTCTGAAGATCTTTTCGTTCCTTTTTCACCTATTGGTGTTGTTTGATGTGTTTCTGCCGTGTATGCAGCGTGTCATTACGTTTGATCTTTTTTCTTTTTTAATTTGCTCCCACATAAATGGAATGCTCGAATTCCTTCTCGGGAATGCCTTGTGGTCCTCACGAATTCTCTCTGGAGTCATCCGTAAGTGGCCACCTCTCGTCGGAATCGTGGAGTTTTCCTTCTTCCTAACTGTATAGTCTTTATTTTTGGCCATGTTTGAAATTGGGGAGGGTTAGCGATAGGGGGTTGCGGCGGGTGTGAGGGACAGGTGGTTTTTTTCATGGTATGGTTAATGAGACGAAGGGGCTCTTCTTAAGTGCCCCTCGGCTCCCAATTCCGCTGTTCTAGAGGTTGAAACCACACCATGGATGGGTTCGGAGGCTTCGCCGTGAGGGTGGGTAGTGGAGTCGGAGGAACTATCTGGGGCCGGGAGGGAGGAGAGATAGGCCGGTTGGGGTGGTGGGGAGGGGAATGTGCCATAGAACCGGATCCTCGCGAAAATCCGAAAGAGATTCTGGGGAAAAGGCCGTGCGGCGGTTTTCATCCACCCGATTGTCACTTTTCTGCTAGCCCATCTCTCTGAAACTCGCCTCGAATACTCAACAAACATTTGGGATTCGGGACAGAAAGATTTATAGGTTTGGTGATCATCACCCCCTGCCACACACCCTCGTGGTGGCTCGCAGGGTATTGCGTAGATGTAGATTTAATCTCAGATGTAAGTAAAGTACAAAGAAAAGCCGCGCACTTTCTTTAAAACTACTACGATCAAACTGAGAGCAATGCTCACCTTATGGAGGGACTAAGTTGGTATGCGCTTGAGAATCGGAAGCTATACTGTATGATCAATGATACTCAAATGATATCGTACTGTCTACCAAATTTATTTCAATCTCTTGCAACTAGACTAGTCTTACCTGATGATGACTGCTAGAGTTAAAACACGTGTTGTAAGAGTTTGAAATAAATTTGATAGACAGTACGATATCGTTTGAGTATCATTGTTAAATATGCTGTTCTACAATATCTCGCCGGAGATATGGAGTCTATACTGTACCTATGCTTTGATTTCTGTTTTGAAAATTTGAGATCAGGCGAGTTACGTTGTGACACGGAGGGTATTATTTTCATGTACTTCAAATACTGATAGAGCGACTGAATACGAGAGATACACTGCCTAGTTGGTAGAAATGTCCCTTTTATCCTTGCATCATTGGTGATTATAACAAAAACAGGGCGTGATAATAACGTTAGAGACACGTTAAACATGCAGTTCACCTCCGGCCTCACCTCTTTTTTTCTTGCCCCTTTCATTGCTGCTGCCCTGACACCTACGGCCCCACGCCCCTACGGAAGCTTGGAGGGTAGTATGTAGATTTTTTCTTCTTTTCGTCGCTATTCCTCTCTGATCCACGCCGATCTGTCCACTGCTGAGCCTGTCTGCGTGAATGAGGATGACGGGATCTGGGCCATCTTCGGGGATTATTTAGCCCTGGGAAATTGAGATGATTTTCCTGAAATGTTTGTGAATGAACTATTTTGTTTGAGTTCATGGAAAAGACGAATATCCATGTAGAACGACATATCCTTTTACGTCTGCGTGAAATTTTGCTATTTATAGCTGTTTGGGAAGTCCCCATGCATGGTTTTTATTCGATGTTTGTGGAAATCTGAAATCCGATCCCATGAGAATTCATTGCCAAGGGCCAAAGCTGGCTGGAGAGTAAAACGAAGCGCGAACCTGACCGCCACCTGCTGCAGTTGTCCAATTTATAATTCGTCGATGAAGGGTTTTTGTCCTGTGCGAAAATAAATGCTGCCGCTGTAAATTGAAAACATTTCTATTGTGCTCGGTTAATGTGAACTCCGTTTTATTTAGAATATTTTATTAGAAGGAATTCGGGAAATATCGCTGTTTATTGGTTCAATTTGAGGTGCAGATTCTGTGGCCTTTCTCTATTTTCTCTGTTTCATTCGCACGGGTTGTTTCAACGGCAGAGCCTTAGCATCGAGATTTTTTCTCCCAGTGCGGAAAGGTATCTTGCCCCCCCCCTCCCCAGATCGCTGATCTGTGTACCGGTGGTGATTTTGTCCGATTTCGAAATCAAAGGTCACTTCCTGTGGTGAAAGGGACGGCAATGCTCTGCAACCTTTTTATTCGGTCATAGTTCAGAGGCAGCTCAGTTGAAAGCGTGGGAGTTTGCAAGTATGTGATGTTTCCGGACTCGTATCATCCCTTGCGAGAGTATCTTTCCGGGTGTTGGCAGAGGAGAGTGGAAGTATTTAATCATGTGAAATGGAAGCTGAAGTGTATCTTCTGACTAGTGGTGACTTATTTCCAAGGAGGTTTGTTGAATGTTTTCCAAACGTTTTCATTAGTATTGTGAGTTATTTCGTCGAATGTTGTCTATTACTTTTCGAGGGCAATGTTGCCACATTTCAATCGTTCCAACATGCAAGGGAAACAAAGACTACTACTACAGATTCAAAATATCATGCATAATATTATCATCAATATTTTAATAATATCATTCTAATTTCATTTTAATAATAAAATCATTCAATAAGACCATCAATATTTACATAATGCATAAATAAGAATCGAAAATATATAAAGAAAGAGATCTACAATCTAGCCAATGTCACTATTTACACTATTCATGACGACGATCACAGCTGTTATGGTCCCGAATGGTACGCGAAAAAAATGACATTTTATACCAATCGGTTCTACAATCTAGCTCTCTAATTTTATTGGTGCGATCTAATCTGCCGTAGTACGAGGGGGTTAATAGTATGTTTTTTACGTCGTCAGAGAAATGATTTTCTTGAAATTTAGTTAGGAGGTTAAGCCTATAATTTAATCTACGCGGTGTTAGCGATTCCCATCCTAATTTTTTTAACACTCCAGACACACTAGCCAACTTATCGTAGCATCGTTTCACAAACCTAGCTCCTCTTCGCTGTACGCGATCTAACTCTGATATCAACCCCGTTTCGTATGGTTCCCATACACTAACAGCATATTCCAGATGAGGCCTAACGATTGAAAAATAACGTTCTTTCACTTTCTCATCACATTTTCCGAGTACTCTTGATGAAGCCTATCCTTTTACGTTATTACAAGCAATACCGTGCTTATTTTCATCAAGAAAGATTACGTATTATACGTTTTATGTGGAAACTGGTCAGTAAATGTAAGAATTAATGTCTCAATGTAATTCGTATGATTGTGATTCGCAATCCCATCGGTTTTCCCTCGTAAATTTAATTTCTAGTTGAAGCACTGAGCGGATGGTTCCCAGGGGAGGAGAAATAACTTTATTTATCCTTAAACTTGGAGTCGATATCTACCCCCTTCGTATCCTTTGAATTGTGGGCATATTCTTTAAATTAGATCAATTGGGATGTCTTGTTTCTTTCGAGAATCTATTATCCCTTGACCCTTCTCCACAAATCGGGAGATGAGTTTATTTCCCGCACGTTTTGTTCTTTTGCCTCCACTGCGCGCGGTAGGCCGGCAAGAGATACTCGCTGCGGTCCAGCATCGCCGTATGCATGCATACCTCTACTTCTTCCGTGGGCGCATATGTTGATGAGGGACACAGTAAGAATCAATGACCAGTTTGGAGAGGAGGAAGGGCCCTCGCGGAGCACGCTTTGAGGTGAGCTGACCGTGGTGGTGGGAGTAGTAGCTTTGCGCGCGTGTTCGACCATGTATCCCACCCCCTCACAACCTACCACTCCCTGCTACTCACCCCTTCCCCCCCTCTCCCGGTCGCCCCAAAATCCATTCGCACTCCCCTCCTGACCTCCCCGTGGCCCACCCACCGCTCGGCCCGATTCGCGAAACCAAGAGGTCAAAGAGGCTGGGCCTCCAAATTCCTAGCAATTCCATTTCCTATGGAGCAGTCTTTAGCTCGTAGCGTAACCGCAGTAATTGTAATCTGATACGGAACTTATAGTTTCCGACTGGCGCCTTTTGAAATCCATTGATATCCATTATGCCGCTGGCGGTCACGGTAAGAAATGGCGGTCAGTCAACTTAAGGATTTTGGTGGTTTAACAAGGTGCTTCATCTTTTGCGCGGGACGTTTTTGTGCCTAGTCGTGTGAATGACTGCGTTCAAAAATGTTGGACGGTGGACGGTGGTTCGTGCTAAAATTAGAAGCCTTTAGTGATGCGTGTAATGAACGCGATCTATTAAACGTAGGTCAAGTTTTTACTATGGTTGAGTTTGCATTGTCACGGATAATAAAGAACTTGAAGCATTAGCACTCCCATTGCGATCCATTGCTATACACCACATGCCGAATGACTTCTGTGTGAATGTGTCATGTTTCTTCCGAGATTCTGATTTGCTTGTATCATTGCATGGGAGAAAGAAAAGAGAAATAAAGCTTAAAGAGTGTAAAAAATATAAGCCGAAGAGTAATAAAATCAGGGTATAATTATCTTGAGTTTTTTTCTGCTACATTAATTATTACCCCCCTCTACAGGTCCACCTTGAATTTGATTCCGCCTACCGAATGGATTGACAGTCTGATCTACGAGTGTTTAACTAACAAGTGAAGTGACGGTGCTTGGTTACCGTTTATTTGTGGCTCAATTGATTTGCATTGTGGTCACCTGTCATTTCCTCGGGTAATACTGCCCTCAACATCGTTAATGTAAGGCATTGTGGGCCCAAGAGACAGTGCATGTGATCGTTTTTCGACGTGTCCCGTTAGTAATTATCGCGGTGAAGTCGGAATTCACTGCAGCGGCTCTTGCATTTGCGGATCTGTTCTCAATGGGTTGTCGCTTCATTGTGAACAGTCACGACTTGTGACGATTTACGTCTCATTACGAGAAGGAGGATAAATGACGTGGAAATGGCCTAGCGCAATGGAATTGAGGGTAGCTCCGTGTGTGCCGGAAGGGCTTGAGTGTGTGTTGTTTTGAGGTCCTTGAACTCGAACGTAAATTCGAAGAGAAAGCCGTCTTTGTCAGCCATGAAATCCATGCGTTCGTTCCTTCACTGGCACTTAGTCGATGGATATTTCTACCAGTGTTCCTAGTTTGCTGCCGGTGCTTCGCTGAGTCTTAGTTCCTGGTGAAGTTAATACGAATGACCGTCGCGGTCCTGTATAGAATAATCGCGGCGTTAACTTACCGTGAATAACTTTTGTTTGAGAGTAGCAAATATGTTCAATTGTGAAGTCTGATACCTAAACACAATTATGATACTATCAACGTGATTTTGTTTAACCTTTGTATGTCATTTGGTATGCATAAACATAGCGTTCAAAATGTTGGCGGATAGTCTGCACCTCCTGTTTTAGTCCCCGCTCTTGGGTATAATACTCGTAAATATTGCCTCTTTGTTGTTGTAGTCTTTGTCGGGTTGGCTTGGTTGTCTGCCCGGGTCATATAGTCACACAGTGTATAAGTCGTCTCCTGTGGAGGAGAAAATTATTGGATTTAGTGGCAATAATTTACAATTTACCGTCTCACATTTACAATCTCGTGACTCATAAAAATGTACATTTTCGGAAATAGATGCCAAGCAGCTGTTGTAAGAATTCCAGCGGGGTAGAGCAACGATGTTGGGAATTATAGGGCCAGATTAAGACCCGTCTGTCTATTTAAATAATCTAATCTTGCGTAGAAGTAGTCTTCCGAAGCGAAGAAGGAATGTTGATAGATTCGGAAGTAAATTACGTATTAGTTTTGCGTTTATCTCGCTTTGTTTTAAAAAGATTCGAAATATACTCGATATTGCTTATAATCGTGAGGAATTCAGCTTGGAGGGGCATCGGAGGCTGTGAATCGACGCCCGTACTTCAACATTAACGTCACAAGTCGACTTTAATTGTATTTTTGATTCAGCTTGCGTCATTACGGGACGTTTGCTCGGAATCTTCCCGGAATGGAACGCGGGCGAGCCGGTATGTAGGACGAGAAGGGGAGTATGTAATTATGCGAGTCCGAGATTACGCGAAAAGGTGCACTGGGGGATCGCCGCGTGACGTCAGGCGGGCCGCGGCTTCCCCGAGTCGGGAATCGGATCGGAGAGGAAAATGCCTGGGGCATTCTATCCCCACTACCCCCTTCCCCTTCTCGGCCGCACTTTTGCCCCACTTGATGAACAAGGACCACTCTCGGCGATGAATGGAAATTCGTGGAATATTTCGAAGCCTCTTCGTCTCCCCCTTCCTCTCTGCCCCGCCCAGCCTTCAGTTTTTATCTTCTCCCTTCCCCACTTACCCTGTGGACCACCGCACGCGAGCCGGGCGGCATAACCTCTCGCCTGAGGCTGAAAAGCGCGAAATAAACGCTGAAGTTCCCTACATCTCTCTCTCTCTCTCTCTCTCTCTCTCGTCTCTTCCCCCATGGATCTCTTGAAGGTCGACCATCCATCGACCTTCTTCCTCCTCTCTCGCACACAGCCTCAATCATCCACCTCCCTCCCCTGGGCTGCAAGTCAACCAGCCAGCCGGCTTCCTCCCCCATCGTTTCCCGGACTATTCCAGTCGGCCTTTTTTCACTCGCCGGCCGGCTTGGGGTTGGGGGTGTTGGAGGTGGTGGGGGAGGGGCACCTCGGTGTGGAATGCGGTAGGTGTAAGGCCGATCTCTCCCTCCGTCGCGAATCGTGAGCGTTTTGGACTGTAAACACGTCTGCCGGTGACCGTGGCGATTCCGTCAACAATAGACTCGCCACGAAACACTCGTGATTTTGCTATTCGTAGGTGACTGGTAGGCGGGGAAATGGCTCGGGTTCGCCCCTGGTTTATTTTCATCCGCTCGGCTGCGATTGCCCTCGGCGGGTTATGTGGAAATCATTCTCGCCTGAAATCATCTCTCTGAAGATAAGCCCGACAAATCTTACGTCGTTTCCTTCTTTGATATGGCTCTGGCGAATCGTTAAACACCTAGAACTATTACATGAAGTAAAACGTCGTATCTTTTTAATCCATGTCTCACGTGTCCCCCATTTTCTCTCATATCTTTTGTGAATGAAACCTTACTAATGGTACTTTTGTATAACGTGTACAAATAAATTACTCCTAATGAAACTATAATGTTAGCTTATCTGTATGAAATCACTTTTTCGATCATTTTGTTGAGTGAGATTTCTAAACAGCTGGAACTGAATTCAATTATACCCAATTCCTCCATCCAAACCTGCGGAAAAAAAATCTTAGCTATCATAATCTCATCGGACGGTTGTGCTCGTAGTAAGTCCCTTGTATTGAACTTTTGATTTTCTAGTTCTTTTCGCGTCCTTTCCTCAGCGTCCTTGATATTTGGAGGGAGGTTAGGAGATGAGGTTTGGCTGCTAGTGAAGCTAACTTAGTTGCACCTCGCTAATAATCATTAATGATTTTACTCTTCTCCACCCCGTTTAGGAACTGCTTCTCAGTTTGTATGAAGGCACTTCTTTTTCTTTCAAGGTAATCGTCGTCAACTTGATTATAACGCCGTTGGACTTCTATATTGATCACGACGCGGTAGAGTTATTAACATTGATTGGATGCCCTCCACAAAATTTGGGTTGGAAACCATTCATGTTCTTCTTCTCAACTAAACTGAGAGTTTCTAGATCTATGCGTTGCCCTGCGAGCCGTCGTAGGGGCGTGTGGCAGACACCAGCATTAAAAAGGCTGCGAATTGAAATATGGAACCGACCGGAAGGAGCTGTGCCAAAACGAAGCATCTTACATAGTTTCACGCTCCATAATTGTTTTGATCCCCTGTAGTACGTGGAAAGGATGTATCTAGCAGTTTGGCATCATCTCTCTCGTTTTTTTCCTCATATTACTCGTCGAGATTTGTTCCGGGGTAGAACTATTGTCCCATCTGTTACCCTGAAACTCGCCTGTTCTGAATTTTTAGAGTAATCTTAGCCTTGTGGGTTCGAGCATTGCACGTCAGTGAATCCTCGTGTGTTCATGTATGACAGCTGACGTAGAAGTGTACTCATACGTGTGTGGCGCTCTCACATGCATCTCCCTGCCCCCCTCCTCCTGTTGGTACATATCCCTCCTGTGGGAACGATGGCCCGTGGAAATGCCTTCCCAAGGGTGATCGCCCTCTTGAGGCCCTCAACCGTTCTCCTCCCCCCCTCTCTCTCATCGCCTCCTCATCCTCCCTCGCCACAGTCTCCTCCGCTGCTGCTCCGTTCCCTTCTGTCTCTCTCTCTCTCTCTCCCGTATCCGGATTCCTGAGGATCGAGTCTGGGTCTCGCGGGGAATGGATGGCGTTGGAGGAGGTGGAGGTAGGATGCGGACTGGGTTGGAATTGGCGGGGCGGGGGTAGGGGGGTTTGTCGTGGGGGAGGAAGGCGGGTTTCGTCCGGGGGGAGGCCGCGAGGGGGTTGCTTTCTCGCTAGCTCACCCTCTCTCGGTTGGTTCAGAATGCTGAGTCCGAGTCTGGGACGCTCCCGTGGGGGGTATTTTCAACGATCGTCTTTTGTTAGAGGTGTGTTCTTTCTTTTTTTTCTCCCTCTCTCTACTCGTTTCGCTACCCTCTCTCTGCCACCCCCTCTTGCGTTCGCCTGGGAATGATCAGGAGATATAGGAGTCGACAAGTCTCCTTAGTTTTATCCTCCCCTTCTCCCGTCTTTTTTTATTTCATATTTTTCACGGATGGTAACGGTGGTTGGTGGTCGGCTCTCTGCATCCCTCTTTCCCTTCTGTATTCTCTTGCGCCTTTTCAAAATGGTTGGAAGATTCTTCTCTCTTTGATTTGATACTTTATTGTTCGCGAAATTCTTCCCATTTTCATTACTTATATGGGTCTAATTTTCTTAGTTTAAAGTTTTGTTGACATTTTATTCGATTAAGTGCCTAAAATCTCGCAAGATTAAAGCTAAAATGGTTGAAGTAACTCGCTGTCTTTGGATATTTCTGTTATATTAGTCATGATTGCGATTTCACTACTGATAGAAGCTCCTTCTCTTGGGACCGGATGATTAATTGCGTTGTGCTGAAATACCGTTAGATATCGTGGTTCTCTCATTGTTTTATGCACCTCCATTGTCGCCTTTGCTATCCCGTTTTCTGATTCAAACCAGGCTCATTACTTCATTAATTTTGCATCAAGCGTTGCCCAAGTAACGGCGAAAAATATTGCCATACTTGTCAGGTGAATATTGTGTTAGTTTCTTTCGAGGTCTTGATTATGTTTCCGGTTTTTAATTAGTGAGATAGGAAGTAAATGTTGCTCCTATCTTGCATCTGGAACCAATTTATATTTCATCCTGTATATCTTACATTTGATCCGACTTAATGACAGAAAAGGGTGTTACAATTGTCTTATTTGATCTCCTTTTTCAGAGGTGTCATTTATTAAAGTCAGAGGCATCTTCCAATGCTTCATTATGTGGATTCACCGCATTCATTTTTCAAATTGAGTGTGGGATTCAGAGTCGGTCAACCGTTTCTGAAGAGGGTGACTTCGTTCTCTACGGTGTGTCCTCCCGCATTTGAGATTACATCGCGGAAAATGGATAATGATGACTCCTAGCGATGCATAGATGATTTATAGTCACGATGCCGTTGTGTTACCGACCTCTAACCACGCTTCCACTGCTCTTCGCGAGTCATCGAGCCGTCCATACTTCGCTCATCTCGTTGTCACTGCACCTTTGCGGCTCAAGTTGCTCTGTGAACGTGGAGATTGGGAATTTTGATTTTCCGCTCAATTTCGTGCCTTGCGTATGAGTTCCCAACACCGCTGTTCAATTCCCTTCTCGATAGTTTAATGATGATTGCGATACCGCGTTAATTCAGCCGCGTTGCTCCACACATGGTTGTATAAGTATTAATCGTCCTCATTGACTCTCCCATCTCTATTCATAGAGTGCGACCAGGCGCTTTCTTGCGATTTTACGCCGGTCGCGCTTCGTTCAGGCCGTCATCTTACGGCACATGAATAGCGAGACACAATTCCTTCGACATCAGCTGTAAAAAAACAGCGTGTAATGGATTCTATAGACGTGGCTACGTCAATTGCGCTGGCATTGTGAATTCCTCACACGGAGGCCAAATGAAACATGAAGCCAGCGGGGGGATATCTCTCATGTCGTTATTTTTACTGTCGCTGGAGTCGTTACATTGCACTTTCAGGATTGGAGGTGCACTTAAATCGTTAAGACGGTCCATTAAACCAATGAGAGATGCCATTGCAATTGTGTTTATTTTTATAAACAGCGCCGTTGACCTAGAAGCCTAGTCTCCGTTTTGCTGTGTCTACTCGACTGCCTCTTCTCCGGCGGTGGTGTCTCCCTCCCCTCCAATAAAAGTAGGACTTAAACCTCTCCACCTCTCGCGGTAAATATTTTCCATTTTAGATTGATTCGTGTTAATCACTCTCTCATTTGCTTACGGACATGTTCCTCTTTGGAGCTCCGATCCTCATTGTACCTTCAATCATTTTAGGAGTCCTATCTGTCATTGACTAGGTAAGTGGACTAATTGTTCGTGTTGTAAGATACCTTTATGCTTCCGCTTTTCGGATTTCCCTACGATAACCTCCTTTAGGGTTAGCTGACACACTCTTTTAATGCTCTAGCGTCGCGTGCTCTTTCAAATGAACCATTTGCTCTCGTTGTACGCGTGGGTCATGTTTTCGATACGGAGGCTCCTCAAAAGCATCTTGACGACTCGGCTCAATTAACTGTTTCGGAGTTTCGACTCCAAATATATCGCTGTAGGTATCTCCGATAAAGCTTGTGCGTGTGTTTTTGTTAAATGCACCAAAAGACAACCGGCTGATGAATGGTTGTCAGTTAAGTGGGGCGAGCTGCATATTAGGACGCATATCTAGTAATTTTGAGTTCGACCAGGATCATTCTGCGGAGCAGTTACCACGTTCGTGTGTTCCCTAATGCTTTCATGAATTTGCATACTGGCCGTTCCAAGTAATTTATCCTCAGGTTCCGTCGCAACTCTTGATAAAACACCTCCTTTCCTCCGATTCCAAGGAGGGGTGGGACTCCCTTCCACCCCTTCCGCCGCTGCCATTAATTACTTTATTATGCCATGGGTGGGACTTCCGTTGTCTGCGGAGGAAGTTGTATCGGGTGATGGGAGGGGCAGCCGCGTAATGTGATTTATAGCGTTCGTTATTTCGCCAGAATTAGCGTCAAGAGTTGAAGTGGGAGCCCAAACGATGCACCGCATTATTCGGAGATTTATTTAAGGGGTTTACGTCGCTAGCACGACATGGGCCTGCTTGGGTTGTAAGGGGTGTACGCATTTTGTTTCCAACAACTGTCTTCAACTCGCCCGTATGGATCGGCGAAGGAAGTATTAAGTCACACAGAAGTTAAATGCAAGCTACAGAATCTTCACAGGGGTTGAAATTCACCATGTTACACCGTTCGTTACCCTGAAATAGCTTCTCTTGGTTTTGGTTCGACATGGCTAAGGTCTTTCACGATTCATCTACATTACTTATTACCCTGCAAGCCGCCTCAAGTGTGTTTGGCAGGGGGTGCCTTATCACCAACATGAACTACAGTGAAGAAATTTACTTTCACCTACAAACACCGCATTATCGGTATACTGCAAATGCTACAGAAACTACTAAAATAATCCATAATGTAACTTTAAAAACGTGACACAAGGGTCATGATGGGAACATGCAAAACATAGTGTTAACACTACTTGGTACATTTGGAAACATGCATTACGGTGCATATGAATTCATCAGCTACACTATCTGTCAACTAACCTTATTCAAAGTCATAACGCAGCCGTTATGGTCTCTTAGCGATCGCAGGAAAAACGACATTTTAAACTTTTTTGTTCCACTATCTACTTCCCTTTTTTTATGCTCATGATCTAATCTACCGTAGTATATTGAAGTTTGTAGGATATACATTCAGTAGAGCGTGGTACCCTTACGATGAAGGACTGTCCTTTACCGGTAAAAGAGGGTCATTTTTGAATCTTGGTTGTTCATTCTGGGTGTACGACGCTGTTTAAGTAAGTACATGTGACGTAAATGTGGTGCTACACTCGGTTCACTGTTATTATTATCGCCAAAGCGTCCTTTGGGTCGTTCATTATTGGGCACCAGATTCCATATGTGTTGCCGCGTACGATTTTAAATTGATACTCGTCCGCGTGATTGCCCTTTGCTTGCATGCGTCGTGTGTTCGTATCTGGTTGTCTCGTCTGGCGTCTCTTTTCTTGCATTGCACTTAGCTGGTTCGGCGGCAAAGGTCCTGACCCTGCGCCATAGACGCGACGTGCCTACCTTAAGAAGCCTCTCTTTATGAGCGCAACGTTTCAATTTCCCTCCAGGCCTCCCTATCTTTCAGTCGGCGCGACGCGACGGTGGGAAGGGGATCCGTCTAATAGAGTTTTTACGTTCGACGTCTCGTCGGCGTAGTTTTCATCCTTTTCCTCCCTTGTTTGGTCCGAGACTGGCTCCCGTAAATTGGTCGGCACTCGTGAGAGCGCCCGTATTTGTCATATTAATTAAGGTGACTGTATCTTGGGGAGGAGGGCGGGGATCGGCTATCCCGTGTGAGAGCGTGCGTTCGGAATGGCGCAATCGACTCAAGCGCAAGGGTCTCTCTCTCTCTTCTCTGCCATTTTCCCTTCACCTGTCTGGAGGGTGGGGGTGTTGAGTCGAGAGCCGACGTAATTAGTTGACCAATTTCCCGAGGAGACGGCTGTAATAACGGCAGCGAGTCGGCAGGGGTAGAGGGTGGAAGGATGAGCTTGGCGTGGGGAGCGTGCGGTCTTATTTGCCGTCCCGGGGAACGAATCAGCTTTTTCAATCCCGGCATCCCCCTTTCGCCAGCCCTCCCTTTAGCCCTGAGTCATCCTTCTCTTCGCCTCCTTGACACCCGCCTCGGGGTGCGAGTGGAAAAAACGAGCCCGCCCAAGAATTTTCTGATTGAATTATGGCGTCAAAAGCGTCTCTCTCCAGCGTAGCGCTCTCTGCTTCCAGTCCTCTAAAGTTTCCTTCACCGCCTTGAAGCATGTACCGGAGTGTAAGGCTGCATGACTACATTTAAAATCTATTACACTCTTAATGTTGGCTCCATTTTTTAATTGCGAGCTTATTTTTCTCGTGCTTGGGCTGTCGTAGCTATTATCACAGCCATATCTCAGGTCACTACCTTTTTTTTATAATTGCGCTGCCACCTGGAGACTAAGAGAAGTAAATATACTATGTATTTAATATCGTATGAACTTTTGCTAAAACAAAAAAAGCTCATCTGTTTTAATGCCAAAGCGGTTGGCAAGCCAATGGGCTACCGAGTGTTAACTCCCCCGTCGTCTCCTCTCCCCTTTTCGTTTCTCACTCTCTTAAACTTAATGCACCCTGTCCGCATCCCTCCCCGCCTCCTTAAGCCCACGCTCCTCCCCTTTCTCCTCCGAGTAATTTAAATCAACCCTTTTTTCCTTCTCCTCCGTCGCACCCCACTACAGCGTAGTTGCTTTAGCTCTCTCGCATTCTACTCCCCACTCTCCAGCCAACCTAGTGAGCTTGGTCGTCAAAAAACACCCCTCTTCATTATCTTTCGCCAACCCACCGTTCCCTTCTCCTTCCCCGTCTGCGTCTGAGAACTCCTTCGGGCAACTGCCCCTGCGGAAGCTTTTTCTTGCGCCATTAAACCATTCTTCTCGTTCAAGTATCTCGCTCTCCTCCTGCTCAGCTCCTGCCTTCCCATGCTTAACTTTTCGCGAACCTGGCCGGGTCGTGCCTCTGACTAGGGCGCGCGCCCGTGTCTTGGATAAAAAAATTGGCTCGTCCCACTCCCTGGCGGAAGTGTTAATTCCCTCCGGCTTGGTTCGTTTCAATTTAGCAAAGAGGTGGTGTTGGTGGAAGGGCGGGGGTGGTAAAAGACTTGAGGATGTGCGCGCGCCTGGGCGTATTATTTTAATTTTTTTGCAAATCTCTTGCAGCTGGACGAGGGAGACATGTGCGAAAATATGCGCTTTTTCGTGTTCAGGGCTTCCGCTTGCTCGTCCGAAACCTCCTCGTTTTAATAGTTTTTATTCGTCTGCGCAAGCTGTTGACAGTATTATCTTCCTCGTCCATTTTGCTTTAATTTTTGATGTGTTGGCGAATTTTAATGTCCACTGACGGTCGTCTTTACGTCTTGCCCATATAGATTGTAAATCAAACGTGTGAATGGCCAGGATTGACGAGAATAGGTCAATTACTGTGTAGCGTTGGCCTTGTTGGTTATGTATCTATCTCTAGACCCGAAGATAACAAGTTAAATTCCACCTTGTGGATGGATAACGTTTGTCTTAACGTTAATTTACTTTTAAGTACGTTATCGATCGCTGTATGTAACCTCCGACTAGTTAGAGCATTCCTTTCGGCTTTTGGTGTGTCTTCAGCCCGTTTTACGCTGGGCACGTATTTGCACAGTCTGATGAATGTACGAACGTGTCTTTTTAATTGCGTGGTGTAAGGTGGTGAATTTCAAGAACACATACACGAATGCGTGAACGCGCGATAGCAAAATAGCCTCTGCCCTTCATTAATTATTCCACGCCCGATTGAGAAAAAACTGCCGTGATAAATGATGTAATTTCGTGCCCCGTGTAAAACGGGCTTTATGTAATGTCAAAAATCATGCCCATGCAACTTATAAATACCTGGATGTTCATCACTGTTTCATATGCTCTCTGGAATTATACTTTATTGCACGCTCTTGATATCTTATATAGCTTTCCTCGTTGCAGGTTAAGTAGAAGTTCTCCTAGAAAACTACGTAAAATCCACGTAAAGCGTTTTCAAAATAATTCTAACTGCGTCTGTTTCTGTTACTTTTTTTACGTTATTACTAGTAGGTTTGTGGAAGTGGATTCTCTGCGAAACTGCGTAGTTTACTGTGTCTTGTTATCTCTCTGCGATTTTTGGTGGCTCGCCAAAATATTAACGACTCTTCCCCCAAATGCCTGACGGATACGTAAATGTTCCTCCCACGCTTTGTGTCCATAATGGCGAGAAATACTGCGCGCATGTAAATTCCTAGTTAGGAATGCCCGCCGAGTGCGGAGTCTCGTGCAATTTTCTCCTTTTCCGCGACTTTGGTGTATTTTGCTCACACCTTTTCGCCCGTGGTCTGGGAAGAAGTAACGCGGTGGAGGGCACTCATAAAATACGGCGAAAAGGTTTGGGTAAATCGTTTTAATCCGAATCCGTTGGGGGGTTGGTTGTGGTGGTTAACGCCCCCCCCCCCTCCCCTAGGTTTCCCCGGAGTCCCGCTCGTGACCTTCACCCTGTGAGAGTGTGTGGAGCCTTCCAGGGGGGTTTTCACCCATTCCCTTATCTCCCTCCTTCGACCGAGTAACTCTTTTCGCACGGGGTTCCTCTCTCTCACACACTCTCCCCACTTAGCGACCGACCTTCCTCCCCCTCACGACCGCTCTTTCTCTCTCCTCCTCCTCCTACCCACACAACCTCCGTCGTCCCTGTCCGCACCTCGTAATTACCCGCCCAAAAAGCTACTTAACGCCCTCCACTTGCTCTTACTGCCACGCCTCTCTCACTCTTTCCCTCCCTCTGCCTGCCTTCTCACTTCCCCCCTCACGCCTTTAATACCCCCATTCCTGGCTTTCTTCTCCCACCGTCCTCGAGGAAGACCCTCTCGGAAATTCTTTTCTTCCCTTTTCTCAACGCCGGGATCTCTCTCTCCCTCAAGTTTTCCTCGGGGTTTTCTGGTGTCGGTGCGTATCTTCTCACTCGGATGTAAATAAGATGTCGCCATTCGGGTGATTTAAACTCCTCCCCTCGGAAAGAAAAGACTACTATATTTTTGGCGATTAAGGAAACTTTAATTCGCGTTCTCTCAAGTGTTCATGATAATGAAACGTCTGCTGGAATTATAATGGTGAGGTTTTTTTTCCTTTATGTGCGCGTGATGATCTTGGCCTCGTAGACGTGTTAGTGCAGTTTTCGGTTGGTTACCGATTTTCCCGTTCCCACGTCCGGGCCTAGTTTCTTCATTCCTCACTTCAATTTATTTTTTATACTCTGTGGACTGTTTTTCATTCTCCTCGTGCATTTACTCAGCCTTAATTAAGACGCACGGAGGAGGCCGTTGGAGTTCTACGGTAACTTTTAGATTTCGAGAATAAATTTATCCATTACCCCGAGAAGTCGCGCGAAGCTGCTTGAAATATTTATTATTCTTCCTGGTTTTATCTCGAGTTAAGGCTCCTGGTGAAGGGCGAACTGATTTCTTGCCTTAGCATTATCCTCACGGGGCTTTCATTTTGGTAGTAAACTTGAGTTTTCTGCAAAATGGAGCAATACAAATTATTTATATTGCTCAGGCATTTAAGAATACGGTTTTAGGGCGTGACTGACGGGAATTTTTAGTTTATGAGCAAATTGTCTGTTAATCTTGAGTAAAAGAGTGAATACCATAATTATGTCAACCTAAATGCGTTAAACAGGATTTTCGAGTACCAACTTCGAATTATTTTAGTTTTTATTATAAAGTGCAGTCTTAGTTACTCGAGTCCCGATTTATGGAGGCGTCGTATAATCCAAGGTGCAAATGTTTATGTTGTGAATGCTGTAGGGTAGTTAAGAATTCAAGTGAACGTCATCATTCGCCAATGGATTTGATCTTCATAGACAAGAAGACTCGGCGTTATTTCACCCTTCCAGTCGCACAAATTAAAATACACCCCATAATTGAAGAATTTTGGTTTTTGTAGCCTATTATACTCGCACGTAAGCTCGAAGTATTTTGGTAGTTTCGGGCGCAACTTAATGGGATATATTCGACTCTCATATTTAATGAATTTGGAAAATAAATTTTATGTTCTTCTGAATTCTGAAAAATGCGTTGATTAGCATTTACAACTGTTGTTTCCTGTCATTTAAAATATCTATCAATTTTTCGTAATTGGCGAGCGGATTGTTTCCTTTGTAAAACAAGCGTAGGGAGATGTGTTCTAATAAATTATGTGTAAAAAATTCGAATTATGTTTCTTTGCTTTAATATACACCTTGATGGTTAAGGAAAGGGTTTTACCTCACCTCGTCCTCATTTTGAAGACGTGACGTAGTGGAGTAGAAATTGAGTAAGAACTCGGTAAGTGAATTGTATTTTTTGCTGACTGCGTCGGTTGAGAAAGTCGAAGAGTAGGACTGTGGACAACAAGAAGGGAGGCGGGGAGCATTAGGAGCATATAATAAATTTTAATAGCCTGCGAAGTAGTAGTGAGCTAACGTTTAAACATCAGCTGATTTTTGGGAAGTAGACACGGGGCACGATCACGCGGCGCAGTCTAAGGCTCGAGCCGCTAATGCGCAGCAGTTATCGGCTTTCTCAGGTGCCTTATCGGTGTCCGCGCGCGCGAAAACCAGCATCCATTCACACGCTAGGGCGTCGTCTCTATCGGCATATCTCTCGGGCGGTGTGATCACGCCGCGTCTCTCCCGTGGGTCTCCCATATGGCGTCTGATGAATACGCGCTCGCCTTAATGAGCTCTCCACTGCGTGTCGAACCCCCCTTCCTTCCTTGCTACATCAAACCGTCTCGCCGCTGGAGGGTGAAGGGGTACAATGAGTATTGCTCGCCTGTGTGCCCTGGGATGGAATTTGTGTCCTGGATGCGTTCGTAACTCACATATGATTGAGATTATGTGCTTCAGGCACATGCTTTCGAGGGATTGACCAAGTTGCGAGAGCTTTTCTCATGAAAATGTTGTCTGGGGCGGCTTACTTCGATGGTTGGAATTTCCGTTATTTTTGGTTGCTGTATGGAGTTGAGTTTTTTGATAAATTCACTTATTCCTAAACGGGTTTTGGTGAAACAATTAAACCTTTGGCGAAACGATTAAGCCTTTGGTGAATTCACCAGCGTCCTTTTCCCTAACCCACGGTTTAATTGTGTAATCAGTCAAGTTTTTCCCTGTTATCTCATAAAATTTGAAGTTTCCCGTCTGCATTAAGCGGAGGATGTGGTGAAAGAACTGATAGACTCGTCAGTAATGTATGCATGATAATTTCGAACTCGATTAAATACTTTGTTTTCCTTATTTCGCATATTTCATGCTGAATTGGAACTAAGACGCAAATGGTGGTGACAGTACATTAGTTTTCCTCACAGTTCACGCTAGCGTTAATTATTTCTACCAACCCTTCTCCAAGAAGGAAACGCTTACAAAAGAAAAATAAATAGAAATATTTATACGGTTTTTTATTGCACGCGCACTTACATGTGTTTTTTTCCTTGTATTATTTTATATGTATATACGTTGAAGTGAGGTCATTTCTGTCAAGAAACTTCTGCTTCTTTTCTCGGTCTCCGCCTTTGTTGTTTTATCTCCTGACTGTCACGGATTCATTTTATGTGTAGGGAGTTGAGTTTTATGTCAACTCTTCCCGCGCGAGAAGCGCAAAGAAAGGCACACGCTGCGCAACGTTTTTTAACCGCTGCCAGCTTGTTTACTTAATTTACTTGCCGAGTTTTAAGCCGGCGTTTTCCCCAAAATCCTTTGAATGGGTGTGCCGCCCGGCTTGTTTTCCTGTACTGCCGGGTAGTTTATTTCAACATTAGGTATTTCCGTGAAGTGTCTTCATTGGTCCACTCTAATGCTGCTTCATTCCGCACCTTTAAAAATATCTCGTAAGAGCCATGAGATCCTCAGTAATGAACTCATAAAGTCACGGAGAGTGAAAACTTTCTTATGAAAGTAAATCTAGTTTTACATTTATGACACCCTCATAACTCATATAGTGTAATTAAGAGTATAGGAGTCTTTGTCGTAATATGCAATAAATTTATTTTTTAATTTTAATGATTATCTGTAATGAAATTATGATGAAGGTTTATCGATTATATGATTATTTACCACTTTCAAACCAGTAAACGTCAATTTCAATGTAATCATACTTAAGTGTTTTTTGTCCTTTAAGTTGCAGTATTTGAAGGAATTATTGAATTGATGTGCAGGTACGAAAAGTGAGTGTCAGATTGATTTTGACTCACTACATCTTGAGAACTACTTGTCAAGGTGATGCTTTCGCATGTCATCTTAAGGGATAGAAAATGTAGTTAGTCGTGTTTGACGTGGGAGTATATGTATTTCATGAACAGCACATCCCAGGAATTTCAGACGTGTTAAGCGCCGGAACAGATTTGCATCCATTAGCGGGTTCGCCATCGCGAGCAAACTGCTAGGACTTGTAAATCGTTTCCCAGGCTCGCTAGAGCGCCTGAAACGCGCCTGTATAACATGCACCACGTATACAAGCGTGTCAGACGCTCCTAGGCACTTTGGTTGGGCGTGGGTGGGTGGGAGGAGTGAGCCTAGCTGGCGGGCTGCGTGCACGGTGTATTCGGATCGAATGAGGCTAATTGGCACCCACTGCGTGTGTTGACTCGTGTTGCTCGCCATTAGAGGTGCGTTTTCATTTTCTCGCCTCCTCCATCCTAGGGAGGGCCCTAATGGACGGCTCATCTTAATGTGGTCCCCATCCTCCTCCTCCGTCAGCCTCCTTAACCCTTCCCAACCATTCCCTCTCTCACCAACTCCCCCTGCCTTTCCAGGAGTCTCGGCTCTTCCGCGAAATCCTTGTCGGGCGTTTGGTGAAAGAGGCTGGTAGATGAGAAAGCCGTCTTCTGCCGGATGAATTCCTCTCAGTGCCTACTTGGAGGTGATTGATAGGCGCCTTTTTTTCTCGCCGAGTGGTGTTGCCGAGTGCGAGCAGTATCTGGTGACATTTTAATTCGGGATTGGGTGTATGGAAACAGAATTTTTGAGAGGCCGTAGGGAATGCCTCACGTCTTAGGAGCTGAATCACCCATTAAGTTTATCATGTCATAAGGTAATGCTTTTCGCGGATAAGAGTTTCTTATTACTTCGTTTTACCTGTTAAAGTTGCTCCCGTTCTTCCGAGAAAGCCAAAGTTTTTCACATACATCTTATCTGTGATATAGTTCTTTATTTCCATAAAATGGTACCGATATCGCTTTTGTTGTCTTAGGTGTGGTCTTTAATGGTCCGTTTGTCATTTTCTTGACTGTAACTCAATATTAGGGGGTGAAATTCAATGAGCTAATAATGGAAGTGGCTACATTTTTTTAAATTTTATATTGAGATTTGACCAATTATGTTTTAATAAAATTGTTGAAAGTAATGTATATAAATTCAAATAATATGGGGTGAAATTCAATTATATAATAATGGAAGTGACTAAATTTTTTAAAATTTTATTTTGAGATTTGGCCAATTATGTTTTACTAAAATTGTTGAAGGTAATGTCATATTATTTTACTCTAGAATATAAACTGTAAACCCCACGAACTATCGAAGCGCTGAAGGTTACTTAAAAATCAATACATAGTTTTACACAGTGGTTTTCTATAGTTAGAAGGTAGCAGTCTTTGTATCCTATCCAACAGTTCTCGTTTTGATTGCGTCTCCTTTCCGATTGTCAATCGCAGAATATAATTGCATAAAATATGATGGATGGATGGGAGGTAAGACAAAATTATCATTAGATCGTACATGCTACGGGAGAGACATTCGTTTATCTAGAGGTGCTTTAGACACCTCGTTGACTTGAAATCCACTGCTTCTCACAGTCATTTTTGCATGGAAATTTCCGGAATGAGCTGCAATTTCACCGTATAATCCTGAATTGTTAGGAATCGGGCCCTTAATCCTGGGCCTAGAAAAACTAGTATCATGGCAATCATCTCAATTTAACCCTCGGATTGCACTCAGTATTGGATTCTCCAGTCAATTCGGAATTCGTGAGCGCAGTCGTCGTTTCGTTAAAACCATAATGGCCCGCTCAAACTGATCGTTACGGGTGGGCGTCGGAAGACATCCACGCTCAAGTCTCCGATATCGTTTTGAGCTGCTTTATTTTTTATTTCCGACCATTTTTTCCCAAATACCCTTATTATCCCTTTTTGGACTCAAATTGCCGCATTCCCCTCCAGCCCTCTTCTCCCCTTTTCGATCTTCATTCCGCCCTGTTCCCTTTGATATCCGTCGCGTGCGGCCAGACTAACCACCCCCACACCCCATCCACCCGTCTTCGTCCTCTCTCATTGCTTTCCGAAAGAGGCCTCCCTCTCTCGACCCCACCCCCATCAGTGGAGAGCGCGGGTGGGGCGTCTTTCACTCTGTAAGTAGTCCTCTTTATTCCTCACGCAGATATCCATTGTGCCCGTGCTCGGTTCCTCCTCCCCCGCCTTCTTTTGTATTCTGCCCCACTCCTTGGGAAAGGGCCCTTGATGATCCCGGATCACGGAAACGCATCAGGGTCCAAGGGGTTAGGAACCCTCAATGCCTGCCCCTCTCCAACTTCTTCTCCCTCGTCTCTCGCTTGCCCATTCCTTGGCATCGGAACCTCTCTTTGCGGTTTTGTCCCTCGTCTTTATGTCAGTGTTAAAGGCCCGTCCAGACTTATCCCCGGACTGTGTTCGATGGGATTTGAGATGATTTTCGCGGTCGCGTTAATCAGCCGTTTATGGTTCGTAAGTCTATGTCGACCTGTATGTGATGAGAGGAAAGGGTTAAGACGGATTAAGCCGAAGAATGAAATTCGGTGAAGGGAGTACGGGTGGTTTTTTTAGATTCGGTACATTTTTGGGAAAATGGTTTTTAAAATGTCGTTTCCGCTTATAGCGTATGTTCTATAGGCGATAGAAATTCCTTCGATGATATTGTGTTCAAGAAATATTCCATGAGAAAGTTGAACTACGAAATCGAGGTTTGCGGCGCATGTGATCACCTAGGTAGTCTTTAACGGAACAGATTGTTCTCGTAACCTATTGGTCGTATCGCTTGTACTTGTGCACTTGGTTTTTAAAACTCCTCTTTAATGTCACTTAATTTTGCCTAATTTAGTCAGATATGTGTTATACAGCATCAAAAGTGCTGCACTATTTTAACACATGTGTTGATGATATAATAAGAATATGGAAGTATGTACGGCTTTTATGAGCTTCATCTATATTTACGTGCGTTGAGAGATGTAAAGGTCAGTCATGGCTGGATTCAAAGGTTCAAGAATGTCAGAAGTGTTCGTGGAGTTGATAATTTCTATTCAACGTGGTATAGCTCCTTCGCGGGCTCCCGCGTTAATTCATCTCTTCATGCGGCAATTTGCCGGTATTTCAGTCAGTTTCACAAGGTCCGCCGTGTTATTAGGATCTAAATAAGCTTGCTAAAATGCCGGAGAAACTGTCCTCCCACTATATGGATGAATTCAGGAGGGACTAGAAAACCAAGAGTCAGGGTCCTTAATGCTAATTGGAACAATCCAAAACTTAGGTATTCCCAAGCGGTAAATCTCATGAGAGATAAGATGAATATTTCCATAAATGCTGCAATTCAGTAATTTACGAGTATCTGTGCTTAGCGTATAAAAACCATGTATTTAATGGCTGCCTGTGGGAATGTGAACATTAGCAGTCATCAAGAATCGTTGGCTCATATTTTTTCTATTGCCGTGTTTTTTTTCTTAAAGCAGAATTTGCTCTTGGTCCGCCTTAATCTGATTGGTGCGGAATCACCCTGTTCAAACACCACCCAATACAAACATTGCTCCGGCATTTGAATCGCCAACGGCACATTTTTGCGCGAGTATGATATCTGATGTTTGTTATTCCAATGGCCGCACCCATGGCTTTAGTCTTTGTTGATATTTTTTCCCCGAGAAGTAGATCGTACTGCGGTCGGCATATTGTGTCATTGTTTGTGGATTACCCATGAAATTTGTTTTTCATTGCCTTTTCATTCAATTTTCTTTAATCCCTGTTAATTCTTTTGCGAAAAGGTAAATATTGTTATTGAAATGGCACAGCAGTTGTGATGGTTTTTGCGCCCATTGCTATCCACCGATCACATTTCATTGTTTGCACTCCATCGAATTTTAAGTTAATTATAGCTTGACATTTTCTGAATTTCCGGAATTAGATGACCTTGAAAGTTATTTACCCAGTAATTTTATGAGCCGTAATTGTGGCGCCATTGTAATGGAGTTTTTTCAAGTGCCATCTTTATATCTTAAACGTGATATATTTTCTAAAATATCTGTAAGGATAATGGGTCTCTTATTTTTTAGCACTAAAGAAGATATTCCATCATTCGGAAAAATATAGAGTCCCTGCGTACCTTTCTGCTGAAATAATGTTTTTTTAGCGATTATTCGCGGAAAATATCCATATCAAAATGGTTCAAACTTTGATTTCAGCTCAGTTTGCGTGTATGCGAGGCACATTCTGTTTTTTTATTCACTATACAAATCTACTGATGTAAATACAAGAATTTACACGCATTAAAAAGAAGTTTTTTACCCGTCCCGAACTGAACACAAGTCGCGAGTATTCCTATCTGTTATTATTCCACTACGGCCATCGACTTGTTTCACTTCGTGTTAAAATATAATCGGTTATTCCGACAACGCTCTACTTTCTGTAGCTCGGTTCTCATTTAAGCTCTATCCTCTAATGATCTCTAGTGCTAGCGAGATACATCACGATGCACATCCACCTCTCAGAAGCTTTTCAGGACGCACCATTTACATGTAAATGTGACGGAGCATCTTTCAAGACGATTAGTTAGACTCCCGCCATCCCCGTCGGTGCAGTTCATTCGCGTCCGGAGTGACACTTAACAAGTTTTCGCGCATGTGATTACCTCACAATTTGGCGACTACTGCAAGCGACGAGCTTGGGTAGGGTTCTCGTTGCCGTTGGAGGCAAAGGGGTTGGGGGAGAAAAAAATGCAATAACAGGGAGGATTTTTTTTGGGGAATGATTAATGCTTGTCTTCCGTAATTGGATACATAGACGACGACGCGGGTGGGTCCCGGTGCTTAATAATGCCATTCTCTCTCCCTTCCCAACCTTTCCAGCAGGCCGGCAGTCGACGCCTCTCGTCCCATATGCGTGCGCTCGCCTTCATTTGTTCGTAATCCCGTCTCAAGTCGCCCGTCGAAACTCGCACGCCCGCCCTTCCCTGCATCTCCCAAACTTCCCTCCCTTCTCTCCATCCTTACCCCCGCCCTCCTCCCCTCCCAACACGCACCCGGTTGGCTCACCACTTGGGTCCCTATTTTTTTCCGTGCATCCCCTCTTCTCTCTTTGAGTTGCATCTCTCTCTCCCCCCGCTGCTTCTCTCACGCGGCCTCATTTTCCAATGCAGCTCACGTCCACTCTTCCGGGGGCTCCTTTTAAAGGATAGGGGTGTGGTTCTCCCCCCCCCCCCAATCCCTCTCTTCGTCGTGGGCGGCGTCCTCCTGACTCCCCCCTCCTTCCGATGTGTGACATCGGCCTCCTCTCCCCCTCCGCATTCTTGCCTCGCTTTCCATCTCCTTCTTTTCTTCTTCCGCTACCCTCGGGCACCTTCTTTATTACCTAACCTTTCTTCCCCCTTAGCGCGTGCCCTCGTTCATTCCTCCCTTCTGTACTTCTTCTCCCGTGCCCTCCTGCCATACGCCCCCATCGTCGTCTCTTTCCTACTACTCTTCCGTGACCGTGTTTGTCGTTGTTGTAGCCTCATCTTCATGTTTATATTCAAGTCTTGGTTTCATTGTGATGGCTCCTCGGGGTGTGGTGAAGACTTATAAGGTTTTACACAAAGTCGCCAATAGTCTTCAAGAAGATTTTGCATGATTCCCAAAATGTATTTGTCGATAAGATCAAAGCGTTAATATTCAAAGAATAAAAAAATGTTTTTCATTAATAGGGTTCACTTTTCTCGTGCACTCATCGCATTCGTAGTGGTAAAATAATGGATGGGAAGGTGCCCTTTCGAGAAAAGATACCTAATTAAACAGCTACCTATTCCGTTTTAAAAAATGTGTCCTTGTAAATACCGTGATGACTGTTGTCAAATGTAATTTGCCAAGTCACTAATGCCATCGTAGAAATACGGGACATCATGTGAGTTTTTATACCCGTTTCGTTCCGCTTGCTTATAAAAAATTTTAAAGGGGTGCCTACCTCGATTCTGTTGTGCCGTCTCCAATTTATTTTTTTTTATGTTACAGGTATCTAAAATTGATTAATTAATTGAATTGGATCTGCAGGAATATTTATCGGCCATTTATTGTTTCTTCTACTGTTTATTTTCTAGCAGATATGGAAAAGGAAGCTATGCTATCGTTGCTATTCACGGCCGTGTGGCTATTCCTTTTATCTCCGAGATATTTCTTTTTAATTTGTTTTTATTATTTTTTTCGTAGACCGTGAAGTTTGCAGCTATCGAGAATGTAATCTCGACTTTAATACCGATAGTAAAAAGTTTATCTGCACTTCCTCTTGGTTCTCTACTGTCTTTTTTATATTTCCCCCCTCTTATCTCTCTGCAGCCACAAGCCGTTACTCCTTATTTTCGTTCTTTTGTCCTTTCCTCTTCATATCCCTGTTTACACTCCTCTTTTAAATCCGATTGTAACTAATACGAAATATGTCTCAGTCTGTTCAGTCATGGCCTCAATACGACCATTTTAACGTTAGAGATTGTATCAGATCATAATTGCCTAATGCTCCTCTATGTTTGGTAACATATACCATAGTTAGTGACTAAAGTGTTTTTTAATACTTCCGATTTTAAGCTTTGGGCTCAAGGTGTTCAGTAGTATTGCCATCGTGTATTATCGGTACTTCATTTTAAATGAAGCAACAATTGATAATCCCTCCAGTGAAGTGACTAGAAGCGAGAGAGCATTCCACTCCTGGTTCTTCTCCCCCTTCCCTTTTTCTCCGCCAATACCGAACCGCTACCCTCTTCCTTTCAGTGGATTATCTCACTTAGCGAGACAATAGTCTTAATTCGGGCCGTTACTCCTCCCCTTGGCCTCGCCCATTTGCCGGCTCCAGCCCATCTGCGCCTTCCCCCGTACATTACCGCTCCTCAATCGCCTCCTCCAATCTCCTTTCCGTTCTCACCCTCCTTGCTCGCCGCCCGTCGATCGCACTAGTTTCATCTGACCACCTTGTGCCCTTTTCCTTACCTTCTTCCCGGTTTCCATTTCTTCTCCACTTCCTTGATGTTTTATTCCCTTTCCTTCAATTTTCCTTCTTTCCTTACGTTCTCCACTTTTCCCTCCATTTTCCCTCCTTTCGTAATTTCTCGTTCGGTTACATTATAGTTTCCCTGTCTTTTTTTATCGCGCTGCGTGTCAGCTTTACAAGGCTTTCTGTTTTACTTTCTTCGCTTATCCTCTACAATTCTTCCTCAGAATGGTTTGTTAGTTCTCAGCATCTTCCAAATCTCCGTTTTCCATGATTGTCCTTTGCTCTTCCACAATTCCCGTATGTTCATCCCACGTCACTAGCTTTCCGCCTTTGAGCTCCTGGTAAAGATGCTCCCCCCCCCCCCCCCACTTCGATTTCTTTAGAAAATATGCGTTAATTAACCCCTACTTCAGCGCTACTCTCTCTTCCCTCACTGCCCAATAGTCTTGATCTACGTGGGCTTTCTATTTCCCTCCTCGGCTACAATCCCCTCCATTTGTACTTAAAAATGTGTGGACACGCTATTTTCGACATCCGTTTTCGATATATTAAATCTCGTTCGTCTCTCCCTCCCTTAGACATTTGTCTTAGTATAAGCTCATTTTTATTTGCTCTTTCTCTCTCTCTGGGTTCCTATAAATGTTTCGTGTCCGTTAAGAGGTCCTCGGCGGCTTTTAGCTATTCCGTTCTTTGTTAAGCCCGACTTTTCGGACGTTATCTCAGCCGGCTTCGCCGCTTTCCCGACTGCTTTTATTTCCTCGGTCGTCGTAAAAATAATTTTCGCCCCACCCCCTTCCCGCATTATCGTTCCCTAAATCTTTATTGCGTAATCTCCCCTTTCAGAGTTTATATATATTTTGTCCTACATTTTATCGTTTATTATTTTATTTTCATTCACTCCTCGTCTATCTCAAAGATTCCCCTTTTCCCTCTCGTCCTGCTTCCCGACACGATTTTCCCCGTTTGCGCACGAAGACAATGTGGCGCGACTGTCGTTTTCCTCTTTTTTTTTAGTTTTATTGCTGTACATATGTTACCTTTTCCATTTTTTTGATATCTCCGTCTATTTTCTTCAGTCGAATGGAGTTGATTCTAAAAATATGACTTGAGTTGTTAGGTTACTGTTTAATATTTTAATACTTCGTTGCTTCGCAACACGTAATGCTGCTGTGATGCAACAAAACCTGAGTCGGACGTAATCAAAATGTTTGGTGATGGCGAGCGCTTCTTAGCTGTTCTTATTCGAGCTAGTTGCGTATTGGCGAAGTTATCTATTAAAATTATAAGTGTAAATTGAATTCAAGTGCCTGTTGAACTTATTGACTCAACAACTGATCCCAGGCCCTCCTCAGTCTGTGCAAACAAAATGGATGTGTGATTTTTCGTTTATGTTACTTGCAATGATTACACCCAAAATTCAACTGCGCGTGTCGTGATCAAAAAGAATTCTTTGTTACATTTGTAAATGTTGGCGTGGTGAATCGAGGATCTTGGCCGAGTACACGAGAGCAGAAAATGGTATCGTGGGACTTGTGCAACTGCTTCTGATTTCTGTGTATTCCCTCTTTTGTTTTTCTGTCGTTTCTGGAATCTTGACCAACGTGCGCCTTAGAGATTCTATTTTGATGGAGTGCCTATTTCCATCGCCTTCCTCATTTTTATGTTCGTCAGTTCTGCGCTGCTAAAATTCGCCGATTCCTTTGAATCTCAGTCGTCGGGCGTTATTTGCGCCGTTCCAAGAGACTTCACCCGTTTTCGGGACGTCTGTTTGCGACCGTCGGGTGCGTGCCTCGAATGCGTGCGTTCGATCTCCTCCCGGGGCCGTCGATGGGCGTCTTTTCGCTCTTTTCCTTCCTCCGTATTTTCACTGACGCCTCCCGTCTCCTTCGTATCTTTATCCTCCCTTCCCGATATCTCCTGTTCTACCTCCTCCTTTTTGCCTTTCGTAGTTCATCATTTCCGTCCTTTGCTTGTGTAGTCTTGTCCTTCCAAGTCTTCACCTCCTGTGATAGGCAGAAAACGATTTCTTCTTCTTATTTTTAGATATTACATTTTTATTTGGAAAGAACCATCAAGCGTGTGGCGTGCTTGATTGTCTCCACTGTACATTTTCGCTGAAAATCAACTAGAGGCCTCGCAATTTCTCACAGAAAATGCCTTCTTGTCTTAAATGAATTGTTCAATTTGTGCCTACTTCGAAATTCAATAAGGAAATGAATTTGTCAACTGGTTCTAGGCGATTAGAGGAAAATAATTATGGGCTTTACAATGTGCTTGTACTTTCTTCCTTTTTTGTTCTTTTGCCGTGAATACTTCGGAAGCCAACTTGTTAGGTTTACTGTTCGCTGGAGAGGAGTGTCGTTTGTTATTGTTTTGCTGGTAGATTTTTGGTTTGTCTTACTGGTACAAACAGTTTTATGTGAAAAATTATGAAAGGAGTGGGACAGCGGCGTAATATTGGAATGCTTAGTGTGGAATTCTGATTCGTGTTCAGTATGTAATCATCGTTAGATTTAGTTAATCGAAGACAAATATCTTAAAAGTTTTATATCTTTTGTCATGTTCGTATGAAAGAATTTTTGCTTTCATTTAACCCAGGCCAAGTAACAGCCCATGCACACCCTGCATCCTGTTTCTCGTCGCTTTCTTCCGCCGTCCAGATTCGCCGTTTCCTTTCCGCGCGTGTGTTTTTGAGATGCCTGCGTCTCCGGTGGCTGGCCAGCTCGTTTGGCTCTCGGCGCGGCGTCTCAAGGCGGCTTGCGTGACGTTGGACTGAAGGCGGCGGGAGCGTGGGCGTTTCCGGCCCTGCCAAGGAGAGACTGTCTCTCTTCACGAGTGAACCCTTCCCTCACTAACGGCTCCTTCCGCTCCCACTGCTCCCTCCCTCGCCCACGTCGTCCCGAAGATTTCCTTCCCTCACTCCTCCACCTCTCACCTTTCCTCTATTCTTTCTTTTCCTCACTTCATATCCACTCTCCCCATGGGAAGTGAGCCACTGACGCTTTCTTCGTGTGTGACGATTAGGTGTGTTTTCATCGTTCTTCTTTTGCATTAGTCTGGAAAAGGGAGCGCGGCACCAATTATAAAAGAAGATCATCAAAACATAGCATCCGTGTAAAATGGCATGACAGCGCAGTGATATTGACAGGACTCCTAATTATGCGTTTAAGCATCAGTGTCTTATAGTACCACTTTTACTTCACCTTAGTGATAGTCGAGTAATTTTGCACTTTTTGAGTTTTTAGATCAACAGTTCTTCAATGCTGAGAGATAAATTTTCAAGTAAAATATAGAACCGGTCATTGCTCGTTTTTTTTCCTGATTATACACTCACGGTAAGGTTTATAACGTGTTTAGATTTCTTTGGACAGGAAGACCGAGATGAGTAATGCTTTGGTATAGTGAAGTACATGACGACTTCGGTTATCTTGCGTTTTTGGAGGACGGTGGATCCACTCCCAAGGTGATATTTTTATTTCGTTTGGTTTAGTTCATAGAATTTATTCGTGTGGACCCCGATGAACAGATTTCAAGGATTGAGAAAATTCTCTTATTACCTTCCTCGTCTGTGGTCGGAAGTGCGTTTCTGACCACCCCTGTGCCCCTGCGGTGTGCGTCCCGTCATGTCTTCTTTTTTATACTTTTTGTCCGCTCGTGTGTTCGCTCCTCGAATTGCTGCCTCTAATGCCGAATCATTGTTTCCTGCGCAAGAACTTTAGTGTGAAGCTTTCCGTTCCAATTACGGGGCTTATCAGTTACGAATGCATTCCATCCCTGTCCCCGGTTCATGGAGCAATAAAATGACGGCAGTTCTACAGCTAAATATTTTTTTTAATACGCGAGAGATTTCAGATAATACCACGCGTCTGCATCTAGAACTGATAAAAATTTAATTTTCCTGCGGTGTTATTTATTCCGAAGAGGTTCGAGTCCATAAAACCCATTACACTTTACGGTAGTCTACAAAATTTTACGGACCTGGAGCTTCCTCGTTTTTTAATATTCGGAAACATCTGCATTTTAATGATGAGATTTTGATTTTTTTCTTTGTCTTATCAAATGACGTTCCTTGTATATATACCATTATACTAATTGTATTATAAATTGGGGAGGTGAAGGAAATCAGAGCTCAACCGATTAAATACAGCTTTTCTCTCCCTTCAAGGTATAGCCACAATTTTGAAGTACCTGTGAACGTTTTCCGTGCCCAGCAAATACCGCATATCTTCCGTTCCGCTTATTGCATTCTATTTGGTTCCTCTCGAACAATATCTCAGCCCTTTTAACTTAAGTGGAAAGTCCTCAGGGCGATTGATCTGCTGTGGAATCATCATGAAATAGAGTTTTCGATCGGGAAAATTCTCCGGACATCTGAACGACTGATTGACCGTCGCCCATTCAGTTCATTGATAACGTCATCTTCCGCGTCGGGCGGTTTCTATAATAATCTGGATTGAAATAAAAGGGAGGGTCGGCAGGGTTAACGCCGTCTTCTTCTCAATGGTTATGCCTACTTTCAAGACGTTCTCCTCATCCGCACGATGTGGCATCGACTTGACGTAACGGGAATTGCACGTCCGACGTTGGAGGGGGAGCGTGGGGTTCTCATGAGGGGGATGAGGAAAAGTACTCGCGGAAGGAAGAAAAGGATTCGGGAGGAATGAATGGAATGGTTTCGGAAAGGGTAGCGGAGGGAGTAGTTCTTTTCGGCACGTGTAAACGGCGACTTTTATCCGGAAGACGTTCACCCTTCTCGCTTTACTCCGCCCGCGTGTTTATATATATGAAGCGCATTGATACTTCTCTCTCTCTCGCCTAAGAGCGAGTCGGAGGGTATGGAGAAGAAGAAGAAAGGATGAAAAAATGAGGCGGGCTCAAAGGAAGGGTTCTTCCTTCCTCCCCTTGGCGTCTCTTTCTTTATATATATATATATATATATATATATATATATATATATATATATATATATATATATACATACATACATACACACACACTGCTCCTGTCCTCCCCCTCTTCCCCGCTACTTCCTTCATATCTCCCGCATGAATTCAGGGACAGTAGTAAAGACTGGAGGGGAAGGGGAGAAGGAAGCGGGAGATCCCTTGTGCGCGCCCGGCCTTCCCTTTTTCTCCCTCCTCTCCCGCGTGTACCCTGTCTTCCTTTCCCCTCCCCCCTCACTCGTCGGTACCCTACTCTCTCCAACTCCCCCACGCCCACGCTTCTTGGCTCCGTGCCCCTCCTGCCGTAATATTTCCTTCTCTCTCTCTCTCTTCTCCGCAGCCTCCGTGCTCCACACCGCTGCCATCTATCGATCTGGCGCTGCAACTGTGTGTGAGAAAGGGTGGGGGGAGGCTGAGAAATGGAGGGGAATGAGGGCCTGCCAGTAGGGATTGGGGGTGGGGTTGGGAGAGGAGGATTGTGGGCAGGGTGTTCCGAGGGGTTGGAGGAGAAGGGTTTTGGGAGCGGTCGTGTGTTGGGGGCGGGGGTAGTGGGGGAAGGAGGGTTTTTGGCGGCAGGATACGTGTGTAGGGTGGGGGTTGTGGAGTAGGGTTCGTCTCCAGAGTGGAGTTGAGAGCTGTTTTACGTTGCCGTGCCATGGGGAAAGGGTGGATGAGTGTTGTGGAGGGTGGTGGTGTTGGGGGAGACGTTGGGAGGTAGAGGTTGTGGAGGAGGATCGTGCCCGGAGAACTGGATGCGTACGCACAGGGTGGGGGGAGGGTGTTGTTCCCTCTCCTCTCTGCTCCTCAAACTCGGCCTACACTCTCTCTCCCTCAATCCCATCCTCCGCTCTCCCCATTGGTCGATTATGCCGGCATACTCTCTTACCCTCTCTCTTTCTCTCTCTCTCACTCTTTCTCTCTCCCTCCCTCCCTCCCTCCGTCTCTCGTTTTTGCCCCGCGTATGCGATTCAAGCCGCGCTGCCGCCGCGTCTTGGGGCGGCGTAGAAAAGGGTGCGGCGGACGCCGTGGGGCTCTTGTATGGGTTGGTGTGTGCGTATGTGTACGTATGTATGAACTCGGCGACCTAGCGATATAGCGGGGTGAGTCCTACACCGCGTCGTGACAACGCGTTTTTTTTATTCCCAGTCACGGGTGGAGGTCGCCTGCGAGTGTGCGCTTGCCCCGGCGGTTCATTTATGGGGAAAAATGCACGCAGAGGAGTTGAGGAATATTTATTTTTTCTTTAAGGGCTGGCGGGCTTATATATTTTTTTCTCTTTCGGGAACCGCGTGACCGGCGCGTTTCGCTGGGGTGAAACGGGAGTGGGACTGACTCAACCCTCCTCTTGCCTGCCCAAAGAGGGAAAAAATATTTGAAGTGTGATTTCATTTGTTTTCTTTTTTTAAGCTTTCCTGCGCGTGCATCTCTCAAGTTGCGTGGCGGGAAAATTTTTGGCGCCATTTGCCTGCAGTTTGTGACAGTGGCGCTTAATGAATCGACTCAGGATCGTTGGCTGTTCTTATTATTTGCGAGGGGAAAACACTATGTTTGTAGAATAACATTATTATCTACGGAGCGTTTTTATCAGAATGTGCTCTCTGTTGTCCTGCTTTTTCGCCTACAGTTTTTGTTTTTTGTCTATACTATAATTTTATCCTCCAAAAAAATGAAAAACAATTCATGTGTTGGTACCTCTGTTTAAAAATCAGAATAATTTTCCATTTTCTGGGTGGGAAATCGAAAATTCTCAACGTGATTTTAACTTACCAGCTCTTCCTGGTCATATATCATGTGGAGTTTTAATCCATTTCGAACTGAAAATTATACGTAGTATTTTCTCCAAAGTTGGATGAATTTTATTAGTATTACAGATATATTCTTGCTTGTTATTCCCAGAAACATCTCCATAGCTCGTGGTTACACTTGGTTCCCGGAATACCTCTGAAGCCAGTGTTATTGGGGTTTAGATTTTATTCCTTAGTCGTGATGTGTCCTATTCCTTCACACTCTTTTTATCTGAAATTCATATCGATTATCTTGTAGTAAACCCAAAGTATTTCCCTTAATGTGACAGTTTAAAGGGGTAGAGTTTCGTCTTCTGTATCGATATTACAGGTTTGTTTTTCATGCTTTTGCCATAATAATAAATTGGAGAAATACAATATTATTCAGCGTAATCGCTAACATCATGAAATCACTCTTCTTTCTGGGCCGAACCCTCTATATGTTTTTATTTTCCACTCTCCTCATCTCTTTCTCGATTTTTCCCGTTTTCCATGGTTTCCGGTATGGTTTACGAGCAAAATCCTTCTCAGCCCTCTCGCATTCATACGTGGCGGCTACCTGCGTGTGAAAGGAATAATGCGTCCACTCCTCAGATTTCTCTTATTTTCCTCGCCGGCGGATCCTCACTCGCAGGACCAATGGAAAGTGAGGGCGGGATGTGAAGATACGTGGTTCAGGATGCAAAGACGTAAGATAATGGCGTTGGTGTATCGGGTCATTATGAGTCCATGAAAGGAAGGGTGTAATGGTTAGGCTCGATGAGAGTTTTGGAGCGGGGTTGTCTTCTACTCTTGTGAAGGGGTTGCTCGTTTGAGGTTACACGTACACATTCAACGTTGAGCCCCCACACATGCTTTGCACCCTCAGTCCAACCTATCCTCCCCGCCCACCCCGAGTGTGCAAATCCATACCCGTCTTCTCTTTACCCTCCTGGAGGAATACTATCAAAGTTTGCCCTTTCTCCATCCCCCTCCCGTTGTGTGTTCCCTTCGTCCTCCGAACTCCGCTGCCCCTTTCTATTCCGCTCCCTCTTCACCCTTCCCTAGACCCTCTCTTCCTCCCTCTTTCGTTCTTCAACCCCTCCGAAACCCACCCCCTGCTCCTTCCCTTCCAGTCTTCTCTCCCTCTAGCCCCGTCTTCCCGGGTCGATATTTTCGGGTGTTCCGCTTCCGACCCCGGAGTTGGGGTGGGGAGAGGGCGGCGGAGGTCGGGCGATAGTGGAACTCGTCTCGGAGAACCTACTCCCCACTCTCCTCCTTCCTCCATTCTTCCCTCGCTTTCTTCTGGCCTTCGCCGTCCCCACAGTTCTTTATCTCCCGCTCCCCACCTAACCCCCCTCCCCCCTCTGCTCCCTCCCACCGCCCGAGTCATCAACGCCGGGATCAAATGTCCGGGATATGCCCGCTTCTCGTCGTTTTCTACCCCGTATAACTCCGCCGTGTAGGGTGTTCCTGAAGGATTTTCCGTGTCGTTTTTTATTTTACTGTTATGGCTGCGCTTCGCTGTTCTCTCTCCCGTTCGTCAGTTTTGGCGTGCCCCGCCCCCTCCTTCCTACTCCTTTTCTTCTTTTTTCTCTCCATTGACGGTGGTTGGGATAAGGTTGTGGGGGTGGAGGTTGGGAGTGGATGAGCACGACCGCCTTCCACTGAGGATTTTTTTTCGTGTTAGGGTTTTTTCCGCCCTCGATCGTCCGTGAGTGGTGGGGGAACGTTTACCCCTCGCGAAGCCGTGTGTATTCGGGGATTTTGTGTTTTGAAAACTAATGAACAAGTTTTGGTGCGTGTACATTGTGTAAAATTTAGTCTTATCTGGGTTAGACTCCTATGTTTTTCATGGGAACTTGATCTAAATTTTGGTAATGCACGGGATTTTTGTACCCATAAGTCGATGTGATTCATCTCTTGTAGCCTTAGTATTCTAAGTACACGACATTTGTTTCACTTAATTGAAATTGAAATCCTTTATTATTTAATGATTGTAAATAAATTGAATATGTTTCACTAGGTAATATATAAGCGCATGTACTCCAAATTTTAGCATGTACAGATGAATGGTCCGGAGTCACCTGCACGGGTTCATATATTTCATTTCATCCCTTGGTGTACACCCACTCCAATTACGATTTTGGCGTTGGTATTTAAATATTCGCTCATTTCAGTCTACGCCTTTATAATTTCTCCGTATGCGGGATTATTTAATCCAAGCATGGCGATCGATGAAATTAATATGATTAAATCTATTATTCATGCATTCAATGATGAATTTCTTCTCGAATCTTGTCAACGAAGGCTATTTTTCTTTCGTGGTATTTATGTCTGTGTATTCCCTGAGTATTCACGTTCCAATTGCTCTCCGAATTATTGTGATTTCGGAATTTTTCGGTAATGGCCGTAGGATTGAGGGTAATTGAAGCGTATTTCCAGTTGGGTGAATTGGATATATTTCAATTCAAGTCTATCGTAAGGTCGTTACCATCACTGCAACACAAGCACAGTGATAATTCATTTCTGATGGGTGAAAGCGTTCAACACGGTTATTTTCTACGTTTAAATCGATTGAAAAAGTACCCACCATTTCCTCGTAGTAATCTCACGTTTTAACCTCCCCTTCCCCAATTCCAATTAATGTCGCGCGGCCATTACGCTGTACACTTTGCCGATCAGCTGGCGCAAAAAAATGAGGCCTTAATACTCCGTCGTCTCCCTGCGCGGGGAGAGGAAGGAGGGGAGAAACGCTCTCCTCTGATTGGTCCGCGCCTTCTACTCCGCGCGCGCCGTGAGCAACTCGGCGGCGGGATCTCCTCCTTCACCAGTTTCCCTCAGAAACAGTTGCGCAGCGTCGCACGTCATCCGGCCGATGATGATGAATGGGAAAATCAGAGGCGCGACGCCTGCTCCTCCCGGTCCCCTCCCTCCCCTTCATCCAACTCAGCCCTCTCCCCGCCCCTTCCTCTCGCTTCTCCTACTTCCTCCCACGCTCGAGAGTGATACAGAAGCCTCTTCTCCACTTTTCCACGAGGCCCCCTCGTCAGCCAAGTGTCGTCGTCAAAAAAAACCTCTCCTCTTTAACCCCAGAGATTTCTCGGTGTATTTTTATCAAATCCCTCCCCGGAAGTTCAGCCGGTTGCTTTTGCTTTCATGGCGCCGGCTTATAATATGCCTGTTTGGGTAGCCACTGCTTGCGTAAATAGAGATTAAATAGGTTGAATTATCCTCCACGTATATTTTTCAATGTATGAAAATACAAAATTAAATATTTACTGATTTGCCCGGTTGACTTAATAGAAGTACGTGAATATAGAATATATGTTTTTGCGAATTATTGACGCGTGAAGTTGAGTATTTTCCTCTGCCCTGGGTAATTTTGTCCCTAGGTAATGGTTTCTACTTTTCTATCAACCGCGGTAGAATACAGGACGGTGTTGAGGGCACGAAAACCCAATTTTTTGGTTCACCTTTAATTAAAATCCTCAAGCTGTAGTCGTGATTGGTTAGTGGTTACTCGTTGATGCTAGCATATTATACCGCAAGTTGTTGGTAATAATCTCGTTTTGAATTACTTTCTACTCGACAAAAATGTGACTGAACGCTATAGATTTCTTTTTAAGGGAAGAGTGATTTGAACCCCGGACTCTGGGTTGTCGTCTTTTTCTTTAAACGTTTTGTCAATTTACCTTTCCGAGTCAGTTTAAGTCAAAGGAAATAAATTAGGCTAAAGGGCGTAATTGTTGTATATATTTGACACCATTCTAATCATATACTATTAGTTCATATTATGTAATTGATATTCATAATGGATAGCGAGGCGATGAGCTTTCAAGGAAGTCGCCTTTAAATAACCCTACCGTATAAATGGTCTTGAAGGTGATTCACTCTCTAGCCGTGATGCCATCACTTCGCCGAGTTCTCCGTAATCTCTGCTAGTCAGTTAAAAAAATGAAAAAGTTCTAGTGTGAGTGTTATGATTCAAGGTCGTATTCTTTTTTAAGTTTAGACATGAACGGATGGGAACAATGACATACCGCTTTGTCTCGTCACCTTGAGTACGACTCCGTCAAGGTAGCGCGTTGGTCACTAGATTACGTAGGAATGCTTTACGAAAGCTGCCCATGCATGTCTGGCAACGTGACGAGGTGTCAGAGTCGTTGATTGACTATTACGTCTCTCTTCAGTTTGTCGCGTGCTGTGGACCGGGTAAATTGTACACGAACTGTTAACTCCTTGTCTCTCTTCTCACGTAATGAGTGCATAGATAGTTGTGTGACCTATTATAGAATATCTGAAACGGATGATTAACCGTATTATGAGTGTGTGATTCATGATAGATATTTATTCCGCTATTTTAAGAGTGCTCTGTCATCAATTATCACATTTAAAAGTTTTTAGTATTGGCTTTAACATCCGCTGTCCCTTGTGTTTTACAGTTTTAATTTCATGCACACAAAAAATTTAGCAATCCTTTTGGAATACCTTATTGCTCTATCGTGCATTTGATGCGCCCTATGGTAAGATATTATCATTTGTACTTTATGTCATCACCATTGACGACAAAATATTTTTATCCCAATGTCACTCATGTTGTATCCTGTAGTATATGCAATATCTAGGTAAATTCTGTTTCTCAGCCTTAATCTTGCTGCCATGCCATACGTAAAATTGACGTTTTAGGTATTCATTCATTGATATATTAGTACTCCGGCCTTCATATGCAGTTCTTTCGATAGTTATTGACCGACTTGTGGTAGATTTCTTTTTATTTCTTTATCCCGCTAAGTATACGACATATGTCAGTTTTATGGCAAAAATATCATCATGACAAACATTTGGAAATTCGTACAACTTTCGTTAACAATCACCACTATTTTCTCTACGATTCGGAAGGATGAATGAGAACGGAGAAGGTAGGCCAGTTTGATGATTGTGACTCGTTCTCATTCCATGGAGCTGCACGAGAATGTTTTTCCAGCTTGAAATGGTATGGTAGGCCCGAGAAAAAAATCAACTCCTTGCAATACGCATTTTCACCCTTCGGCTAGAGTGTTAAATTGGGGATTTATTAACGAATCACGTTTTCGATTTTTGCCTTGGGTCTCATATTGGTGTAATTTGGTGCAGAATGATTACAACTTTTTTAGTGTATTGGGAGTCTGTGACCTTTGCTTGAGACCGCCCGATGACCAGATTCAGGTCATTTCCAAATAAACTTGCATCCTTAAAAAAAAAAAATACTTTGCCATGTGGAAGCGGAGCGAAAAATTGGACGTGCCCTGATTCGTAGCTTGTTCTGGGTGCGTGTAGTAGGATGGAAAGGGTATGGGAGTCGGGTGTGCAAGAATCAATTTCGAGTGCATGTTGGGATCGCGTTGCTCTTCGTGCTCTCGTTTTATTCTGACTCCGCGGCGGTCCCCCCGCCATGTTCATTCATGACTTTTATCCTCTCTTGGCTTTTTTTTTGTTTCGGGACGCTCAAAGACTTTTCCGTCGATTCGGTCCTAGAGAGGCCTCTTACCACGTCCCCTCTCCGCCCGGTTTGGGATGAGACAATTATCGCAGAAAGATATACGACGGTGGAGACCAGAGATAGGCAACATGGTGTTAGAGAAAGCAGTATTCTATCACCTTGAATGGACATATCCTCTCAGTGCCTTCAAGCCGTTGCGAATGAGGCATCTTGGCATTGTCTAACATAGCAGATCTGCTCCCTTTCTCCTTCACTAATAAGGAAAAAGAAGTCCAGAAAAACCCGAATGATTGGAAACAGCTCAAATACGACACATCTCCGACATGCCCACACCCAGCTGAGAAAGAAACCGCAGCCCTATTTAGGTCACTTAAAGAAGAGTGGAGCCTTTCCGCAATCCACGGTTGTGGGAAGGTCTTTCTTTTGTGCGGAATTCTTATTGCTCTCCCACAAATGTACAGTAGGTCGACAGGATGTTGCCTCAACACAATTGATTTTGGATAATGGAATGGGGGCTGAACTCACTAATTGAGTGAACTGAAGATAGTATCTACGGCACTTCATAGTCAAATAAATGCAATCGAGTTATTTTCAACCGTAGGGTTTTAGTGTAAAGACTATGTGTTTGGTCGATTTCAAAGATTTTCGTCAGAAATAAAATAGAGACATCGTAACATCATTACAAACAAAGTTAAGCAACAAGAATTTGCATGTTATCGGAAAGGCATGACGATTTAATCAATGACTTGTGTAAATAAAACAGTAATTATTAAGGTTTGTCCAGCCAATCATTTCCATTTGGAAATATTTCCTGTTTATTATTACTTTGAATATGAATGTTCTGTTTCGATAAGAAGCCGAAGTATAGTTGGTTTCCCTTACCATACACTTTTTATAAAGATTACTAAATGAATGTTACCGATATTCATAGCTGACCGCCAATTATACCAACGTCGGTAGCTATTGCAATTTTACTCATAGTCCTCTAAACAATATCAGTGTCATTGAATTTAGGGAGGATATCCGTAGAATAATGAAGTTCTTCCGGAGGCGTTGTAGAATTCTTTGAGATGAATTAAATCGGTGAATTTGGGAGCAGGGAAAATTTATGAATGTATTTACCCTGCCTTAATCACATCTTCCTAGAATGGCCATGGCAGAAAACGTGCGATGTGAACTCCAGTGGTCAATACTTCGTTTTCCATATGCGATGTAAATAACATGCCCAACCCAACGACTGTGATAAGTTAAGGAGTTGATATTTGAATGCTGCCTAGGGAAATCATTTTGATGGAGTCCCTACCTCTCGACCGAAGGTTTTCTTTATTATGAAGTAGAAGGTTGCAGTGTAGCATACGCCGATGAGATGAAGTTGGACCAAGTGTTAACATTGTGTGGCGAAAAGATGTCTCTGTCCGGCAAGCAGTGTATTTAATCCCAAGTAATTTCTAACGGGAAACAAACATTGAGTGAATGCAGAATTCTTTAGTTGAGTGGGTGGAAGTTGGTTTAACAGCATTCTAAAAGTAGAATTATTGGGTGCTGAGTTATTTTAATCCAACTATGAAGTAAATAACGTTTATAAGAGGTAGCTATAAAGCTATTTGTGGCAGAAGTATCACGTTAAAATTCGAAGACGCATAGTCCCAATGTTCGAAGCGCGGCGAAGGAAACATTTATGATACCGGTTAGGATACAAATTTATTTTTTACACAAAAATCGAATCTTAGTCCAGGAAATCGATTTTTCTCTTTGAGAATATAGTCAATACGAGTAGTTAATGTCATATTATGATTCCATTTACGCGTGTAACTGTGTAGCATGCGAGTTTAAATAAACACATGAACTTCGTGAACCTCCATTACACATGACGAAGATTAGGCTTTCCACTTCTAGCAGTCGTCGTCAACGAGAGGTCTTGGTCTCTTGGAGCGACCGAAACGGGGTTTCCCCCTTTCATTCCCCCCCCCTCACACATTTAGCGAACAGAAGCCTGGGCTCTCCTCCTACCATTGAGAATTTCTTTCGCAGGTCAAAATTTTCCCTACGAGCATATTCTCCCTCATCCTCCCTCTCCAACTGTGGGGATGAAGGTCTTCCCGTTCCGTTTGTTTATTGCCTTCCCGCGCAGGGGGCGTGGTTCGACCGTGTTGTCACATCGACGTCAACTTGGGACTTAGAAATTTTTCGGCTCCGAAGTGGTAAGTTTTTTTTGGACAAGAGTATACCGTTTATATTTTCCCGACCCTATTCGTTTTTTTCCACGCTGCAGATGCGTATGAGCTCGCCTAAATTATGCTCCCGAACAGTGGTAACTTGATCATTTTTTAAGGGGACCCTTCACTTTATATATGACTTATTTCCTATACTGTGGCTTTCTGCGTGATGTTAACCTAATAACACGTATTGTTAACCTTAAGACTGTCCTGCAAATAGTTGTTTCGATCACTCGGAATGTTTTTCTCTTACGTTTTATTAGTTTAGCTAATTTTACTTTGCAATATGAAATCCCTTCTAAACTATTGTATTTTTTGTCTACCTTAATATCTGCGAATTTACCCAAAATTCAACACCCTCTCCCACGCTAAATTTTGATTAGTGAGCAACTCTAATGGACGTCCTTTAAATTGTTTTTCATTTGTAGTAATTTATCTGTGGCTAGAATCTTCCTGCTATTCGAATCGTTTTTTTCGCGTAAGTGCTTCTGTTTGTCGAAGTTCGACTACCTTTTATCATTTTTGTATTTTTTTCCCGTGAACTTTTGGTCGACCTAAGAGATGTACACTCCGCAGTCTCCTTTCGTTTTATTCCCGCGGAATCCGCCCCCTCGATTTTGGAGTGGAAACGGGTTCAAAATTTGGGGTTGAATTTGAAATTTAAATTAATCCTCTTCCTGCACTGTCATGTACCGCGTCAAATATTCTTCCCCGGGAAGTATTAATGAACCTCTCTTCCCCTTACTCTCTGCCCTTTCCAAAAGTACGTTCGTGCTCAATTCAAATGGCCGGGTGCATGTCGAAGATTTGCCTCGATCTGCATTTTCCGGGATCCCGGGCGTTGTAACCTTTTTTTTGCGTGCAATCGACCCTTTCCTCTCTCGGCCCTCTTCGACTTCTCTCTCTCCCTCCCTGTTGTCTGCATGAATTGTTTCCCTTCCAGAGTTTTGTTTCAGACATCCCGTTTTGCTAGAGAGACTGATGTGTTTGTTGTTTTTGATGTTTTTGAAGCCCGGATGGAAAGAAAAGGACTGGTAGAAAAAGTTTCTGGACGATGTGGCCAGAAAATGTTGACGTTTATGTACTTTATATACATACATACGGTTTCCTTGTAAGCAAGAATGAAAAAAAACCTCGTGGAAAGCTACCCTGGATCAGTTTTTTTATCACTCCTAGAGCTCCATATATCCTTAGAAATACACAGAGGACTGTTTTGTAAAGCTTTATTCTTAGAGCGACTTATTTTGTTATGATTTTCGAATGTTGCTTTAAAGGTTCTTCGAATTACGACGAACTAAAATTTTCATTATTCGTTGAGAGAATTATATTTCTTAAGTTTCTTAACCGATTTGGCTAAATGCGTCGACTGAAATGACTAAGACTTAAACTTAGTGGTTGTGTTAATAAATACTATTAGTAATTTTCGGTTTGATTACGATCCGCGTCGTTCAATGCTTAGCGTTGTATACGGAAATGCTTTCGTATCATCCTATCTGCTTATGCTGGAATCATTGTTGAGCATAAACATGCATGCTGATGAAATCGTTCTCAGTTATTTATTACACATTTCCACATGGACGCATTAGAGCTGTTGGTATCCTAGTATGTCGTGTATAATTTAAAACGAACTAACTGACGTAAGCAGTTGATTTTATTATTCGCTTTTAGTGTGCCCGAAGAATTTCGATGGGAATTTTTTCCGACCTCGCTAGTTTACTGGACACGTTAGCGGGATGAGCTTAATTATGCATCTCGGTTATCATGGTTTCGATTCTGTACTCGAGAGGGCTCACGAACTCCGGCCGCTGTGATGTAATTCAGTCCCGAGCCGTGGTGTTCCCTTTGCGATCATTTCTTAAATACCTCCTCATATGCAATAGTATTTTAATAACTTTCCCCTGCTCCTCGCTGTCGCGGACTGCTGCTCGAATCACGTAATGGCCGCGATAGTATCACTCGCGGGCTCTGTTCATGTATAATCCTCTCAGTTCCGCGACCGGCGTGTATGGCATTCTATTACGATTCACATTTTATTTCATGGCTAATTCTTTTTTCCTTCTCTTCCAGGTGAGTTACTTGGATCACGTGAACCTCCCGCGGTGCTTGCTGAGTTTCTGTTCCGTAAGTTAGGAGATTATTATTCCTCACCATAGGTTGCTACATCATCAGGACTGGGTATACGGCGAGTCGCGTTAATATTGGGGGATAGGTGGAATTGAATAATTGGTTTGAGATTTTAGCCCTGTCAGTAGACCTAATACCTCTATTTTTTCATGGCCACCGTAATGAAGAATGTAGAACTGTGCCTGAGAAGTATTTTCCTCGCTACTCGGTTGATAGGAGGCCATGTAATATTAAATATAGCTAGTTTGAAGCAAAATAGCTGACCAGATTTTAAAAGGGAATGGGATAGGACGTGATGAAAATATGAATTTAATTTTTTTATTCATTTTCTAGTATTTGATTCATGTTCAGTATTTCTTGAAAAAATAGATTTTTAATTGGGAAAAATAAGACCTGAGAGATTTATTCTTCATCTTTTTTTTCTGTAAAATTTATTAGATTTGATTTGTAAGTTTTGACAACGGGATTGAGAGTTCAGTATTACGATCCATCGTTTGTGGATGATCATTCGCATCTTCGGAATGTGACCGGTGAGATTAAAATATAATTACCCTCTGATCTAAATAATTCGTGTGTCGTCTGGTGACGAAACTTCCCTTTAATGTAATGTGTATGGAGAAAGTGGATGGATGTTCGGATCCTTCAGTCTCGCTCCCCACGATTTGGGCCGCGGCACGTCGCGCTCTGCACGTCACCATTCTCCTCCGTGCGAAGTCCTGAGCCATGACGCGGCGGCCCGCGGAATATGTCACCGTCACTCCCGTTTCGACATCACATCCTGCCACACCTTACGATCCGTCTGCCTCTCCCCCTGCTTCACCCCACCCCCTCACCGTCGCTGAACATCTCACACCGCGGCGGCGACAGGGATGGTAATGTCCTTCCCGCTTGCACTCCTGTCGTTTTGATAACGGGACGCTGGGCGTCGGCGGCGTTTTCATCGTTTCAACTCCTCTCTCGCTCGCTTGACGATATGGCGAGCCTTGCAGCACGTTTAAGTCCGTGTGTTTATGTGCATGTGGCTTTGTCGACGTCCCATTGGGCTTTCAAAGGAGAGAGAGTAGTAGTAGTGTGTTCGGGCGGGGTGAGTGTGAGGGAGGGGGGATTTGTGGGTAGCGGGTGACCTTTGGCTCGTGCTCATTGCCACCGCTAGAGGGGAGTAGTGTTGCACAATGCCTCCATTGACTGCCTGGCCCTGACGTAAGCGTGGAAATGGAGAGGGAGGGGCGGTAAGGTTGTTCGTGTGACGGAGCGGGAGGGGAGGTTGAAAGGAGAGGTGGGGGAGGCTGTGGAACTTCCCTCAGCTGACTAGTCCGTGGCAAATTGGAGACATCCGGAGATTCTGCCCTCTCGCGCTCTCTCTCTATCTCACAGACAAGCTACGTTCAACATCCTTCCCAAGCGCCATAATAGACCCTTTCTTCGTTCTTTCATGCGTCTGGCTCTTTTTTCCGTCTGCTCTTCTCGGAATAAGGCCTCCGTCTTAAGTAATGGATAATACCGTGCCCCTTCGGGATGTCCTATGTATTTTCCTGCGTGATTAAACAGTCATGTTGCGAATAAGTTTTCGCATGAGATCCCGAATTTTTGTGACTTTTAATTTTTACTTCCGCCGATTTCAAGATAATTTCCATCGCAAAAAAGCCGACCTCGAGAATGTAACGTATTTACATCTACATCGACGTAATACCCTGTGAGCCACCACGAGGGTGTGTGGCAGGGGGTGAAGATCACCAAACATGCACTATTGCCATGCAACTAGGATATTTAATGGAGAAATGCTGGATAACAGGGTCACATGCAGCTAGGTGGTTAGTATCTAACATAATAAGAAAGGGATTATTAGTTGTTATTACATGCATCATTCACTACAGACTACTCTAACTATATTTCACCTACCTATCCCTTTGCTACGCTGCCTATTGCTCTCTCTTATAGTACGCGGGAAAAATGACATTTTTAATCTATCGGTACGACAATCTATCTCTTTAATCTTGTTAATATGATCAAACCTAGCATAATACGCAGGGATTCTTCATATATATCTAACGTCATCTGTGAACAAATCGGTTTAGAATTTACTTAAAAGGTTTAACCTAAATTTTACCCTGCGTTTTGATAGTTATTCCCATCCTAGTTCTTCTATTAAACTCATGACACTTATACAATTATCATAACGGCCTTTAACAAATCTAGCGGATATCCATTGCACACGCTCTAATTCTTTTATCATACCTTCCTAGTACGGATCCCATATACTAGCGGCATATTTTAAATGAGGCCTGACATGTGTAAAATAGCTTCTTTCTCGTACTCTCCCACCGCATTTCCCTAGAACCATTTTTACGAATCCTAATCTACGGATTGCTACACTAGTTATTTCCCTGATGTGTTTTCGCCATGACATGTCTTCAGTGATGGTGACGCCTGAGTATTTAATAGATTCTATGTTTGATATTTTCTTTTCTTTGGTGCAATAATCATTCCGGGGAAGCCATTCTTTTTCCAAAAGTTCACTACCGCGCATTTCTTCAAATTTAATTCTAGTTGCCATCTATCACACCAATCATCAAACGCATCTAAGTCCTTAGCTAAAAACTGTCTGTCCTCTTCATCTCTAATTTCCTTATACACTACTGCATCATCGGCAAAAAGACGGAGCTTGCTATTTTTTACTACTGTATTCAAGTCATTTACGTGGAGAAGTAATAAAATTGGACCTATCACGCTTCCCTGGGGAACACCCGATGTAACTTTGACTTTGCCTGAGCTGACACCATCTAATACCACCCTTTGAACGCGTTCATGTAAGAAGTCTCCTATCCAGCCTACTATATTACTGTCTATCCCGTATGATGCTAACTTCGCGAGTAACTTACAGTGGGGAACCTTGTCAAACGCTTTTCTAAAGTCAAGAAACGCTGCGTCTACCTGTAGGTTAACTTCTCCGGAAACTAAAATATCATGAACAAAAAGACCAAATTGAGTTTCGCAAGACCGTCCCTTTCTGAACCCATACTGGTTTGTTATCAATAAATCCTGGCTGTCGACGTGTCCCATTATTGATGTAACTAATATATGCTCTGTAATTTTACATGATAGTGACGTTAATGATATTGGTCTATAATTACATGGCTGTTTCCTATCGCCGCTTTTAAAAATTGGTGTCACGTTTGCTATCTTCCAGTCTATGGGAACCGCGTGTTCTTCGCGGGATTTATTAAATCTTACTTTAAGATTCGGATCCATTTTGAGAGGTAATTCTTTATACACACGAACTGGAATTTCATCAGGACCTGAGGACTTGTTCGGGTTAATGTTATTTAGTAAGGATACAATTCCGCTATAAGATACATCGATCGGGGGCAATAGTTGCTGAAATCGGACTGGTATGGTTTCGTGCAAACTACGCTTAGATTGATTAAAAACGCTCTGAAAATAATAATTCAACAAATTAGCCTAATCTAAACTGGAAGTTGCTATTTTGCCTCTATCGTTTTTCAAGGAACTAATCGTTGACTTTCTAGTTCCCTGTACTTCCCTAACTTATGACCAATGCTTTCTGATTTCCCTCTAGTTGTTTTCCGATAACTTTTCTCTTGAATTCACTAAACGCTTTTCAAAGGGCTGTTTTTGCGGCTGCGTTACAAATTTTATAATGTTCGATAGTATTTTTTAGATCGCTATAAGCTACATTTTTCTTAATTTCGCGTGGCTGACTCGTTAGCGTTTTAAACATTTTCTAACCTCCGCGTTGTACCACCTTGGTTCCCTATTCTCACGCTTATATTTATGAGAATTTTTCAAAAGAAGTCTAAGTATTACAAAGAAGTATTGAAATGGTTACATAACCCTAATGAAAGTAACTGTTTCTTTGAACAATTTTCGTATATTTTATGCTGCTCATTATCGTGTGCTATTCAGATATAATTTTAGACCTTCTCTTAAGTGATTCGATATTGTCTACTTAAAGGAGAATTTGCCTGCCTAACTTCAGTCTCCTATTTCCTCCTTTGTGGTGTATGAACCAACACCCTGTACCACATTCCTTTGCGGAGGTTAAAACGGTGTGACGCTGCAAATAACCCTCGCTTGAGGAGAATTATTATAAAAATTTTTTCAATCTTTTCGCGTGGCTGTTTTCCTGGGAATCGCCTGGGTATACTCTCCCAGACTCGAATGATGAGTTTCGTATCAACGTCATATTTATTATTGGCATTTTATGGTCCGAATCATTTCGTGTGATGATCTAAATGGGTGGTGATTATCATTTTTCGTGCACTCACACCCCGCCCCAGAGAGTTCTCCCATTCATTCACGTGGCGAGTGCATGAAGCTCCTGCGAGCGTCCGCTCTGAAATCTTCACCACCTTTCCTTTCGATCGAAAGTTGTTAACTTTTTTCCTCCCCAAAGCTTTGATAGTTACTTCTCCCTCTGTTAAATCCCCTGATTACTGAAATGCCCCTGCTTTAGAGTCCATCTGCCGATTCCGTCTCACTCCCCCGGTTTAAACGCCCGTACTATCTCGTCAATCTTTCTCTCACATTCCCTGGTCACTCAGCCAGAGGGAAAAGTTTTTTCTCCACTCCTCTCCTTCCCTCACTGTCTGGTTACCCCGCCGGTCTATTTTTGGGCTCGTCCTACCGCCATTTTAATCTGTCGCTATCTCTTCCTCTCTCTCTCTCGTGTAGGCGACAATCAGCTGAGATTCGCGATGGATAGTGGTGCGAGTCTGTTAGTCTCTTCTTCCTCCCCCTCCTTCCTTCCTCCCTTTCGCGGCCCTTGCACTCTAGGCCGCGCATTTTCTCGTGCGATAGGCCCGCTCGACAGCCTCCATTCCCATCTCGCTCCCCACCCCCCCCTTCTCCTCTCCCAAACTTCCCCGCCGCCATCCAGCTCGCGGCCGTGCCTCCCGCCCCTACCGATGAGTTTTTTCCCCACATTTTTTCCCCTTCCCTACATCCCTGCTTCCCCGACTCCCCCTCCTCCCCCGGTTTGGCGTTAAAGCTCGCGTCTGTTCGGAATGGAAGGGAATGGGTGTGCTGTGTAGCAGTGGTGGAGGTATAGGAGGATGCTGTGGGATTATATTCGTTTCTCCTCTCTCCCACCCTTGCCGTCTCTGTTTCTTTGGAGTGGGTTTTTTTTGGAGTGGGCCATCGAGTGGGAGGATGGGGGGAGGAGAAGAGAGGGGTGTTTTTTTTATTTAAGGGTTCGGGAGAGGTTGAAGTTGGTGCGTGAGGATATGGAGTGTGTGCGTGTGTATGGATTCCTGAGGCCCTTGAGAGGGCCTCTCAATTTGGGTTGCCCGGCCGTGTTGTTGGCAGTCATCTTCTTCCATTCCCCCTCCTGCTCCACACATGATCCTCCCGAGGCCCGCCCTCCCCTCCTCCGATGGTTTCTCAGCTGGTGCTGGGTCTTTTTTTTATTTTTACTACCGAGTTATTTTTTCATCGCCCCGATGTTTTGCCTCTCTCGGGTTTTCATCCGCTTGTCCATACCCACGGGCGCGGATGGCATGCGTTCTGTGTCGAAAATGCAGAAGTGCCGTCCTAAATATATTGGCGAAAAAACCGCGGAGCGGGTGTTGTGAAGCCATTTTTCGTATGTGTAGTTTTTTTCGTGTCCGCTTATTTTTGAAAAATTTTAGCATCAAAGAAAAGAGAATAGCTAACGTAGAATCTGATATATACTTTGGCGTCACCATCACTGAAGACATGTCATGGGGGAAACACATCAGGGAAATAACCAGTGTAGCAATCCGTAGATTAGGATTCGTAAAAAGGGTTCAAGGGAAATGCGTTGAGAGAGTACGAGAAAGAAGCTATTTCAAACTTGTCAGGCCTCATTTAGAATATGCCGCTAGTATATGGAATCCATACGAGGAAGGTTTGATAAAAGAATTAGAGCGTGTGCAATGGAGATCCGCGAGATTTGTTAAAGGCCGTTATGATAATTGTATAAGTGTTACGAGTTTAATAGAAGAACTAGGATGGGAATTACTACCAGAACGCAGGTTAAAATTTAGGTTAAACCTTTTAAGTAAATTCGAAACCGATTTGTTCACAGAAGACGTTAGATATATATTGAGAACCCCTGGGTATTATGCTAGGTTTGATCAGATTAACAAGATTAGAGGGATAGATTGTCGTACCGATAGATTTAAAATGTCATTTTTCCCGCGTACCATAAGAGAGAACAATAGGCAGCGTAGCAAAGGGATAGGTAGGTGAAATATAGTTAGAGTAGTCTGTAGTGAATGATGCATGCAATAACAACCAATAATCCCTTCCTTATTATGTAGATACTAACTATCTAGCTGCATGTGACCCTATTATCTAATAGTAGTGCATGATGTATGTAATATCAACCAATAATCCCTTTCTTATTATGTAGATACTAACCATCTAGCTGCATGTGACCCTGTTCTCTAGCATATCTCCCTTAAATATCCTACTTCAATGGCAATAGTGCATGTTTGGTGATCTTCACCCCCTGCCACACACCCTCGTGGTGGCTCGCAGGGTATTACGTAGATGTAGATGTATCTAGCATGTGTCCATTAAATATCCTATTAGCATGTCAATAGTGCATGTTTGGTTATCTTCACCCCCTGCCATACACCCTCGTGGTGGCTCGCAGGGTGATTCGTAGATGTAGATGTATTTCCCACGATGTTTGGAAAACGTTCTCATCTCATGCTGATAGCATTCTTGCTTGTCGACAGCGCTGCGTAGGCAGTCGTCGTATAACTTCCTACCGTGGTTAATGTTTGCCGTTTGCTAATCCAATAAAAGTTTAAGATAATATAACCTGCTTAACGCATTGAATCCAGTTTTCATAGCATCATATAAGTTGTTTTTCCCGGGAAATATATGCCTGTCTACTTCTTACCTGTATCAAAATGCCAATTATTTATCCAGGGAAATCAATTATGTGTCAGTTAGTTTTAATGGTGGAGGCAAATGATTACTTTGACATCAAGTTTTCTTATTTGATTCGTGATTATGACTGATTGCCATGTTGTTTGTGACACATCCGTCGGAACTATTGGCATATGCGTTTGCCAACTATCCGTACGCTGGTGAAATGTGAACAAAAGTTGTGAAATAGTGAGCAAACTCATATAGTTGAGTGCCACGGTCTCATGCACGTGCTTGGAGCTCTTTGCTGAAACTGCCAACATCTCCGCCTCCATAGCAGAGTTTTGTTTATCATGCACAGGGATTGAAATACATCCGGAAATTGTTCGTGTGCCGGAACCGCTAGCATATGTTCTCACCGAAAAGTTGTATTTTTTGTCAACCCTGTCCGATTTCCTTGAAAATTTATATGGTTGTCATTTCATCCCATCGTATCTTTTTTGGTGGCAGTTATTGCCAGATATTCACTATTTCGCGCGTTTGCGCATGGATAGAAGATTTTATTAGGATAGTGTATATCTGAACTTCTGATTTCCTACTCTTATGGATGATAGTAGGAATAATGTTTTTCTTTGAAAATGTAATCGGTTATCACGATGGACGAATAATTTTTCTCCATCACTCTGAGTTCAACAGTAGTGTAATTTTAATACTTTTATCTTCCTTTGGATGTCAGTTAGTGATGTTTTTTCTTGCGCATGAGATATTTAACCTTCAAGCGTGTCTAACTGCATTGAAATGGTTGTCTCGTGCCCTGTCTGTTTACGCAACTGCGTTCGTTACTTCACCCTTGCACTTCTAACCTTACTAAAAATAGCTTTCGTGTAACTTGGACTGAAGTATTTTATTTTTCGGAAGTAGAGTGCCTGCTCGTTAATATTTATCACGTTATCTCATCCTTGCAGCGTCGTGGCTGTTTGAGTGTGAATCAAACGGAACGGGATTATCTGTTCTGTTTATGGAACACGGAGCGTGTCCGTGTTAATTTTCTCTTCAGATTTCCATGGAAATTCCCTGCTTCCCGCGTTTACTGGAATCCGTTTTATTTTTAGCATATTGGGTCAACTGTCTCTTTTCTTCCTCCTCGACAGCGGGATAAGTCGCGGGCTGAAAATGAAAGTGAGGTTGAAAGGGCTTCTGCCGAGCGTTTCCTCCCTGCCGCCTCGGGGCCTTTGTCGTCCACCCTTGCCGCTTCCTCCTGGACCACTCCCCTCCCCCCCGATCTTCCCGTTTTCAGCAAACGTTCGACCCCGACGACGTTCGCTAAGCCGATGCAAAGCCTTAATGCTCTTTGGAGAATTAAACAGTTGATTGAGGGTCTCCGCCATAAATGGGGAAGGTCAGAGATAGTGGGAATTGGGGAGATTTACTCGTTTTTAAATGGATGGACCAACAAAAAGAACTCAGGTTCATTAGACGGGAGGTGGCTAAATGGCTTAGTCCAAAAGATTTCTACTTAACATTATGAAGGCCGCATTTAGGACATAAGTATTTGTGGTGCTTAATTCCTTCAACTCTGTGATCTAAGCGCTCGCGTTACGAAAGAAACGGTGGGAAACTGATTACGGTGATGCGCTGTCATAAGAAAATGAGAGAAGGAAAAAGTGATGCTTTTGTGCGTTAGTAATTGGCGTTTTATTATGTAGAATATTATCAAATAGGCTAAATTCAGAATATGCAGCTAGTACTTGTTGTCCTAAATTCCTCAAACTCACCGCTCCAGGCTTTAAAATCGCGAAGGGAACGAGAGAAAATGACAAACGAGTATCCATTGTTTTAACAGAATGCTTAAGAAGAGTGAGAGAATGTTTTTTCCAATGAATGAGGGAAATTCGTAGTCATTTGTTAAAAAAACATTTTCAATATTGCAGAATATCTTCCGTGTGCTATTTTCACTTGTGCTTTTTACTTGCATTTCTTTTGGTCATTAAATATTCAGGTACCGACATTATTATGTTAAAGAAATCCATTAAGTTGATCGCATTTGGCTTAGCAACATTGGCATGTATCATGGAAGAGTGAACGGAGAGTAAAGTCGGGTGTCGGTCTGGAAAGAGGAAGGGAAAAGAAAGATTTTTGTTGGTCCAAGGGTTGTGTGGGGGGAGAGAGGCACTTTTGTTGCGGGGCAACGGGGGTGGAGGTGGAGAAGAGGGTAGGGGAGGGGATCCCAGCTGATGTGCCCTTACCCATTCGCCTTCCCTCCCTTTTTCCTCGGGAGGCCTCCATTGGCAACACGTCACACTCTTCCACTAACCCACCCCACATAGCCTCGTATTACTCACCCGCCCACACGATTCTGGGGGGCCTCTCCAATCTCCTGCTCCCTTCTCCCCCCTGCCTCTGGGGCGAAAACCCACCATCCACTTCCCCTCCTCCTCGCAGCATCAAAATCTCTTCCCCCAATTCTCCCCCCCGCCCACCCTTCCTCCCTGCTATCATATCTTTTATGCCTGAGATCCTCATCCTGCTGCCACCTATGCAACATCCAGGCCAAGCTCCCCAATACATGTCGCGTGGCGCCTTAAGGGAGTCACGGATGTTGTGGGGGAGGGGCCATTCCCGTATTCGAAAATCACGGCCCTTCCCCCCGTGCGTGTTCTGGTTCGGTTGCGACCCGGAATATTTCAAGTGTTTTTTTGTTCCTTTTCCTTTTAAACTCTTCGCGTTTCCGTTGACCCCGGATTCGTGCTCTTCCCGTTTGGGGGATTTAAAAGTTGGCGTATGCCGAGTTTTTTTGCGCGGTCTCTCACATTCCATCGCGTTTCTGTCTCTTTGATCGTTCACTAAGTATTGTAGGGATTTAAAAAAAAATTTTATTTCAGAACTTGGTAAGCTACTGATGATCTGCGCAGTATTTGTGAAAATTTACAATGTGTTGAACAATTAGTGTAACCTGAAAAAATGGCCAAACTGTCATTGGACCTCACGCTTTCATCAAGAATCTACTGGATGGTCGTGTGAAAGGATATTAGGCTATGACCAGTGAATATTTTAAATAATTGGTCTCTCGGTTCTCAAGCGGCCTTGAAGTGTTTGCAGAAATTCCATGGTGTCTTTTCCGGAATTTTATTCTAATAGGCAAGTCCGTCGGTTGATTGAGGCTCAAATACCCTTGAACATTATTGGAAGTTCGTTATCCTCGTGATTATTTAAATGTAAAATGGTAGGAAGTAGTGATGGAAGCAAGTAAGAAAAGAAAAGGAAACTTCATAGTTGGAAAGCTGAAATATTTAGCTGAGTGTAAGAAAAGCTTTACCGGTACTCATAGAGAGCCTGTTGATTTACTTATTGCTTTTGTCACATTTGATTGAGTATTTCGTATGTTAAACCTTCACTATCCGTGATAAGGTTAGCGGTCTTCGGCGTGTGATCCATGGGTTTTGTGTCACGGCAGAGACCGATTTTCGACGCCCGCTTTGTGAATTTTTCCATGGAAAACCTGTGGGGCCCAATCAGTGTATTCGCGAATGTGTCAGGAGCTGTAAGGAAGGCGTTGCAAAATACGGGGAGGTAATACAGTTTTTCTCGAACTCGATGCTGCTTTAGCGAGCCGAAAAGGATGAGCTGTTTGAAGTATCATCACTGGCCGCTACATCATGCGATCGCATGCCTCTTGCTTACGAAATAACTGACTCTTCGTGTGAGTAATGATTGACGAAAGTTTCACCTTTATTTGCCCTTCATGAGAGTCTCTCTGATTGCCCTCTATTTTTATTTTCTCATTGTTTGCCAGTAATTTTCACCCTTTCTCCCTAAGCAATTTTATTCCACTTCCTGTCATTCTCGTAATGAAGCAAGTTTTGTTCGTTGTACATTATGATCGGCATTAGTGGGCATCGAAAGACAATAACGAGTTAATGGAATAAAAACTTTAATTACTGCCTGTCATCGAGGATGAGCTTCCGGATTTTACATTGATGGGGAAAGTTAGAGGCTTTTTTTCTTGTATTGCAAGTATTGAACTAATAGAATTATTGGTTGCCGTTTTGAACTGAACGTCATTTGCTTTGCTGTTCTCATTGCAGCGAAGAGTTGCGTTTATTAATCGGAGTCTACTGATAAGAAGGCAGCGTTGTTGGTGTGGTATCCGTATCTTTCCTCATTCCGTCTCAAATGTCCTTCATTTTATGACATTTGGGTATATGTTTGCGCATAAATACGAACTTCTCACATTATTTATATATTGAGCGCTGTGTCTACATTTTATCTAAATTCTTGTAAAATACTTCCGCCTTAATGGTTGCACAGTTCAGAATAAGGTTCTTTGTAGTAAGAGAAGCTGCGATAGGAATCACACATCCTCAAGCTACGATAGGATTGAACAAAGGGTTGTCATAGATGGTATCATGTCAGACGTCGTCGTCATGAATAGTGTAAATAGTGACATTAGCTAGATTGTAGATCTCTTTCTTTATATATTTTAGGTTCTTATTTATGCATGATGTAAATATTGATGCTCTTATCTATGCATGAGATTTTGAATCTGTAGTAGTAGTCCTTGCGCCCCTTGCACGCTGAACGATTGACGATGGAATTTTTTTGGTTAGTAGGTTTTAATGGGCGCGTTGCATGTGTGGTAGGCTGGTTCCAATGCAGTTTCGGTGTTCTGCCGTATTATTGATGCATGCCTGGTGTGGAAGCACCCCCTGCCACACACCCTTTGGCTGGCTTACAGGGTATGACGTAGATGTAGATGCAGGAATTTTCTCATCCTCAATCAGAAAAGGGAATTTAACTGTGCGACGGCCCGAATCACTTTGCCGTGTGTCCGCTTTCGTTGCTGTTAAATCCCTATACATTTTCGTAATGTGTAAATAGGTTAAGTAACTTTAGTTAAACTGTACCATTTTCACTGTACCAAAGTTGCTTTTAAATCCCTATAAATTGTAGTAATGTGTAATTAAGTTATGTAACGTTAGTTAAACTGTACCATTTAGAGCATACCGAAGGAAGGAGGATGACTTTTCCTCGTAAGTAACGTTTACTGAAGGAAGGAGAAGTCCTCCTCCTTCCTCATGTATGCTCAAAATGGCTTGTTAAACGTTAGATCTGGCACTGTGAATAAAGCTTTCGTGACAGCTATTTCTCGTCTTAATATGCGAGGGGAAAATTTTTAGCATCAGCGACGGTTGAAAATATACGGAAAGGATACAAAGTCTGTATTAATTTAGTTAATGCTTTTGGCTGAAAAACAGTGACAAGTAATCGAAGATCTCGCGCTATCAGTAGCCATAATGTAGCATATCGCTAAGAAATTATAATTATGTTCTCTCCTATTGTATCATGGAAATTCGCTAAGCAGTGATTCAACAAGGATCTCGTGCCGCCCTAATCAGTGATGTAGCGTATCTCTGCATTTCTGAGGAGGATTTCAGAGCTCTCGGTTGGCGACATTTGGCTTAGTCATCCGTGAATTTGCTCCCCCTTATTACTGCCTCATTGTTCCCCACGCTCCCGCATCGCATCATCCGGCGGCATCGTACTTGAATCGTCCCGTGCCGCGCCTTCCACACGGCACCGCTCGAGCGCGTAAATCCAGCTGGCTTCGCCGTCGCCGCCGGTCGGCAGCCACCGCCGGCGCCCGCATGATCGGAGAGAGCCACCCTCCCTCTACCCTTCATCCCCCCGTTTCCTCGGAACACAACAAACCGGTGATCCAGAGCCGCGTGATGGCGGGGAGAGAGAGAGAGAGAGAGAGAGTAATTGGCTCTCTCACGACCTCCTCTGGAATCCACACAACGTCCTTCCTCTGCCGCCGCTCGCCTCCCCCCCCCCAGCCTCCCACTTCCCCCCGTCACCCTACTCGCTCGCCTCCTCCTCCTCCTCCTCCCTTCTCCTCAGCTCCCCATCGCCTCTCCTATCCTCTCTACCCCTCCCTCCCTCTCTCTCTCCCTCCCCCGCGCTCCCCTCAATATATCCCGTGCAAATGTCCGCGTTTTTTTGCCGAGTTTTCACCGCATCCGCTGGGTGTTCACCATCACCGTAGGTATTCTAGCAATAATGCGTTCCAATTTTAGTTGACTGTATGAGCCTTACGGAGAACACAGTTGCCAAACTTTGGTTTCGTTCGTTCACCTCTTGTCCACCTACAAATCCACTTTCACTATCACGTTAAATATGAATAGGTTACTTTTGGGAATAATAATTTGACTCTGTAAGACCCCTTGGAAATAGTAAGTAGTTAGTATTTTGTTCCCCTCGATATGAATTTTCCTGCTGCTAATGGCTACAACTCACCTCCGGCCTTATGGAAATTTAGAAGGAAACGAGTCGCCATAGACCCAGTTTTATCAACTTGATTTTAAACGCTTCATTGTTGATGTGACATGCTCACTGGTAATTAATATGATGACAAGTATATGTTAATGAAACGACGCTGACAAAATTATTTTGGTACATTTATACGGAAATGTTTCATAAAAGTAAATAACTTGGGAAATCCACATTAACTTTGTATTCACGATCAAGGTTCCGTAGTACAAAATCATCAGATACAGCAGGCCTTAAGTCTTCAATGCGGCAAGGGATCTGAAGAAGGCAAAGAATTTCAAGTACCTGTGGCTGCGTGGCGGTAAAATCCTCCTGAGAAAAGTGGAAAAAGAACCAGTTCATGTCGTGACTTGCTTAGATGACTTAAGTATACTCTAGTTTGCCTATTGTTTTTTTTTCCTTATTATGTCTCTTAATGAAAGTTTCAGTAAGATGTCTTCATTCACTACCACTGAAAAAGTAATAATAGTCCAACAAAATATACGTAGCATGAGAAGGAACTTGGACGCTTTTTTGATCAATATTGATACTTTATTTTTTTATTTATGTTTTATTTTTTGTATTTTTTATTTAATTTTTATTTAAACCTATTTTATTATTAAACCTTTAATATTTTTTATTATTTAAACCTACAATAATAGTCCTCACAGAGATCTGGATAAAAGAATGTGAAATACATCACTATAAAATAGCTGGTTATAAAACCTTTTCCAAATGCTGTGATGACAGTCGAGCCAGAGGTATTCTTGTTTATGTATTAGATTATATTTGTTGTCACTTAATTCCTTTCACACTATCTTCTGCTGATTGTGTGCTACTAACTTTGCAACTTGATTTGATTTCTTTCCATTTGATAAGTGTTTATAGACATCAGAACACTCAGCCTCTTTAGTACTTCAATGAAATAGAAAGTATATTGCGAAACATTAATGGTAATCTGGTAGTTGTTGGTGATATTAACATAAACATTTTAGATGACAATAATGTATCAAACTGTTATAATGATCTAATGAGCTCCTATGGTTTACTTTGCTTGCTCAAACTTCCAACAAGAGTAGTGAGTTCTTCGTCAACTTGTTTGGACCACGTGTTTGCCAGAATTGTAAATATGTTCAAATTTAACTTTTTTACTGATGTATTACATTTAGACATAAGTGATCACTCTATGACTGTGCTATATATTTCTGGTGTTCATTTCCATGACCATATAAAAAGCGGTAGTAGTAATAATCCCCCCAAGTTGGGAATAAAATTTAATAGTTAAAAAAAAAAAGTAGCTGACGTCGATTGGTCCCTGGTGATCAATGAAAATAATCCTTGCAAAGCCTTCGAATTGATCACTGAGGAACTTACCACTTGTTTAGAGCTTTCTATATGTCCTTATACCACTGAAAAAAATTCGAGAAAGTGGAAACCATGGATGACTAATGGCCTTTTGCAACTGGTTAGCAGAAGAAAATATTTAAGTGTAAACGTCGTCCTTGCAATCTTAGTTTAAGGAAGGAGTATAATAATGTCAGAAATAATCTGCGAATTAAACTTCAAGCAAGCCTCAAATAATTACTACATGAACAAGTTCCAAGAGTGTAGAGATAATCCTAAAGAACAATGGAGAGTATTTAAAGAATTAACCGGTGAAGAGGCATCCGGTGATAAGTTATTGTCTCTAAATGTAGATGGTAAAGTTATGTCTGAAGAATCAGCACTAGCAAATGAATTCAGTTTATTATTTTATCAGCGTTTTTAACTCAGCCAAAACTAAGCACCAAGCTAGCATAAGTAAAACATTGAAAAATCCATGCTCGTCTAAAAATAGATGCGATTCTTTCTATCTTAATCCTATTGTCCCCCAGGAAGTAATTAAAGTGGTTAATTCTTTTCGCTGTAGTTCATCTCAAGGTATAGATGGAATCAGTAGCAAAATATTAAAATTAATTATCGATTATGATATAGCTCCAGTAATTGCTCATGCTTGCAACCTAAGCTTCAACTCAGGCGAATTTCCAAGCATATTAAAAAAAGCAGTAGTGATACCTCTTTTTAAGAAAGGTGATCGCACCTGTGTGCTAAATTATCGGCCTATTTCTCTGTTGCCAACCTTGCCAAAGGTATTGGAAAAGGTTGTTAAGCATCAGTTAATCAGGTTCCTAAATGCAGATATTTTTTTTTGCAATAATCAATATGGCTTTAGATGCCAACTGGGAACTGAGGATGCCTTGATTAATTTTATTACCAATATTTATAACAATATAAATATAAATAGCCGTACTGGAGGATTGTTCATTGATATACAGAAAGCATTTGATACATTGAATCATGAAGTTCTTCTGAATAAGATGTACAATGCTGGCATACGTGATGTAGCCTTAAATTGGTTCAAATCTTATTTGTCTGAACGCTGTGTGTCAGAGTGGGTTTGACTTATAGTGACTTTAAATCAGTGACTACTGGGGTGCCTCGGGAATCTGTACTTGGTCCAATATTATTCCTAATTTATATAAATGATTTATGTGACTGAAAATTAAATGGAAATCTAACAGCCTTTGCTGATGACATAGCTCTAAGTTACTCTGGTTATAATCTAAATTGTATTGTAAATGATGCCCAAAATGACCTGTACTTATTGCGAAAGTGGTTTAATTATAATACTTTAGAATTAAGTGAAAAAACGAAATTTATGTTTTTTGACCCCAGCAACTACTATGCAATTAATTGTAAATTATTTTACCATGTTGCAGATTGCCGGAAAGTAAATTGTGACTGCCCAATAATAGAGCAAGTCCATTCCATAAAATACTTGGGAGTAATAATTGATAAATTTCTGAAATGGATTAATCATATTCATGATTTAGTTAAGGTCTTACGTTACTATCTATGTAAGCTGTATTTCATACGACATTAGTGGGCGCTAAATTAAATTACGGTTTACTATGTTGGGGTGGAGCCCACAAGGCGGCATTGCACCCTGCAATTGTTCTCTAAAAACATAGTGAGAATAATTACTAATAAAAAGCGCTTTGAGCATTCCTACCCCTTGTTTGTTAGCCTAAAGTTGTTGCCATTGAGATATATGTTTGTTTTTAAGGTGTTAGAGCTATTCTTTGTAAGAAGTGGTAATTTGCCAGAAAGGCCTTGTACAGTAAAATGTTATAACTTACGCAGAAGCATTGAATTTCATATTCCCAAGCCAAATCTCTCACTATTCAAAAGGTCGTTTTTGTTCATTGGGCCAAAAACTTTTAATAATTTACCGAGTGACATTAAGGAAGTAATGAATAAATATATTTTTTGTAAAAAGGTCAGAGATTGGCTATAATCTCAGAATGATATAGAAGTTTTATTATGATTTAATGGTTGTGTATTGTATAAAAAATTATGTAATTTGTTTGGCCACTGATACATTATAACATTCTTAAAACATTGTAAGCAGCTAATTTTTATCCTTGTATGCTCTCGTTTATTAGTTTATTCTTCATTTTTTGCTCATGTCTTGTCAAACAAGCTATTGCTATATTTTTCATTGACATTTTTGAACGCATAAAGAAGTGCTGGTAGGTTCTACACTGGTGTAAACCATTGAATCTACCTAAAGCCCCACTGTTGCATTACTAAACTTTTTTCTGTAATGTTTTTTAAGTGGAGCAATAAATTTATATATCTATCTTAAACGTAGCCTAGGTTGTTAAGAAAGCATCTTTTGTGCATATGCATAATTTTTATTGCGTGTCATTGGAAATAAAATCATGTTTTTTTTGGACTTATTTCTTCCAAGATGTGTTGTATCCGAGTTTTGCCAGTAAATATGAGCCAAATATCTTTCTTTGAGACTCTAGTTTTGTTTATGTGAGTTGGGGATTGCGCTTTTTTCTGGAGTCGCTCGTCAGAGAACGAGTGGTTGATGCAGCGTTTCGTGTTTTTTTTACAAGGCGAGACATTCCAGGAACTCTTGAGGTCATTCTTTACGAGATTTGTGTTTTGATTCAGAGAATTTTTTTGCAGTCGGTATTGTTCGTATTTCAGCATTTTTGCTCCGCCTTTTCTTTATTCTTCATTTTTCTTCTGTGTAATTGTAATGGTATGCCAGGCAGAACAATTGAAGGACGAACAAAAAATTATTTGCCGTGGAAAGCCGATGAGTGGGGATATCGATTTAGTTATTCCTCCTAGCTTGCTCTCTGGATTACCTTAATTTTTCATCTTCGTGGATCGTTATGTATTATCATAGGGCAATAAATTAGTCTATGATGTATATTACCCTGAGCTATTATTAATTCTTCGAATTTATATTTTACTGTTTTAACTTTTATTGTCCTTCTTAACATTTCCTTGGTACTGGGACTTATCCATCCCAAATAATCACTATGCTGCACCTCACTTGTAAACATGTGCACCGTGCAAGCCACCACTAGGATGTAGCAAGCCACCACTGGATAGAAGAACTAGGATGGGAATTACTATCAGAACGCAGGTTAAAATTTAGGTTAAACCTTTTAAGTAAATTCGAAACAGAGTTGTTCACAGATGACGTTAGATATATATTGAGATCCCCTGCGCATTATGCTCGGTTTGATCATATTAACAAGATTAGAGAGATAGGTTGTCGTACCGATGGATTTAAGGTGTCATTTTTCCCTCGTACTATAAGAGAGAACAATAGGCAGCGCAGCAAAGGGATAGGTAGGTGAAATATAGTTAGAGTAGTCTGTAGTGCATGATGCATGCAATAACAACCAATAATCCCTTCCTTATTATGTAGATACTAACCATCTAGCTCCATGTGACCCTATTATCTAGCATATCTCCCTTAAATATCCTAGTTGCATATCAATAGTGCATGTTTGGTGATCTTCACCCCCTGCCACACACCCTCGTGGTGGCTCGCAGGGTATCACGTAGATGTAGATGTAGATGTTGGTACAGTGGTGATGCCAAATAAAGGGGAAGATACATAGTGAAAGCTACTGGTAGGTAAGGGAACTAGCACTAGATAGGGAAGGGTGGAGGGCTGTAGTCAACTAATCCTAGGATTGAGCAACCAGTGAATGAAGTGATTATCCACCGCGAGTCCAATCAATATACTTATATCGTCCCAATATTTTACCGGAGCTCGCTTTCACGCTTTTTCTTTATTGGTTTTTTATAAATAATATGTTTAAATAAAATATTGTGATGAGTACTTGAGCGGAATTAATGTCGAAACAAGTCTACAGCGGTTGTTTTTCTGTACACAGCAGCTGTGTACAGGAGTTATAAACGTAAAATTCTAATTCTGCCAAGCAATATTTCAAGGATGAAATCTGTCCTTGTCTTGCGATATTTGGATATCTGTATACGCATGACCCTTTGAACTGCCGTTAAATGATCTCACTCGATCAAAGCTGTATAATCAAATTTTTTTTATGTAGCATAGAAATGAAAGCTTAATTTAGAGTCAGTATTTGATAGCGTAAATGATAATACGAGATCCTTTCGATAGGGGATAGCATATTATTACTGCATTAGGGATCCGGGCCATTGAAATATTCGGCTTTTTTCATTGCGCTGCCCTCATTTTTTCCCGTAGTTATCGTTTGGCTTCGGATTTAAGCTTCACTGTTCACCTATTGACCGAAGACCCAAAGAAGGAATCAATTTATTTTCTTCCTTTTCTCTGTCCCTTCTCTTTCGACCTCCAGGCCATAATGGCAATTTCCCTATTGTCATACTGTCCATTTATTGTGTTTTTCTCTCTAAGTGAGAGGATTTTTTCTGAAGTCGATCTTAGTAATGATGATTTTCAATGTTTTCATAAGGTAAAATGACAAACTGACACAGAGAAATGCTCCGGAATACGTTTAGTCATCTCGGCCTCGATGCAAATGGAAACCCACTCGTTCTAATCGATGGATTGAAGTGGCCCATCACCAAATTTTCGGCCGAGTCATACCTTCGGCGTTCGATTGGCTCCATTTCTCTCCGTCGAGAGTGTTTGGGAGGGGGTGGCGGTGGCGCATACGTTCGATGACGTGTTCCACCGAGCCTATATTTTGGATATTTTAGCTGAAGAGGCTGAGCTTCTGTAACATACCCTCCGCCATCCTCAACTAGCGCAGTTTTGTCATCGATTCTGAGAAATGAGAGTAGCGCAAGCATGCAATATTTAATTTAAGCGCTTGTTTTAAAATTAAATATATCATCGTGTAACCACACAGGTGCATTAAGATACCGTTGATTCCCATGCGAAATCGTTCTTGACGTCAGTTCATGAAAAACTCGATTGTTACTTTTTACATCTACATCTACGCAATACCCTGCGAGCCACCACGAGGGTATGTGGTAGGAGGTGAAGATTACCAAACATGCACTATTGACATGCAACTAGTATATTTAATGGAGACTTGCTAGATAATAGGGTCACATGCAGCTAGATAGTTAGTATCTACATAGAAAAAAAGGGATTATTGGTTGTTATTACATGCATCATGCACTACAGACTACTCTACCTATATTTCACCTACCTATCCCTTTGCTACGCTGACTATTGCTCTCTCTTATGGTGCGCAGGAAAAATGACTTTTTAAATCTATCGGTACGACAATCTATCTCTCTAATCACATCTACACCTACGTAATACCCTGCGAGCCACAACGAGGGTGTGTGGCAGGGGGTGAAGATCACCAAACATGACGCCTAAGTATTTAATAGATTCTACGTTAGATATTTTCTTTTCTTTGATGCAATAATCATTTCGGGGAAAGCCATTCTTTTTACAAAAGTTCATTATCGCGCATTTCTTTAAATTTAATTCTAGCTGCCAACTATCACACCAATCATCATTGGCATCTAAATCCTTAGCTAAACACTGGATGTCCTCTTTATTTCTAATTTCCTTATACACTACTGCATCATCGGCAAAAAGACGGAGCTTGCTATTTTTTACTACTGTATTCAAGTCGTTCACGTACAGAAGAAATAAAATTGGACCTATCACGCTTCCCTGGGGAACACCCGATGTAACTTTGACTTTGCCTGAGCTGACACCATCTAATACCACCTTTTGAACGTGTTCATGTAAGAAGTCTCCTATCCAGCCTACTATATTACTGTCTATCCCGTATGATGCTAACTTCGCGAGTAACTTACAGTGGGGAACCTTGTCAAACGCTTTTCTAAAGTCGAGAAACGCTGCGTCTACCTGTGCGTTACCTTCTCTGGAAACTAAAATATCATGAACAAAAAGACCTAATTGAGTTTCTCAAGACCGTCCCTTTCTGAACCCATGCTGGTTTGTTATCAATAAATCCTGGCTGTCGAGATGTCCCATTATTGATGTAACTAATATATGCTCTATAACTTTACATGATAGTGACGTGATATTGGTCTATAATTAAATGGCTGTTCCCTATCGCCGCTTTTAAAAATTGGTGTCACGTTGGTTATCTTCCAGTCTTTGGGAACCGCGTGTTCTTCGAGGGATTTATTACATATTACTTTAAGATACGTAGTAATTTCGAGAGCTAATTCTTGTTAATCTGATCAAATCTAGCATAATACGCCGAGGTCCTTAATATATATCTAACGTCATCTGTGAACAAATCGGTTTCGAATTTACTTAAAAGGTTTACCTAAATTTTTACCTGCGTTCTGATAGTAATTCCCATCCTAGTTCTTCTATTAAATTCGTAATACTTATTCAACTATCTTAACGGCATTTGACAAATCTAGCGGATCTCCTTTGTACATGCTCTAATTCTTTTATCATACCTTCCTCGTACGGATCCCATATACTAGCGGCATATTTTATTTGTTGTCAACATTATAAAACTTTATGTATTGGAGTTTGTGGTAATGTGTGTATTCATATCTTTGTGCTATGTAATATAAATTTCTGATAGACCTCGTGAAATAGTTAGCTGGTGCTGAAAAGGTGAGCTGAAGATTTATCTTGACCCTTGATTTACAAGCACATAGGAATCGCTCCTTATTAAATTGCTCGCCTTCTGTCTATGGTTCCCATATCAATGTGAATTTCCAGCCAAGAGTGGAAAAAAACTACCGGGGAAAAAATATTATGATGGCATATAGACGAATGAAAAACTTCCATCGGGACAAGCTTAGCTGTCTCTGAAGGGTTGATTGTCAAATTTCTATGATCGATTCTCCCCCTTTCACTACCTATAGTTCAGAACACTATTGCCTTTCTCAATATAAATTATTAATTTATGATATATATTCTGATGTTGAAAACAATTAGCATTTTTATGAATCTATTTTGTTTTTTGGCATTCTTCAAAAATTTTATTAAACGTCACATAATAAATTTCGACCAAATACAATTATACCGTCCTTACGTAGTCAACAGAGCATTGCATTTCGTCGAATAAAGGTCGAAATTCGCCAGAAATTTTCCCCAGGTTGGGAATTCCCCATTGGTTGAGAGCTCCTGCTCTAGGACATCATCATCGGTCATCGGTACCCATCTCTTGCCAGTGGAGATTGCAAGTATTGGCGCGTCGCGCATTTTCCAGACGTTCTCGCGGCGCTATCCGCTCACGGGGAGGGAAGTAGGTTGACGGAGCGATGAGTAATAGGTTGAGGGTGGGGGCGTACTGCAGGGGGAGGCCTCTTTGAGGGACTGGAAGGTGGATTGAAGGTACTGCGCCGCGGAAATTTATCTCCAGTCCTTTCGTCATACTTTTCCCCCTCCGCAACTCTTAGCCTCCCTCACTCTCGCCCCCAACCGTGTCCCTCTTCTCTGCAATTACGCGAACGGTTTGTCCGAGAGCTACGGGGGAGGGCTATAAATAGGCCGACGCCGGCGTAACGAGAGTGTATTTTTGCTTGATTCCCTCGCCCCTCGCGTAATTTTTTCTCCTTTTTTTATCTTTCAATTTTCCTTGCCGATGCGGGCCAAATATTTTCATTCCATTCCAATCGCTATCTCAAACATTTATTTTACGTGGTGGGTGTCGTTTATTTTAATGCTCATTTCTTCTCGTGGAAAAGGGTTCATCTTTTTCCCGCCTCCGCCGCCATGACCAACCGTCCCGTGTTGATTGGCTTTTACTGTCGAACTGGAAATGAAATCAATTTACCCTACCGTCATTCTTCATTATATTCTCCCCTCTTCCGTGCCTCCGGTGGTAATAAAACTCTGCCCGGAAAATGTATGCCTTCCTGTCGTGAATTATTTTGATTTATTTATTAGGCTGATATAATGGAGCTGATCCATAATGATGAATGATGAGCAATTTTCCTTTTTTATTTTTTTTATTAGTTTGAATGGTTTTACATCGTCAATGTATTATTTCAGATAATCTAGTTTTCCTCTCACAATTAGACAGTTTAATTTCACGATGAGTTTCAAACAACTTTTCATTGATATCGAGTGCTGTATACTGCGATCATGTTTTCTTTTCATTTAAATAAGTTTATGTACTCGTTTCGATCGTTATCAAGTAATATTTTACATATATGATACAAAAGTAGGAACATGAAGACATCGAATTGGGTCGTGAAATTAAATTATCCGTGTGGAAACCGCTATAAATTTAATGAAAGAAGTACTACAGTCATTTTTTAACTGAGAAGTATTTAATGGGAGTGGTTCAAATGTTTTACATCTTTATCATACCTGTATATCAAGATTTAAAACGTTGAAACAGTTCGCAGCATACACTTCGCGGTGGAAAACCAGCGAAGAGCTCCTCTCTCTTCATGTTCAAGTTCCACCACGTCTGTCCTGAGACAACATTATTAATGCTAGCTCTTTGTTCACTGTTGTGAATGTTTTGCCGCGGGAACTTCGAGGTTTCCCTGGTGTCGTAAGCGCTCTTTTCCTCCCCGTCGGCGTTGATGTGGTGTGCTCCGCGTTGGTATCTCCCTTCGTGGTGCCCGTGGCGAATTTTATTGCGACTTTTGCTGTTGTTCTGCTCGGTTCCGCTGGTTGGCCAGATGGAATTCGCCATGCGTTTATTTCCTATGCCATCGGTTTGTTTTCCTCAAGCGTTCCATAGAGCGATTTGCGCGCGCTTGGATGTATATCTCTTCGTTCCCCAAGGTCGCTTTGTTGGAAAGGGAAAGATTATTATTTTTTTGCGGAGGAAAAGTTGCAGTTCCTCCTCTCCGTGTGTGCGACGGTGGTGGTGACTTCGCCAAGTCCGCCGAATTCCGGATAATTTTTGTCTCGGCCTAATATAGCCTGACGTTGATGTAGCTCTATGGAAAATGTATGTAGTAATTCAATTTCCATTGCAAAGGTTGACCGGTTATCGGTGGCAATGCTCAATTCAGCTGATTTTGGCGTGTTTCGGCATTCATTTTCAATGAATCGCTGTGGATAAAAGGTTGACTTGTGTACATTGCATGTTAAACTGAGCTGTTCATGAATTTCATAGGAGGCAATGAGAAGAATTCGTGATTAATTACTGTTTTGCGATTTATTTAGATTATCGCGATTTAAGTTTTCTGTTTTGAAATCGAGAGTGATGATTGGAGTTACTTGGCCCTGGCTCATTCAGGTGTAGATAATGGATTATTTTTGGAATATTTTTAGATTTTATTGTTGTAAAACTCCCTCAATCTATCTTTTTTTAACTTCAAGTTTTATATACGTTAACTTCATGCATTTTACTTACACCAAACTGTGATTTTATGTTCGTAAATTCTCAAAATTTCACTTATCCTACCGGCACTCACTCCCATTTTCCCGATGACAGTTAAAGAATTGCCATTTCATTTCAAAAGTAATCTTGAAAATGACGCATTTGGAAACCTTCACTAAAGTTGGTTTTATTAAATATATGTTGTCTAAGGTTATAATGCTCGATTTCGTCATGATTCTCGGAATCGATCGTAGAAAGTCAATGGTTATTATTGTGATGTCGATCTCCTCTTGATTACGGAGAGTTGATTGAAGGAATTACTGAGGATGTTGTGCCGATGGAGTGTAGTGCGTATCTCCTGGAGCCCCTCGTTAAAGCGATGTTGTCATCCTTCTCACGGGTATTTTTCATGCCTAAATAATGTGCGTGTCATACATAGCATTTATAGCGACGGTGCTCGAATCCCTATCGCAAATGATTGAGGGAGTTGTTTCAGTTTTCAAGGTAATGATATGCATGGTGATCTTGATTGCAAAAATAGCATAATGCCTCATGGATTTCTGTCGTCTCTCCGCGAAAAGAAAATGTCATGTATTGCATGTGCAGTGAGTAAGTGCGTGTCATTAAAGTTGTTTTACCCGCTATTTTTAAGACAGCCACAATTTACTAAGTAATGGTGGTGGGCTATTGATTGTAGTTGTAGTCGTCAAACTTGCCATGTTCGCCGTTAATTTTCTAACTTCCGTGCTCTCAATTAGTTTGGCCTTGTCGCAAGATCTTCATGATGGCGAATCCGAAGTCACTCTCTTGATATGATGTTCATGTCCTGGGTTTGATGTCAATCAATGAATGATTAGTTGATTACCAGGGAATGAGATACGCCGGCAAAAATGCATTAGAAATCCTCAGAGAACTGATCAGTTGATGTTTAATTTGGTCGCACACCATATCGTTCTCAATTTCATTTCGTTGTCTTGTATCCTTCCGGAATTTTTGCTGTGCTTTTATAACAGTTTGTTTGGCTTTAGCTTCATTTTTTATGTTAACAGGAAAAGTTTTTCGTTGAGTTATTAGTTGCATTCGTCTATATGATTAAATACCCCTCTAAAACGATTTAAATCTCTGGAACGTATCATTCGTTGCTATGAAGCTGTTAACGTTCGGTATGATTTTACATTTTTTCGGCGGGGAACTCCGGTCCTTTTTCCAGTCAGTTCCCAACTTAAATTGAATTCGAATCAAAAAATGTCCGTGCCTCTTACGTAATGTCACACCATTATAATATTTCGTTTATTTCATTTTTATTGGTTGATTTTTCTTAAAAGCGTTGTATTTTAAACTCTGGTATCTCTGTTTTTTGAGTAAACTGTGGCTGTGAACTGAGTGGCCCTGGCTAGCCGCGATGGTAACTTTGGAAAAGTCACCTTTGAGGAGTATACGATTTGAGAAATTATTTGTGAAAATATTATTTAACAGGGCGGAAAATCGAGCACGATTCCTCCGATATTCCTTGTCGCGCTCGAACCTATTACTCGCAAAGGATGTTTAGGATTATATTAATGTGGTTATCGATTGTATCAAATTTTTTTGGGTCCCAGTGTAATCGTCGAAATTTTTTCATCATCGTTCGCGTGGCTGAAGCCATCTAGCTTTAAATCGTAGATCACTGCTCTGTGGATTTTAAAATGCACAAGCCATGGCGTCACATGAGCATTGCGCCACTGGGGTCACATGATGCCGCCCCCCACACTGTTTTTCTTCCCTCCCACTTTTTCTCTCCCACTCCACGTCCACCTCATGATTCTCCCTCCTGTTTCACGAAGCGCGTACGCGATTTTGGTTGAGAGCTCTCAAAAGCTGATGATAGACGGAGGCGCAGAACGCATAACCAAAGGAGTCAGTCAAGTGCAGCGTGCAGTGCATTTGTCGCGGCCAATTTCGCGTCGTTTTCAAAGTAGTTGTATAGAATTTTTTAAAAGGATTTCTACATTTTTTCATTCTACAGTGGTTGATTCTTCTAATATTGGGTGCGAGTGCATTTGGGGATTGAGTGTTGAAAACTGATGCTCGTAGTTGTATTTTAAAGCTGTATATAAATATTTATATGCACTCTTAAATGTACATTTAAATATTTAAGTCAAAGATGAACATTAATATTTAAATGTGCTCAGATGCCTATTCATTTACTAATTTAGATACTTATGTATTAATTTGTTGTTCGATATATGGGCTGGTTTGCGGTACCCTGAAGGGGAATCTGCTACTTGCTTCTCAGGCTGTCGAGGATGGTGCATAAAATCCTCCTCCGTATTCACTTTTACAGAGATTATGTGAATCCTATATTCTAAGCAATGAATAAATTCAAAGATAAAGAATTATTGCCAGACGAGTTTAAGGGTTGTTGCAGTTGGTTATCGTATCACTTCCCTTTATCAAGCTCCGTTAAAAGTTTTCTCTGTTTTAACAGTCTTGATTTTTTTTCTTACGGATTGATTATGTATCAATTAATGAAACTAGCGTTTTTGCCTCTGCTCCATCGTTTTGCGCCGAAATATGACATCCATAAATAAAGGAGGGCGCAAACTTGAGAAAGTAGAGCTTCTTTGGGTACTAGTCTTAAGAAAAATGGGGTTATGATTAAAACAAGCAGAATAGGGCCAGCGAAAGAAGCGCTGAATAATTGCGGTTAGCTGATCACAGTGGCAATTTGTAAGGGTATAAAGAAGATCCTGGTGAAATGTTAATGTAGAGTGTATCGTTGTATGAGGCAGAAACATTGGCTCTGAGAAAGGAGGTCGAAAATGATCCGCTGGCGTTCGAGGTGTTGGTGTAAAGGGGGATTTATTGGGTGTGGTGGACGACAAGGACGGAAAAACGAGAAATTGTGGTATTGCGTGTAAGGAGATTAAGTTCTGGATGAGATTTGGAGGTAAAGTAGGTGGCAGGAGGGATGGTGAGGAGCAGCGGATATCGGTAGGCCGAGATGAACGGGAGTATTTTGGGTTAGTAGGAAATGGGAAGAAAGAGAAAAGGTTTTATGGGCGGGTTGAAGGAAGGGTTGCTGAGGTGACGATAAAAATGTTATCTGATGACGTTTAAAAATGGGGAGGATTCGTACTCATCTTCATTTAACCGGTGTATCACCAAATAATTATTGTGAAAGCAGAATTTTTTATCTACTTGCGTGGAACGGTGGCGATGGAAACCTCAGCTGTCTAAAAGCGCCTCTTGAGGAGTAGTAGTCTCCCCCCCTTTAAGTCTCAGCGTGATTGCGCACTCGAGACTCCGCACCCATCTTCCTCCCGCCCGTGCTCCGTCAACTGTTTTTCAGCATCACTTCCTCACGCACGGTGGCGTCACCACTCAGTTGTTACCATGGTGTGTGTGCGTAATAAACTCGTGACTGCCGCTCGACCTTCACTTTCATCCTCCTCCCCCGCTTCTGAGTGGAAAGAGAGGCAGAGTCAGTCGTGATAAATTGATGGAAACGGTTTTATCTCTTCCCACCCGTCGCCGAGCTGACAATCCATTTTCGCGCGTCCATCTTAAAATAGCATCAGTCCCGGGAGGTGCCGCGGAATACGGTACACTCTTTAAAAGCGTTTCGCGTCCCCCAGTCGGCTGGCACCTTTTGTAATTCAGCATTCCTCGGCTCTCTCTCTCTCTCTCTCTCTCTTGAGGTGATCTCGAGTGCGTCGCACTGTGCTCTGGCTTGTTTATTTACCATCCATCTCGGCCGAGGGTGTCCTAATCGCTCATTTCAGCTTTTACCATCAGTCGAGGCCCTTAAGCCCGTTCGAAAGTAATATTTCACGCGCCAGCTGTTTGTCAGCCTTCGCGTACACGGAAGGAGAATGAAATGAATTCCTCTGGAGGTTTAATATCAAGCTTCCTAGCCACTCTCTTTGCGAGTTACTTCTCTTTTTACTTCTGAGCCTCTCGCTGGGTGAATGGGCCCTTTCATGAACGAATGTGATAATATTTAATTAGACGCTGAGTGATTAATTTCTCCGGGTAACAGCAGTGCTTATCCGAATTTTAGCTAGAAAAGATTGATCCACGTGGATGTGCGAAGATTTGGCGTACATTAGGTTTATTCTGCGTGAATATCACCTTGTCAAGTATTATTCGAGTAAATTTAACCCCATTGAGGGGTTCTTAACTTTCACTCAGGCTCGTGGATCATTGAATTCATAGTTCTTTTTATGATTTCTGCCAAGTCTGTTGATAATCATTGTTTTAATTTCGCGTATTCGTTGCAATCTGCGCTGGATGTGACTGGTGCTTTTACATTGTTTTGATGTGTAATTGTTTATTTTATTCAAGTAGTAGACTATAAAATGCCCTTTCGATGTTGATTTCGTTACTTTCTAGACTTTATTATAATATTTTGAAGAATCCTATAATCCAGTATAATCATCTTCAATTCTTACAATTCTTGAATATCGGAGGGCTTAAGGACACTCAACGGGGATTGCAGAAAATTTCTTCCTGTTACAAGCTCGTGTATAACCACCCGCCAGCACGACCTACACTTCGACGGGACCAGTGGTGTTTTACTGTTCTATTTTGTTTTTAATGTTTTATTGGCGTCGAGTGATCTATAAATGTTGATGACTCTCCTATTATGTATTTTTTACGAATTTTTTCTCTGAATTTTATGTCGGTTCTCTAAAATAGATGTATTTGAGGATTATTCCTCTCTGAGAATTTAAACGGAGGGAAGACGGCTAGATGCACATCCCCTCCGCGTGGCTTGCGTCACCTTTTGTCGTCTGGAGTCGGCCTAGAATCGCGACAACTCCTTCCTCCCGCCCCATCCCATTCGGTCGGGACAGCACGGCGGCGTTGAGTCGGGGGTCGGAATGCCGCTGCCGATGTCGCATTCGCCTTCGTGGTGCTTTGTTCCTGGCCTCCATAAAAGGAGATAAATTACTCCCGTGCGGAGGGAAGAAAGTCCCCTCCGGTCGGCACCCACGCTCTCTCGCCGCGATCTGGAAAGAGCGAAGCTAAGGGCAATGGAATTTGGATGAGGTAATCGCCTCGGCCAGTCGGTCGCGTTCCCTGTATTTCCCCCCCTCCCTCCCCACCAAGTCAGTCGTCGTCAGCAAACACACGCGTCGTCTTATCGCCCGCTCTCCTTTTGCCAGCTCCGCGTGCCTGGCCTCTCTATTCGTGTATCGCACGCACAGACACGAGGTGGCTCGTCAGATTCACCAAATGCTCCGCCGCTCCTTGGGTTCGCGTGGGCGACCTAGAACTCGGTAGAACTCGCCGGCATGTGTCGGAGGTGGTGAAGCCATTGTGGTTGAGCGGGCGGAAGAGCAGTAGATGGGTTGGAACACCGTCTTCTTCTGGCTGTGCTCTCGGCCCTCTTGTGTCCCGCAATCCGCGTATACTTCCTTGTCTTTGAAGTCTCGCTTCAGTCGAAGAGTTTCACCAAGTTCTGAAGTGCCTGCAAACATTCCAAGGATATGCTCTCATTATGTTTTGAAATCATTATTATTTTAATATCTACCATTGTTTCGATATTTTTACAGGCTCATTCAGCTTTTCATTACTTAACGTTTCCCGTGGAGCGCCCATTGGTATCATTTACACCCACCTTCGATTGCCAGAGTCATCTACTGCTGAATGTGCTCTCGGGCCTCTTTTTTCCCGCTATCCTCTAATACTTCCTTCTCTTTGAAATCTCACTTCAATCGAAGTGTTTCACCAAGTTCTGAAGTTCCTGCAAAGATGCCTTATATATCTCTTCGCTTTGGGGGAAATATTCATTAAAAAACAAGATGTAACTCAAGGGTGTTAAATGGTTCTGACACTTGGTCTTTGAGAACTGAGGATGTGCATAGATTAGAATTCTTTGAGATGCTGATTCGGATAAGAATTTAGAGGGCGAGCATCGCGAGGAAGAGTTTCGAGATGATTGAAATGAAATGAAATTGATGACGGAGATTCGCTAGGGGCAGAAGAAGGTGATGGAGGGAAGAGAGGAGAGTTTGAGAGGAACCGGCATTTCAAAGATAATTTTCGGATGGTTCGTAAGAGGAAGGGGGAGAAAAAAAATCTAAACAATTTGTTGGGAGGCAAAATATACTAAGAGCTTCAAAACGACGTAGTTTTTGGGAAAAGTTAAAAGACACCCAAGCAACGGATTAGAGTGAAACCTGTCCAAAAACTCAACAAGGTATCGGTAGAATGCCTATTTATCTCGCGCGATGATCTCTCGTCTGCTCTTTCTTTAACCAAGATAACCACACCTTCCTATAGGTAGGGAGTCGCGAGTTGCCGGTAGTTGGCGCCACCTTCCCGGCGTCCACTTTTTTCTCCCGTCTCTCTCACTCTCTTCGTCATTCCATTTCACTGAGTTTCTGCTCGCGTCATCTCGCCGGTTGTGTAATTTTATATCCTTCTCCTCCGCCGCCAGCCGCTCCGAGACCCGTTTCGAATGTCCAAGTTCATCGCTGGGGGAGGGTTGAAGGGGAGGGGGGGAGGATGCTAAGCGCAGACGTTGATGTTCGATTGTCTCCTGTTTAGCATTCTGGAAAAGTCGAGGTGTTGGGTCGGAAAGTTCAGAGCGAGGAAAAAAAAAGATTCTCTCCCATAGCTCCATTTCCCCCTTTCCTTGGCCATTTCTCGGGATCTCGTTCTGTTCCCGGTAAGGAGGCGCACATTGGGCGTTCCGCGTATGATTTCGACGAACTACATATTGCCCTCCTCCCTTGGATGACTCAGGTGTCTCATGAGCGCGTGTGCAGTATCTGGTGGGTGACGTAGAAGCTGTGGTATTGCAGCGAGTGAAAGTTTTTTTTTGTATTAGGCAGTATATTTGAGTTGTTTTCTCAGTATAGTTGAAATGATGTGTATCATCGTGTGATCCCATGCTAATTATGTCCTGAGTCACAATTTGCCCCTTGGGTGGAAATAATCCTTGTAAGTCGGAAACTGCTGTGACGAAATGAATGTAACTTGAAAGTTTTACTGTAATTCTGCCTGCTTAAAAAAATTCGAGGAATTTATGGTGGGAGTCATCCAACAAATGGCCGGTAGTTTAAAGTAGTGAGGCGGGGTTGAGCCATGTTTAGGGAATGCGGTGGAATGTTAATCATGTATCAGGTAAATCCAATATTGCCTTGAACTAGCTAACGTTAATTCCTTTTCCTCTCATTAAAACTTTGGGTTTTGAGTGGTGTCTGTGGTTCTTCTGAAGTAAGGAAAAACATCTGAAATGTTTCATTCTGTTCTAAGGTTTTTAAAATTTCATTTCGATGCTTCTTTCTGCTTGATAATGACACCAATAGCCTTGGATAAATAATTGAGAGTTCACCCAATATTGACGCATCATATCTTTCCTTAAGCGGCCGACTACTCGCACCATCACTTACATTCCGCATTTGGTTAACCGCCTCGTTTCATTATTTTTTCTCTCTCTAGTCACGAGTATTTTCCGGATTCCTCCGATTATTTCCGTACCCAACGTCGCGAGTTGTATGGTATTTTTGTAATCTCATCGAGCTGAGAGCGCCCCGCGCGCTGCAGCCCACCCTTTCCCCCTCATCCGTGAAAATATGTAGCGGTGGGTTCCCCCCGAGTAGGAGGGGGTTGACTCCCGCCTCTCCCCTCGTGTTCTCGTTCTCTTGGCCGCCGTTCATTCGCGTCTCGGGGGCCTCGCGATTTGGCAGACGCGGGGAGGGAAGACCGCACCACCCCTCGTGCCTCCCGATGCCAAAGATAGGTCCGGCCGTCTTCTTCTCTAACCCCCCCCCCCCTATTCCCCCCGCGGGAGAGCATCGCTCGCTCGCGGGCGGGTGCAACGGCCCCGTCAGCTGTGCGGGGATCAGATTCCGCGAAAGGAAGAGTTTTGAGTGAGGGCGCCTGCCGGCCACGGCACTGTTTCCCTTGTTGCGGGCGCTCAGGGAAAGTCTCTCTGACGAGAAGGTAGTGTTGCTGAAACCTTCCCCAAGGAAAAGTTGTATTTTCGCTTGTTGATGTGATAATTTGTGCTTGTAGGTATATTCGGGGGATTATTGTGTCCGTGACTTACGCTCATGCGTGATGAAGTTGATTGAAACTAAATTCTATTACTATCGGGGAGCACAAAATTGTGTTTCCCTCTGGCTATAATTACATTTCTAATGCATTTGATTAAACTTAGCATTATTTCATGGGATAATGAGAAAACTTAAGCGAGGTGCGCACTATTTAATTTCTACAAATAAATTTTGTATGGTTTCCTGAATTTTTTCATTTTCTGTTAAATAAGTTTTTCTCTGCGTCGCTTATTGCTGCGTCTACTAGATTCTTTTCCGAGTATATTTTCCATTATTTCAATGTGTGTACTGTGTAAACGTGCTTGTGATTAATTTTTTGATTATCACGAAATTGGATTTTACCACTCCAAATAAATGTAATAATTTTTATTCATTCCCAGCAACATTGGTCTGACCTCCTGTTTGGGACTGTTTTGGCCTCGTTTATGATTATCTATAATAAGAGAGAAACATCAGGATCTCCTGTTTTTTGAGGAACCAAACGGCCGAACTCTGTGGCTACCTTAATGTAATACATATACTAAATATCACGAAAAATGGATAGTGGACGTCGTCTTTAGATTTAGACTTTGGAAAGACTTAAGATACGGAATTGCTAATAATTTTCTTCACATTGGTGACTGGGTGATGTGGTAAATAATTTTTGAGGTGATTATTATGTTTTTCATCCCTGTTATGAGGATCTTCTTCCCCTCGAGACCCGGATTCGAATGTGAATTTTGCGGCGTGTGCAACGAGCACTCTGGGTGGAAATTTTCCCCTCCCTTACAGTCCCACCTCTCCTGTCATTTCGAGTGAATTCTTTTGAATGGCAAAGTGAAAACGCCTTTACCCTTCTCTCACTCTTCACCCCTTCTCGTCTCATTTTGAAAACAAAATGTATTTCAAAACGCTCCCTCTTCATTTCCCCGTGCTCCCCTGAATGTGCTCTCGGCGCGAATCGTTGTGGTTACGTGCAAGTGTGAGTGAGCCAAGGCGAATTGAGATTGGGGATCGCTCTTTAGAGGGGGGATGCGGAAGGGTGCGGGGATGTTTTTGGGGAAGTTTAAGATGGGGGTTGTAAAGTGAGTCGACCGTGAAAGCGGTTAAAAAAAGGAAGGGAATAATGGTACTCTTTTACATTTTCTTCTCTTCCGCCTACTCCCCATACTCCCCCTGGTTGACTCTTTCTTCCCCTTGGAATTTCCAAGCGGTCCCGGAACCCTTGGCCGATCCGACAGCTGATTTTGGGTGTAAAATAATGGAAGTAATCTTCCCATTTTTTAGGCTCTCATGAAGTGGTCACAAGGCTTTATTCAAAGTAATTATCGAGTGGGACGATGCCTTACGAGAATGACTTATCCTATTCGCGACTCGGAATACATTTAGTGTTGTTTATCTTTTATTTTTACTATTTACTGCTATGAAAAGTAGTCGAAGACTGATTATTTCTTTCAATATTGGTGTTACATTCCGTACTGTCCTATTTTCTGCAAAAAAGTAAATTAATAAAGCTCTTTTTACTTTGTGTGAAAGTGCAAATGTTGATATTCACTATGCGAACGCATAGTGAATATCAACATACACGATGCTCCTATGGATCTTTAGTGAGGAAATCCTCTCATTTCACGCATTTATCGATTGAGTTTCCTCTTTATTCCCGCAAGCTGCATCTGTTAGTTGTTACCGCATTACTGTTCAGCTGTAATTTTTGTAAAGCGTTAATCACATGAGAACATGCTGATCTTTTTGTCTCCTACTGAATGCCCATAGCCAAAATTGAATCGGGAGCAATGAGTACTCGTGTTTGAGTCGATGGTCATTGAAACTGCTTTGAAGTTGTATCCGGAGGGATTCCGGGACTGAAGAGTTTCGTCGAATCATCACCGGTGTAATGCTCGTACACATTCATAGCGGAGCGCGGAATTCTCAATCCTCCGCGGTGGGGTATGCTTTTTACCTTTCACTCGCGGCAACGCGGTGATTCATACGTCTCCCTTCCCAGTCTCTTCACATCCGCCCTTCCTCCCGTGCACCCCCTCTCGCCTTCAGTGACGCCGTGTTAACAAAGGAATCTTTTTATCTCTTTGGGAATATCAGTGAGGGAGAGACAGGGCTAGGAGGCTCTTCCTTTCCTTCCCCGCTCTTCCCATCCCTCTCCTGTATCGCTCCCTACTCCTTCAATTCCCCTCCCTAGGGAGATGAATGAAGCTGGAGAGGCCAAGGTCTTCTTCTCCTCTCACTCCTTCGGAAGTCTCCTCGCTCTCTCCCTTCCCCCCTCTCTTGGAAGACTGGAATTGAAAAAAGGGAGCGTAGTTATATGTGGAGAGAGAGAGAGAGAGAGTTGGGAGGCCAAGAAGGATTTTTTCTTGCTCGCACCCCCTCTGGGGACTCGGTCGGCGTTGGTCGTACCTGGTGGCGTAAGAGAAGGCCATTGAAGGCGAGATGTGGGAGGGTTGTGGGGGGTAGATGGCGGGAATTCTCGGAGCTGTGTTGCGTGTTGGTGGTAGGGGGGGGGGCGTCCCTTTGGGGATGGTTGCTGGTGGATCTGGGAGATGAGACAAGGGCCTTGAGTAAGGGAAGGGTGCCGTTTTTCTCCTCCTCCGCGCCCTTTCATTCTAGCCATCTTTCCCTCCACCGCGCCCTTCCCGTATCTCGCCGTCCTACGCTACGCACCTCCGTCTAGCCTTCTTCTCGGCTCCCCGCGTTGATCTTTGGTGATTTTGGCGGCGACCTAGCTTCCCACCAGGTGTCGCTCCCCTCTTGTCCCTCACGTTTACGTCTTAGCCACCGCCCTTAGTCCCTTAAGATTTCCTTTCCAAAAATTTTAGCCCTCCGCCCGACATAATCTTCCTCCGTTTCTTTTCCCAGCACTTGGTTCCGTAAGATTTTCTTCTTGTGGGGTCGTGAGCCTTTTCTCTCCGGGATAAACTGGGTGGAGTGGTATGCATGTAACACCTATATTTTTCGGTTATTTTTTTTTCGTCTTCGCTCATTTTTCTTTCGTGGGCGGGTTGTTTCTTAAGAGCGGGTAGATATTTTTTTACTCGTGGTCCCATAGAAAGTGTTCGGTTTTTTCTTTTGTTGAGGAAACGGAAGATGATGAAGATGCTAGATTTTGGTTGCGTCTTTTCCTCACAAGAGAGCTGTTTTTATCGCGGCCATTAAGCGGAGGAAACAAGTTTGAGAAGCGTCGAATGATACCCGTGAGAGATGGGGATATCTCAGTTTGGGATTGTTTAAGTGTCGGTTGAACGCAGGGGTGGAAAATGCGCCTAATGGATTCACCGAAACATTCCGGTTGGCGATGTTATCATTGCTCCTTATAGAGTTGTTAGTTTTGTTTAATGCCCTTCCCAAAGGAAGGTTGTTTGATTCCCCGATAAGTTTCTTTGCCATTACAGCGAAAGGTTTCTTTATATCATTTGGCTATCTGGTGTATTTCTGATTTTGATTACCTTGCACTGACATCCATGTCGTAGATTCTATTGATCTGCAATGTGGTGGTCAGCTCAACTAAGCATTAGCTAACTTTCTGTTAGCATTTTTCGGGTAACATGAGTGCGTGATGAATAGTTGAAAAGTAACCTTAGTTCTTGAAATATTTTAATCGTTTGAGATCGATAGCAGTAGACTTACGATATGGATGAAAACTTAAGTTACGTGTGATGGCCAAAGCACTAAGGGTTATGAAGGGTAAATACTCTTACGGTGGAAAAATATGTGTCTTTGGCGTAATGAAAGAATATAGAAAGTATTCGTAGTGTAGAGGGTTATTTTAAGACGATGAATTTTTGTAAGTAGAAATTTCATCAGTTCCTATTTCTCGGTGTTGATTTAGTTAACCAAGGTTCGCCTTAACTTGTAGATAGGTGTTTAATTGATCAGTGAATACCAATTTCAATAGAAACTGGCTTGTACCTGATGCCATTTAATGCAAGTAAACATTTTTACCTCTCGTTTTTTACATCTCCTTGGTTATGAGACGAAAAGACCAGCCTCGTTCTTTCTTGGACCGTCCTGGTATTTGAGGTGGACGGTCGGTCGGTCGTAGCTTTGGTGGCCGTAATTCGCTGCCCCCGCCTATACCCCTCAAACAGACATTCTTTCACGAACCTCTCTCTCTACCGCTTTCTTCGGCGTCTTTTTACTTCCATTTTTTTCTTTCCACCTCATTCTCCGACTCTTTCTTCACTCGCCCTCCCCTTTCTCTGGGAATCTGGACAGGGGGAGAACTCGTCCTGTTCGGATGGTCCGTCTGGCGGCGGAACCTCTCCCCCTCCTCCATCGACGTCCTTTTCAATCTTATCTTGGCCTCTCCATGGAAGCGCCATTCCATCGCACCCGCCGCGCCCCTCCCCACAAGAAGTCCTGAAGTGGGCGGTCAAGGAAGTTGTGGTCGTTGGCGGCGGGAATAGGTGAGAAAAGTGTGGGGCAGACGGCTAGGCGTGAGTATTGGGGTTTCTGGCGTCTCTTCGGTGCGCTGGAGCCCGTTCGTATTTGTATCTCGTATTCAGGGGTGGCTCGTTGGTTAAGGCAGCCCAACGCGGGGTGCCTAAATCATATAGAAAATTATAAAAAGAAAAAGATAAAATACTCGGCGTTTCTCTTTTCTCGGTGATTCAATTCATAGCCCGTTTGTCAGTGGGTCGCAAGGAAGCACGCTCCTAGATTGCAATTGCTGCCTCACGTTTAAATTGCATTACTGCGTGTTTTAATTACTTTGTTAGGTTCTTTTCCCGGGAGATACGCGGCGGAACATGATACTTCATGTACACTAATACTCGCCGTTAAAGCATCACTTTTTACGTACTCTATTGCTCTCAGTTCATGTCGTTACTCATCTCTGCGTGTGCTTGGGATTTTTGTTTTGCTTAATAAATTCGTTTATGGGTACATACACGTGATCTCTTACGTTGATGCTGCGCTTTTTATGGGGTATTTTGCTGCTCGAAGGAGTTCTTCCTCTTGAGTCTTAGAGCTAACTTGCTGGCAAAGAGTTAAAGACATATGAATAAATAGTCACACAATCGAATGGAGATGTGTTTGGAGGTGAATCTGGGCGAGTATTGTTGGGATGAAGATTAATACATTATTTCGTGATAGCGGTTGGCCAAACAGTAGATGAATTAAGAAATGGGATAATGTAGGTCTCGATGTAACGGAAAATGTGTGTTTAGGAGGGAGAAGGCGGAAAAGGTTAAGTACCCAAGACTAGATGAGGGATTTTTGAAAGTCTTGAGATGAATAGTGAAATAATGTAATTCACGGATTATTAGTTAGCTGAAAATATAATGTAGTAGATAGCTGCAGCAAGCCTAAGTTAATGCCTTTCAATGGATGGATTATTGTAGATAGAAATCACCATTGATAAATGGCGTATTAATCAAACAAAATACAAGCCCGCCTTGGTAGACTATCTGTCATGTATATTTTATTTTCTCTCTCTCTCTCTCTCTCTTTGGTGCAACATCTTTGATAGTGGCCACGGTCGGCAAGTTAAATTAATTATTTTGTGGACGTAGTTCTACTAATTGTTCCAAAAATCCAGTGAAGGGCACCAACTTAGGCTTGCTGCAGCTGTCTTCTACATTATCTTTTCAGCTAACTAATAATCCGTGAATTACATCATTTCAACTACAGTTCAACTAAATTTTCTTGCACGGAGAAAAATAAGGTGATGCCAGAACAGAACAGATCGTCTATACGGTGGTTTGCCCTTTAATTTGAGTCGTAAATATATGTTAAGATATAGTTTGCGTTAACTTGCAGCCTTTACTGTGCGACCTAAATATATATACTCCTCTGCTCCTATGTGCGTTAATATGTGCATAGCGAGGTGAACTACCTGCGGTGTCCCTCAATATAAATATGTACTCTCACACTCAGACAACCGCTTCCATCACTCTCCCACGCACCGGCGTGTTGGTGGTCAGAGCCGCGCTAACGGATCCTTAAGGAATGGAAAGAAAAGAAGCTAGAGAGGACGAACCCAAACATGCTTCCCACCCACGCCTCCTGCGTTGGATCCTCCCCTGCTCTCTCCATCTCTCCTCAGTCCTCGTGGAAGTGTTTCGGGTTTTCCGTTTCCCAGGTGGAAGTCCTTGGAGATATATAAGCAAGAGGAAAGGCGGCTTTCTTTTCGTCTTTCTCTCTCCTCCCTACTCTTGTTCCTTCTCAGTCGGCGCCTCCTCTTACCTCCTTTCTGCTGGCTGTTGAATGGGGTAGTCCCACAACAGCGTCTCTCTCTATATCCCGCCGTTGCTCAATGAATGTACCATTCGCCCTCAGCATCCCTTCTTCTCACGATCATCCTCGCTTCTCTTTTTTGTCGACTCCTTCCTTTCCTCCCCATTTCGTTTCCGTCGCATGGGATTTTTTCCCTGAAGAAACTATTCGGAGAGGTATTTTTTTCGTGCCTTCTTACTGCCTTTCGCGCGGGCTGCGCTCTTCTTTTTGCATTGTGGAAATTTTTTGTCGATCCTCCTCCTTGGAGTTTTTATTCCCCATGCTCTCTTTGCGCGTTGGTGGCGGCCACGCATCATACACCTATGACGTGTCCCCATGTTTGAACGCGTGCTGAGAGCGTCTTCGTATCCTCTTCTTTTCTGAGGAAGGGCATATTATATCGTTATGTTCTTATTCTATGTTATGTTATTCTATCGTTAGTGTCCCTCCGCATAATGATCGCGAAGAAACGCCTTCGAGGAAAATGTAGGCTCCAAGGAGCCTATAGTCTTCACGGCTGAGCAGTAGATGATTTGTGTGCTTTGTTCCGCTTGGTTCGTGCTTTATAATCGTATGAATTCGTGTGTTTAGAAATGTGGAATCTCTCTTTACGAGTTTTTCGGAATAACTGAAAAACGTTTTTTTCCGTGCTCTCGCACGTGAGGATCGATATGATTAAGAAGCGTCGGTTTTGTATAAAATATTTTTTTTTTAATTTTCATATGACGATATCTTAGGAAAACTGGATCAACCTCTCTTTCTTCCGGCTGTGGTCGTATCGCCTGCGCATTTTCGACGAATGAACATTCATGCATCTTTATACGGTTGACGGGTCAACCTGTTACATATATGTGTTCATCCCTTTTGAAATAATGTGGTAGTAGAAGGCCGTATTGGCAGTGTGGAATGTAGAATGAATGATGTTGAATAGTTAAATGAATATGATGAGGATATGTCCTCACTCACAGGGACGAATGGATTATTGGTATTCTTGGGAAATAAGAGCGAACGGAAATCTCGTTAGAGCTTCCATTTCGTAAGATATTCCCGTCATTACTGTGATGGTGGACGAAGTAACTATGTGGAGAATTGGAATATCGTAATGTTATTTAAGAAGGGAACTCATGGAATTATTCACTCACTGTAGTATTGCAGTGATCTGTTTAAATGTGTAACTCATTATAAGAGCTACTTTCAAGGCATTGTAACCCTGCCTGTAAATACCTTTACTGCGAATCTGATGATTATGTTTTCAATATTTTAAATGAGGAACACTTTTGATGTCACCCGATCGTTTTAGTGAAATATTGTCCAGTGTATTACGAAGTGTTATTTGTTCCCGGGCGACGTTGTACAGATTACATCTGTGTTTTCATTTCCTTCGTCTAAGTATGTTGTTTTGAAATTGAAGTTACGCCTGCTATCCTGCGGGCGTTCTCAGGCCCAAGTTTGTCAAGTTTTCCTCATTTGACGAGACTCATGACTGTAGAGCCCCGATGTGATTGCAATCTTGATCTTTGCGAGATCGTTGTTTTTTTGCGATTTATTCTCGATAGGATGGGACAGCTTCGGAAATGTTCACAAATCTCCGGGCATATGGACCCGATATCTTGGGCTCTTGCAGCGAGCTCACGTCCGCTGTCCCGCACGCACGATTGCGACTTCCCTTGCCTCACGCTTTGTGTCCACGGCGTGGCGTGTTTGTCCACCCCATTTCCACGCAAGCCGTTCAGTCGGCCATCTAAATTTCTCTTGAGTTTACCCTCCTTAAAAAGTCTGGAGTGAGACGGTCTGGCCTGGCCGGCCGGCTCGGTATTTCCACGGAGACGTGGATTCCGAAACCTTATTCCGAAGCGCCAGAGCGCGCACGGCAGCATTCCATTGTCTCCCTTCGAGTCCATTTACGTGACGAATAATAGAGGGGGAGGAAAGTGTGGAAGGGGCGTGTGTATGCAAGCGGTTGTTTCCCCCGTTTCATGTGTCGCTTAGCGAGGAGAAGAGGGGGTTTCGTGTGATTTTTATTCCCTCCCCCTTCGGATCGAATGCTGGAAAAAGTTTTGCTTCGGGATTTCTCAATCTCTCAGCATCGATTAGCTTACGGTTGTAAGTTTAAAAGGGGAGTTTTTAGTTCCTATCCCCTTTCCTTTCTCCATGTCTCCCTCCTGTCAGATTGACCGTCGGAGTGGATTTGTCCCAAGGTTTTGTTTGCGACGTCACTGTGTTTTACTCGAGGCAGGATCACGGAATGCATGGAATTCTTACCCGCTGGAGAGGTGGGCGATCGAAGGGAAAACATCTGGTATTTGAGAGTTGCTTAAGGTGTTCTCTCTGGGGAGATGTCGTCTTGAAAATTTTCCCTCTTCGATTCTCGTGTCTTGCTTGTTCCTGCTTGTTCAAGCTATTCCATACGTTTCGAAATTCACAGATCCTATCTCGATGCTCTGAATCAGTTGTAGTGAGTGGAGCAGGGAGAAAATTTCTCTTCTTTCTGGATCAGTTTTCTCTCAAAATTTAATTGATTTGCCCTCCCTGGAAGTTCTCATATTATCCCCTACCGCTGTCACTCTCTCCAAAGAATTATCAACCAGGTACACCTTTTCTTAGTAGTCTTACTTAGAGCCATAATTTTTTGCGTGGTTACTTTAATTTCATTGAATGTAAATTGAAGCCAAAGAAGTGTTAAGCTTACTCGTAAATTGGAGTGGGGTAAAATGCCATTAATTGAAGTGTGTTGGAGTGAAATAGTTTTCCGCTGTAGAGACTTTAACTATCCCCGGTAGGAAAGTTGGGCTTTGCGTACACTTTATAGGCCCTAGAAATCTTTTTGATGAGTTTTTAAAAATGCGTCTCTTAAATGCCTTTCTTTCCACGGCTCGTTGCTCCTTTTAAAGACGCTGGAATTTCATTTTGATTAATTTAAAAAAAAGCCATCTGTTAAATTAATTTCAATCCGAGGCTTCTGTGCATCCGTTGATGCGGAGCTCTAGCATTTAACCACGCGGCAAAATGGCCTACAATGCTTAAAAAGTCTGTAAACCTTTATCGTATGGAGGGAATTACGTGTACATAACAGGAGTAGGGGAGTTTCCCTGAAGAGGAAAGTATATATGTGTTGCAGCTCTCTTTCTGTATTGAGCGAGCGCAGATATCTGAGCACAGTGGTAATTGAATTCTGAAAAGTGAATCAAATGTGAGCTGTCGTTAGTGGATGGCTTCGTTAAAAACTGTTGTTGCTCTAAACTTGTATGAAGTGAAGACATGTCATGGGGGAAACACATCAGGGAAATAACTAGTGTAGCAAACCGTAGATTAGGATTCGTAAAAAGGGTTTTAGGCAAATGCGATGAGAGAGTCCGAGAAAGAAGCTATTTGACACTTGTCAGGCCTCATTTAGAATATGCCGCTAGTATATGGGATCCCTACGAGGAAGGTATGATAAAAGAATTAGAGCGCGTGCAAAGGAGATCTGCTAGGTTTGTTAAATGTCGTTATGATAATTGTATTAGTGTTACGAGTTTAATAGAAGAACTAGGATGGGAATTACTATCAGAACGCAGGTTAAAATTTAGGTTAAACCTTTTAAGTAAATTCGAAACCGATTTGTTCACAGATGACGTTAGATATATATTAAGAACCCCCGCGTATTATGCTAGGTTTGACCATATTAACAAAATTAGAGAGATAGATTGTCGTACCGATAGATTTAAAATGTCATTTTTCCCGCGCACCATAAGAGAGAACAATAGGCAACGTAGCAAAAGGGATAGGTAGGTGAAACATAGTTAGAATAGTCTGTAGTGCATGACGCATGTAATAACTACCAATAATCCTTCCTTATTATGTAGATTTTAACCTGTACTATACCGTAGTAACTAATATTCTATTGTAATAACTACTGCAATTACTTGCAATAACTAATAATCTACTGTAGTAACTAATAAACTATGACCCTATTTTCTAGCATGTCTACATTATATATCCTACTTACATGGCAATAGTGCATGTTTGGTGATCTTCACCCCCTGCCACACACCCTCGTGGTGGCTCGCAGGGTATTACGTAGATGTAGATGTATGAGAGCGATACTCTCAGCTTTTGGTTATATATTACTGTGTGACTTTAAATCTACTTTCGTACGCAAACGACATCCGTGCCCACGAAAAAGTTTCAAATCCACGACCAGGCCGGCGCGTTACCCGCATAACTACCGCGGGCGGCTGATAGTCAAATGGTCTTGATAAGAAGAAACATCCAACTTCCCGTCGAACAGCCTCTTCATCCTGTGTTAATGTTTTGATATCTCTCCAGTGATTCTACATAATGCATCCGTTCGCACGGAGCAGGCGGAAATGGGCTTTCGTGGTCGTGAATCTTGCGTAGGTGACCGATCAGGGAGTTTCTGGTTAGGGGAGGTGAGCAAGTTTGAGGACGGGTCGCCCTTATGTAATGCACCTCGGTAATGGCTGGAGGTGGAATACCTCCTTTTTTTCCTTCGACTCAGCCAATTGGATTGGTCTGCTCCGGCAGGCGAATAGTGGAGGAAAAGTAATGTGGAGACTCGCTTGTGTGTAGGATTGTTCTCATTTTGGTGCATTCTCTCCTGTAAACAACTTCACCGGGCACACTTGCTCATCCCTCCCAGCCCATCGTGTTCTCTCCTCCCCGTAGCTCTTGGGCCGCTTCGTAAGCGCTCATCGGACATCGTTTCATCGGCCTGACCACTCGTCGCCGAGGATAGAAGAGTGGACCGACCCTCCTCCTTAATGGAGTGCATCCTGCGCTCGAGAGTTCGTGGTCTCCATGGTAGCGAGAATTGGATTTCCTTTCGTCCCTGGCTCTAGTGTATCTGTCTCTTGATCAAGTGTACAAAGCGCGTAAAAGCGTTGTGACTAATGTTTAGACATTGTTGCTGATTTATTACATTGTTTGTCAAATTTTCCATCGCTAATATAGAAAGCAAAGAGGTTTTGAAATGAGATGATTTACTTTGTTAATCCGATTTCACCCACCTACTAATATTTAAAATTACTTTGGTGATAGTAGGTGAAGGTTAAGTAAAGTAGACATGATAATAGATGAAGTCTCCCATGAGAAAACGCATTTAGACTGAGAAGATATAAGCGTTTTCAATAATGCTCAGATTTTGAAAAATTCCTCGTGGTAATTTAATTGCGGTATATTGAATGTTTTTTAGCTTTCATATAAAATTTCTTTCGCCCATCATTTCTTCAAATATCGAAGTCTGCCTCTGTTGTTTTATGTCAAAAATTTTATTTGCTCTCATCTCAAGAAATACCCAGCTTAATTTACTCTGGATCAATTGATAATGCTTGTTTTTTTCTGACACTATTTAAATGCTTTCCTGGATGTGTCTTTTGCCGCTAGTTTTTTCGCAGTAAGTGCAATTTCCCCATCAAACTACTGTGACTTTCACGAAATTAATGATTACCCTTGTTGTTCGTAACAAACACTTCTATTTATATTTTGTGATCATTTTGAGGTGTTGGGGTGTTCATCAGCGACCATGTATCCTCACATTTTTCTCTATATGTACTCACCGGTGCTCATGCATCGCTTATTATATTATTTTTTTCGTTGTTTGTTTTCATTGCTGGAAGGAAAAAAATAGAGTGGGGGAGGTTGAGGAAGGTAAGAGGTATTTTTGTGGCCGAAGAAGCCGCAAGACGGCGAAACGCTTTTCTCATACAAATAAGAAAAAATATATAATATTGTAATCAGTATTTATTTTTAATCATGAATGCCAAGACCTGCGAAGTGCAGCCTAATACAGCAGGCTATATTAAGTAGATTTCCCGGTTGGCTTATTTTTTCGCCAAAGCTCCATGTGCGGAGAGATTATTATTTTGAGGAATCATACGCAGCAGTCTACATGCCTGTCCATGCCTTTGTGAAACTTACCTCGCGGTTCGTATGGACGATTCCAAAGTTTTCGTACTCTTTCGTGTCCTTCTCGACGTATGTCTTACCCGTCCCTACCCGCTTCCTTTCAACCTCTCCCCGCCGAACGTCTTCCACCTCCCTCCTCTCGTTGTTCGTGTGACGTGCCGGCGTCTACGCGTCGCCCCGCCATTGGCCGAGAGGGGATTTTGCGGTGACACAGCCGCACCCACTCGCGTTTCTCTTCCTCCATTTCTCCCGCGATAAAACGTGTCCCACACTCCTTCCTTTCTCTCACTCTCTGTCCGCCATGGACTTCACATTTTCTGTGTGGTCGAAATTCAGTGATCGCTCGGATCTTCGGAGGTACACCTTTTCGCAATTTTCTTTGGCTTGATCAACTTTTCAACTGCGACAGTTTCATCCGCGTGTGAGATTGCGAACGATGTTAAGCTCATTATTGCCCACAGCTTCATTGTTTCAACATGGAAGCCTTACGGAATTCGTGTTAAAAATTTGGTCGTACCAAGTCCGACTTCTTTTGCCCCTGTACTCCTCGCTCCTTCCATTTTCACGTCTTCAGTTTAATGCCAAGTGATTGGCAAATGTACATTTCTAGCCTATGAATAGTTGTTTGATCTATACGTTCTGTTGCCTTGTAGTATCTGTTTTATTTTTATCGGCATTAAGTTTTTGAAAACTCTTCCTGATGACCGCCATTTTAATTACATGCTCCTATGTCTTTAAAGATTTAAAGAACTTTTGGTGATATGGATGTTATTAACTCTTGGGATATTTTTATGACGTCAACACACCTATATTTATAATCTAAGTTTTTCAAGAATGATGAAAAGCGCTCATGTTTGCAAATGTAAGTGTAATTGGAAATCTTGAGAGAAAAATCTTTTAAGATACTATTTCCTACTCGAAAAATAATTTTTATTCGGTGTTTATACTCTTCAGCTTAATGAATCTTGCGAAAGAATAAACCCTTAGAAGGAAGTGCCTTCCATCTTCGATTTTAAATTGAGTCTCATTTCCCGGATGCATATCGTCAGAAGAAGGAATAACTGGGACGTAAGCGGAAGCGTTATAATTTTACTTTTCCGTTCGGAAATGGTCTATTGCGTCGCCTTCGCTGCGTCCATCTCATCAAAAATTGCTCGAGCCCTAAGCGGTGGAGTCCATTGCACTTTTATGTTTCTAATCTTGTGTCCGGAGATTTCAGAGGGTTTTTATTTTTCAATTAGTCGCTCGCTCCCGTCTTCTCATTTCCTGTGCATCGAAAAAAATTTCCGCCTCTGGTGTCGAAGATGTCTATCTCGGCGTCGTGAGCTAAGGCCTTCCTCTAAGCTCATTACTCTTGATGCTGATGAGACACAGATTCTCTTTTTGGTAAAAACAAGAAAAATAAAATAGAACTTGAAAATTCCTAAGAACTGATGTTCTTAAACCTCTTGCTGTGTTGATTGCCTAGAGTGAGGTAGTATGTTTAGCTGTCAAACTGTGGAAGTTGGTATTCTACAAATTATTTTGTTCGGTTTCGTCTTGAATTCTTCCTTTAGTATTAGTGATAAATAATTTAACGAGCCGCGTATTCAGAGATGCCTATGTGCTGTGCTGCAGATTATGATCCCCATATTATCTGTGAAAATTAAAAATTAGCATTACCATACACAGAGCTAAACTGCTAGTTTGGTATATCAAAACGGTTTAGTATGGAATAATTCACACTATACGGGCTCTGTCAAAGTGACACGCCACTGAATTGCTTGGACCTGGAAATGATAATATATTAATCGGGTAGAATAGGTAGTATAAATGCATCGAGAGGAATTATACATCCTCCGATTAAGGGATGTGGAGAAACGTGCAAATATTCCTCCAGGTGTTTGATCATTTTATGTGGTCGAAGCGACATTTTCATGCATTAAAACATGAAGAGAAAATTTGAAATCTGAGAAAAAGTGTAACCGCTCCGTTCGCGCCGCTCTCCCCCCATTCCCGCCCCCGCGCGTTCTTGGCCGGTGATACACATCCTGCGAGGATGTCGAGGAATGTGTTGCGCCTCTCGATCGCGAACCGGTCCAGCCTCCGAGGGGGCGTACGCGTTTTCCGTCCACCCTTACGGACCGCTGAGTGGGGGCAGCGTGTGGGCCGCTGCCGGAATGGATGGGGTGTGACGTGGGGGTGATCGGGCCGTAAACTCGGAAATGTCAGTCCTTGTGGGGCAGAGGGAGCAGAAAGGGGAAGAGTCATCCTCCCCCCTCGTTTCTTGGCGTGCGGTGTGCATTTCTTGCCCGTTATTCTGCGCTCGTGATCGGAATCTGTCCCGCGTAGGTCAGAAACGTGCATGGAGTTAGTCAGGTTTTAAGAATTTTTCGGACTTCCTAAGGCCATTTTGTTGGAAACTATGTAATTTCTTAAAATATGGCGTAAACTGGATGTTAAATTACTTATGTCATTTCTGGAAATTGCGGCGTTCATAGAAACGCTCGGCATCACATGTTAAGTCAGCGAGGAATAAATGAGGGTTATATTTCGTCGAATTGGAGTTTGCATGTGATGCACTAGTTTTTTCTAAAAAACTAGCAAAATTGGATATAGCGTAAATGATATATTTTGGAAACTTCCTCAGGGAAAAGCGACGTTAGTAAGGAACTAATGAGTGGAATTCGTGGTAAACGTTTAGAAATTGTTATGAGGAGCCTCATTTTTAAGGTAGGACTTTGAGAGGACCAAAAGAGATTGCGGGCGTTCGAGTTGAAAGTGGGCCGAGGAAGTTCGATGAACCAAAAGGATATCTGACAAAGAAGTCCCACTTAGATATAATAAACGGGGATGGAGTTGATCAGAATGATCTAATGGAGGCAAAGTAGGAGGATGGAGCAAATAAAATGTACGTAATAAATGGGGGTGGAATACTGCAAGCCATTGTGAAAGGGAGAATGTTGGGCAATAGGAGGAGATTGAAGATAATTCAAAAATTAAGATAGAAGTTTATGTATTCGAATTTTCCGAATAGGTAAATAAACATTAAAAGCCGGCGAAGCAAATTTTCAACGATTATTTCATGAGAAGGAAAGTAGCAGATGCTCTCCACAGCTACATTTCATTTTCTCTTACGATCTTTGCATTCAGGGAATGTTTTGATAGTACCAACCGTATTTTGTTGCCGAATGAATGCGGACCTGCACGTTGAAGCTGTTCTTTGTCAATGAACGCTCGTTAGGACAGATGAATTGAGGACGGATATAATGAACGCAAGCGTCACTATTATGCGAATAGCAAGCAAGAGTAGACCTTGGGGATTCGTGGAAAGACTCGTGTAAGGCGTTCGCGTTTCATAGAACACATCCAGTCTTGAGAACTTTAGCGTTGACTCATGGGTTGAGAATTTTCAATTGAGGCGGCGATCGCGCGAAGTAAACATTTTGCAATCGCCTGTCAAGATTTCCGATGAGCAACACATTTCCCAGAGTGGAGCTAGTAAAATTACTGAAGTGACCTTTGCAAAGCTGGCAATCACGTTCACGTCAGTGACATGTTCCGAATGGTGACTTCTGAAGCTCGCATATGTGAACGAGACAGTGTTTAATATACATACCCTAGTCTTTGTAGTCTTGCCTTTTTCCCGAACCTAGTAATTTTTATCGGAATTTTTATTTTTTCATAAGTTCAAAAATTCGGTTGATATTTATGGCGCAAGATTCAATATTGTCCGGACAGGCGACATGACTCACTGGTAACCGTAGAATTTTAACCCGATAATTTCACGGGAAAAGATATTTTATTTGATTCGGCGACCTATAATTTTCTCGGGTTTGTGTTTTAATCTTTTTCTCACCAATCTTTAAAAGTCATTTTCAGTGTACGCGAGGGTAAATTTTGATGTAACTATCTTTTATTAACCCGCTAAAACTCATTTCAATGACATTTGGTTCATTATGGACCCCTTACAAAGGAGCAGGATGTGTCCCATGTGTTCATTCGAGCCGTTCTCTACTCTGGTCCAGCCTTTGCATGTTGATCGCCGATAAAAGCAGACGCACACGAGAGGAAGTCGTAGTGAATTTGGAATGGGTTCTTTTTCCAATCTGGTTGATAGTTTCTCGGTAATGGTGAATTTACGTGGTATGAGTCACCAGATCGTGGGGGTGGACGCTTGGGGGGTGGTTGAGGGGAGGTCGATCCCCGTCCCCTATCTGGTTCCAACCATCGGCGATAAATTTGTGTGTGCCGTAGTAATTTTCGTCGGCGTGTTTCGACCAATAAATTCCCCCTAATGAGAAGTAATGGACATGGGGAAGGACTTGTCATCGCCTCCCAACGTCTCCTCGTAAGGAAATTTTGGCGGAAGCGGTCGGTCATTCTTTGATTGCGGAGCTCTGCGGAACAAGTCGAGGCTATAAATTTAGCGCGGTCGCCCTCAAGAGGACTCGTGCGAAATTCTCGGAGGTAGTAAAAAGAAATTCATTCGCTTGTGCCGGGATTCGAATCGAGGTCGCGGCAATTTCTTGGTCGGGGTAGCCTCGCGGCTATAAGAAATAGAGTAAATACGTGTAGAGGGATCTGGGTCTGGCATTTACCTGGGCTGGTCGGTGACATTGATATCTCAGGGTATATCGACAGCAATGGTGATATAGCACATCTCACTCTGATAATGTAAGAAATTTTTTTTTCCACACTGTTGATTTTCATAGCCTCTACCTTTCATCGGCATGCAAAATATACTTTCTTTGAATGGCCTGTTCGCTGTTGCATTGTAGGCGCGTCATAATTTAATACATTTAGCGCGGTCCATTATAATGAAGAAAATGAAAATGCTATGGGTATTCTAAGGCAAATGAGTTTTCATTGAATATTTCATTGAAATCTTGTTGTATGATAAGTAATTTTGTTTCCTCTCCCGTTGAAGTTATCAAATTAACTTAGAAAAAATTGAGGCTATGCGTTTTCACTATACTTGTGACTTTCATATAATATGATGTGTGGGAAAAGCATGTCTTCTACAAATGTCTACTAGTTGTACGTTGAAAATCGTTGAAATGTTGTTGAAATACGTACTGTGCGGTTACGTCAAGTAATTGAGATCGTGGGACATTTGTAAATGTTTATGCGTCTTCTCATGGTGAATGTCTGCGTCCTTCGATAATTCGGACGCATAGACTTGTCATTCGCTGATTAAATTAGAAGAAAATGTGTTTTACTGTTTCTTCAGCCTAGTATGTTTAAAAAAAAGTCAACCCAACACTATAAAGCAATTAGCTTAGCTTTCATTGAAATCATTTGTAAGGTAATTGTATAAAATAGTTTCCCTGCTATGTCATTAGCTTTTTTCATCCCTTTGTGTTTCATTCTTTGTTTAAAATACAGTATTGGTATTGTATATTTTATTCCACTTCGTAGTTGATATTCCGTGTATTTTCGCTTCGTATCATTCCCGTGCCGGCTGTGATTTACTTTACTATACGATGTATTTGATTTTGTATGGATTGCCGCAGAGCAATCTGTTGATAAAATTATGGAATAGACTTCTTGGAATAATTTTCAGTTTTGTACTTGTTATTTGTAAGTAGGTATATGTACCTCGTTGGAAAAAGCAAATGTTGTGAGGATGTGCGACTTTGTGGGACTTGTGTTTTTCCTCTTCTTCCGCGTTTGATTTTTTTTTCCTTCCCGGAATAAAAATCCACCACTTGCTTTGAGCGCCCCGAAAGGTTCTCCTTTTTATCTCGAGTGCGCGGGGCCTCCCCGCCGCCGCGCCGTACCTGTCCGCGGCGCGGTGGGCGCGAAAAACTTTTCCCGCTTTCCGTTTCGCGAGCACTATTTTGTTTTTCTTCCCTCTTTTTTGGAGGAGCCGGGTCGGAGGGGATCCCCTTTCGCTCTTCCCGAGGGAGGTTGGACTCAAGTGCGTGTCGCTCTGCTCCTCGGGGTTTCCTAACGACGGGCGTAAAAAAGGAGAAGGGGTGTGGGAAAATTCTTGTTTGCCTCTCCGCTCCCTACTACTACTCCCTGCTGCCGCTACTACTACTACTACGACGACTGCTCCCCACTTCGTTCGCTGGAGTTCGCTCTCTCAGCGCGGCGATCTTCACCTTCCTCCGCGGTTCGCTCGGCGCCCGCCCCGCGGCGCCACTCTACGGTCGTCGCCCGGCTCGTATCGATCTCGTGTGGCCGGAGCGGTCTTGTTTCCCTCTCCCACCCCACCCCCTCCTTCCCCTTTCCTCCTCCTCCTCCGAAGCTCCCCTTCTTCTCCTCTCCCCTCTGACCCTGCTTACTTTCCCTTCCCTCCCGAAACCCTTAATCCTTCCCCTCGGATCCCCCCTCCCCGAGACTTGGTTCAGTGTTCCTCCCCGTACCTCGCCCCTGACACGCCGCAAGACCCGCTCGAACTCTCTCCTCCTCCCTCCCCCCTACCTTTCATCCTCTGACATACACCTCCCGCCCCTACTCTCTGGTTCAGCAGTCTCTCCTCTCACTCACACACTGCTCCGAAAGCGAGGGATGGTGGATGGGGGTGTGGAAAAGGCGCGCCCTTGCTCTGAGCTCGCTCTCTCTCTCCCCCCCTCCCCGAGTACATGTGCACCGAGAATGCACCGAGGCGTAGTATTCTGACCCTCACGAAATATCGAACCCCTTTTTCCGTACCCTCTCTCTCTCTTGGCGCGTCCGTAACCCCTTTGCACCCCTTCTACCCACCCTCTGATCCCGCGTCTCTCTCTCTGCGCGCGCGACCCGTGATATATATTTTTTTCATTTCCCGATGTTCCCTTTCCAATTTCTCCCGCTCCTTCGTTGCGGATTGTTCATCTTCCCACGGATCTTTAGTTTCGTATCCGTGTTTGTTTCTTCGATACCGGGATCATTCGGGTGCACGCCTCCGGTCTCTAAGTTTCGTCTTTATCTAGACGGAAATTCGAGGATAATTATTTTTCGACGTCGGCTTACCTGATTCGTCGCATCGAGTCGCGTAGGGTATTTTTCTTTCCCAGTTACCATTTTCTCCGATTCCGGTTCGCATTTCGGTCATACTCTGGTGGAAATAACGTGGTCGGAACGGATTGTTGTTCGCGGCCCTTGTTTTCGGTAATGTGATGAATGTTTATTCATTGTATTCTCTCTTGGTGTCGCGTCGGGGAATTATTTATGGATAAACATTATCACTTTTAAGGTAGTATTTGCACACTGCCTTTTAAAACAAATATTTTTCCCTCACATGATTTGCAAAGTAATCATAACCGACTTTGACTTACGCCTATGAATTATAAATACATAAAAGTAGAAGTTGTAGGGTCTATGATATTAATTGACGCGGGAGATTTTGATGTGAACAATAAATGTGGAAAATTGTGTCGAAACATACTTAAAAATCTCGTAACCTATCGGTCGATAAGAATGTGATGATTTTCAATTGGAAGCTGGAAAATGATTTTCGGAAAAAATACACCATTTTTTTACTTAAAGAGTTACTCATAATGATGGGCAAATGTGATGATAAGTTGACATTAAACGACGGTTAGGGAAGTAACGTGAAAAAATTGTTTGGCTGGTATGAGTGTCGTGATTAATTTGGATGTAAATCATTGTTTATATGAAGCCCAGATTGTGAATGGCTTTGCTTTAGATGGATGGAAATCACGATGCTCGTGGGAGAGAAAAATAACTGTGGCTGCGGAGCACTCGCGATGGAACTTCTTTGATAAATTATGGAAAAGATTCCCCTTCTCGGCCCCTCCTCCGTTACTTAAATTGCTGGTTCTTGTAGTTTGCAATCACTGTCGCCTAGTTTGGGTGTGTGCTATCCGCGAGCGCTCCCCGCTCGACGCGGGATCATCGTCCCTTTACCATCCAGCACTCCCACCATTTCCCCTCTCGACTCCTTATTTATTTTGGTCGGAAGTGGGAAATCTTTTGGGTCGCCTCGTGTTTTTGTTCGGATGCGGAAGCGAAGCCATACGCTCTCCTTCCCTGCGTGCCTCGTCCTTCCAGGCGATGGGCCGGCGTCGGCGGTCTTGTTTATATTCGCGACTCCCCTCTCCTCTTCCGTCTCTTCACTTTCCCACTCCTACCACTACATGCACCCGATTCCCCTGCCGGTTCATTGTCTTCAAATGCACACAACGATATCGGAAGGAAAGGTGATTCGGGAAAAGGTTGAGCGATGGCTTCCAATTTCCCGGAACGACGTAACCCTCCCCTTTCCACGTCCCTCCCGCCTCCTTCCCGCTTTCTCTACTTCATTCTTCTCCCTAGAGTCTTCTATACCCAGAGTGCAGTGCGTGCACTTCCGGCCCGGGTGCTGTGGAAGTGGGAAGCGGGACAAATGGCTGCAGCCGGTACGACCCTACGGCGCATGCCCGCCCCTTTCTCTATCCTTTCCTGCTTCCTCCCCTGTTTCATACATCCTCTCTCCCTCCCTCTCCTTTATCTCTCGCGCCCCCTTTTTTTCCCCTCGCGTTCTCCCCACTCCTCCTTCTACCCCGCCCCCTTCCCCGCGCCTCTACTCCCACGCCTCGGAAATGAACTCCCGCCAGTGACCCCGAGGTCGAGAGATGCCTACCATTCTGTTTCTCCCGTTGGTGAATTTTTTAGTCTTGCCTTTTTTGCAGTTTTTTCGACTTTTTTTCGTACTCTGTCCGTTTATCGACTGGTATACTGTGCTGTTATGCCCGATGAATTGTTGTTCGTTGTCTTGTGGTTACATTTGTCCAATGGTGTGACTGCGTCTATCAATAAATTATTTTTAATGTGCCTTTCGCGAAATTGAAACTTATTGGAAATTGTCTGCTAAAGTTTTACCTATATCACGTGTTTGTTGATTGTTTACGTGATACTTTTGCGAATCGAACCTAGCAATTTTGATTACATTACCTATATGCGGTAAAGTATTGAAATTTTCATTTGCTCAGCCATTCAGAGTTGCCCGTAAGCTCTCTAAATTTTAACGGTTGTCTTGTAAATTCTTTTAGTATTAATCGATTCCCGGACAAATTTCTTGGCATTGGAATATTTGCCTCAAAATTTACACTATTAGGTTGGGATATGTGTAGGTTTTTCCATTGTCTTTAATGTAAATTATTTCTGCTAAGCCATTTGTTTGCATAAATAAATTTTGAATTTGTTATTGCTTACGCGTATGCTTCATAAATTGTCATATTTTGTAGTTGTATTTCCTCATATGGCTTCAAACATTGATTGATCGACTTTTGCGTGGCGTTTGTTTACGTCTACGAATTCGTTCCCTTTGCTCCTCTCCTGTCGATTTCTGTAGTTTTCGTTTTTTGCCTGGGAGCGAGCCCTTGGACATAATGATATCGGATTTCTGTTTCTCTCCCCTTCTCCCTCTTGCTTCCCATTTCGATTTTTCAGTCCATTCTGGTCGTGCGTGCGACCTCTTCAGTCCCAATTGTTTTCCCGGAATCGCTTAATAATTTCCCTTTCCTCCACCGTTCGTCTGAAAAAGGACCGCGATAAATTTGTGCCTCCCCGGAGTATTAGCCGTTTCCTCAGTGGAAATAGAACCGTCCTTATCGGGGAAAAACCCGCCCTCCCCCCTGTTGTCATTAAAAGGTAGGGGTGGGTTGGGCCCTGCGAAGCGCGCGATTAAAAATAAATGCAATCTTCCACGCGCTACGCCGAATAGGGTTTCTAGACGTTTCGTGCGGCCGTGTGAGTGACGTTTTTTTATCATCCATCTCGCTCGTCCGGGCGATTAAGTCACCAAGATGGCGACCGAAATTGAATTTGTTTGGATCCTCCATGCTGATAGCTCTCTTTCTTTCTCTCTTACCCCTTTTTTTCGGAAAACACTTTCATGGAATTTAAAATTAATTACTTTCCCTCCCCAGCTGTATTTTCATCCTGTCGTAAAAAGGGTTTTAAGTTTAGCGGTAAAGGTTTTTACTGTGGTCGGTGAATTGCCCCGTCGATTGTTTGACTTTTAAGCATACGTGCTTATCTCGTTTTCGTTTTGGAAAATGCTGACAGGAAGTTTGGTTTCGGCGTATTCGGATTTTTGTCGTATTAAAAATTATTGTTTTTATTAATATTTCTGTATCGCAATGATACTTCTTTATCACTGGACCTAATCCTAGTATACACCTGTCATAATTTAACGATGAATAGAAAATGAATTTGCTAAGCTGTTCGTGAAATGATTTTATTCAAATTGTTTTTCTCTTTTAAAAGCTTTAGAACCAATTATATATCAATTTGATAAATATTTCATTTGATCTTGGTGGGGATGCCCTTTGCTCGGTGATTTTTCTTGACAGGGCGAACACAATAAAAGTCCACCCATTAATAGCCATGTGGAAAAATACAGTATTTCTTGACAAGCAAAGATTTTATCCTATTTGAATGTGAAATTCTATAAAGTATCTTGCCGCTTTCTCTTTTTCACTGTCAAGATCTGACGGATCGTTACGGTAATCATTTCTTCTGCACGTAACGCACGTCTCGCTAAAACAAAAACGTACCAAGACGAGAATCCTCCCGAGTAAATTTACCTCATGATCCCTTACCTCCATCGAATATCCTGCTATTTTTATTTCCTTTTTAAATGCGGGGTGGTCTAAAACACACCTTCACTACGGCTTTCAGGTTGATGTATCGACGTAGATTCAGTTTTTGAAGGATTGGTACGCTTCTGAATCTAACAATGACCGGGGAGGAATATTTTTTGGGGAATAGAATGTTTTTACCAAAGTTACTCCATGAATAAGAAAAAAAGACTCTTCCTTATCGATAACTGTGAAAGTAAAGGTTTGAACGAGACGGTAATGCTGTAGTACACCGGATCCTAACTGTCGCACGCGTATTCTAATAGGTATATCCTTATAGGTTCATGGTTTATAAGTCAGTGGAATACGTTCAGTAGTAGCACAAAAATATTGAAGTTGTGGCAGTTTTAATAAAAAAGCGTTTTATCTAAATGTTATGGCTACAATTTTTATAAATTAAGACCTAGAGCGATGTTCTTCAAACTTTTTCCGTTCTTGGAATATCTTTGTTAGTGTTAAAATATTTGATGGGTTCCTTCCTCGTATTAAAATATATTCACAAATACTCTTGAGTACACTCGAAAAAAAACAATATTTTTATATATCAGATGATTTAATGGTAACATTTACAAAAACCACAACTTAAAAAACACACACACACGACCCGGGTTTCGACGCTTGAGCGTCATCTTCAGGTTACGTAAATGTTACCATTAAATCATCTGATATATAAAAATGGAATACCACAAAGTTAAAAAAGAACTTGTATTATTTAACAATATTTTTGCCAATCGTATTAATAGTGGCTAATTCTAAGTGGTATGAACAACTACACGTGTATCTCTTTGGAAGATTGCGTGCGACCCCATCGTTCCCTAGAACATAGTTTGAATTCCGCTGACCGAGGGGTGCGATGATCAAAAAGAGGTAGGAAACCGCTGATGTAGATGTTACCCTCAACCCTTCTTGCGTTCGCGTTGTCCGCTGCCCCCTCCTGTTCTTCCCTTCCTCTTCCTTCGCAACCTTCCCTTACGTTTTCACACGCACCCTTACGCCATCCGTCTTGCCTCCCGACTCCTCCCCCTTACCCACCCACGCTTCTCTCTTCTTGAACTCTCCATTTTTTTAATATTCCTCCCGTGAAGATCACTCGTGCTTTCCCCCTAATCTTCTCCAGCGCCGCCTTCCATATTTGTATTTGTTTACCTCAAATTTGGATTCCAACATGGTGTTCCGTTTTTGGTCCCCGCCGCCCGAGAATTCCCCTGTCGGAGGAATGTTAGGCTTGTGCGGACATTTAACGTATCGGCGTCGAGGATCTCCTCTCGCAAAATTGGCGTCAAAGAGTCGTTTTTCCCCCCATTGCCCGCGGTATTTTCCCACGGAATGGCTCGCGCTCGGTTGGGTGCAATCATCCGATCCATGGTTATGCTTTCCATTTTTTTCGAGTTCCGAATGAAGAGGCGGTTAGCCACGCTATTCCCACTTTTCACGTGAAGGAAAATGTGTATGAGAGCCTTGTTCGCGGGTATACATCTGTGCCGGTTCGATCTGGGGTATTGTGGGTCGTACGGCTTATCTTTCAAGTTATAATTCTGGGATAATGTTTCGTTTATGTTAGTTGGAAATGTATCTACATTGATACCTTGGTCGTTTTCTAATCGTGGAAAATTGCAAAGTTTATTTCGTCATGCGAGGAAAGGCTTACTTTATCACTTTCTCTCTCTCTCTATTGTCCTTTTAGCGAGCGCCATATTTCTTCATAATACCTGTAAGCAATAAGTCTTATAATTGGTTGAAGAACTTCATCCTTTGTTAATTTAATTAGTTAATCCTACAATTCATTTATTCATCCTTAAAGGATTTTATGTCTCGATATGCGTTCGTCAAGGGATTGATCCAGGCTGTTTGCCAACACGCTTTTACGCTTATTGTAGTCGTCACCAATGATGGATAATAGCAATAGCACTTTTATTTGGAGTTCCTTTATTATTCTAGGATTTAAATTGAAAGTTCTTCTGCGCTTATTTACCCTTCCATCGCACCGTTACTCGCCTTATTCTCCTGATTGTTTATTTACTTTTTTTTAGCGTCCACGAAAGCGGCGTTGCTTAGACGCTTGGTATGTACGATTATTATTTTGGTCATGCGCGTCTCTCCCTTTGAGGAGAGACATATTGCTTCCTGCCGGCGGCAATTAACGTGCCGTCACGATCATCTCGCCCACCTTCCTCCCGATAAGATTTCGTCGTGGGCTGCGGTATACTTCCACCGAAAAACTCCCTTATCTCACATGCACTTGTCGTACCGGTTCTCCTTCTTCCAAAAAAATGGGGCAAGTCTTGATTTTCTTCAAAAACTCGAGGAAAGAATGTTTGTTCGCCGTTTTTTCTCTTCTTCCTCCCATCTATGCCTTCCACGCGCGCGCGTTCCTTCCTCCTCCCTCGTTGCGTTCCCAATCTCCTCCCTTAAGAGAGAAAAAGTGTCATCTCATTTCCAATCTCGGTTCCTTCATCTTGTCCCCCCCGTGGACTTCTGTCGCTCGAGGTAAACGACCGCTCTCCGGGTTTTCCGCCTTCGCCCCCTCCCGCCATCCTCGTGAACCCTCGGGGGGTGCTCCTAAGTCCATCGCTGATGAAGGTGAGGGACGTGAAGCTTTGGTGATCCCTCGAAAAGGAATATATATGCGGTTCGTAAAGGTGTCAAGCGATGAGATGGGGGTGTGTGTTTTTTCCTCTATTCCCGAATCTCTTGCGACCTGATTGCTGGCCGGAAGAGGTTATCTGCGTGGTTCAATTGCTCTCGGCGCTGCGTAACCGGAAGTTATGTTTATGTCGGTTGGTATCGAGATCATTTTGTGTCCTTTTACCTTTTCTCCCTTACCGTGAATTTTCAGCAGATGGAATTTCAGTTGTAAATATTCAGAATACTTCGGAAGGTATTAGAGGAATTTTGAAATTTTCTAGTATCTACTAATCGTGCGGTGTCCTGAAGAAGAATGAAAATTCTTGCTATATATCGTTATGGAATGAATTCTCATGCAAATTCTTCATATCATTGTAATCGTAGTGGTATTTTAAGAAAAGCATATGAACTTGATGATATTCATCGTGCCCAATCACGGTGATGAAATAAGCAGGAATTGCTACGAGGAAATGTTCCTTGATGGTAAAATCGGGTGGACAGAACATTGGATTTTTATGTATTCAACAATAAACTAGTTGAAGTAGTTGCTTGTTACTCGGCATAACTTCGTATCATAGCACCTAAGTAAACGAATTGGCCGCTTCCGTATTTTTTGGAATTGTTATGACTCCCGTATACAGTCGTTTTTATGAGTCCCTTATCAGCGCCAGGAAAGTTTATCTTATATTCTCATGGCAACCAATCGTCGACTCCAATTGATCGATTTCGTTTAATTATCAAGCTACCTTGCCTTTTTCTCACCTATTACGCTGCTGCATTTGATAATATTCGTTCTCACGTGATTCTTGGTTTAATATGTTCCGTCTTGCGTCAGTTGGGATTTTTAGAAAGGTCTTACATATTTATGTAGTTTTATTTTGCCACTACGCTGATACTTCGGATTGAGAATTAGAATTATTACGTTTTATGTAGCAGCAAGGTAGATTCTTTGGAAATAGGATGACAATTAGCTACTGGTGTTTGAGATTTGGTGGTGGAGGAAGTGTGATGGACGGAAAGACAGGAGGGAAGTGTTGGTATAGTGGATGAGCAGGAGAGAACGGTGGAAGAGATTCGAAAGCGGATAAATGTGGTTAAAATTAGTTATCAGGGGCGAAGGGATGCTGAAGGCCGTGGTGAAGGGGAAGGGTAAGAAGTAGACTAGGCTATATGATTGGGATGAAAAGAGATTGGACTTTATTGGAGCTAAAGAATGGAATGTTTTGTTCGGAGACTAGCGGAGGTTAATTATTATTGTCTATATTCCTTCTTTAACTTAAGGCTACGATAACAGGTGACGCTAATTTTCAGGCTTTTGCAATAATTGTTTTCACTTTTCCTGATATACAATTATTAATCTAATCTTGTCACATACCAATACCAACTCCTCTCTCCTCTGCTTTGATCACCTGGATGTTATTCGGGGATCTTCGTTTGTCAGTCATCCCCTCGTCCTATCCGTTCATATAGCGATTCCACGCCACCCCGCAGTCCCATCGGAATCCTTCGGGGATGCTGCTGGTCCCGGATGATTCGCAGACGTTCCTATTTGGGTCTCCCTCCTCTCGTTTCCTCGCCCGTCGTATTCCTCCTCTCAATTCCCCAGGCGTGTGCTCTCCTCGTCCTCTTTGCTCCTCCTTTGTTTCCGCCCCCGATTCCAATCCCACCCTTCCACCCCCGCCCTACGCCCCCGCTGCCATATGGCGCGGGGGCCGCCCATATGTGCCCACGCTCAACGGGGTTTGAGTGCTCCCCAAATTTCCCAATTCTCCCACGCAGTCCGCCCCATCCCTCCTCCCCGTCGCCCCTATCGTCGCGCTATACTCTTCCGTCGTGGCGTGGAACGGAAAGGGCGAGTTACATTTTTTCATCATACACTTCTTCGTCGTCCATGGTATTTTTTTTCCTCTTCTCTTTCTTCTTTCCATCTATTATTTTATTCCCCTTTCTCCACCGTCCCTTCTCACTAGCGTCATAAGTTTTTCTCCGCCCTCGTCGTTCCTCTTCGGCCCCTGTCGATGTCTTAGTCCGAAGAGTTTGGATTCGATCGATGTCCTCGTAATGGAACTGCCAAGAATCTATTTCTTCGCTCCCTGGTCTCTCGCTAAGTGTTCATAGGTGACGTTATCTGTCCCTATTGTGGGAGTATTATTATTTTCTCCTGAAAGTTTTTTTTTGTTTCACGGTTAATCAAATTTCAAATGCGTGGCTAGTATTAGGGATTTACTGACAAAAATTTTGAGGAGATATTGTGAAACAACAGCTAAGGGTGGAAATCCGTCTAGGAAAAATCATTTGTCTGTGCAAAGTTTGAAAATTTTTTTCTCTTAAATTCTGATCAAGTTAAATAATTTTTAACGAATAAATTTCCTCTTTTTGTCTTTATGTATTACACCCGTGCGGCATGACTGCCCAACGCTTCATTTTGTACGGCGTTTACAATCTAGATTACTTAATAGAAGTCTAGGTTGAAGATTTGCTGCCGAAACTAACCAATGTCTTCTTTCTTTTCAGGTAAGAACTAGTCTAAAACTACCGGTGTGGACGTGAAGCCCGTCAGTAAAATGGTTATGAACAATTTCTACTGGCTGTAAGTACTGGAAAAAAGATGTAATCGATGAGTGGGAATGTACAAGGGAAGGAAATAGCAAATGAGGTAAGTTGAGAACTACGTAATTTACATTTTGACGGCGTAGATTAATGTAGCGCCGTTCATGAATGCTCGGATTTTACAACTGACGTTTAATGAACCGAAAAAGAACCTCCGATGAATTTTTGGTTCACTTCTTTAATGCCTACCGATTTCTCTACTTATTTCCCTTGTTCACGTGGCCGATGATCGTTTTTGTGTCCGTTGAACGTTTTTAGCTGAATTTGCCGGTCCTTTGAGTGTATGGGAGTATGATCTGTAATGAAAGATTGCTTTGATAGCGGTTTTCATTTTAACTGTAATTGTGAATAATGAAATCGTGTCAAGCGGTGATCCATTAAGAGAAAATTCTCTGAAACCTAGCCGATTTATGAGCTTATTTTGGAAAATTGATGGGCGGACTAGTCGAAGTGGGCGTAAATGATTAAAGAACATATGTTTTATATTGGTCCCCCTGACTATGTTTATGTCATCTTTAAATTATATTTATAGCCTGAAATCAAGTCGTTTTAAGGGTGGTTTGAAAATTTGAATCAGAATGGAGTGTGTGGAGTTTCTCTCTTAATGCTTGTGGCGGACTCCTACCTATACGTAGTTGTGACAGCTTGACACATTTGACAAGGGTCGTAATCTCGTATAAACGATGCTCTGTTAGATATTTTTCAACTGTTCCAACTATACACGTAATTGACTGTTACTTTTTTTAGGGGATTCATTCCGCGATGTATGTTTTTTAAAACAACAATATTTCGCTGGTCCTCCTGCCAGCTTCATCAGGTTAACTGAACTGCTTTATTTGTCTCGCTCGTATAAAGACAAATAAAGCAGTTCAGTTAACCTGATGAAGCTGGCAGGAGGACCAGCGAAATATTGTTGTTTTAAAAAACATACATCGCGGAATGAATCCCGTAAAAAGTAACAGTCAACACTGCATCCGCGGAAGCCTACGAGCTATACACGTAATTTTTAATATATCCTAAGTGTATCCTCTGTATGTTGGCATGATAGTGGTTGAAATGTCTCCATGGCTTTAGTGGTAAAGGCTCGATCTGTTTTAAAAAGAAGGAATCTTAAGGGTATATATAAAATATCCTCGATGACTCCTCTGCAGGACTAGCTGTTAACAGATACATTCTGTAGGATCGTTTTCACTATGCCTGGGGAACACTAATGTTTTTGATGAGTGAGCGCCGGACACCAAGCAACCAGAAATACGTGTATTGTTTTGTGGGATTCGTATACTAGTAGGGTGAAAGGGGTAGATGTGTCTGTCATTTTATTTTATAGGATTTTTGCTCATGAGCCGAATGCTCTGTAGATTACTCAAGCTTTTTATTCGCAAAGCTGTGAAAGTAATTATGATATTCTTTTATTTCCGACAGGGAATAATTGATAAAAGAGGTTATTTTAAAATTAATCTGCTGGTTTCTGAATCACTTTCCCTTGTCAAAGCTTGGATGCTGTTTTCGGCCCAGTTGGAAGAGTCTGAATTTAGCATCCGTTTAAATAATTTTTTTCAAGTTCCTCGGTACACTTTATTTTTAAAAATAAAAGTTAAAAGTAAAATATTTCACCAACGGTTTGAATCGTGAATGACTTTCGGTAACTTCCTTTTGACGGCTTCAGTGGTGGTGTAGTAGCATCCGCGCTTATTTTCTCGGAGGTCGTGGGTTCGACTCCCGCCTAGGTTTGTTTTTTCCGCCATCAAATTTAGTGTCTATGATTGTATGAGCTTACATATACGATTTTTCATTTTATAAAGTACATAATTGGTTGCAAAACTTGTGCGCATTTAGTAGAATAGTATTGTTCACTTCTCCTCATTTTGCCCACAAGAAATAACTCGGCACGTTAATTGTCACTTCTCTCTTAATTATCACATGAACGTGAGCTTGGCGACGTAATTTTCATGAACACATATTTAACTGCGTAGTTTTGCTGCACGGTACTTAATCATTACCGATTTTTGGGAAATTGAATTGTTCTTTACGTCTGTCGGAAGACCTCTCGCCTCACTCCGCCTTAATTTACCTTCGTAATGGGATGGTGAACTTCTCCACCGTGTGGGTATGATTAGTTTTTATCTTCAAGTGCTTCTGCGGAAGTTTGGGAGAAGGGGAGAGTGGAGTAGACGTGTGTCCTGCCATCTTCCATTCCAAAGGTTCGCGATCCTGCCGGCGGCCCTGGGAGGGAAGAAGGAATGACGCAGTATAGAACTTCCAGATACTTCCACGGTCAGCCTCTAGGTTGATGCAACATTCTGTGGAGTTTGCTCCACATATCACACCGTACCCCTACTTCCTCCTCCACACTCGCTCCCTCTTTCCCCCACCCCCTTACAGTTACGTTTCCCATTCTTGTCATCCTCTCCCTACCTTTTAAACCTGCGTCACGTGATTTTTCACCCTTCCCCAAACCCCTCTGCATCACTTGAGCCACTCTCCCCCGTCCCCATCGACCCCCGGCACCCACGGAAAACCCTTTTCCTACGCCCCTCCCCACTCTTGTTTTTAGTCTCCCCCCTCCTCCCCCTTCTACGACGTACTTGGGAGGATGTCCGCGACGCAGCTGAGCGGAAGGGAGTGACGTCATTAGACCGGCTGGGAAAGGGAGAGAGGGGATGGAATTGGGGGAGGGGTATCGAGGATAAGTGAGGGAGGGGTACGGGGTAGGGCACCGTGACACTCATCCTTGTTCCCTCTCCCTCTTCCCCATTGCAGGCCGCTGTCCCGTGATCTCTCCCCCTCTGCCGCAACCTACTACTGTGTTTAGAACGGTGTGATCTGGAACAATATTTTGTTGTTTGTTATTTAGTATCAGGGATGCTGAACAGTTACCGGTATATCAAAAAGATCCCCTTGCCGCTGTGTGACATTTTTCGGTTACCTGGCACTTAAAATATGCTTTCTTGGCTCAATTTGTTTACTTTACCTCTCGCTGTTTAATTTGTTGCGACAAAAAGTCAGCGGATCAGACCTTTCTATCGGCACGTATGATCGATTAAAAATTATGTCGTTTTAAATTCATTGTTTTTCCTTAAATTTGGCTAAGAGGCGTGCCATGTCTCTAAAATGGGCGACTAGGTTTTGGTAATTACTTGCGTTTTCGAAAGATCTCAGGTTTTCCCGGTGTATCTGCTGGATAATATCTCTTGGATGTTCCACCGGTTAAGCTGGTCCATAGGTCTCGCCGTTATGGAGAACTTCAGGGGTTTGAACTCCTGAAGATGGGGAGCAAGTCGAGACCTATGAACCAGCTTACCCGATGGAACACCCAAAATATTTACGTCCTCGTATTCACCTTAATCATTGTGTGCACACCATCGCAACTCGACATCCTTATGGCTATGCTATTGTTGTGGCAACTGAATTTAATTTATGTAAATGCAGTGTGTATTTTACAGTTTGCTTGAAGACAACTCAAAAGTTCATGCCGCAAAGTTTTGTTACTCCTTCGTTCGGAAATCGTCGATGGAGGCAATTGTTCGAGTTTCGTCTGTATCAGCTCTCGTCGGGTGGTTTGCGTTCCTCTAGGACTCACCGAGTTTACCCTCTGTCCGTCCATTTTGAACTATTCTATACAGGTTAAAATACAGGTTAAACCTTTTAAGTAAATTTGAAACTAATTTGTTCACAGATGAAGTTAGATATATATTAAGAACCCCTGCGTATTATGCTAGGTTTGATCACATTAACAAGATTAGAGAGATAGATTGTCGTACCGATAGATTTAAAATGTCATTTTTCCCGCGTACCATAAGACAGAACAATAGGCAGCGTAGCAAAGGGATAGGTAGGTGAAATATAGTTAGAGTAGTCTGTAGTGAATGATGCATGTAATAACAGCCAATAATCCCTTTCTTATTATGTAGTTACTAACTATCTAGCTGCATGTGACCCTATTATCTAGCATGTGTCCATTAAATATCCTAGTTGCATGTCAATAGTGCATGTTTGGTGATCTTCACCCCCTGCCACACACCCTCGTGGTGGCTCGCAGTGTATTACGTAGACGTATTACGCGGCACCGCTCGCTATCCGCCTCCAACAACGCATGCCCAAATCATCCCTCACCCATCACCCGCCATTGGATTCTTTGATCCAACCCGTAAGTGTGACCCCTCGCGCCCTCTTGGCGTGTTATCTACCACGGCGCTCCTCAAAATCGCCGAATCCGCTCTCGTATTCCTCCTCGTGTCGTCGTGAGTTGAGCCAACTTTTGGCTTATTTAATCGATGGTGTCGTCTATTATTTTTTAGCCATTTTCTCTGTGGTTGAAAATAAAGGGTGGTCGCTGTTTTCCTTTTATCCCTCGGTGCAGTCGCGAGAAAGTTTATCATCATCATCGTCCCTTCAAGTTCCCTCGTTTAAAGTTTTCCCCCAGTCTCTCCGCCGTGGTTTTATTCATTCTTTAAAGCCTTTAAATTATTTCGTCCGCTTCCGCAAGTTTTCGGGCCTCACTGCCGCATCCTCCCGAGACTTGATCCTCCTCGTTCCGGTAATTGAGGGTTTTTTTTCCATTGTCTCACGATGTGCTCCTGGAATGTCGCCCTAATTTTTTTGAAGGATTCTGTGGAAGATTTTAATTTTTAATGGCCCTCCCGCATTATAAGTATTTTCATAATTACGTTACGGATGCGAGTGAAGAAGTCATTGAAAGCCTGGGGGTTTTGCGTGCGCCTCTTACACGGCAGCTGCGTTCTTCTAAATTAAATGAACTCGGTGCAGGCATTAAATCTTTGTGAAAAAGCACGGATGCGTGTGTCTTTCGCGGGAAAAAAATTAAAGTCGTAAGCGGATCCCCCTGGTAAATCCCTTGAAATGCATATCTCGGATCCCACGGAGAGATTTACATGTTGCGTCCCCGGATTTAATTCCAAGCTTTTTACGAGTCCAACGGGATTATGTGTTATTTGTAGGGTATTTCTCCATTACGTTGCTGCGCGTCTGCTGCTTCCAGCTTCAAAGGTGTGCGAAGCGACATGGCTTCCGTGCCCTTTTAATAAGTATATCGCTTTACGGTTTTAAATCCTTGTTGTGAAGGAAATAATGCAACGGTTTCAATCTTGTCGACACTCTACTGTTATACTCTCATGAATTTCTTGATTTTAATGTTGATGTACCTTCGTGGACGAAAAGGCTTTGGATGAAAATATATATTATAATGTTTTCGGATTTCTCCGCCAATTACAAAAGGCGAGGTCGCCTCGCTTTTCTACGATGAAAGTGCGGATGTTAGAGACAAGGGTTCAAAGGAGTTTCGTTAATCGTTGGTTAAGCTTGCGATACTGGAAGTAGCGCTGGTGAGGCGCGTTTTTCGTTTGCTTCTTCTTCCTTTGTGTATTACGACTTCGTTTTCTAGGGATAGAGACCGTAAATTGGATATTCCAGGTCGTGGAGATGAATTCATACTCTACAATTCACTGTGTAAGGAAATTATAAAATTTTTGTTGGAATTTGAGGTAGTCATGTTTCGGCCCAACTAGATAGAGGTATAAAAGTAAGTGGACAGGGATGAAGGGGGATTTGAGCATGCTCCGCACACCTCACAACGCCCCTTATTGGCTTACAAAGACGTAGTTTATTTCCACCGCCTCACAACACAGCGGTTGCTCTCGTTTCCCTATAAATATAAATCGACAGCGCTGTCTTTCCTCCCCCCCACTTGTGTGTCGGCCGAGTTCCCTGGCGATCGAATGCCGAGCGCGGAAGTGAATACGTAAGGCTCGCGTGTCTCTGGGGGATCGTATTTCCAATTCCAGTGTTTTTCTCTCTCCTTCCCTCGCTTCTCTCCTCCCATCCCTCCTTCCGACTTTCCCCTACGACTCTGTCTGTCCTCTCGGCTTGCAACTGAACCCCTGCGTCGCTCCGACCCCTTTTTCATTCGTGTTTACGTATTTCTTTCCCGTTTTCGGTCCTCTACCATAATTTTTGGAAACCGTAACTTGATCATGGTATCATTCAATCCTCCCCGCTTATTTATGGAACGTTTATCTCGGTTTTAGATGCAAAAACTCATTTCTTTATCAAGGTAAGAAAAATGTTTAGGACGGTTCTCCAATCATTGTATATCCAAATAATGGTACGAAGGCATTCGCACGGCTGCATATACACCAAGGGATGAAATTCGCAATGAAAAAAATGATTTGACTTGACCGGGATTTGAACCACGTCTCCCTTGTTTATTTGAATGTGTAGCGTAACAAGAAGAAGAGTAATCATTCTTCATAGATTTAATTGTAGGAATTTTATTGAATCTGAATGACTTCATTAAGAGATTCTGACAATGTATTCTCCTTTTAAGTAATGCGAACTAAGTTGTCGAAGCTTTGAAGATATCGAATGATGTGCTTAGAAAATAGAGGTACGTCTCCGTTATTTCGCCCCAGCACATTCTGTTTCTGCCAGTTTTTGTGAGTTTTTTCATTGGTCTTAATTATGTTCATCATGGAAATCGTGAATTCTTGCTGGGAGGAATCCCAGTGCAATATTATCAAGCGGTGATTATTGAAATACGTTGTAGGTGCATCCAAGATATCGAGCGACCAACTCACGGGCTGAAGATATTATTCGTCCCCGATGTACCCTCTCCCGCTCCGTAATTTCCCTTAATTACTACCCACCCCCACCGCCGCCGTCCCATATTCCCGGGGTTAATGTCTTTCGTCTCAACAATACTCGCAAGCCGCGGCTCCCTTCGCGCGAACGCGGCTATTTTCGGCGGATCCGAGGTCGCATCTCCGCCCACTTTTGCATTTCCCTCACCCGCGCACGTCTGGGAAGTTTTTGCATCCGTTCGAAGAGGGAGGGAGACTATTTATATATAGCGCTCAGACGGCCGTTTTCAATTCGACGGGAAAAGTTCCGGAGGACGCGGACACGTGTCATGTTATTTTAAATAAACCATTTCTTTTTCTTCTTTTGCCGCGGCCCCCTCCCGAGTATTTGGGTCGCGATCGCCATTTGCCCGGTTGGGCAGGGAAAGGAAGCATCCTCCCGCCCGATATCTTCATCTTGAGTAAGACCAAGCGAGGAGCCGTTATGGCGTGTGGCATTAGTGTTAAGAGTTCCAGCCTGTCATATTTCTTCAGTGAATAAGTAGTGCATTCCTAGTAAAAGAAAAGCAGAGTGAAGTTTAGATTCATCTGGATCCCTTGTCATGCTTGCCAATGGTTCTCTTATGGTGGTGAATTCTATGAGAACAAATTAAACATTTTATGATTAGAATGCCTTCAATTTATTTGGATGATCATATCGGTCAGTATTGTAAGGAAGCGTAAATTATCTGAATTGTGAGATGGATCTCTGGTTCCCTTCATTTCAAGTAAATTATGGATTATTTTGTTTGTCTTGTATTTGGTTGACTATTGTCCTTCGAGAATCGTCGTAAAACTGTGCATTCTAATCTATTGGAACAAACCTCCAATGGCAGTAAATATTTTTCCAATTCTAATATTGGGACAAAGGTTGTAGGCTTTACTTTGTGGAAGTTATCCATAGTGGACCAAATAAAAATGCCTTTTTTTAACTCCATTAGAGGTTTTTTTTGGCACGACCCGGGTTTAGACACTTCTACATCTACATCTACGTAATACCCTGCGAGCCACCACGAGGGTGTGTGGCAGGGGGTGAAGATCTCCAAACATGCACTATTGACATGCAACTAGGATAATTAATGGAGACATGCTAGATAATAGGGTCACATGCAGCTAGATGGTTAGTATCTACAAAATAAGAAAGGGATTATTGGTTTTTATCACTTCGTGTCGGTCCAGCTAATATTGGGTTTTAATTAGCAGTGGGACGGACTGCTTTGTTGGTATTTTTCTGTTGCCGTAGTATCTACTGCTGCCGTAACCAGTTAAAGACATTATATTGTCCCTCTTTGGCAAACTGAAAATAACCGTGGTGATTTGACTTCTTGTTGCTTGTATTCATCACATATTGAGTACTTCCATTGTAGTTTCTCCTGTAGCTCAGAAAGACTTACTTTCATTTGGTGAAATTATGAGCATAATAGCCAGGGTGGAGTATCATGTTTCTCAGATATATTCCCGTGAAAATAACCTTTGAACAACGTTCGAGTACTTGAAACTAAAAAGAATAAAAGCGTATTACTCGTCCCCGCAAGCGTGTAAAGTGTCTTGAGAATAAATGAAAATTTTGTCAAATTAAGAAAATTAAGTAGTCTTTACTGTGTTTCTAATGTTCACTTCAAAATACAGGAGTTTAGCTGTAGCAATAAACACATCGCTAAAGTAGCGGCCCGTTTTAAATTTCTTTTAATTCGCGGATTATAACGTAATCCAAATGGGCCACCGGCTTTGCATTTTCTGATAATACCTGCTCGCGATTGCCAGCGGCTGGAAATGCCTTGTCGTGACGTCTCTTTCGACTGGATTTCATTCTGTGGGTGTCTTTTTTTGGCTCCATTTCCCTCCTCGCTCTCTCGTTACTTCCCCGTCTACCTCCTCGTTTCTTCCTGACCCCCTTTACTACAATTACCCACTTCCCTCAAACCTCATCCCTGCTCAGCGCCACAGCAGCGACCCCCTCGGTCTTTTATTCCCGTGCTCGGGCGTTCACGTCAGGAGTCCCGTCCGGCGCATGCGCTCGTATTTCCGGCGTCTAGGTACCGAGGCGGTGATTGCGTGCTCGGGTGATATATGTGACTGCGTGTCGGTGAGTTCGCGTTGGTGAGGGCACAAGGGAGACGCGAAACCTTCTCCGATGGCGTACTTCTTACTTCCTTTCCCTCTTCCAACCTTTTCGTTCGTCCTTCTCCCTCCACCCCTTTCTCGTTCCATTTTTATCTTCGCTTCACCGAACTCGTGTTTTTACCTAAATCCCCATTTTTATTTCTCTTATCTCGGCGTGCAATTGCAGGCCGGCCGGAGTCCGTCTGTATTTTTTTATTCTGTCCTTCCCCCTTCATCTCCGTCTCTTCTCCCGGCCACTCATTTCATGCCCTTAATTTATCCGTCTACATGTTTTTATTTCTCTCCCCTAACCCCCGCACACTGAGTAGCCTTTCGGGGGCCCATTCTTCGCAGGCAGAGGCCTCGAAAGATCATTCTCTGCTGTTTTCGTTTCTTCTTTTCCCTTAAACATCGTGTCCCTTTCCTCTTTGGAACGCACTCTTTTTCAATTTTACCGTGAAATTTGATAGGTTTTTTAAAGAGAGAAATGCGAGAAACTATAACAGTATAAGCTATGCAATTAATGTTCGGGAAGAGATATGTTTGCTTAACTATGTAGCCCACTATTCATGAAGAGCTATTTTTTTAGCGAAAAATAGTAAACGGTTTATGATATCGGTCAAGTTGTTAGAATATCGCTCAAGTTGTTAGAATATCGGTCAAGTTGTTAGAATTCTTTACATGCACGCGCTTCCTTCACGTTTGAATTATTAGTCTCAGGCGTAGCCTAGCGGAGTGTGCTATACTTGATGGAATCAAAGCTGTTATTTTGTTCTCAATAACCTACATATTTTGCTTTAATTGACCTGTGGTTTTTGTGTTGATCCTTTTTGAAGTATTGCCACCGTATGCTTCACCCAGAAATTTACAATTCTTTCCTTAGATTTGACGAAAATCTTAATATCTCATTTTAATGTACGACCTGAGCAAAACAGTTGCATTGGTGCTTGGTATTTTTATGATGGTGGTTTATGAGGGAAATGTACGAAAATCTTCGTCTTCATTCTAGTGAAATTTTTGATCAGGTACGGCCTTACGTGGCATAGATCAGTAAGACGGTTATGTTTTATTCCGTTTTTGCTCACCTCATGTACTTGTGGAAGCGTGCTTAAATTTTTCGTGTGCTATGTAAGCTCCCGAGGTTTGTATCGCTTCGCTTAACGATGGGGGACATAGTTTTCTTTGTGGAACGTGTGCTTTGAGGATCAGCGCAGCCAGATTTCCTCGTGAGGCCCATTTGGGGGACTAGCCATCAAACTGCGAAAAAGCGGCATGTGTCTTTCTGCTCCTCTCCCTATCTCTTCCCCTTCCTCCCCTCTGTCTTCTTCCTCTCCTCGCCGTTCGCCCATCTGCGATTCTTAATTTCTTCGCACTCCCATCCTCGTCCGTCTCCCCTCCCACCTATCCTTACCAGAAAATCCCTCCCCTGTTCCTCGTCTCGACTCCCCTTCGGTGCCCTATGCTGGGGCACCTCTGCCATTCCCCTTCTTGGGTTGCCGATTGGGGTTGCTGTCTGCACAGGGCCCCTTATAACTTTCGCGGATCTATCCGTCTGGCCATCTCAAGAGGCCCGTCCCCTCCCTCCCCCCCCAGACAGATTCGGTTCTCGTCTCCTCGGCGCTCAATTTGTATCTCTTCTTCTCCAGTCTTGGGCAGTGTCTTCATAATGCCTTCTCGACTCATTTCCGACGCGTCATTATTTAGGCGCGTCCACTACATTATTTCCGAAGAGGAACTTTGGCGAAGTCGATCTCTAATTCCATTTGAGTTCTGGGAATCATCATAATTCGTGCAGCCAAACACATGATGATGATTTTTCATGATTTAGTGTACTTTTTGCTCGGTATAATGATATACCTCACGCTTGTGATTTGAATTGCTCGAATCAGTTGTGAATTGTCATTATTTGATTATAATTTCTCTTCCATTTTTATATGTCTCGCCGAAATCAATTGAACTTGATCGTATTTCTTCCTCGATTGACTAAATGCTGTCATTGCAGTTGCAATTGGTGCATATGAATCAAAGGTGACTCACAAAACAACTTTTACATTAAATATTTAGCACTCTTACGCTAGAAACCTGATGATTCTGTTAAGCGAAACCACTTGCGTGATGAGTGGCAATGCAATTGGCCATTGCAGAGTGGTTAGTTCAACTTTCGTTCCTCGCCTACAAGATATATACCGCATTGCGTCTGAAATTTTCAATACTTCCTGTATGTTTTTCTAATTCCCCTGTCCTTGAAATACGATGTTTCCTCGTGAAATAACGTTTTTACGGTCAAAATTAAATTGATTTTGTTCGTTAGTTGTTGGTGGGCATTGAATACTGATATTCCCAAGCTGGTTACATTCATTGTTGATCTCTTGCCCTCACCTACATCATGTATCAACTATCACGTACGGTGTTACTTTCCTTGAGTCTCCGTCTTATCCTCAACGGGGGACGTCCGTCCGGTTGAATAGAAAGGGGAATGGCAATCTGGGTCCATTCGTTTTTAGTTTGAAACCCCTCAGCGTTGGGTGGTCTGAAGGGAGGATGGGAATTGGGCCTCATTCTTCGCTCATGTGGACGTTCGCGTACAGTAATTGATATCTCCAGTCTGTGCTGAGGTTCATTGTGCGAAAGGGGTTGCTGGTTATTAGCTTTTAATTTAACTGTCAGAAATTACTGTGATGTAACCGATTATAGGAAGGATTAATATTCCAAGTGACTCGTTGGATTGATTAACCTGGTATCCACTACTGTCGCTTGCGGTGTTGAGGGAATGGGAGTATTAGATCTGTCGGATCTGGTATGTTTCAGTAATTTAGTCGGTGATGCGGATGCTATTAGGATGCATAATTATGTCTGAGGGTACATCTTTGATAGATAAAATGTCTTCATTATTCAAAAGAGTGTCGTCGGTGGATAAGGATGCTAATACATAGCCAGAGGCGAAGGTTGTTCATTTTGATTTTTATCTCTTTAGACAATAAAAATGACTTCTTGGGGACTCCTTTGTGCCAAAAGCCTTTTTAGAGGGGCTTGTTGCCGCGGTGCTTTTGGATGAACGTTTAAATATCTGCCAATCTCCTCGCCTACTTTCATCTCTTTCACAGCTGTTAAACCGTGTCCATGGTCCAAACAGTGATTGCGGCTGGCGTCGCGTGATCAAACGAAATCCCGACCGCCGTCTCGTTATTTGAACAACAATTCACATCATCCCCCCTCATGGTATGCGTATTTGTGCGTGGGGTGGTCACTGCGAGGGGAGAGATTGGGTACACCACCCCTTTACCCACCCCCCTCACCCTGTATCCCACTGCGTGGCGCCTCCCGGCAGGAAGAGGTTGGTCCCCCGAACTCTCTAATGGCCCCGCGGCACGCGTCTGCTTTGCGTGTCCCACGCCGTATTTCATTCGTCCGAAAACGGGTAGGAAGAAGACCCTCTCGTTCTCCCTCTCTCTAGTAAAGCCTCCGTTTTTCTCGGAAAAGCATGGAATTTTCGGATTCATCGGAAATTCCTGTCGCCTTCCGAAATAGAAGACGCTCGAGGAGGAGGGGCGAGAGCGGTCGGGAGAAGGAAATGCGAGAAGTTTTGGGAGAAAGGGGTTTTATAGTTTCCGGCGAGCGTCTGAAGAGAAGGTGCGGGAAGGGGTGCGCCCAGGCGGCCATTCATATTGTCACTCGCGAATTCGTTGATTTTTTAAATTTATAGCCAGACTGGCTATTTCGTTGCCGCGTTCTTCGTCTGTCCATATGCGTTGTGTGGACCGTGCGCTGCCTCAGCGCATTGACGCTGGCTAGAGTGATGGTTTTTGCGATATTGCAACGTGATAGGCTGTAATATCGTCAAAACCAACGCTCAAATGCGATTTCGTCTCTTGATGTCAAACCATCATGCTCTTCAGTGAAATTAGGTGAATATACCTGTGACGCTAGTTTCGAAATCACGGTGCGCCGCGCGAAAATGCATATTGTGTCGGAGGCAAGTGTGTGATCCACACTGTCATCAATGTCAGAGTTCATGTTCATTTTTTTTCAGAAATATGAAGAGATATGACGTATAATAACTTATTCGTTAAAATGACCTCAAATTATCGGGCAATCATTTATTCGCGACATGGGTCTCTTGGGAAATTAGTTTCCACAGTTACAAAAGCCCTCTGATTGTTTTCTCGGCAGGTTCGCGGACGCTAAAGGTGAAATTGTTTGATAAATTTGTGAGCAAGTATGCCTTAGAACATTATAAGAATGATACTATTTAAGCAGCATGTATTTCTAAAAGAAACTTTGTTTTGGACTCATCTTGGCGCTTTATTGAATTGTTTTGCGAAAAGCGAGAATGGGTTGACTAGCGTGGAAGACCGAGGGTGGGGTGATGGACCAAATGAGGAAGGGTGTTAGGAGCTACATAGTATGACAGAACGGGAATTGTATTGTTAAGAATTCAATGGATAATCTCTATAAAGAGTGGAACGATGATGGCGGTAGTCAAGATGATACAATTTCGTTCTTTGATCCGAGAGCTATAAGGATTATTCCGCATGGGAGCAATGCACCTATTCACTTAAACTTTTCACCCAAGTGATCCAGATCGAGCATCGTGCCGCCCTTTACTGGTGAGCTAATGACGGGCCGAATGGGAAGGCGTTATGGGTGGAGTAAGTAGTGGTGACGAGGAGGCCATGGCGTGTTCTTACGAGCGGTTAGTGTGTTGTACTCCTGCATCCCTATAGTTGACCTCGGTTTCCGCGCCTTGTTTTTCTCTGCGGGTGAGGGCTCTTGTCTCGGTTAGGTCACAGGCGGCTGCCTCTTCTCCTGCCACAGCGGGGGCGTGAACGTCTTTCGTGCGAGCATTGGAGGTGGCAGGGGAGGGGGTGTGGTTGGAGAACGAGTCCCGCTTGGTCGTCATGTGTCCCGGACGGGAGCCGTTGTCTTTCTCGACGGATCACGTCTTTGGCCCTATCGGCGAGTCGGTCGCGGAGTAATTTTAGCCCGCCAGTTTTTTTCGCGAATTTGCGTCTGTTTTGCTCTCCATCATTAGGCTACTGTGGACCTCCTCGCCGGGGTAAATATTTTTCTTGCGCAGCGCATTCGTTTCTATTTTCGCGCTATGTACCTTTGAAAAACATCATCTTTGTTTTCGAAAGAAAATCCGAATCAAGGTTAGGAGGATACTGGTTTTGTGAATCGTTTTTTGTTCGTTATCTTAGAGGGTGCTGTTTACGCAGCAGTTTTTGTGTTAGAATCTCTTGGCTCAAAGAATTTATAGAGATTAAAACCTGAGTAAGGGACTGAGAAACATGTTCTATCCAAATATTTTCCTAATCAACGCGTGGGAAACTTATTGCTTACATAGATGACCTCAATTATTACTCGTCGCTGGTTATTTTAACCATGTATTTATCTCCAAGGTGTGCGAAAGTGGTGAAGTGTTCCGTAGGGTTTTACGTGAAAAATTACTCGTCACGTGAGTTGCTAAACGAATATTTACTCCTTCAGAAACAAGCTTTTATTAATGCTGTTGAGTACATGGTAGTGCATCTTTTCCCCACGTATGAATTCTCAAGGGAAGACTGGAGGGTGCATTTCTCATGGCCTCGTCTCTCATTTCGCATGCCCATTTCTCATGACATAAGTAATTGATGCGCTGTCTGAAAAAGTGGTGCATGTACAACCTTGATTAACAGTGTAATAATGAGCAAGGGTTTCTCACGTTACGGTATAACTGTGCCCGCGGTGGGGGATGAGGTTAAGACAAAAGAGGGCAAACTTGTGGTCTGGATGGGGTCGGGTGGCTTCACCGCGTGTTACCCGCGGATGAATGCGTACGAAGGAGGTTATGGCTGGAATGGGTGGGGATGATGAACTGATGATTAAGCAGGTGATAATGGAGGGTTTCTTTGTAGCGTCGATCATGTCTTTGAATCACTTAGCGCGCATCTATAAGTGTTGGGTGTGGATGAAACGTAATATTTGGCGCTGGCTTATCCTACCAGTTCGAAGTACTCGGTCGATGGTATCGTTGGCCATGGGACTAATGGGTCGGGAATGCCTTGATGAGTTCGTCACGGAGTTATTGGACCCTGCCTGTCTTGCAATTCTCATTGGCGCCGAGTTACTATTTTACCCATCCCCTAAGATGAACACTCCGTATTGATGTCTCTCTTGCACGCATTTTCATAATTAGCGACCCGTAAGGCGAGTTCAGACTTATTGTGTTGATTTTAATTTCGGAAGAGCATCGTGCAGAGCTCCGTAGTTGATACAAAGCCGTTTATGGTGTTTCTCAGCTTCGTGTAACCTCATTTCGGCTTAGATGGCTGGAGGCGTTTTTCAAAAGCTGTGTTGGAGTCATCACTTTCAAATTCGGTGCAACGTTGTGTATTTATGTGCTATCGTTCATCTCTTCGCCAAGATTCCATCACTCCTTAGCTGAAGTTAACGACTCGAAAGAGCTGCCTGGCGCTTGTTAGCGAGCTTGTTAATTACAGCCTTGCATGTTAATAATCAAGGAGGCACGTGATTGCTAAGTGGGTGGGGTACTTGGTTGGTGGCGAAATGGCTCAGGGTTTGAAGGTTTGGATATTCCTCTTTGAGTCCGTAGACGCCCCAGAAATGGATCAATTTTCCTGCCTTGAATTAGGGATTTTGATATGTCACTGAAAACTACGTCCGAATTAACGGAATTGGAGTACTCGGTCGCGGGGCTGTAAGTTATATTTGATAGGTTGTAGTCCTTGACTTAATAGGTGCTTGGGAAGCTTAGCTGCAGTTTCTCAAAACCCCATCTGATTGGTGGCTCATCATGTCCATCTTACACTTGGAGTCTGTAATGCGTAATAGATATTTCGGGCAGAAGCTGACAGGTGGCGTGAGCACCAGATTTCTTCCATGGGCTCGATACAAGAGAGTGATAGATATGGAAAGGCTGCTCTTTTCATGGCGAGTATCTGAAAAAAAAGAACCGGGCGAAATGTGACTTGATTTCGTGCGTCTCTTTGTTTTGTTTCGCTCCAATGATTTTTCCCTCCGAAAAAAAGGTAGAGATAAGGGTGGTTAATTTACCACGAAACTACCTCCATGAGCCCGAACGGATGGGGAGATAAACAATCGACTCGAAAGAATAAATGCACGTGTGTGGTTCTTATATTTCCGTTTTTTGACGCGGGCATCTATGCGTTTCCCATCGCGAGTGGATTTCGTTGGAACCTTGTGCATTGTTTGGGGAGGAAAGCCCTAGGGGAAAGGAGGCGGGCGGGTGACGATTCAGATGTGGAGATGGATCACCTTTTTCCCGACTTCTGGAAGTAACGGAAGCCGATTGTGGCGCATGATAAGCGAAAAAAATGTTCTAATGGGAAGGCTTTTCCCCTCTTCGTCTCATGGGGAGATTGGAGATGGGGCGGGAAGTAGGGTGCGAGTAGTCCGCGACAGTGGGGTCATATATGGAAAAGCCTTCGAGACTCAGCCACGCTGGTGTGTGTTGTCGCGTCTGCGGGAAAGGCGAGTATCGCGTAAGTTAATTCACTCTATATGTATCTTCCTCTTTTCTGGGGGAGCATTCGTCGGACGCTATTTATAGCGCCTATAGGTCAGAGGGGAGATACGCGATACGTACTATTTTATTCGCGCGTGAAAGCTGAGAGCGTTAGGGTTTTGTTCCTGTTCCGTCCACCGTACGCGCCTGCATGGGTGAATGTATATTTTTAATCTCGGGGAGAGATCCTGCCATTTCTTATTCGCTGCATTTATCTAGTCGTGCCTGTATCACGCTTCGAATAAGCGGGGGAGGCGATGTGTCTGTTACGAGATATGCTCCGCATTATCTCCTTATTGGAGTCTTTTCTTTCAAAGAAAAACTCCTTGACCCATTCCGTGTCATTCTCTCCCTCCTGCCTTTTATAACCATTTCGGTCTCTCCTCCTATATGCCTTGCTTGTCCATATCTCTTATACATCGATATATATCACACACACACAGAAACACCACGTGTGGTGGCGTGGTGTTTTTGTTTTGGCCGGAAGAGGGTGGTTTGGCTGGCGCGGCACGGAAGGCGGGGAGAGAGGGGAAGTGACGCGAGGGGGAGGGAAGATATAAGAAGCTTCTGGCGTGCGATCTACGTGTGGGACAGTGTCTCACACTCGGCTCTCGAGTTTTCTTACCTCCCCCTCCCCCGTGCCCTCTCCTCTCTCTCCAGCAGACCTCCCCATCCCCATCGCGGTTCGCGTAGCGTGGTGTGGGGAAAGGAAAAGGGTGGGGGAGCGGGGGGGGGGGGAGTTATGGGAGGGGGAGCGCGAACGGGGGGAACGTTTCGGTGCAAGGAGGTGTGGGAAGAGGAGACGGTTATGAAGGCGTGGATTGGGTAAAGGGGTCGTTGGAAGGGGGTGGGGTGGGAGGGTGGAATGGTAGCTGTCGGGGGAGAAAGTGAGCGAGAGAGTACAGAGGACGTTCAATGAAGGACATTGGTTCCTTCACCTACGAACACCGGCATACCTTTGCTTCATGCCCTCATCCTTCTCTCATACTCTGTTACCTCCCGCTGCTTTTTAATTCCTTCTTTCTTTCTTCTTTCCTACTGCTAAACCCTTTTTGAAATGTCTCCCCCTACTAACCCCGTACTTCTCCGTCCTTCCACCTTGCCAAAACCCGATAGTGAACTTCGGTTTACCTTTCCCACCAGTCAGTAGTTTTAGTTGATATCCTCATCTTTTATATTCCTTCTTCGTTTTCACTGGGAAGTGGCCCTTCTGACTTTTAAGTTATGATTAAAGTGATCATTGAAATAAATCCTTGAGGAGGCGGTGAATTTTATGTACAATGTATTTATCAACTCTCTCCCTAACACATTGGATATTGATTGAAATCTTAGTTTATGTAACCGACAGTTTTATGTGGTGTAAGAGATTATATCTTTATTTCCATAAACCAGGTGTTTTCTCTTTACTAAGTTTGAAAGTTGGTAATTTTTGCGTGATTAAACGTAGTTTTTGCTTTCAAATTGAATTAATATACTTGAAAAAATGAGATGGTCCACAAAAGTATTACGAAGCATTGCGTGTCGACTTGAAGCGTAGTCAACTCCTTGATTTGAATGCGCTATTGGTATTCTGTCGAAAGGCGAGATTCGTGTTTCAATTATTTAGTGCCGTTTGATTTTTTCCTGTCTGTATCGTTAATAATTGTAGTCTCCTCAATTTTCTTATAATTTATTGATGGGGGTATTTTTTTTTGCTAAGTGTAATTTTTTACTGATAATATTAAATTGAATAGATCCTGTTTAATTGATTCCTGCAAACATTCACATTCGCTGTAGTTTCCTCCTCCTTGATAGAGAAATATTTTTTTAATCGTAATACCTTTATTCCGCTACTGCGGTATACCGCTGCTTACGACGTATGTAAATGGAGAGATATGATTTTAAAGCGAACTCCGTTGCCGAGAACTGCCATTAACATTGCTGTATGCTTGTTTGCGAATTTTATAGCGTCGCTCATGTTTGCATTCATCCGTTGTGTTCGTCTGGTTCATGCATGCGTAAGTAGGCCAATCTTTTCGCATATGCTTATTTTTCGCTCAGGTTTATGCCGATGGTTCGAAATGAATCCACTTTGTATTTCAAGGACGGAATTTTCGCGAACTTTACGGTCCGCGAACGGTAGTTTTCGTCGCATAGTTCCCGCCTCTATTTTTAGCGCGTTGTAAATCTATTAATATCGCCTTTCCCCACCCATTCACGGAGAAAAACCCACTGCTCAGCAACCAACCCCCTTTCATCCCGTCCCGTGCGAGCGTAAACGTTGGAAATGCGAATCTTGAATTGCTATTCCTTACTCTCCCGCCGGCATCGGGGAAGGGTTCGAACTCCTGCTCTTTCTTCTTGTGCTTCTTCCCTCGTTTGAAGTTCGAAGAATTCCCTCCGCGCAGTTACGATTATGTCAGCGCTGTTCAACGCTCTCCCCTCCCCGTACCAATGCCTCCCGTTTCCCTCCCCCGGCTCTGCTTATCCAACTCCCTCGCCCCACCTCCCACCACCGCCATCGCTCCACCGCCCGTACATCTCTCCTTCACCTTGTCCGCGCAAAACCTTCCCAGTGTTTGCGACATGCCGTACGCGGCGTTGCCGAATTTGTCCCGCGCATGGAGTAAATTCCTCCGTACTTCCCTTGCCTCGCCTCCTCTTCTCGTGTCTTTTGCCTTGGAGACCAATTGAAGATCGTACGAAGTAGATGCGTGGCGATTATTTTATCAGTTCCAAACGTTCCGCAAACAACTGGGATGTCTTCAGGATTATATTACTGGTTTATTATTGAGACTTGATATTTTACGTGAATTTGTCTTATCTTATTTTTCTCGCGGCATCAAAATACTTTTCGAATCCCGAGAAACGATGGTTGTCCATGTCATCAGTAGAATTAGGGAATCGTGTAAAATTTAATACTTTCTCAAATCATTGGACGTGATAGCTGACATTAACACACTTCCCGATTCTAGTCACACGGACATGGTCGTAACCCTGGATTGGCAGCTAATCGCTCACCGTAACTGCTTGAAGTTCAGTTCCCCGGCCCAGACATATTAAGTATTAAACGCGTGATTAGTTCGCTGAATTCCTGTATTTTTTAGAAAGCCTGTTCTTCGACTGCTTGCTTTACAATTCCAAATTCTAATGCAAGTATGTGTGTTCATTATCTATTAACACCTCTTGCTCATAAGATGTAGCATATACTGTAGTGGATAATTTGGTGAAATTTCACCCCCTGCTGTTCAACGTTGAGGTTCCTTTGGTGTCAAAATGCAGGCGTAGATGTGGTCTTCGCATGCACTCGCCACGTCTCCGCGTTCCTATTCTTACCCTTTCCTGGCTTCCCTCCCCAACTCCCCTCCCCGAGCTCTCGCCATTTCACCTTTCTCTTCTTCACCCCTCTGCATTCCTCTCTGTCCCGCCATCATCAACCTCCTCCTCCTCCCCACCACGGCTTGCATTCCTGAGCCTTTCTCCAGCCTCCGTGCCCCTCGTGATCCCCCATTCCCCTTTCACTCCCCGTTTCCGAACCAATGTCTTTACTCTGTACTCCTTGCTTTGACCACCGCCCATTCGTACGTACCTTCTCTTCTTGCTCACTCCATTTACCCCATCTCGATTTCGAGTGGGGTAAGGTGTACATACGAGATGGTCCCTTCCTCGCAAATGCCTTTTGTCTCCCCGTCCCTCTCCCACCCTCCTCCTGGAGACATCTCTCAATGTCCACCGTCTTCGCGTGTGCACATAGAAAGACTTCGCGGGCGAATACGCCACTTGGCGGGAAAGGCTCCCACTCTCCCGCTTTTCGGATGTTCCGACTTGAAAGTTTTTTTCCCTATCTTGTGTCTTCCGCTAATCACGCATCTCTCTCCCCGTCCACTATCATCGTGTTCTGGCTTTCGTCACCACTTTAGAAATTCGCGACGCAATGGGACGCTTTTGAGGTTCAAACGCTCCGGGTGCAGACACTGTTGTTGTGTGTCGTCACTCGCGTCTCCGGCTGATGAATCGTTTATCTCCTTTCCAAATGGGGGCTTGCCTCATGGATTTGGCGAAGGTGAGGTGGATTCGGGCGGTGTTTCTAGGATTACGTCTGTTTTGCTGAGAGATAACAGCGAAAGGAGACCCCAGAGTCGCTGAAATAAGGAGGAACTGTTAGCGGGCTGTAGTTCTGTCACGTGTCCTTTGGTTTTTTGCGTGATTAACGACCACATGCCTGTTATTCTTTGAAAATTTTGATTTTTTTTTGCTCATTTTTTTATTTTTGTTGAAAATTGCACAGTGCATCTACATCTACTTATTACCCTGCGAGCCACCACAAGGGTGTTTGAGGTATCGGTTACCGATTAGTACAGGTAAAGATGGGTAGCTGACCATTTTCAATTTCACTGTAGTAAATTTGTCTTAAAGTTTTGTCGTAAACCGCCTTTTTATATGGCCATTGAAATTGCTTTTGGGTGGAAAATAAGTCGGCTTTAATTTGTCGCCATTCATTTTTTAATAAGCTGGTACCCCTTATCCCATCAAAATGAAAATCTAGTTAATATAATTTTCCGTTTAATTTAATTTTATCTCTCCATAGTTCAGTCTGAAGTGTGAAGTAACTGTAGTCGACTAATTTAGGGAGATAGAAATACAGCTGTTCTTCAATATTCATCGTTTAGAAATTACTCATAATTTGTTAAGTTTTCGCTTTTCAATTAGATCACCGACCATAGACTTACTTAATAGCTCTCTCTCCCCCTAGTGATAAAGAACCGATTGTTTTTTTTTATTCATATTCCCCCGTCTCCCTTTTCGTTTTAATTTTGTACCATAAAAATCTTTTACCGTTGCTGATTTCTCCGTTGTTCACGCTAGAAGAATTTTGTTTCCGGCCAAGTCCTGTCGTCAGGAGCCGGAGAGAAGGGAGAGGACTTTGAGCGTTTAATTAATCCGAGCGGCTCATTATGTTCCCGGTTCATTTTCCTCCATCGGAAGTCCACCGCTCTTTATGAATATGGGATGGTTTCCGCGCGGTAAACTTTTAGCTTAATTAAGCTCTTTCTCCCCCCCCCCCTCTTCTGCGCCATTATTCTCCTCCGTGAACCGATGTTCATCGAGTGGCGACCGGCGACGTTCCATAGCTTCAACTCCTCCCCATACTTCACAGTGCTCTATTCTCGTCGTCGTCAACGGCGCGATAAGTCGTATCGCCGAAGTCACCGTTTTACTCCGTGGCGCCACCTTCCGACGGCTTCCTCGCCAGGCTCCCAGCCGTGGAAGCTTCCAATACTCTCCCCCTCTCCGCCTCTTAGTTATTACGGTAGACGACTAGTATTTGAGGTCTTTTGTGCCATTAAAATGGGGTTTACTCTCAATGTTATAGGTACGATGCCATGGGAATGAATGGAAGGGGAAATCTGGCGTCAGCAGTAGCCTGCTTTCTTGACGAAAGACGCAAAGATGTCTTCAGTTTCACTTACCTTTCGATATACAGAGTAATTGAACTTCTAGAGTAATATAATAGGAGGAGAGCTCCTCACGTGGCACCGTAGAGTGGAAAGGGATTCCTCACAACAAAGTCGCCATTGCCGGGTTTCCAACCCTGGCCCTTGTGATGGTAAGACAGCTAGTTCTTGCAGCATTTTTGGGACACTAAAATTTTATAAACAGAGAAGAGCAAAATATCTGATCACTCGTGACCCATGTATATGCGCGACGTCTGCTATCGCAAGTAGAAGTGCATTGACTCGTACATACACGCATTCAAGTTTTTCACAGTACTACGTTCACGGCGGATGAACGCAACAGTTGACGATCGAATGGGTACCCATTAGCACGACGTCGAACTTGTAACTGCATTCAGCTGAAATAATGCTATCAAACACGCGCAACTGTTTACACGGTAATGGGAATGAATAATGCTATATTTTTGTCATCAATATTCTGTGGCTACAATGGACTTAGATATAAATTTTTATGAAATGGAGGAGCATGGATGGAAACCCGGCGTCAGCACAAACCTGCTGTCTTAACGAATGGCGGAGAGGAGGCCAAAGTTTTTCGTGTAACCCGATGAACGGAATACTGCCATAACCTATTGAGTGCTCTGCTCACGGCACTGAAGTACAGTGAGATTCCATTGATAAATCATCTCCACTGCGGAGTGTGGAACTCGGGCCCTGGGGTTGGGAAGCCTCTGGATGCCGCCGAAAAAACCCAATCCCCTCGACTTGTTTTTCTTCTTCTCCGTTTTCTTGGTTTATCGTCCATTTTTGTTTCATCCCCGAGTACCCGTCCACCACCGCTCGCCGCAGGAATGCAGCCTTTGGCGTTGTTTATAATAGCAACGGGGGGTGTAAGTTGGCGGATGGTCGGGAGCGCGGTCGGGGGAGGGGTGGGTAAGAGGCGACTAATCTGACGCCTTTAGCATTCCAACTCGCCCTTTTTACCGCCTTACAATTCGACCGAAGCCCTTCCCTTCTCTTATTCTCTCCCCGTCCTTTAGTTTCTCTCCCGGGCAAACTTTTCCTGGAAATTTCTCATTCTCCCTCCGCGTTCCTCTTTATTTTTTGCCGCTCTTAACGCGAGGCAATATCATTTTATTTCTGCCTTCCCGCGTTTTCCTAAGGAATGCGCATCGTTGCACAACTTCCGACGATGCTACCTCCCCGCCGTCATGTTATTTCTTTCTTTTGTTACTTTCGATCTTTTTTCTTTGTTTTGCTCGATGCTTTCTCTCCTCATCGTATCCCCTTCACCCCCACCCAATTCACCGCCGCCACCCATCATCCAGTCTCTCTCCCATTCTCCCTTTCGTTACGTAATTTTTTTGTTCGCCGCTTTCTTCATCGTCCGCCACCTCCTCCACCTCCGCGTCTCGTCCCTCCGTGATAACTGCAGCTTTTTTTAGCTCGCTGAGCACTTGGGCAATCGCTTTGTGTTCCCCCTCTCTCGGAAATTCCTTGCGCGCGGTGTGTCTCGTCTTTTGTTGGGGGATGGTCTTCCCTACCCTCTCTCATCTGCTATCTTCACCTTTCCACCCTCCCCCTTGTGATCTTTCCAGTAACATTATCTACATCTGCATTGTACCCTGTGAGGCGCCAGCACAGTGTGTGTCTGTGGCAGGGAATATTGTGTGGACGACACCAACCGTCATTTGTGAAATAATCGTTCTTTTTCAATTTGCTCATGGTATATTGCAAGTCATTTGGTTCTCAGTCGCAGTTCTGCTATCATCAAGATTCGTGTAATATTGAAATGGTATTTTTTACTTGTTATTTATGAGAGTTTAGTGAGGACCGTAGTCATTTTAAGTTATCAATCCAATGATTGTATCGGTGCAGCTCTCTACTCCACTGTCCTCTCTACTCCACTGTCCTCTCTACTCCACCTTTTCTTCCTGCGTCAGCCTTAATTGAAGTTTTTCAATGTCTGCTTGGGTTATTCAAAACTTTGTCTTTCTCGGCGATTTTCGGATTCATTTCTCCTTCCATCAAAGTTTTCAAAAGGCTTTTATGTGACGCAGAATGTGACACGTGAGTTAATCTTTGGATATATATCATCATTCTTTGATATGGCTACGTTTCTATTGCTTCCTATCACTTTTGCTCCACAGGAGGAACCTTGCTATGGATTACGGAGAATCACGGCAGGGCCTGTACGAAAATCCGCAAACCAATTGGTTGAGAAACATATGCATCAGTCCTGCCCTTCTGTTTCACGTAATTGCGACGAATGCTCAAAAATGATAATACATCGAGGGAGCTTAACCATCTCCTCTGTATCAGCTTTGATTCTATTCAAAGGAGGTTTATTTGCCGCCGTAATTGCTAACTTGTCAGGATGTATACAGTTTTAAAACATCAGCCCTGTTCTAGGGTGATGCACCTCTTCTGGGCTTGACTATTAAAATGTGTTTTTTGGAATTGTAAACAGTTTGCAGATGGAAACCATTTATTTTGTTATTTCTGGATATCTTGTCCTCCGGGGATGGCTTAATACTGTGTTCCCTTATTTATGTACGTTTCTGTAATTCCTAATCATCCCGGGTTATTATTACTCTCCCACGTTCTCTGCCGCCGCCCCGCCTCTTCGTTACCTCCCTCAACCTCTCCCCCTCGTGTGCATCTCCCACCCCGCCTCCTGCCGTCCCTCTCTCCCCCACCCACCACGCTTTTGTGTTTTCCCCTCCCCTCTTCCGCCCTTGCGTACGCCGGCGTCCTGGCGTGGCAACGCCGCGACCGTGACCTTGGGCGGCAGAACTCCGCCGCGTCCCGTCAAACTCCCTCCCCATTTTTCCTCTCGCTTTCTTCATATACGCGTCCGTCATTTTTCTCTCATTCGCATTTCCCTTAATATCCCCTACTTCTCTCCCTCTCTCTCTCCCTCTCTCTCTCGCTCTCTACTATAACTGAGCCGTATTCTAGGGCTAAAAGCAGTGGTTCTTAAAATAAAATTCAAGTTACGGAGATTATGCTTCGTCCTTGTATGAGTGGAAGTTTCATCCGAAGTGATTTTAAATTTTAAGCCTTCCCTTACTACGCCTTAGATAAGCCTTTCTCTTTACTAATTCTTCAATTGATGGCACTATTCTGGTATTATCTTCGTACTACGGCAGATTAGATCGCGCCAATAAAATTAGAGAGCTAGATTGTAGAACCGATAGGTATAAAATGTCATTTTTTCCGCGTACCATTCGGGACCATAACAGCTGTGATCGTCGTCATGAATAGTTCGAGTATTGACAATAGGCAGGCAGTTAATCTTTCTCATTATATTCTCCTCTTTCTTATTTATGCATGATGTAAATAATGATGTTCTTATTTATGCATGATATTTTGAATCTGTAGTAGTAGTCTTTGTATCCCTTGCATGTTAGAACGATTGGAGATAGAATGTTTCTTGGGTATTAGATTTGTAATTGGCGCTTTGCATGTGTGGTACGCGGGTTTTTAATGTAATGTCGGTGTTCTACCATATCATTCATGCATGCCTGGTGCGAAAGCACCCCCTGCCACACACCCTTTGGGTGGCTTGCAGGGTATGACGTAGATGTAGATGTAGATTAAATGACAATACGTAATCTGATTTAATTGGAAGCACCGGACGAACATCCTTAGATATGGTCTTAAAAATGTATGGATAGATTCATTAATCCATTGAGCAGGCATAAAGAACATAATAGATGTGTTGTGGAACGTGTAGCCCCGTGGATCTATTCTTCCGCTCTCCATTATCGTAGCGAGATCGGATCGATAAGTTAATATTTTCATTAACTTCAACATTAATCCCATTCCTCTCCCAACACCGTTTTTCCAAATCCCATTTGAATATTTTAATGTTTTCGGGGTCCCGTGGAGGTATTTATCAGCGCAATACGTCTCCATAACTATTTAAAGCGTCGAAATAATGCATTCTCTCGAATTCATGGATACAAGAAGCTCTTCTATCCAGCGCGTCATTCACTATTAGAATAAACATCGAGATCGTCACATTGATTTTTGGACTTCTCCTATTTCCTCCCTCTATCGCTGGTCTATTTTCAGCTCCTACTATGCGCTTTCGCAGAAGCTGGCGCGTTGTTATACGTGAATTTCCCACATCAAACGTACTAAGCATGGCTCACATGTCGACCACTTTAATTTTTTTCCTAATAGTTAGTGTTATTCTACAGTCAACCTGTGGAGGTTTCCTCGAATCGTGGTGTGTTGAACGGATAGATAGACGCGTCCAACGCACGAAATTGAAGCCTTTATTTTTGCGCAATATAATTACCCCTCCCCCTGCGTCGGATCTAGCAATAATTTGTCGCCAGCCTTGATGTGTGCAATCGTGTGATAAACAGCCGGTCGTGTTTGCGAAGTATTATTAGATTCCTGGTGGAGGTTTTCACGTGATATCGCAAAGGTTCCTTTGTGCCGTCGCCGTGATGCGAGGTAATGATGTGCCCTTTGCATGCTAAAATGCCGGGTTGTGTGTACGCTCGTGATGGCCTCATCTCCTTCATCGCGTGCCACCCCTACGATATTGCCCCATCTTCTATGAGGGCACGTGACCTGCGTCGAGGTAATGAAGTCCGGGTCTTTTTTCCTCCGCGGAAATGAAAAGTCTTCTCGACCGTCTTTCCGTTTCTCCGCCCCGCAAGCGTCCCGTGGCGCAAGCCAGTCCCCAGGCCTTTTGTTTACATGCCGCTGTGTCGGTAGTTCTCTGCCACCGCTGTTTTCTTTTATAGTCTTCTGACTATTATTATAATCCCCACTTAGCACGGTCGATTAGGTCACTGGCAAAAATAAAATAGACTGCCGAGCGGATACTTGTAAATTGCTTTGTTTTCCGCAAACAATTAGAGGTCGTATTAGCTGTCATTGAGGCTGGAAGGACACGTTTTTCGGTGTGTGGCCTATTTAGTTGAATCGCTGTCTCTTCTTTATTTTTGACCGTCAAATTATTTCTTTAAAAAAGCAGCACGCCGTCTTTACATTTCGATGTCTTGATTTTTCGATTGTAGGTCTTATTGAGGGGTATACGATATTCTTTAACTCCCGTTTAGTCACCCCTTCTCATTAGGATTACCCCCGCGGCGTTTTGCCTGAATTTATACTAAACTATATTAAAACGCGTCACTAATTCATTGATTCATCAGTTTTGAGATTTTGCATTTTTTAAAGATCACATTTAATGCGATTTGCCCCTACTTTAGATCGTAAAATCTCGAATGCCGTCATTGATCAGTCTTTGCGCAATTGGACAAGTGATCGCCAGTATAAGTGTGTGTACGATTACGCAAACGTATGATGAATCATTCCAGATTAGGAGGGGAGTTCATAAAATCCTCTATACTTTACGTGGTGGACGGAGGGGGGTCAAAAAGTCGTCCTACGTAACACTTAAATGGCCCCAAAATACCGGCTTACAAGCCGTGGAAATCCAAGGAATTCCAGAAGAAAGCTGACTTATGAATTTAATTATTTAAGTCGCGTTCAGCGCATATTTGGACGTTGAACGTGAACGGTGAGTCTGGTTGGGAATTAGAAGTTGTCTCTTGACGCTCACGGTCGGCGAATTCACGCGATCGTTAACGTCCTCGATAAACACGAATCCATTGAGCCTGCGGTTTAAAGTTGTGAGTTCACGTGGCTGCCTCTCGTTAACCAGCGTTGATGCTTCGGCCGACTACCTTTTGTTTATATGCCGCCATCGCATCGGGTTTCTCGTCCTGCGACACGTCCTTCTCGCGCCCGCGGAGAATTTTGCGCAAATTCACTGCGCCTAAAATATGCCCTTCCCCGTCGTCGGTCGGGTAAGACTCAACTCCCTCTTCTCCCCCTTCCTTATCCCGCTCGGTCTTTCTACGCAGTACCTTTCGTTTTCGTAAAGGTCCGCCACTCTCCCGGCGAGCGTGGCGGTATGGGCGGTTCGTTATCTCCTCGTCCCAGAATTACCGACTCGTGTTTGTTTTCCTCGAGTCGCAGCGAGCGGCCCTCTGGCTAGCTGGCCTGAGGGAGCTTCCCGGAGCCGTCGAAAGTTCTTTAAGCGAAAATTTTCTCCGGCTTATCTACGAGTCGGCCGCGTGGATGAGGCCTTTTTACCTTTAAATTATATCTTTCATCAGGGTGCGTGTAACTCGATCTCTTCACTAGGAGCTCTTTCATTGTCTGTTAACGTCACGAGTTACGTTTACGTTAATAGTCTATCTGTTATCGGAGTTTGTCCCCAGAAAGTTATTACTTCACATAAATTCACGTTTTTAGTGTTATTTCATTGCTGTGCAAATCTTTACTTTCTTGTCGGTGATTATTTCACACCTATTCAATATTCCCTTTAAAATGTTTCTTCCACATGGAATCTTCTTTTCATCGAATCAGTTGTTACTTACCGACACTTAGTTAAATGTCTTTTGTAATAGATTGTGTGGAGTGCCTTATAATGGAGTCATTTGTATCAGAAGATATGGCAACGATTTTTCCCCCGAATGCGAGTTCTTGTTTTGTTTCAAAAGCCGGAGGTTTAAATTTCTCTGACACATATGAATGTGGATCTTGGTATTTAGTTGGGGTTATTCGCTAGCGGTTTATATTGTATACCTCTCGTATTAATTTATTGAACATTCAGGTCTCATAATTTGCAATGCAGAGCGTTTCGTGGAGCAAGAGCACAATCGTGTTGCCATTGTCTCGGGCATATGAGTCGATATCTCGCCGTCTGCTTTGGTGGAAATTCTGGTTTTTCCCCGAACTTCCACGTCGTCAAAGCCACCCAAGTCCTCAAGGTCTTCCATTCAGCGACGCGGCGGATGTGAAAGGATTCTTTACTATTTGTAGATGCGTGGGAGCAATCGCTGAGTTGAATGTTCGTCGTTGATAAATCGAGAATAGCCATTGTACCGTTTAAATTTATGGGGCCGTTAGTGTGGTTATTTTCATAAGGTTACCGGTTTCCTTTGACGCCGCTTATATTCGTATCGTTATCACATAATTGGTCTCACCCCGCTATAATTTTTTCCTAAAGATTTTCATTTTGCTGGAGTGTCCATTTTCGAGGTAGCATATTGTGACGTATGGGCGATATTCAGTGAGTTTTAAATAGCATTATCACGCTAGTGTTGGAACGCATGTTCGTCACAATTTCTATTTTGAAGACCAAGCTGATAGATAGTGTAATGTAATTATTGGTTTTGCTACCTTAAGGCTCATATCTTTGCCGTGATAGAAGCGAGATGTATTCAGCGAGGAAGTGAGATATGAAACCTAAAACCGAATAGTTAAAAAAAATTAACTTCTTTTACGATTCAATTCGAGGTAGTGAATGTGGCGCGGCATCAGTCTTGAGCGGAAAACTGATAAATCATTGGGAATGTTCCCCTTGACCGTGCGAATTTAAGAGATGCCTTTTTGTAAAGCGAAAATAGAAACGCTCGCCATGGATTCCGAAGAAGAGACTTGACTGACGTCCGGTCGGACATAGCCCACCTTTTTTCTACCGCCCGGAGTTTTTTTAAAGGGACTCCTCTTTTTAAAGTTTAAATGAAAGGGCAAGTCCTTCCGCCTCCCGAGGTAGCGGACAAGACACGTTCATTCCCCCACTCTACGCCGTTTACGGGCAAGGGTCTGGCCGGAGGTCCTCCTACTCTTTGATTGCCCCGCCTGCGCCCCACCACCCCCGCTCGCTTCTCTTCCTCCGCCTCACCTACACCTTTTTTCCTCGGCCGGGACCAACGCGAGAGCGATGGATGGTTCCGCCGTTCTTCGTTTCGCCGATCGCCACTGCCAAGGTCGCGCGCGAGTGGATGTGCTCTCTCTGCGCGCCATTTCCCCCGCCTCCTCCCATTCTTTTATTTTTTACAGCCTTGAGGGAGAACCGAAAATGGCTCCCACCGCCCGACTTCTCGTCGTTTGGCCGCCAACCACGCTCACGGCTCTCGGGGTCGAAGGACCCGGCCAAGGCGCCTCGCAGCGGGTTGAAAATTCGCATATTTCTGTCGCTGATTTTTTAGAAACTAGTTTTATTTTTTTTATTTTAAGTTTTTCCTACACGTTCAACCCAAAACGGTGTCGCCGATTTCGGAATCAAACGAATGGGTTATTTTAAGGTTATCCATTGAGTCATTCTGCCATATGAGTGATGTCATTTCCAATGGAGTTTAGACTAATTATTTTTTAACAGTTTATACACCATTTAGAATAAATAAATAAACATTTATTTTATCTAAATGCCTAATGTGGATGAAAAATGCCATTCGAAATGCATTTGCACCCACACGATAGAATGACTAGAATAAAAAATATATTTATTTGTTTATTCTCATTTGGAGGATTTTGGTGAAATTGACCAAAATCTTCACATTAGAGAATTTACTATGGAATTCAACTTGGTCCAGAACAAGAGTGAATTTTAAAATTATCAACCATAACACGAAGTTGTTGGGCCGAATTCCTCCCATCAGGCAAATGTCTGTCGTCCTTTGGTGTTTATCTTCAGAAAACGAGCTGATACCATCATTTTCTGACAGAGAATGTCTGTTTGGTGATGCACTTGAATGAACGGTAGGTTTAACGAAGGCTGTTTCTGCTTCACACGATTTCTTTCTTTGCGCCTGTGTCTTTCTGTCATTTCCTCACCCTCCATTCGAAATAAACCCTTATTGGAAATTCTAAGCTCAAATATTTAGTGTTTTGAAGTTGATGTCCATCATTATTAATTTGCTGTCGGAATAATTATTTTTAGACTACTTTTCTTCGGTTGCAGTCGTTTCTGTCACTTCCAATCGCCTTTGTCTACATTTTAATGAATATTCGGTGTCTATTGAATCGAAGTGAAATATTTTTCCGGTATCAGCCTACATGCTCGTACACCAATGAAATGTGATTTTAAACACGCTGTCTTTGATTCAATGTAATTGTCTGTTTTCTGGCGTGGCGCGTAAATATCTAACGTAGAATCTATTAAATACTTAGGCGTCACCATCACTGAAGACATGTCATGGGGGAAACACATCAGGGAAATAACTAGTGTAGCAATCCGTAGATTTGGATTCGTATGAAGGGTTCTAGGCAAATGCGATGAGAGAGTACGAGAAAGAAGCTATTTTACACTTGTCAGGCCTCATTTAGAATATGCCGCTAGTATATGGGATCCGTACGAGAAAGGTATGATAAAAGAATTAAAGCGTGTGCAAACGAGATCGGCTAGATATGTTAAAGGCCGTTATGATAATTGTATAAGTGTTACGAGTTTAATAAAAGAACTAGGATGGGAATTACTGTCAGAACGCTGGTTAAATTTAGGTTAAACCTTTTAAGTAAATTCGAAACAGAGTTGTTCACAGATGACGTTAGATATACATTAAGAACCCCTGGGTATTATACTTGGTTTGATCAGATTAACAAGATTAGAGAGATAGATTGTCGTACCGATAGATTTAAAATGTCATTTTTCCCGCGTACCATAAGAGAGAACAATAAGCAGCGTAGCAAAGGGATAGGTAGGTGAAATATAGTTAGAGTAGTCTGTAGTGCATGATGCGTGTAATTTCAACCAATTATCCCTTTCTTATTATGTAGATACTAACCATCTAGCTGCATGTGACCCTATTATCTAGCATGTGTCCATTAAATATCCTAGTTGTATGTCAATAGTGCATGTTTGGTAATCTTCTCCCCCTGCCACACACCCTCGTGGTGGCTCGCAGGGTATTACGTAGACGTAGACGAATAGAAAATAAAAATGCACATCTCGGTGAACTCTGAAGCACGATTGGCACATGTAAGCTTACTACTGCGAACAAATCGAAAGTTTCCTCTCAGCTCGAGGCAATCTCTACTTTTCTCAATTCATTCTCCTCCTCCGATTCCGTCGTTCATCTACTCGTTGGGATTGCTTAATAGTAGGTAGGCCCTTGCAACGTCAAATTAAGTATTGGATTCGCGTAGACGAATGTTATTTACCATTGCCCGTCTTTCGGGAGGCACAGTGTTGTGCACTTGAGCCTTTGTTGATTCTCGGCAGCCCATAATCACGGAGCTACTAAATCCCTCAGTTATTATTCCTTGGCAACAGTAAACGTCTTACTTGCCTATTGAAAATATTGGATGACGTGGTGTAATAATGAAAACCGAGGAGGTTGGGACCGGTTAAAGAGTAGTTGTCGGTTAATTTCTCTTTTGATGACCTCACGATCATGAAACTATCTAAAATATATTTCTTGTGTACATTATGAGAGAGGTTGCAGTTTGCGTTATCACACATGAGTATTGAGGTCCATGATTTCTCCAAACAACTTTTAATGTGGTGGTTAATGTATTGTTTACATCCGGAATAGTTGTCGTATTACGCCTCACAGTTCGATAAGATCTTATGAATAAGTTTTATCTGAGCGACATTCACGTAAATAAGAGTTCACCGCTATTTTATTGCCCTTATAAAAATGCCTGTTAATATGTCCTTGATGTTAAATTTTCGGCCGTTTCACCACTTTGCCATCTAACTTATCCGCTTTGTTTTACAAGCATCTTATCAACATATGCCAACTCTTAAATTTTGTCGTAATTGGGTCATAAATACATTGGGCATAAATGAAAAGTCAGTTTAAGTCCAAGTATGTCGCCATAATTTATGAAAATGCAGTTTTTGAAAAATTGAGTCCAAGAGCCGTGTAATTGTTTTATGACTTCTGCTTTAATATCTGCGTTTTGTCAAAGTATGTAATTTTTCTGATATCTCACATTACTTATTTTCAGTGTGCCCCTTCATTTTTTTCTCCGGTACTCGTCATATTAGTATTTCAGTAAATTGTCTCTATTATTAATGCATACGTATTTTTCATCTATTCTCCTTTGGGACGGCGGCGAGGGGCTGGCGGTTGAATATTTCTTCTAGGGTGCGAGTTTCTCTTTTGACTCTTCAGTGCCTCGGGAATTTTAACCATTGGTCCGTGGAATGGTTACGTTTACTCGAGTCTAACGTCCTCCGAGCAGTCACTCCTCCGCGTAATCTTGTGACATTTTTGTGCAACACTCCCTCGTGTCAGGTGGGCAGTTGATCCCTTTTTGTCGAGCCAAAACATTGCCCCCGAACCCTTGACCTTTTACTCCCATCCTCTCCATTCGGGAGGGGTTTCTGTAGAGAGAGGTGGGTCACTCACGCACCCCCTCAATTGATACGAGGGCTCTCCATTCCCTCTGTTCTATTATATTCGGCCACGCGACTTACGGCCCTGTCCCCTCGCCCCCCTCCCTTGCCGTCAAGGATTTTATGGGCTCGTAAAATCCTAACTCGGTTTTCGAGTTGTGGAAGAGACACTGTGCGTATGGGGGGAGAACGGGTGAAATGGTGTAAGGGACTATGTGTGTCTGGCTTCAAAAGAGACATGAATGGAAGCAAGTATGTGATTGGGTGTCGGTTGAAATGTTCTATATGGTGCCTATTATGTGCTCCCGTCTCTTCTTCCCATTGTTGTGTAGCGTCGGGCGGCAATCGTATTTTTTTTAACTTCCCTCCCCTTGGTTCTAAGTTGTCGCTTGTCATCCAGTCACATTCACAATACGTGTATCTCAGCGTTGATATTTCATGCTTCACGTAACCGGTATCCTTGTTCTTTTTTTTATCTCTCTCCGTTCAGCCGACCGCCTAACCCCACGAGAACTCATGATATTCCTCCTTGCACTATATCTTCATGAGCTCTGCTGTTATGGTCGGCAAGGAACTCACGTTGGCCTGCGGTGAGGCGAGGGTCAAGGGCTGCTTATATGTTCATAGCTACATCAACTAGGCAAGGATAGACCATGCGATCGGTGTCTCCTTTTGACCGTCTTTTCGGTGGAAGTTTTATTGGTATAGACTGTTTTGTGTGCCTGAGTGGTTATCACTACATGTTATGTCGAGGGAATAATATAGTCCAGAATAGGTAGCAGCGGTGGCTGAAAGGGTATATTCCATTTGATTTGATGATTGAATAGCTATGGGGATCGTATATTACATTACTATATCTCCGGATACGGCGTCATCTTGAGACTCGTGGTATAATAAAACTTTCATCCATGGGTGTTAATATTTGGGCGCGTTTTATACAAGAATTAATAAATTAATTAATTAAGTACTATTAATTATTGGCCTTAAGGGTTTTAAAAATCGAACTTCGTTTACTTTGTGGTACTCCATCACAAATTTATGAGCTTAGTAACTTTTATGCGTGGTGATGTGTGAATTATTCTGTGATCTGTAAAAGTTACAAATTTGATAAATTTGCCTGAGAATTTTTCTTTTTAATTTTATCTCTACCATCTCATTTGGTTTATAATGTCTTGATCCGCCGGCGGTGATTCTTTTCATGTTCTCCCCGAAAGCCCTCTCCTCGGGACAACTTAACTGCTATCCAAAGCTATTTATCCCCCGATTGATATTATATTGTTCTTCTTTACGCCCTAGCGATTCACCAATTTGTTCTATGACCAATTAAAATGTCAAATATCCCCGGAGGATTAGGGTGGGGGTTTTATTGGGATATTCTCGGCCTGATTCGAATTTTGGGTACATTTTCTGGAGAGCTCGAGAAGCCGTAAAGAACCTTAACCAAATCCGATCATCCCGTGTCTGCCGCCGTTATGTAATCCTATTTTTCACGGCGGGCAGCCTCCCAATCCTTGAAAACTTTATCGAGTTTTCTCCCCCTCCCCTGGTTTTCCATTTACCATGGGGATGTTGTGATTCACGTTTCTCCCCTCTTCCCCCCCTACGAATTTAACTGCCGTCGGAGTGTCGGTCGGATTTCGAGGAAGATGGATGCTCGCCGCCCTGAAGAAGAGGGATGGTTGGGGAAGAGACGGAAGCCATGGAAGGAGGGATTTATGCCAAGAGCCCCGCGCTGATGTTATCGAGCGAGATTGCCGGGGGTGTGGTTGGGGTACGGTGCCACTTTTGGAGTAAAATAGGGTGGATGGAGGGCGAAAGTAGCTTTGTAACTAAATTCTCACTGCCACTTCCCCCTCTCTCCCGTTTTATACTTCATTTCCTATTCTCAGCCTCCTTCTTTCTCCAATTCCCCATCCACACCTCCCCAAAACCCCGCCCTCATCTATTGTCCCCCTCACGTCTCTTCACACTCTTTGGGGTACCGCAGGGCTCGTAGTTGGGCCCCCTTTTTTCTGCGTACTCCCCTTTCCAAAAACCTCCAACCCTTTCCTTACTCCACTCGAAGGGGACACCGCTCTTAGAGGTTTACTTGTAGGGTTGCCAAACTCCTGAAGTTTTGATTTCATCAGAAGACGTACCCAAGAACAAGAAATTTTGTGAGATAAGTTAAAAATACGATTATTAATGCTGTTGGTTATGTATTATTAAAAAAAAACAAAAAAGCATTGGATTAGAAAAAAAGGTTTATTGGATTAGAAACATAAGGACAAAGTGTATATACCCGCCATAGGATCCATTATCACATATGCAGCGAAACTTCAAAAACGATGCGGCTTGGGGAGTTACTGGAGATGAGAGCATTCCCTAGTATATATAGGTTGATGCGACTAGACAATGAATGAATCAACGATGCTAGAAGAGTACGTCACGTTGATAACATAGTTCTCTGGGTGAGCAAAATAAATGAGGAATGGAACGGTCCTGTAAGTAGGATAGATAGCAGTAGGACTGGAAATATCGATGGAGACGACGTACTAATTGGTAGATGAAATGGAGGAAGACCCAGAAGATGATGAAAGAACAATCTAGACATTATTAACGAAGAACAGTCCACTTACCGTATGGAGATGAAGGAAGGAGAGGAATAAATTATCGGTCAAATTTCCAAGTTGGATTGCCATTGAACTAGACCCACCAAGGTCTATTTAAACTGTTATGAAGCTATCAATAACCACCATGCATGCACCAATCATTCAAATTATCAAATGATGCGATATTTTACGTATTTTGTTATAAAGGTGACTACCAACATATGCCACGACACTGGCAACAGACAGCGGTCGATGACAGTGGCAAGAATACTTAATTCATTATTATTCAAATTGAAAATGGGTGGACTGCGCCTCAGTCCAGGAGGGTGGAATTTTCTGAATTCCTATCCGATTCCGGGAGTCTCCCGGTAGAGTTGGCTACCCTAGTTGTTCGACATCCCCTTTCCACTCTCTCTCAACCCTCTCATCCCCCTCATCCCCCGGCCTCGTTTCCCTCCGCCTCCCAGATCCCGCCTCGTTTACGACGGGATCATCCAGGCGTACAACTGATTCGCATTGTGCTCCGCCGATCGTGTCTTCAATTCTCCACGCATTGTGTGCGGCCGCCGCGACGCAAGCCGAGGGGAGGAGGAAAGGGGAGGACTGGCTTGTGGGGGGATGGCTTTTACATTCCGCGTAGAGCCTCGAATGTTTTGATTTTTTCTCTTTCGTCACCCCATCCTTCCTTGTCCCCTCACATCCTCCCTCCCTCTCCTACCTTGCGGTCTCTCTCTTTCACTCTACTACCCAATCCAGGAAGGAGGGATGACGACGTAGCCCGTTGCCTTGATTGCAGCGGGAGGCATAACTCTCCCGGCTCTGGCAAAGCGTTCTTTTGCCCGCCTCCCGTCTCTCTCTCTCTCTCTCTCTCTCTCTCTCTCTCTCTCTCTCTCTCTCTCTCTCTCTCTCTCTATCTCTCCCTTTTTATTTTTTCTCTCTTTTCTTTTCAATTCAAAGGGATGTTGTGGCGGAAGGAGTGGGATTGTTTCACGCTCGTTCATTCACTGTCTCGCTCTTTCCATCTGCGTAATGCTTTTGGGCTCGCTCGGGAGTGGAACCTGTTGCTGTTCGGGTGGGGAGATAATGCTTCTCTGTCTGTCTGGGCGGCCGAGGAGAGGAGAGATCTCGCGGTGCACTTCAGTCATTCTTCCTCGTTCGCCCGTCATTAAGGGCGGAGATGGCACCGCTGCATTCACGGCCCGCCTCTCTGCTTCCCACCGAGCTGCCTTCCACTCCCTCTCTCGTCATTCGCATGGGATCTGAAATTTTATTGATGTTGTTAAAGCTTCGAGTTAATTTTTTCTCCATTCCTCGTCTATTTTTAGTGCCGGAATCCTCACTGGAATATGTCCAGTAGTTGTGTTAACATGTGTAAAGTGGCTCGTGGAATCTTTTCCAGCCTTGTCAATCATAAAGACTGAATGTTCATGAGCTTTGTCAGTCATAAATGAGCACGTTTTACTAAAAGATAGTATTCCAGGCTATTTATTACTATCACATATGTATCTCATCCCTTCGTTACTCTTTACTGTCTCACAAAATGGGAAACAAGCTTCCACCCTAGATATCTCCGAGTTAATTTTAATTGAAGTCTGACTGAGAATTAATAGATGTTTTTTTAATTTCAACTTGGTTTATATTTTAATCGGCATGTTATTTTAAAATATTTTAAAATCACAGTGGAAATTATGCCTCTAAAATGTATGTTATTGATAATTTGTTTGCTGACTTCATGTTTTATCTTCTTTGCAGGTGAGTGTAAGAAGTTGACAGTTCAGGAAGGTTTCTTATTTTTCCTGTTGTTCCGGAATTCGTAAGTTCTTAACCATACAGTCCAGTGTTTTGAGAGAAAAATGGTATTATTCAGTATTTTCGTTTACCTTGCCCCCATGGCTAAAGTTATATCACACGTACTGCCTGCCACTTTCAAACAGGAGCTATAGCACTTGAGAAAAGTGCACTTTTATTTAACAATGAAGCATAGGAGGCTCATATAAGTGGTTATGGATAACATTTACGTTTTGAAATAGCAAACGTCGCAAAACCGCCCTACATTTGCATAATTTTCAGAATGAATTATCTGGAAGTTTTTCGGCCACAAGTCGCTCAAAATGAAGTTTTCTTTTGTACTTCATATTCGTATTCCAGTTGTTTCCCTTGTTTCATTTTCCCTTTTGTAAACGGTATGGATATTCTAATGTTAACTTAAATATTGTGATGTTATTGTGAAATTGCTTTGAGTACGCTAAATTTCTTTTAATACTCTAATTTAGCATTAACCATCCGTTCCTTTCCCTTCTTGTTCGAGAGTATACTTGGGCATGTGTGATGAAACTGTGGGTATGATCATAACGTGTTAACTACATCATTCGGCCTGTGAGCTATATTTGATTTTCGTAACGAATGAGGTGTGCCTGTCGTCGGAATTATCTTGCTCTATTGCTGAAAAATTCAAGCAGTCTCTAGGCTGTGATTGTTGATAGCGATACCTTACCTTGGGTGTGATTGCAGAGAGCGTGTAAGCTCGTGTTGTAATTTTGCTACCCCTATGATGAGTTTTTAAAATACGATGAACGCTCTTTTCCTTCAGGAAAGCAGCCGAAAAAGTTAGCATCCAGCCACGATCGTTGCGTTCAGTTAAAGTCTGACTATTGCGTTGACGAAGTCCTTTTCTTTCCAATAGCTTATTCGTGAACGGCAAAGATCCTCGATTGTTAAGTTTTTATGGTTCTGAGGAGTGAAGTTGTACCTGAATAAATTCGCGTGTAATTTCCCCTCGTATACCTTTCGAACCCTTTTCAAATACATCCCAGGGCTCCCGGTCCTCCCCAGGCACTCTCTCCCTCTCTGGTCCTGGCGGGAATCGCGCGAGGAGGTCATGGAACGGAGACGCGACAATGCGGGAGAGGGAGGGGAATAATTTACGGAACTCGGGGCTCCCCACTCAATCTCGTATGACTAATTAGCTTTTGCCGTACACGGGTGGAGAGAGTGAGAGGCCCGAATGAATGAAAATCCACCTTTTCCTCCCTCCCCTATTACCCCTTCCCAACAACCCCCGCCTCCCGTCTCGGAAACGCAATTTTCATATGGAATCTCGCCTCCTTCCCGAGGCTGTGCTCGCCCTGACGTTCTTTCGCCTTTTTGCGAGTAGATTTTTTTTCCTTTTAAAGGTTTTCCCGAGAAATGTTTTTATACTTTTTCATCATTTCCAATTAACTCGAGCGGTTTCGCGTAAACTAATATTATCGCGAAAGTGATCCTGGAGCCATTGTTTTCCCACCGCATCGATCTTTTTTCCGCCACCAGGATGAGGGAGCGTTTTCGCGGACTCTTTCGCGAGAGCTTTAGTTGTGATCGTGGTCGGCGGATACAGAGTGAAAGTGATTCGGTTCATTCCCGTCTCCCGTTCACTTTGTCTGTAACCTTTGCGGTTTTCCTTTAGCTTATAGTTCAAGATTAACATTGAGGTTCTTTGCTGCTCTCGCATATATCCAACTGGCTCATTTTGATGAGTTTTTTTTTAGCGATTCTTTGCAGTAAATATTGCTTTTTATTTTGTTTATCACGTTATTCGCCAACAGCCATGATTTACGTTTTACGGCGGCTGTAGTCCCGGAGTTAAAAGGATATATCTTTCGGTTGATTAGTTCAACTCTCTTTAAGTCTTTCTTTTGCGTGTTGTTCGATGAATTACATTGAAAAGTTGATGGATTGTCTTTATTTTCAAAATGTTGTGATCATTTGAATGCCCGTCCAAATATGCTCGTTCGAGGTATGTGTTTGCGCAGATCTGTAAATTGCAAAAACGAATTCTCTGAAAAAGCTATATTCTGGGCATGATTTCGCGCATTTTTTTTGCAATAACTCCCAGCAGTTATGAAGAAGGTTGTGTACACGTGACCACTCGCGCAAATAATGTATAATTCTCTAGTGTATGATGAACTTGAAAATTGAGCTCGAAATATGCTTTCTTTCTCTTGGTTTCTTGCGGTGACGTGTCCTTATGGGTCAGAATCCCTGTCATGGTGTTCTCTTCGTGCTGATCCAGGTGCAGATCTTTCCTAGTCTTCGGACGGTCAAATATTCCTTCTCCTCTCCCTCTCCACAATCGCCAATATTCGTAGAGACGTGAGAAAGAGCAGTGTGGAGTTCCGCGTCCGGGGCAGGGTGTGAGCGGAGGTAAAGCTCCGGGAAGACGAAGAGGGGTGTTTTTTCGGGGGTGAGGAGGAGGGGAGGAGGCCGAAGAATGAGTTACGCGAGTGGGAGGCTAGAACAGCGAAGGCTTTGCGAGAGCGAATCGTTTGAGTCCATGCGGAGTGAGAGGAGGATCATTGTCATGGAGATTTTGGGAAACTTTAGCAAGGCGTCGGTTTTCCGAGCTGGGGGAATGCTTGAGCAGGGTGGGACGTGGGGGCGGGGGAGAGAGGGGTCCAGGAAAGGCTGTGGAGTGGCTTGGCGGGGGTGTGAGAGGCCTGACATCCCTTTGTGATTTCGTTTTAAGACTCCACCAACTCCCTTGCTTTCCCCCAGGAGAAGCTTTCCCTCCTCTTCTCCCCGCCTTCCCTCCCTCTCTTTCCACACCCTACCCGGTTCTCTTTTTCTCACACTCCGGCCACAGAAAAGAGAACAAAGAGTGGTGGCGTATTCTCTTTCTCTATCTGTTTGGTGGCATACCGGTCTCCGCTCCCCCTCGTCCGCGCAACCTTACTCATACCGTCTCCTCCTTCCGTAAGACCCGCCGCCGAGACTTGGTTTCTTTGGCGATGCCAGGTGTGGTGGTTAACAAGTGACGCAGACGCGTCGTCTCTTGAGGGTCTCTCTCTTGCTCGTGTTTTCGAAACTCAGAAGGACGACCACTGTTGGGCCTTCCTGTTTCTCCTGATCCAGTCCGGTTGGCCGCTCCCCATCTTCCAGTTCTCGTATTCGCTCGTTTCCTATCTCTTTCACGTTTTCGACTAGAGGTGAATGTTGGCCACGTGTCGAGGAAATGCGGAAAGACGGAATGAGTGAGAAATTATGATCAAGTGGTTATGGTCTGAAGTAGGTGGAAACTTTATGAATATCGATTGAAATAAATTTGGATTCATGGTCCTTTAAAGATAGTCAAGTTATTATAAAGGTAGTCTAGTCGTTAAGAATAAATCGTGGATCTAATGATTATTGTATTGTATTTTGTTTTCTCGTGGATTTTTTTAGGTGTCCTTACCTGGGTTTTATCATAAATATTGCTGCTTTCTGTCGCGAGTTGTTCATTGCCTGGGTTGTAGTGGTGTTATTTCAAGAAGCTTTATAATGGAATCCGTGGTGCACAAAATGGCTATGCTCATACATTTCCAAAATATTAAATTTATCTATATAAAATTTCTATTCCACTCTTTCCACACCAACCACGTTTTCCATTTTCCTTTACCGATGTTTTCACGCCTAATTACCTATCCGATTATCCCTTTAATCCGTATCGATTGTCATTGTAATTTCCCCTTTCTCTCTCCTATGCTAATACACGTAATTGCCTTGGAAAAAAATCGAAAGGTGCGGGGGACCAAGTTTCGGGTGATGCGCGGAAAAATCTTTTGGTCGATCTCTCCTCCCCTCGTTTTTCGCTATGTCTTTTGTTCTTCACGCTCCCGACAGGTTGTGCGTGTGTGTCAGGTATTCATGAGTCCATCAGACCTTTCAGGGTCATTTTTGAGGCTCGGGCCATTATGCCGCTTTGAACCCGCTCCTTCTCCGTCCAGTCGTGCTGCTCAAATATCTCGGTCCGGTACTATTCAGCTGGACCCTCTCACCCCTCACCGTGGATCTCGCTACGTATCTGTTCTTCCTAGTTTTTCTCTCCGCTTGGAATGATAAACGTACATTATTATGATAAATTTATATACTATCGTGCACCTGACGCTCGTATTATAAAATTAACAGGAGATAAATTTTGTGGATAGAATATGATTTTCATAAAATGTTTCTGGTCAAAACTTTTACCAGCTGGACGTTGTCAAAATAGGGCGTTATCGTAACTTCACCGGGTGACGTCACGGAGTGATATCGTTGCCAATAATTCGTCGCATTTCCTTGAGAATATTAGCTGTTTATCCTAATTTATCGGAAATAATAGTTTTCATTTCCTTTATGGAAGATAGTTAAGCATTATAATTCGATCCTTACTCCTGAAATCTATCTAGAGAACTGCGTAAAGTCGTGCGGTAAAATGAGACCATCCAGGTTTCGTATGGCTTGCGCCACTTATTTCTATTGGCCTCATCTGGAATATGCTGCCAGTGTGTGGGATCCATATCAAGCGGGGTTAATATCGGAATTAGATCGCGTGCTGCGAAGAGGAGCTAGGTTTGTGAAACGATGCTACGATAAGTTTGCCAGTGTGTCTAGATTGTTAGAAGAATTGGGATGGGAATCGCTATCACAGCGTAGATTAAATGATAGGCTTAACCTACTAACTAAATTTCAGGAAAAACTTTTTTCTGACGACGTGAAAAACATACCATTAACCCCCTCGTACTACGGCAGATTAGATCGCGCCAATAAAATTAGAGCGCTAGATTGTAAAACCGATAGGTATAAAATGTCATTTTTTCCGCGTACCATTCGGGACCATAACAGCTGTGATCATCGTCATGAATAGTTCGAATTGTGACAATAGGCAGACTGTAGATCTTTTTCTTTATATTCTCCTCTTTCTTATTTATGCATGATGTAAGTATTGATGGTCTTATTTATGCATGAGATTTCGAATCTGTAGTAGTAGTCTTTGTATCCCTTGCATGTTGGAACGATTGACGATAGAATGTTTCTTGGCTAGTGGATTTTAATGGGCGCGTTGCATGTGTGGTACGCTGGTTCCAATGTAGTTTCGGTGTTCTGCCGTATTATTGATGCATGCCTGGTGTGGAAGCACCCCCTGCCACACACCCTTTGGGTGGCTTGCAGGGTATGACGTACAGCGTATTACATCAGGAAAGGATCATCAGGATTGTCGTACCGATAGATTGAAAATGTCATTTTTCCCGCGTACTATAAGAGAGAACAATAGGCAGCGTAGCAAAGGGATAGGTAGGTGAAATATAGTTAGAGTAGTCTGTAGTGCATGATGCATGTAATAACAACCAATAATCCCTTTCTTATTATGTAGATACTAACCATGTGACCCTATTATGTAGCATGCCCTCAGTGAATATCCTAGTAGCATGTCAATAGTTTGGTGATCTTCACCCCCTGCCACACACCCTCGTGGTGGTTCGCGGGGTAGTACGTACATCTACATCTACATCTACGTCATACCCTGCAAGCCACCCAAAGGGTGTGTGGCAGGGGGTGCTTTCGCACCAGGCATGCATGAATGATATGGTAGAACACCGACATTACGTTGAAACCCGCGTACCACACATGCAAAGCGCCAATTACAAATCTAATACCCAAGAAACATTCTATCTCCAATCGTTCTAACATGCAAGGGATACAAAGACTACTACTACAGATTCAAAATATCATGCAAAAATAAGAACACCAATATTTACATCATGCCTAAATAAGAGAGCAGAATATATAATGAGAAAGATTTACTGCCTGCCTATGTCAATACTCGAACTATTCATGACGACGATCACAGCTGTTATGGTCTCGAATGGTACGCGGAAAAAATGACATTTTATACCTATCGGTTCTACAATCTAGCTCTCTAATTTTATTGGCGCGATCTAATCTGCCGTAGTACGAAGGGGTTAATAGTATATTTTTTACGTCGTCAGTAAAATGATTTTCCTGAAATTTATTTAGGAGGTTAAGCCTATAATTTAATCTACGCTGTGATAGCGATTCCCATCCTAATTCTTCTAACAGTCCAGACACACTAGCCAACTTATCGTAGCATCGTTTCACAAACCTAGCTCCTCCTACGTAGATGTAGATGAGATGAAAGTTGCTGTCATTTTCACTTTTCGAATACGAAGAATCAAGTCCATTTACATAACCCTTCCGTCCTATACTGACTACATCGTAATTTGGTTTCACTTGCCACAGTGCGATAATTTCTCATGGGATAAAGTCGGTCCCCTCGGATGACTATCTGGAGAAATGTGTTGGGTGCGCTTAATGTGTTTTTCCTCTCAGGGTCGCTTATAGTTGCCGTAAGTCGTTCTCTCGACGTCCCGGGCTTCGTCGATGCCTCGTGACGTAGTCGCATTTTTCGTCCAATTACTATCCTGGGCGCCAAATGGTGAATCATTCGTCAATCGGATTATGAGTTCCCGACGTCATTAGACGTGTAGCGGTCGAGACCACTTGTGGATGGATGCGTTTCTGGTCGACTGTGCGCGCGTGTGTGTACAGGGGTGCCTAATTGTCCTCCTTGAAGGGCAAACGGTCCTTACTCTTTAACCTTCATGAAACGACCGAATGAGGTGAACGTACTCTTGTGAAAAAGAGATGGATTGCGTCTCCTTTCCTCCTTAAATAAACCTTTCCTACTCGCATATACCGGTTGGATTTGAATATTTTGTTTCCTTCTCTCGCGTCGCATACCTGCCTCTTCATATACAAATAATCCTGGGAGCGGCCGCATAGGCGCGTGGCATGAGGAAATGGGACACCAACCAGGAAAAAGGGAGGGATTAGGAAAGGAATTAGTGGATTGAAAGGACGAAATTGAACTTTATGCTTGATGCCACAGTGTCTCGTTTGGCTGTTGTTGTAGTCACCAATCGCGTTCGCGTTTATAAGGAATTTTTATATCTGTACGAAAGTGTTTATACCGTATTTTTGCGCTTCTACCAGTTCTGAAGCATCGTTTCTAAAAGGCTTCTGCCACCCACCCTTTCGGTGGCTTGCAGGGAATTTTGTAGACGTAAAGGCCGAGTGCGGGGATGAAATAATATCCGTGTCACACAAAAAATGGAGTGATCTGGAATTTTCGAGCGATATAAGTCTATCGTGTTGCCACCGAGTCTCTACCGAAAATGTGCTCGTGGAAACGGGATTTTTTTGCGATCGGGGGTTACATTTTACTCCCTGGACTATTTTATTTTTGATAAATTTCTCTCCCTGTTGTTCCTTGCCTTAGACCGAACTTCGCAACCTACGTTTATGAAGTACCAAGCGATCCCCCGCCAGCGATTTTGACACGGGGCGATTCCGCTCCGGGCTTGCAATATTTTACACTTGTCAGGCCTCATTTAGAATATGCCGCTAGTATATGGGATCCGTACGAGGAAGGTATGATTAAAGAATTAGAGCGCGTGCAAAGGAGATCTGCTAGGTTTGTTAAAGGCCGTTATGATAATTGTATAAGTGTTACGAGTTTAATGGAAGAACTAGGATGGGAATTACTGTCAGAACGCTGGTTAAATTTAGGTTAAACCTTTTAAGTAAATTCGAAACAGAGTTGTTCACAGATGACGTTAGATATACATTAAGAACCCCTGGGTATTATACTAGGTTTGATCAGATTAACAAGATTAGACAGGTAGATTGTCGTACCGATAGATTTAAAATGTCATTTTTCCCGCGTACCATAAGAGAGAACAATAAGCAGCGTAGCAAAGGGATAGGTAGGTGAAATATAGTTAGAGTAGTCTGTAGTGCATGATGCATGTAATTGCAACCAATTATCCCTTTCTTATTATGTAGATACTAACCATCAACCTGCATGTGACCCTATTATCTAGCATGTGTCCATTAAATATCCTAGTTGCATGTCAATAGTGCATGTTTGGTGATCTTCACCCCCTGCCACACACCCTCGTGGTGGCTCGCAGGGTATCACGTAGATGTAGATGTATTGGTTTCAGTGCATGGTCCAAGGCAGCAAGCTTTCCAGGCCATCAATCTGGGGCCAAAAAGCAATTAGGAGAGAAATATTGCGGGACAATACTGTGGGAGAATTTTGCGTCGTGAACGTGATAATACGTAGTACCCTGTTTAAGATATCATAATCACTGATAAAATAGGAATTCATGCTGTCATGTGGACTGAGGTGTTTAAATACATAATAAATTGTTAATCGCGTATATATATTTTCGTACAACAAAATACCATAAGTTAAATTTTTGAAAGCCTGGAATGTTTTTTCCGACTATTTTACCTCTCCTCGTGTTTGAAGTACAAACTCTTTTAAGTGACTAATTTCGAAGTGTCTTTTCCGTATCAGTCGGAAAATCTCGATAGCTACGTGGCATATCATTCCTTCCACCTCGTCGTACCTCATTGGAATTCCAAGCATTGACACGAATTCCTTTCGCTTTCTCAGTTAACCGTTTTCCTTTCGCGTCCCAACGCCACGACGTAGTATTTCCTTCCATTTGTTTACCACGTTTTCTCGTTCGTACATTAAGCGCGGAGCTATTCGTGCGTTTCAAGGACGGTGTGAGGTCTTGTTCCGTTGGTATATTCACTGCCGCATTATCGAGAGTACTCGCTCAGAATCAAATTTAATATTATTATACTTATAATTATATTTAGTATTATTATTTAGTACTATCTGTTTTACGTATAAGTGCACTTAAAATGTTGTCCAATGAGAAATGTTTATGGATCGAGAACGGATTTATTCCGAGTGCATAGTTACGTATGGTGAAATCTGGGTTGATAGTCTAATTTATTCCAGGAACTCATTGTGTTCTACTTCCGAGTACCCACTGTTAGTGGCATAGCCAGGATTTCGTTTCGGGGGTTGATCCATATTAGGTGTAACCAGGAGAGGGAAATCAATCAACTTTTTATTTTGAATCAGGGGAAACATCTCTATTCAAAACAATCCACAAATGAAGTTAACGTAGTCTTCGTCAAACAATCAAAATGCTCCCCAGTCGAACCCACTGGGCAAACTACCCTGGATAAGTCACTGCCCACTGTATATCCATTTCTCTTTCGCAAAATTTCCCCTCTTCCTCATGTCCACGGTCGTGGAGAAGAGAGTCGTCGCTCGTGTCTCTTCTCTCTCTCTTTCCTTCGGGCTCATTTTCTTCGTCCGCACTCTCGCCAATAAGTGAAGGCCACGGCCCAGGCGAAATTTTCTCCTCCCCCACCCCTCCTCCTCGTCTTTTTCGCCCAAGGTCGTGTTTTGGCGAGGCGGGCCAACAATATGGCTCCTCTCTCCCCTCCCCTCACTCTCAAACTCTCCTCCCTACGCCCCCGCCGCCCCCTCCCTTGCATCATCTCCCCTCCACTCACACCCTTCCTCGAAAAACCTCTTCATCTTCCCTCGTCCCCTCTTCCCCCCAATCGTCTGCCGTTTCCGCCGAGGTCGAGGGGGCGTCTACCACCCCTTTCATGCCCCCCAATCTTTCCCTCTCTCTTTCTCTTAGTGGCCCCCCGCGCAAAATCTGGCCTCCCCCTTCGCCATCACCGCAGCGAATCTTTTCGGAAAGACTCGACAGTGGACCACACAGGCGCGCCCTCTGGCTGGCTTTTCGGGGGGATGATGGTGGAAGGATCAGTGTGTTGAAAAGACCTCGAGCAAAGGGATTTCCTTATCGCGGCGGCCGTGAGGCTTTTATTTCCGTACTCAATGTACTTTTCTCCCTCTACCCCTGGTCCCACAGTCGTCTGCTCGGTTGGGTCATTCATAACTTGTTGCGTGGAAATTCTGCTTGCGGTTACCGCCCGACGAAATGTCTTTCTACATCTATTGTTATCGTTTAATGTTTACATTCGTCTCATTTTTCTCCCGTTTCCTGGATTTTCTCATCTTTTCGTATTTTTTTTGTCGATTCGAAGTTTTAATTTAATATTAATTTTATCTTCACTATCCTGAATACAGCATAATGGACCAATTTACGTCGGGTTAATAATGGTGTCATAAGACGAGAGACAAACACCCATGTCGAGGGCAAATAATATTTTACATAGTCAGGTCTCGAACCTGCGACCCTCGGGTTAGCAGGCGAGGACTTTAGCCCGCCGCCACCGACAGTTACATTCGTCATCGAGGCTATGTGAATCAAGAAGTTGGAAGCAAGGAAATTTTTATAATATTGTGGTATTGGGTTAGCTTTCAGGACTCCGTTTACCATTTTCCAAAATTGTTATTATTAACTCCATATCGAGGTTGGTGATTTCGTCCATTTATGGTGTATCCATTGCTGCAAATCAGATTAATGTACATCTAGTAATAGGATAGTTACAGCTGAATCTCAGTTTGGAGCCTATGGCTGACGTAAGAACTTTTCCGATGCCGTAGAAATCGATAGAAAACTTGCGTGATTAAGTTTCTTTTAAATTCATATTTAAATGATTAAAATATACAGTTCGATATTAAAATTCGTAGTCATCATGGAAATAAGAGCATAAACTTATGCTCTGTTATTTCCATGATGACTGCGAATTCATGTAACGTTTAATAGCCTGTGCCGAGGTATCATCGCATAACGAAGCACGTGTTGACATTTGAATTTATCGTGCTTCCCTTTCAGGAAATGCTAATGATTGAAGTGATTAACTTCCTATTAACATCAAACTTTCACGAGAGAAAATAACGTCGGAGGCCTGTTATCAAAGAAATCTGAACCCTGGCAATCTCCGTCACTCTCCGGCCACTCGTGCGGCGTGCATTGGAAGCTTTCCTCGCTAGAACTGCCCAACTAATTTTAATCACGGTCTTCATTCAGGTTTATGGTCCGAAGAGTAAGATCAGCCTTTTCCTCCTCATACTTATTATTTGATTTTTCATATATTTTTCATATTAAACGTACTTCGAGATTTTTTTCTTGCGTAGCTATTGTATTTCTCATAGAATTAAAAATGTCAACCACCGCTTAGAAAAGCTTGTTTAACTCTAGTCAATCACAAAAAATCTATTCCCTGTCATCAGATGTGCACTTTCTTCAACGGAATAGTCTTATGAATTGCTAGTATTTCATGGAAAAACCGGCGTTGACACGAAGGATCTCACCATTACTTGATCTGAAATGAAGCATCCGTGGCCGTGAGGATAAATGGATCCAAATTACCTATGGCGTTGAGGTTGACAAAATATTCAAAACCGACTCTGTATGATTGTCATGGTTTCTAAATTTCCAGCATTTCAACGTCGGAGAGCTTCATATCCTGCCACTAAGGAAGGGAAGCGTGATAGGCCCAATTTTATTTCTTCTGTACGTAAACGACTTAAATAGTGTAGTAAAAAATAGCAAGCTCCGTCTTTTTGCCGATGATGCAGTAGTGTATAAAGAAATTAGAAATGAAGAGGACAGACAGTGTTTAGCTAAGGATTTAGATGCGATTGATGATTGGTGTGATAGATGGCAACTAGAATTAAATTTTAAGAAATGCGCGATTATGAATTTTTGGAAAAAGAATGGCCTTCCCCGGAATAATTATAGCATCAAAGAAAACAAAATATGTAACGTAGAATCAATTAAATACTTAGGCGTCACCATCAGTGAAGACATGTCATGGGGGAAACACATCAGGGAAATAACTAGTGTAGCAATCCGTAGATTTGGATTCGTATAAAGGGTTCTAGGCAAATGCGATGAGAGAGTACGAGAAAGAAGCTATTTTACACTTGTCAGGCCTCATTTAGAATATGCCGCTAGTATATGGGATCCCTACGAGGAAGGTATGATAAAAGAATTAGAGCGCGTGCAAAGGAGATCTGCTAGGTTTGTTAAATGTCGTTATGATAATTGTATTAGTGTTACGAGTTTAATAGAAGAACTAGGATGGGAATTACTATCAGAACGCAGGTTAAAATTTAGGTTAAACCTTTTAAGTAAATTCGAAACCGATTTGTTCACAGATGACGTTAGATATATATTAAGAACCCCTGCGTATTATGCTAGGTTTGACCATATGAACAAGATTAGAGAGATAGATTGTCGTACCGATAGATTTAAAATGTCATTTTTCCCGCGTACCATAAGAGAGAACAATAGGCAAGTAGCAAAAGGGATAGGTAGGTGAAACATAGTTAGAATAGTCTGTAGTGCATGATGCATGTAATAACTACCAATAATCCCTTCCTTATTATGTATATTTTAACCTGTACTATACCGTAGTAACTAATATTCTATTGTAATAACTACTGCAATTACTTGCAATAACTAATAATCTACTGTAGTAACTAATAAACTATGACCCTATTTTCTAGCATGTCTACATTATATATCCTACTTACTTGGCAATAGTGCATGTTTGGTGATCTTCACCCCCTGCCACACACCCTCGTGGTGGCTCGCAGGGTATTACGTAGATGTAGATGTAGATGTAAGGCTGACATTTTTTTCGCCTCAGGAAGTATCCTCGATAAGGTTTGATAAAGACTAAATAAATAATGCCATCATGTGAGTCACTTGGTCGCCCCTATCTCTCCGGGAGAAAGGCGTCGATGCATTACGCCGCGCTGACCCTTATTCATTTTCTTCTCCCTATCCTAGCCAATTGATAAGGGTCTGAAGGGATGGGTTATCTTAGTTCAGCCGTCTCTCTCCGGAGATCCCCATCCAAGCTCCACAATAGAGGCGCTGTTTGTTATGTCTCTGTTGTGTTTTCCCAGCTCCACTACCACCATTCCTACGTGATATAGGGCACGGAGTGAATTCGATCCTTAGTGTTTACGCTGCCACCCCGAGACTCCGGCAGACGCTGCGTTCCGTCTTTTATTCCACCCGCCATCTCATCCGGTCAACCCAGTGTTAAATAAACATGCGACCTGCGAGGGCCATCGATTTCTTTTTACGATCCTTCGATAAGGGTGGCTTTATCTGTAAGTCTTAGTTGCCCCTTTTTTGGGGACCGCGATGGTTGTGCGATGGAAATTGTTTGTTTAATCCCTGTTTGCCCTTGTCTCCGTCATTCGACGCCTCTCGGATTTCGTATACCCCCCTCCGATAGGAAGGTATTTCACCGCGATCCCTTTCTCTTGAAGAATTCCTAATTACGTCATTCATCTTTGCGGAATTCGCATGCTATGTGTCGATTGCAATAAAATATTGAGGTACATTGCGGTGGCTGTAAGGAGTTGCTGCAATGTTCCACATCAGAAAACGACGTTAGGGTGCAAAAATTGCCGAGGTTATGTGGTGTGCATTATTATTGCATCCGCATCTCGGTTGATTTGTAGGTGTTACTCAGGCATCCGACGCATAATCGTTTCTAGCTGCGAGTTTGTTTCGTAATGTCGTGAAGTCGACTTCAAGTCGTGGTGTCTTTATATCATTCTACTGCTGTTAAGTGAGGAGAATTGACGGGGTTGGGCATTTTAAATTTTAGTTTTAGTTGTCATTTCTCCGTCTACCGCTCTTTCCATCCTTATGTTTTGTTCGCGACATCTTGACCTTATGTTCGACGGCCGCCCTTTTGTTTTGACAGGCTTTGGCCATAATTGCTGGTATGCATGAGTGTTATATCGAGTCTGAGCTCATGAAAAGATCCAGCATTCCTCTAACCCGGTCGACATGGGGGTCCGATCGGCAGCTTGACTCAAGGGCAATCCAATGATCGGGTCACACCAAAGCCCGGGAAGGGAAAACATTGCTTTTCAATCTCATATCGATACGTGTCGACGGGGAAGGACTGAATTATTTATCGTACGCTGGGATGGAAAGCAGCTTTTTTCGGAGAGGTCCTGCAGGGTAGGAGGTTCTCGTGATGTTTCGAGAGGGAGATGTCGACGTATAAGACCCCCTTGAAGGTGGCGTATGTGACTTACATAGCGATGCTGGGAGAAAATTCAGGTGGGTATGATTACCGTCGAAGTATATCTTAGAGCCCCACTCCGGGCTAGATCGTGACGCTCCTCGCGATACCATGAGAACAGTCATGTGTAGGGGGCTGTGGGAACTGATGGCTTTTTTACGGGTGTTGCCTAGACTCCAGAGGCCTCCACAGGCCCTTTCACTGAGCTTTATATGTAGTAAACATGCTGTGTGAACTGGTGAAGTATGGGAATATGTGACTACGACGTACATAAGTGACAACCTCAGCGCTGCTTGAATCAGTTATGGCGATATCGTGAAATTTGGCGCGACTGATGTCAACATTTTTCCGAGTTGCGTCCGCGTATGTTGTTGGGTATCACAACAGTTGGACTTTTTGCTAGATCCAAACAATGGCTAGAACCAGAACAACACAACAGTTGGACTGTTCGTAGTGGATCTAGATATGATGTGCGTCAAATGTTTTCGGAGGGATATAGTTAGCAAACGAATTTCAAATATATTTCTTTGGTTGGAAGTATATTTGTAGATAGCCTTTGAAGGAAGGCACAAAGGTTGATAGATAGTAAAATTTCGTGCGATGCGTGTCTTTTAGTTCTCTCCACATCATAGATGACACGTCATGACGTCGAGATTTAGTTTATGTCAGGCAGCTGACCATTAGGAGACAAGGAATTTTGAGGAGGAGAGCGATTAAGTTGGCATTGAAAGATGTCTTTTTATGTTCACATCCGCTGTTGCGTAAATGGGTCGCCCTTGGCGTTCACTATCGCCGTGGCCGTAATATCTGTTGGACGCGTGATTAATATTAACCGGAAGTTGTATGTCTAGCATTTCGTTGACCCCACTTTCGTTGCTCTTCCTCCAAGTTTATGAGAAAGCTAATGGTTTGGAAGGTTTTTTTTTTGATGAGTGCAATTTAATACATTGTATGTCTGCCCATGAAGGATTATGCAGTTGATCATCTTTCTCACTAAAATTATTTGGAATAAAGCTTGTTTCATTGCAATTTTAGGTTGGCCGTATACTCTTTGCCCCGGATGGAACTATAGGAAATCATGTTCCTTCGACTTGATTTATATGCCTTCATTTGTATTCTGCTGCAAGCCGCCTAGAGGACTTTTGGGATCGGATATTGTCGCCTTTCATGAGAAGGTGGAGAAGAGATGATAGGAGTCTATGAAAAATGAGTCATGTGTCTCTGTTTAGATGCTTAGAGTCTTAGTTAGCCACTTTGTTTATGTTGTAATCGTGAATGGTTCCATGCAGGAAATTACATGGAAGGTTAGTAACTAATAATCATGTTTAGATATTTAGCACTAGTGCAAAAAACTATATTACCTTGTCAGGATCAAAGTATCCTAGAACTGATCTATCGCAACTGTCATAGTCCCTTATTGTACGTGGAAAAAATGGCATTTTAAATCTATCGGTTCTGCATTCTTATTTCCTTAAGCTTATGCCTGTGATCTTTTCTTCCATAATTGTTTGGCTCTATCAAATTATGTTGAACGTCCGGCAAAATATATTCTGCATCAAACGTGTAATTGCTGTTGCTCGTTCTTCGTGTCGATTGTGGGACCAATCACATAGCCTCCCTGTCATTTCGTTTTTCCAGTATTCCTTACCTAGTCACGAAGGTAAAATTTTATGTGGCCTTTGCCGGAGCAGCCTGTGTATTGAAGATGTTTTGCTCAAGATCAGGACTAACCCAGAATCCCTCGAATACTCATCTCTGGTTGTGTGACTTTGTGTTACCATGACCTCGGTACAGCGGGTACAGGGTTTTAGTATTTCTCTCGCTTACCAGTCCGACATTTGGACCCTCGCTGGGTGCCGCTTTTTAACGGAAAAATCGTTTTTGGAGCATTGATTCTTTTACGAGGGAATAGACTCATCAAAGCCACCCGGTGGCATCTAGGGAGTAAAATATCCTAGTTGCATGGCAATAGTGCATGTTTGGTGATCTTCCCCCCTGCCACACACCCTCGTGGTGGCTTGCAGGGTATTACGTAGATGTAGATGTATGGAGCTTAGGGTTTGGCACATCAACTGTGTCCAAGATCCATTGACGGAATGCCTCCTCTCTCGTCACTTCGTATGCTTGTCGCGTCCCGCAGGATCGCACAGGAAGCCACGTCCATTGCCGCGCCCGAAAAAAAAGTAAAAAAATCTCCCCAGACACTCCTACCAACGGGTTCTTCCTTTCTCTTCTTCTGCCCGTCAAACCGACGATGCTCAGCTGTTTGCTCGCTTTATCTATCCTTCGGCGGGCCCCATGAGCGAGAGGGAGTAGTGAAGGTCAAGCAAAGGGTGACGCTGAGTACATGTCCTCGGGTTAAATAAAAAAAAAGAACGTGGACGGGTCTAGTAGGGGAAGGGTACGATTGGGGGTGGGTTCGGGAGATAGATGGGGGTGGGCTAGCGGGTAGATTAATCTACTCTTCGTCGCCTCCGTGGACTCCTTTCTCGGTTCGGCTCTTATGACAGCTCGTGGTAGAGGGGGCTTGAGAGTGGGGGGCGTGGACGGTTAGTCTTGTGAATTGGAATGGGGATGCGATATGTGGATAGATGGAGGTCCTCTGTCGGGATCATATCAGCCGGCCATAAATATGAGTCTTCGGTTCTCTCCCTCCATCATATTTTTTATACCCTTTCTCTCTCACTCCTTTTCGAAAAGAAACTCGAGGGATAAAAATGGATTTTTGTGGTCGTGTAATTGTGATAAAGTGAGTGAAACCTCTTGTTCGAGCGGGACAGTAAACAATTGGAGTGAAGATAAAACAAAATGCTGGTCAATTGTTGGGCGGTATAGTGCGTCGGTTTGTAATTTTCCAAAAAACAAACGGATTCGGGTACTTCGGGTGGAGGAAGTCTCATATCTTTCATGAAGTTAAACTACGAGTTAAATAAGTATGAATTTAATTATTATCGCACCAATGATGGTTGAGTGCAGTCCGTAGCATTCGTGCAGGTGGCTAAACATAATGTGCTGTGCCCTGTAAGGTCTGCATCCCTGTATTTCACGTACCATTCGGGACCATAACAGCTGTGATCGTCGTCATGAATAGTGCGAATAGTGACGATAGTTAGACAGATTTTTCTCTTTGTATTCTCTTCTTTCTTATTTATGCATGATATTTTGAATCTATAGCATTAGTCTTTTTATCCCTTGTATGTTTGAACGATTGACGATAGAATGTTTCTTGGTTTGTAGATTTTCAATTGGCGCGTTTCATGTGTGGTACGCTAGTTCCAATGTAGTTTCGGTGTTCTCCCGTATTATCGATGCATGCCTGGTATGGAAGCACCCCCTGCCACACACCCTTTTGGTGGCTTGCTGGGTATGACGTCGATGTAGATGTATATTTTGTATGGGACAAATTTTAAAATGCGAAGAAATTTAGCTAATTTTAAGATTTTCCCGGGCTTGAATATAGTAGGTACGCCATCCAATAGGAAATAGATGCTTCTATAGATCGACTGTCTTTTGGTGTTCAGGCTATAACATTTTCCTCGTTTAAAGGGCCTAATGTTATTCAATAAACCGTAAAGAGTCCTGTTTTTCTTTTTGGTTAATTCTTGGATCAATGAACAACATCTGGAACGCGCTCATTGCTCATAATTAAAGGTGCTGACATCTGTTTGCTTGTCACTGCATGTATCATTTGAAGCAGTTAAGGGTATTTAAATAAAATCTTCCTTGCGGCAATAATTCTATCATGGATTCCAATCAACAGTCCCAGGTGGGGATTAATATATTCAAAATTGCCCCATTGTCTGAGAATTTATGTTCCGGGTTCATTTCCACCCTTGCCGTCTAGCCAAAACCAGATTGATAATGGCGGTTTTGTGCTCATGTCATTGGGAAACGATTGTAGTTCCCAACAGGTATGCTGACACGCTTAGAATATATCTCAAAGTGAAATCTATTCCGATCGCGGCCTAAGTGCCAATCATGCTGTCCTCCTTTCGTAAATGGCCCAAGTTAACTGCGTCCCGCTACTCGGGTGGTTGAGAGAAGGCGCTATAAATATACATGGGTGCGTAATTCGCGTCATGTGTCTGGTATTTTGACTCCGAAGCGAAGGTCCCTGATCTCGGGTAATGACTAAACATGAAGTCGATGGATTCGGGATACGCTGATAATGCTCCTCTTTCTCCTCCGTCAATCGGAGATAACGATTCCGAGGAGATCGGTTTCCTTGACAGAGACGGATTCGTCGGAATTTTTCCCAGTAAATTTTTCCTACCCAATCTCGCTCGGTCCCGGTCATTAATATCCGCATGTCTTTGAGAAGGGTTGGAAAGCCTATTTACATATGGATCTCCTCGCGGTTGCTAATTGTAAGTCGGGTTTCCTCGTCTCTCTCGGTGCGGTCGGCTTAGCCCGCCTCCCCTCCTCGAAAATCCTGTCTTGGGAACTGGGGGATTTTCATATTTAAAGACCTTGCCGTGTAATAGTGAAGTCCAGAGACTTTTTTAAAGGGCCCCGATGTCTATGTTGTGTCTGAGTGTTGTGGGTCTGCGAGACGGCGTGAGTGTTGCCCCGTGTGGTATTTAAATTCACGATGTTTGTAGGGGGAGGGGGCAAGGTGGGTGGGGTGATAGGGGCCAGATGGAATGCCCCCCCGGCCTTTTGCCCGTGAGGCGGTGGAGTGTGTGATTTCGGCGTTTTTTTTATTCGGCAACTATCTCTTGGTCACAGGCTGTCCCTATTCATTAGAGCGCATGTTTGCGCTCATTTGAACACCCCCCTCCCATTCCTCTCACCTTTTTCACCACCTCCGTCGCACTCGTTAGCGGGAGTCGGAGCATAAAAATTGGCCAGCTCACGATGTGATTTTTTTTACAACTTTCGTGCGTAAGCGTCTCGGGGATGTTACTCAACCGAAAACTATCCTTTTCCGCCGGGTTTTGTTTGGTCATTTCCCTCGGTGTCTTTTTTTTCGATCACCTCGGGCGAAGACGTGTGCTAGCACGTGCTTTATGCATTGTAATTTTTCTCTCGCACCGCTTTCGAGTTCATTATCATGTACTCCATAGTTTTTCTGGTGTCTATCCAAAAATGTCAGCGCCGATATTACTCGATTATCCTACTGAGTCATTCTTCAAATGATCTCGCATCAGTCACATCAGTGCTGTGTTCTTCCTGCCTCTATACACTGTTATTTTGATCGTTCCGAGTTCATGCTTCTAAGCTTTTATAACTCTCCATGTTAAATATTGACCATTTGATTCGTTTTCTGGTTCTGTTCATTACCAAACTCGTTTATTACCCTCATTGTTGCATGAAACAGAGCCTACTCCATTTTTTTTGCTTTGATTTTTGTTTCTGTGACGTAACGGAGCCCAATGTCGCCTACAATTTCTAGGATTCTGTGTTAAAATATCAGTATCTTAGTATCCGTTAATTTCACATTGTAAATTTGATGGAGTTTTAGTTTATGAAAGTCATTATGTACGTTGCTTATTTTATTTGCATTGCTGTGTTGATCTCAATTTAATTCGTGGCTGTTTAATGAAATACAAGAGGAATTGTCTCTTTGTAAACTGAAATGAGATGTGGTTTAGCATAATATTACAAAAAGGGCAGAAATGATGAAATTACACTCCTAAATTTACTAGGAGCACCTTATTGCCATGCCTGTTGTGTGGATGGATGTTCAGTGAACATTTCGTCTGGTAAAGCGTAGAACTGTTAGAGTGACTGCTCAAATGCCCAAATGAATTAATAGTAAATATACCCTCATTTCTTACTGTGCCCACATCTTCTCAATTTTTATACATCGAGATGCAAGTGAACTGTCTCCTGGAATGCATCTTTCTTGGGACTCCTTATAGATTTTTTTCAGGCCACTTTCTCCAGTCGTGTTGCACCGAATCAGACTTCAATTTCAGGGTGTGGACTTTTCATTTGTTTGGTTTTATCGATCGATATCTGGCGTTGGTGTGTTTGATTAGGATGTCCCGCCGGCGCGCCCAGTGGTGCGTTCGGCTCGCCCACCCCTGGTTGGGGCGGGAGGAGGACAGACCTCCGCAGAATTCACGCCGCCCCCCCACCTTACCCCCCCGCCGTCACCCCGCGGGGCCGCCCGCGTGGTTGTGCGCTCTTCAACCTCTCTCCGCTCTTGGCCTCGGGCTATGCTAATGTTACGGCATCGTAAAATGAAAAAGGGGGATGGAGGGGAGGGGGGGGTACTGCTTTCGAAATGCGTTCGATTGCCTTTCAAATGGATTCAAATCGATTCCGGAGGCGGCGGAGTGGGGAGGAGGATATGGTTTATACGACCCCCAAGTGGTTGGCGGCCCCATCGACGGAATCGGTGTGTGAGGTTGCTATGGGAAAGAGCTATAGGGGTGCAGGAGTGTTGGAGGAAAGACTTAACTCCCCACCAACGGGTGGGGGTTACATGGGGCCGCGACACGGCCCGTGTGACCCCTGACTCCGAAAACGGATCCCTTTCTCGCCCTTGAATAATAAGTGAAACGATTATGGAGGAGATAGTGTCATTGTGGCTATGGTGCGGCATCTTTCACCTGTCGTTCCCGCTTCGCTCGCCGCATCAAACGCGCGTCAAGTCGCATCGCTCCTTCTCCCTCTACCCCTCCCCCCCAGATATATCCCTCCCTTTTCCGTCCTCAATCGCCACGGTATCCATCTCGTTTTCCCCCCGCCTCAGAAATAGGGCCGTACAATATGACGATGTATCCGACCCGAGTCGATATTTTTTTTATATCCCCTCCTCGGTCGAATTGGAAAATTCGAAGGAACAGATGTTGAGTCGTTGATGTTACCATATATGGCTTTAAATTGGTTTATATTGCGTGAGACTTGGCGATGTAATGATAATATAATGTTATTTATGATGATATAGGCTATATTAATCGAAGTAAAACTCGGTTCCCCGGTCATTAATGCCGGTGAAATGAGATGCAAGTCATTTTTGAGCATCTATGGCCTATGCGACCATACGGATGATATAACAATGTGATTAATCGAGGAGTAGGGGTTATAGCGGCGATTGATCCTTTTTTATATCCGCACAATCTATTCAACATTCCAGTGAGTGGTGCCCTGAATGCTATGGCTGATTGAATCCATGCCGTATAAAAAAATGACCAATTCTCGCTCTACATATTATCGAAAAAGGCAATGCTAATTATTTAGTTAATCAAGTATTAACTGTCAAATAATTCATACCGCGAAATGCCAAAAATATCTTCCATAAAAAATCTAAGATGCTTCTCAGTGCATCCCTCTTCGAACCCTTGAAAAATCTTCAGCCTTCCAGACTCCGTCCTCAATCGTCATTATCCCTTCATACCATTCCTCCCTCCATGACCTTAAAGTAATGTCACCTGCTTTCCGGTCTAACGCGATTTCCTCTCTGCTGATGTATTTGCAATTCCTGAGCGTCGACACGTATCTCAGAAGGGGAAGGACTACGCAGGAAGGAAAAAATGGTTTGATTGCATCAGGTGCACCTACATCACGCCCCGGGAGAGCTGTCCTTGAGTAGATGGGGTGTCGGAAGGGGAAGAGGGTGGTGGGTGTTAAAGACGCCAGACGCTTCTTGATGTGCTTCTCGTTTGATTACGGTGCGGATAAGGAGTTTGTTTCAGCAGTTCAAAGGAAGCTGGGGTAAATGCCGCGGCAGATGCTTAAGCGCTGTCACCCGCGGATGTGCTCGCAGATGCAATGGTGATTCGCGGAGGGGAAATCCTTTCCCTCAGACGGACGACGGATATCAGCGGTGGAAACACAGGGATCCGTTGTTTGAGAAACAGGCGAGAGCACTGGGCCGGAAATCGGGGGAACCAGGTGTGAGTCCCGGCCGAGGCGCTTGACTTTTTTCTGCTCTGAAATTTCCGTACTTGTTCCGTCGTGTAGCCGACGGGGATGAGTTTAGCGGATTGGGTTGCTTTTTGCGGGCTGAGCGGTAATGATTCGCGATGCGATGTATTTCTTTATTTTACATTATCCTGAAAACAGCCTCAAGGGCCTTTACTTCAAGCAATTTAACCGGTAACAATGGGCGGACAATGACAACCATTCCCGGGGAGGTGAAAGTCTACCACGGGTGCAAATCCTAATACTAGGGTACCATTAGGTTGGCAGGTAGTACTAGTACCATTGGGTTGGCATGCAGGGGCCCCGCCGGCGTCTAGGGACTAGGTTAATGTAATATTTTTCGAAGTCAAAGTCTGTGTGCGAATGAACATCTTTCGTGTGTGGGTTGGGAAAATATTATTTGCTGCGAATGGTGAAGGCATTAGTATTTGTTCTATTTTACGCTTGTGATTTAATTTTACTCTGCCAAACTGAGGAAAGTCTTCTTAGAAACAATCGTTTTCAGTTTTTGTTATTGGAATACCCTTTATCTACTTCTTAATGTTCTTTGATGGACTCATATTTGTCGATCTGACAGATCTATTTCATTCCCCTCTGGTCATACTTATGGTCATGACAATATATTTATTTCGGTTGGAGTATGGGTAAAAACTTAACGGCTGTTGAGTGGAGAGTAATCTTGCCTTTCAAAATGAGTACTGTGCTCTTTCCTTTGTCGAAATCAGAGCTTGACGATCCGCTAAAAGGATTGTCACCCAGCCATAAAAATAAATGTCTGTAAGCAAATTTGAAATGTAATTGATTCATACGAAAGCCATGTGTTTTTGTTGCTGGATGGCTCCCGTCTTTTATCAAAGTTGAGTGCTGTCATTTTTCGCCAAGAATATTAGCGTGCCTCTCTTCCTTAGAAAGTCATCTAGTCTTCTAGAAACGTCTAAGTATTTTGTTCGGACGTTGGGCAGATCGGTTCGGTGCCGAGGGTGCTGTCATTTAGTGTCGGCGGACTTTTTTCATCTCACTCGACTCCTCAGCCTTCTCTCGGCCTTGGACTCTCTAGGATTGCATTCTCCCCGCTTGCGATCAGTGGCGGTTACCCGTTTTTTTTAAATATATCCCCCGTGGTCACCCAGTTGTTGGTGCTATCCGTCTCAATTCCTCTACATCCCGCTCAATTTTTCGTATTCTTTTTCCCTCCACTGCTTGTATGTTGGTTCGGGGGCAGAGAGTATGTATGTAAACATGCTCGAGTGGTGCTCCCCCTTATGTGTTATCTTGGTCATCTTTTCGATTGCATTTGCCGAGGGAAGAGAGTAAAGCTGAGGGAAATATTTTCTATTTGCCTCCAGTATCGGTCCATTAGTATATTTCTTGATGTAGCCCCCATTCTAAACCCTGGAAGTGAGTAATATCTTTCTCAGCGTCGTGCAAACATCTCAGATGCGACATTCTATCGGTTGCCCTGAAATATCATCTCACCCGGTGGAAGTTCCTCGGCCTATTTTTTCCACCCTCGGATATGCCTAAGACTTCGGTAGATGCTTACGTTTTTCGACTGTTTATTTGATGTTATCAACGCATTGCACTTCCATAAGGCAATTTATTCTTATGATGCTTTGGTAGCTTGATTAGCTTCGAAAAATGTTTGAATGAATAATGCGAGAAAGTGCCTTTATTTCATATTCCTCGTAGCAATAAAACAAGTGATTTGGGAGATTTGTCTTTGAGAAATATGTTATTATAACAAACATTTTTGCGACTTTACGCGAATGATTGAGAATTTCTTTTTCCATATTATTGAAGAATAATTTAAGAGTGACGTTAAAATGGATGTGAAACTCATTCGAATAGGTCTGTATTTAATAAAACGTGCCGAAGATCTTTCGATCTACCAGTGGTTTGCTTACCTTTGCTTTAATAATAGTCTCTTATTTAGATATTTCTTCCTGTTGATCGTTCCTGATCGGTATTAACCTTTCTTCTTGAAAAAAATTATCCATTGCGTAATTCGGTTCTCAAATAGGTAAATACACCTGTCTTTACAGACATTGTTTCGTCTTGGCAACAGTTTTAGTTGAACATTTCGTTGCTTGATGCAAATTAATCACTCTGAATGAGGGAGACTCATGACAGCCTCGACAGTTTGCGGCACAGAAGAATAAATAATAAGTCGCTATCTCGTCATAGTGATTGCGGGTATCATTAGCCTCAACTCATATCCCTCAGTAGTAATTACTGTCGGCTCAGCGGGCATAATGTAGCCTTAAGTGAGATAAGAGAAGTGCAATTATGAATCTTATCTGTGGAGTTGCAGCGGAGTGGTGCATGCCGCGATGCTGGCATCTTTGACGCATAGCTCTTAGGCCACGTACGGTACATCTGAGGTAATTAACCGGACCCCCATGGAGGGAGTAAATATGGCGGCTTAGCGCTTCTGTTGGTTAAAACGGCTCTCCGGACAAATATGTGTGCCGCGTTCCATTTCCTTATCTTTTCTTTTCCAACGAATCCTCTTGTATATATATTTAAACGTTCCTTTTATACCGCGCTATTTAGTTAACGTATTCCGGCTCCACTGCCTCTGTCGATATTCATCAGGAAGTATTATTGTCGTTTTTTCTCGCGATGGCTTCAAAAAAAGACCATCGCTGTATCCTTTTTCGGTGTATGAAGAGCCATGATCACAGTTTTTTTTCTGCGCCGTCGCGTACAGGATCCTTATGTTTAGAATCCCTCATTTCCTGTTACATGTTGTCCCTCCCGAGCAATTTTGTCTTTCACGTGCCGATTGAAATGAAAGAGTATCTCTGAAAAAAAATTTGGAATAATTTCGTTCGGAGAGCATCGAATTTCGGTCACTTCCCTTCCGACGGGTTATTACTTGGTACTAAATCGGCAATAATTCTGCATCCCGTCGGGTTTTTGCTGAACTTCGTTTCCGCGCATTTGAAGGGCAAAAAAATGCTTTCGATTTTCATTCGTTATTAAGGAGCTCCTCCTATTTTTTTTTTATTTTTAGTGTTCGCTGTATTCGGTAAAAAAAGTGACTGCTTTATATTTCCCTTCGTGGAACGCTAAAAAAGTACCCTGTACGTTCGAGACGCACGTGGTGCCCTTGAAGTACGTTGGTTAAGTAGTTCTCCGCCGCTCTTTGGGAAGATTTAAAAAATATTTGCCGTATGGTAAGGAATACTTCTCTTTTCTTGCAAGTGGAGATAGCTACTGATAAAAAGTCATCCCGAACATTGCCGAGTGTGCACATAAGTTCGGTTGTAAGCTATTTTATATAGTTGAATGCTAAGTAGTAGTCTCTTTTGTAGCAATGCTCCATTTGTATTCAGAGCGTTCGTGCGCGTCTCATATGTATAGAGGACCTGAGTCAGGAGAGTGATTATTTGTATTTTCCACTCATCCAAGAATCCTAAATATTTTCTTGTTTTTTTTTGTTCAAATTTATATTTTATTTTGTTCTGATTTTATGTAATTATTGTTCGTTGTCGACCATTAGGGGTAGGTTTTTGATGAGCCGCTTTTTTCACTCTCCACTTTCAGGAGCCTTTTTTTCCTTATAGTTAATGGCCAGAGTTGTATTTCCTCTCATTCGAAGCAAATAGGCTCTATCGTACGCCATAATCCCCATTCTCAATAGCTTTTTCCCTCAATAACGGTTGTCAACATTGTCCAGCCTGTGGTCAATTATCCTGCTCACCTGCATTGTCTCCTTACCTACTTCAACAACTTCATTTCGTCTCCTATCAGGCAGTTTTTTTATTTGGTCGAGGAAGTATGATGTAAACCGCTTGTAATATATGGAACTTCGAAATGAAACTCAGATCAGAAGATCTGACTCGGATCAGAAGATCAGAGATGCCTTCAATGATTGCAGTATAGCGTGTAACTACTCAGTATCCACCATCTTTCTTCTGCTCAGTTTTGCGAGTGCAGTGGAAAGCTAAGTTATTAACGAACCGACTAAACTTTTTTCAAAAGCAGTCAGTGCAATCGGTTCGCGTATCTCGTTAGGCCTGGGCGAAAATGCCAGACCCACCAGGGTTTATCGCCTGGTGTCCCGGTGTGGTCCAGTCCCAAACCCGATCAAAACTCGCTCGATCTCGTCGTTTTTTGTGGTTAATACGCCTTTTGCGTGGGAGTGTGGGAAGATGAGCATGTGTTGGTTTATTTTTGGTTTCTCGGCCCATCGGAGTGGAGGCGACCATGTGGCGACCACACTCTCTGGGCCTGACGCACCGCAGCAGGTGAGCACGGGAAACTGGGTGTCTTTCTCTCTGCAACCCCTACCCCCTCGTGTTCCACGTATCTCCACAAATTTCGCCCACCTTTTCGCACTCGCCGTGAGCCAACCGCCTCTCCTACCCTCCCGAAAAGGACGTCCTCTCAAGGAAAAAACGGACTCCCGCCGCTTGCCGCTACTTCTCGGAACAAGAGGGTTGAGAGGGAGGAGGTCCTCCCGTCCCAAGGGGCGAGTATTTTTTTCCTCCCGAGTCTGTTACGGTGCGAGTAAGGAGCTTGCGTACGCGCCGGTGTACAAGCGACCCGCTGTCGGCATATTGGGTGGAGCAGGAGGACTCGGATGGATTAGGGTGTCCGTCCCCGGGGGTGAGGTCGAGTGAGGGCAGTGCGCCAGCTGTAGGACGCCCGTGGTTTCTTTTCCTCGATTATTTTTTTCCCTGCGCTGCTACGTCGCAGATCATCGGGAGCAGGTGCCCCTGCCCAGCCGACCCCTTTCAACTCCAACCTCCCCGTCAATCATCCTGCTGCCCAATTTGACCGTCCATTGTTTTAAACCTGACCCGGTGCGGGCAAGGTGTGGGTTTTGGTGATGGGTTCGCTTCGTTTGGTGATGCGTCTGCAGTCGCCGGTCGGAGAGAGGGTTTTCATTAATTTCGACGGTCGCCGCACGTTAAGAGTTTGCCACTCGGTTGATTTTTTATCTCCATTTTAAATCTACACCTTCACGTAATTCGTTGTCGATTCTTTCGCTCTGCTCTCTGCCCTGGGCGCACTGTATCACGTGGTGACTTTTTATTATTTCCAATGGCGGACGAGGAACGCAGCCATTTAATCGCAATCGAAGGAGAGATCTCGTAGCGTTATCGTTTGTATCGAGCCTCGGGCGTCTTATCTGAAGCTTGGGTTCGCCACAATCAGTTGGGCTCGCTTATTTGTAACTTATGGCGTTCGTAGCGTTCGTAAACGTCATTGTAAACTCGCCTCTTATCGGCCAGCATATTGAGGATCTGTTCACAATGAGATTGCTCCGATTGATCAAGACTTAGTGAAAGTAATTTCTGTGCGTTTCTGTTTTAACAATCTGTGGTTTTCTCACTGCTTTTCCGGAATCGAAAATATCTGCTGCACATAGCCCGCACTGTTGTGATGCTGTCATAGTTCGTTAGATATCAGTATTTCTATTGATGGAATTTCGTGATTTCTGAGTTAATGGAAAATGGTATGCGATAAAAATTGACTTCTTTCTTCGTTGTGAATGTGTAATTCCATTGATTGAATTTTCTGCAATCCCATCAGAAACGCGGGGATAAATTGTTGTTAAAAATTTTCCTTGGAATGAGTAATCATCCAGTTCATTAAGTATTACGAAAATATATTCGAAACTGGCTTAGATTGTGCGGTCGATTCTTGTTAACTGATATTCGTGCGGTGAAAATTCATGTCTTTATTTACATTTTTTAGTTGTCCACTACCAATGTTTACTCTTTTATTTAGAATTTAGTAGATATTTTTATGTTTTTGGTTCGATGGAAAGGTATATTTTTCTGTTGGCAGGAAAGTTTTCTTTACTGCCTAGGCCAGTAGACATTTTTACGCGATGTGACGATAGAGATCTTTGTCGCCTAATTTATCGTCTGCTCTGGTGCTAAAAGGTTTCGCAGAGTAAAACCCAACCAAAGCACTTTATACGAGACTGCATCAGCCCATTTGAGGCTTTAGAAGGACTAAATGGTATCGTTTGTGTAATGGGCTCAGCCAGCAGCAGTAGCTTTTAATTCAATGCTTCGTTTATTAAGTCGAATCTAAAGATGGTATCGCGAGATCGCTCCAGTATGATAACTATCACGTGCTACCGCCGCTTCGTTTGGCTATCGCGTGGAAATCTGTCAATACGATCCAGCTTTCGTATTTGGGTCACGTTTGCGAGTTGCTTTTTTGTGTAAAAGCCCCCTCAAGCTCCAAAAGAAAAACTAGGCTCCAATTTGGGCATAATGGTTTGGGGAAAAATGGGGATCGCAGGCCGAGTTTATTGTAATTATAGCCTCGCGGAGAGGAAGAGGAAGGGCGGCCGTTTGGCCGGACGATTTGCCCGCCGCATTCGAAACGCCCTCCAACTCCATCTCATATCCGATGCTCAGCTGTCATTGCGTCGCTCTTGTTTTCCCTGACGCTTCGCGTCAAGACCTCCAGCTCCACCTCCTCCGAAGGAAGTGCGCTTGATATGGGGGAGGAGTGTTGGCGGGCAGTCTTCATTCTTTTTTTTCTTCAAGTTTTTCGAGATGCATCGTGTGGGTTGGGGGCAGCAGGTGGCCCCCGCCGCCTGTTCTAGAAGGAGGCAGCCGGAGGAGGTAGGTTGGGACGACGCTATAGGTGAGGTTTTATTGGGCTGTTTTTTTATTTTTTTTATGCCTGGGCCGTGGAAGGGAGATTTTTGTTGTTGAAGGAAGTGGTTCAACGGTTCGACCTCCCCACACTCTTCTTCTCTTTCGTTTTTTTTTCATCTCTCCCACGCCGAGCTCGTGTAAGGGGATATGGAAGCTTTCGTGTTTCCCTCATATTTTTAAAATCGGCGTCATCCGCCGTGCTGCAGTGAATGGAGCTGCCATCTCTCGGGGAGCGCAGAAGCTCTGCCTTGTTTGTTTTGATCGTCTCGCGCTGGCGTTTTTGGTGGTTGGAGTGTCTCGGTCGGATGCAATTTTTTTTCAGTTTCGCTTATCATCTTTAAGCGACACATCCCGCCAAACAGTTGAGTATTCGACTATTCCCTTAGAAGGCACTTACGCAGCTTATACATTCTTCCTTTCCTTCTGTTTCTTTAAAATTTAGTGGGAATCCGATAGATTTTGCTAATATTGTTTATGGTCAATACAGCTTAGTAGTGGTGAGAGCTACTTTTAGACGCATGCCATTTTCTCATGCTCCCATTCAGAACTGTAGAAATAATCCTTGAGAGAAGGTATATTATTTTAATAGCGCGCTGATGACTTTTCTCTTGTGTATGTATGTATGATCTTTACAAATGGAGTCCCATCCTTTAAACTGTTGAGACAGTTTGAAAATTTTAAGTTTGTATGATTATTAAGAGAAGAGTTCCCGTGGACAGTCGAAGGTTTTACTTCGACAGGTTCCTTTACTATAAATATTATAGCTGTAAAATGATACGAATAAATAGGTAAGTATCATTGAATCTCGGATGTCTTTGATTTTCGGTGGGGAATCAATTCATAGTGAGCTTAATTATTAGCGAGACATGTGCGTACGTAGTAGAATATGCATTAAGAGTCGTCCGTCGATGAGTGGTCTTCGTCCTAAATAGATTGAAAGTGTTGGGAAGGTATGAGAGATGGACTTTACCCTGATACATAAAATATGTTGAGAATTCATTCTGTTGTTAGCCGAATAGACTGCATTCCCTAAGTCGGAGACTTTTAGGTTTAAGTGATCTCTCTTCCTGACCGCATATCGCGGCTGTAAAACGTCAAATTTGAGGCAAACCAACAGCATATTTGGGATCGCTCTCTTCATTCAAACATCTGGTCCTAAGCGAGCTAATAAATGAAAATACAGAAATTATCGTGTACACAGCCAGATGTTTGTGTCTTAGCACCTCCTGACCTCGCTCTTGTAGAGGCTCGCGGGATAAAACTTTATTACCCGAAAGGGTCGCACATCAATTCTGTGTTGGGAGGAGTGGGAGGGTCAATGGTGGCTGAGGGGTGTTGGGCGGGCGTCTGGCAACGCCGTCGGGGAATGCGATCGGTCTCGCCGATCGGATCTGTCAACACGGTGATGCTGCTCGCGCGAGAATTCTCGCACTCCCGCCAAGGACAAGGACTGAGGGCGGGCGGGTAGGTGGTTTGGGTTGGGGGTGGTGGGTAGAGAGATAACTCTCCGATAGCCTCGCCGCGTCGAAGGATTGCGATTTTGGACCGTCTTGTCTCACTGGCGGAATAGCTTTTGTGAGCGAGGGATTGGGAGCGGGGATGTGAGACTGGGCGGGGGAAGGCTTTCGTATAATGATTTGCGATCGGATCGGCAGCGGGCTCTTTTGAGTGGGGATAGGCAGTGGGTCTCTTCTGGCGATCCGGTCCTGGGTTGTTTATAAAGTCTATATTTGGGTGCGGAGGTGTCAAAACATCGGGCATATACCGTCTGACAGGAGCTCTCTGCGTTTTATTTTATTTTTATTTCGGGCTTATGTGTGTGTCGGATGAAGTCATCGTCGATTGTGTTCGAATCGGGGATATTTATGCGTGCGTATGTTCCCGCTGCCAAGTTCGACGCTGTTGTATAGAAATGCCTTCCATGCTTCCAATCGAAACGATTTTGAGGGTCGTTTTTGGTTTTATGTTGCTTTTCGAATCAGTGATTGCAAATTTTTGTTTCCATACGCTCAAGGTAGATATGAGTTGAGTTAATTTATTTTAATGTTAACTGTAGCAGCGCTTGTTCGTTATAGGTGGAAATGTTGCTTCAGATGCAATGTTTTGGGTGGATAATCGTCATAATTTCCTACGAATCTCATTGATTATGTATATCTTTATTCTGAAAGAATATCAGTATTCGTTAATTCAAGCCTCTTTATTTTTTTAATTTAGTTAAAAATAAGCATCTACATCAGGGAATGTGAGAAGTCGAGTGTCCTCTTAGTCATTTGGAGTCGTCAGTATTTTTAATTTTCGGATATGTAAATCGTTTCTTGTTTAAAGATTTTATGCGTCTCGCGGGCAGTTTCATTTCTTTAACCCTTGTTTTAAAATTGTTAGTGGACCGCATCGTCCGGCATCATCAGCCGAAATCTCTAATTGCCGGCGTGCGCGAGTTTATTTTTATCTACGAAATAAAATAACGTTGGTAACACGATAGGGTAGGGCAGGTGTTGCGTTAATCTCTCCGAGCAATCTCCGAGAGAAATTAAATTTTTTCTTCCCCTACCCTTTGCTCATTTCGTCGAAATGTGCTCACGCTTGTTTTTTTTCTCCTAACCTTAGTCCACTTTCCTCCGTTTTTTAGTTGATAGGATTCTATCAGTCGTGAGAAGTGCGAGAGAGCGAAAGAGAGGGAAGAGGATTCGGGAATATATATTCGTGTATGTATTTTTTTCTTCTTCCTTCCTTTCCCGGCGGTTCAGTTCAATTTCGACGCGTGTTTTTTAAATGAGCGGAGAGAGGTCGGAATGGGAGCGTGTGAGGGTTGGTTCTGAGGTTCTCCGAGGATCGCTCCCGCACGGAAGGTTGCAGATGTTTCGAGCTGGTGTGCCCGAGAGGCTAACTTCTTCTATTTTCTGTCTCGCAGCCCCTTCTCTCCCTCTCCGCCGTGTGGCGTCTTCTTCTTCTGCTTCTTTCCACCCTCCCCCCTTTGCTTTCTTCCCCAATGGCCTCCTCATCCCCACGGCGTCCTTTCTTCTTCGCCCGAGAGTAGCAGCGGCGTCTTCCCATCCCTCCCCACCGCCTTCTTCCGCCGACTTCCTCTTCCTTCACGATCCCTCCTTTTGCCACCTGGAGCCGGCGGGCCACCTGGCTTTTTTTTCTCTCTCTCTCCTTCTCTATCTCCGCTTTGGTTCGAGATGCGTCGTATACACGGGAGGCATTGCCGGGCGACCCTCCCCTCCCTTCCTATGTGTTGTGTGTGCGAGTTTCTCATCCTCCCCCACGGCCCTCCCTCCTCCCCTGCTCCTTTTAAGCCCTCCTCATCCTTGGTGGAGGAAAGTGAAACGCCCGAGGAGTTGGGGACGCCGTGGGGTTGGCGTGTCAGGGGCGAAAGGGGGTGCGTTGTGTGTGGAGGGGATGCAGCACAAAGGGATGTGGTGGTGTTTGGCGGAGCGCAAGGGGTTGGGAGTTTTTGTTGGTTCTCGGCCCGCACGGCTTGCGTGAGGAGAACTTCTGTGGAGTGTGGAGCGTCCTGGGCTTTCGTCGGAGTGCAGGGAAGTTTTGGCGATGCACTGAGGGCGGCACCGTGCAGGGGGCTGAGCTCGGAGAGAAATGATGGAGAAATCGGATGGCTAGGGTTCAGCCGAGTGGAATTTAATTCAAGTGTGCGAGGTAGAAAAGATTGATTTTTTTTACTCATTATTGGGAGTCGTAAACTTATTTAACTTCTTGCATTGCTTGCTAACATAGCGTCATACATCGATTTAGACGTGAGGTTATGCGCATTATTACAGCTGCAAGTTTTCCATACTCTGTTTTTATTAAGTTCATTCTCTTTACCCTCTGCTAGAAATTAATTTTTTCTGTGTAGTTACGCGCTTTTACTCCTTAAATAAATAAGTGGCACTATGCGTTTGTCAATTTATGACATCTTCAAATTTACGTTACATAGGGAACAAAATTATAGTCCTCTCTCGTTAGCGGATTTTTGGTCCGTCCGAAGCTCCTACCTATTGTTGCTTAAGTATGATAACTGGTGAACACTTATACATATATGAGTTTTGGTCATTGCTCCAGGGATGAGAGACGGAGGCCTTAGTAATGGTTATCATTTGAAAGACCTTAGTACTGAGATAATACTGGGCATGCTATATATCTTGTAAACCTATTAATCCAGCCTGAACGAAAGCCATTCTTATCCATAAAAATGTCATTATATTAGCTCCCAAGCGGTGAATGCGTTCTTTCGTCACAACCACGCTTTTTGTTATCGGCGCAACTTAATGTCTCCTTTCTTTCGTGGCAATGGGGCCTCTTGAGATGCCCACCGAAGTAAATCGTAGCAGGAAGTGATTCCTTCCGTTTGAATCGTAACCCCCTTCCCTCGTAAGGAATCAATTCGCCGCGATCGGAACCGTGAGTAGTCGGATCGTTTGTGTGTGTTGAAACAAGAGGGAGGGCAGAATTATGGGATTGCTGTGGGAGGAAAAGGGAGGCCCATCTGGGTTGCCGGGGATAGGAGTCCGTCCGTCTCTCGTGGGGGCGGGGGTTGAGGGGTATTCGTCGGGCGCAGCGGCGTTGAATGCCGAGAGGGTCGCGTCGGGAGAGATTTAAGACGGAAATGTCTTGTTAAGTCATCTAAATAAGATACCGCAGAGGAAGTACTTCTAAGGCCTCGGAGAGACCGAGATTGTTTGTGGAGGCTGAGCGGAGGGATTCTTTTCCATCGGGGTCCTCTTTTGTGCGATCTCCTCGCATTCGGTGAATTCGGGCGTCAAAACCGCGGCGTTCAAATGTGTTAGGTCGTTAAAGGAGGGCTAGCGGTGGTGGATGAGGTGTTTCGAGTGCGTATTGCGGCCATAAATATTCAGAAATTGCCGTAGCTCCACCCTTTTGAATGACTAAACTAGTGCTCATTGTTGTATACTCAAGTGGTTGGGACTAACGCGTTCGTCTTTCCAGTGCTTTCATGGTGATTATGGGTATAAAGGTGAAACCATTACGAAATAGTTTTATTTGCATACTAATGCAAAAATGTCGTGTTCTCCATCTGTCTGAATATTCCATCGTTGTTTCTTCGCCTAGGCGTCTTCCGTTTCTTGCTTCTCCGAGTATTATAACCAACGGTTTCCTCATCTACATCTACGTAATACCCTGCGAGCCACCACGAGGGTGTGTGGCAGGGGGTGAAGATCACCAAAATGCACTATTGACGTGCAAATAGGATATCGTTCTTCTGTCGGGTAACTAACGGGGTCGGGCAACTAGGATTCTTCTGTCGTTCCTTTCTTCTGAGATATGTTTGTCAGAACTATTTGCCTCCGTAAAAGCTCTTGTCACATATATGAATGTCATAACTTTTAAAAGCCTTCGAATTGCCGTATGACTGGGCAGTGTGTCATTAGGAGGGCGTTTCGATGCTTTCGTCCTAATTCTTTTTTATTTCTGGCTTTATGTCATCTAGCTGTTGACTTACCGACAATTATCTAATGATATAATCTGTTTCGCAAATAATTCGGCTAAATCATGAATTTGTTCTACGTTTCTCTTTCCCTTTACGACCAATCTGTTTTGACAGTTATTCGCAAGGTTTTAATGCTGTCGTGAGTTGTGTACGAGCTATTTGTCAAATGAAAAAATGAAATTATGAAAATGGCCAATATAATCACCTTTATGTTGCCCCTCAGGTTGCCTTGTCGCGTTAGTCTTGTGTTGACAATCCTAAGGTGATTCATCCTCACTCCGTCCCCATTCCTCTTGTTCACGTTGCCTCATCGTTTTACGGCAGATCGATTCCGATATCGTCGCATGTATCCGTTTCAGAATACCAAACTCTCTTGAGAGCATTTGAAGAAAGAAACGTATGCATCGTCGCCATAGTAGGAACTCGTTAAACCAACCGCGTTACTCAATGATGTCGTTTGCTTTCCTGCGTTGCGGTCTTGGCTTCAATCCAGTGTATCCACCTCAAGAGCGATTCTGCCTTTAAGAGTGTTGAAACGGCTTGTTCATCGACGGAGAAAGAGCTAATTGCTCGCTGGTCATCCCCGCCCTCTCTTCGCACATCGTCAAGATAACAATGTTACGCTATCTTCCTTATAACTTTATGATGGCCACTTAATGTTTCATTCAATGGCATGACGGAGCCGTTGAGGAATGTTCATGGTGATTGCTTTGGTATCTCCTCCATTGTCGTCGTTGATTGCCTCCGGCACCGAGAGTCAGCTCCTACATTAACTTCATAATCAAATGGACGCTTGATTAGTAAGTCTTCGGACGTAGTCTTTCCTTCCTAATGGTTCCGCAGTGATTTAGGAGTGGGTCGAAACTCGTGCCTTCCGTTGGGTAATCAGGAAAACAATCCATATCACTTTAAGGAATCCGCTAATTTACTTTTATTGCGTTTTGTTTTATACTGCCAACAGTTTACTCGCCAATGCGTGCGTTAGATTTAGGTACTGACCCCACTGTTTATTTGTGCAGTCTGAAAAAAATCCTACTTTCACTGGTTATTTGCATGAGGTTTTAAACAGTGCAATTAAATCGTCGAAGATTCATATCAATCGAGTCACATAATTCTTTGCGCTTGTTTGTTTAAGTCCTTTGAGCTAACTGAAACACCATTATTACACGACTTGCTCTTTCTGCATTTGGTCGTACTTTTCTACTAACTCCAGATCTTAGACATTTGGTGTTCTCCTAATTTACTTCCTATTATTGTTATTTCTCGAAAGGGTGTGTATTACATTTTATTTAATGCTAACGTCAAATAATGTTTTTGTCCGTGGTTCCTATGTTTTTCCTGAAATTGGTCCAAGTTCGCGGGTAATATGCAGAGAGAATTAATGAAGGAATTGGCTCATGTTGGAGTCATATTCAGATATTTTTACTACTGCTTTTTAGCTACTGGTGCTCGACTCAAATACCCTCGAAGAGCGCTATCATCTCGACAGCTAATATCTTACTCGCTCTTAGCCGCGAATTGTTATTCGGAGCACAGGGTGTCTCTATAATTGAGGATTAAACTTTGTCGACCACGCGTTCTTTCTTTTTGAAGCGTTTAGAGTGTCAATTTTCGGAGAATGCCCCAATTGGCGAAATAATGGTGCTTTTCGCTTAGGAGGAGCAGCTTGTTTGTTTGTAGGCCTTTTGGAGAGAGGAAAGGTGAAAAGAAGGGGAGAGTGCGCTTTTAGAACTTCCCATGTTATATTTTCCCGCCAATACTCGGTGCTATAGTCGGGTGGGGATGAGTCGACTCGCGCCGAAACTAAGGGGGGTTGAGGTGGGAGGGTTGTGCGAAACGGTACTCGGGCAGACTGACGCGGGGGTGGCAGGTGCTGGCAAAAAACCCCTTCTCGCAGTAGTAAATAGTACGCACTTCCCTTAGGGGGCTTCTTCCGGCTTCGTCCCTCCGCGTGTGTTGCTCGCGTCGACGTTGTTATTGTTGATGTTGTCAGGCGTGGCCGTTGCGTGAGTGTCTCGGCATCAGGGGAAGGGGTTGGCGTGCGTGGCGGTCACGCCCCCTTGAAGGCCTCCGTCCGCGACGCCGTGCCCGGCCGTGCTTGGTCCGGAAGCTGCGCCGCTCGTCTCGCTGCAGGGAGCCCATCTGATAGGGAAAACAGACGAATTTCGCTCCAGCCCTAGCATTCAGTTTATCTTCTGACCTTCGTCGCTGTAAGTTGTCCCTAGTAAATGTTCTCCAGTTTGCTTGCGTCATTAGACAGCTGGTACTTCAAATTCACCTATCCTGAATAATATTCCAAGATTTGAGCGTGTATTGTACATACTTTCGCGTTATATAGGAATCGCCGTGATGTACATTATGGTGAAAATTTGGTAAGGAACCAAGTTGTCTTCTGAAGAGAGAATGGAATGGAGAGCAACAGCCATCCAATCTTCGGATTGATGGCCAATAATTAATGATAAAGTTTATTTATCTGGTTATCATTCAAATTTGTGGATACGAAGAAGGAAATTACGGAGATAAAACTAAAACACGTAGAAATGTTGCCGGATGCGGACGTATTTTGTTCACATATTCTTGCTCATTTGAGACATATTCCTAGAGTGCAATGAAAAAAATGTGAAGACACTCATTTTGCCCCCTTTCACACTCTTTGCAATAAAAATTTACGTCTAATAAATTATTTCTGTCTCTTAAATTGTTCTTAGATTTTTCCTGCCTTTAAAGTCAGTATTTCGTTTGTTAATTATTAAATCCGAGTGAAAACGGTGATCTCTGAGATTTTTCCTTCTTTCTTATAGGATTTCAAATGGCATAAATTGACCGCGGTGTTCAATGTCGCTTGATCGTATGAAGACAGGAGATTGAGTGAGGTTCTTACGTTTTCTAAGCCGGAAAGGGGATAAGAGTCGTTAAATTTTGCAACACTCTGTGACGAACGATATCAGCCAAAACACCACCACCGCCTTGAAGTATGGGGACAGGGTTTCGTGGAAGTGCCCGGGGGTCATGGGAAGGATGTTTGTCTCCGCACCCTATTCTTCCCCGTGCTATTTGGGGTTGCAGGGGGACGGGGGCGGGAGAGGAGGGAGGGAGGGGGTGCCGCTCTGCACGGAGAATTTCGCAAATGGGGCGAGAAGGGGGCGAGGTACCCCTGTTCTTCCTACTCTCGGAAAAGGGGGGGCGCAACGCTGCGACAGATGGCCTGCCTACATTGCGGCGCGTCCCCGGATTTGCGAAATGGCAACTGCCCCCAGGGTTAGATGGGGGAGGGGCTCGCGACTTTTCTTCTGTGCCGACCCTCCCCCTCCCCTCTGTTCTTCCCTTCCGTAGTGCCCTTTGTTACTTTTAGGGGGGTCCCTGGTCCTCCTCCAGTCGCCGCCAAAACACGGGCGTTCCATGCGAAGTCGCTCTCCCAACCCCCGCCGGTGGCCCGTCCGAGTCTCTCACCGACTGGGTTGGTTGGTTCTTTGGTTGGTTAGCCCATTCTGCTCTTCCTTTTCGCGATCTCGCCGTGCGATAAATGGCCAAGTGGGGGTTGCAAAATGGGGAGTGGGTTTGGAGGTGGGGCTGGTGCGTGAAGAATGTCTCCGTCCGAGCTATGTGTCTGTGTCAACAGAGGAGAACGGTTTCAACTGTCGGGCCGGCCAGCTGTTTGCATGGTCCCTGCTGGGTGGACAAGGGCCCCATAGATATTTTCGCGGGCAGTTCGCACGGTTTGTATGGGATGAAGTGCTCGCAGTTTCTTTTTTCAACCGTCTCCCAGCAGTCTTCGTGCAATTTATTTCTCTTTCCTACTTTCTCTCGTGGCTTTCTGGTTTTTGGGTGGCCCTGCGGCTGGATTTGCATCGCCCCGTGCACCAATCACACTGGAGCATACCAAACGACAAGAGTGGATTAAGCTCGCTGACAACAGACTTGAACCGTTTCCGTTATGCTTCATAAAATTTGCTCCTTGCTTTATTACCCGGCCTGGTCGAGAAATTTTCTGCAAACATTTCATCATATGTCCTGCAACATGTAGTTGCTGCACTGCTAAGCCATGGCGAATTAATGCTTAAATACGATGGCATTTGCCCGCTGTGATAAGTAAGAATAGAAACTATAACTTCGTCATATTCCATTAGTAATAATAATTAATATCGACCTATTTTTCTGCACAAATATCTCTTGTCGTTTGTGTTGAGGACTGGTAATGAATATTAAATCTTGTAAACGGATTTTTAATTAGGATAATTTATATTGGCGAAAGTCAAGCCTGTGGTCGCTCGTGTCGTTCGTGGGAATTTTGCTCGAATTACGTCGTGAACCTATTCGTGCGCTACAAATAACCGTCGTAAGTGACGGTTGAAGTGACCCCCGTGTGACTCTCTTTGTGGGAATACAGCGTGATCCCTGTTGCAAATTTCATGTTTTTTTATTCTCACCCAAACCCCTTGAGTCTGGTTCGGTGGTTTCGTGCACGTTGCCAACAAATCGCAGCTGTGAAATACTTCATTGAATATCTAACGGGGAGAGGAAGGTAGGGAGCATGCTTGTTTATTTTTTTTAAGTCTCCCGTTTTAAGTCTTTTTCACCGGAAATCTCTCACGCCCCTCGCCTCTCCCTAACTCCGTTCTCCTGCGCTCTCCCTTTTCTTTAGCGGTCCAACGTTACGGCGAGTACGAGTGCACTCCATGTCGGAGGTTTAGTTGCCGCGCTCTGTGGGAAATTTGGCGAAAATTACTTCCCCCGCCGTCGCATCACCCTCTGAAAAAATGTCCTCACGGGCGTTTGATGAACTTCCCGAAGGGTCAAGTCAAATCAGTTGAGAAATGACGTCTTTTCGATTGTGTTCTCTTAAATTATTTCGTTCGACTTGATGAATTGTATAGTAGCAGTAGAAAAGCTGATACTAAATTCTAATTTAAAAAATAATTGAAAGGGCACATTATTTGAATGAATACTTTTTTATCCCGAAGAGATGACCTCAATGCCATCTTTGTTGAATTGATGCAATTAATCCGTCAATGGTCAGTCCAGTAATAATAAGTTTATTATTCCTTGTACGAATACTGCATGACATTGACCATTTTTGTAGTTAGGCTGACCATAAAGTTGTTGGCCTGTTTAGGGTGTGCTAAAAACCTATTGAAACAAGGAGAAGTTGTGTTATTTGCTTTTATTATTTTAATTTCCCGGCGAGTATATGCTGTATGTATCAGTTTTAGCTAGTTGCGTATAAACTACAGAAATATTCCATTTTTTATTGTTTCATTAAATTTCGCTGGTAAGCAGTTTGTAGTGAGGAATGTGGATAAAATATTTTGGATTCGAAGGCGTCCGAAGGGCAACTACCGCGATACTGAATTAGACTAGGCGTGTATTGCATGAAACTCATTGTGAAAGACTTTGGCTATAGAATTATAACGGAATAAGGCGGTTTGCTGATTAGAGAGTATTGGAGCGCTGCAGCATATCTATCGTCCGATTTCTTACTGCTGTCGATGCTGAACAGATCGGGGGAATCATTTTTCCGTGCACAACACGATTGTGAAAAAACTAAAATAGTTAAATTTTTACTGAGTAGCTTATCTAAGTGCTTCCGATTCCTTTGTGCTGTGGGGACCGAGCGGTCCCAGTGCTGTTTTCGTCTCGCCTCCCACACCCCCTCGCCCCAACCCGCGATTTACTCGGGGACCCCCTAACCTGTTCGCCGAATAAACACACTCCTCGGCGCGTTCTGCTTTCGTTGCTGTGTTCTTTCGCTGCGCTTTGTAGATGTTCTTAAAATCTCTCTTGGTGCGCGTGGTCCTTGAAGCCGCGGGGGACCACTCTCGTTGGAGAGCGTTGCTCTAACGACGCAGCCATTAGGCACCGCCGTCTCTCTCTCTCGTTGCACCCCGTTTAGGGGGGGGGGGCGTCCTCCCTCGCCTTACCCCCCTGCAACACCCCAGAGAGTTCTTTTCTCCTCCTCAGTCTCTCCCCCGCCACACCCACTCTTTCTCTCCTTCCCAATTATCCATTTATGCTCCGCAGGAAACGCACATATACATCGACTCCCGAGTGCCCAACCTGCCCGTGCCGTAACCACTTACCTCCGGCTCCCTTGCGTCGACCACGGCTTGTCTCTCTCTTTCCTATGAAGTGCTCCGTGTCTGCCGACAACTGGCGTCTGATATGCCCCCCTCCCTTGCCGACGCATGCACGAATCTCTCTTGAAATACACTCCGTCACCTGATAAAAATTCTAAACCCCTCCAATGTTTTATGAATAAAGTGCAGGATTTTTTCGAATTGCTTCAGCATTTGAAATTCTCGTCTTATTTATTTTAATGCTGGCAAAATATACGCCCAAATTCTTTACATGAGGTCACATTTGTAGTTGATCCTTCTTCTAGTTCTTGTGCAAGAAAATTACGTAGACATTCAGCAGGTTCACGCTCTATGAGGAAATTCTATTCAATTGTGGAGCAGATTTTGGTGATGTCCAGAATAGCGATTTCTCTCTTCGAGGTTCTAATTTAGAATCCTACCAATAGCGTAGACGTCTATGTGCAGTTCCGATACCTTACAGGTTGGATTTTGGTGTTCTCTTCGATTGCAGCTTCGGCAGTTAGTTGGGGGTATGAACTGTGTGGTAACACCTCTCGGTATCTTTTTGTAAGAGTTAGCTAATGTCAACACTAAGTTTCTCTCCACACTTACTCCATTCTCAAATAAATCCATATCTTATCCATACTAACATCTGTACCTGTCCTTACCAATTCCTTTTAATGTCTGATGACTCAGTTGTCGCTCACATCCACGAATGACCGAGCGACCGAGCGGACTCGGTCCATCCCTCTCCTCCGCCCTCAATTTTCCGCTCTTTGCTCCGCCTGTTTTCCTCGCCATCTTAACATTTCTCCAGCGCGACATGTGAAATGTCGTGTATTATCGTGGAGAACCGTTGAGCGTTTTTTTTGTGGTTTTGCGATGGCGATAATTCAATATCACGGTGTCGATCAGTCAAGGAACATTAGTGTCATGAGAGAGGGTGCATTCTATATCCGGTGTCGTTGCTCGAAGTATGTGTATGAAGAGGGAAGGGTTTGGTGAGGTGAATGGAGCCCAAATCCTGAGACAAGAGGCTTTGGTGATGGATAACGAGGATATAATCGTGCCATTGGGTGATAGTTGTTGAGACTTAGTCCTGAGTGAGAGGTAAATACCGGCCGCTGTGGGCTGAAAATGCCTGTTTCAAATTTGCGGAGATGATGATGAATTAGACTTTTTCACCGTGGGGAGGATTATCCGGAATAGCGAAAACGATTTGACCCGTTTGGGTAAAATCCTAAAATGTCGATGATATAAGACCATGATGTCGAAGTGACAAAGTTTTCTTCGCTGTTGCTATTTCCTGTTAATATGTCTTTACCTGAACGCTGTAAATAAAGAATGGGACAAATATTTGCGAGGAGAGACCCAGTTGGTGGTTTGTTCTTTGAAGTGCTTAGGATTCGCGCTTCTTATCTGCGGCCGCCGCGATTTCATTTTGTTTCTCCCCTCCCATCTCTCTCAATCTCTCTCTTACTCTCGCTCAATCCTTCTCTCTGGACCCCCGCTTCGGATAAATACAGCTTTTTTTATTTTTTCAGCGGGGGGTTTCCGCCCTCGCCACCATCACACACCCCCGCCGAATTTATTTTCATTCGTGTTCGCCTCTCGTCGTTCACAACTCCTTTGTTTCCGCTAATAGGGCGATCGTTGTCGTCGGGGATCGGCGCGTGCCCCCGGGGGGTCGGCCTCTCTCTCGCACGAACAATTGGTCGCCTCCCCGGAGGGTGCCTTCGAAGGATTCGACGAACAAAAGAAGGGGGTCGTGTGCGCTTCAGATTTCGGATCGCGCGCTTCGGATGGTTTAGTTTTTCGCTTTTCTTTTTATTCTCTTCTCTCGATTATCCTGTCAGGATATCGGTTTCCTTAATTTAGAGAGACGTTTTGATGAAATAATTCCACTTTTGGCCGTTTTTGCGATTAAGCTGTTGCTGTGCAGTGGAAAATTGGCTTTTTCGACTCGATTATCCTTCCGGATTCCCCGCTGCGTGGTGGTTAATGGGGAAATTTTGGGAAGGGTCGGGAAATCTTGCAGTCATCGTGATTGCTCGGATTCGCCGCTCGAATTTCGGACGAGGCCATCTCTCTGATCATTCCTGAGATGACTTCAGTCCTTATAATTCACGGTTCAAAAGCTGTTTAGTAAATCTTGGACACTTGTAATTGTTTTGTTAATATCTTACCCTACATATTTCGGTGCGAATATTTTTTCGTTTAACGGTTTTACTTCGGCATTTGTGCCGATTCACAATTTGCCTCTTTGTCTCTATGTGGGGTAAAATGGTGATCGTCTAAGAGAGCTAAGGTTACCAGCAATGTGGGGAGGAGAATCTGACAAATGGAAAATAATGATAAATAATCTTGGATTTTTTAGAGGATATTCTAAGGAGAAGGGGTATTACTGGGGGTTTTAAGAAAAAGAGGGCGTGTATGAAGTAATGTATTAGCGTAACTGAAGCGAAAGAGGTATGCTAGGATGGGGCTGTTAAGAGGTAATTATCAATTCATAGTCTGCCTTACGGGCCTATCGATCAGGATTAAACTAATTATACTGCCCCCCACTCCGAAGGAGGAGAGAGTGATGGATACGGATGTATGTAATCTTCGTCTTTGTTTCATAACCATTAATGGCAAAAGATATGAAATTGGGCGTTGTATCCAGGTGCTGCCGTGAACATCCAAGTGACAGCTCTCCATTATGCGTCCGGGCCTGTGTAACAATAGAATCTTCTCGCCATGGACGGCCGCTATTACGAAATCGGTAATCCACCACTTTCGCTTCGGCAGTGCCCCTGTCAATCTAGGCGGGATTAGTCATTCTCATTCGTGACACAAATCGTTCTCCTCAATTAGGGGTTGGATGGGCACAAATCGTTATTCTTCGACAGCGGCTGAGGTCTCATACGAGGCTGGGACGCGGTAGCGTGTGCGCAAAGCTGGGGAATATGGTGAGTTTCGAGGGGGGAGGGTGCGGTCTCTCGTCCGATAGTCCAAAAGCGATCAAGAGAGGTCGCCGTTGTCCTTTTCGGGGGAATGATGGGGGACCGCTGGGGCTATTCACCCGCGAAAAATGAAGTCATTACAATTCGACATCCATCAATTTCCCATTTCTTGGTTGGTTTTGTAAGATCATCCGCCCGATATTTCCGTCTGTTGTTCCCCTCTGCCATCCCCCCTCACCCACAATTTCTCCCACTCTTTTCCATCCCGTCGTCGATTGGCTGTCGCGAACAGCAATACCCCGCTCCCCAGGGTGGAATGGAGTCCTCGAGCGGTTCTCCTCAATCCTCCTTTCCTTGACCCGTATATCTTTATATCTATTCCTTCTGGCAGTTTAACGGCTGCACTTTGTTTGATTTTCGGGTACGTTTGTGAATTTCATCTGCCCCCTCGCAATACCGGCCGTGTCCATTTCCCACTCTTCTCCTCCCCGTCGCCCGTATTTTTTTGTATTCTCCGCTTCCTCAATTGTGGAGATGGTCGCTGAAAGCCGATTAAGTGGAAGCGTAGATTGATGCTATCTATCAGTGGTTTTCATCTTTGTTGATAATAATACTTTAGTGCCATGAGTGCATCTCGTTTACTTATTTTTTTCTACTTTTGGAGATTGATTTCTGAATCATTCATGCCCCCTCGTTGAGGAAATTTTCTCGTACACTACATGGTTAATTTTAGGCAGATATATTTCATGTGAGGATGTCATTGTGGAAAAATATGAGGCCTTGATCAGCGAGTTCTCTTCCCTAAGAAATACCCCCATTCTCGTGCCCTTCCTTTAGCGGCTCCGATCAAGTCAATGTCTCCGCATCGTCTTTAATTTTTATGGAAATATTAACGCTCTGCAAACGCAGTGCCTGTGTATATCTTTTGTGGTACATATGTCATACTCGTCATTAACGTGCGTGGTGTGATGCAATATGTTGGTTTTAAGTTCTTCGCATTCTTCCTTGAGTGAGAAAACTTTTCTTTAATTATTTTTATTATAACGATCTGTGGCCCTTCAAATTTAAAATGAACGATTTAATTTTCATCTGTGGTAATCCTTCGTTATTTTTGTTCGCCCTTCGATGATTTTTCCTTTCTATGGTCATCCTTAACTCGAGTAAACGACGTTAAATGTTTCCCCCACCACGCTACAATCCCCAATTTCCTTTCTCCTGCCTCGGAAAGTGCTCGGCTCGCCGACGCAGGTGTGACAGAGGGAGGAAGTGGGGGAGTGTGGAGGAGGTGGAGAATAATGGGTGTGGTATAGGGGGTAAGGGAGCGGCGTATGGTTGGCTGAGGGGGAGTGGGTGGAGAAGGAGCGGGCCTGTCCTGCGTAGGGCGAGATAAGGCCCTCCCGCCCTGGTGGATGAATCGCGGTAGCTTAATCATCTGGTCCCTCCTCTCTTCCACCCTCTCTCCTGGCCAGGGTCCTTTTATCGCCTCCCCCCCAGCGCCATTGCCTACCCCGCCGCCGCCGCCTCCCGAGACGGGTGGTCGTTTTTGGGGAAAACGGGGAACGTCCGCGCTCTCGGAAATTTGTGGGGGCCGTCGTCGTCTCCGGGGTCTTTTTGGGAGGGGGATTATTCGCACCACGCCGTCTGTAGGGGCCGAGCGAAAGAAGAAAAAAATTCCCGCCACGAAATGGTGAAAACATAGCGGTTAGCGCTTTGGGGCTTCCTCGCGGAAGTGTCGTGAGTGTTAAAAATATCTATATTTACGAATTTAATCGAGTAAGTTCATGCGTGCCGCGTGTTGTTTAGAGGTATATACCGGTGAATGGCGAAATGTCGACTTCTATCGAGGACTTCCACGTTAACTTTTTCTTTACATGAAGGTTTATTTCCGAAGATTGCTTTCAAGGAGTATTATTTTCCGCATATGACTTGATCGTTAATCTCCGTTGATTTGTAGATTGTCTTCGGGGTAGGAATATTATCTTTACAGAGTTTTTTTAGCGAGAACTACCATTTTGTTCGTACTATATTAACGTTTAAGTACGCATGATGCGTATCTATATTCTCGTGTATTAACTAGGAATGTCCACTATTAGCAATTCTGGAACGGTTCGTGGGACTAACCTACTGGGGCAGTTGCACATTATCCTGGACTGTTGACATTTTTTGCGCTAATAAGTAGAATTTCCTATTCAACGTTTTGTGCAGTGTGTAAAAAAACCTTGTTCGTCGTAGTTTCAAAGCTTTGTGGTGTCTTAGCAATCTTTTCGGACCTTCACATTTCTATTATGGACTACGTTTGTGTTAAATGCTAGTAGTGAGTGAAAGAAGAAAATTTAGGCAATGGCAAATAGGGCGCTATTTAAGTTGCTCTCACTCTTTTATGTACGGATTTGTGTTATTCCAGCTGATTTTTAAAAGTCCTAATCGTTAGAGCTTCATAATATAATACAATGACGAGGATATACACCTTCCACCATTCTCTCCTTTCCGATCCCCTTCTGGTGACGGCTTAACAATGGCCATTCCGTGAAGTGAAGCAGTTTCTGCGCTACTGATGCCAAATTTTATGTGACAGTATCGCCCGTGTCGTTCCTGGCCGTCAAATTAGGGCCAATGGCGCGTAAAGACAGGACGTCACAAAAGGGTGAACGCCTCCCTGCCGAACCCTTATCCCCACTCAATCGTTTACCCCCTCCTGCTACAAAATCCGTTTTCCATTCTCTCTTTTCTCTCCTTGTACCCCGTGAGCTTACCTCATCGCACAGTTCTTTCCTCTCCTTAGAAATCCCTCAGTTCGCGTTTTATTCGATGATCTGTAGGAATTTACTTTGCGTACGCGACATGAGTACTATCGTTAATATTAATGCTGAGTTTTATCGTCTTAGTAAAACCTTAGTACTGGGAACATGCTTATCGATGATTAATTTCGGTTCCCTTTGAGTTAGGTTGCAGAATGATCGTTTTCTTGGCGCGTCAGCCGATGGAACAGCTCGTTGTCAATGTTCGACCTCTAAAATAAGCCATAACATACCCTTGATGGATTAATGCTGCTGAGTAGGTTGGCCAAATTTTTTTGAGTGTATTACCATAACTACTATTGAGGTCGAAAATTGAGATTGAAGGAATTAAGGTATCAGATGCTTGCGTTTTCTAATGTAATATATTATCTGATGAAAAGCTAAAGCATTATGCAAATTTCGTAGTGAAAGTTTAAAAAATAAACTAGTGAAAAGTTTTGGAAGTGCTAGTTTGTTTCTTTTTTCCTGTAAATATTTATTCTTTTTCAGTTTAGACCTCACTTCTCGGGTGTAAAATTGATGTCATTTGGGCCTTTTTACATTGAATTACGGGAGTATAATCCGGGTAATTATTTTCCGTATTCCCCTATTGCTGGTGCTAAGCCCCTCCATTATTTTCCTCTCGCCTCGCTTTCCCTCTTCAAATTCCCCCCGACCTTCCCATCCCCGCCCGCGCCTCACCCCCCGCGCCTCACCCCCCGCATAAATAAGCAGTGTATTTTTCCGGGTGTCCGATTCAGGAGCCGTGGCGCGTGCCCAAACTGGGCGGATTCCACGCCCCCTTGGGAACTGGCGGGTCTGTTGGAGGCGGGACCGAAAAGTTTCGTAAAACGAGGAGGCTTGTCTCTTTAGACATTCGCCTCTTCTCTTCTTAGTCGGCTGGTTATTCGAGAAGACGGGCGGCAACTGTGGTTAAATTCGCCTTGTAAAATGGGTCTTTGAGGAATAGTGTGTTAAATGGAAACACAGCATTGCCATCAATATACTATTTACTTGAATATTTTTACTTCCAGAAATATCTTTTTATTAAGAGAAATATGTCCTCACTTTGATATGATGATACAAACAACAAAATGCTACCTTTCCCGCTATCGGTTCGCTAATCGAACTTGTAACATGGTCATAGTCTGTAGTTTCAGGACCGATAGAGTGGAAACGGAACATAACTGCTGCATGAAAAAATGAGAAACTTCCCCTGTGATAATATTTATTACGACTGGTTTCGCTTTTTACAGAAATCTTCAGGACCTGAAGATGCTGTAATAAGCGAAACCAGTCGTAATAAATATTTTCACGGTGGATGTTGCTCATTTTTTCATCCTATAGTTTTGTAGCATGATGGTAAAAGCACAAATAGTTAAAACATTATGGAAAAAAATATCTTTCTAACTTTTATAAGTGTCATTTTCGCGAAAAACTGTTCATAAGAAACGGACTTATGAGGTCATTGAAAGGCGATAAAATAAAGGTCCGTATCCATCTTTGTTTTTCAGTTATGTTAGGAAATAACTGTGGTCAAAGTGTGTTCGTTCAAATGATTTTCTTGTCGAAAACTATTGAGTCGCTTGATTGCCTTTCTCTTCTCCTCCTAATTGATGTTCATTCTTTCGCTGCGGTTCCTCCTCCCTCATTCTGACCGGGTGATTTTGGCTTTTTGGCTTTGTTTTTCATGGAACCCGTGAAACCCATCAACCTCCCTCCTAAACATGCTATTTATATGATAAAAGTGACGACTTTAGGTATGTATTTTGCTCAGTATCAGGCAATCTGAAGTTTCGAGATCTCCTGGCTTAAAGTAGTAGGAGCGAATTTTGTTTTTGTACAGGTTTGCGTGAAACTTTGCGCACGTGTTGTTATTCCCAATATAGAAAGATAAAAGTGGCATAAATTTCATCATACCTATATTTTTCTCAAATCAGTGCTATTTTAGCCTGTAGTCTAAGCCACATCACATACATTTCGTATTAATTCGACTACATATGTACAGATTTTCATCTAAACGCAAAATCATGCATTTCATTTTACTATAATTGCTAGTGAAAAATATCATAGTATCACGCCGAGTCTAGTATTCGAAAGCAACGTATTACAATATAATCAATCTAAATTTCGAAAACCGTACTGAAACGTTTTATTCATAACGTGCTTTTCTTAAGGGAAAATACGTAAAATATAATTCTTTTATCATATTCCATTATCGCCTTTATAGTGGATTCCAACGCATAAACATTTGAAATGAAATTTGGTTCAAGAGTTTTTTTCAACGTACTTTAAAATATATTTGCTTAAACATTCAGTGATCCAGGATATTCCCCCAGCCACCTTTACAACTATGTTGTCGCATCTCATATTTGCGTTGTAGTAATCTGCTTCATTTCTGCGTGATTCCTCGTTTTTTCCATTCTTCTTTCCTCCCATCCACCCCTTTTTTATCTATTTCTCCGTGTCATTTCTGTAGCGCCGTTTCGTCATTTCTGTAGCGCCGTTTCCCCGGACTTTTTTTTCCTTTCATTCCCACACACGGGGCACCCGATTCTTTCCTTTGAGGGTCCTTCCTTCCCCCTTTCCTCGTAGACGGAGGAACGGGTGGTGGTGGGTCGACGCGGTCGTTTTGGAATCGCCTCGTTCTCCCGTTGGCGGCCAAATGAGGCGTGCCCACGTGGAGTGGCGGTCGCGCCTCTCCAAGAAAGACTGTTATCGCCGCAAGGATGGCTTTCACTTTCCCCGAGTGGCTTAAGGAGAGGAGAGGGAAGGGAAGGTATGTGAGTGGATTACTTACTTCGTGGAGGGAGTTTGTGAAGGAGAAGTAGTGGGGATTTTGGGGATTTTCTATGGACTCCCCCGGGGAGGCGGCTTCTATAAGGGATGGAGTTCCTCCTGAGGTCGGAGGTCTTTGTTCTTGCCGTCCTCAAGGTAGTTTATTGCCAGCATTCATTCGGATATTACTGGTACTGCTGGACGTAAGATTGCTTTGTATTTTACTGTCGACTCTCCCTCTTGCCACTCAATGCCATTTGGATATTGGATTTTTTTCATTTTATTTGTCATACCCCAATGTATGTTACTGCTTAAAATATGTTCTTGATTTTATCGTTAATGCGAAACGAATACTCGGAGAGAACAGAGTACTTCCTTCCGCGTCAAGGCACTCTGGCTCTTTGCTGCTACTTTAAGATCTCTAATATGGCATTTGGGTGTAGTAACCCATAATTAGAAGTTAGAACTACTTCTAGTATTCTTAGTATATATAATATCAGCGCTCCACCTTCACTTGGCCTACCTAATCATGTATCTACAATCAATTGCTTATGTAGAATTACACTTGTAGCCTAAAGATAAATTTATAACTTGCACTCGCGAAGCTCTATTTAATTTACACGGTTCCCTACGATTCGTGTCCTGCCAAGCAACCTGAGGCATTACAGTTGGAGTTATTTTTGCCGTGCGGCTCTGGTCCGGCGGATAATTCTAGTTGCAGAAAAGCAGTCACTATTTTACGTCTTCCTCGTATGTGTGTGATGTACTTTAAAATGTGTCCTTCGAGTGGTCCGCGAGTTGCCAAATCTTGGGAGGGTGGGATTAGTTGGCTGTTGCCTTGAAAGCAGGCCAAATTACTTCTGTCTGAGAACTCCCTTTAGAAAGCTTCCGTAAGAGTAACGGGTTCTGGTAATCACGTGTTCTGCGTTCTCAAATATCTATGCAATTTGTATCCCTGCTTTATTAAAATGCGGAACCTCTAAATTGGGATGATTGCTTTCAGTTTCTTCCCTCCTGACATTCGTGTTCCATCGAAGTTTCTGTGTTCTGAAACAATTTACTTGATGATCATAATATTTGTAAATATATCCATTATCATTCTCAGTCAATGTGAGTTTGTGTGGCTTGTTTGCTCTATGTTCCGCGGTGTTTTTTTCCGTTAAGAATAGGTAAAAGGTTTGTCTTTCCGTTCACTCTTGTGGTTTATTGGTCTTACAATTAGAGGTGTATGAGTTTTAATTGTTTGCTCTTATCTTTCGAAATCCTTGAATTTTCAAAAGTATGATAATACATTCAAAAGTTCTCTCAGAGGCTTTTACCTCGGACAGGGTCAGCTGGTTTACCTTTTTTTTGCGGAGTTCGATTATCTAGATGTTGTGGACGCTTTCCTCATCAGACACTGAGGACATGCGTCACTGTGCGTGGTATCAGTGTTATCACAGTCTATATATAGACTGCTATTCGCGTAACGTGAACATTTTCCTTTTCTCTCTTGCCTTATAATGATGTTTATATGTACATTGAACTGCGGCTACTAATAACAAAGGTAAAAGTATATGATTAGCTTTATATTCATTGACTTGTCTTATATTTTCGTACTTTTCCGTAGGTTATCTACTTCTCCACCTAATAATAATATTGCGCAATGACCAGAATTTCTATGTCAAAATTTACCCTGTGGAAGCACATAACGATAAGGGAAACTTCCCCTGGTAAAATTTCACTGCCTTTCTGTGAAATTATATATTATTATATAAAGGACAGTAATCATAATTTATGAGTATGGAATTTTATTTATCTATGTTTTTCTTACTTGAAATCCTCCTTGAAACCTTTCAGTTGGTCGACGCCGACTTTACTGTGTGTTCGGTCGCCTCCTAAAATGTCATCATAGTCTCCCTTAATGAAAAGAAGACCTCAACTTTGTGTTTACTTCAATTTTATTGTATTCGAGACTACCGGTTTCGGCTGTTGGGTTATTATGAGGTATAATGTATGCGATGATGGTATCGTTATATATTTTTCCCCAGATGATGGCACTGCTGCCGTAACCGGTGATATTGAATATGATATGATGAATATGATATGACGAACTCTGTTGGGAAGACCAAGTTGTGCTCTTCTTTTAACTATTTAAAGATTCTACAAAGTTTTATCTACGTCTTATGATTAAATCACCCTACTTTTTTTTGCAAAATCTGTCGTAAGATCTTTGAATTCATACCTGGTGTTTGATCGTCTGTTCGCTAGGGAAAGATTCGTTAATGAAACGGTTTACTCTTCAATATTGAGGTGACAGCCATTCTTTTGCCGTAAAGCCCAGCGGAGCAGGATTTTAGTATGGGTAGCCGAAGGCTCTCCATTCCCTACCCTCTTCGTCGAATGTCGGAGTCAAACGCTCTCGGGGATGGCCCATGGGGCGGGTGAACAGTCATTGCGGCGTGGGTGGGTGCCATTTTCCCCGCCATTTCCTCTCCTTCTCTTTCCCCTCACCACTGCTCTTCTTCGCTCCAATCCCATCCCCCCCCTTCCCCCGACCCGACTGTCCTCCCATCATTTCTCCTTTCTCCTCCCCTCACAATGGCTCCAGCCGTCCTCGCATCATCTGTGCCTCACTTGTCAATCTCCGGTGGACTCGCGCCAAAGACTCTTTCCATCTCCCGCCCTCGCCTCCCTTGCGGCATTGTCGCCAGACTTCTCTCCCCCCACAAGGCGGAATGCAAAACGACCGACAAATTGGAATTTGGGTTTCTTTCTTTTCTTGTGTTCGAGTGGTTTTGTCGGCCATCATGTCCTCCTGTCCTGCCGGTGATTGAAGGAGAAATGTCACATTTTTTGTAAGTTTCCCCTTAAACTGGCAGTTAAACGTACTGGCTATTTTTATTTCAAATAATTTAGAAGGTTTTTTTTTAAAGCGAGGTGGGGTGACTGTATGGAATATTTTTTTCCTGAAGTTATGCTGAAGACCAATGAGTACTTCATTGGATATATTTTAAAACATAATTTTTACTCTTTGCGTACTTTTTAAAAGAATTACGGTACATTTTCCTCTCTTGTGTCAGCTGAATTCATTTATACGGGTGTTGCCCAAAAAGTATTGCCCCACATTTTTTCACCTTAATACCCTAATAATAGAATTTGTACTATGAAACGGTCACCGAGAGACGCATCTCCACCGGTCACAAAGCTTTATCAGGTTATCACGATGCTACCGTATCCTAAAGTGACTTGATCAATTTGTGGACTGCGCAGAAGGAAGACAGCAAGACTTGGCTCGGAAATACGAGTTTGGCACAAATTAAAGACATGAGTGTTAATTGTGTCGTCATTTGTCTTCTAATCCATTTCGAGTTATGACACATTACTTTTCCATACAACTACTTTGGACGACGAAGAGGTGATTAGCGTAGTGAAAACCTGGCTCCTTAACCAGAACGAGGACTGATACCGACAGGCCGTACACGCCCTAGTGAATCGCTGAAGGAAGAAAGTCGAATTTGAAAGCGATTATGTGGAAAAAATAGAGTAGATAAAACATGATTCTTTCATTGGTGTAAATTTTATTTTTTGAGAATAAATAGTGTTTAAGAAGAAATGTTTGGCATTACTTTTCGGTCAGCCCTCAGTGAATAGATCAGATGGATACATTTATGTATATTTCCGATGGTGTAGAAACATTTTTGAGTTTTTTAATGGAAGATGAGAGGGTCTAAGTAAAGCTCTTGAGTATTTTTTAAAAAGAGAAAACTTTGTAATGTTCACTCTGTTATTTATTTGTACAACGCATTTCGACGCTTTAAGCGTCAAAGCGCGTTGTACAAATAAATAACCGAGTGAACATCACAAGGTTTTTTCTTTTACATTCACAATGATGTTGCACAATATCTCGCCGGATACCGTTGAATATACTCTAATATACTCTAGCGTATTCTTGGTAATGCCCACAAGTATTTTTCGTGGGAAGGCGAAATCCTCCTACCTGTTAACTCTTCTCATTCAAGTCGTTAATGCCGTGGAATCGCACTTACAGTGATTACTGTCTTATTCATTCTCTAATACACTGATAGTGTAGGTGTCCTAATCCCTCTTGACATACGTCCTTATGGCAACTTCCTGTGGCCAACGTAGATGCAGTGTTTCATCGTTCAACTTAGCTGCTTTAGACATCAGGTGCCTCAGACAGAAATCTTAATTTGTTTTGAGTGCGTTTCTGATTTGAATTATTTCCATTCTTTTACTGTACCCTACCCAATCCAGCGGAGAGCTCATTCCCTGATGACTCCTCGCCCTCGTCTGGAAGAACGGACGTAGAATAGAGAAATTGCAATTATTTTATCCTAGTAATTTTTTGACGAGTCAGGGTGCTCTTGTGTTATGAAGCGTCTCTCATTCGATCCCCCCTTTCCAACTCACCAGGCTGCACCTGTCTGGAGATGATATCTCAACCACGTCTCCTCACACCCCTGTTCTTCTAACTGCTCGCATTCCCATTATTTTGCGGCCGCCATCCTCCTCCCTACGGTAGCTTGCACATGGGCTGCGGAACAGCTAACATCTGAGGCTGTGCAGTACTGCAACGTTTCCTTTCGTCGTAAATCCGCCATGGTTTGCTTTTTTGTTATTTTTATGAAAGTTCGATGTCGCGACGTATTACCTGGCTGTGTGAGATATTTCGAGCTGTTGAAATGCGCAATTAACGTGCGCCTCTTCTTTGTGAGAGATGCTTTTCGTTGCCTCGTGACTAATGATTACAAATGACATAATTATCCTACGTTAATGTGCAAATTTTGTTGACGCACTCGAGAATATGCGCATTCGTAAAACAGCGTAATGATGATGTAGTTGTCGAAATGCACGTTTTCAAATGCGCGTTAAATGTAGATGAGGATGCATGCTTAACAATGCATTTTGGGAAGCACATTTACAATACAATAAAAGTGGATGGTTGATCTTTTAAGACGCATTTCTGCAGTTTTTATTTAACACGAGGTAAGGGTGAATGCAGAGAATAAGTGGGTACTTACCAATATCAAGTTCTATGTGATAAGTTTTGTTTGAATTTAATTAGAATTAATCATTGCAGTATCTGTAAAATTCAATTTTTACGTGAATTTTCTTCGTAGATGATTTCTGATTGGCATATCGTTCATTGGCCATTTTAATCGAGTCATTCGTATCGACGGCGCTCCAGTTGCATAGTGGGAACTTTCTGCCAACGCAATTACGTGAGAAATTTTTTAAATGTGAATTTAGTAACACTTTTATAATGAAGTGTTTGTGAAATTCTTAATTTTCACCTGAAATATCATTGGATAATCCGTGAAAGGTACGTCTTTCACGTTTCAATGATTACGTACGGGATAAAACGAAATTATTATCGCACATGATTGTTTCTATGTTGTTGATATGTAACCAATCACTTGAGACTCGAGGTGAATGCTCTGCCGGGCCATTTAGGTCGCACTGTATCGAAATCGCATCAATTTCGAAAACAGAACAGCCCGCCAAATCCAAAAACGCCGTTTCGCGCCGCCCTTGCGCAAGTGCGAGGCCCTGCGCTCCTACGTCCGTCCCTCTCTCGCCCCGTGGCCAAGGCCCTTCGCGCGAAGCCTTTTTGGCGAGAGCCTGCCCTTCCACGCTTCGGCGATCGTCCGACGCCCCCTCCCCTCCCTCCTTCTTGTCTCGGAAAGGAGAGCCTGGGCGTCATCGCCCTTCGGCGGCCGCCAAAATACTCCTCGCAAATGGCCTCCTTGACTTTTCGTGGTTGACCGTGGAAATCTCGTCGCGGCGGAGACTCGCGGCCAAGTTTCGCGATGGTGTCGGCCAGGCGGTGAAGAAATCCCGGCGCGTTGTTTTGTCGCACCCTAACCACTCTGTGACCACCTTGTAGTGTCGCTGAGTGAGTTACGACTGAGTACCCTTCTAAACTTGTCATCTTGCCCGAAAAAAGAACTAGCCATCATTCCTCATAAAAAATCGCTCCTCTCAGCCCCCATTTAAGCGTAGTTGCTCCAATCAATTCCTTCTCCTTCCTTACATTCAGGAAGTAAGTGCAATCCACGTCTCTTTGAGTGATCTTCCTTGGATGGTAGAAACATGTAGGTGTTAGTCCTAAAATCTGGTTAAGTTGAGCTTTAAGGCCTTTTATGCAAGACATTAAAGATATAAAGCTCCAAATTATTACGGCTATTGGACCTCTTGTCTTTACGTTCTTACACAGTACTGCCAATGACTTTGGCTCGGCATGATAGAATGGGGTTCAGTTTTTTAGCGTTTTTCTCGCTTCCCTCTCCTCTTCCATCGCTTGGTGCTTGAAATTTTTTGCATGCAAAATACGCTATTCTGTGTAGTCCCCCTTATCATTTTCTTTTATCTTTATTTTTTTCCCCTCCTCGAAATCTTAGACTTTACATTAATATATTTATTACGCTCGACTTGGTTCAACCCCTGAGCATTGTCCTACTATGTATCCCCTTTCTATTTCCTGTAGATCCGAGATTGAAACCTCATCTAGGCTAGACAATAGCAGAATTCGTGCTGAAGGAGGCCTCAGGACTGCCAGGATGCGAACTCAGACCATGGGCGTAGGAAGCCAGCTAACCGATCAAATTTCTCCCCCATTTTCCCTCCGCCTCCATGTGCAAGGTTAGGGAAAAACAAAGAGCCGGGAAAAATGCGGGTTAAACGCACCTTACCCCCTCTCACTCCCCTTCCCCCTAATTCTCACCCCAACCCCCCCCCCCCAAAATGCAGTCTCAGCTGTTTTAATTAGCCAGGGTCGTCGCCACTTCATCCCTACCCCTAACGTCGCCTGTCCTCTCTCTCTACCTCTCGACCCCTTCAAAAGCCCTCACGCCTTACTCGTTTCATTTGTTTTTTTGTCAATTTTTTGCCTCGCGCCTTCAGCCCCTCTTGTCTGCGCATCGCTCCGAGCCCCTGCGCGCACCAACACCCGGTCGCAGAGTGTTCGACGCTTCGCATGTGTACGTCGCGCGTCCCCTCCCCCCCCTCATCTCACTTCACTTGTGCGATCTCACTTCACACCCTGGCGAGGTGTCTCCGGAGAGAAGGACCACTTGCGCCCGACAGTGATGGTGGGGGCGGGGGGGGGTGGGGGGGGAGGGGGAGCTGTATGTGTGGTGGGTGAGAGGGTCCCGTCGAGGGCGACAGAGGTAGCCATCTTCTGAAAGGTATGATTTCAAGAGAAATTCGCTCATAAATTAAGAATTTTCGGGAGATACTAGTCGATGAAGTGACAACTATGAACCGCAGGAAATAATAAATGTGGGCAGATTGTTTGAAGAATTCTTAGTTAAACTTCAATCAAGAGATAAGCGCTTGTAAGCGTAATCATTAAATATCAATGGCCGCCTCTTACTGCTCGCGGAAACAATTACGCGTAAAACTTGTTCGTACTACAGCCGACACTCCTGATTATTTAACCTGTGTATGTTAGGAGGTTACCTTAACGCTTTTGGTGTTGTAAAAGTGGACTAGGAACTTGCCTGAACTGAAGTCTAAATTTAGTCAGGTCTAAATTTTAGTCTAAGATCTTATAATTTTGTTTTCATTTGATTCAAGCTCGATGCAAAATTAAAATTGTTTAAAAATGTTTTTATGATAAAGTTACTTATTTACCTACTCTTTAAAACTTCGGCGTGAATAAGCGTGTTTTTCCTCGTAGCTAGCCCGGCGTAGGTGTTAGGGGGTTGGTGAGAGTGGGGACGTGGAGAGGACTCGGGGTGATGAGGTCGCAGCGCTCTCTCATCGTCACCCTCGTTTCCTCTTCTCCTCGCCTCGAGTCGTGCTTAATTCTGGTTGACCCATTGCCACGTGAGACTGAGTCTCTGGCAAAATGAGGAGTGCACGGCGAGGCTGATGCACCCCGTGTGAGGGTGGCGGAAAATGCATTCTCCATCCCTCCGTGACTCTCTCTCTGTCCTGTTCCGTCCCCGTTGTCGTCTCGTAAGGGTTGTGAATGTGAGAGAGACGGTGCACTTAATGTCGTGGAGGGAATTCTCATGCAGGGAGTGTTTTTTTACTTGGCGAAAGATGTGTTTATCACGGAGGAGCGCTGCGTATGCATGCATTTTTATGCTTTGATTTTGGTGAGCTGTCGGATATTTTCACCCGTATGAATTTTTAAGCCTGAGCTGCCCTTAATACGTTGTTGATATTACTTAAAACAAGTAATCTATAAAATAGTGTAAAAACAGTTTTTAAAGTACTATTTTTAAATAGAGACCAAATCTAAATTTTTGAACTCCGTAACGAAAAATTAATCCGAGTGGAACAAACGACCCAACCGGAGTGTATTAGAAATTATTCCTGAGAATGTGAAAAGCCTCTGATCTTGAATTATTTTGTTTGAAGATATAATTTTTGGTCAGTAATTCGGCTTATCAATGTAATTTTTACGAGCCTAATTTTCTTAGGTAAACATTTTGTGCCAAGCCCTTTGGCAGTCCTAAAATATTCTACTTATCGATAATTTTACACATTTTTAAAACTCTGCTACTAGTCGGGAAGTTGAGGTTGCTCCCGTTCATTTCCTGTTTCCTTTTAGCCTCCCCCGACCCTATCTCCTTATCCATAGAATCACTTTTAAGCCTAGCAGACACTCTATCTCCCTCCCATGTGTCACGTCACACAATTTAGATACGCCGCACTCTCCCCCTGGGCTCGAATTTGCAAGCTTTATCGCGCGACGCAAGGGTTGTTTGTGGTATGACTCACTCGCAAAATCCCAACCATCCCCACGCCTGGCGAACGATCACTCCCCCCTAACCCCTCCGCTGCCCATCTCGAGGGGTCGAGAGGAAGGTGGGCGAAAGGGCGGTACGTCGACAAGAATGGGGAGGGAGGGAAAAGGTGCGAGAGATGCCCGGCTCGTTGTCGACTTTGCCGATTTAGCGCCAGTGTTGGGGAAGGAGAAGGGGATTGGAGGGGGAGGAGTTCGAGTGGTGGCTGAAGGGAGGAAGGTGTCACTGTGACTTGCGTGTCGAAGATTTTTCGTTTCCCGAAGCTCGTGTGTATGTTTGTGGGATTGGTTGGCGTGAGGAGACAGAACGATTGACAGTTTTCCTTTCGCGCGCCCCCTCCGTCACCCCCGCCGTTTTCACCACCAACACCTCCTTGCCGCCTCCCTGTCCCGCGCGAAAAAAACCCTCCCCCCCCCTCCCCCCGGCCGACCATTCCCTCACGCGATCCCGCTTTTGTCGCCTCTGGTACGCGCGGTCCTTTTTTGCACAAGATGGCTGGCGTCCGCGACGAGCCCCGCTAGCGCTCTTCCCACCTCGCTACTGCCTCTCCCCCTTCTTGTATCTCTCTCTTCTCTGCATAGCTTCGTCGCCGCCATCCGCGGAGCGTCCTTTGGCTTGACGCGGGAAGAGTCAAGGTCTCAAGGTCAGTGAGATGGCTCGGCGGAGGAGGGAAAGGGCCGGGGGGAGTTGTGTACAGAGGAGAAGTGGGGACGTGTTTGGTGGTCGGACGCGGAGGGATTGGCGATCGGAAGGGAGGGAATCGGTAGGTGTGTGGTGTATACGTACTACGGAGCATACGTGGGTGCTTGCTCTTGTCTCTTTCCCGCCCTCGCTGTTATCCCCGGTTACGCAACGAGTCTGGCTGGCGTGAGAGGGGATCGTTGGAAGGGGCCTCAGGGATGTGGATTGGTCGAGGGATTGATTGGGGAATAGCGCAGGGTGATGCTCGGTTTTCAGTGCCGGCCCTCGGGGGTACACGGGTGAAATATCGAGGTAACTGCGATATATCGGCGAGGCGGTTGCAATCGGAAATCGGAAAATTATCTCTGCACCGGCGATAATATTGTTATTGTACGCTTCCGATTGTTAAGTACGTATCTAAAATATCGGCCAAATCGTTATTACTGCAGTGATAATCAAAACTTTCGCCTTTAATGTATTTTAAGGGTAATTTCGATTGGCAACCCTCCTAATCGCGTCGACATGATCATCTGATTGGTCTCCTCGACGATAACGATCGTATTAATCGTCCCTGCTGTCATGCCGACCATCACATCCTAATTGCTTTATCGGAGATGATAGTCGATATTGCCTTTAGGTTCAGTTAAAATTATTGTTAACTTTGTTGACCCTTTTGCCACATCGGACGGTAATTCTCGACCGTCGGACGTATCGTTTTCTTCAAACGAGCTATATCTCATGAGACGCGGAAAAATATCAAAATGCGTCGCTTATCCTTTCCTAGGCGCCATGCTGGCGTTCGCGCCGTGGGCGTATGGCGACGCCTTCACGGCTGTACACCTTCCTCTTATACCACCTATCTCACCTTCCCCCAACCCCCACTTTGCCAACCCCTACCCCTGCGTCTGGGCGCAGGTATTCGTCTTTCCTCTTCCTTCTATCTCTCCTCCCGTCCTCCTCCGACGCTTTAGCACGCTTGCCATATGCCCAGGGTGCCGGTCACGGGAGGGTTTGCTACCTTTCGCTTATTCGTTGTCTGTCTTTCCTTTCGCTTGAAAATTTTCCTTTTCCCTTACAATTCGCGCCTGTGACCTGTGGAAACGGCTTCGGATCGGCTATTACATATCTGTATGACGCGGTTCTCCGTCGAATCCTGTTCTAAATGCTGCGATTGGAATTATATCCTCAAGTGCTCAAAAATGGAGTTCAACGCTCCGCCTCCTTCGTATCCCGCACATCCCTGATACGTTGCATTTGTAATGATATTTCTAAGGGATTTAGATACGGCTACGGAAGACTGGCCTGTTCGATTAAAAGGCTAGATTTTCTCGATGCTAATTTAATTGACAATACTTGTGGCTTGGTAGTCGTGAAATAATAATTGCGTAATCAGATGATGATTTTTCACCACTTCGGTTCTGCCCTTTCAAGCATTATTTTGCGATGGCATAAGTCATTCATTAATATTTGTATTCCTCGTAATTTTTTCTTGAATTTTCGCAAATTTTTATACGTTTTTAATTTTTTTGTTATGCATGGTTTAAGAGGGCAAATATTTTTGTGCGGTGGATAATTTAAAATTCCAAATTCTTGAAGTATTTTATTTACCCCACTATATCTTTATTTTTGTTGGAATTCTCCTTTTTATGCTGTATTTCATTTTCTCTGGCATCAGAGGATCCTTTTTCCTAAATTTCGTCATGTCTCTCGATCGCTATTGGGATTGCTGAATGTCAGTTCAAATATAGTTCATGTTTGTTAGCAGTTCTTGGGAATTAGAATGTACTTGCTTCCCTGTATTCGCTCTTTTATATAACTTCTTTCAGTGTTCAGAATGTAACCACTGAAAAAGGCTCTATGAAAATGCTCTCTCTGTCAACGTACTTATTTTAGTTGTTCAGTTATGAAGTTGGATTTGGCTTCAGCTCTGATTGATGAAAGTCCTTGTGTTAAGTTTTGGCGAACTGAATTACGTATAAAATACAAGATTCCGCAGCCTCGGAATTTGTGTTTTCACCTGTTTATAATCAGCAAGGTTAGCGGGTCAGGCCTACAAGGTCAGCGAGTTGATACCAAATACGATCGAGGTCTGAACGAACAGTGTTGAGATAATTTTGAGCTTGTGACAGTCAGTCGCGGGATATTTGCCTCTAATCGTATTGTAAGGCCCTCCGAAAGTGGCCATGTTTATTTGTCCACGAATTGTTTTGACTTCGTGTTGACAGGAATGTGTGAAATTTTTTTATAGTATTTACCAGCGGATGTGTCTAGTTTCAAAGTTTTCAACGGACTGGGCTGTAAATGTTCCGTTTATTTCCATTCGACGCCAAGTGATTTCTATCGTCTTCTTGAATGAAAATCCCGAGATTAATTTGTCTATACTCGCGGCGTGAATTATGCCTCTACATCTTTCGTCGTCCAATGAGTCGTGCCTTTTTATTTACGTGAGGCGGTAGCCGGCGAAAGTGGCGCTCATTACGCTGTAATTTTCGCGGGGTTTTCCCCCATAAACTCCAGTGACGAGCGAATCTCCTCTGCAGTAAATCAAGCTAAGTGACGCGGGTGGAACTGCTCACATCCTGTTCGTACAGCGTCCGCACGGCTCGCGAAATAACTGCAGCCCCTCGGCCGTCGGCGTTTCTCCATTTTGCTAAATTATGCATGCGGCATCAGCGATTTTGCGCGCTCAATTGGACTGGCTTGCGAAATTGTTTATGCCATTTCGGTTTCGCCAAGTTTTACCGCCAGCCTTGGGTTGCTTTTCCCACTCCCCATGAAAAGCGAATTATTCATTTGTTTGGCGAGTCGTCGGCGGTGGCTTGCGATCACAGGGTATTTTAGAGGTCTTCTTACGCCTTGCTTTCTTTTTAAATGACTGAACCACACATTGCGTTGCGTTTCAGCGCGATTTTTTTTGTTTCGGTGAGTTTAGTTTTTCGCCTTTGTGTGATGCGCGCGTGAAATGAATTATGCGCCGAGTTAGTGCTTGATCTGTGTGTGATTGTGTAGACATTTTTTCTCCTTCCTCTCAGGAATGTGCCGAGCTCGGTGACTAAGCGTCTTTCCTCGTGTGCACTTTGCCCCCGTTGCACTTTGAAGGTCTCTTCGACTGCTTCTTATCGTAGTGTAATTCGGCGACTGGCTTTTCTGTCGCTCTTCAGTGTTTGTTCCGTCGCGGCCTTCTCGGTCATCTCGAAAGACTCGAGAGTTTGCTTTGCTTACAGCCATCTCTATTCAATTCATGTCTTTATTTGCCGACGGTAAAACCGAAATTAAGTTGCGAATCATAGGTTTCGCCGTATTAATTTTCGTATTAAGTGTTTGTATTGGTGAGAGCGTTGTAGCGCGACCGCTGATGTTGATAATAGAACTCACCCGTTGGGATAAATGCTCTCGTCACATTTCGCCTGTTTTTCTTAAACGCGTTTTCGCATAATTTCCTTAAACGTTGGGTTGGTATTTTGTTTTATTTTTAGGATCGGGTTGGTGTTGTGGCTAGCGTACTAGCTTCACATCCCGAGTATCTGGGTTCAAAACCCGGCCGTGACTTCGGGGGGGTTTCATCCGTTGCACCTGTCCATGAGTGTAGGTTAATGCCGACGCCGGGTTTCTTTCAATCCTTACTCCTTTCTTTAAATGAGCATTGTCTCACCTATTTGCCCACCGGTCCTCATTGACGACTATGATCTCAGCCGCTGGGTGCCCCCCAAACTACTTACGAACATTTTATTTTTTTGATAAGTCTAAGCGAACGCTTTAGTCTTGCTTTTCATGTGAACTCAATCGTCTTCTAAGGTTTATGATCGGAGGATTACTGTTTGTAGTGGCAGCAGCAGCCTGTCTTTTTCATTACCACTTGCCTGGATACTGCGAAATACTTCCGATGCTTTGGAACTCAGGAGGTGTGCGTATTTCCTGTGGCCCCTCGTGTTTATTTCCTCGCAGTCCGACATATGGAACCCGCCAACCGTTTGATGGGACGCACCTGTCATTCCTTGAGGGATTCATCACGTGAACATCTATGTGGCCACCTGCGAAGATGCCCGCCCAGAGTTCTAAGCGGTGTGTCTCCCCCACGACATTCGACTAGTAGGCCGGAGAATAATGTCACGGCCGTCGGGGCTAGCGGATGCCCGCGGCCGTTTTTCATTCATGGCACGAGGCTCCGGAGACGGACGTGAACCGAGTGAGTGGCCTCTTCAACCTCGGGCACTACCTACTAAGCATCACCATAGGAATTCTGCTGAATGAGTGGAAGATCTTTATCAAATCCAGTCTGTAGCTTCGCGAACCGCAGTCTGATTGTCCAGCGTTTCCTTTAAAAACTATATTTTTCCATGATGAAATCCCTCAGAATTGTCGCCCCTAAGTCAGCCTCGATGTTTGACCACCAAATATTTTACCAGCATTCTTTCTTTCCAGAATTCCTATTTTATTCCGCTCTCCCGCGCTTATCTAATATTCTCACCGCTCTCTTTATCGTGGTTTATCTTAACTTCGCATTATTTCCTCCGTTTAATATCGCTACCTCCTTCGAAGATCTCCATTGTTAGCTTCCATTCCTCCCCAGCCCTAACTCCATATATATGGTGGATATATCGATCGATATGTGGTCATAATCGCTTCCACTGAGATTACATTTAGGTTTTTCGATCGGAAGCGAAGCTAATTAGTTGATTAGCTCGCTGACCTTTCTGTATTAATTTGTGAAATAAGCACTATCGCCGCGTTTCGCATGCTTCCTGTTTCGGCGGTTGTAAGGAAATGCAGGTGGCCGCGCTTGAGTGGGTGCCCAGGCCGAATAAAAGGAATAACCTGGTAGATAAGTATACGAGTTAATTACAACTTTTTGCTAACATTTATCGGATTAATATGTTTTATTATGTATTTGATCTCCTTAATAAACTATCAATTTGACGGATATCGAAGCATTTTAAGGTATTCACTCAGGGTAATCACTCTTGAACGTCATAATGGCAATAATGTTTGTGGAACTTAATATTTGTAGCGTCAAACACTGGCATAAATTATTGGTTAATAATTGGTGATATTCATATGGGTGAATAATTATATATCCGGTGCATCTACCTCCATTAAAATACAACGGCCTCTGCGGTTTGTCATGTTTCTGTACATGGGAATTGATTCTTCCCACTAGACAGTTCTCTCCTAAAGGCCTTCGCAAGTCCAAACCAGATAATTTTCAAAAAGAGAAAATTATACTGGACGTTACATCACCGAGACTGGTTGAGCTAGTCCATTAAGAGACTTTTTAACAGCCGTCCAACGTGCAATAAACTCGGCCAAGGGATGCAGAGACATCCTATTTCCTTCACTTCAGTTACATGAAAACTGCTCACCTGCCACAATTTCTTGAGGTTGCTTACAGGGTGCTATGCGAATATAGATAGAACACTTCGTTTGTTTTTTCTCCCAGCGACGGAATTTTGACATTGGTATTAGATATATATATATATATATATATATATATATATATATATATATATATATATATATATATATATATATATATATATATATATATATATATATATATATATCGGGCCGTCCCCCTTCAACACACCTATCCGCGTCGCTTTTTCGCGATAGCCGCTTGTGTTTATTATTTTTTTTTTGTATCCTCGGGCCCGAAAGAGGCGCGCCGTGTGCGGCTATTGACGCTTCTCCTACCTTTCTCTCCCTTTGCCACTCCCACGTCCCTTTCTCCAATCCCCCCCCCCACACCCGCAATGCAAACACTATTTTGCCGCTGCCGGCCACGCTCCCCCGCCGCCGTAGTGCGCGTTCCGATCCTCCCCGCACCTCCGCCCTCCTCCCCCGGCATGTACGCACCTATTCTCTTGCTTCCCCGCAAGAATGGATCGGCTGTTTGGTGAAGGAGGATGTGGTTACGGCGTCCGCCATCCAGGAGGCGCAACCTCCCGGAACCTCCTTACGCATCGTCTTCCTCTCCCCCTTCTCTCTCCTCTGCGGGCTCCCCGTCTCTCTCTCTCTCTCTCTCCTCAGGCTGTGCCGCTTGTATCCCCCTCTCCTTCTTCTCCCGGTCGTAAAAAGAGGTGGAGGAGGCCAGAAAGAAGAAAAAAATGACGGAAAAAACAAGAATCTCTCCCTCTCTCTCCACGTTACCCCAAAATAGGCCGCGTCATCGCGCCAGACGAGCGCATTGGCGCAGAGCTTTCTCACCGGGGAGCCAATCCAGGCGCTCCTTGCAATCACGCATGGGTTCGAATGCGCGCGTCGGTCGTCATGTGCCGGTTCTTGTTGAGGGAGGCGGCGGCGACGGCAATATGGCGGTGGAGCGTGTACTACTACTCGGGGAGGGGTTGGCGGGTGAGGGCGTTCGGGAAGGTCGAGCGAGTCGCGGTTGAAGAGGCGCGGGGGAGTATGAGGATTGAGTGGCGTGAGGGTGGCGGGGTGGAGTGGGAGGCTGGGATGAGAGAGCAGTCGGTTGGGCGTCGAAATCTTTTGTCGGGATCCATCTCGCGGGGATGAAGGGAACTATTCGCTGTTTCTGACGGCGGTACCCTCCTCCCTCCCCAACCCACCCCCTACCTCTCACGTCCCGCCTCCGCTATAACCATTCGAAAGGTATTTTTCCCAGGTGGTTATTGTTGTACGTGATCCTACCATACTGCTGGTGGAAAATGGGGGGAGGGAATTGGTGCAATAAATCCGCGAGTTTTCTTTTTTATATGTAATTCGTTTTATTTTTTCGTTCTCGTTTCCATTGTCGTACCTTACTCTCTCCCACTTCGTTCAGACACGGGAGGAGAGGATTGCATGCATATTTTTTTCTTATCTTGCTATTATCGTGAATGAAATATGCGCATAATGCGTGGGGGGTGTGGCTTTGGGAGTATGCCATTTTCTCAAAGGGAATGGTCGTGCGAGTCGTTGCAACGTTGTGATGGATGGGAGGTGGACAGACCTCCTTGCGCATCGAATCAAGATTTGCATCCATCCGGAGGAGAAGACGGCCGTAAAATATTTTTGGTTGGGCGTCTGTGTGTAAGGGCGAATAATTATAACCTCTGGGCTAGATTAAGAGAAAACAAGGCAACAGAATATCGTTAGGGCGTTTTGTAATCTAGGTCTGGCCCGGCGAGATAAGACTTCTTCTCGAAAAGGGTAGGATGTGCCATCTGAAGAACATCTCCTCTTTATATATTTGTATATATAATACTCTCTCTGTGATTGAGGAAGGGCTAACACCCGAAACGTTTCCAGTAACACTTTCTTTTTACTCTCGTCTTTTTACCCCCCTGTAAGTAAGTAAGTAAATATATATATTCGTTCGTTCATTCACTCAGACTGCTCAGCGGCAAATACATTCAAATAAAGGTTCAAACAGAAAGGTAGAAAGAATGTGAATAGTGAACTGCTCTGAGTAGTGGACGCGAAATCCGAAGGTCCGTGGTTCGATTCCCGGTCCAGTCGAATTTTTTCCGCTTGGAATCGGCCATCATTACATCTTCACACCACCATTGCGTTTGTCAATTTTGTGTTCCTATCCACTTTCTTTCTTCCTCTCTGTTTGAATATTCATTTGTGTGTTTCATATAATATATATATATATATTTTTTTTTTCCCTTTAATCATCTTCTCCCCAGTTTTCTTTTCATAAACTCCTTCATCGTTCCCGGCTCCCGTTCATATTTTCCTGGGGTACTTTCCGTTTAACTCATCCTGACCCCATCCGTTCGTTCGTCGTTTTATTTTCCGCGGAGGGCTCCCCCATTCTTCTTCCGTGCCTCGTATTCTTTCAGTCAGCTCTCCTCCCCAGCCGGAGGCAAGCTGCAGAAACGAACATTCCAGGGAGGCGCCGCTGGCTCTTAGCTGTGTGGCACCCTCCCAACAATCACCCTGCGCGCAACAATGCGAGGGCGGGAGTTAAAGACGCACATTGTTCTTCCCTCCCTTTAGGTCTCCGTCCCGAGCTGTCGAGGCTGTAGGTGGTGGTTACTGGGGACCGTCTTGGGTGGGTTAAGAGAGGGAGTGGGAACAACGATCCTCCGTTCTCCTACCCTTCCAAAGAAAAAAATAATAATGCATCGGCGGGCTATTGCAAAGTAGGGAAGTGCGTAATTGGGAGGATTACGAAGGGTAAGGTCAATTTTTTTACGTCGCCAGGACCAAAATAAGTCTCTCAACTGCCCCTCAGTTTCTCTCTTTCTCTATTCTTTGTCTTTCCCTGCGCCGTAATCCCTCCTTTGCGAAAGTGCCGCGCAATTCTTATCCATATCGATTGCGATTTGCGGTGCCGTATTTCTATTTGGTATTCGCATTGCGACGTCAATTTCAAGCCCTGTCTGATATTCGATCACAAATCATCATCAAAAGTCGTCAATCCGAAGATTGGTATGCTCTAATGCTCAGCAGTGCATTCTCATCTCATCGAACCGCCTAGTTCCTTATCATAACTTCTCCATTTTGACAGCCATAGTTTCCTTCATGTATCTCGTACTTGTATATACTTCCTTGGTGACTGTTCCAATTTATTAATCCTTCCATTATAATTTTCAAAAAGTTTCTGTCTCAGATTATGTGCCATTAAGTTTGTCACTTCGCTATGTTTTCATCCTGCATCGTTCCTCATCAGAGTTTCGGAGGACTTGTTTAATGATGAATTTCTCAGCCTATTTCATCGTCATGATTCTGTTATTGCATATAACAACCTGTACTCTGGTGAAATTTTGCTGCAAAATGTGGACGTCATTGTATTTAGCTGCTCGCATGACTACTTGTTTAGATCGTTGTGGTGGTATTAATGATGCAAAATCGATGTATTGTACATATATCAGGCTAATCATCATAGGTATTGTGCCCTCAGTCTCTGATCAGGTAATCCCTGACGTAAATGCATTGGTTGTGTGGATTCGGTGTAAGGGTTCATCTGTTTACATCGTGACGTGGATGTGTATCGGTTCTTTCGATGATACCTCGGCATCGCATCGCATTCTTCTTCCTTCTACCACCCAAATCCCCTTGCGAAATTCGAGTCACGAAACCTTCTCAGCGATGGCGGTCACGACTTTGCGCCCGCCATCCCGTCTCCTCCTCCTCCGCCAAAGAATTCGTAGAATGCATAAATTGCCGATAAATGAGCTTAAGAGGACCCTGTAACCCGGAAAGCTTTCGTCTCCATATTTTTGTCCGCGAGATTCTAGTCTCCGCGAAAGAGCTCTGGTCTCCGGTTTTACGTGGCTTTCTGCCCCTCTCGTGGTCTTCTGTCATGATATCCCTCTATTGTTTCGTTCACTTACTCATATTTGCCATCGAGGAGGTAATTCCTGACTACCTTAGGGGTCTGAGACTTAGAATACCTTCTGCTGGCTTTTGCAATACTGATGTTGGCATTTTTCGTTTGCGAGTGAGATGAACGTGACCATCAGTCCATCGTAGATCAAATCTTAAAATTGGCTGGGATGAAAATGAGATGATGGTTACAATGAAACAACTGTCGAGATTTTTGGGGTCCTTCCCCAAATTAAATTGCTTTCTTCTCTTACATTCATGTAGGATAATCACCCTGGAATTTTTTCTATTTTTAGGTTAATTCGTAACAGCTACCTGTATACGCCCTTAATACTTATGCACTATTCGTCCCTAAACATCAGTTCTCACGAGAAAGGAGGACGTGATATCTCATCTCATGAAGTAATATTCACATGTTTATCACCCTGCCTATTGAAAATATTTATATTCTAGCGTTACAATATGCGTAGTGTTCATTTAAATTATTTTGCATTGGTGCTTGTTGGTAGACACTGTGTACGCCTCTTCAAGGCCATTAAATAGCCGATCGAAATGCGGCGGTGTACGTTCGAAGAATTTTGCTGAATGTTTTTGAAGACGGACCCGGATTGCGCGGTTATGTGGAAACTCCGGCAATTCCTGTTGCATATGAACGTTTAGGAAGCGAATGATAAAGCTTGAATTATTTCCCTCCTGTTGACGATGTCCAAGTAAATGGGGTTCAACCTCTTTTATAAACGCATAAATTGCCGAAGAGAAGCCGTCGGCTGTAAATTGATCCAGTCCGCCCACTCTTTGCGGAAACACAATGTGCACTCTAGGTTGTGATTTATGCTTCTTTTGATTGCCATGCCTCGTCGTACTTGTATCCAGCGCCATGGAAGGAATGTTAGCTGCTAGAATACTGGGCAGAAAATTGCTATGGAGTATCAGGAGGTGAGAGATGAATTTACAATAAAGAATCGCATTTTAATCTCAAGGAAATTACTCGGTTTGTGATCGCGAATCTGCGAATGTGGATTAATCTTGAGGATTGTCTTGAAGTGTACTTTTTCGGTAATGCATTTTTGATTCTCTCGCCGTTCTACGAAAAAGTTCTGTAAGGGCGCTTCATTGTAACGAAAGGTTTTTGTATTCCTGCGTACATTATTTGTTCCCTCGTCAAATGACTCTGCTTTAGTTGTGCTGCAGAAAATATTTTATCAGACTATCATTGGTGAGTCTAACATGGAATTTTTACAAATTGAATATTGGTAAAAGTAAATGGAATATTAACAAAAATGACTTACCTTTATTTTTCACTAACAAACAATATTGTTTTTGACCTGAATTTTCGTCTGTAAATAACTGGTAACCATTTCTCCGAATTAAAAGTTATGTTTTTAAATCGCATGGTAATGGTGAAAGCTTAAGTCGTATAATCCGTTTCAAGCCAGGTTTAATATCACAGGTTTTCATTTACTGGTCCAGTTTCATCTTCTCTATAATAAATGGAATATACTGTTATTTCAGTATATACTATTTATATTGGAATAAAATGTATGCTAAGGACATAGTTAATAAGATTAAACCTCAAGTTAGTATGTTAGTTTGGATATGGGGCTAACAATATTGTACCTTACTTTCTCGACAGGCTGCCATTCTCCAGCAGACTGCTGAGTACATCTATCAGCTTGAACAAGAAAAGACACGCTTGCTTTCACAGAACTCACAGCTTAAGAGGCTAGTGAACCAGCATGAAGGAGAAGCATCTTCTGCCAAGAAAAAGAAGCTGGAACCTGGTGAGTGGACTTTTGGAATGAATCATATTCATTTAATTATCATTTTAGTAACGGAAGAGTATGGGTGGGAGAGAGAAACTGCTGAGTGAAGGAATACAATTAAAAAACCTTCTTGCTAATGCCTTTGTGTGACTTAATTAAAAGTGTTTACTTCCTGATACATAGAGCTCACATGGGCATTGTTAGCTGTACTGGTGAAGGAAAACACCTTAAAGGTGGTCTCATTTTATTAAATCTCTTTTGAAGTAGATTACAAACTAACCCTTTCTTTGAAACTCACCTTGGTAATTCTTTTATCATATGTTTTGTAGCAGTGTAAAATTGTTTTTCCCACTGCTAACCAAGGAGATAGTTGTGAATTAACTGTTCATGTCTTAAACTGTTATCTGTCACATTCATCTTTATTGCTAATCCTCATGTTTAACTCCAAAATAGGTGCTGCTTTGTGTGCCAGCGAGTCTTCCTCTGCTGATGAAGGCATTGGCAGCATGTCTCCTGAGCCGCCGGAAGATGCCGCCACGAATGGACCTGAGATGCTGCGTCGCGAGATGATTGACCTGAGGATGCAGTTGGACCGGGAGAGGAGGCTGAGAATGCACCTTGAGGATCAGGTCCGCTCTCTGGAGGCCCAGCTGTACCCAGAGCGCATCAGAGAAATCACTCAACAGGTGCAGTTGCAGTACCAGCGAAATGGCCCCAATGATGTAAGGAACACTTTTGTTTTGAGTAAATTTTGCTTCAGATGTTCCTTTTTAAAATTTAAAATTCTTATTTTTGACAAAGTTAATTTTCAATTTCCCTAGCCTTAGAATTATACATATATAGTACCTGTGGTGAAATACTGATAAACCTCCCTTAAAAGTGAAGTTTGAGGGATTTTTTTTTGTTTAAACCATTGATTTGATTTTGGTAGTGTGGGTGTATGTGGCTCTATGCTGAGGAGAATACTTTCTTGTATCCCTTGGTTTTAAGCTGTAAATTATTAATTAACTATTAAGCTTGATATTAAACTTCTAAAAGTGAATCCTCAAAATATTTGTATAGTCAAATTAAATATTACAATTGAAGTTCAAGTTTGACATTGAAATGGAAGTGTGTTGCTTACAGCTACATTGTCTAAGTCTCAATGACTGATTTTAGCCTTTACACCTTCCCTGCCAATCAAGCCTAATGGTTTTGGTTGCTAAACGAGTGAGCTAATCTTTTCTTCATTTCCTCTTTCCTCTTCCTTAACTTTCATAGTCCCCAATGGAGACCCACCAAGAGGGTAGCATCTGCATCAAGCAGGAAGCATCTCCACTCCAGACAGCTGCATCCCCTCCTCCAGGCCTGATTCTCCTCCGTCCCCCTTCACCAGTCTCTGCACCTCCTCCACAGCCTCAGCCCTCGGCGATCCTCCACCTGCACCCAACATCCCCCATGCTCTCCCCGCACATCACCAAGGACGATGACGTCGTGGACGAGATTGCAGACGACACGTTGAGACTGAGCCCTGAGGTGGCGACACGGGACTGCACCACTCCAAACCTTCCTCCCGAGCCACCTGCGCTCCCGTCAGCCCTCGAGTCAGCCATCAAGGCAGAGCCCAAGGTGGAGGTCGAAATGGCCCCACGGCTGCCATCTCCCGCATTGCACACTGCTGATGCACACGAGGGGGATGAAGCGGGACTCACTCCACAGTCAAGGTGACTGACTGATTGCTATGCTAGCTAGTTTAATCTATAGGGCCTTGGGCAAAAACAATGGAAAGGGTACACCCGAGACAAATTTTCCCAGTGGATAGGCTCTGAAATGAGTAACTCCACCTGTCATCTAGAAAAATATCTCCACCCTTTGAAGTGGAAAAGAATCGTATATCACATCCTGTGAATTTCCTTCCTTTCTTTGGGCTTTCATAATATGTTCAAAGTAGTTGATTTTTGTATTCCTCATGTCTTCTCATGGGGAAATGTGAGGCTTAAGTAAACTTAATGAAAAATAAATGACTTGTCATGGTAGTTGCTATTAGTCCTGGATATATTTCCAGTTAATTGCTATATTCTTGTATTAAAGCTCCAGCAATTATGATAATCATCATGAATGTGGTTCTCATAAGGAAGGTCTAATCTGTATTTTGTAACATGCTAGAGAACATTATTGGACAATTAAGTGGAATATTTGAAAATTGCTTTTATGGAGATCATCTTGGGTAGTTAAGTCATCTCATAATATTCCTATTAAGTGCTATCATTGGGTTTAAAACTGTAAATTGCTTGCTGCATTCATTAGCATTGAACTTCCTGTAATTACGATGTATATACTTAATCAGTGACATTTGTGGGCATAACTTGCCATAGTTAAGAAAATGCTCCCTGGTAGTTTATTCTTATTATTCTCTTGTCTTTTAAAAATAGTTTTGAGTTTGAAATAATCAATACAGGCCTTGATGAATTGTTTACATTTTTTATTATCAGGCTAATTCTTGGCAAGACATCTCGCCAGAATTTGGAGACCATTGTGGAGGCCATTCGTCACTTGGAGGGCGATCATCTGTTTGGCGATGACCCTCCCCACCATCATCATCACCACCTTCATCATCTTCACCACCATCACCACCTGCAGGTATGTTGTAAAAATGACCCTGTGAAACAATACTTTTCATTTTCTTGTAACTATATAGCTTTTGAGATTGTTACTAGCTCTATAAAACTTGCCTCAACTGGCTAATGGGTCTTAAGATGGCATTAAGGAATGTGGATTTGAAAGGCAGATGATAAAGATAGGTCTTAGACGTTTATGTAATTTGGGGGTGGCCGGGATTTGCAGTGCCTTCTCACCCCCATAAAAATTCTGAAGGAGAAAACTGTTCGTAATCTTACGAACTCGGAAATATGAAGTTCAGAGTCGCATTGTTCATTATTTTGCTTAATTTAGCTCAATGAATTTATTAAATAGAAGTGGTTTAATCACTTATTAAAGGGAAAATAGATATTATTGGCAATAATTCCGAATTACTCATGTGGTCTGAGACCCAAGTGTTTTTCTTAGTTGTAACAGAGTTCCTTTTCAGGTGGGGTAAATTGTGTTCCATGATAAAGTTTTAAATCAGAATTCGTAAATAAATCAAATACAGCTGTATTGATGAATTTATCATTAAAGTGAATCTCAGTCTTGGAAACTGTTGCTTCTAGGGTTATATATTTTTGCTTCAGCTAATACTGGTGTATGGTTTCTTGGCATTTTTTTTAGAAAGGATTAAAATGTGATAAAACTAAGAAAGTAATGGGAGAGAAGTTTGGTCAAAAGTTCATTTAAGGTTTTTAGAGAAATCCCAGTGATGTTGTTATTGGTCACTTACTTGTTAAATGAAAACTCAAGCATTTTGTACTCTTTCATGGCACCTCCCACCTACCTATGCAAAGTGACTTATGCTTTAAGAACCATGCACTTCAGTAATTTCTAAGTATTAGTGTTTTTATATTTTATTGTATGTACATTGGGCCATTATTATTTTTATTGATTTGCGGGTAGCTATCTTTTTTGAGTAAAAAATGTAGTGCATGCATCTTTCAGCTGGGTATTTTAATTTTTTTTTTTACTTGAACCGGGTATTGCATTATAAGTTTGCTACATTGACTTAATAGAGAAATTTAAAAGGATTCTATAGAACAGATATTATTACTCCTGTAAGAGCATGCTGAGCAGTGCACTGAGCGATGCTGAGCAGTGCACTTTCTGGACAGAGGAAGAGATGAGCCATTCAGATTATCCACTGTCTCGTCTCCCATTGCCCAAACAGGAAGAGAGGAGCAAATTAGGCCGTGCACTATCTCATCTCCCATAAAGGACCAAGGAAGAGAAGAATATTTAGATTTTCCCAATAATGATTATGATAACCCTACTTGGGTGAGAAACGCTTCCACCTTTTCCCCAAACAGACTATTGTTGCGATCAACGAATAACTTTTCCCCGGACCCAGCCCCTCAGCTGCCGGTAAACCAATTTCCTTAATCTTCGCATTTTCCTCCTTCAGCGCTCTTAACTGTCCACACAGCTCATCTACCGCCTGCTGAAGTTCCATTTCGCGGCCTGATAGACTTACTCAGCCCGCCATCTTTAATCACGTACGACTTGGTATGAAGTCATTCCCCCGAATTTTGCAGCAGTAGCCCACTTCTGACACCATTTTGTAAGTGTATCCACTGAAATGATTGTGGGTTCGGGAGCAATACTAAACATTAAATGGAATATCCAAGATCCTTCAGTATTGATGAAGCATTTTTGAAAAAATAAATGGAGATATAGACATGTCAATGGAAAGTCTTCAAAGAGAATTTGATAAGTACTATGGAGATGTTGAAATCCTTAATGAATCAGGGAGTAAGTCGGGAGCTCGTTTGACACAGACTTTATTCCACCTTCTGCATCTACACAGCACCAAGGTCCCCGCGAGACTCCTCCAGGCGCGCTACTCCCACGCTACGCTCCCTCAGAGGGCATCACCACGGGACCACACTCCTTCCAACTAATTGGCCGCCAAGTGCTGACGCCATTCATCTTACCCATTATTGCGAAAATCATAATATTATTTTCTTCCTTGGTCCTTTATGGGAGATGAGATAGTGTACGGCCTAATTTGCTCTTCTCTTCCTGTTTCGGCAATGGGAGGTGAGATAGTGGACAATCTGAATGGCTCATCTCTTCCTCTAACCAGTAAGTGCACCGCTCAGCATCGTTCCCATGCTCGGATGGTCTCTCGTGCCTTCCGTATGGTACTAGCATATACTTACACTCCTTTTAATGCCATCTATATGAATTTGAAGTCAAACCTTTCAGCAAAGATGAGAGTATCTTGTAAATTAGAAGCAACAAGACTCTTACTTTTCTGTTCTGTGCATTTATTTCTTCCCACTCATGGCGCGTGGTTTGCACGCATTGTCACATCCACATCAACTCAGAACTTACAAATTTTTCAGCTACGACGTGGTATGATTTTTTTGAAAAATAATATACATTAGCCTGTGGCACTCCCAAGAAGCTAAAGCCGATATGTTGGCTGGCAGAACCTATAGGATTAATAAATTTGGTCACATTAAGTGTTTTGGTGTAATATCTGGATTTTAAGGTTTGCTCTTCTCTCTTCCATCCAGGAGGTGCAGATGCGGCCGGAGTCCCCGCAGGAAGCTCCCCTTGCCCTGACGACTCAAGTTGTCCAGGCTCCCCAAACGCCACCCCTTCAGGTGGAGGTGCACCTGGGAACCCCCTCGCAAGACTACTCCCCGCATCTCCGCCCCATCCTCCCACCACCACCCCTCGTCTCTCGCCACCCTCCAACCCCCAGCGAGGAAGAGGACGAGGGTGCTGTTGACCTCGGGTGCTACAGGCCGGCGGCTGGTGCCACATCCGTGTTGGCCCTGGCACCACCCAACAACTCACACTCGTCACCCTCCCCTCCCCACCACCACTTTGAGGTGCTCCCGATGGCGATACACCGGCGCCACCAGACACCGACCCACGCTCAGCAGCAGCATCGGCCGGGGGTCATAGTGGTGAAGCACACGTGAGCGTGCTTGCCAGACTGCTGGTGTTGTGGTGCGCGGAACAGTTGTCCTTCCCTCCCCAAATGGCGTGACGCTATTGGACGTGGTGCCAGTGTAGTTGGGTGGGAACGGTCAGTCACCTCGTGGAGCACACACACATACCGCATTTTGGACCGAGAAACATTTGAAAAAGGGTGTTCCTCACATTAATGCATGTTGTGTACGATGTTTCAAAGGAAAAAAGGACTAGAATTTTTCATTTTCATGCTGTTTCATCTTTGCTGTGTTGCCTCATCCCAAACCATTGTTTTTTGATTCATCTGTTGCTCTTGTTTAAAAGGAGGAGTTTCCTTCTATTGAAGTTTTAAAACATTGGCAGTTAGCTGTGTGGACTGGTCAGAAGTATTCCTAATGCCGGAAGGAATGTGTTTAGTTATTTTCCTGCTGACTAGGGATTACTGGAAGAGGAATTTCTGTATCGTTTGTAAATATTTGTGTGAACATAGATGTATTATGTTGCCGCTATGGCAGGGTCTAAGCTTGGCAGCATGTTAACAGCGCATCGGTTTTTCAACCCAACATACTGTTTTTTGCATCAGGGCCTACTGAAGCCTTGCCCAAAGAGACCCTGGCAATGCTTTCCTACGTTTTTAACTTTTCAGTGTGCATGGAGACATGTAAATTAGAGGTGTAATTGTGATATCTTGCAAGAGAAGTGCATTTGTTTTGACTTGAGTTAACAAGGCGTGCTTCGGTTAGCCTGTCAAACTCATTTAATGGATTTTTGTTGTTTTCCTTGATTACAATAATTGATAGATGGAACAGATGATGATTAAATATTTTCATGTTGTCCTTCTGCTTACAAAACGAGCAAATTTGAGATATATATGTTGAGGGTTCCCTTAGCAACCAAGACGATGACTGTTTGTCATATTTTTTTTGTTTGGTCTGATCTTTTCCCTTTTGGTGATGTGTTGGTTTTTTTTCCAGTACATCCTCCATGGGACCCAACTTTGCAGTTTATGATGTTAGCTAGGCTCTAGCTCTTGCAAAATTCTTTGCAGAGTGTCTGCCTTGTGTGATTGTTGTATGCCTGTGCTTTTTTTTTTTTGAAGAGGATGGGTCTGTTTCTTGCTGGATGGGTGGTTCTATAAAATATTTTGCCATTCCAATTTCATTTTTTATTGTCCTTCAGACCTTTAGAAAAATGAAAAAGATGCTTAGGTAATCTCATTGGGACTAGTAGTATTAATTGAAGTTTTTAATGAGTCGTACCATGTACATTACAGTGCATTTCATCACTGGCAAGTGATGAAAAAACGAGTGATGAGAAGTTGCTTTGCTATGGCGAAGAAATGTACCCAGAGCAGGGATGGAGATAAATTTCTTCAGAGAAACTCGCATTTTGAAACTTTTTCTCAAAATTTCCTGTGATATTATTCTACAATTCTTTAGAGTGGCATTGATGTCATTTTTTTCAAATATACCTCACTTGCTGAGTCCATCCCTAAAATATTTTTAAGGGCATGCATTTGAGTTAATGCATGTAGGCAGGTTTAGGTTTCCTGCCTATGGATTTTGGCATTGAGTGGTCAAACTTTTATTATTAAAAAAATTGTCTAATGTGTGCCAGTTAGAATAGATAAAGTAGCAAGGTTTGACATCTTCCACGACTCAACACCATGTCCCACGAGTACCAGACTTTTGGAATTGCGGACCTTTTTCTTCTACCAGTTGGGCTTACCTCTTTGCTATAAGCATGATAGAATTCAAAATGAAGCATTGTCTTGATGGTTTTAATTTAACGATCCAAATGTTTTGAATTTTTTTTCCATGGGTATATATTTTATCCTTGTCACAAGCATATCCCAATTGATGTTTTATTGGCAATATTATGGAAACAAAATATTGACACCAGCGTGATGAGTTGTTTCTCGTGTCATTTCTTAATGTTGAACTACAAGAGCAAAAACTTCCAGTGGATTGTTAATGCATCTTTAACCAATGCAGAATCCAATGAGTGTTACTGAATAACTGTGGGAACATTTACTTTTCATCTCCCCAGAGTAGAACTTGGAATTTCAAGTCGACAGGCAAAAATTGAATAGATATGGTGGACCCTAAAGTGTTTCCCCTTGAGGGAATTGAAAAAAAAACAAGCATCGGCTAGCTTAAAAATAACCTTAATTTTTGGTGCATTTTCTTGATGTTTATGTATCTCAGTCATTACTGTTTGTAAACTCAAAATTGGTTAATTTAGCCCCTCTATAACTGTTATTTAACTTGTCAGAAATTGTGTAAATTTGTATTATATATATCCCCTTGTCATTTATCATGAACCCCTCTCAAGTTGATTGCTGTGATGTATTGGTATGGTATGTTGCTCAAGGTGCCCAACTATCCTCTTTTAGAATTATCCATTTTAGACGAGAGATAAAGGAAGGGTTAATACATTTAGGTATGTATTGTAGTTCTCCAACAACTTTACAACAGCCTCCTCACCATTGTTTTTTGTTCAGTGAACTGTAAGCAAACATGATGTTACCAGCGATTGCTTCATGGAAGGTCATGGTATGTCATTTTTTAATCTACTACAGTGAGTGTCCTTCACAGTCAAGGAAGTGCAAATCGTTCATTTACCCCTTGCAAAGTTCTGGAAATGAAATTCCTTATTGATAACGAAGGCTGACTGCAGATGAAGTTAGTTATAAATATGGAGAGATGGAGGTTTTTAATTCGTGTATTTTGGAATATGTTGCCTTGCTTCTGTTAATAGCTGCTTGGGATGGGTGAAGGGGAGGAAACAAAGAGGGCTATCAGTTTTTTTACAGAAAGCATTTTAAATCCTGATCTTAACAGAGCATTTTGTCGGTGATTGTTAATGTAAACATTCTCCTTGCAATTTTCACAAGAATTTAAAAAAACCAAGGTGTAGAACTGAGTAGTCTTCTAGGATATTTGTAATTGCTGGGATTAATTCCCTAATTCTGCCCATAATGCATACTTTTATTTTATGTTTAAGTTCATCCTTGAGTTTCTTATTTTGTCCCAATGTTTTGTGCTGAGTGCATAAATGCAATGTTGCTCTCACAAGATTTTGAGGGTGATGGCCTGTGATGTTTTCAATGTGACTGCTTTTGTTTCCTCTTGTCACGAGATTGTGTGTGTCCTTGCAACTTCAGGAGTAGGGAAACCAAAGACATTGTATTGGACTCTCATCATGCTCATTTCTTTGTATTCAGGCATTCTGATGTCATTTGGCAAATTCAAAAAAACCTCGCAAGTACAACTGCATCCTGGTTGGAATAAAAAAATGGTTTTGCCTAGAGAAGTACAAATCAAGGAAGTGTTCATTCAGTCTTGAGTTAACATTTTGCATTATTCTGTGGCTTATCAATTCTTTTGTTGCTTGTAATGACATCAGCATCATAATAAACCATATGATCCATCAAAGTTGAGCTTTGATTTCTTCCTTACCTTCATTGTGCACATGCAAGAATTGCCTGCTTCTGCAATTGTCACCTGCTGTCCTCCACCAAGATATCAATTCTATAGCATTTAAGCACGGATCCATTCTCCTCTCAAAAAATAAAAACAACTCATCATATATACAAACTGGATTGGCATTGATATTTCCTCATATACTTCCTTTTCCCCAGGGAAAACCACTCAAAATTAAAAACTGGCTGAGGGCAGATTGTTGAGATATATTAAGCACTACTTACACAACGCTAATGGCCAGGATTCATCAATGAACTAGAGATTTCAGCATAGACTCCTTTATCTGGTGCATCATATTGGACAAACGAATGTATCATAGAATGTACAGTAAAATGAATGGAATTAGAGCTTGTTCTATTTCCCGTAGAGTAATTCTGACAATTGTATACCAATGCCATCTTACACAGTACAACTTTCCTCATGAGAGAGTTCTTGCATTCGTTTGTACAAGAAAATGTAGCGTAAAGAGGCCTTATCACTTATACTAACTTCTAATACCATCTTATGCATCATTTTGTCTTGCCTCAAATTTCATCTGAACTATGAGTTCATACTTTAATATGGCCTTGAGGGAAAATTACCCATTGCGAGACAGAAGCCCATGCAAATCTCGATGTCATCTATGTCAAAGATTTAATAAAAATATTAACAGAATACAAAGAAAAGCAACACGCTTCGTCAAAAACTGCTGCAAGTGAACCTATAGTGTGGTGGTGGGAGGGACTATAAAGGTGGGAGCCCCTAGAGACTTGGGAGGCTACACACTGGGCTTAGGTTGCTTGAGGAATTCAGACCTTGAGTTTTAAAGAGCGACACAGAATATAATTGTGATGCCTCACTTCATCTCTAGGTCTGACAGAAGCAATAAAATAAGAGAGATACACTGCCAAACAGATAGGTTGAAAAACTCATTCTTTCCATACACAATAAAAACTGAGCTCCACTAAATACACATCACCATTTCACTTCCCAAAACCTTACATTTTTACAAGGCTGGTTACCTAACACCCCCTGCCAAATGCCGATGTGGCAGCTCACAGGGTAGCATGTAGATGCACATTCAAAGATCAACATCCAGTGACACCCTAAACATTTGGTGTGAAGAAAAATTAACTAAAAGATGATACCTGCTATTGCTCACAGGTGGCATACCCTTGGCTTATAAATAAAGTGTGTGGCATTAATACACAAGTCAGCTGCAGACCACTGTTCCAGAAGATCATTCGTCCATAGGAATATATTCTACTCACCAGAACTCATACCCAAAATTAATAGCTGTTATCAGATATGCTATTGAAAGAACATTGGTCACATTCATGACGTCGGTTACAGTAAAAATAAATATTCACTGAATTCTGTACCATTCCACATTAGATTGGCAAAAACTATCACATGAATACTTTTCAAGAAGGCTGATTTCCACAGAATTTGCTCAAAAAGTATATATCTTATGTATCAAGGAAATTTCTTAAAATAATACAGCACATAGGAATAAAGGTTTATTCATGAAAAAACCTGCCACACAAAATTACAACAAAAAGGAACTAGCCGAGTATTTTTGCTAATATACAAGATTCTTTATGCCTTGCTCATTCTGAGATATGTTATGGTGCTACTGAAGAGTAGACCTACTTTTTACAAATGCTCCACCATTTTCTGAGCGAGTGAGCAACTAAGGCCAGTACCATCAGGCTCCACATCGAGAGATTTGACAACTCCATCCTCAATAAGCATTGAGTACCGCTTGGATCGTATGCCACCAAGGGGAGGAATGTCAGTCTCCAGCTCAAGAGCTTTTGTGAATGCAGCACTTGGATCAGCTAGCAGCCTCAGCTGTAAGAGAATGTAACTATTAAGGGAAACCAATAACATAAATCCCTCATCAAAATAAGTTTGGAATTTCAACGTTGGAACCAACACCAATTAACTAAGGTGGGAATAACGAAAATATGAAGGAAGATGAGCTATTATCACAAAAACTGCATGGCCATAACAAACAATGCATTACTTGTAAGTATAAACTTCTACAAAAGAAAGATTTCCATCCATGCAATAACTTGGAGTGATTGGAACTTTAAAATGAAGGCAGTGCTTCAGTATGTTAAGTGAATACAATGCAGTAAAAAGAAATGAATTGTTTATAAATTAACCATTTAGGATGATTGGAATGATGAAGTAGGAAGCAAATGCGAAAAGTGAAATTTTAGCAAGAATTTTAAACTTGGGTTTTGACAATCCAAATAGCTACATCACAGAAACATTCTGAAGATATTGTATATCTATAATAACTAAACAATCATTCTCCAATGACAATACGAGAGTAGAAAATGGTCAAACACTTGAGCTCTTATTGCTGTATCCCTCAGCATCAACACAATCTACCAGTATCCAAAATTGTAGCATTGATTCTCTTACCTTCCCAGTGGCATTGTGGGCTTTGCCCCAAGCGTCCATTACAAATGGATCATTAACGGACACACAAACAATTTCATTTACTCCTTTACTCTTCATGCCGTCAGCCTTTTCAACATAACCAGGGAGGTGGGTCTATAACAAAAATGCGGATATGAACGTCTCAAACTCAAGGTCGCCGTCACAAAGCATACTCAAGAAAAACGCTTACTTTTGAGCATCCTGGAGTAAATGCCCCTGGAACAGCAAAAAGTACTACCTTGCCCTTAGCGCTCAGTTCCGCGATGTTAACCTTCGTGGCAGGAGTAGACTCGTAGAGATCTACACTTGGAATCTTGTCTCCAACCTGTAAAGTTCATTACATCAGGGTAAGTACTATCATATGTATAATACGGGAGACTGTCAAGTTAGGGAAAATCTATATTCAAATTACGCCGGCAGTTAGGCACTAATCAATATTGCACAAGCTTTCAAATACAATTAAGAGTCAAACCAAGCGGAAACATAAAATAGCTACCTTGATGGGCATATTGTTTGACTGTGTGGAATGTATCGATTTACTAAGTACCGCTGGGCTGGCCTTCAATGATCTGAGAGAGAATGTACGGAGATGGAACATGGCTGGCTCGCGGCAGTTCGTTCGAACTCCATCTAAAGCATAAAAATTCAATATTTCCTTTGCTACGGCAGCGCTCAGGTGTTCATGTAACGAAGCCTTATAAGAAAAGTCGGTATTGGAATTCTATTATGTATTTAATGTCATAATTCAAAATCTAAACTTACATAATGTCGGTAGAAAATATTTTTTATGTCATTTAAATTGATTATCTTATTAATAAGCTTTTCCACCGCGATTCCGAAAAAAAATTCCCGCTTCAACTCCAAATTTTTTATTTGAAATGAATACAAAATATTATTTTTCCAAATATTTTGCAATTATATGTATTTGTGTTCGTTTACTGTTGTATTTTATAATTTGTATTAAAGAGTTTCCTCTTTTGTCTCTCTGGTAAAGATAGGTTCATAACTACTCCGAGAGTGACGTTGTTGTACATTTGTTAATTAAATTGGTGCCCGAATGGTTCCGTCTTCAGAAACTTTCTTTGCTAGCCCTTGATTCTTCCACCAACTCAAGGACGGCATTGGCGCGATTGTGACACAACATAATTTTATTTTTCTCTTCGGTAAGGAATGATGGCTCAAGGTTCAAGTCGCCCTAATCTTTTTCCGGGGGGCAAATGAGAGATATTTGGGGCGGGATAATCTTGCCGGGAGCCTCAAGTTACGGCGTTTTTGTTCCTATTTCGCGTCAAGAATCCAGATGCCTTTCTTTTAATGCCAAGTCTATTTTCTCTGATTTGAGATTAAAAATCTCCTCGGCTTAGGTTTGAAGCATGACTAGTATGACCCTTAAGTCGGTGAGGCCCTTTGTTGGTAGTTCATGGGAAATAAGCGTCAGTGACAGGAAATGCCAATTTGAGAGGTTTATCTGCCAACTACCACTAAGCGTTATAACGTGAACGTTCATTCAGTGTACCGTGTGTAGCAGACTACAATTTAGGGGACAATTACCAAGTTATCGACGTATTTTATTTCTTAACTGCGATATTGAGGCTCCATTTGGTTTTGGAGCGAATATGAGTCTTTTTACTCTTCCATTTCTCATGCCATGTCGGGAAAAAATTGTGTGTGCACTCTACGAAGGTTAAATCAGTATCCGCTTAGCATAAAAATTACATGTTATTTAAAGGATCTGGGATTTATTCATTTCCAGATATTTAATTTCTAGTTTTACTATTGAGCTACGCACTCCGCTATCTCTTCCACGTCAAGCCGTGGCGTAATATCAACCAAATCATATGGCTACCGGCTAAAGATAAAGTTATCATATCTGCCCTTATTTTTACCGTAGAAGCCTAATTCCATCCAAAATCTCAAGATTTTCTATGGATAGCGTCTTTCATTCTCCTTCATGGGAACTTAATAGGAATTCCTTCTGAAACAAGTCCTCCACTCATTTGGGTTGTCAGTGAGAGTAAATTTTGGCGAGTAGTAAGTTCCTCGGTGAGAAAATTCCCTTGTTAGCGCAGGGGAATTAGTTCTTTCAACTCTACTTGCCGTGATTTTCGGGAAATATTTGTTGAATAGATAATCACATTCCTTTTACTGATAGTGGCGAGAGATATATCCTGGACCTAGAAATCTTCCGGTGGTCAATATCGTCTTTTATTTTTTTCTTCAGATGGTAGGGCGATGTGTTGCGGTTTGTTACATCATCATAACGGTACATAAGGCGATGCACTCTGCTTTGAACTGCGATCTAAGTACGAAGATTTGTTCTTATGCATTTTAGAGTGAAATCCGTTTTTATTGATGCTCCAGGAGCAGGTATCCCCGAAAAATATTTTCAGAAATGACCTATATTCCTACCGGCCGTACCAATTTTAATATTTCTCTTGGATCTCATTGAACATTTATAAAATGTTGTGTACGCACAAATTCTGAAGGATATTGGTCTCATGTAGTTATGCCTTATTTGTAGCCGGTAATTATGTCTCGGTATCAGCAGAAGTGCTGCTCAGGTTCTTGCAAACTGAAGGGATGACCCGTATACTCAGTGCATTAGAGCTCCAGTACTTTTCTCCGAGCTTTGATGAAGCTCAGCCTTCACGTCTCTTACTAAATGTGGCATTCATTAGTAGTTCCATCCGAAGATGGGTTGACTGCAGCCCTCTACCCTTCCCTATCGAATGCTAGTTTCCATACCTCCTGGTATCTCTGCCCTTGTACTATCCTCATTATATGGTCCACGAATTTATTCCTGGGTCATCCTCTGGGGACTGTTCCATCCATTTTACCTTCAGTAATGTTCTTCACAAACCCATTATGTTTCTAGGTGTGTCCAATCCATCTGGTTCTTCTTTTCTGTATGGTGTTGCATATGGTACTTTCCTCTACTCTTCTGTATACTTCATTTCTCATCTTGTCCATCCATTTGATTTTCCGCATTCTCCTCCTTGCACCAGGTTTCAAAGGCTTCTTGTTTGCTCCGGTCAGCTTTTCCAATGGTCCATACTTCCGATCCATAGAACACTAAGCTCCACACGAAGGTTTTCACATAATGTTTCCTAGTGTGTAGTCCTGTCTTCTTGGAACACAGCAGCTTTCTTTTTCTCATGAGCGCCATCTTAGCTTGGGCTATTCTCAGCTTGATGTCTGTTGTACTTCTTCCGTCCCACGTGACAGTACTTTCGAGATAGGTGAAGGAACCCACTTGCTCTAATTTCTCTCCTCTCAGGTGACTTCTACATTCAGCTTCTCTCTTCCGCATACTACGGTTTTAGTCTTTGCCTTACATTTTTTCATGGTGTATTCTTGAAGAAGTTGGTCCATTATTTTTAGTAGCCTTTGATGATCATCATGATTTCCAGCATTGACTGCGATATTATCTGTGGAGCAGTGCATGTTTACTTCATCTCCATTTACTGTGGTACTCTGTTTAATGTGGTACATATCACCATATAGGCTATTTACAATTATTGTGGTCACAGTTTTGATTGCGTGAAGTTTTTTTATTTGAATCTTAGAACACTCGACACTTGTTTGCCAGTTATTTCATCCACCTTTCTGAGGTTTTATGTTAGGATACCATTAGCTTGGTGAATGCCTGGGTTTTTCCTGTGGGTGAATTCCTAATGTCCTTGGCTCCTGCAGAAGAGCGATAGTCAGATTTATCCTTTTACAAGGGTGCACCTATGCCTGACACTTCCTCTACAATAGACAAATTGGAGTTTTGTTTTATCTTTATTCACTCTTCCAAAAAAGAAGGCATGATGTATTTAATGTTCCTGTGGGGACATCCAGTCGCTGGGTAATGGAATTGAGAGGATGGTTCTTGTCTGGGGTAACATCATTCAAGGAAGGTGTGACACTGGAGCATACCATTGTGATAGTGACCTTTTTTACTGCTTCTATAGTATCTTTGTTATTTGGTACCATAATGTGTCCTATGAGTAGCTAGACTATGCAACTTAGACCTTTAAGTGTGTGGATAAGGTTAAGATATAACTGGTGGCAGGGCTGGGCAAAATATAGGCTGAGGAGTATTTGAAATACAAATTACTGCTCCAAATATATTTGAAATACAAGATACATTCATGTCGTGTATTTAAAATACAAATATATTTCCAATACATATTTTTTAATATTGTATTTGAAATACTGCCCTGACTGGTGGTCACTAGGTATCCCCCAGGTAAAAATATTTGGTCTTTAACTACTCTGAAAAAACTAACAAAGGAGTAAGACAAGGATGCAACCTCTCACCAGCACTGCTTAACATCAACTTGGAAGAGGCCTTGCGAGAAGTGCAAGAAACTGGAATGAGCAGAATAAAGATAAAAGGAGAAGAAATAAACATGCTCCACTTTGCATATGATATCGGAGACATAACTGAAAATCGCAATGATCTTCAAAGGTCACTAAACATCAAGGACCAAGTTCTCCAAGAATACAATGTGAAGATTAGTAATATGAAGACTAAAATCCTATTATGCAGAAGAGAGAAGCTTAATGCAGAAGTCACCCTAAGAGGAGAGAAATTAGAGCAAGTGGATTCCTTCAACTATATCGGAAGTACTTTCCCGTGGGATGGAAGAAGTACAATGGACATCAAGCTGAGAATAGCCCTAGCTAAGAAGGTGTTCATATGAGAAAACAGCTGCTGTGCTCCAAGAAGATACGACTACAAACCAGGAAACATTATATGAAAACCTTTCTGTGGAGCATAGAGCTCTATGGATTGGAAGCATGGACCATTGGAAAAGCTGACCAGAGCAGACAAGAAGCCTTTGAAACCTTGTGCTGGAGGAAGATGCTGAAGATAAGAGGGATGGAAAAAATATGAAATAATGAACTGTACTGAAAAGTAGAAGAGGAAAGGACCACATGAAACACCATACAGAAATGAAGAACTAGATGGATTGGACCAACCGAGAGATGGAATGGGTTTGTGAGGAACATAATTGAAGGTAAAGTAGAGGGAATAGTCCCCATAGGAAGACCCAGGAATGAGTTCATGGACCAAATAAAGAGGAAAGTGCATAGGAAGGGATACCTGGAGGTAAGGGAACTAACATTCGATAGGGATGGGTAGAGGGCTGCAGTAAGCCAATCTTAGGATTGAATGACCAATGATAAACTGCTCTGAAAGACTAATATCTGATCTGGAATTAGTCTGTTACTGGTCTGGATTTGAAACATCTTTCAAATCCAGACCAGTTCAGTCTAGTTATGGACCACTTCCAGATGAGATATTACTTTTTCTGAGCAGTTACAGACCAAATATTTCTACTTAGGCCTGTGTTTCCCTGTTACGCTTCTTACCCTCCACCATGCAGATATGGTCACCATCTCATTCGAACCCCTGCTGTAAGGGTAGCTTTCAATTTACTTGCCAGATCAGTGTATCATGTTCAGCAAAACCAGGGGCATCTTGTGAAGGAAGAGACCCTTAACCACCCATGATAGTCTTGGAGAACTATAGGCATATTCTACATGTTGTCCTACCCCTAGTTATGGTGTCAGTGTATGTACTTGATATATAGCTCAGTCTATTAAAGGCATGCTTAATATTACTGTCCTCTACATCTACACAATACCCCACGAGCCGCCGCATGGGCATGTGGCAGGGGGTATTAGGTCACCAGCCTTGTAAAGGTGTAAGTTTTTTTTTTGGAGATGAGTTTGTAGCTTGAAATACTCTGAAAATTGATCATGTGTTATTATCGGGTTAAGGGTATGTGTTTACTGATTTCCTTATCCCGAAAATATGTGGAGTCAACTATATGGTATTACTTAATGGAATGGAGGTTTTAAAGAAATGAAAACTGACATTTTCCATTTAACGTAAGTGGATTGCAGCACGTATAGCACAATGCAGTTTCTTTGAGTCATCAACTAATACCTCATTTCTGAATTCTATGTACTTTCAATTGAGTACCTGAAGATGGCACTGAGATGTCGAAGTTTCTGTTATAGCGAAGTGGACAGAAGTCTTTTCACTATTAGAAAATCTGATTCTATCAGGAAGAAAGCTTCGGTCTCATTCTCATTGTCGCCGTTAAAAGACTTTAATGAAAGAAGTCATAATGATGTTATTTTGTTATTGATTTCTTTCTTTTTCAAGTTAATGGAACAATATATTAGGCTGAGGTTTTGAATTATGGGCATTGCTACACCAGCCTTTGCATTTGAAATCATCCTTGTCAGTGGTTGCAATCCTTGACTGAGTAATAAGTTGACTGAATATCATGAAGGATTGAAGGCTGGTGTTCTGAGTGGCATAGAAACTGTGCTTTTCAACTGAGTAATATCTGAAAGTGCCTGCAATGCTGAGAAAAAGGATTGAGATGCTAGTCATGGAAATATCATTTTGACTACCTGTCCATTAAAGCATATTTTTATTTATATACACTTATTCCCAATTTTCTTTTGAAAACTAAATTCATATTTATCTGGAGAAGTTGATTTTGTGCACTTCTCCAAGTGACTGTGAACACTACATTGGCTCCATAATAGCTACCTTTACTTCAACTCTGTGATTCAAAATTAGAGCCAAGCTAAGTGTTTTGATTGTTTCTATGGTTGTTATTCTTCTTGTATTATGAACATCAAGATGCCAAGTGGTACATGTAGACCCTCAGGTAGTAAACGTGTTAATGCAATATTCATTAGAATCTCGACAATCTGAAACCAGGCCGGAATCTGAGTAGGCCTCCTGCTTGTAGTGCCAGTGGTTTTTTAAGAGGTCTTCACTCAAAGTTATTTCCTGATGTCAGTTTTCTTTGTAGTTACATTTAACTTGTGAAAAAATTGAATGTCTCGACAATGAGTTTCCTAATTTTGTGTTTTCTGTGGTGTTGTCCAGCCAATACCAGCAAGGAATACAAATGTGGTATGAGGCAACAAAATCTGTGCAGAATATCCCTGGGAGTTTTAATGGTAATCGTGCACACCAGGAAGGATATGATGGCAACAATGGGAGGATGAGACTTGTATTCTGGTGTAAAAAATATCTGTGGAGGAAAATTCTTACCTTCTGTCTATGAAAATGGAAGCTATATGATATGCCAGTTGTAGCCAAAGCAACATAATCATTAGAAACGTGTAGGTACTTGATTACTACATGGCATTGTACATAACTCTTTGTTCTTCATTACATAGCCAAATAATAGTGTTCACCAATGCTCAAAATTATCCAACTGGATCAGTTTTCGGCCAGGGTCAGATTATCCCATATGAGGGCCATTGTTTGGGGGGACGGCTTCTTTCCAATGGTGTGTGGGGTATAGAAAACCCAATGATTACAAATTTTTCTATTCTCCCAGGAAATCTCTTGCATGATAATGTATCAAATTCTTATTTTTGATGATGCACTTAGTGATGATAGCATATTCAACTTTTTACAATGACAATTGTTGACCTATTGGTATCTTTTTAAAGTTGTGCAGTTCTGATTCATACCTTGAAAATCATTAGACAACTAATATCTTGTGAGGCTCCAAACACATGTCTTAAAAGTAGTTTTCAATATTTACATTCCACCCTTGGTAGAAAGAAGATTTGCCCGCACACTTTGATCATGCCTTAGTTGGAGAAGTCCCTGGTATTGCATCAAGTAAATGAAAGAGCAAATTCATAGCCATGCAAAAGTGTTTTAGAAAAGTTTCTCTCAGATGCTTCCAATCTAAAATGGTGTGAACAGATAATGATTGAAAGAATGAGACAAGATGGATTGGATGAAGATGGGAGAGAAAAGGTACCTACCTACCTTATTAATTGACTAAAATTATGTTCTACTTGAGATGGGTAAATTATCATCATTTGCATTTGAGGTAAATTAATGTTATTTTTTACTATATTTTAATTTTCTGCTATTAATTGATAATGGAGGATTTAATAGAAAAGTCAATTGCAAGAGATCAACAGCATTCAAACAATTACTATTGCTACAGTAATGCATTAGAAATAATGAAAATTAAAAACAAATATGCCAGTACTCATGCAATTTTGTGTTCTTTTGTATTTTATGGGAAATTTTCGTTCAAACCATTAAAATGATAGCTGCAAAAGTATCGCACAAGTAAAAATATTCCACTAATGAGTTGTTCACAGTAATTTATGAAAATTACTATGGTAATCAGGATGGCCCATCTCTAGTTAATACCCTGAGGGGTTACTTTTTTCCAGCTCTTTAATTCTGAACCACTAAAAATATGTCCTCTGGCAGATCGGCCCCGGTGGCGGCGGGGTAAAGTCCCCGCCTGCTAAACCGAGGGTCGCGGGTTCGAGTCCCGCCTGGGTAGAAAATTATCTGCCCAGGACATGGGTGTTTGTGAAATGAGTTATATGGAAGAGAGGACTGTACAGGCCTAATATCGCTCAATAAATAAAGACGATATTGTAACCAAACAACTGTCCCGGGAGGTCCGTGAGTTTGGAGAAAGTTTGGAGGAAATAGTAAATTGAAGATGTAAATGATGGCCCAACATTGCGATACCAGGAACGCGGAAGGGAAGTAAATATTGAGAAAAAATGGCCGTGCGGCCGTCTCCCCCGCCATTTTTTCACTCACTCAACATAGTCTCCCCTCTTATTACTCGCGCGAGTCATAAGAGGGGAGACTATGTTGAGTGAGTGTTATACTATACTACGAAATATTCTGTGGATAACAAAAAACGAGTGTTATATTATACTGTGAAATATTCTGTGAAAAATAAAACGAGTGTTACATTTTATCGCGGCGCGACACTTGATGAGTCCCGTAGTGTTGACGGACGAGGAAATAATGTAGCGTGGTAAAATACCACAACAATTTATAAAAATTACCACAGTAATTTTCAGAATTGCCCAGGGGGCAAGGGATGTGTGATCCCAGGGTGGGTAGAAGAACAGAATATGCTCACTGCCCACCAAGACCATCATGCATGGTGAAGAGCCACATCCTCCATGAGGTACCCCTGGTTTTCGCTGAACATGACGGATCTAGACCTGGCTGGTCAGTAACTAGCTGCCTTCACCACGGTGGCTCCCCGTGCCAATGTCTGCGGGGCATAGGGTAAGTAGTCGCTAACGGGGAGACTCCAGATACAGGGCGACCTCTAGTTTTATTTAGCCTTACCCATGCATGCGGGGCTCTGTGTGGGCAGACCATATACTTCCCTAGCTACTCGTGGGATTATACATGGAACCAGAAAATAATCAAAACTTTCCGGAGGGTGCTACAAAGTGAACTTCACCTATGGATGCAAGTCCTATGTCTCTGAGTTTGGAGGATGAACTGCTGGTGAGCCCAGGTGGGGATCCCTATGTAAGTGCCTCCTCTTCTTTTTCCATAACCCTTACCCAGTGAGACCCCTCAAGGGATGCCAAACTTTCAGGTCACCCCTTCGGAGCTGTGGAGCAGGGGGAGACACTGTCAGACTCCTCTGAGTCCACTTTGAAGGCAGCACCTGGGTCCCCCAAGTCGGACTCGGAAGCCTCCATCATCATGCTGGGGAGCATCTCCAATAAAATTGAGAAGATTACAACAAGACAAAGAGAAAGGGGCTCAGCCAGGAGAAGAGAGAGAGAGATAGACTGCGTGCCAATAAGGTAACAACCTCGGGGGATCCTGTGGACCCTCCCACTGGGGGAAAAACTGATGATGGCAATGCCACCGGTGGATCTCCCTGGCCGGGGGCGGGTTCCGCCAGGAACTCAAGAGGCACACCTCAAAAAAGAGTGAGTGCCCCTGGGGATACCTCTACTAACTTGGCACAGGATGCCAGGAAACCAAAGACTTATGCGCAGGCCACTAAAAACCTCAAGAAGATGGCGATTGTGCCTATTTCCTATCTGGAGGTGATGATGAATGAGGAGTGGCACAAGCTGGCCATCAAAAGGCTTGAGAAGCCGTGGGACACAGTCCCAGTGGACCAGAAGATTCCACTTTTTGAAGCCAACAGGCTTACAAACGGGGCAGTGGAATTTGCTTGTACAAATAATTACTCTGCCAAATGACTGACAGAGGCAGCAAAACACATGGGACCCTTCGGTGAGACCAACATTAAGGCTGTTGATGCTGACAGCCTTATCAAAAGGAGAAGGATGATGGCGTGGGTTTCTGTGCTCAGCAAACCCGACACCAAGACACTCCTGGAAATACTGAAGAAGTCTAACCCGGGGCTCCAGACAACTCTCTGGAGACCATACGAGAGGAAGGAGATCCTCTCGGAAGGTAAGGTTAAAATTGCACTGATTCAAGAATCCTGGGCTTTCCAGGTCAGAGTCAGAGACCTGAACATGACCAAGGGTAAAGTATTCTGTTGTACCTCGGCCGATAGACCAAGAACTTGCATCTTTGTTAATGGGATAAATGCTGTACATTTACCTGAATTTATCACCAGGGACCAAGCAGCAGCTGTGCTGTGTCTTGGGGATGTGGAGAATAAAAGGAGGTTGGTGATTTGTTCAACATACCTCCCATATGATGTGCCAGGACCACCACCCTCGGAGGAACTGGAGAGGCTGGTAAGATTTTGTCTAGCCAAAAAATGGGACCTCCTCGTCAGGTGCGATGCCAACTCTCACCACATTGTGTGGGGAAGCAGAGACACCAATGACAGAGGGAAGACATTGCTGGAGTATCTCATGTCCACAGATCTGAACATACTCAACAAAGGATCACGACCCACATTTTCTAATAGATTGAGGGAAGAAGTGATTGATATTACTCTCTGCACCAACTCAATGGTGAATAGCGTGGTTGGGTGGAAAGTGTCGAGTGAAGTCTCTCTCTCTGACCACTGGTATATACACTTCACCCTTCTGAAAGCTAGTAATAGGCTGATAGCATACAGGAACCCCAGATCAACAGACTGGGGGAAGTAAAGAAAAACGCTTGAGGGGATACTTTCGGAAGCTCCCACTTACAAATTCAGGAAAGTGAATGAGATAGATGCTGCCGTGGAGTTTCTCCAGGAAAGCATCATCACATCCTATGCAGCCAGTTGACTTTAAAAACCAGGAAGGAAGGCTGCAAGCTACCCTGGTGGGGCACGGAACTAGAGAATCTCTGGAAGGAGACCAGAAAACTCCTCAACAAAGCGAAGAGAACTACTTTGACTAGGGACTGGGATAACTATAGAGCAGCCCAGCAGATATACAGAGTGACAATTAAGTGCTCCAAAAGAGAATCTTGGAAGAGCGTCTGCGAGTGTATGGAAGATGTTCCACAGCTTGCAAGATTTCATGAGATTATTGCAAAGGACCCAGAAGTAGGGGTAGGGTCTCTTCTGCTTCCCTCTGGTGAATTCATGTCATCAGACGAGGGAGCTCTAAAGCTTATGCTGGAGACCCATTTTCCAGGCTCTATAGAGGTTGAGATGCGCCAAGGGAGGCCTCCCAGCCGTCCAGCCAGGATGGAATGGAGATTGGCCTCCAGCATCATTACGTTCAATGCTACATGATGGGCAATAACAAGTTTTAGCCCTTACAAATCTACTGGCGAAGACGGTGTCTTCCCAGCACTTCTGTAAGAGGGACAGGATCTGGTGCTGTTACCAATTGTCCGCCTGGCATACAGGTACATTCCCAAAATCTGGAGGATCACTAAAATTTTCTTCATACCCAAACCAGGAAAGACAGACTATACTCAGTCAGGTATATGCACTGGCAGATGGTATTGCAATTATTACTTAGTTAATGCACAATCTTAAACAAGCGTAAGAAAAATAAAAATGAAGCAGAAAAAATTAGACTTTTTGGAATTGGAAATCGATAATTGAAATTGGAAAAAAAGTAAATGAAATGAAGACCAAATATTTGATAATGCTCAAATCAGACACCAGGTGAGCAACGTAGGTCTTGACAATAAGGAAGAGGAAGTTTGAAGAAGTCTCCTGCTTCAGATATCTGGGGGTATTGGTACCTAATGATATTTAGATAAGCTGAGAATTAAAGGATATAGTGCAGGCTGGCACTCGTGCATATTTTCCAAAGAAATAACTTTTAAGGGACCAACTCATTACAAGAAAGACAAAGATAAAAATATCCATATAAGACCTTGGTCCAACCAGTGGTTACCTATAGTGCAGAGAAATGGACCATGAAGAGGTCGGATGAAATTCCCTCAGAATATAAGTGTGATGACTATCACGGAAGATTAAAGGATTTGTAAAGGAAAGTGATGAATGCATAAAAATAATAGTATTCATAGTAATTAAAAGTGAATTAGTAATAGTAATAAGTAAAGATATAATGCTGAGATAGATCATTAAATTGGCAGCCAGGACATTTTCAAAAGTTGGAGACTGGAGTGGCTGGGCTATATATAGAGAATGACAGAAGAATGGATGGTAAATGGGTGTTGAGGGAAAAGTTTCACCACACTTGAAGAAAGGGCAGAGCAAGACTCATATGCATTACTTGCCTGCCAGATTTTCTTACTGTAAATCTATCATATTAATTTAATCATATAAATATGCACTGAGTGCAATTAATAACTGGTTTACATTTTTATTGGTTAATTTACATGAGACATGAAAAGTACTCGAGGGATATGAAGAAATTTTTCTCATGACTTATAAGACAAAAATACGAAACTTTGAGTACTTGAATGTCTACAATCATAAGTTCATTAATGAGTGTTATCCAATGAAGTTAAAATGCTTAAAGTACTGAAGTTATAAAAAATACAACGTGGGGAAATGCAAATGATTCTATCCGAAGTGATAGTATAACAGTCTATGTGAGAGGAGTGCTTCAGAGCAATTAGTTGAGGATTAACTAGCAGGTTTGAAGTACCAGAATCAATTAGTTTAGGCTTGACTGGTCAGTAAAGTATCACAATTGACATAAAAAATGGATTCATGAACAAGAGATAGAAGTGTTCTCGGGCTCAAGGCGTTAATTTGTTTTAAGGTAAGAATGGCATTATTACGCTCTCTAGAGGTCTGAGATACTTTTGAGAAAAAATCCCAGACTTGGAAATGGACATTAAGCACCCCAAAATTTTGTTCACTCCTGAGTAAATTGGCTAAGTATTTTAAATATAATAAATTTATAGTCAGGATCTATAGAAAAGCTGGTTAGATAAAGACTCCTGAGAAAACAAGTAGCAAAGGAAAAAGTTAAGTGATTTAACCTCTAGTTCTGGTTTTTCATTTAATATTGAAGACATCATTTTGACATTATCAGAAGTACTCGGGAGTAATTAAGAAGTTCTCAGCAAAGTAAATTTTAACAGGGATGAAATTAATTTTATTACAGTGTGCCTCAGATACCTGCATTATAGGTCAATTAAAAATCAGAGGTCAAGTGCGGGACCAGGAAAATCATACAGTTTTCAGCCTCAGCCCTAGCTTCAGGTAGCTCCAGCTGTAGTTCCCGATTCAAAGCCCTGCCCACCTGACTATATGTATGTCATTCACTGGGTGCTGAATCTACATGTAGCTAGCTTTCTAAACATGGAGCACCTTGATTAACCCATTTTGGGGTGCTTGTAAATATTTCCCTCGGACATAATAATAATAAACTTTATTCATGGGTAATTAAACCTAATTTCTGTTGAAATACATATAGTATATAAGCAAACAACGAATTGTATAAAGAATTGCTCATACAATCAATTTACCTAAATCATGTAAAATGTATAGGTCAGTTCCATACCAGATAGAATATAAAGGATAATTTTTTAATCTATAAAATATATGTTAACGTGGGATATAACTATAAGCTTCAGACATACAAATTTATTCATAAACATACAATAGTCAAGATTTTTCATTTTACTTTCTTAAAAACTTGTCATCATAAATAATATAAAAAATATGATAATATATATGCTTCAGACAAACAAATTCATTCATAAAAATACACTAGTCAAGATTTTTCATTTTAATTTCTATAAAAAAAAAATATATATATATATATATATTTATTTATTTATAAGATTAGGAGAGACATTATAAATCTGTTTTAAAAAATACAATAAATACAGAGATGAAGAAGAAAAAAAAATATATATTAATCAAATTCGGATTATTTATTACCATAATTAGTTATATCTAAATAACAAAGGCACTTGTTCACAGATATTTTAAATTTGTAGAAAGAGGTAAGAATATCAACATTACAGTTGTTGCATAGATTCATAGCCCTATCTATTGGGTCATTCTTTCCATAACATGTTCTGTGCCAGTTGCTCTGGAAAGTATCAGTAGATCTTAGGTTTCTAGGGGGCACGTAAAAATTTATCTGTTCCAGCTTAGATGGACTGTCAATTAGGTTATTAGTTAATTTATAAATGAAGATCATGTCAAAGTATTTTCGCCTAGATGACAGTGAATTTAGACCAGCAGATAAAAGAATTTCAAGGTAGTTAGTGGATGAGTAGGGTATTCCCTTGCGAGATGAATACAGTCTAAGGAATTTATGCTGTATTCTTTCAATTGAAGAATTAAGTGTGGACAGATGAGGAGACCAAACGGGTGAACAATATTCAAGGAGAGGTCTCACAAGTGTGCAATATATTAATTTGAGAGAATGAGGGTTATGTAAATCTGAGCTATGGCTAGAAATAAAGCCAAGCATTCTGAGAGATTTGCTGCGACTCCTGGAAATGTGATCATGGAATGACAGATCCTGAGATCATCAGATCTGACATCTTAGGTTTCTGCTTATGCTCTTTATATCCTGTCACTCTTTAATGGGTACTATATTCAAATTTGTTTCATAGTGGTAGTATTTGTTTGGAGAGGCAACCATTAACTATGACTGATTCTATAATTGATTGGCTGGTTGGACTCTTTGAAGGAGAAGGGAATTAGTTGGGCATGGGTGAAGAGTGTAGTGGAATGCAACATCATCATGAGCCTTCCCATGAAAGATGGTATGATTTGATAGTCAAATGTCCAATGTGACTGATGAAACTACGTACTTAAGTGCTCATCAATGGCACTCATGGAGGGATCAGGATTCCATTTATAGTCTCTGCTCCTGACAGAATTCAATCTCACATCGTAGGAATATTGAATAGGAAAGTCAATAGCAATAGCAAGGGGTTAAAGGCTATTAAACCATTGTTATTGCTACGAAAATGTATTAGAAATAGATAAAATTTAAAAACAAACATGGCAGCCCACACTCAATTTGGCATTCTTTATTTTGGCTTAAGAAATTTTCGTTCAAACCATTGAAAATGATATCCCCACAAATATTCCATAATTAAAAATATTCAAAACGTGAGTTGGATGTGCCTTTATAAATGATCAAGATTGCATTAAATGTATGTAGACTTGACTTAAAGTAAAGGTTTTTATATATCAGTATTAGAAATATCTGAGACGGATGTGAATAACACCAAAAATTACGGTAATTTTCAGGAGCTGCCTTAAATTATGTTAAATACCTTGGAAAATTTAGAAATATTACTGTGGTAATTTTCAGAATGGCTCATCTCTATGTATGCTAAGGGGAAATGGGTTATGAAGGGATACCTATGAGGTAAGAGATTGGGCAACCCCTGGTACAGGTAATTAATGAGGCCATGGAATAAATGTCTCAGAAACACCCTTTTAGCTGTCATCATTGGTAGTTCAATCCTACAATTGGTTGATTGCAGCCCTCCACCCTTTCCTATTTTATGCTAGATCCCTTACCTCCTGGTATCTTTCCCTCCCACATAGCACAAAATATCTACAAGATATCTACAGCATGTCTTCAATGTCTTGGATATTTTAAATATCTACTAGATGTCTAGAATTTGTCTATTTTGAGCGACGACTCTTATTATGTCTAGTGCAATTAGCCAAAAAACACCGGAATCTAAAAAAAAATGTTACTGCTATGCTTTTTGGTGGATGAATAGATGAAGTCATTGTACACATGTGCACCAAAAAAGCAAGGGAAATTCTTCTGGCAAATGTTTATAAAAGCGATTTAAAGTTAAGAAAAGTCGTTTTTTAAGTGATAAAATGAAAAATACGAAGTTAAGGCAATAACTTTTCCAACAAAAGTTGTAGAAGATAAAAAATTCTACGAATTGGTAGTAACCCGATCAAAATCCAACTATTAGTTAACCCAGAAGGTCGATTTAAACAAATTGATAGACCTACGTAATAGCTATGAGATCCCAAAATTCTGGATATCGAAGTTGAATAGTTTGAACAAAATAACGGGTTAAAGGATAAATGTTTAAGCACCTCTATCGATGGCCATAGGGCAGCTGCTTTGTTTTAATAGATATTAAAATGAAGGTAAAGGTTTAAAATTATAGATTCAATTTTAAAAGTTTCTTAATTTTTAAAATAACCAAAGATATTTAAATTGTTTATTAGTATGTATTTTTGATAATTTTGCAACTCTGTATAAACTACATGTTGCTACTAGCAACTATTACTTCTACTGTTATATATGTTCGTTCATGAACTTGTACAAGAACACGTACGGGTTAATGTATCGTGTAACCAGGCCTTAAGTCATTTATCCTGAATTTTCCCAGTGGGTCCAATTTGAATATGAATGTTTAGAAAATATCTTCTCAAGATATCTTGTAGATATAGGAAAAGCGGACATTCAGATATCTACAATATGTCTAGAAGATGTCTACAAGTTATTACAAGATGTTTTCTAGATATTAGCAAAAGACGTATTAGATATTTTATAGATATTTTGTAGATATTTTGTGCTTTGTGGGCTATGTAATGTCTTGTATATTTGGTCCATGAACTTATTCCTGGGTCTTCCTCTGGGGACTTATCCCTCCATTTTACCTTGAATTATGTTATTCAAAAACTCATGTGTCACAGGGTGTGTCCCAGGATGTTGTTCTTCTTTCCTGTTGGGTGTTCCATATGGTCATTTCCTCTCCTACTCTTCTGTACATTTCATCATTTCTTATTTTGTCTGTCCATTTGATCTTCAGTATCCTCTTCCAGCATCAGGTCTCAAAGGCTTCTATTCTTTTCTGGTCAGCTTTTCCAGTGGTCCATGCTTCTGATCCATAGAGTTCTACGCTCCACACAAATGTTTTCACACTCTGTTTTCTGGTTTGTAGTCCTAGCTTCTTAGTGAACAGCACTTTTCTGTAGATATTTTATTGCTGTAGATATATACAATAAATTCCCAGTCTGAGATATTTTGTACCTTGTAACTGTACTCTCGATTTGAGGGAGTTTACATTTTTGTGACAGATTAGTGGATACAACTGTTTTCATTCCCAGGAAAAATCTGATTGATCCCCTCAGAGAAGTCTGGAAAAACTGGGTCAAGGATACTGATCACTGTAACAATTAGAGAACCTATCCTCGGAATAGTGAGAGGTGGCTTGGAGTGCTTTCCAGTGCAGAGAGTGGAGTGAGCTTAGGGTAGAACTGATGGGTTTCCAATTCTCCACTCTCTCTCCTGACCTCACAATCTCCTACATGACTTATGGTCATGAAATATTTTTTCTTCAAACATAGTGAGTAGGGGTAGGATGTAATAAAATTGAATGAAGCACACGCAACCAGATGAAGTTGCACTAACTCAAAAACATAGGGTCCATAGCAAGGAGGATTAATAATTGAGTTAAAAGTTGGATGAAAATGTTTAAAACCCAGTGACCATTCGTGGGGTAAAAATACCTAATTATTACTTTTTAAACTGGCTCAAATCTTATGAGATAAATAATTATAGAACTTTGCTGTCTTTAAAACTTGCTTGGTTCTTAAAGAAACCTTTGTGTCAACTCACAGACAGAGAGAGATGACTTGTGGGGAAACTTGGGACCCTAGAGTCCCCTCATCTTTCTGAGCCCTCATTGCATTACTATGATATTTTGATACAAACATTTAATCAGCCATAAAATACAGACAAATGCCAATGCTAGAGAGAAGAATATTAGGTATAAAATTTGTAGAAAAAGAATGTTACTAGTCAGCAGAAATATGTATAAAAATCAGAAAATACATGAAATATTTGGCATAATCAATAGGTTTTTCACTTCAAAAAGTTTTGATATTTAAATTAACATGATAGTTTAGTGAATATTCCCTAAAATGAGAAAGCTACTTAAAAGTTTAGGAAAGAAAGAAGCAGATTTGTTATTACATGATATTACTGCATGGCATATTTCAAGTAATAAAAATTGAGTGTGAATAAATTTTTACCTAGGGAGCACCTAGGTAAAAATTTATTCGTGCTTTTCTTCTGAGTTGAAATCTCTCTTTGTCTTGCCTTATAATTTGATATGTTGGAATAACGATGCTTATCCACTGGTACAATTGAATGGATCATTGATTTTTTAATGTAAAAAAATGCTCATAATTTAGCTCTTATGATGCAGGGCTACACAGGAAAGTTTTCTATAACAATGGTTAGTGCATATTTTCTCTTTTCATTTAGTTTTAGCTTCATCATTCAATGAGTCATTGCCTCATAACAGCTCAAGGTGTGTTTTTAGCTTGCAGATCTTTCCTTTGTTCCTGCATCTTTGTGGTGTCGTTAGGCTATTGCCCAGGTGCATATTCTTAATGAAATATAAACCTCAATAGTCGTACTTTTATTTTCCCTTAAGGAAGTATTGAGAGATAATTTTACTGTTGTACAGGAACTTAGGTATGCATATTCTCCAGGCTCCTCTTCTTTTGTGACTGTTCATGGTCTAAGCAAGAAAAAGGGGGTTATCAAATGGTGTAATGTATCTTTTGGGAGGTTACATCTGGTTGTTTAAAATTAAACCCATAGTTCCAAATTGTGTATTGCTAAACATGGAAAAGCAAATGAGTAAGCAATGTAAATTGGTTGAACTACCATGTCCAGGCAAAGGTCCTGTGTAATTTTGATGAAATTAATTGATGTTTACAATGATGCTGGAACTGATTATAGGGTTGAGATAAGGGCTGAACAGGATGGTATCCATGGTGTTGTCTGAGGATGGGATTGACACACAATAGGATTTTCAAATGCCTGGAAAGAGACAATGAGACATCCCAAAAATGTTAAGCCTTCCCATAATGTTTGGTATTTGCAAAAAACATCCTTAATTCAAATGTCTCTTTAGTATAATATATTTGCTAATATTAATCCAGCAGGCCTATTTATTATCACACTGAAGAGATGGCTGCAATCTTAAATGCTGTGTTGAGTATTAGTAGTGTTTAATGAATCGATATTTTGAGTATAATTTGTGAGATTTTCTTAATTCTTTGATCTAAAGAATTTATGTCAGTATTTAAAAATATTAACTATGGTGTTGTTTCAGCCATTTAATTGCCATCCTTTCTTTTGTCTTTTGCAACTTTTGTCTAAAAGTAATCCAGGATCTTTGCAGATCTGCACTGACATTTCAGATTCCATTTTTGTGTAAAGTAGTCATTTATCTGGGAACAGCACTTTAGTGGGACTTTCCTATTGTAAACTCTGCTGAAGTGTGGGAGAAAAATGTTGTATCTTTCCACTGATAAGTGTAGGCACTTGAAGATGACACCTTCACATTGAAACTGGTTGCTCTTAGTACCTATAATTTTAAATATCTGGAAAAAATAACGTTTTCGGTTTTTCTCTCTCACTTCAAAAATCTTTTCTTTGCGGTTATATTTGAAACCTTTGAACTTGTTAACCCTCCCATCTGAAGCTTTATCTGTTAGTCAAATTGATTGCTTTTGGACTTTTAAATGATTGACTGCATACCATTTCAGGTTCCAAATGATTTTCTTAGGCAAAACCACAAATTTCATTCATATGACACAAAATGATAGGAAAACCAATGAATAGGATGTTTCTTATGCTCACTGGTAGGATCTTAGTCCGAATTCATGGCCGTGACAGTTCTCGAGTCGGATCCTCATGAAAAAAATTTGAAGCAGTTCTGGGCCTTATTAGACACGGACCTTACTAGACTTATTAGAATATCGGAACGGAATATCCGTGGTTGTGTCAAAGTCCTTGACACCTCTCAACTTTTGGATATTTGGAATTTTTGAGGTTGTGACCGCAAAATGTCGTAACTTTCGAGACTCGGAAATTCCGAAGCTGTACAGAATAACCCCCCTGATTGGGTGAGAGTCATTTGGAGGGAGGAAATATTATTCCTTATGTTATCTTCCTCCGGTTGTCTCAGGGCTGTGCTGCTAAGATTATGTGCTTTGGCAGATGAGCACATGTATTTTTGGCAACATGACTGAGTGGCTATTTAGTTTAAAAGCTGCAGGATTACTAACCACGGACAGAGTTCCGTTATTCGAGTGATTAAACTATCTGTGTGAATGGCTCATTACGATAACTGCTCAATTCGGAAATAGTCTGGGATTTTCTAAGGATTCATTTCTTATCAATGAATGCTTTGAATTTTGTAATAATTTGGAGTTATTTCAAGTGCATGATTTTACTCTTACATCGTCCGAGCGTTTATAATGAATTTGGAGTGATGCGTAGAGCGATTTCAAACACTATTACTTGTTGAAAGTAATATAAAAATCTCGTTTCATCGTGTCACAAGAATTTTTGTGGACCCATCAGCAATTTCCTCTATGTCCCTCTCGGAATCATTCTTTGGAAATGTTTGTTACTCTTTTGCCACAGAATTTTAATATCTCCGCTCCCTTACGTCCTTATCGTGTGATTCTTATAACTCCTGCTGCTCATCTGAAGTTATTTACTACCTATCACTTGTACAGATCACTTTCCATGTAGCTGTTGCAGCTATTTCATTTTTCTTTGCCGCCGCTGTTGAGAAATGATTAATTTAAATTGCGGTGGGTAAGCAAAAAATCCGGTTGATAGATTGTTTCTGTGCGTAATATTTCAATTTTGTTTGCGTACTAAGTATTGAAGTAAATATTTATATAGTTTTGCTATTTTTATTAAAAATATTTCAGGATAATATTTAGGATGTTCTCAAAAGGAAAAAAAATTTTTTAAATCGATCATGGTGGAGGCTACTCGTGGAAAAGAACAATAGCTCGGTCCATCTTAGTCGACGCCAATGATATTCCCCTTTCTCTTATTTCTGAACCAGTTTTAAGTAATAAAATGAGTACGCCCTGAAAGTTGGACGAAACCAATGGATGGAACCATTTTTTGTAAGTCAAAGAACAAGGTTTTACGTTGCTTTTTACGCACTTGAGCTGCTTGCTTGGAAATTCTCTGTTCCATCAGTCATAGGAAAAGTTCTGAGGGATTACAGGAAGTTTTTAAAAAATAATAAATAAAACAAGGAAATAATGTATTTTTTTGTCAGTATAATATCATAGCTGAAATAATTAATTTCGAAATTCTGCTCCTTTATTTTGAAACTCACGGAGAGACCCTGACGGAGGTTGTTATTTGCTTCACAAGCCGAAACTTAAACCTTTTAAGTGCTATCCATCTATCTTGAGCCATACGTTTTTTAATGAGGGAGACATTATTTAATTTTGATCAATTTCAGGCATCTCAGGAGGAGATTGTTGACCGATTTTGATTTTTGTTGTTGTTGTTGTATCAGTTGATCGATTGACTGATTGAATGTTGACACTGTATTGTAAGTGCATTTTTTTAAGATGGTAAGGAGTGTGTTTGTAGTATATTGTCCAGTAAACGACTCTCAAGTTACACTGGTCTATTTTCACGATAAGTCTATGACTTAAAAACTGGGAGAAATAATAATTGTATAATGACGGAAAAATTCTGAGAATAGTTGTTGGATAAGTTAATGACGAGCGTAGGTTTTCGCTGCGATAAAATCGGGAGTTCGTAAATCTATCAGTCTCGAGGTCAGCATTATTGCAGATCGAGATATCGCAGCCGTTACTCTGATTCGAGGACTTATGTTCAGAAAAAGGAATTTGGAAAAAATTAACCTCGAAATAAACACGAATCTGTCTCCTCCATTCATGAATGAAATTCCAATTGATTCATGATACGTAATATTTTGAACTGCAAGTGATTCAATTCTGATGCACAAAACTAAATGACCGCGGTCATAATTTAGTTGTCTTAGCAATTGTGTTGCAATAAACTCACAAGATTAAAATAAAGTTCCCTCAGGGAGAAAAAAAAATAGAATTCGCCGGACGTCACGATTTAGGGTATTTTTTGAGAGCTATTTAAACTTTAACTTAATCTTACCCATCGGTTTTACACTATTTGCATTTCTTAGGGGAAAAGTATCGAACTGATTAATACCAAATGAAAGAAGGCGTATGGAATTAGAGAAGTAGTTTTCTACTCTTAGTGAAATGCTCTTTAGTAATTTGGTGAATTGTTAAGTCGTTTCGATTGAAATCATGAATTTATTTTAATGAGAAAATTGTAGGGCAAGGAAAAGAAGATAATCTGAGCTTTTTAGGCAGTAAGTATTATTATCAGCCTTCAACAGCCCAATGCCGGAAACTAATCGTAACCTTTTGAAACAGTCCATGTAACTGTCTCAATGTTTTAGGTCTTCCTTTGGCCTCAAAATACCATTACAGAGAGCTCTATTTTCCATATTTTTCATTTGAAAAAAGTATGAAAAGTATTTTCCCTTCATAGCGTACTGCAATGCTATGGAATCTTCTGCTTTTACGTATGTTTATGGCTATCAATGGCATCATAAAACCCTGAGAGAGTTGAGAGTTTTTAACTTCATCAAATTCCTTGTACGGATTTAGTTAGTTTGACATCATAGCTGATGAAGGCTTTGAAATTTTACATGTAACGGTGAAGTGATAATCGTGGAAATAATACCATATTGTTATTTGTTCATTTTATACTCCCTTGATTAATATCTTTTCGTTACGTGTGAGGAAGAGAGATATTTGAATTAGTTTACTTAAAAAAGCAATGGATATGTAGTCGCCTACGTTTTTATGTTCATATTTGAATTTGAAAATTTTGAAGATGGTCAATTCTCTATATTCTGAAGTAATGGAAATACTAGAAATGTGAATATGATTATAGTTTTTAATGTGAATGGTTTTAAAAAATTATTGCTTTTTTGATTCTATATTTTTTGGTTTAAAATACGGAGCTGTTCCTGAAAATATTCACTCTGCCCTTTTCCCAAAAATGTTAAGCAAAAAATTTCCCTGCCAAATCATGATACTTTAGGAAATTTATCTTATCGCATATACGTCAGAAATATAGTGACTGGTATTTTACTGTCTGCGTATGCCTGAATTGTTATGAGTAAAACTAAAACCAAGTCAGAATTTAAAACAGCTTATTAAGCAATTGTCGCGCTATATTTTGAAATTGCAGCTATGTTTGTTTTTAAACATTTGACTCACAGAATCGGATAACTTTTAAGAATGTACGATAAAATTATGTTTTTTTAGTTAGCTGAACGATTCTTTATATGATTCAGCCCAGCCTAGTAAAGTGGCTCTAAATTATATTAATTAACAATCAAAGACGTGGTATGTAACCAGAGAACTAAACACTTGGTAACTAAAACTGGCTACACGCATAACTTTCGCGCCAAAAATCGATTTTGCGCCCTCATCACCTGTCCGTCTCTCAGTTACAAACCAGAACCCTGTGAAATCAGCGTCCGAGCGGCTTGGTGAAATAAAACACGTTGATCAACTGCCAAAGGAGACGGCCACCGAAAACCCTTCTAGGATGAACTTGCCTTTTATTTAAAATCTCTCAGGAAACAGCTGAAAGCTGAGCGAATGGAAGTCACGCTAATATATATTGATTAATTTTGCCCTCATCTTAGTTGGAATTTGCTCCGCCGGCAGCAGGAGAGCTGCTGCTGCTCTCTCTGAGGCCCCAAGAAAACAGGGCAAAGTCAACGAGCGTTGGTGTGGCCGATATTCGATTCCCCATCAAAGGCAGACATATGCACAGAAATTCGTCGGCTGGACATTGCTCGGGAAACCGTGTACAGCCTAGAAGTTTTAACCACCAAAGTCGGTTGATGTGAGCCGCCAAGGATAAAGAGGTGAGTGTCCAAGGAATGTCCATTTTTGTCTGGGTTTTTCGTGTGTGTCCAGCAAAGGCGTTGATGCGCCCCGCTCCGCCCCCTATCAGAGTATGCCTTCCAATCCATGAGCGAACGTTTGACGAGAAAGTGAAAAAGGTGTGGATCTCTATGTGGTTATTTGACGTGTTTCAGTGCTTCTCTTCGATCTGGGAGATATCGCCGAAAATTTTAAACCAAAATGAGAGCGTTATACAGTGGGCTCGTTTGGATTTTCATCCGATCCGTTCCCATATTTCGCATCGCATGGCTGTGAAAATGTTACTTTTGCTCGTAAAATAATGCATCAAAGTACTCGGAGGCAGTCCCTCACGAATTTTCCCCCAACGAAGTGTCTCATTGTGGTTCCATTCTACTGAATATGGGTCCGTTTCTGTTTTTTTCCCGAGTTTATCCTTGAATGTAGTCTTTCAGCAGTACATATTAGTCGAGCATGCCGAGGGAAACATTTACATACCCCGCGATTTGTTTATTTATTTTGTGTTGAAGCATATTTACTGTTATCTCTGACATACGTTTTGTTTTGCAAATGTCTTATCCCGTGACGAGTCATTATTGGAGATTTAATGATCATATGACACCATTTTATGCTCGTGAACTAATTTTTAAATTGTAAGTGACCTCATTTGTTGGTATGGTTTCAACGTAGTGCCGCTGATTGATGATTTCAGTCTTCATTGGTGGTTATCACAACGGATGGGGAAGTATCAAAATTGAGGTATTAATTTTATGAGAATTGAATTCCCATTCAAATTACAGGAATGATTTAATTGTCAGAAGAACGGGAACGTTTGTGTTTTGGACTTAGGGAACTTGTGCCGAAACAGTTTTTAACAGCTATTTGTGAGTAAAAAAATCAATTCCTTTGCATGGGAACGAAATTGTACGAGAACACATCCGGCATATTGAGCACGCAAAGGAAAGTAAAATTGTTTCAAATTTGGAGAAGTGGGTCGCATATGCTTCCCCAGTTGCCATTGAGGACAATTTGTGATCTTTGTTTATTTTTACTCGCTCCCTCTTCATCCTCCGCATGCGCCCATTCCTTATCGCACTAAAATTAATTGTCCATCGCCCTGGAGCTGTCGAGATTTTCTCGCGGTTTGCGGTATCGGGGCGAGACTATTCGTCTGCATTGTTGCTGAATCCGACGGTGGGCTTCGTTGGCCGGTCCGTCCTGCGGCGCCCCTGGCGGCGGAGAAGCGAAACTCTCAGCCGGCAGTAACGGGTGCCTCCCGAACGATTTCTACCCTTCGACTCAGCAACATTCACCCGAAAAATTTTTTTTAGTATCCCCCCTCCTCCCCTTCCTCACTCCCCCTCGTTAACCTTAAATTTTCATCCCCTCTCTCTTCCTCATCCCCCTCTCTCCAAACGCCATATTTGCTCCCTTCGTGGTAACAAAATTCCCGTTTGAGTGAAATCAAGTCCCGAAATTTACACTTCTTTTGCCCACCTCTAACCTCCTCTCCGTTTCGCAATTCACCAATGGGGTAGTGGTCGGATTCACCGGGATCAGCACATCGCTTCGTGATTTTAAGCATTTATCAGTTATGGAAATCCTGTTTACAATCGAATGGTAGGGACTGACTGAGTGTATTCTCTTATCCACCTTTTGGTAGGAACATAATAGTATCGTTTTATCTCATTTGCATTTTAAACACCGTTTAGTCTGTTTCTAATCAACTAGGAGACTGTTTTTACAGAGTGACTATTCCCCCCTCTAGTCCTACAACTTGTTTTATTTAAGTGTGTTGATGACAGGTGTTATTTTCTTTGTTTGTTTGGATAATCTCCAGGGTATAGTTGACTTGCTCTTTTGTGGTTCGTTTTAATCAGCATGATATATATAATATAATTCCATCGTAGCCCTTACAAAGGAGACATTGTATCTTAATTCATACGGCCTTGAATTTTACAACATTTCTCGACAGATAATAATCAATATGAGGGTGGTTGATATAGCTGTCATAATTTTTTCTTGAATTCCAAGGTGGTCGGTAAATTTATTTGCTGTGCGTCTGGTGTTATTCATTTTACCCATAATCAGTGATGGTGTCTCATTAAGGCATCCTTTTAAAATCTGTTCTTCTTTGCATCAGCAAATGGATTGCCTAACCTTACGTAACTGTCAATCTCATTGCTTGTTAATGTACCGTTCAATGCATATATATGTCCGAAAAATAATGAAGGTGGATGTTGACTGGCTTCTGGAATTTATTGAATTCAGAGAGCTTAGAAATGAGAGATAATTCTGAGAAATTAGGTAAGATCATAGTATTCGTTTTACTGCGGTCGTGGGGGCTGATTTTTTTATCTTAAAAAATTGAGTTTGATAGCATAAATTTGTTATATTTTAAATGATGAAGGTATTACATGATAATTGCTTGGTGTGAATTATATTTTCTTAAAGCAGCTAAATATGTATATGAGGATTAAGGCACCTTGAAAGAATAGTCGTCGAGACAACGTTTTTGGAACAGATTGGAGTGTATTATTTAAATTCTCACCAATGTTCTAATAATCTCATTAGTATTATCCCATAAATTTTTAAACTAACTTTTGACAGATATATTCAATTCATAAATTTATCATGGTATCTTAAAGTAGTTTTGACAGAAAAAATTATTGTGGGTTGTTTTAATGTAAAAGTCAAAACAATTGACTCGGAGATCTATAGTACTGAATACTTCAATTTCTGTCTCAGGGATATCTCAAAACTTGAGGCAATGTGCCGATGAATACAACGATCCATCATTTTATCTGTTTGTTTTGGATACTTGATTGGATCTTATCGCTCGAGTCTTAATAGGATTCCCCCAGAATCATTCAAATATCGCTTTCCAAGTCGACGAGATGGGTCAAGAGGGCCGGGACTTCCCTCGAAAAAAAGGCCACAGGTTTGCCATCGTTTTATGCCGTTCCTATTTCAGTCCATGTGATGATCAAGCCGAGATATTTACCGCTCTGTTCGGTCCAATCATCTTCCCCTCACAGTCTCCACCTCATGAGGTTTTCCTCCATTGATGTTGTGCGTAGCGCCGCTCCGTACTAGGCGACCAACCAATGAGGAAGAGAAATGAATTACACATTTCTCACCGCGCATAACAGTGCATCGGTACTCATCATATACTGGTTATCGGTAGAATGAATTTATAATTAGAAAGTTCTTCAGGAACCATTATGATTCGATTCTAGCTTCTGTCAAATCTTTTTCCTTGGATTTATTTATTGGAGAGAGAAAATTGAATAAAGTAATATTAAATTAAAAGCAATGCTATTCTTACTTCATAAATGTTCTCAGTTGAAGCTTTTAAGTGTAGACATAAATCATCATGGAAATAAAACTAATGAGCATTGTACGCAGTCGTGCACAGGGTTGTAGGCTTACTTCCTTAGACAGAAAATTTACCAAATAATCATTTTACTATGATTTGATTGTAATACTAGTTAAACTGCCACACATCCCAACCGGGAAGAGGGAGATTTGGGGTCCCAGTCAAGGTAAACGATTTTTACCTTAGTGTGTTTCACAATTTGGCGCTGTATTCCTTTATATTCAGTTTTCGCCGCACGCAATGGTTAAAAACAGGCAAAAGTAAACGAGTCTTGCTGTTTTTCTGCCATCGCCGTGTTTCGCTCTTTTTCTTCAGCCTTTTGTCCTTCCAAACAATGTCGTAGACGTCCAACGAGGATCATTATTTATAGTACTATATTGCTAGCATTAATATCACTTGTGCGTTGACCAACTGTATAGATCCATGGAGTGCGATGAGCTCGGGGAGTCGGCGATTGGGGTCACGAACGCGTGTTCGTCGCCCCAGCCGTCGGAGGGAGGGCAAACGTGCCCGTGAGGAGGAGAGTGAATGGGCCCCGGACTAAAAAAGGTTGTATTCACGCCCGCGTGTTGGACTCGCGCGCGTGAATTGGACTGAGACGAGGGAATTTGCATCTCCTCCTTTTCGCGTCTACGATTTTGAATCTTGCTACTCACGGGAATCGGCCCTCAATGGATTAGTGCTTTGTACATTCCACACTTCTTTATTTACGACAATGTTTTTGAAAATAATTGTCGCCATGAAGGTGCCTTGATAGTGACAGATACTATCAAAGACATGGTTGGGAATAAAAAAGTGTAGAATATGTAAATTACTTATTGACTAAGTACCTTTATAGTGGAACTAGCATTAGACAGGGAAGGTTGGAGGCCTGCAGTCAACCAATCTTTGGATTGAACGGAAAATGAATGATGAACCTTTATAGTGCCAGCTATTGTCAAAGCCATGGTCGGAAATAAAGAAATGTAGACATAATAAGTACAAATTCATTAAGTGAACAGCATCAGTTCACCAGTTCCACAATTTTACACCGTAGACCTTCGCTTTAACTCAGGAATCGGGTTGGAGTGGTGGCTATTACTGGCTCTTGATCTAGAGAGACCAGGCTCGTATTCCAGCGGTTTCAGGGATATTTTACAGTGGAATACCGATCCTTACTTGGGATCTACAGAGTAAAGACTTCCAATTTTAGCACTCTAATGCGTCGGATGGGACCTCAAACTGAGGCGAACCAATCCCATGGCCTCCTTCGTCTGGAGTAGTACTGTGCCGACGCCGCGTTTCCTTCCACCCTTCTTCCATTCCCCGAATGTTCCAACCCTCACTGAACCTGTACTAAACGGCGCTACTCATACTGCAGTTGTTGGTTGCCTCCCCCGAATGAAACTAACAGACCAAACCGAATTCTATAGGATACCCCTATACTTTGGTCCCCGCGCGCGTCCTCTGCCAGTGACCCACAATCAGTATGTACTATCCGCCTCGCGCTACTCCCCCTTGTGCCTTCGGGAAATCGATGCTCCCGAGTGTAACGCTCTTGAAGGGCCGGGGAAAGGTGGAGGGGAGTGAACGGGGGCGGAGGAAGGGGAAAAGAAAGCGAGGGAGGCAGGATACTCGGGGAAATCGTGTAAGTTGTGTGAGAGCCGAGGAAGGAGTAGTTGTCTACCTGAGATGGAAGAGTGTGAAAGGCCCGAAGGTTATTATATACAATGTGGAGGTCCCGAAGGTTATTAGATACATAATACACGCGCCTAACTTCTACCCTGTGAGTTTCTTAAAGAGAATTTGACAGGAATTGATTGGAAGAGAGGCATGAAAAAGGAAGATATTGGTTTGTTGGCTCTTTGTGGAGGCGACTGACAGTTGAAATTATTTCTGCCGTTTGGAATTGGTGTGTAGGTTTGCAAGAAGAGGATTTTCTTGGGAATGGAGAAAGAGGGGATAAAATCTGGCGCCAACATTAGCCTACTGTTGACTCCAGGCGCCACGGGGACCACAGCATAACGTCCCATCCGACGCTAGGATTATTGAACTTGAATGCATGCATGGTTGTATTATTGTCAACAGTGCTGGTGTGCAGAGCTTTTGGCCTTTGATTCGAGGTCCGGATTTCATGATAAAATGTTGATTTTAACTAGTTATTTGGCAAGGCTACCGACAACTGAGGGTGTTGGAGATTAGTAGTTAGGTCGATTGGAGTAGGGTAAATTTGGGAATGGAGGAATAGTGGAGGGAAATCCGGCGTTGACCTTAGCTTAACCTGTTACTAAAATTCTCAAGGAGTCCTCGGATTAGCGTCCCATCTGACGGATCGAGTCCTGCTCATGAAGCGCTCTCCAAATAGACTCATGAAGAGATCTGGGTTCCAGTGAATAAATTATCTACAACAGCCAGGACTTAGGATGAGCCATTAGGTTGGCAAATCAGCTCTCAAGCCATCACACCAACCCATAAGAAGGGTTGAATTTCGGAAAAGGAATCGAGAGATTGAATGGCAAAGAGTGAGAAAAGTTTTTGCGGAAAGTGTTAAGTGTCTCCCTCTGTTTTTGTCGCCATCATTAACAATACGCAAGAAGAGGGATTTTTTGTACATATCTGATGGAAATTGTATCTCTCGTACTTTATTGTTTATTTCAGTTCAGGAGATGTGGTGGGGATGAAAATATTGGCTCCGCGTACGTCCATGAAAGTCGCGTGATCTGATACATAATAATGCATAAATAACGCTTAAAAAGGAATTATAAACGGGATGAGGCGTGAGCTTATCCAGTTAAGCTAAGGAGCGAAGGTCAAGAGATAAAATATGAGGTCAGAGGGGGAAGAGAGATACGGTTTGAAAGCCAGTGAACGGGCTCTTTCTGAGTCGCTGGAAATTAGAAAAAATCTTCTTATCTTGCTTTCAAACGGAGAAACTTAGAAAATGTTATGATTAAAAGGCAAGGAATGACCCGATACTCAAATTATTCAACCTCATTTTTCAAGAAAGGATCAGAACCCTGACCTGTCTTGAATCGGGAACCAATAATTTTACGGTCTTTGAAGTGAGAGCAAGGAGCTCATTGGTTGCACGCCGTGTTAATACCAAAGTAAGGCCAAAGAAAGAAGATAAGTCCCAGTTTGATGATAAAGAAAACATCTTTGCCCTAAGTGGGGTAGAAAACAGGGTTTTCGGACCGACCGTTACTAAGCTGGCAAATGCAGTTATGTTTCAGTTATGTTGCCCGGGGTCTGAGACTTCGAATTTTGGTGATATAGAAATAAATGCGACGATAGAGAGAGAGAACATCGGGCTTTAATTATCCAGTTTAATCTCCATCCCGAGGGCAAAATGTTACTTCCTCCTCCAAAACATAATTCCTCCGCCAAATCGTGGCGAAATTCATACAAAGGAATTTTACGTATCTTTCAAAATGAAAGGCAACTTTGTTTCGAGATCCAGTTCCCTACCAATTCAAGCCGTATTGCGAAACTTACTGAGGCGTAAGGCACAATATTCAACTCCTGCCAATTACTGAATATTTGATTCCAGGGAGAAGTTCGTTCTCATATTAAGAAATTCTGAAAGATTCCGGGTGATTAAGTAATTGGCATGACCATGACTTTCGTTAATTAATTGTTCCGTTTGGTCATATAACATACGCAGGAAATATAACTGATTAATATACCAGTTGGATCAAAATACGAATTGTTAAAGAAACACTCGTTGTCTGCGTTGTTAAATAACTTCTTGGGCATAATTCAGAGGAGTTTTCAATAAAGAATAGTATCTATCAAGAGAACCTTTACTTGGAATTGAGTTTGATAAACAATTGTAAATTTTTGCATCTTGTTAATGCAGGCATTTATTGTTTCTCTCATATCTCCCAGGGTGCCAATGAATAATATTTTTATTCTTATATCATGCCCGAGAATGTCATGGTTGTTATCTAGGTTTGGAAGGGTTACCGAACAAAATACACCATTTTTGATACATACATTACTTATACATGTAATTATTTAAGCAAACGTGTGGTCCTAATGAACTAGACCTACCAAATACTAATTCATTAGTAAGGAAATTGTATCATTTACCATCAAGTACGACACACATAAATCACGCAATGCTGAGGAACATTTACAAACTCCGCAACGCCACTGGCATTTTAATTATGAAAAAATTACTACCAGCAATCAATAATGATGAAGAGGAGGCTAAATAGCTCTTGTTGGAGCTTGAAGAGGGATAATCTCACCGCCATCCTGGAAGCGGGATATTTCAAATAGGCTTCTCCAGTTCCGGGAGTCTACTGGGGAACCCTGGAGAGATTGACACCTTTATCCAAACCCGTGTTTACTTTAGGCTAACCTTACTGATGTGGTAACTCCGGCCTATCATGTGTGGGAGAGTGTGAAGTATTTGACTCAATCTTTCACATTTTGACTTGGCGTGACGTCTCCCGGTAGAAATAAATGGAAAAATCTCGACTTAATTGGGGATGGATTTCAGTATCTTTCATACACGTGCACTAAAAAAAGTTAAACCCTTTAAAGGAGAGCATAGAAGGGACGGAGATAGGGGAGAAAGACTGGAGGGAGCATGTATGGCCGTTGGTGAAGGAGAGGGAATGGAGGAGAGAGAGGGTAGGGGAGGGTAGAGTGGAAGTAGGCCAGCGGAGAGAGGTCCGGCGAGGGTGTGGTGGAAGAGGGAGAGACGATAAGGAGTTGGAGTGGGGTAGGGATAATACAGCAGGGGTCGGTAAATGGGGATGGAGGAGGTTGGAGAGAAAATGGAGAGGGGGTTGGAGACGAGGGAGCAGGGTTTGCAGAGGGGAGGAGACATTGTAGGGGGGAGTGGGTCGACAGGGCTGGAAAGTAGTTCGGGATTGGATGGCCGAGGGTGAGGCAGTGGGGAAGGGTTTTATATATCTAGGTTGGCAGGGAAAAGGCCGAGAAGCGAGACGTATCGAGAGAAATCGAAAATAATGTATAGATTCATCTAAATTTGACGGAATTCAGCTTTGGGATATGCAATATATCACTTAGATAATATATACCGAGCATGATAATTTAATTTTGAGCCCATTTCTGCCAGAAGTATCAGTGAAAAGGGAGATGAGTCGAGAAATATCGTAAAACATTCCATCAGTGTATCTATATTTGATCTAATTCAGTTTCGCGATACGAATTCGTTCACTTGGTTAAAAATTGACCAAGCACGACAAGTATATTTTGAGCCTATTGCTACATCTACATATTACCTTGCAAGCCTCTTTAAGGATGTGTGGCGGGCGACATGTTACCACCAACATCCACTAGGTATAATATACCATAATAAAGTTAACAAAACTTCGACTAATAATGCATTCCCATAAACCAGCAAAAACTTATGACTTACGCAAAGGAGTGAAATGAGTCGAGAATAATCGAAAAAAAGTCGATTCATCTTAGGTTGATCGAGCTTAATGTTACGCTACACATTTGTTCTTTCAGTTTCAATCGACCGAGCATGACAGTTCCGACTTGGAGTCCATTCTTGCTGGAAGTAATTCTGAGATGTATCGTAGTTGAAAAAATCGAAAAAAGAGTGAAAATGCGCCTCATGTTTGACTGTTTTTACGATATGCATTTATTAACTCATTTTCAATTGGTCGAGTATGAAAATTTTATTTTAAGACCATTCTCATTCTCGCTTCGTGGATTTCTTTTGTTTGCGTAGTAAGGAACGAGATTTATTTGTCCACTCATGATGATAGAGCTTTTCCACGAGGTGATTGAGTGTGCGGAATTTGATTTAAAAAAAATTAGGGAAAATTTATTTTTTTGAGATTGATGCTTGGCGAGGACTTGCTTTGACCCTTTGGCTCGTCGATCGATAATATCAAACAGCCATAGCCAACCCATTAAGGCGACGTACGCAGCGCATGTTCGGAGCTTCCGGCATTTAGAATCATTTGACGCAGCCGTAAAATTTCATTGGAATTAAATTCCAGTGTTGCGTTTGAGGTAGGGATTCCCAAATGTTGCCAGTTTTGTTTAGTAAGTGAAATCATAACTCGTAAAAAAGTCGTAGCTCCAATCGCCAATGTAATTGAAGCCGTCTTCAAAATAAAAATAACACTCAAAAGGAAATAAAATATTTCCATAATTGTTCATTCTTTCAAGGTTTTTAACATCGAGTCTTAATAAAATCAATAAAATATATTATTGAATCAATGAATTTTGGAGAATATGTATAATTTCTCCTTGACTTCGTAGTTCCGTTTGTTTAATAGCGATGATCAATGCATTCATTGTTTGTGTTGGACATTGCCAAAACTCATATTCTGTGGAGTCTGAATGTATCTTTCTTTTTAAAATGCCCATTTAATTTTTATGGGGACGGTAGTCATTTGTCACAATTTCGTAACATAATTTTTCCTCATTTTGCCTAAAGTGTGATGGCCATGAAGAAGAAAGTCGGAACTCCTTTTAGTGAATATGGATCAGAAATCTTTGTGAGGTATATCTGTAGGAAAATTATGTCAACACCAGTTAATTCAAAGGTATTACCCAAAGTATTTTTCCCCATTTCTCTCTCCACCCCTTTTGCTGTTTTGAAATTGCCTCATCTGGAGCTTTCGTTCAACGTGATAATTTTTAAAGAATGAAGGTAAACCATTTTACATGACTTGGACAGTCTATCCCTCTCGAACGCCCCAGTAAACTCTAATCTTCTGTGACTGAAGGTATTTTTTTTAAATTTTGTACCACCTATTCATCGTCGTACCTGTGAACTCCAGTGCAACGTATCGATGAGCCGAAATTCCAAGTCGTGTTGAATACCAATGCTGAGGTATTCTAAAAACCATCACTTTACGTTCATTGTGAAAGTTACTCCCTAAAGGATTTCCGTTCGGAAAAAAATATCTCACCTTCATATTGTTAGAGTAACGATAAAATCCATAAAATGTATTTTTGATTTAATGAATTTTGGAGAATGTGTATAATTTCACCTTGGAATCTTAGTTCCGTTTGTATAATAGTAAGTAATTTGTTAGTAAGTGAATCGTAACTCATAAGTCGTAGCCCATATATATTTTAGCCAATATAATTTAATTCGTCTCTAAAATAAAAAAAAACACTCGAAAGGTAGTAAAATAATTGCTTAATCAATATACATGCAGAGATACGTAGCAGGATGTGCTAGTATATCAGCCGTGATGGTATGAGATAGGGATGAGGGGGGGAAACATAGAGGTGAATGGTACGTCAACAATGTGCTTTATGTTAGAGTCCCACTGTTTCTGTTATACTCTCAAATGGTTCGTGGAAAGAATTAATTTTTGAACCATCAGTTCGGCAATGTACCTCTCCAGTTTTTTTAGCTTCTATCAGTTCTATTGATATAGTACAGGGTTAAAATAGTTATACAAGAACACGTACACGAATGTTGGAATTTCGAGAAGGTTGTGAGTTACAGTAGTAAAAATATAGCGTACGAATGTAATTTAGTTCGTGTCCCCCTTCCAATGCTAATTAAAGTCGGTAGTTTGTTTTTACCACTGCTACTACAGGGATATACTTCTATTCCATCCTTGTAGGCGGGCACTCGAGCGTGAATTCGACAGTTCCTCCGGCCGTGTTTTATGGAGGGAAAAGAGAGGGAAGAGGGGAGTGGTCGAGAGGGTGAGTGGGATCGAAGCTTGTCGGACGCGGGGAGGGATCGGAGGGTGAAGGAGATGGAGGGTGTGGGAAGGAAGTGTTTTTCGGATGGCGGGCAGGGTAACGAAAGGGGGAGGGTACAAACCCTCCCCTTCCTCCCACCATTCCCTTCCTCATAGTATAGTAGTGGGGGATGGTTTTATTTTTCTTCCTGAGGGAGTTTAGTTGGGGGAAGGGAGGGAGGGATGGAGAACGACAGGCGGGGGTTGGAGTGACGTTTTGGGGAGGGAGGGTTGGAGTAAGGGGATGGGGTCGAGAGGAGGTAGCGAGGGTGAAAACACGATCGAAGGCGGGGACGGGTGGCGGCAGCGGGTAGTCGCGTGCGAGAGGTAGAGTGAGAGAGGTAGGAAGGGGTGGTAGAGTGGCGGAGTCGGAGTGGAAGCTTTGGAGATCACGAGGGGAGTGTCAGTCGATGAATGGGGTATAACTCTCCCTCACAACCTCCCCTCCATGCCTCCCCTCCTCGTGCCTTCCTCTGTCCACTCGTGATGGCTGTCACGGGAATTCCTTGCTGGGATATTTAAACGGCACCCCAACGGTGAAGTGAGAAGGGATTAATCCTCGCGACGGAATGTTACGGCAGCGTCACCTCTGTAACAAGAAGTAATTGTGGTATTGAGGTTGGATGTTTATTTCTTCATCTGCATACTACTCGGCGAGCCACCGAAGAGGTGCGTAGCAGGGTGTGTTAGGATACCAGCAGTGATGGGAGGTAATTGGAAGGAAGGGGAAATACAAGGTCGTTCGATATCTCGATTCTTTGCCTCTTCGAGTCGATGTCGATATCGATGGTGCAACATATCGAATAAATCGACCCTGGGGGAAATATAGAGGTGAATTGTACGTCAACAATGTGCTTTATGTTAGAGTCCCGCTGTTTCTGTTAAACTCTCTAATTGTGCGTGGAAAGAATTTATTTTTTACCCATTAGTCCGGCGATGTACCTCTCTTATTTTTATTCTTCTATCTGTTCTATGGATTTTTCAATTAAGTCCTACGTATTCTGCTGCAATTCATTGGATCTGAATTTTTAAAGTAATGCAAGCCTAGCGTGTAACCTCGGATGCTCCCGGTTCTAGTACCCCTGTAGCCCTCAACATCATCTGTGTACCACTTTCTGTTCGCTCGTAGCAGCTCAACACGAAGTGTGCTCTCCTTTGCATTGGATATGCTTTGCGGATTAAATATTTCTGTGCCGGGTCCGGAATACTTGAGTCGTATTTGAGGGAGATGTATATTTTGTTGAGGCAGTAGTAACCAGACTGCAGGTTGTAATCTCAACTCGGGCATGAGTGTTGCGTTTGAATATCTTAGCTGAGATGGTAAGAAAGAACTTCTTTGCTGTAGCGATGAAAATTCAAATAAACCACCACTGCATGTGACATGGTGGATGGCGGAGTAGACTTAATGCAAAATATTTCGGAGAGCGCAGTATTAGATATGCTGGGAAGTAGTCGGAAGAGGAAAGGTATTTCAGATGGTATTTAAGGAGCTATGAATCATGATTATTGATATTTTTAAAGATTTTGATGTGGTTATTTTAGGGAGTTGATCGACAGGGGAGGTCTTTTGCCTTCTTGTGGATGGATGGGTCGGTTGATGAGGGAAGGATTATTTGGGAAGGACTATTTGGGAAACGGCGGAAAGGAAGGAAAATCCAATGTGGGCATTGATATTAACAAAAGCAGATAGACAGTTAAACCTCACATTCGACGATAGCTGTAGTGACCTTGAAATACTTTACATTCCGCACCCACGTAGGGATTAGGTTTCCTCTAAAAAGTTTCCACCACTACCGGGACTTGAACCTGGGTCCTCGGGATGTTCCCGGAGGAATTGGTTAAATTTTTCGTGATTGACCTCATCTTTTACTCTTAATTACATACTTAGTCAACGGAAGCTAAATTGCCGAAATAATGGATTCGGACGGTTATGAGAAGTTTGCAGTGAATAAGTTCACCAACTTAGACTGCAATTCGCACCAAGATACCTCGATGGCATAATATTGAACGAAAGCAATACAAGGTGTCATCAAACTGTAAGCAAAAATCTCTATCATAAAATGGGATTCGACCTGAGATCTCTCGATCATGAATGCGATGTAGAAGAATCTAAATTCAATGCGCAGTCTGTGTGAATGATTTTTAATTATGCTGCCATTCCTGCTATATTTCCAAGGAAAGATGGGTATTACTTTAGTACAGGATGTAATTAACGTGTAAAATTTCAAATAGCAGGTGAATGAGATGATAAAAATAAGACTACCGTTCATGCCCTAAGAAATAATACCCGAGTTTGAAAATTTTTACATCTAAAACCAACTATTCTATTGAAACGAGACTCACTGTGTATTCAAGGTCTTCTCACTATTAAATAGACGTGGAAATTCGAAGAAAATTATATTTTTATGGGGTCTTAATAAAACAGTCGCGAATTTTTCAGCCGAAACGACTATGGCACCAACTTGAACGCTATTGACTTTCAACACCCGCAAAGTACGAGCATTACATAAGTTGCGAAACATCTATTTCAAATATATGTATGAAAGAAAAATATTTTGGCTGTAAAATTGATGTTAGATTTTTTTTAATTGTTTGAAACTCTGCCATTTTTGCTATTTGTGAATTTACTGGATTATAAATTTCGAGGACACTGGAAAAAAGCGTACTTGACGGTTATGTAACCGAAAGCGCAAATAATTGATGTATTCAATAGCAACTTTTGCTTTGTTGATTAACGAGACTCTCCGGGAAAATTTGACGAAGTACGCCAAATGTTGGCCATGAGAGGTATTTCGGGCGTATTTTTGCTCATTGAGGTAGTGTTTTAATCGAAAATGTATGTAGTGCGGAGGGTGTTTAGAGGGAAGTTGCGTAATTGGAGGAGCCTTTCACTAAGAAGAGACGGCTGACGACGAGGACCCTGAGTGCAGACGTGAACAAGACTTCGGTGAAAACTTTGATGTCGAGCGAGGCGCTTAATTGTCGCGAAACCTGGTCTCCGAGGAAGGACGATGAGGGTTTTGAAGTCCTTTTAAATGAGGGCTTGGTGGAGGATGGAGGAGACGAATCGGTCAGAAAGAGAGGCGAACCGAGGAAGTTTAAAACCCTCGTTACACGATTCGTGAACCTGTACGAGTCCATAAATGAATTCGCGTCCCACAAAAATTCATCGTGTGGCCGCCACAACCGATGCGAATGGGTGAATGCATGAAAGAGTACTTATTACACTTTCACGCCCTCTGATGTAATATGCAACTCTGTCGGTAGCCTTGACTACCTTTTTCTGTCCTTTCCCCTCATTCCTGTGCGGATAAAAGTAGGTCAGTTGAGGAAATCCGGCGGTGACGGACTGGTTGTATAGAGGCGGTAATAAGAAACTTAAGGATTTAGAGAGACATAATTTTTGGAAGAATGCTGGCTGAAAAGTTTAGGCATTTTATGTGACATAAAAAGGAAGCGGAAAGTGTGCCGAGCTGATGATGAAGCAGGGTGAGGTTAAAGGTTATCGCTCTTGAAACCAAGTGTAGTTGAATAGCTTTTTTGATGTTCGTTTAAGCCTACTCACTTATGTATGATTTAATACATTTCAGCCATATAAATATGAAAGAACATTGACAAACCAACCCTAAAGTGTGAAAAGTTTAAAGTTTCATCCAAAGATCGCAGCAAAATAAGGGCGAGAAAGTTTCAAACATTTGAAATGTAAACAAATTAACGTATTTACATGTAAATTTTTTCAATGTTGTAGTAATACATTGTTAGGTTCATTTACATATGTGGTTCGTGTCATACTCGGCCAAAATTCGTTCCCGTATGTAACATTTTGTATTTTTGTGTACCGATGTCGGACTCGGATTTGCTCTTTATTTTAGAAATAAATGTTTGATGTAATGCTTTGGTATAAAGCGAGAAATTACTCTGAACTCACTGAATCCTTTCTGATGCAAGACAAACTCCATGAATTCTAACAGTGGTATATGCGCACTCCTAGCCTTAAATCATATCAATTATTACTCACAGCAGTTTTATCCTATTATTATATGTCATTTGGAACGCATAGTGATAAAAAGCGGTTTATTTCGGATGAATGGGAGTACTTATTTCCGCGAGGGTCAACTGCGTAGTGGGAAAAGCTCGATAATGACGTGAGATATGCTTACTGGTGATGATTTATGAAAGTAATGGAATATCTCAAAATCATTGTTTAAAACAAAGTTGATGAGGATCTGCGGCTCTACCAGAGTGTTAGACTAAAGGTATTGGATCATTCATCAAAAACTTCTGATAAACGAAACGATCAAGCGCTTTAATATCGTTATCAGATAAATAATGTACGTGGCACGTACGTGCATTGGGATATATCATCAGTTGTCACCAACTTAAAATGTGTTCGATAAGTTTTTCTCTCCTTTTACGCAGAGTTTACATTTTGTTTCTTTTCTCTCCAGCCCGTTGAAGGAATTCTTTGTTTGTGATTGTCGTTGGCCATTTGTTCTTCATCACTCTTCGGCAACTCCACATGTCCATTGCATCCAGTCTCCGATGCTCTGCTGCCATTTATGTCTATGCTACAATGCCATAAATAAGCATACTCCGTTTAAACTCCTCTCCTAATAGAATGCCCGCATTGCTTGGCCTATTCTGCTAAAAATTTCTGTCTTGCTTCTTCCATGCTTCTTCTATCCTGCTTCCCAGATAACAAAGTTCTTCCACTCGCGCCAGCTTTTGTTATTCAAGTTTGACGGTTAATCAATCGGACGGTTATCTTCTTGACTTCTTCCTCTATTTCTTCTCTACATATTTACCTTGACTTTCTCAACAGTAATATTTAAGTTGCTATTGTAGGAGAATATTATCCATACAGATAAGCGTGCACGTCAGATCTTCTCTCTTCTCAGCAAAGCTTAGCATGCCTATTTTTATCTATGATTCCGTGTTGATACTTTTAATTTTAATTTTACAGCCTTTATGACTTTTTCAACGTATTTGTTGAAGAATATTGGTGGCAGAACGCATATTTGTTGTATTTATTTCGTGAATTTCTCGTGAAACGTTTACTCACGGATAACTGCATCGCGATGTAGTGGAGAGAACCACGTATTATAGTTTTCATAATGTGAGTCCCCTTGAGTAGCAAGGGGTCTTAGGATTGACAAATAGAGTGATTGAATTGATACAGGTAATGAGAAGAATAGGGAAATAGTTGATAGTTGATGTTCAATACTCTTAATCGATAACGTCCTCAGTTGCATTGTTTCTCTTCCTCGTCGTTTTCTCTCTCAAGAGGTCACGGAAATAAGGGTTCACCGTCGGGGAGAGGGCAGCCATGGTTTGTAGAGCACCGAAGTAAGACATGAAGACCTTGTAAACTTTCCTTCCCTTCTTTCTTAGAATGTATTCTCAAGGTAGAACATTTGTACTCTTAAATTATACATTATGAAGCTTTTATGGTGACAATGAAGGATACCCATGTTGTTGACACAGTCTTCATCTCTAAAGTACCAACGTTCGAGATGAAGACTGCATCCATTACTCATCCATAACATATTTTATCTCTTTAAGTACAAATAAATTAGTGAACAACAAAAAAGAACCTGTTTCACAACAAAAGACTACAGTGATTAAGTAAACATACATGAGAACAATTTTACGATATAAGCATGCGCAGAACATGAGAAGTCTGTATCTAATTTTGAAACAGCTGTATCGTTATCTTTTTCTAGATGTACATGTTAGCTGTTTAAATGTGTGTAATGTGATTTGGGAACAAAATATTCACTTTGGACCCTAATATTTGAATAATTAGTTTTTCATGACATATTATGTTTAGTATAAATGTTTGTCTCTCATGTTATGAACTAAAGCGCCTCGCTCGCGAAATCGGGGGTGGCGTAGCGAAAGAGCCTCACTTATATGCTGGGAAAAGTCTTCCTGCGTTTTTAATACAGACACATCCATTAATTTTCAGACCAGCCTAAACGTGTTTTTCCTCTATAGTCGCTGAGACCTCTGCGACATAAGTTGTTAGGTCTCTTCCTCTTTCTGGGAATTGTCTTTGGTTCAGAGAATAGAGAGATGTGAGATCCCAGTTCCTTCCTTGTATTCGTATCTAGCTCCTTCACGACGGTGATGTGGGCCTAGGGCGGAAAACGATGTTCTCGTAGACTTTTTGTGCTTGTTAAAACGTTTTCATTTCAAGAAAGTTGCTTGAGAGAAATAAGTATTATCTGTGTATTCACCGTTAAAACGACGACTAGAAAACAGTGATGTTCCGACAAAAATTCCTCCATTCTCACATATCAGTGTGAGATAGTGTTGCGATATATAAAAAATCAGGGTGAAGCAGAATATAATTTTTTCTTCAGAAATAAAGTGAGAAAGTTTGGACGGATTACTTTTTTGTTATTTATTTTTCGAGGCATGGATAGTTGGAATCACCTGGTAGGCTTCCCAAAATTACTCGTTGGCTTCACCAAGCTCTCGGCTGATTATTTTGGGCGCTCTTGATGGGATTTGAATCTCTTTGGGTTACTGGTCTAAAGTTTTTCCAAGCTGCACCCATTGTATTAGATATCATTCATAAGAGGCATTTAGTGGACTTCCTGCTAAAAATAAGGATCAACGCTGCGAAATATATTCCAGTGACGATTAATGTTGCGTATTTTGGACGATTATACTATGATGTGTCGTAATAATACTTGTTTCTGTTGGAAGGCGTTGGATTTGGCGTTCGCCTCGATTTGTTGTTCTGTTTTATACTCCTATTATCTCAGTAAATAGCCCATAGGAACCTAGTTTTCGACTAAGAAATAAACAATAAGGTATGAAGCAATGTATAAGAATGGGAAAGTATATGCGAATTTTTTTAAAGCGAGTCAGCTTCACAGGTCCAGAATGTACAGAGAAATGAACTTTTTTGACTCTACTTACCCCGAAAGAGAAGGGCTTGATGGTTTAGGATGTATGTATGTAATTATCGGAAATGGGAGCAGTTAATACTACCAAATATGAAACCCCTTAACTAGTGGCATACCCTCCAAAGCTTAATGAAAATGACCCATGTACAGATTTTTATTATTAGAGCGAATTCTATCTAATTTCCATTCTAAACATTTATCTTTGCATCTTATCCGTCCTTTGCATCGTATCCTTTTCATCCAATATCGTTCTTCAGGCAATCTCTTCACTCTTTATTTAAGATAATTCATGGTTTCAAAACGTGAAAATTTTCGTCGAAGATTTTCCTGCATTTTGAAGTGAGGACATGGTGAATGTTTCCATGAAAACCCGACTGCGGTTTTTCTCAGGAAACTTGAGGGATAATATCTTGCACGCATGCATGCAGCAGTTTTGTTGGTGCGCGACAATCGATACATAATTCTTTTGGGACGTTAGAGGTGATTTGCGGGGTCATTATTCCCAGCTGGGAATTCCGTCCCTCATTTTTCATTACTAACCTTTAAGTTTTTCTCGGAAACGTGAGGTCCGTTTGGTATCAATACCATCGCCGTATCTGTTTCATCCGCTTCTTCCCGAATGGAATTTCAACCGCATGACTCAAAGTTTTCACGAGAACTTCCTATCATGCATCTCCAAGGTGGGTTAATCCTTCTGCTTTGGGTTCACATTATTAATTTATTTCTACGGTCTCATGATGCTAGACTTAAGCTTATATTTCTTTGATAAAATAAAAATTTCCAAGAAGGCCAATAATGCTTCCGATAGGTTGAATGAGAATTGATTGTTACCAAAGGAGCAATGGCGTCACGAGTTTTATTTCACCTCTTTAGATTTATAATCATTCAAGCTTGATGCACGAAAGGTGTGAGAGAAACTTTATCCCTAGATACTGCCGTTTGACCAATGATTAACTGGAAATGGATTTTTAGTTGATGAGTTGATTTTTTCTTTATATTCTGCGTGTGTGTGGCGTGTGCCCATGGTGATATCAGAATATCTGGAAATATGAAAAAATTCATTCGTTATTGGTAATGATTTTCTATCAGAAACCCGAGATGTGCTTTTTTAATCTTTACGACAATACGTGATTCACGGTAATGCACGATCGATCCAGCTGAAAAGGAGTGGCTAAAAAGAAAAACCAAGATTTACTTCTCATACTATATGACAAGGATCTTGGACTTTAGTTTTTAAATGAGGTTCAATATTAAATAGCCAGGTATTTAATTAAATCGTTTTTATTTTACTGATCAAACTGATGATTTGCATCAACCTTTTAGGAGATCAGTTACCTTAAATTTAAGTCACGATGACAATAATGAGTAGTATATCTATTAATATTTCATCACAATCATCTCATCAAACATTGTTATTTTTAAAGGTTTTTTTATATAATTAATAAGTTAACCATTAGCCGTGGTAATTAGTGGATTTGATTTTATTGACATACAGTTACCCTATTAAAATCGTTAACTGGGTGTTTATAAGTTTATCGATTTTGGTACATTTTTTGACGGGACCAATTCTATTATCTGTCTAAATATTTTCTTGGCATGAAAACCGACTTTTATACGTTCTCTAATGAATCGCTCTCACGCCAACTAACCGACTAAGTTTGATTTGCTATACTTAAACTCTCAGATAATTCCAAGGAACGAACAGGCCACGTTTTCCTGCCGTTAATTTTCACCAGACTTAATCAAACCGTGCGCTACTCAATTATCCGATCAGAATCATGTCTCCTAATTATGAAAATTCGGTTGCCAACGGGGGTAACACATGAACCCGGCGCGAACGTCAAAGTTTACCATTTGCTACCGCTGAATTTCCCATTTTTCTGCGTAAGCCGAAGTGATGCCTGATGGGAAGCTCATTTAAAAAAACCTTTGCCATCGGACTCAAATATTTGAGATCAGGCGTCACGCGATGCCCGTGATTTGTTTTCGTAGGTTTAAAAATGTGACGGGGTACCTGTCGTGAAGGAATAATTATTTTTGAGGAATATTATTTCTTTAATATATAAGACCCGGATTTTTGTTGTCCACGCTGCGTAAAGAAATCATCTGGATTATAAATTTATCAAATTCAATCCTTTTGCTTGGAGAACTGTTTTTTGTTACTTGGCCGCACCATGGTACATCAGTGATCTCTCAAGTGGCTGACCTTGAAATTTATCGCTTAGAAATTTGGAAATTCAATAATAATATTATACCTAATTTCTAAAATTAATATTGTAGCTTTACACTTCATTCAAAGTAATGCTCGTGAAATTGTTTTAAACTTTTAGTTATATAGAAGACATTCCTAGTGTGATATAGGTGGATATCGATTGTCTAGAATTCTTGCTAGCATGTAATTCATCATATAATGATAACAAATGGTCTCTACCGTTCACTTTGTTTACGATAACTTTTGTGGAAATGCTATCAGTACCACTCAGATATATTTTTTACGTGATCCACGATGTAAAAGTATTAAACGGAACATTTCTTGACTAGATAATATTTATGGATATAAAAAGGTTATCTCCGGTCAGCCTAAAACTGGAAGAACTGTCATTCACTAGATCATGGAGCTATCTTTACTTATCGCGGATGATGTCCTCAGTGGCTGACCGTGTTGAAAAAACATACAATCAGAGTAAATAAGACTGTCTTCGTGACTTCATGAAGTTTTCATGGGACAATTTTTTACTAAGTGAGAGAAGCAATTAGAGAAGAAATAGCTCAGACTTCAAAAAAATCTTTTTTGGTTTATCGGTTACAAGCTATAATCACTTACCTAAAAGCGCTAAATTTCTCTCGACATTTATGCTCGTGTATTTATGCCTTGTGTTGTTTTCAGTTTTATTATTAATATATTTATGATAAAAACATTTCAAAATTAATACATTGGGTAATAGAATATTTCATACATAAGTCGGTCCTGCCAAACCTCATTAGGTTTTCGGTGGGTTCCGTTGAGTCATTATTACTCATTAATTAGCTCCACACGTTATAACATATCTATGCAACTAATATACAAATAGTTACTGTCATATAGCGGAATTTTAAAATCAAATAGCATATATGTACAAATAGTTTTTCAATTAATATGTTCAATAACCACATGAAGATACAATTATGGTTGATTGATAATTCCGCTTGAAATAATTAGAATCATCTTTCGTTATGATTATTTTCTTGCTCCCTAGTTTTATGACGTCCAAGGTAATGTAATTTTTTTGAGGCCGTTAAGAAGTTTAAATGCACCAAGGAATAAATATCAACAGTTTTTCGTGGCTTGTTAGTTTTTTGCTGGTTAGGTGGAATCAGCCATCGCGTGCTTAACGGTCGAAGGCCTCGGTTAGTCTTGATTTATTGCATTTTTTAAACGCAGAGAGGAAATTTCTTCAATTTTGTACTGCATTATGACAGCTAAACGGATTGCCTCTAATTTGCGAATGAAAGTTTCAACTCTCCTACTGCAAACCTTTGCCTCGCTCTGCTGCGAGATATAAACTTCCTTTATGTTTAGATCGAAGTTTTCACAGTAGAGTTTTCCTTATGGTCAGATCGAATGGAGAAGTTTGGATGCGTGGAATACATTTCAAGTAATTTACTGTAGGTCAGAATATTTTATGTTCTTACGTGTGAAAGGCGTACTTATGCTGATAAGGTTACTATTTCATAATGACTTTCTCCTGTGTTTTAATGACAAGCGAAATTTTTTATCTGTCCGTGAAGAGAAAGGAGATATCGTAATTTTGACTGCTTTAATTCATATATTCCTCATAATTTTACTAATTATGAATGTGAATCCGTAGTGAAACTGGAGGTAGTTTTCTAATTTCATTTACGGGTCGTTTGAGACTGCCTTTTGATTTCCCCGTTGATAAAGTCAATGATAATATCAATCGCCCACTGTGAAAAAGTTCACCAACGGTAATTTACCGTTAAGGACGTTAGTGGAATTCATAATATACGGAAAATTTATAGAAATTTGCGGTTCGCGAACTATTATTTCTTCCGCTTCATGGTTTTTCCATGGGAAGATATGACATTTAACGATTTAGTGTTCGCGTGGCCATATCGTTAAGCATTGCCGAACCTAAAGAGAGGTGAATTAAATGCCACTGCGCTCAGCTGCACGAGATTTGCTCAAAATTCCTCTTTTAATTGTTGGCTCAGCCCTTTAGTAGTCTTCTGGGACGAACCCTTCCTTTAGACGTCCTAAAGATGATTTAAATGTCCCTCAAATTATTCTTATTAGATGTATTCCTTCTCGGGTTTTCAACCGGCTCAGTACAGGTACCGACGCTTCGATGACAACTCTGCCATTGTCTTCAGGGGGTAAATGCTAGGACTAGATTTTTTCGTGTTATATATTGTTGAATTAATCACTGATTGATTGATCAGAGGAGAATTTGCGCCGAAAAGTATATTTCCCTCGTTGCTTTTGTTGTAGGGATAACCGATTTCCAAGCTTGGCAAAGCCTGTATCCCGTATCTCGGTTGACATTCCTTTTTTCCAGCCGAATTTACGTGGCCTACTTATTTCGTAGGTAAAGCATCAGATCTTTCATTCCTATTCGTATTCTTTGCGCTAAGTGACTAAGAAAAATATAAATTTTAAGCTCATCTGGCAGAGTTATCATGGTGAATTTTAAAAGTGGTCATAGCTTTATTTTCCTTTCCCCCGAAAATAAAGCTTGGCACACCCATGTGTCAGCTTATGTATGATTTCTCGTTCAAATTGATGTTTTTTTGGTGTAATCTGAGCAATATCCTTAAGAGCTCATGTCAAAATCTCCAAATTCTAGGTTTGTCAACAGTTAACCAAGTCTTGATTCCCTATATTTTTCTACTCAGTTTATGAAACGCTCTTCAAAGAAGCTACGTATAAGTTTTAAGAATATCTGAAATTAGTGGCCATGAGGCCAGAGCCACCTTAATCCGAAAGGGAGCTGAACGACCTACACGGAAGGGGACGGCTCTGGCAGATTATACCATTTATAGTAAAGGTTAAACTTTATGAACTACTATATACAGCGACAAGGTCCAATTTTGGGTGTGGACACTGGAACCTTCCTAATTACTTACTACCTGGGTCCTTTCTACCTTTGTGTAGTATGACTAGCATGCACCGATGTCACATCCACGGAATTTTAGAGGTTTGACTGCGTAGTCCTACCTGAAGAAGGCCTCTAAACTGGGATCCTGACTTCGGATCGAAATCCTATACCGTCGTCACCTCGAGTGATGTGGTGGCGATAGATTGTGAGTCACTTAAGCATTCACTGAGGTGTGTCGCGCTGGAGTGACCGTCTCCTCTCATGGGAACGCACTCCCCCCCACCGCGACCAACCATATATATACCGACAACCCCAGCCTCTCTCACGAGGAGCGGGAGTTTAGCATCCAATATTCACGACCCTTTCCCAGTCTATCCCCCATCCCCCGCGTTCCTTCCCTCAGGGTAACAATATAATTTCCACTCCCTCTCCACCCAAGCCTTCCATTAGCCTTTTATGAATCCTCGCGGCGTAACTTATGGGGAGCTGATGGATGATTTCCATCCTCTCAGTCCCCTTACTTCTCTCTCACCTTACCCATCCTTTCTCGCTTTCCATTCCCTATCCTCTTCTCTTTTCTTCCACATTTTAAAGCCCTTTTCTCAATTTCCGAGAGGTCTCGAATAAGGAACGTTGAGCAAGACGTCTCGAACGTATCAAGTTCATTCGAGACGGCCTTCCAATGATGATTGTTCCGGAATACTTGAATTGACTTGAACAGCATTTCATATGATGATCATCATTGGTTGTTCAATCCTAAGATTGGTTGACTGCAGCCCTCCACCCTTCCCTATCTAGTGCTACTTCCCTTACCTCCTGGTACGATATCTCTTCCTATGTACTTTCTTCTTTATTTGGTCCATGAACTTATTCCTGGGTCTTCATCTGGGGACTTTAACCTCTATTTTACCTTCAATTATGTTCTTCACAAACTCAATGTGTCTCAAGGTGTGTACAGGGTGTCAATAAATCTGGTTCTTCTTTCCTGTATGGTGTTCCATATGGTCCTTTCCTCTTCTACTCTTCTGTACACTTCATCATTTCTTATTTTGTCCGTCCGCACATAGTGATAGACAGATTGTATGACTTTTACTACGATTTCCAAGAAAATTAACATCTTACGGAAAAAGCCTGAAAAAATATAATTGCAAGGTTTACTCAAGTTTCTGATGTTTTTAATTATATAGCAGTTTTCTTCTAACCAGTGCGGAACATTCGCTCAGGAGTTATTTGCGGAATGAACATTTAATTTGTTTGCTCAGTTGCCGTCGAAAAACTGAATATGATTCGTAAAAAGTTTATTAATGGAGCTAATGTTACTTCTGTTACATATTTATGGAAGTGACCTCAGTGATATTCTCTGGATATGAGAAGAAATCGCTGGAGGATGTGGAACCGGCAATGACAATGACGAAATGTAATTTTGTCTTACTTCGAATCAAATGGCATATCGGACATATTTTTCCAAAACTATATCGTATCGTTTTTCTGAAATATGTTGACGTGAAATGGCGTAAGGCCTTACGTATGAAAGTAACTTCTATGCTAACAGTCCTACGAGTCGTTTTCAAGTTGCTTTTTCATGTAAAAGCAAGGACTTTGAATAATCCAGGATGTGTGTCTCTTGCCCTGGATGGTGTAATTTCTAATTCGTATCGCATCGAACAATATCAGATTCGAATCGACTCAAACTCGCTAGTTTTCAATAATTTTCCTTACCTCCTTCTCCACTCTTATCACCCCATTTTTCCTCCGCCTTTATCCACTCTCTCCCTCTCTGAAATTCTAAATTCCGCGCTGAATATCCAGGAAGAGTGTCTCGGGCTCTTAACTTCCCTCTGCGGTTCGGGTCTCACGAGTGGGGAAGTCTCCACTCAAAGCCCTTACCCCAATCTTTCTCTCCTCACCTGCGTATTCGATGAGGCTAGAGGAGCACGGATAAGGAGATAACAGTCGCGTGCTATGCACTCTTTTCTCTTCATTAATACATTCAGCCCTGTGAGGGTGCGTGATGGAAGGCGAATGGCCAGGAACGGATAATGGAGGGGACTCGGGGTTTCCTTCGGGGTCGGTGTATATTTTTTGTGCGGGTCCCAGTGGGAATGGAGAGAATCGTGTATGATTCGAGAAGTCCTAGAAGGGTGAAGTAAAATACGTGGTTTAAAATTTTTGGCCTCATACATTTTGGGAGATGATAGGTAGCAGCATACGGTACGGTACGTTGGTACTGGTGAGTTCCAAAACCTTCCTGCCGTTAAAATTGTGCAATGGACAGTATTGCCAGACTCGACAGGGTAAGGTCTTATCAGGGTCAAGCTGAGGTTACGAGTCTCACCAGTAGTGAACTAATCACCATACTGAGGTTGGGGGTTTGTATCCATTGTTGACAGATATTGATAATAGAGACTGAATTGTCCAGGATTCGCTTAAAATGAGAAGAGAAAACAATTAATGTTATTATATTGAATCTTGCTGCTTCCAATGTTCTAAATGAATGAATTGTTTCACTGGAAGACCTCATTGGGTTTGGTGGATTAATTATTTGATTTATTCTGAAGTATAGGTATATAAGGCTCTTCTGTGACTTTTAGAATTTTTATTCAATGTTTTGTATCCTCTGATAGATACTTTGTAAGGGATCTTGACTCTAGAATCATATAGATGAAAAATAACTCTTCAGTATATGATTATTATTTGTGAATAACTTAAAAGAGTATATCCGATTCATTTCGGAAAATGTCATTATAGTGACAAATCTTCATGATATAACGGAGTCATAGGAAGAATTGCTGTAGTGCCATGTCAACCTATTCAACCATGTGTTAAATGAAATACTAGTTTAAAACAAAAAGCATTTAATGACGTTAATGAGCTAATTTTGATGATAACCACTTTTTTATGTGAAACCGACTTCAGCTTTTTGTCTCCGAGCGCCTCATATTATATTCTCTAATCCATATGGAAGTACATTTCAAATTATCATACTTGACTCAGTAGAACCACATCACGATATAAAAATAATTTCACTTGGTAAAAAATCCACAATCCTGATATTTTCTTCCGAGAAAAGTTTTGACTATACAATTACAAACCTTGAAAATGAGTGCGTCAAGTCGAAATCTGGGTTGTCATAAATTAAAAATATTGTCGAATTGAAACTGAGTGAAATATTTTCAAATCCTCATGTTATAGTCTTTTTTGAAAGGATTCACGATTCATGAGCTCTTACAGCGACGGTTCTTATCAGTATAGGCATCGACTGACTCTGATTTTGGTATATGTATATTAAAACGTCTTTTATGTGACTCAGCCCATTTATTTTCTGAATGAACTTCCGACTTCCGAATTTTTCTGTTACACCTGTAAAAATAAAACAGTTGTGAGGCTGAGTTGTTTGAAACTCCAGGGGAAGCAGAAACTTGACGTAAGGCATCATATTGCCTGACTTTCTGAGAAAAAATTAGTTTCAATAAAATGTCTTAAATAATAAGTTTATATTTGTGGTGTGGAGCATAGTGCCATACGATTAAAAAAAACTTGGTCTATGGGGAAATAGGAAAAGCGAAGATTCGAAGTTTTCAGGATGAAAGGTGGAGACGGATGGTGAGGTTAAGTTATATCTGGGGGAAGACGAAAGAGAAATGGAGCTATTAATTTGACCAACGGAGGTTCATTCAACGGAGACTCAAAGGAGGTGCACGCTTAATTTGTTGTCATTGTTTAGTGCTTGATGAATGTGTAGAGTTATCAACTTAATATCGCTGTAATTATATGAATTTTAAGCCCAAACCAAACCAAAAGATCCCATTTATACAAATGAACGTCGAAATGAGTTTATGCTAATGTGAAACTGCTGTAAAACCTTCAGGGTTTGTTGGATGAGTGATTGCAGGTGTACTCACAGGCGTTTTATATTTCGTTTTTTAAGTGATTGTTACGAGCATGAATATATATTATGGATTGGGATATCGTTGCCAAAAAATGTTGTCTGGCATTCCGTAGATAAATAACTTTTTGGAAAGTGGTGCCGCCTAGTGATGAAAGACGGAAGTTCAAATGTAAAGACAGTCGACAGATTGTAAATAAACACGTCTTACCGGTTTTTCCATGAATTTCAAATTTCCCAAATTATTACTTGGATGAATTGGTTTTTACTTACAAGTAATCATAATGTAGTGGATAAAAAATGTCGTGTTACACGCGGGACGTAATTATACACTTTTTTAATATCGTCCGGTCTACAGATATTTTTAACCTCTCCAAATTTAATTACACAAATGCACAACTTCTTAGCACTTCGTGAATCTCGCTATACGGAAATTTAATAATAACGTGACTTCATGGGTATTCCCAATGGACATCATTTCAGTGTAGGTAAAAGGAATGCACTTACCGCAGCCATGAACAGATTCTTATTTTTCCATCCAAGTCTCCTATTTTGGATCCTCGCAGACGCATACCCTGTTTTGCAGCCTGGTATGAAGCAAGTTCTGTTCAAACAAGGCATTCTGAATTCTTTATTTAGGCAAAACAGGGTTGATGCATTTAAATTATAATCGGATTCTGGCAAACAACGTAGTCGGCACACGATGAACGTTTCATTAACCTCTTACTGATTTCCTGTAATAGATATTTCCTCTCTAGCATTTAAAAAGTGAATTTTAGATAGTAAAATATATTCTAAGCATCAGTTAATTCATATCTCCTCGATCGTTATTGAATATTCACCACAGTCTCACGTTAGCAACAATCAACTACGTCTATTTACAATAACAACAGAAAAGACTCTAATCGAAGAAGTGCCAAGGACTGGGTGAACTAAAAGTGGAAATTTAGGCAACACGTAGCCTAGGTAACAATGCCAAACATCCGAATCCATAATATATATTCTTTGTTACGAGATATCACTTCCATAAAATGTAATGTTGTTTGTTTAATTGAGACGAAAAAGGACTTACCCTTCTATTATTACAAAACTATCATTCCAATGACGCACTACTACTTTTCTAGTTTTGAAGTTTTTCATTCTAAGTCGTTTTCCATAGTGTATGTTACGGCTGTACCATCCAGGAAGACGGTTTTTGAAAAATGTGGCATTTCTGGCGAACAGTTCTCTTCAACACTGTTGACAGTTCTATTTATTTCAGAATAATGAAAAAATAAATATAATTAGAAAATAATAAATAGTAATATACTTAGAAATATGTAGAAAAGCGTGAAAAAGACATTTTCATCGTACGCTGTGGAAAAAGTCAAATTATAGCATAAAATGCGAATATTTAGTCAATCAATGAGATTTCAGGTCATTAAAATAAAAGTCAATGAGTCTTAAGTATTGATATTGATGTACGATATTTACTTCATGATTTTTACGAAATAAATGTGCTTTGCTGGTTTGGACATGTTGAGAGAATAGATCATAGGCGAAACAGATATATATGATTGGAGTAACAGGTGTGAGGGGAAGGAATAGACCATGGAAGTCACTGGGGTCACGGGTGAGTGTGGTGGCAGAAACTCCTAAAAGGTCTTAAGTTTAAGGAGAGCATATAGAGTAATGAACGAGTATTATGGTGGCGAAAAAGATATTCATAGATGGTAAATTATGGACGGGGAGCCAGATTTCTAGGCCCAACAGCAATAACCAAATTCTTTGATTTTGCGTACCTCAAAAGAGAATGGCGTGATGGATATGTGTGAAAGTTGAATTTTAAAATAAATTTGTTTAAATTTCTTGATAGTGACTGGAGATTAATGGCACCCCAATTAACTTAAGGAGGTCCCATTAATCTGTTCCACACACCGTCCGAATACTCTCCACAGTTTACTAGTTTTTTTTTTGCGTCGAGAGAGTTTCTGGTAATTCCTTACACGCCAAAATGGTCGTTCGTGAGGAAGAGCTTCTCGTACGAGGAAGTGTAGTGACGTGGAAGGAATGAGGAAAGAGCGATGGTTAAAAAAAGACCTAATCAGCGAAAGCGGTGATGGAATGAGATAGAGAGGAAGAGAATAGCGAGCGAAGAGGGAATTTGCGAACGAAAACAAACCGATCCAGCCGAGTTGCGTTTCGTCGTCGTCACTTAAGTGATGTATGTTTGCCTTAAGGTCGTCATCCTTTACTTCTCACCTGCACTATGTTTCTCCTTGGAGCGCTGCGATAAGGGGATATTTTTAACTGCTTCCGCGTGGAAGTTGAAAAACAAACATCGGTCACTAACAATGGAACCCATCGAGGTATATGGAGAGGGCACTACGTCATCAAACTGTGGCCTGACTACAGAAATAACAATCATATTGCTGATCCCAACTCTTTACTGCTTTCCTGTGGATAGCACGACGGAATTGACGAATTAGTGGATGTAAGGCAAGAATATTAACCAACTGTTTGAAATTTAAGGCATGTAACTCATCAAATATACATTGGTTACTTAATGCTAAGGATTGTGCTGGATTTTATCCTAGTTTTCAGTGGGAATGCGGATTATTTTTAATTTTTAATAAACAAACAAAATATGTAAGGAGAATTCACATTAAAGGATGAAGTGTATGCTGATTTCTAGTAAGTTGTCGATGGAAAATATAGTAAAATTAGTGCGTTAGCCCGCAAGCGCGTAGAAAAATGAGGGTAAACTATGATGGCGGACTGACTTCAGCTTCTAGCATTAGCCGATTATGTATCCAATATTTGTATGAAATCTACAAGTCAAGAATTCATCAACAAGTCATACTCGACATGCTTTACAAAAACATTAGATGAATTTATTGGTTTCATAATCAGTCTCATAACCTATTTGTTTGATGGAATGGAGTGTAATACTCATGAGTTCCATAAGTAATCAAGATGGCGACTGCACCATGCACCACTTGGAAGCTTAATCCCACGATAGAAGAGCTATTATGCGACGAATGATGAGTTTATTTGCTCAGGTTGATGGTTAATTATGTGTATAAGTAGTTTTTATACTTAATATTAAAGAGGTGTTTACACAATGCATGTATCCGCGGAAGTACGTGGTTGAACATTCGTGAATAAAATTAGAACGGGCTATTTTAGGGCCACAAGTTCATGCATTTGCGCAGCCTTGGGTGTTTGCACATTTCAATCTTTATGGTAATGGCGTTCATGCATTGTGTAAACAGCATAACATGCATTAATTATATTCAGCGAAATGAGATTGTACCCGAATCTATGGTTTTTGGGAGATATGAAAGGGATAGTTCCTGTTACCCGAATTTTGTGGTGAACAACTTTCAAACTTCGTACATTATTGAATTTTGGTACTTTGAGGATAATATGCTGCTTTTTATACACCTGAAGTTTTGAATACATCAAAGTTATCAATGGAAAATCAATTTTGTTGTCCGCCGAAATTAAAGCTTTTTTACGATAAAAAATTGATTAAATGGCTCTGCGAAATCGTTAATATTGCCCTAAGGAAGAAATTTTAATGAAGTTTCGAAATGATATGCAGCAATTTTTTCTTAAATTCTTCTCTTTATTTTATTTATCCAGAAGTTATTGAAATATATTGCTGGTCAGTGTTTCAGAAGAATTATTTTTTATTCCTTAACTAGTTTGACGGCTGAGCAAACGAAGCGATGACTGTCAGGGAGCATATCCCTGTAGTACATCTATAAATCATTTGATAGAAAAAATCTGCAAGAATGTGACGATGCGTGAAATTTGAAACAATTAATGTAGGGCTTTAAAGATTTGTTTTCCTACCTCGACCGCTTCCGCTGATCTCTCCTTTTAACCCCCTTAAGCCGCACGGCATATGTGATTTATTTTCATGAACCAGGAAAATAACATATTTCCAAATGTAAGCAAGCCAGGGCCATCGCTAAAGGCCAAAAGTTAAAGTGCAAAATTTTGCTCAAGTTTTGGCAGGTTGTTCTGAAATATTTTTACTTTCACTAATGTGTTCATTGTCACAGTTCTTGCCTCAGAAATGCTTTACTTTTCGGCAAAGTATACCGAGCTCTGATGTATGACTCAAAAGCAAAAAAAAGGCTGAATTTCTGCGCGTTGACAGTGTCATTCCTGAGAGAAATGTCTATAATTTAAAGAGTGAAAGTATTAATTCATGTGATACAATTAATTTTGGCCTTAACTCCACGAAAAATATGCGTTGTAAGAAAGTGCTTGATGTGATATTTTCGGTTGATAGGATGCACGCAACAGCAATTTAGAAAACAAGAAATTGAGGTACGTCGTCAAGAGGTCGTCATGTAAGATCATTTGGAGGAAATGACATCGCAGTCCTAATTGGAGGAGGATATAATGCTGCAGAGTTTTTGCTGATGAATATTTCAACATGTGAAATTGAACAATTAGAAGGATTTTCCACCAGCTTACATAGTTTATGAGATGTTTACCATAAATGCATGGAACTACTAATTTTAGCTAAACATGGACTGATACCGTTTGGTCTCCGAGTTCCACTGCTTCTTAACATGTGTTCAGTCGGATGGGTGGGGAAACTGTTGTCATCAAAGTGACTCATAACCAAAGGGGAATCCCAAAAACAATGCCTCATAATTGATGGTTTGAGTTTAAAGCATATTGTGAACACCAAAAAGGAAAAGCCGTTGAATATATTTCTCATATATATATTAGCGGTGTACCCGACATTATCCCTCAAGAACCCAAATGTATAATCCATATGCATACGCATCAACCGCAGATATCCGTCTCGTAATCCAAAGCGGTATCTCTGTGTCTTGATGCTACCGCAAGATATCATTCTTCTCATCTAAATGTGTTTCAACGAGATGCAACAATATGCTCTAGTCAATTGCATTCCGCCATGGTAATGAAAGGAATTTTTGTAATGTCCACTAAGTTTTTATTCGTACTACGCGTTTTAACAATTACATCGTCATCATCAGATAAAAACAAAAAACAGGCTTTTTGTTTGTACCCGATGATGACGATGCAATCGTTGAATCGCGTAGTACGAATAAAAACTAAGTGGGCATTACAAAAATTCCTTTCATTACTCAGAAATTATGTTCCACAACATCTCGCCAGATACCGTTGAGTATATAGTAATAAAGACAATGATTTTGTCAAAGTATGCCAGCCAGAATTACATCATTCCTAACTTTACAAATATGTCGAATCCATATTACGGATACAGTTCCATGAAGTCACACACCGTGTTCCCGATGACATAGTTTTCAAGGAGAAATATTTTTATGATACATGGCTTATTCCAATAAATAATATCAATCGGGTATTACCGATTCATGTCCTCCGTATGTATTTGTGAATGTACCCTTCAAATATAGTAACTTAAAAATGCGTGCTCGCCATTCACTCCTGGTTAATCTACATTTTAGGCGAAAGTATTTATTTAAAAAAAAGGGTCAATTGACGATAAACTGGCCACTCTTCCCATTGATTGTTCTACACTGAGCAAATTCTGTTATCTCCTCATAAAAGTGTACGAAAAGATTATTGTGTTTGAAAGGTAACTCGTTGAATTACCTCTAAATAAAAAAGTGGACCGAAGTCGGTATAAATATGACGTAGCTTTCTTGTTGAAATTTGGTATGTTTGTGGGAAATTCGCACTTTTGAAAACACTCCGCTTCAGGGTGTTTTGCGTTGCAGTATGAAAATGTGTTGTAGTCTGGATTTGTGAGCGCTTCTGTGCACTCATTTTTAAGTATTGGCCGAATATGAGTGCTATTATGTTCGGCTGCTACGCTATCTTTACATATTGTTTAATAATTGTATGTTTTTTACTCATACGGTACGAGAATATGATATTTATTAACGAACTTTTCATTTCTTTTCAGGTGAGTTGGCATAACGCTGTCTGAGAATTGGACACCATGAAGAGTTTAGACGCTAAAGGATAAAAGTGAGTAGGATTGGACGCGTGAGCACTATGAATTTGTTTTTAAAATCTAGAGTTCCTCGTCAAAGGACTCTTATTCCCCCTGAAACATCGAAGAAACGATAGGATTTAAAAAATTTCACGGAGTTTTGGCCTGTCTCGAACTTATTGTTATTTACCATCCGAGCGTCGGTAGGAAACCGTGTCGGATAGCACACCGAAACGGCGTAGGATATTGCGGTCTTAGATCCGTTCTTATTTCCGCATCGCTTTGGGACCGTTTCAAAGGGGCTTTTCGATTTCCAGTGGGCATGAGAGGAAGAATGGAAGAGCGGCCGTAACGGGCTGCTCGTTATCTTGTAGAAATATTCAGCGCAACATAACGTGAAACAGTATTGTGCCAGATGCATAAAAGCAACTGGGATCACGTGGAGGAAACACTTACTCTACTTACTCGAAGAAGAACTTGATCGGGGATGAATGGAATCCTTTATGTTCACAGTCAACCTCAAACGTGAAGATTTATCAGCCGATAATCAGTGGGGATACGTCTCGGAGTAGCAGCGAGACATCACAGAGACTCGTAATGGTAAGTAACTCTTTTGTTTCGTACGCAGTCAACTTGTTCCAGTGGATTCACAAATTCGTGTAAATAAGGAGTTATTGTGGATGAGACGTTGTTGCTGGACACACACTTTGGACTATACTTTATTACTTCTCATATCGAATCTACTGGTACTATTAACTGTCAAGGCATAGTTTCTGTTGTTTATTACATTGTCTATTTCCATATATTTTCGGCAGTTTTACTTGACCATTAGCTGTCGCATGGATTCAATGTGTCTATTCGTTTTGAAATTGGGAAAACTAATAATGTAGAGTACTCAAACTCAGTACACCTTGATTTGATACCCCTAAAATATGCTAAATGTCGAACCCACATACGGTGATGATGCAATAATTCTTCAGGAAAAGTATTAAACTGCTGTATTCTCTGGTAAATATAAACCCCTACCGAGGCTTAATCGATAGAAATTTAAGGTTTTTCACGCTACAAAATCAACGCATAATGGAATCAATTAAACATTTATGTCAGACTTGTATACTCAGACCCTTTTGTGCGATTTTATTTAATTTTCGTGTAAACTGATCGGTTGTTTTGGAAGAGGTCCGCCATAATGGTCAGGGAAGTTTGATTCTAAATCACGCGGTGAAGAACGTGGTTTGGCTTATAAAAAGCGTACGTTTTTACCGCCTAGACCTGCGTTTCTAAACACTTTCGAGCCATTGCCCCATTTATTACACATGATTATTCCAAGCGTCCCCCAACCGGAAGCTTTAAAATCATAAACTGCAAGAAAAAAATCAGGGAGATTTAAAAAGTAAAAATAAAACAATGGCATTTTGTAATAACGTACTTATTACATTATTTTTGGTTGATGAAATTCTTAGGAGGAATATTAGGAGTCTTAAAAACAGGAAAGCGTGTATGAAGCAGTGTATGGGGGTAAATGAGGCAAAAGAGGTTTGCAAGGATAGGTCAGTAGGGAAGAAATTATTGAAGCAGAGTTAGGTGTACCATAGATATTTTTATTTGATCACCTATAATTTCAGTCAAATACAAGTATATTACTGCACTATTTACGAAATAGTATTTTATTCATGCTTCCTACAGCTGCTTAAATTAAAACGTATAAATCAAATATAGTCTCCATCGTGACTAGGGAACTGTCTCGCTCAAACTACCTTAAGAGAAGAATTTCCACCGCAGATCGCATATGACATGAATTTCTTGTAGTCTATATATTTAGCTTTCTAGCGACTCGACGAATGCCTAGGCCAATCCATTAAGGAATCACAAATAGGAGCGTTTGCTTTTTAATTGGTCTTTACTTCCCTCAGGTGCGCCTCCCGTAATAACGCGACAGACCGTGAAACGGGAGCTTTTTGCGCGTTGATTTATTCAGCGAAAATACGAACGCTTGACGTCTGTTTTTGCGGCGTCGTCGCTGCTTTGGCCCGCCAACATCTCCCACCCCCCTTTCTTCCCTCCGTGTACAGCATTCCGAGACCGTCCTCCGCCCACCTATTGCCACCGTCGCCGAAAGCGCGCGCAAAATGGACGTATCTTTCCTTGGAGCACTAGTGTGAGAGAGATAACAAAAACAGTCCCGGGGGGGTCTCTTTCAAAGGGAATCAACAATCGCGTCACGTATGAATTTAAAGAAAAGGAAAAAAACAGAGGAAGCACGCGCTGCCCCCCCCCCCTCCGATAGTGACCTTCCTCTTCGAGGTTGGGAGCTTGTGATGGCACCAGAGAAAATAAAAACGTTACGTTTCAAACGTTTTGGGGATTAAACGTCTGTTTTTATTAGACGGAAAATTTTTTTGTCGTTAAACTGAGTGTTCTTTCTGAAAGAGTTCTCGTTGAATAGGCCATTCCCAGTAACATAATCAATACCTAATGGGCCATGTTAAGGTGTCAGATGAAGTTAACCCTCTGTAGACGGAATTTGATTGAAAAAATCTTACTTAAAGTATTAATGTTATCAAAGTGGTTATTTTATCATTAAAAAAACAAAAATGGGCAACTTACCACTCTTCTTATCCGTAGCGTGACAATTTTGTTTAGCGCGGCAACTGAAATAGAAAAGCTTCTCATGGAGCAGATCTTACAATAATGTTGAAACGTAGCAAATGTGACATTCTCGTCCAAAGAGGGTTAATACCTGGGAATCACCGGAACTTCAGATCTAGCGTAAGGAAATCACGACCACAACACTTATGGCGCTCTATTAAAGAAACTAGGATTTTTTAGCGAATGATTGGGAAATTCTTCGAGTGCTACACAGCTGATAGAAGATCTGGGTGTTAACCCCTTTAAGACTCTGAGGCTACACAGTAGAGTGCGTTCAAGATAATAGCTCAGTTGACAGAAATGCAGCCAATTTGTAAAAAAAACACGCCCAATGCAGTTTTAGGAAGTGGTTCACCTGAACGACAAATCCCTGGCTGTTGACTGTATTTCAATCATACGGCCGCGGAAAGAATTGTTTATTTTTCATTTCCTTCCAAGCGAAGTCGTGATATTTTAGCTTCGCTATTATCTTGATCGAACTCTTGGCTTACACTTCTTCAACATTTCAGATCAGGTAGGCTTCAGTATGGAACGGAGGATACAATTATGTCGACCCCGCGTTATATTCCTAGAACTGATAGAAGAAACTAAATGATAAAGGTATATTGATAGATCCAAAAACTTAAGGTAAAATATTTTTTTTTCGCTCCACTGCGCGTGCGGCCGCCTGGCATCAGTCGCACGTTTTCCTTGCCTTGTCACTGGTCACGCCAGGGGAGAGATGACATTGAACTCGCACTGGCGACGTTTTTCACGGGCTAGTTCAGCCAAGCGCGAATGCACGGCCGTGACAGACTGGCGATAATGCTCTTCGCATCGGTCGGCTTGGCCTTCCTTCCTTTCCGCTCACACGAGCAAACCTCACCTTACTCCTTCCCTTTTGATCGAATCGCGAGCAAATGCTAATGGCATCACGCGCCCGCCACCTCCCGACCGTAGCAAACGAAGGCGTGCTTCGTGCCAGACGTGTAGAGGGAGAATAATGAGCCGTGAGATAAGTCTCCAGAAAAATGTAAATACATTCCCTCACTCAAATATTTTATTTGGTGGTGAAGTACCTCAGAAAAATCATGTTCAAAAGGAAATGTAAACGTTCTAATCCCTGTACGTAGAAATTTGCGCGAAGAAATAATCGGCCTGGACTGGGAATCGAGCTATGGACTTATGGCATCCCGAAACAACGGGCAGACCACTACTCTACCATGAATTTCTAATTCCCTCGGAAGTTTTTTTTACCAATCCCCGTTACTGGCCGATATTTTCCTCGTGACAATATTTACGACATTCATCATTGTATTTGGGCAGCTATGGATATTAACATTCCTGAACTTGTTTCTAGAACTTAGACTCCTGTCCGCAAGTTACTTATATATATATAGATAAAAAGTTACCAACATTCTATGATCGTGGAGGCTATTCAATGCCATTTATTTCTGAATGGCAAGTTTATTCAAGGAGATTCAAGTGACAGATATCCTTGCCCAAACTCCATTTGGATCTATTTGAAAGATCATTTTTGTACATGGAGCTAAAAGTTTTTAATATGATTTAAAAAAAGAATTATAGAAAGAATAAGGGATTTTCCTATTTTTTTTTGCTTTGAAAATGGTTCGTTTCTCATACTGACGCTGAATGTTTTTTTGTAAGACTTACGTAAATAATTAATAAATATTTAAGGAGAATTTTTGCGGTTTTGTACATTATCTGGGAATTTTATTCTATCTTTTATAGAAGTCTCGTAATGCTGGCAGTGCATTGTTTTTATTACAAGCGGTAGCCTTAACACAGGTACATCCCTCAAGGCCACCTTAAGATTCCAATCATCGTTTTCTATTAGCGTAATTTGTAATTTTGTAGGAATTTATAAATACTACCTACTAATTTTGGCGATGTAGAGGCCCCTCAAATGGATTCAAATTGTTGGTACATTTCTCCGGTCATGAAAACTGAGAGGAATATCTTCACGAAATGCCATTGAAATTTGAGATTTGTCAAGGCTGTGACGTCACGTCTCCGACACTCGCAATCGGTTTCTTCCTGAATAAGGCTACTGGTCTCCGTGGTGAATACATTGGTTGGAAAGTTCTCAGTTTTCCTACCTGGTCGTTGATCAGCACCGATGAGAAGTTTAAGACCGCCATAGTCATTGAACCCTGATGCGAAGGCAAATAACGATGGCAATCTCTTCGAAAAGTCGGCGCGCGACCAAGCCATTGACGTGATGGGAAACCCGAGGTTGTTTCATCCGGACAATTGGATTGTTACTGTGAGTATGGTGCTTGCTTTTCGTGTCTGGGATCCTGTTTAGGATACCAGGGGTGGTGGAAAATTTTCAGAGGAATCTTGAACTCTTCCTGAGTGCTCCGAGGAGAGCGCATAGAGGATAAGGCGGATTGGAAAATAATCCTTGGCCCTCATGAGCCCTTTCGATGCTGAGTTGTCTAATGCCGACGCCGATTTTATCTCCAACCATCATCCATTCCCAAAATAATCTTTATAAATGATAACCAAACACCTACCCACCAATCTTTAAGGCGACGAATCACATCCGCTCGACTGGTCGATTGTGTCATGATTTCCGACCCCAGGTTTTTTGCTAAAGACTTACGTCATCAACTTGAAATTTTTTGAGTATAAATAATAGACCTTTGCCAAGGAGACCCGTATCTGAAATGTGACAAATTTATCTCGGAGCAAACCACCGGGAAAAGAGCAAGATATAGGGTATATTTTTGCAGAAACTATTATGCTTATTGAAAAATCTCAAAAAGAGAGATGCATCAATCCTTCTATCAGAATACTGAGTAGCAGCCGTCATAGTTGTAAGATAAAATCTGTAACTGGTTCATTGCGACAAGCTACCTGAATTGTTTTCGGCCAGGATATGCGCGGATGGTGTCGCAAATAGTTCAGTCTTCCCTCACAACTGTCAGATCAGCGCTGCCTGTACTTATGCGCCGGAGACTAACATAAGCTACCACTTACCAACGGATGTTGTCTTGAGCGAGAGTTATTCTGAAGTAAGAGACTCCTGACGTCAAAACACCTCGATCGGGTGCGAGTGACGCCATGCAGAGGATTTTCTACAGAACTATTCCTTATCGAACGGTAAGATATGTCCTCTTAAGGGCAGAAATGAGTTCAATTATAGGTCACCTCTCCGAAAGACGGGTAGTGCATGTCTGGTGTGGAGTCACTCTCTGCCAAGCACACTCGGGATGGCTTTCAGGCTACAGCGTAGGTGTGGATGTAGGGGACGGGACAGTGGTGAATTGAAAATTAATAATTTTTCTTATGATTGCGTCAAGCAGTTTTTGCCATAAATGATTTAGTATATTCCCGGCGAATAGTTTGAGTGAAATGCTCTGGGGATTCACACAGGGTCAAATGTTTTTTGGCTACTGTCAAAATTTCGACGGATAACTCTTCCATCGTCATCAGGGTAATGATGAGTTTTTGTCAAGATCGCCTATGGTTGGTGGAAAAAGGATGTTTGTGCACATCGAGAGATAGAATTCAACTCATAAATTCATCACACGCACCAAAAAAAAGCGAAGAAACGGAATATCCATGAGAAAAGTGAAGTCGATAAGGTCTCCCTCCACCTCAATCGTCGACTTCCGCTTTTTCGTTCGTTTTGGTCGTGGGGCGGAGGAGAGAAAGAAGTCGAGGTCCGGTCAGAGCGTGCGTCCATCGGGTCAATCCCCTCACACTCTCCCCTCATTTTCGATTCCCTCCAAGGGTGGTTCCTCCTCCTACTCGACCGTTTTCGACCGTGATCGTAAATCCTTTGCCCATTGAGCTGGCCCGATGGGAGAAGAGAAGGAGAGAATGGGAAAGGCTAGGGTACTGGATAGAGGAGGAGGAAGGGAAACCAATCATAACTATCCCCGAAGACCGGGGCGGAATAAGGAAATCGATCCTATAACTCCGGCCCCCTTCTACCTCTTCCACCGGAAGAGCTTTATTTTTTTTCAACGATCCACGAGAGTGATACGGAGCTAACGAAACCCTGGATATCGGTGAGGGTCACGTGATTGCCTCAACCGTCTTTTTTTTAAAGCTTTATGAGGCACGAGCAGATTTTCGTTGGCAAAATTAAAAACAAACGCAACAAATAGGATCGCTCTTAATGCTCCGAGGTTATAACAAATATATTAATATTCAACTTCATGAAACTATCACATTTAAAAGACTAATTTCTCCTTCGAAGGAGGAGCTGCCGTGTAAGTTTGGCAAAGAAGAAATTTTTACATGGTTTCTAGTTGTTAAAACCATTAATCACATATTTAACAAAAATCTACGGCTACAAACATGCTCTTGAGCACAATAGCCACATGAAACATTCCAGAAGATAAATGACGATTGAATCAAAGTCGGAAGTTAACATTTTTGTGCGTGAATTTGTGGAATTCATGATATCCACTCAGTAAATAAAACATATTTGTGACTTTGCTAATGCTTTTGTGTGCGGAGGATTCCTTTATCTAAAAATATTGCGGTATGTCGTTGCCGTAGTACTTTAGTTCTCAGTCTCTTATTCCAAAATAATATTTCGCTGGCATCCTTGACGTTGTTCATTCGGTTTCGGTGGTGAACATAAAGTGAAGTGTTTCTTGTGGTGCATAGCATTTGGTCCAGATAATTCTTCGTGTTAGAATTCCTCCTCGCGGACGAATGTTGTCTTTGTTTTAGGATTAAGGTCTTAGGTTCAATAAAACTTCAGCAATCGGAACCCCTGAAACCCAAATATGTTATCATATTGTGTGACTTTTAATCAATAATCAATGGAAAACTTGAGAGAAGTACGTTGAAAACTATGATGGATCAATGATTAAGACTTTAACACTTGCCCCTTACGACATTGTTAATCAAAACAGTACTCCACCTGAATGGCTGAATGGTTAAGTTTTATCCGAAATTTTTATCTTAATCTCTCCCTTTGTTCGATATCTCTCTTTCATTCGTATTAATGTGACCAGGAAAACCAAGAAAAACAATCGATTTGACCGGGAGATCTATTTTTGACGTGGCAAAGTATGTTAAGGAAGACGTGACCTACTGCATGGACAGATATATATAATCTGTCAGTATACTCTTCACCTGATGTCAAAGTGTAATTATTCTTTATACATGGATCCTTTACGCCTGTTTTCCATTTCTTAGGTGCCTGAAGTTATATCTGTAAAAATAAATTCATTCTATAATGGTATATAAGAGAAACAACCGTATCCTCTCAAGCAATGCAAGCATTTGTGTAATTACTATTAACGCAATGTTTCTAGTTAGCATCATACTAGGTTTTGAGATGGGAGGAATAGCAGTGTAATTTTACATAAATTTATTGAACACACGACCTGGGTTTCGACATTTTGATTTGGTTTTCTAGAAGACATTATGGCAAATTCATGTGTAGTACACATGAATTTGCCAGTTGCTCACATAAACATAGATTTTCTCCAAAATTCAAACTATGTATATAATTTAAATGTTAACTCCCACATTACAAAGTTGGAGTGAGCAAGCAGTTGTCAATACACAACATATTTTATGAAATCAATCATCCACGGTATTTTTGCACTTTTTCTTAAAAATATTTACAGTGTCTCGCTCGTCTAATGGCTTGCAAAGTTCAGCAGCCAGACTGTCTCAATTCTAAATTTTTCATTTATGGAATGATTTTTCTTACATTAGCCCATTGTGACTGGGATTTCACATTGTATAGATGATCATTACTCCCATTGTAATTTGAATTTTCCTCTTCCTTTATTAGTTCTTCTGGTTCTCCCATGCCTTTTCTCCCCTCAAAATGAGGAAGAATCCACAAAACTGGCTTTTTAAACCATATTTAGTAATGGCTCTCATCCCTATATTTTTACCTTTCCTATCCCGCTCTCTTTCTTCTTCCAATATATACTAACCCCAGGACATTTCACCGTAACCTTCATAAGTCATTCCAAGTTGCCGGAGCAAAATTGGGGAACTCCTTAATTGAAGAATTAAAGAAACTGCAGTCTCTGAACCAATTGAAAAACAGTATTTATAATACTTTATTCGGCAAATAAGTTTTCCTATCTTCTCTATATGTACATACATGTCTCATCCAAATTTTATATGTAAAAAAATTGAAATTCATATTGTTATTATATCGGAACTATTTTACAGTGTTTTTGTTGTACTCAAGGGACAATGTCCCAGTGCAAAATAAATTATCTAACCAGCTCTCATCCGATAATTCTGCAATGCAAACCTGGCCTTTTTTTTTGTTTCTTCTCCATTTTGTAATGTACCACTCTTCATGTGGGTCCTTCTTCATGTGTACTTTTTGGGAAGGTAAAGGTTTGCGAGGAAGTATTTTTATGAGGACAGGAAATTTCGGTGAATTTTGCCGAGGGAAGAGTGTGCGCAGTCTCATAGATATCCCCATAATACCTCTTGATAAACCAATCACGTTGTCAACCTCTCTCCCCAACAGGTCCGGCGCAAACGGCGAACCCCGGAGTTCAGCCAGGTTTTAACTCGTAGGACTTTTGGCTAGGTTTGACGCGAGGCCGCAGAATAGTTATTAGGCGCGCATGGGTTTACCGGAGGTTGCCAAGGTTTGGACGTAAAAGTTCGGAAGTGCTACTTAAACTCCGCGTGTGCTTCGAGGCGAAACTATCTGAATTCTCGAGCGATTTATTTCCTGGAGGGAAAGAAAACTACGCTGATCACTCCCCTGGGGTCACCGTTGGCGTCTACAGATGCAAGATAACGCCATCCGTCGTGATTTTACGGCTTCCATAAGATGATGAAGTGAAAGTAAAAGGCCAGGATAGAAACGTTAACTTCCATCATCCGCGTTTTGGCCTTCATTAGAGTGAGAGTGGAAGGTCTAATTCAATTCCAAAAATGATCCGGTCGTAATGTTGCTAAAATAAAAAGTATTTGCCCAAGTTCAACGTACGCCATGATTCCCAACGGAATAGGTTACGTGTACCGTAGAGGTGTTATAGCGATTGGATATCACTGATAATTGCACTAAAATATAAATAAAATATCACTTTATCCATTTAATGAAAAAACTATTTGCCACTTTTCAACTCAATGAGCCGCAATGGTAGATTATAATTTGATTTTTATATCTGTATTCCACAGGATGATCAATGATTTAATGAAAAAAAGCTTTCGTTCTAACTTAATTAAAAGAATCATGCTTCGCATATTCCACAATTTAAGAAAAAGGGTGTATAATATAGGCAGAATAATTCTTTAAATATAATAATATTTCCACTCCACTAAGTAAATTCGCCAACTACCACCTTTAATTTATTTTAATGTTGAAAAATGGAATTTTTATTTACTATCTAAGTCTCACAACAATTCACTGTAAGGCAAGAGCTAAATTAAAATGTAAATGTTTCCCTAAAATAGGAATAGATAACATTTGAAGGAAAAATGAAGTTCTACTGATATCGAGTCTTGAAAGCGCTGGATATGCCGATAAGACCTTAAATGAGCATTGATAAGTAATGGTGTAAAAGAAATCCCGAAAGGTACAGAAGGAAGTGTAGAAAACAATATCTAGATATGGGCTCATTTTCCTACACCAAGTGTGGCTGAATGATATGAGGAAAAAGCAAACTTCCAGAATGGGACTTCCGTTGCGCGTTACCGCCTCATCGGGGACGGTGCTGTAATGTAGGGTGGGGGGGGGAAGATACCGGGGGGTGGCAGGGTGGTGCTAACTAGAGGGTCCTCATTGAACGGTACCATAGATAAATGTCATGGGATGAACAAAATATCTATCATTTGGACTTGAAATGAACACTAATTTATGCATCACTGTTTTACCTTAATCATTTTCCTGACGTAGTCAGGGTGTCATTGATTTAAATCTTACGGTTGGAGGGCGTTATAAACCAAGGAGGCACGAAAAAGTTTGGTAAACACATGTTTAGTAATTTCACTGCCTTTATTATAGTATTTGGATAAAATAAACGGCTTTCTGAAAACACGGTCACTATTAAATTTTTAGCATGGGTAATACTGTCTGTTAATTAAGAGAGTTTCGGACATCTGTCTTCAATCCAACGGGTCACGAAAAAATCCTTTGAACTGACCATCCGCTGTGATGTCCTGAGCGTTTCTACGAAAGGACCGGGTGCGAAGGGTAATTTGGTGGAGTGCTCGGAAATCCCAAGATGGTTGGAGTCAGACTCATTACAACCGTCCTTACCTTCCATCCACCCCACGAAGTCGGCGCTAGTTCTTCCTTCTGCGAAAAGGGTTCTGCTAAAACAATCCCGCTGGAACGCATGCGCGTGCGGGAAGTTTCGCACGGACAAAGAAGGCGAAACGCCCGCACAAAATCCGAGGTCTTGTCGCGCAGAAAGTTTTCGTCATCTCTGTAAATACTGATTAATAATTTTACAGAATGGAGCAGAGAGAAATCTGTGGCGGCGGCATGTTTTTGATAATTTATTCAGAAAGTTTCAAATTAAAAACTATGCTCTCCACAAACTTAAATTTGAGGTACTGCGGGTAGCTGGGACATGATTTTACAACTTGATGTTAGTTGCCGACATAAAGCTGCACTTTAGGAAAGAACAGCCAATTTATAAAGACAAACATTACGTGTAATCAATAATCACTAAACCCTCCAGCCTATGATAAGGTTTTTAAGGTAGTTCGTTACCATCTTACATATATTATAGATGATAATTTTTTTGGGCCCTGTTAGCCCAGTTTCCCCGTAAATTTAGGGTAACTGGACCACTCAAAGTGAAATTCCTTAAGAGTACTGCACCTATTGTCAGACATATCTAGACTTCTTGCTGCTATACTTTCTATAAATTTGGAAAAATATTGGTTGGCCTAAATATTTGATTTAAATTCATGTTATGGCTGTCGTAAAAAAATCCTTACTGTGATAAGGGAAGGAGAGGGCAAAGAAATTTTTCAGGTAACAAAAAATAAACTTATTTTACAGATGTAAAGTAAGTTTTTAAAATCTAAAACTACTAGAATTTGCGTAAACTTATCATTTTTCGTAAGGCGACTCTCTGTCTGTCGCCTAAGTAATCGTATTTTTAACTTTCGGTGACAGACAATACGACAAATTATGCGGTATGGGTAACGTACAATATCGGACTCAAATAAATAAAATACGAAAGGAAGTTTTAGTTTCACAAATATTCATAACAAATAGACCAGGTGGGAACTAGTTACCCCGAACACTTGGCCGTGATCCCCCATTTCTCGAAAATTTTCGCGGTAGCTGGACCTCTCTTGCTAGGAGAAACACACCAGGTTTAGGAATGATAACAACCATATTTATAATTGAAATGGGTCCTAATATTTATGCAGAAGTAGTAAATATTGAAAAGATACTTACAATCTGATGTAGAAAGCCCATAGATCATGCTGAAACTCAATGTTGTTTGAAAAAATGTCTCCTTTGGTCATTAGACTTATTGGCATGTTATGCAGAAGATGTGTCCTTTAGAATGGCGATAACTCGTCTGTTAGATAAACGATGTTGCTACATCCTCAATACAGCTTCGTACGAAAACAAATAGTTGGTTTTGATAGCTGTAGTCTCTACTAAAGAATTTATTAATCGAAGTATTCCAGCTCCGTGAAGTGATATACATTGAAGCAGAGAGGAATAGCAGCTGGTTCAGCTACGAAACCTTTCTCCTGTCGGAGTCGGATGTGACCGACGACGAGAGTTGTCAGAGCCTGGACCGAACGTGACCAAAATGCACAGGCCGCACGCAGCGACACACCGTAGGAGACCTGGAACTCAACTCGTGCGTTTTCGACTGCGGGGGTGAGGACAACTGTTTGCTATCGGTTAGCGTTCCGCCACCATCGCCGAGGCGTGCTTGTCTGCTTTAAAGGCGATTGCACAAGTCTCTCTCTTTCTCCCCCTCTCCTTCCTCTGCTCAGAAAACCTCCTGTCTTCGTCAATGTTGTCGCCATCAAAATTCTTTTCCCGTCGCAGCCTCCGCTTCGGCAACACCCCGCTGACATGATCCATAGCCCCATTTCCAAAAGAGTGATGGGGCCACTAAAAATGCGCACTTTTATGGGGGGAGGGGAGGGAGGAAGCGTGAGTGGGCGAAGACGGGGGTGGTTGTCCGTTAACCGTGAAATAATTTTTTGCTTCAGCATTTTCGACCAGGTGTGCAACACTTGCGCCGGTGACATGTATTTCGTTTCCGTCTAGAAAATGTAAAACTTACAAAGTTTTGTTAATTCCTGAGCATTATGGAAAAGTTTTACATAGTTAATGCTGGAACTATTGAGCCTATTGTTGCTTATAATTAATGGTGCTGGAAACGAGAATGAGAGTAAATTTAAATTAAACATAAACATTAGAACCGTTGAAGGCGCTATGGTGCTAAATGGAGTTGATTCTTACATTAGTTCAAAGAGCGCCTTGGCATGCATTATTTTCAGATGCCCACACGAGGCTTCTTGAGGACTCTGAATTTCCCCAATTTAATTTCATCACCTTAACTTGTACTTGGATTTTCACCGGGGTTACAAACCTTTATAGCTGGATTCACTCTCACTACTTTCTCCTTTACGTAACTCAAATTTACCGAGTCCAGTACTATGATGATTACTTCGGAGAGCTGTGTTTCTGACTGTGCGTTTAACAGCCGAAGTTCCTTGATGTGGAGCTGGGGAAAGAGAAGTGGATGAGGAGCGCTCCTAGAGACAGCACATGTGTTAGTTTTTTCTAGCATTTGCGTAGGATTGCTACAGTCATTGGGAAATTTTCAGCTCGACTACATTGCAATTATTACAAAGAGCCAAGTATGAAAGGAATAGACCTTCCATTCACAAATATCAAATGTGCATCTGCCACCATGTTTCGCCGCCACTATACCCTCCGTGAATCCGTCTGTCTAAAACTGTTGTGAGAGCTGATTTTAATTCATTTGGCTATTATTCCAGATGATAGGGAGGTTGTTGGATTGTTCTTAATCCTAACTTCCCAATTTATGGAATATCTTCTCACTTTTCTTCCAATGGGTGGCTCACCATCAGGTTTCTCTTGAATTCCTCACAATCCCTACCTCTTCATACTTTGTTCAGAATTGTAAAATTAGAGAAATTGGACAACCTATGTAGACCCCCGCCCCTCGCACCACTTGACTCAACTGTCTCTCCTCCGCATATTTCTCCCAGTACAGTGCTCGCGAGGTTGACAGAATGGATGGAGAACCGTCTGGAGGGGCGGTCCATTATCCCCCATTACAACCTCCCACACCGTCGGAGCATCAGTGGGGCAAGGTCGGAAGGGCGACAAATGGGACAGGAACCGCCACGAAACGAGGTGAAACAAAGAAGTATGTTGCATAATTCAACCGATAGGGGCGCTTTCGGAAACATGTCACACACTTGCGGCGTCGCGTCGTCTCGCTGTCTTTTTTTTTCTCTCCCGTCTTTCGCCGTTTCATTCCTCACCTGCCCGGCGACGAATTTGTTTACTTCCTTTTATTTTTCCTTCCTCCCTTTCTCTCTCGTTGTAGCGTCGTATTAAATTCCACCACGCCAGTCATCACTTGTTTTTTGGACCAGCGCTGAATATGAGCCGAGTGAGATTTTAATGGTCGCTATCACGGCTGTTTTACAGATGTCACTCACCGAGTTAATATGTCTTGTCAAGGTATGTTTCGTTTTCACTTGAACAATACGTGGTTCATCACATTGTACTAATACAAGTGCGACTGAGCTGTTCTATAAATATGGCAGTAGGAGAAGTAAAGTTTACATCTGCCATTTGAATATTTGAGTTAGAATATGGACATGTACTCATACGAGCTTCTCTTAAAAAATTAGACGCTTTTTAATGGAATTCGCCCCTAATGACATTAATGTTGATATCTTATTGCTGCGTATCTAGTGTTTAGTCAATGCCTTGACTTTAGATTGAGGGAAAAATTCCACAGTCCTTTCGAAAACTCTGGGAGAAAAAGTTATGATTAAATGAACAAAATAAGATGGATAGCTTAATCCTTTCATCAGGGAGATTTATTATACAAAAGAAGCCGGGATGCTGATTTTTAATTCCATTTAGGGAGGAAATTACGTGGAGCTACCGCTGGAGTTAGTTTCCGCTGCGCCTCTGTGCGTTACTTGCTCGGAGATTTTGTTACTCACAGGTAGCATGGATTAAAGGACTTTCCAAAGGAAACGCCGAGCAATTAAACGGTTAAACAGAGCATAAACTTAATTTGAGGTGCTTTTGTGCCGTAAGCCGTGTGTTTGTCCTTCGCCCAGAATGTTTTTCCCTCGCTTATCTTTTTGTGTTTTCCCGATAGGTTCGTCGCCCACGCCGAGGCACAAGAGGCAACCGTCAGAATTGATCGCTAATTCGCAGCTCGCGCTGGAATTGCGAGCTTTGTGCCGAATAATAGAAGCGACGAGCAATGGGAGGGAAATATATCGTGGGTGGATGTTCGAAATTGGCCACCGCCAACATCCTTTGCGACGGTGGAGACGGCAAGTAACTGGCAGTAAATACAACAAGAACACTTCAGGACCTGATACTTTCCCGGCGTATCCCGATAGTTGTAAATGCTTCACGGGTTTTCGAACGGTCTCGAAATTCAAGTACCAAAGTTCCATGACTATCTCCACCATCGTCTTATAGGTGGCCAAGGCGACGATTTTTCGTATTATACATCATATAGTTTTATATCCTGAATCAAATCTATTGATTATGGCGTTGCGTTGTGGAACGCAGGGAAGGAATAACTCACAATAAAAACGATGTACATTTCCACTATATTTAAGTGCTGTCTACCGGTTTAGACATATTTCGTCATTTTTATAAGAAACAAGGCAAACAATTTCTTGTTTGTCTTGAAAATGACGCTATAAACGCCGCATCCGGTGGGCAGCTTTTAAACATAGTAGGACAGTACATCGTTTTCGTTATGAGTTATTCCTTTCACATCCTGACATGAACTCAAAAAAATATGTATATGTATAAGACCCAAATTCGACGTCCCGGCATCAACCCACTTGAAAACGATGACGGAGTTAATTCATCTTCTCGATGACGGACGTAATTCTAATTCATCTTCTCGAAACATCTGAATCGGTTTGAAACCCGTGAAGAATTCATTTACAACGAGGATACTGTCATCGCGCCCTTCCTAGTAACCTTTGAAAAGAGCATGTTATTTTCATGCCCCATCTACTCTTTGGGCTTCATCTGTCAAGAGTCTCACCTAGATCATAACTCTATTCAATTTTCCTTCTGTCTGCGGCGTGCTGCAGAAGTGAGGCTTGTTTGTTTTACGTGAAGTGATCCTCCTGGAAAACATGGTTACCACATTGATTTTTTCTTATAATTTTGTGGTAAAGTCATACATTTAGTTTAGTCTAAGCGTGACACTTTGTATGCTTTCAAAGTTCTTCTGCCAAATACTCATTATCATGCGTATTCATATGTAGTAACGGAACTGTAAATTCCACGTGCCAAGAAACTAAAAAATATCTGGCTTTTCATTTTTCCCTTCGGTAAACCTCCAAAAAAATTTACTCACCCAATTGAAGTGTTTTTGATCATACATGATTAGTATATTAATATGTATTTTATTATATATTTCTCGTTTGATGAAATAAAGTGAAAGGCACCCTGTTGATCTGCCGATTGTTATGTTTTTAAACATTTTTACCCCTGCTGCAATGACGAATGAATACCTCTGCAGAAAAAATTACATAATTTCACACCTTTCAGAAAGATTTTAAAGCAAAATGTTCTAAGTGATTCATGCATTCAAAAATGAAGAGTGTATTCTTGCACACTTGCCTCTTTAGAAGAGGTTTTTCTTAAAAGATAGGAGTTCTTGGATATTGTCTGGAGCAGTTGAGCAGTTGGGCAGTGAGGTGAAGACTACATGGTTCAACGTAGGACGCGGAGCGTGGAATTAAATGGCTTGGAAAAGTGGATGCTAGCAAAGAAAGAGAGAACGTTTGCTGCAAGCTTTCAATGTGCGAATGTGGAGGAAGTTGCATGTGCTTGGATAGGGAGATAAATGCGGGGGAGGGAGGAAGAGTGGCATCAGGTTTAGCGAGCGAAGGAAAGGGTGGGTTGTTTGGCGATATACGGAGAAGGCGGAAGCCTTGGTACTGGGAGGTGTTAGAAAGCTTGTTGAATGATGCAGGGGAAGAAAGAAATGTTTAGTAAACATGAGGAATAGAGAAGAACAGGTATTTTGGTCCATGAGCTCGGGAGGGATTAGCGTTTCTTGAAAACAGTTCCCTGGAAATGATGAAGCGATTGAACTGAGAACCACATGCTCGAGGTTTTTATAGAAGTTTCAATAGAATTATGAAATAAGTGGTTGGTTTTTTCATCGCCGAAATCTTTAATTGATCGGAATTAATCGGGAGCATTCGATTTTCGTGGGGATTTATTCGGCCATATGGGCCGCACAGTCAAGGAAACTCTGAGTGATCGACGATGATTACACTTTGATCTTGCTGAGATTACACAGAAATTCCTTATTATGTCAAAGAAAATTTATTTTTTTTTGGTTGCGTAATTTATTCTTTTACCAGAATTCAGGTTAATTGCTCATTGATTGAATTTACAGACTTTGAATATAGGTTACAGAGGTTTGGGATTGTGTGAATCCTATTCAAATCTTAAAAACGTTACAAATATGTGCACCAAATTGACGGTGTTTGGATGATATGAGGCAATGGTTCATCAATTAGATTATTTTTCTATCATCCTATATACTCTAAGGTGGGTTACCCTAGTTCCTTTCAAGAGCCTGTACTTGCAAGCGCGCAAAAATCCTTCCCGTCTGGAAAATTCCAATGCAAAATAACTTTATTCCTATTGTAATCTCATACTAAGGTATTGTATTGATTTCTAGAAGTAAAAAAGCAAAGAAATATGTTTCTGTAAGTTGAATAAAAGGTCATTCGCGCATTGGAGGTTCGCAGCACAATAGAATGGGAATTAGGTCAGTGTTTCACAATTCAATGGAAATTTTGATTCCATATCAGTTCAACGGACAGGGGTGTGTGGTGAACAATCGAATATGAGGATAAAAGAGTGATCACGGAAGATATAACAATTAACCTAATTTTTTATGAACCCTTCAGTGTGATAGTTATAATTGTTTTTTTTTTGATGAAGAAAACTGAAAGATTTTTTCTGCGAGTAATTAGTTTGGGAATGTCTCTCAGCCTTTTTTCTTCACATTCAGTTTCCACAGTGGACAAATGCATGAAAACAGTGTTGCATTAAAGAGCAGTATGGATTTCATGGCGTGACTCCTGAATCTGTAAAATCTTCTTTGGGATCCTTCAACTCTCTTTCTCCTTATTAAACCAGGGCAGTTAACTGTAACCGCGAGATGAGATCTTTTCATTTTTATTAAAGGGAGCTTTTGCTAAGAGAAAAAAGGACCCATTATATCTTTACATCATGGGAAGATTTTCATTCATTAACTTTGCAACTGTTTGGAGAGAGACTAGTTCTCTGAGAGATTCTAAAGTGGAGGGAAGGGCGTTGTGGGAAAAGATTAAGGCTGGAGATTAGGAAACGACGGAGAAGGCGGAAGGACAAAGGGAGGTGATATGGAAGTGTGATGCGGTGTTAAAGTTTCGAATTAGAGATGGAAAATACTCCAAGAGGAAGAGAGAATGCATAAAACGCCTTGCGTCGTCGGAATCTTTCGAAAAAGGCAGACGTGATTTCCTGCGAATGTTGTGGAAGGAGTTAAGCCATCACAGCTGCGCGCTTAAAGTGACTTGCGTCTTAAACTCAGAGTTTGACAGCTTTAAAGGCTTATTCTGAGAACAACAAAGAAAAAAAAGCATGAAACGGAGTTATCAAATACCGTTTCCTTGATAAATTATTTCGCTTTTTGGCTTGCCAAGTGCGTAGACATCCTCATTATGAATAAAAAACCCAATATTATTACTCAACAGTGATTTTATGAGACTCGAATAACGAATTAGAATCTAATAATATTTTAATCTATATTTCTGCTAAAAAAGAGTTAGATAAAAAAGAAAAAGATAAAAAAGAGGCAGAATTTTTACGAATACGAATATTTGGAAAGACACCCTAATGAAAGTTAACTGGATGATGATGAGTAGTGCCCCGCCATGTATTCGAAAACCGGAAAACAAATAGCTTGGATGTACATTTCTTGGAATTCCTTGTTATGTCTTAAGTGCTTCAATCAATATTTTTGAAAGTTTTCTGCGCTACTAGTTTAGTTGCAGTTTTCACATTGAATGAAGTATTATCTGTTACTTCAGCAATATTGCACTGGAACTGGGAATTCCTACTAAAAAAACTCACTTCTTTAGCCAAATATTCCCGGTAATTTAGGTCGCGATAGAATTTTTCAATCATGAGAAACTTGATTTTGAAGCTAGTCGAGTATTTGCATCAAACATGCTTTGAGAAGCCCTTCAGATTATTTGTATTTCACATGCGTTTTTCAAAAGCATGTGAAATAAATATGAATGATAAATTATCTCGGGAAAAGGGAGACAGACACCATTATGATGATAAAAGCGGAGCAAAAGGGGATCACTGGAACAGTTGATAAACTCATGCAAAGCAGGAACTGACTTCTCTAACGGTCACAAAAAGAGCATTACCCGAGGTCGTACGCGAAAGATAAGCGCGGCTGTCTGCTAGTATAGCACGCATGAAGCGACTGCAGACATGCATAAGGCATCGGTTAAATAACTGATTTAGGTGATATATGGGAAAGGTTGAAAGGCGCCGGGCTTAATGCCATGCCGAGAGAGTTATGCACGCCATTATCCGCGTTATTCTCGCCGGTGATGCTAGCGTGCATCTCTGGGATGGTGCCATTTTAACCTCCTTCGAGCCAGCAGTGGGCCGAGGGCTACTGCAGGTCTTCCATGGTGACTCTCCGCATTTTTAAATTCGCGATCGTTATCTGGCGTCCAATTTTGTTAGAGATACTACGACTGCGTACGAAAAATACAAAGAGCATCGTTGCAATACTTGTCGTTGGACTTAATATTTCAGTTTTAGTTGACTTTAGAGCCACGAACTATTTTCTGGAATAGCATACGCTCTCGAAGACTTTGGTATGCTCAATATTTTTTACAAATTTGATATTTTGACGTATTTTATAAATTTGGTGGGGATGAGGTTTCCATAGTTAACAACACTATTGATTTATTTGCAACACTATATTTCTTAGAGTTTGAGGCAGAGTTTGGTTAATGAACTCACAACTGAAAGATATTATTCAAATCCTATTTCAATTTATGTCAACTAATAAATAGTTAAGCGAGGATAAAATTGAGACGTATACTCTATATGTGCTGTGAATAAACTCCTATGTGCAAAAAACATTGGGATATACTTGTCCTCTTACAATCACTTGAGCTCCTCGAATATTGAACAACGTGATATAAATTGAACAGAATGATTCGGGCTTCACTTTGTGGAAATGAAATCATTACAATGAAAACGGTAAATTAGTCCCAACTTCCGAGAAAACCGGGACAAGTCACGGTTTCACCTTTATGGAGTCACCCACAAGTGCACATAAGCGCGAAACTCCACTAAGGAAAATTCATCTGCCTAGATAATAAAAAAATCACCAAGAGTAGGACGTCTCGATTGCTTACCTGGCTAAAGCACTTGAAGCGATATTAAGGGATCTGGGTTCGAGTTCTAGTCTAGGGGAGAAATTTATGACCTTAGTTAACTCAGTAATTATCCTCATTTATGCTTTATATCCGACCATGGTTTAAATTAATTGTCATTTTCAATATATTAGTGATGCGTAGAAGCGTGTGTATGAACGTAAAGCGTGTATTTGTTATAAACTCGGTGAGTTCAGGCGTGCCTGGGAAATTTTAGTTTTAGCCTAGGCGCGGAAATTTTACTCATTATCCTTGCATTTTTCGCTTCTTGCAACCATTGTTTCGGAAATGGCATGTATATAAAGTTTAAAAATACCATTTCACCCCATGTTTCTTTCATAATGCCTCATAATTCATGTGCCACTTTATCAAATATATCTTTCTTTATTTATTAATTCTATCCTCTGGATTTTTGCCATCATTTGTTCATCATTGCCGTTATACTGATCGATTTTTGTGGTCTCTTTATCTTTTTTGTTCTTAAGTGTATTGGCTTGTTGATATTCTTGATGAATGGTCTGTTGATGATTACAATTGTTTCCCAGCTCTCTTATATGTTTGTAGCATTATCAAATTATGTAATTATTCATGCAATGAAGGGAATCAACTCTTCTGTGTTAATTTGGTGAGGTACATGAGAATGACGCCTTTTGGTCGATACTACTTGCACGTTGAAAATAAACTGTTGAAAAATCCAATGTGTTCTTTGCTTCGTGTATTTTTTGTCAAGGTGTCTATACAGACAAGCTTTTGAACAACACTCGTGGCTTGAAATGCCAATCATTTACTGAAGCCATAATCGTAAATAAGGTATGAGTGAGTAACCAGGAACTGAGATATCGTTTCCATTAAATTAGTCAATTAAAAAGTCGAAAATATTTCAGAGGGAAAGATTCATGGCTGCATTACGGACGCTGCTCGACCATCAAGTAAGGTCGGAAGTTGGGACCGCTCAACCTGCAAGGCGATCACTCCTGGTCTTTACTTTTTCCTTTCGCTGCGCTGTGACTTTCATTCACCTTTGAACGCCGAGCAGTGTTCTTGTTTTTTTTATTCCGACCGTTAAGGATGGGAGATAAACCGACGCACACCCCATTACTGATTACGACTCGCGGAAGACGAGTTATGCGTTAGAGTGCACCGTTGCGTTTCGACGGGATTCTCGCTCAGGCGGCGAGTCCGTTTTCCTCATTTCTCTCTTCACGACGACAGGACATTTGCACCCAAAGCCGTTGAATTTCAACTTCTGATACATTCCATGCTTTCAAAGTCTCAACCATTTCACTGCGTTAAATAATCTCGGTTTTCATTCATGATATATATATCAATGTTTGTCTAGTATTTACGAAAAGTGCTCATCATTTTTTGCGAGATATAAATCTAACGTTTTAAACACATTTTTCACGTGTTCAAGAAGTATGCACAAAAATTACGATATTCATGTAGTCTTTACCTTGTGGAAATAAGCCAAAATCAATAGATGCTAGAGCTATGTGGTAAAACTATAGCTATGTGATAAAATTTTTACATTTCAAATACATTTTTAACGGTTTCGATAAGTATACACTAAGCTTACGACATTCATATAGTCTTAACTTTATGAAATTAAGCCATAATCAAAAGAAACTTGAGCTAAGTATCCTTAAGACCTCTTGATATTGCTGAAATCATCTACATCTGCGAAATTCTCGTGTAAAACACCAGTAGGGTGAGTGGAACGAAGTGATTCCGCACCAGGCATACATCGCTCATCACAGTTCAAATCAGGAGCACGCACTTTCCTCCGGCCGCTAGGCCAAAAGCTGTCAGATTACAATGCACAGTCTGACCAGAAACTAGATGATGATGAAACGAAATGTGCTACGTCGACTAACATGCTACCGTACAACACCAGTTATGAACTGATGGCTATAACAGTGATTGTTAATTAGTCCTGCCTGGTCATGTCGTCATGTGGTCATATCAATAAAATCATGGTTGCTATTGAGTTTAACTGTGGATAATTCATATGTATCGTTTTTGTTGACTGTGTGCAAACATTCAGCGGTAACATTAGGGACTTAGAGTGAGCTTACCTCAGGCAGATAACTATAAGTTTCGCCTTAGCTCATCGTTTCATTCATCGCCGTCAGTGTATGCTGAAGGACGCTGATGTGTCCCAATCTGCGCTAATGTTAGCACCTTGTATGGAAAGCACCTATGCCTTGCTCACTAATGTTTTTTGTTTAATTTTCTAAAGTCATTCGGAATGAGTTCATCGATCATCTCACGATCTCTCGAGAATTGCATGTCGGTGCACCTCGTGAATGTAAATGGACGTGCGTGTCTGTGGAGAACGAAGTCTTCCGACGATTTCTTGCATCTAATGAACGAGCAGATGCTTTATAAAGTGCACCGCTCTAATTGAGGGAGCGAGCGGCTTAAGAACGTAGCGCGTGGTGAATTCCGACCGCTTTTTGAAGGATTCATTAGCGGGAGAGCGTCGCCATAATTTATTTCGCTAATGAGCCGAGTGAATCGTTTCCTGAGATACCAATCTAACTAGAACGAGCCGTGAATACTTCTCCTGGAGTCAGGGGCTTACGGCATGCGGGAATTGTCGCCCATGCAAAAAAGAATATTTTCGATTCATGGTTTATGGCGTGGGTCTCTAGACTGCGTTCATTTTATACGAATCGTTCAAGTTTAAACTCAGAACACCCAACTTCTCGCCAGCAGACGCGTTAGACATTTATGCTGTCAATCCAGTAAAGAATTCCATGTCGTATTTTGCGTGAATTGCATGGCGATATGAAGTGTTGCCTTTTCATATCATCAGTCTTAGATACTACATTTGAGTTTAAAACTCAAAGAATTACTCTATTGATAGAAATTTCGTTCATTAAATCGTAATACTGATATTATTCATCTATCCGGTGAGTACGTGTAGGAGATGTCATTCAGACCGAAGTTCAGATGGTGCTGGTTTTGATGAATTTTTAGGAAGTTGTTGGGCGTACAAGCTAGGTGATGAAGTTAGAGTTTCATTGCAGTATATATTACGGAAGATATTCTCTCATATGTTTAAAGCCCATGGAAAAGCTAATAAAATGTTGGAGGCATTATCGAGAGAATTCTAGGCCAAAAATTATGTGAAAGTCAGGAAATGGGAATGTTGCCAAATCAGTCACTTTCATAGAACGAAGAAAGCACATATGGGGTAAAATTGAATTTTTAATGATAGGCACGGAAAATAAATTGAATGTTTCAATGGATCTTGAGATTAGAGCTGAAAATAATTGGGGTTAATAAGAAGGAAAAGTGTCTCCGACCTGTCGAAATCTTCGATTTTCTCAATATTGAAAATGGTCACTCGGGGTGATTTTACACTTCAAAAATAAAGTTTGGAATCATACTAGCTACTTATTGTATTTTTATTAGTAAAAATAAATTAATAATTGGTATAGATTAGGACCTACTACTCCCATATTTTTCCCCTCACAATTTATGTCCTTAGAACTGTCTTTCGTGACAGTCTCTGTCGACTTCCCATCATTCAAGCGAGTGAATAAGACAGTAGAGAGTATTAGCTGGTTTTCATTCTCATGAAGATATTATTTGTTTCATGAAGTGAGGTTGAATTGCAGTTTTGTTTAGAGTTTTTTATAATTTCTCCTTAACAAGACGACCTGTCGTTGCATATTATGATGTCATTACGTCACCTCAATGAGTTTATTGTCGGAACGAATAATACTCCGACAGCTGGTGGAATTGTTTAAATATTCTTATCGCGTTGCAATCGAAAGTATTTATCTAGTTTGCTCCTCCTCGGAAACTAGACATCTCGAGTTTTTTATGGCGCAGTTTAGTTTCGAAATCTAGTCTGGAAAATGACAAGTGGAAGCCGCATAAAATAAAGCATCGTGGCAACCTTGCGCTGCAGATAAAAAATTTCGGAATATATATACGTTCGTACGTGACAGTCATCGATTTCTGTCGAATTAGAGAAAAATCATCAATCAATTACACTTCGCTGCCATTGCGCGGGGCGCGGGATAAAAAAATAACAATGGCCATAAAAGACTGCAGATCCCTTCCTTCCAATTGGCCACAAAAAGACCAATCAATCAACTTGAGCGCTCCCATTAATTCCGTCACGAAGTCACCTGCACGTACACGTTGGAGGGAAAAAAAATACATGTACAGAACTCGCGCACGCTTGTGGGAGTGGCAAGTCTTTTATTTTGGAAGAATGAAAAAAAAGTAATTTTATTATTTGTAAACCGTGGGTAGGTTGGAAAAGAGAACGAAATAGAACAGTTCCTTGGTGGTTAAGGAGGCACCGTCTTGGCTGAATAAAAAATACTAAATTTTGAAAAATGAACATTTTGTTTGCATTGTTGAAAAAACTGCATTCAATGATGGCATGCCATAATTATAGATACATTTAATGTACATATTATTCATATTATACCGCGATTTTATTTTTATTTTTAATTTTCACTGCCCCGAATACAGCACACTAGGCCATTTTACGTCGGGTGAACAACAGTAACAACGGACGAGACACAGTTGAACACTTAAACCCAATGAAGTAGCCAACTAAATGCCATTTCAATATATACCAGCTTTTTGACTTCAAATATTGCAGTAATTTGCCATTAGCCAAAACATCAAGTCAGTAAGGTGCCTATAATAATTTTTAGTCGCTATCCTTGCAGTCTTCGCTTCTTACAAACAGTTTTTCGCAACTGGCATGTTCCTATAGAAAGTTTGAAATTACCATTTCTTCCCATGTTTCTCTCATTTTGTCTCATAATTCATGTGCCACTTTATCAAATGTATCTTTCTTTCTTTATTTTTTATATCTCTTGGATTTTTGTCATTTGTTGTTCATCATTGCCTTCATACTGATCGTTTGTTATGGTATCCCTATCTTTTATTGCTCTATCTTGTATTTGTTTGTTGATGTCTTTACAATTTTTTCCTACCTCTATTATATATTTGTAACATTTTAAAGTTAATTATGTAATTATTCATGTAATGAAGGGTCTCAACTCTTTTGTGTTCATTTGGTGATCCCTCACAAAAGTTAAGTGTGTAGTGTTATTTTTATGATTTATTTATTATGAAATTTATTTCCTGATCTTAGAGGACATCGTGTCCAAGATCATTAGATTTATTTCCATTTTTTCATTCATTCATTATCGTTTTTAATGCCATGTAACTTCAAGTTCAATTGTTTTACGACATAGCGAGAAAAAAACTAAAGATAGTGATATTTTCTTGGGAAAAGAAAGCAAGTTTGGTCATAAAAGTAGGAGGACACAAACGTGGAGCAGTTTTATCGCTTGGGTAGTACATTTGAAAAAATTGGGTATAGTAGCGAAGACACTAGCGGGGGAAAATTGGTGGCGGTCAGTGATAGATTGGAATTAATGACGGGAATTTCCAATCATTGCATTGACAAATGATGTAGCGCGAAGTCAATCGCATGGGTGCATATACACAAAGGGTTGAAATTCGCCATGACAAAATCATTTGACTTGACCGGGATTCGAACCCGGTTCTCCCAGTTGCCGATCAGGTGTGTTAGCCAGTCACATTCCACGAAGGCTTGGTGGTATAACTGGCTAACACACCTGACCGGCAGTTGGGAGATCCGGGTTCGAATCCCGGTCAAGTCAAATGATTTTTTATTCATGGCGGATTTCAACCTTTAGTAATGACGGGAACCTTGGGTGAGAATATGAAGATGAGGCCAGTGAAGAGTTTGATTTGGAGTGTAACGTTGCATGGGGCAGAAACGTGGACCCTGATAAAAAAATACGAGAAGTCGCGGGCGTGGAGGAGGATGGAGAATGCGCGATAGACTGAGCGGGAGACTAACGAGTAAGTTCTCGGTATGGTGGGTGAGGAAATATAACTTTAGAATGGGATGAGGGGAAGGAAAATTTGGTAGTTGGAGGAGGTCGTATGGGTCGAAGGGTTGTTTAAGGTGGTTTGAGCGCGAATCGTGAGTCAATGAGTGCATTATTTTTCTTTAAAATTTCAATATTGCCAAAAAAATTCTTTAACCACACTTTTCCTAAGTACATAAATACGTTGAATAAAACTATGCGTGTTGTAATATAAATGATACAAGAATTATATTTTAAAAGTTTTGTCCTACTTGAAGCATTGCTATGACTTGGGTTTACGGTCCAGAATTTGAAATTCAAGCGAAAATCATGATTAAATACATTTTTTTATTTGGCCTGATGCCATGATATTTATTATGAACCACCAGAATAAAAATATGAAACGTTTTTTTTTTCACATTTAGGGGAAAACATGTAGATATGTCATCGAATTATTTCGAAATATATATCGAGTGCGGTTAGGTTACGTGTTAAAATAGCATTTAATTGCTGAGAAACCAATCAGCAACGCAATCTTTTCGCTTTTATGAACACATATTACTAATTAGTACACTTATGCAAATTTTCACGCAAATCTGTACATAAAGGAATATCGCTCCGACCATCTTAAGGCTGTCATAGATGAGGGGATGTTCGGTTAGTGGGAATGAGAAGGAAAAGAATAGGTTTTACGAACGGAATGAGCAAAGATAGGACGTACGCTGAGATAAATATGAAAATTTTTTAGGTGTAATTGGACATTTTGATGCACTAATATCAAAGGTTTTTACTCACTTCGATGTAAACCTTCCTAAATGAAAAAACAGCGTGGAAGGGCATGGCTTTGTTATTCATATCAAATGCACGTTTTTCTATATGCAGCCATGATATGAATGAAATGAACTTTTAATTATTTTAAGGTGGAACCACTGTGAGGATCACGCTCACAAACGCTGAAACCATCCTCGCGGTATATTCTCCTCGGGCCCACAGGGGTGGCAACCTTCCCGCGCTTGCTCGGTGCACCGCCGCTGGGTTTGTAGGCATTATTATTTTTTTGTCCAGGTGGGCGGGTTTTTAAGTTAGTGGTGGGGGAAGGGGGCGGTCTGACCCACTACGCCATTCCCCAAAATCTGCAAATCTCTCTTTCCCCTGCTTTGAAAGAGGGAAAAAAATACTACAGAGACCTGCACACCCCCACTATCCCATCCTTTCTCCTTCGCTCGTCCACCCACTCCAGCATCGACTCGCGCGACCTCCCAACTCCTCTCCAACGTCCCAATGTCGGCAAAGAGGAGAGTTAGGAATATGGAAGGTACACTCCGTGCCGTTTCCACCCACGTTTCTATCCTCCCTCCCACTCTCCTCTCCCTCTGCCCCTCCTCATAAGCTGTTTCCCCTTATCGATTTCTCTGCTTACTCCCCTAAGTACCCCTCTCGCCCCCCTCCATCCCCTTGTTTCAGTTCCCTCCCTCCTTACCCCACTCCCTTCTCCTCTTCTCCTCCTCCCAACCTCTTTCTCATTCCTCTCCTCCCTTCTCCTACCGTCGAGCGACGCGCAGCGGCCATATTGGTGAGCTCTGTGCGAAGCCCGCTTCGTTGTTTCCCGCGGCGGGGCAGTGTGTTGGATGAGCAGTAGCGTTTAGTCATTGGTCGCACCGACTGGTGGACGCGCGCGCCTTGTACAAGTCTTTGCGCCCGGAGAGTTTTGTGTGACTGTGTGTTTGTGAGCGTGTTGTCGAGTGGCGAAGCTACGCGATCCAATTCTTGACTCCGCGAAGTAGTGGTGGGAAGTTTTTATTATTTTATACACCGCGGACGGCGTGTGTCTGTTGTTTTTTTTAAGACTCGATTCGGGATCGAAGAAGAAGAAGTTATTATTTCACTCGTGAATCGCCCGGACGAACTCCGTTGAGTGAGCGTGAAAAAAAGATCGGGTCTTAAATTCTTTTCGTTCGACTGCGGGGGGTGAAAAAGGCAAAACCGGAGGAATTTGAAAGGAGAATATATCTGGTGTTGATTGTGGTCATCGCGGTGTTTAACCCAGTGCGGAAAAGTGTTTGGGTAGTTATTGTTTTTCTAACCCTGGACCTGAGGCTCGAAGTATACATCCATACCCTTCAGTAACCCCTCCTCCCACTCGTTCCCTTTATTATTCCCGATCCTATAGTTTCGTCCACGCTTCTCCTCCTCACCTCCCACATAGTCCCACCCTCCTGCTTCCCTCCTCACAAACAAACTTCCCCAAACCCTGTCGAATATCGAAATTTCTACGGATAATCCCGATACATTATCCATTCCCCCGCTTTGTTAACATCCCTGATCCCTGCCGCTCTTTCCCCCTGCCTTCCTATGTGGAAAAACAACTGAACCCTGATCCCCGTAGCTCGCTTGCCCTTCCCAGAACCCTTCGCTCGCGTGAGAAGGGCTTGAGCTGAAGAAACCATCCCCCGGCACAATACCTCCCACGTTGTGCTTTGTGAGATTGCTTCGTCGACGAACTAATCAAGGAAAGAAATTTTTATCCTTTTAACGAAGCGTGTGCGCCGAACCTTTGAAGCTTCCTCTTCCAGTATTTCTGGTCCTTTATATCCTCCCTGCTCCATTCCTCATCCGATCCTTCCCCCGCATACACGTGAATAAAAAAGCTTCCTCCCCACGTCGGAGGAGAAAAGTGAACGGTGGAAACGCACACATCATAAGGGACGTCTCGCGACTATTTCGGTGTTCCTCGACCCGATCTCTTTCCCCTCCCTTTCATCTTTGTCCCATTCAGCCGTATCTCCAGTCCCAGACCTTAAAAAGAAGAGAAGAGAGGGATAAACCAAGAAGAAAGGAAAAAAAACCTCACGCGCTGAACGCGCGGTATACGTACGCCCCCGCTCGCTCGAAGGCGCGGCTCTTTTGTCTTGCGTGCGTGTGTGTGGTGCGTTATCTCGTCCTCGGCGTGACCCCAGACGGTGGTCGGTATTATCCCGAGGCCGCCGCGCGTTCTGTGTGTTGTGTGTCCCCTTACCGGAGGAGGAGTTTGAACTCTCTGGGCCGACGCAGCTGTTTCCAAAGGGAAGAGGCGGAGGTGACGCCGTCGGTGTTGCGTGTGAGATCGGTGAGTCTTTTGACGCTCTCATTGAAATCATCGGGGTGAAGTAAAAAGCCGTCATTCCCAATGCGAGTTCTCAGGCAAGGTCGGAGACGTGCCTGGTATGAAGAAATGCGCTGTACAGTCAATCGTAGGGGCTACGTAATTCGTGCAATTCACTTCTAATGAGGATAATAAAATACACGTTCATTTTTCCAGACAACTGTTATTATTATTAAAGTAATTTCGATGTTTTACCCCAATTAGGCACCATTTGATAATGATTTAAGACATCGACTCTGGGCTGGTCACCAGTAACAAAATACAATCGAGAATCACTATTTTATATCCTCTAAAAGAAATGCACTATTTCTCGCTGAATATTTCCACCTCTACGGTGTAACTCTGTATTCCATCTGCTCAATCTTGGATAATGCTGGCGAACCCCAGGATGCTCGAGAACACTAATGCGGGAGGCAACGGTAAACCACCTCAATTACTTTGTCATAATGCACGACAGCAGCTCAAGGGTGTGGATTTTATCGTTACCAAATCGTGACTACGGCGCTAATGTGTCAATTTACTCGAAGATCGAAAGTCTTATGTCTGTGCACGCAGTGATAATGACACTTAGTTTCTGTGAAATGATTTAATTCTTTTATTCCACGAGCCACGCCAGAGAGGTGTATGATGAATGGAAATTGACCCCAGATATCGCCATCTACCCATTGGGATTATTATTCTATCCTCCATATGCTCTTATTTACACAAGAGCGACCTAGTCGAGCTCTTAATTCTTCTACGTCTGCTTCATTATACTGGAAAGGTTTGCGTGTTTTGTTGACCTATGCTGGTGGGAGCAGTGATGAATGCTGCCTCTCTGGACACCGATGTCAGTTGCGTGGTGATGAAAGGTAGTCCAAGCGCAACTTCTGTTCCTCATCGAGGCGTCTCACTTCAGCGGGGTAGCCATTTGAGTGATGGCGTTGCATTAAAAAAGTGTTGAAGATGACAACCTCGGTTTTTTTCCGAATTCAGATCCGAAGCAATCCAACCACACAAAATTTCTCGCAGATCGGAGCATTCTGTCGTTATTGCTGTAATAATGGCTTCATTAGCCTCACCCTGGCATACTGAGAGCAAACACATTCCGTTCGCGATACATGCCACGCGGAAAAACCATTAGAATTTGATGAATTCAGACGAGTGTATGTCTCATTGGCCGCGGAATTTGACCGGACTTAACATTGCTTATCTTTCTTTTCTCGCCCAAACATTAGCAAAGGACGCAACTTTTCTCACAGAGCGTCTCTTTACCTATCCGACGACGGGCCGTAACAGACGCACCCTAGTATAAGGCTAATCTTTCAACCGTGACCACTCCGGGCTCCCATGTGTTGTTACTGCGTCTCCGCTCGTTGAGAATGGTGGAGAAACATACGTTCAGTCGACTAACCATCGGTTCTGAATAGCTTGGGCGTTCCCCAATGGTGGGAACTAGGATGGGCTGGGGGGCGTGCCGGCGTTAGATTTTTTCCATATGCGGGCTCGCCTCTATTCGATCGGTTGCTGTGCACTCTCTTCCAGGATGCCATGACTCCTGGCATAAGGCTTCAAGGCCTTCATGACGAAAAATTGGTAACTTCGTTCTATTTTCACCCTTATATTATCGAAAAGGGAAGCTTTCGCTTGTTGAAAGGACGTCGTAATGATCAAGATGAAGTTTGTGACTTCCACAATTAATTTAATAGTTACCGACCGGTTTCGGCTGTCAAGCCATCTTCAGGTACACATCTCTGGTGTCAGTCTTTTATATATATTAAAAAGAATCATCATTTTCCCCCTTTTTTAATCGAAGTACCAAGGTTTCAGCTGATAAATGCTATTATCAAGATAATCCCATAGACGCTAATTTTTTAGTAATCATCTCGAAACTGACACTAACATGTTGAAACCTTTGTTTCAGCATATCAGTGTATTTGGCCAGCCGAAAATGGCCCTAGGTAGAATGTGAAATAAATTTAGCCTTTAATAATATCGTATGAAATTTTTAATGGGATATTTTGTTCAAGAAATGATAGCAGAGTGGACATGTGAGAATTCTTAACTGTCGAGTCGCTCAACTTTTTCCTGTTACGTCATATATTTGCGCTGGAGATAAAACAGCAAAAGAATTTTTTGTTGCTTATAAATACATTGTGTTACATATTACCCTACTTGTTCAGACTGGAACGTATCAAAGGAAGCGGAATGTTACCTTCCAATATAGAATGGGTTATCTGGACTCAGATCTTGAAATTAAATTAGTAAATATCTAAGTATTTACATTGCGTTTAACTTTAGCTTATCATAAGACTATTTGTTCGATAAAAGTGTTCAGAAGGTAGTTTTCTTAGTTCTTGCTTGGAATATGTCATTTTTTAATACCTCTTTGTAGGGCAATAAAATTGCTCCTAGGGTCTCGTTGCCCTGCCTGTCAATGAAATGATGGAGTTTCCCAGAAGGAAAGCTTTCATATCAAGTAAAATATATGTTGAATTGTTTAAGGCTTGAAATAAAACTCTCTACAACAATCCCAACATTTTATCAGTATTTACATGCATAGTTAGGGATGAATAAAAAATTTTAGGAACGAGTGCGACAGTTCAATGCATTGGGAAATGTTAATGCATAGAAATATCAACGGTGGATGGAACTAATCTAAAATACTTCGGGAAACAACGCGAACAAATATAAAATTAAAGTTCAAAAACTCATAAGAAAACTTTTTAGCTTAAATATTGACGACAGCGAAAGAAAGCCATGAGGAACCAAGACGGGTTCATGTGATAATGACAGTTTTGCACTGAATTAATAGAATATCAGATTTTAGTAGATACATAAAAAATGACATTATAGTAAGTTCTACTGTAATTAAACGATTTTGCATTATAATTTGTGCCTTGTAACGGTCTAAAACTGATACATATTAATTTGATGACTCCATAAAGTTTTATTAAAAAAAAAGACCCGGGATTGGAAGTCTTCAGGTGATTCTCAGGGCTTGGATTATTTCACCAAGTTAAATTGTTTTGTTTTAAATGCAAATCCGGTCCACCAAGTCTCGGCTAAAACAGCAATTAACTTGAATACGGGGTTCACGAGCTTGATCCAATATATGACCTCACAATATTTGCCCCTTTTCCATGACAATTTATTTAACGTCATTGGACAAATACATACTTACTCTTACTTCCAGGGCTATTTCTATCCAAGTTGATATTTAGCCGCATCAACATGTCCGCTCCATCTCTTTCGGTCCATTGAGTACTCCTCCGCAGCTCCAACCCTCTCAAAATCTATTTTTATTTGGTTCCACCATCTCTGTTGAGGCCTGACCCGGGTCGTCTTCCTTCTGGATTTCTTCTCAAAACCTCCTTCATCACACACCCGTCCTCTTTTTCTGAACAAGTGTCCTGCCCATCTCATTCTTCTGCACTTATGATGTCGACATTCTTGTAAAGGTCACTTATTCCTTTATTTTGCTTTCTTCTCCACCTTCCTTGATCATTTTTAGGCTCGTAGATCTTTCGTATCATCTTTTTTTCAAATACAATCAATATTTCTCCTCTTTCTTATTCAGTTTCCATGTTTCGGATCCATAGAGCAATACTGGGCAGATTATTGTTTTGCACAATCTAATTTTTGTTTTATACGATAGGGATTTCGAAATCATCGGACAAATAACCTTTCACAATTCCTGACAATGCATCACAATGATCCCAAAAGTAGGGTTGTATACTTTCTCGTTCAGCTCTCAGCAAGGGAATACTTCACCGGCCGCACCTTACTGTGTCTCCTCATCGTCACCCATGACTTATCCTTCCCAGCTATTCCATTCAAGTGCGCGTCTCGTTTCTCTACCGTGTTTACCTTTCACTCGGGTTAAATCACCGGTGACTTCACGGGCTCCGTCCGCTCCGTTTCCTCAGACCGGTTTGCCTGCATTCGCGACGGCAGACGTCATCTCTATTGCCTCGCAATGTGACGACGTCTCGCGGACGAGGTCGCCACCGCGTTGCCGGCGAGCCAGCCCGCCTACGCAAGGAAATTTCCTCGCGTGCGTTTGCGTCTCCAAGGGAGCTTTGTGAGTGATAAACGATTTGCTTAGTCTGTCGTCGAACGGGAACCTTCGCGAAAGAATTCCTCTCCTTAGCTGTGCTTCGTGGGCTTGTGCGGAAAGCTCGCTCGTATCTACACGTGACGGTGTTTTAAGTTAAGCATGCTTAGACGTCTGAGATCATTGCGTGGTTTTTGTTCGCCACTTGCCGGGAGAGACAATAGTAATACTAAAATTCTCAGTGGGTAGGGATTGGACTATCACCAACCTTTGCTCAAATCTCTTACTCTCTGCTGAACTAACAACCGGTGTTTCCATCGTGGTAGGCCATTCGCTCATGTTAATCATACGTTTTACCTTGCATTCCGCGACAAGGGTGTGTGGCACGAGTTATCTGAAAGCAAAGGAAAATGAATGAATTTTTTGGTTAAAAAAATGTCTATTATCAATTATAATGATTTCTTGCCCCTTGACATGTTCAAGAATTACATAATAACATAACGAAAATAGTTTACGGGAGCTTTAGGTGACCCCTGAGGCATTTACTTGTTGTTGGGGGCACCTTCAAGGCAAAGAAGCAATATATATAACAAAATGATCACTACAGATGTAAAATTATGAAAATGAGTACAGAAAATATTTTAAATTCGAGATTTCCGAAAGTAGATTACAACGATTTTCTAAAGTGATTGCACTAATTTGTTTGAAGTCAACAACCAGAGCTTAACCAGTTTAAGAAAGATTTAATATGATTTGTAGATTTAATTAATTGTGGCAAACAATTGACACAAACTAGAGATATAACAGCTTGGAAATTATTACAAGAATTTTATTTATAAATATGAGGATTCCCAAAGGTGGTAACAACGATTTCTAGAAATTTTCATTTACTAAATTGTTTGAAGTCAACAGCCAAAGCTAATAAAAACAAAATACAGTGCGGGAGTGCATCTGAAAAATGTTCAGCATCCTCGGGTTTTCGTTATTTGCAATTGAAGTTTAAACTATGAGTAATATAGTGCTTGTAAAATAATTATTAATTTACCGATTAGTTGAGGGTATCCAATGATGTTAACGGTATCAAATATGAACTCGATTCTCCTTTCCTTTATTAAAATCTTTTGGATTGCTACATTTTTGTGAGGACTTCCCGAAATATGTGCTGCATATAAAACGTATGGTCTCGTCTTTAACCTATTTTATAATCACTTGTTAAATAATTCATGCCGTTATGATAGTCTTGTTAGTGTTACTGACCTCTTGCAACAACTTGGATAGGAATCGCTTTCAGACTGTCTGTTGAAAATTAGACTCAATCTTTTATGTTAATATAAAATCAGCTTATTTTCAGACGAAGTTTTCAATATCCTTCGACCTACAACTTACTACAGTTGATCAGATCATGAGAATAAAATAAGGGGAATAGATTGTAGAAAAGAAAGGTTTCAAATGTCATTTTTCCTGCTATCGATTAGAGACCATATTGGCTGCGTTAAGACTTTGAAGGAGGTTAGGTGACAGGTAGTGTAGCTGATAAATTCATATGTACCCTAATGCATGTTTATAAATCCGCCGAGTAGTGCTAACACCATGTTTTGCATGTTCCCTGCATGACTCTTGTGCTACGTTTTCATTGTTACATTATAGATTATTTTGTAGTTTCTGTAACATTTGTAGTATACGGGAAGTGTGGTGCTTGTTAGTGAAAGTAAATTTCTTCACTGAAGTTTAAGTTGGTGATAAGTCACCCCCTGCCAAAAACCATTGTGGGGACTTGTAGGGTAATAAGTAGATGTAGAATTTCTTGGTATTCAAATCGCAGGTAAAACCTGCTGCCATCGATTCCGCTCAACGTTGACTCACCGACTCTTCTGACATAATGTGAAAATTTCAAACTTTCTGTTAAAGACTAATTAATAGGAGGTCACTTCATCTTGTGGTTAACGTTTAAAAGGCATCATAAATTGTCTTCATATTGGAACAAGTTACTAGGCATGCTTCCACACTTTATTGCGCACAAACCGACCCAGATTTCAGCACTCTATGCCATCTTCAAGGTAACAAGCGTTGTGTGGTTTTTTTCTTACATACTCGGGCGTCTTCAGTTGAAGTGAAGGCACTTCAACCTGAAGACGCCCGGTTGCATACTAATGCATTCCTTGTGTTTAAAAACGCTGTCTGTTCCACGTTGTGAATTCTCGATAACGGATGAACATTTGACTCACCGTTGTGGGAATCTGCGATGAAACATGGAATGAAAATGCTGCCTAACTCACCCCTGATATAGAGCAAATGCGGATACTTAAGGCTTGAAAAGTCTCGGTGATTCAAGCCTTCTTGACGCCCAGCGTCAAGTCCTTCCGGGACCGTCGTCGAATGATAAGATTGCGGTTTACAGTGAAGCAGGAACCGGGAAGACGGGAGTGGGAATGCATCGCCCCCTATACTTTGTCCAACAGCTGGCCATTTGGAAGGGACGTCGGTGTTATTATCTTTCAAAAGAAGTGCAGGAAAATAACAAGAGAGGGACGTATTTAAATAATGACATCGCACGAAGATCGACGAGCCATGCACTCCGTCGTGTGAACTTTCAAAACAGGTGTCACATGTAGTGTGTGCTTCGATTTTAGGTTAAGTCCGTGGTTAATTTCGTTGGGATAATGAATAATAGTTATATAACTAACTAGATAGGGCCTTCGAAAATCCTTTGGGGAGGAGGTCGCCTCGGTAGCTTAACTGGCTATAGCACTCCGCGCGATCATATCGAGGGATTCGGTTTCGCGTTACGGTCAAGGCGGATGATTTTTCCCCTGTGGAATTTCGCACTAACGGCGTGACGTTGAAAATATGTCCACGGTATGCATAGATGAGACATCGTGTTCAATTAATATTCTCTTTGCCATCCCAGCCGTAATCTTATTTGGCAAACTAGGCAGCAACGTTCTGGTATTCGCTATTTTCGAGAAAATCAGGGCAATATACTGGACTTTGGTCTTGATGAATAATCGTTCTGTCATTGCAATTGGGAGAAACATATTTTTGCGTTGAAGAACTGAATTTGTCTGTATGAAACGATTGTCAATGAGTATTAAATCATCTAAGCGTTCCATTATGTGGATAGGATTATTGTTCTGCATTCTCTCTCTTAGGTGATTATGAATGAGTCAACGGTAAATATTTGAAGCATTGAGTAGATGTTAACCCTTCGTTATGATAACGCCCTAGCAGATTGTTTGAGCTCCTCTCCTTCGATCCACAAATACCCTTGAACCATTCGAAGAATTTGCTCGATAACCGGCATTAATTATATGAGTTGTAAGTGGTTGGCTTCGATAGTTGTTATTAGACATGTAGCGCAGTTTCGTAAGTAATGAAATTCAACCATCGACATTATTTTAATGAAATTGAAATGATCGATAGTTACTTGACTAACCAGGAGGCATTTGGAAAATCTCAACGCCAATTTCTGAAAATGCGCTACTTCTCATCGACGAGCACTAAATCCTCACATGTTACCTTAAAACAGTTTTTTCCCTACTTCTGTTGAAGTGAACTCGAACTTAAAATCCCTCATTTCGCGTATCATTTGTTGTCCATTCCGAGTAATCTTAGGAGATCATCTCTGTTCCATTCAACCATGCCTTTAACAGTGGCGGATAATAGAATCACTTTTGACTTGATTTTTATTTTCTCCTTTATTTTATGCATGAGTTGCTCACAGCGGGACTGCGTTATTGCAGGCTTTTAATTCCAAACGGTGCCGATCCCCGCATTTCGCACTGAGGGCTAAATGAAGTTTTATTACCGGCATGCGTGCGACGTACCAAGAGATAAGTATTTATTTTTCCGATTTCGGAGAAAAACGAGGTTCCGCGATCGTTAAAAGTGCCGAACAACGACCGGGAGGAAAAGTCGTGAAGCGAAGACTAAGATTAAAATCTAGCCCTCTTCCATTATCTTCCCTTCTAGTCGACGTCATGGAGAGTTCATTTGTTTTTTCGTCCATTCCTTCATTATTTCACGCGCGCTATGCAGTGAAGAATGGAATTTCGGTCGGGAGAGAAAAGGGTAAGGAAGAATGGATGCCAGTTCACGAGGGGGCGTGGCATGCTTTTCAACGAATTCTTCTCCTGGGCCCTGAGCTCCCGGTAGAGAGGCCTTTTTTCTCCTCAGCTTTTTCTCACGGATTGAGTTTCACTCGTGCCCGACCGCAGCTCTCCTTCTATTCTTCTCAATCTTCCCCTACTTTCACGTCATTTCTTCCTCTCCCATAGGTTTGATAGCTATGCCATAGGGTTACCATATTCTGGCATCCGAAAACAGGAACATTTGTAGTTTTCAGGTGACCGGAAAAAAATTGAAACCTAATGTATGAAATATAACTATTGGCGTATTTTATTCTTTTTTATTCAGTTCTTTTTTTATCCGATTTTAATTACAGAATGAAATTATATAACCTGCCGCAGCGGTGGCTTTTTCTTGTATCAAACTCTAGAGCTCCGTGTTCGAATCTCGTAGCCAGTGGGTTCGTTTAATCCCTTATTCACCCCCGCCTAGTTGCTATTCCTCCAACCCCCCGGGAAAAGTTGAAAAATTACGTTTCATATTTCAGATTCTATCACATGGGTCCTTCAAACAAGAGATTTACAGCCGATATTCCGTCAATAGTCTTCGAATATGCGTGATAATAGTTTGATGTAATGTTTATGATTCACACATTCTTACTATACATTTAAGCTGGGCATTTCTTCGTTCAGCGGATAGCGGACCTAAAAGGAGACATTCCGGGACTATCATGCGTCATACGGGATAAATTTGCCAATAAAGCGGGGCACCAGGACTGTCCCGGCCGAACCGACTGGTTTGGTAAGCCCAGCTATGCGGTCTTTCATTCTTTCTTCGACCTTCTTCATGTTACATTTATTCGTATTTCTTTTACTTGGCTCTCGATTTTGAGAAAGCATTCTCTATTTTGGGAAAGATGCCCAAGGCTAAGAAAGACGTATGTGTGCCACGGATACCTTTAATTGGTGCATACAAAATTCCTCACTTAATGGAGAGAATATAAATCGACTGTTCATTGTAGGGAAAGTCATGGTGGCTAATGCAGAAGGAATTTTAACACCATTCTAACTTACCGTATTTAGAAATTCGTGTTACTATGTATGGAATGTGAACTGAACATTGGAACTTGCTGATTGTGTTGTTGATCTAATCTGGGTGCTTATTGACTGATAGGTATGCTTTTTCACCAGTAGATAAGCTGCTCGTTGATCTCGAACGCTGTCCAATAATTAGGGCACACTCCATTGGTGTTGCGAAAATTTTTTAATCATATACACTGCTTCTTTGTTTCGTGATAATGACCTCTTCTTCATGTCCTTTTGATAAACTTCCGCGGACCATCCGAAGAACCTATTATTTTCTAACTTTGCTCTACACTAAAAGTCATATTATCGATAAATTTGGATAGATATTAACTCTCTCGGTGGTGAAATCTCTGTTTATCTAATTATTCTTAACCCGCACGCCATTACTAACGTTACATGCAACTATTAACAATAAATGATTGCTTTGCAAGAGAGAGGTTTGAAAATATTTTTTAACTGTAAAAGGAATGAAGTAATTGCGTTCTAGGGTATTACCTAACTAGGTGCTTTGCAGTACTTTTAAAATTCAATTTAACCAATATCCTGATAAAATTACTGAATAAAGTCTTTTTCCTGTAATGAGTGCCATAGAAACGCGTTAGAAACTATGATATAGTTCCAGGAGCGAAGGAAAGTATTTTGGAATGCTATGCATCTCATTGTCTCGAAAGCCTAAATTTATGTCTAAGTCTTTGTTGAAATTTCAGTTGGGACTCTTAAAACGATAGTTTTTCCATTCATAACGAGAATGTTGATGGTGATTAGTTTTTTATGCTCGTTCAATTGCGATGCGTGCACATTATGTGGGCACTCGGCTAGATATAACTTTATTGCTGCTGCATTTCATGCCAGAATATCAAAGATCAACGTTTAGATCTAATATGTTATAGGTATTTGCACAATTCTTCTATTCTCCTGTCTTTGTCTCGAAGCAGCTTAACATTTTTTCCCTATTCTCAGCACACCCGTGCATACGATATTCAAATTCCGAGCCGCATTTCGTATCTACCTGATCGGAGTGGCTGTTCGCGTTCTCCTTTTCGTACGTGTTGTCAATATCCGTTTGTCACCACCCGACTGTTCCTGCACGCCCAGGGCAAACACATTTATTTTCTCTTTATCTCTCTCTCCTTCATCCCATCCTACAGCCTCGTGTGTGTGACTACCTTTCTGCGGAAATAACCATTCTCCCCTTCCCCCTTTTCCTCAGACTTCCTTAATTATTTCCTGTCCTGCTAACGCCCTTTGGCGACACTTAAGTTGTTCTCTCTATTCATATCTTGGTCTCCGAAATTCTGCTGTCATGTCACATCTTTCCGTAAATTCACTTTTCTCCCCGGGCATGATTGCTTGTGGTCGTCCACTACGTAAGGGAGAGGGGACACCCATGTCTTGTTACTCCTAGGTTAAACGTAGAAATGTGGATAAGAGTCTTTCTGAATCTCACTTCCCTCTAGTAGTTCGAAATTTACTTCTCATTTGCATTTGCAGCTTGTAGTCAGTGGAATCAAGTTTACTAGCTCTATTTATTGCCCTCTCCTTCATATATGTTAGGCATGCACTGCGTATCACAATTTCTTATCACTTGGCAAACGGGCGAGTAAAATTTTTTATCAAACAAACCAAACCTCAGATCGTTCGCCAAATGTCTCTCAATGTTTAAAAGTTGGATCGAGTCAGGCGAAACTTTGTGAAAAAGTGACATAATAAAATAAAACTTAGACGACTTATTTTTCACACTTTATTTGGAATACCAAAAAAAATTTGGATCTCGTGTCGAAATCAACCAAAAGTTGATGATCCGGTATGACTATGACGAGACCTCAAAAAACTGAAGTCTTTGCAAATTCTTTTCCTATATCCGGCTCCAATTTACGGAATGCTTTACCACTAAAAGATTTTTCACTAAAATGATCTAATAAACACCAAGAGTTTATTATATTTCAAAAATAAATACTTCAAACACCTCCTAAATATTTAAGTTGAGTAATATTTTAGATCATAGTTCGTCAGTAGTTTCCACATTTATTGGTGATACTTCATTTCTTATTGTTTCCGTATGGTATTTCCTGTTTAAAAACTTATTGGGAATGTAATTTAGCTTCAGTTGTAGCGTTTTATATTGTATATATTTACTCTATATTTGATTCCTGCCATACATCGTGTAAATTACGTCTTGTAATCTTTGTTTTTATTATTCATATGAATAAACTACTCGATTTAATACAGCATATGATTTAATAGAACAGGAGCCTGTACCTTTTTTCATGCTCCGCGGAGCAAATAAATCATTTTTTATCTTACGTTATTACACTTAAGGTACGTTAAGCATGTTAATGCGCTGAATTCCTCTCAATCCTATTAATCTTCCTCATCATATTGAATGATCTGATCGTATCGCGGCTGATCATATTAATACCTCCGTTCTATGTCACAATTATCACTATTTGTTTAATGTATGCGCTTCTCCATTTTATTCAATAATATAATTAATCCCAAAATTTCTCCGTCTGGAGGTCTCGCAGGATTTACTTATTTTTTTATTTTTTGTTGATAATTGACTTGTTTTTTTAATTCCAAGCCAATCCTATTAGTATATTTATCCAAAAATATTATTTAACAGTGGACTTTCTTATTTGTTTTAAATAATACTTTCTCTGATGCATGATACGTGGTGTAGAAATTCGATATTTCATGATATGATTTGTTATTGTCGTTTTTTCATTCCCATTTCGTTTACATTTCTGATCTATTTTAGCAAAGGATTAATATTCGAACTGCACCATCTATTTTGCCTAGTGGTAATCCAGCTTTCTCAAGTCTTCCATTTCTGCATTTCGTAATAAACTCTCTTATTTTTATCTTTACTACCATAAAACCTTATGCAATACACTCACATGATAATACACACATGCAAAAAATATGCGACACAGCATTAAACAAACTAGGTTTTGTTAAACGTCAAATGGGAAGGTCCTCGGATGAAAAAGTAAAAGAGGGATGCTACTTTGCTCTGGTTAGGCCACACCTCAAATACGCCGCGATCATTTGGGAAATTGGTAATAAAGGTACAACCAAAAAATTTAATAAAATACAAAGAAAAGCAGTACGCTTCGTTAAAAACTGCTACGAGCGAACGTAAAGTGTCTCACGACTTTTAGAGGGATTAAGGTGGGAGCCCCTAGAGACTCGGAGGCTACATGCTATACTTAAGTTGCTTGAGAAATTCAGAACTGGTGTCTTTCAGAGCGACATAGAGAATATTATCATGATGCCTCACTACATTTTTCGGTCTGACAGAAGTGATAAAATAAGAGAGATACATTGCTGAACATAAAGGTACAAAAAATCGTTCTTTTCACGCCCAATAATCGACCACAATAAAAACTGAGCTCCACTAAATACACTCCCATACAACACGTCACCAGTTCATCTCCAAAAACCTTACATATTTACACGGCTGGAGACCTACCACCCCCTGCCACACGCCCATGTGGAGGCTCTGAGGATAGTAAGTAGATGCAGATGTAGAAACCATGGGGATGAGGCGCGAGGAGACGGACCCTATAGAATATCATTCTCGCGCAATAAAATTGGAAGATATCTCAGTCTATTCCCAACGACTTCGACATTCCTCTCGTATGCATGCGTCGCATCAAGCATGGATTGAGTTGGGACAAAACCGCGATCCCAGCGGTCTTAAAGAGTTAAGGGCTCTTTCTCTGCTTGATCAAAGGGGGAAAAGGCTCCGTTGTGGGCACATGCCCTTGTTTGTCTAAAAGCTACAGGTCCGCCGCCGCCCAAATAAAGCCGCCTTTACTCAACATGTGTGCCAACATCGGGGAGCTCTTGAGCGGCGCAATAAAATGAATTTCCCGACGCTCGGCGGGGCGCCACACGCCGCTCGGCATTCGCAGCTTCGCAATTAAATTCCTGTTCGGCGCTAATCGGCGCTTCCCAACTCCCCGGCTTCATTCCGTGCGTCATATGTGGTCGAAAAGAAGTGCTCCTGTGAAAATAAGAGCTGCTCCTGGATTTATGGGAAAATTAGACGTTTTAAAGCCCCCATTCATATGATCATATGTCATTCTCTGTTCCATTTGTGTGTGACCGTGCTCTGCATCGTGCGTTCCTGTGTGGTGTCCGTACTCTGCTGGTTAAATTTTGCTTTCGTGCACGATATTTTCTATTTTATCAGTAAATCTGAGTGACACTACATTTGATGCGGGATTTTTGTCACACATAAATGAGATAAAATTGGACAAGATCCACGCAATTATCAGTTTGTACAAAAAACTAATTTTTAGGATCAATTCATCCTACTCCTGATTAGATGTTGTTCAATAATGTACCATTCTCATAAAACTGTGCTATTTCATTTGGCAACAGCATTTGACCGTCATTAACTCTGTGGTATTGCAGGGTGAATAATGTATTTGGCATTTGAAGTTAGTTTTAGCGAGATTTTTCGCAGTAAATAGTAGAGACCATCATCATTGGTTGTTCAATCCTAAGGTTGGTTGACTGCAGTCCTTCACCCTTCCCTATGTAATGCTAGTTCTCTGGTATCTCTTCCTTGTACTTTCCTCTTAATTTGGTCCATGAACTTATTCCTGGGTCTTCCTCTGGGGACTTTTCCCTCTATTTTTCCTTCAATTATGTTTTTCACAAACTAATTGTGTCTCAGGGTTCATCCAACCCATCTGTTTCTTCTTTCCTGTATGGTATTACATATGGTCCTTTCCTCTTCTACTCTTCTGTAAACCTCATCATTTCTCATTTTGGAGTAGAGTAGTGGAGGCCATATTCTAAATTTACTTTTAAAGTTAAGTATCAGAAGAATGCAAGAAGAATAGTAATGTAACATCTGTGGCGTAAAAACTTAGACTTAAATAACCGGAATCCTAAGTAATAAACGTGCATATAGCATGTGAAACTACATCAATGGAGTTTCAACTTGACTCTTTTTTTCACGTCGTTGGCTGGAAAATTCTACATAACCGAAGATATTTCCCTGCTTTTGTAAAAATGATTGCGGTGAGTAATTATTTCGTTTTTAAAAATAGCTGAGGAAACGTACTAACTACTCTTTATATTTATGACCATATCTAGACGAGAGAAATTCCTCTCTTTTTAAAAAACTCTCTCTGGAATGTTGACTAGTTCCATTTACCATGCAAAATGGCGGAAATTTTGGGCGAATTATTCGGAAAGTTAGATGGTAAGTGGCTTGTATTTTTTATTATTGGAAATACGAGATATCTTTCTTTTTATCATATTCTGTGTGATGTAATATCTCGCTCAAACTACCTTGAGCTTATATTAAACTACAGTGAGAGGAGGAAAATGACCAAATCCATCAATTCGTTCGTATAATCTTTTTTTTTAAACTATTATTTTTTCTCACGACCCTCACCCTTTGCTGACCCTAGTAGAGAGCGCAGCTCGAGGGCAACCTCCTCTTTATTTGACCCATCGAAGGGAGGTGTTGAGAGAGATGTCATTTGTTTTCTACATTTTTACTGGAGGTGAAATTTTTTCCTCTGCTCCGGGAATGGCTTGGCGTCGTCTTCCCTTTGTTTATCCCTCGTCTCCCATTCGAGACGATTGCGTCTCGCCCGTGTTGCGCTGACACCGTGCCAGGCCACGAATGTCTGCAACGTGAAAAGAATGTCCAAAAATGAGATTTGGCCCTCTCGCCCGCTTTCTACCCTTCCCATCTCTTTCTCTCTATCTGTTCCTTCCCCTTTTTCATGCATTACATTGCGTTCCCATTAAATTCAGCATTTAAGTTCGCTCAATTCGAATTTAATATTAAAGCATTATATTATGAATAGAATTCGAGACGGGTGGTTTAGAGTTCCATGTGTGGAGCATTTTCAGAAAGGTCCTGATATAAAAATTGCAGCAAGAACAGAAAGTCATGGACTGGGAATCAATTCACGATCCTTACGCTTGTGGGGCCAATTCGTGGACCACCACGCTGCTCAAATGATACAAACTAGACCATAGTAGTGTGCGGTTGATAATATTTTTATTAATAGATTAATATTATTATGGGCGGAAAAATTAGAAATGATGGAACCTTATGGAACAGTGTACAGAAAAGTAGAACCAGATGGATAGGGCTCATCCTGAGGCACAATGGGTTTGTTGAGAACAAAATTGAAGGTAAGAGACACAGGAGGTCAGCCAACGAGTATTAGATAGGGAAGGGTAGAGGGATGTAGTAAACCAATCATAGGATTGAACGATATATAATGAAATGAGCTTTTATTTATTCTGGGCTGGATGAGGCAATAGCGCCCGCTATTTTCAAAACCATGTATACCAACAACCATGTCCTAAGAGTACAGATATTCCTTCCAGGCTGGGCTCGAATCCGCGACCGTCGGGTTAGCAGGTAAGGACTTTACCCCGTCGCCATCTGGGCCGAAGTCGTAGTTTTATTAATTGGAAGGGAAGAAATGTGACTTTTCGTTCTGCCGCCAAATATATTGCTAGCATATGATGACTATTTCGGTGCGGCGAAACGAATCGCAGGTTTATATATAACCTGAGTAAAATCCGATTCGTAAGCGTAAAACTGAGGCTACTATTTGAAGTTCTGCGGGATTGAAGGGAAATTTTTATTTGTCAACTTGCGGAAAGATAGTAGTATTTCCATTGGTTGGTCTTGAAGAGAAGGACGATAACCGCCGGGCTTAAGTGACGTTATGTTTTTAAGTCCCGTTCCATGTGAACTGGACTTAAGATTATTCGAGTGCTTTGGCCGTCACCCAATCTGGCTTCCTCGTCTGCTGATCCTTTTAATACTCCTCTATAGGTATCGTTTTGGTCGGCATAATGGTTATCGCTGGAGAATCGCGAATATATCAAGCTCTGGAAAGGAATGCTTTCCATGCGGAACGATTGGATAGCGAATTTTTTCCTTGGGAATCTTTCACTAGTTTTTTTGCCCCATTTGAATGATTATTACGAGTCTGTGTAGGCAGCTTTTATTGCACCTCACCCTGAACTTGCTTTTAAGCATTCCACGCTCAGATTGATTTTTATTTGCGAATACGTTTTGCTATCATCCTCAAGGAGATAGTGCAGTGGTATCTAGTTGAGCTTTAAGGGTGATATTGCTTTCACAGGGTAAAATATGAGTCGGAGGTATGCATATGTGCGGTGATCTTGCTGTATTTAAAGCAGTATGTGTTTCATGTGATTCACTGAGATTAGAGTAGAGCAAAGTTATTTCTCCTCTTACCTCCGTTACCAAACTTCTCTCATGAAAGCGGTTTGCAAAACCGTTCAATTTATTGACAGATTGCCATATTGCGCAATTTTTTCCGTTGATACTACTGGGGGCATACTTAACATCCGAATTGATGGGACTTAATTCTGCGGAACCTCTTTGAGATGCTCTCCCAAGTTTGAGGAAGGACTTAAATACATCCCAGTAGAGTATAGTCAGACATGAATGTCCGAATGAAGACAGATTGCCGTGGTCTCTCAAAATATCATGGACATAATGGATTTTTTTCTTTATTAATGAGGTAGAATTTTCCGCTCAATGAATATTAAACTGAGAAAGACATCGGACTCCGGAAAGTTAATGTGGAGTGTAATAAGATGGCGTGAACACATTTCAGAGGCAGAGAAATACCTTTCAAAGCCTTTCTGTTTGCTAAGAAATCATGAAGATATTGTTTAAAGGTGAAGTTTAGAAAATTATGCTGGAGAAAATCCAGGTAATTTTGATGATAATAATGAAATACTCAACTCTTGGCGGGTAACATAGTTCTCTCCAGCTTAACTCGCTACTGGAACTTAGTCTAATAGTGCTCTTTTGGTGTAGTTAATATCTTATTTCACCCTGGAATTCCGCGAAAATGTCCGGGAACACCCATTGGAGTTGTCATTATCGGTTTACTCCCGCACCTACCAGTCCGCACACTCACGTCCACATTCTCTCCAGACAATTCATGATGTGTGCGTTGCCATGGAGACTAATGAATCAATAGTGGATTCTGCCTTAGGAGCATTTCTCTCCCCCCCCCAATCGAATTTCGGGGCTGAGTATCAATTATTCTAAAAAAATACTCCTCGTATCTGTGATCCAAGACCTTCGTCAAGCGAATATTTTTTTCTATGGGGAACTCAGTTAATTTCAGTTCCCAGAATAAGCCGTGTCTCCATCCCGTATATTCTTTATCGTTCGAAGTTTGTTTTTTTATTGATCTCGCGTTTGAAACGCCATGCACTTCAACGACGCGTACTTCTTGTTCCTGGGCACGTTACCAACAGTTTTTTTAACAACAACAACAATTTTTACATACCGCTTTGATTTATATTGAAAGCAAAAATATAATTAATACTGTGAAAATAAAGGTATCTCTTATTGTTGAAGACGACGATTTCTCTGGGCAGAAAAGGAATAACTTTGGATTATTGTTACGCCTCACTGAAAATAAAATTATTACTATAAAAATATAGTTTATTAAAATAAAGCTTAAGTATTTTACGTGAAATAATTGCTTACGACCCATCCTTTGGATTTTAAGAGAAGGGGTTATAAAGACTTTCTGGTCGACTGCACATATGACATTTGACTTATTTCACTCAGAGAAGGATGATGTAGAATGCATCAAATATATAGCATCCATCAATGGTGTAGCTTAATTATTTGGAATAGTTCTTTATGGTAGTAAAACTTCTTCGAGATAAAATTACTTTGTTACTCTTAGACTCGCTCATGATAATTTATGATGAAAAAATCTTTTAAGACTACCGTCAAAATGGCTTATCGTCGCTTTGAAAATTGCTATAAATATTTTTCCTAGAACATAAAGCTCTCGGGTTTCCAACTGGGTGATGGTGGTTTGTGGCACCGATGTTTCGAAGGCGTAGTCTGCCATCGTCCTCAGGGTAATGGCAGACTACGCCTTCGAAACATCGGTGCACAAACCACCATCACCCAGTTGGAAACCCGAGAGCTTTACATTCTAAGCATTCGCCGGGAAAGCCTTAAATCTTACAATATTTTTCCTGCTTAAATCTCTCTTACTGTAGTAGACGATGATTTTACGGAGCAGTAATGGAGTAACTCTGGATTAATGTTACGCCTCACTAAAAATCTGCATCACGCAATATTGCATTCATTTGCTCTAAGAGACGTACAATTAGAAGCCCTCTAACAAACTACCGAACACTGTTTCTTCTTGGTAATCAAATATATCCTCCACAACGATATCTCATCAACGCTCAGTGAATTCTCAGAATTGATTTTTGACCTCGTCTTCCATTATGCTTTCAATGGTTTCCGAGGTAAAGCAGTCCCGGAGGAATTTTTCCGAGTTCGCTTTGACTCCACCAAATTTCGATATCCCCCCCAATAAAATACAAGGTTTGTTGCCGGTTGGAATGTGGTCTTTCCGAGAATAATATGTTTTCGTTTTCCCGCTAATGGGAATGGAGCACGCCATCACGTCGAGTGAAGAGAATCGGTCGGACATTTTAAGGGTTTCGTGGCGAAGAATCTTGGGCTTTCAGTGAGGTACTTGAGTTTTTCCCCGCCACCTTTCTCACTCTTGCAATTCGCATTCCAGCGTTCGGCGCTACATCATCAAATCATTCACCCTCTTGGTGTCTCGGTGACTTCCTCTGTCGTTGAACTCGATGTATTCTCGGCCTCCGTGTTTCCCTGCTTGAACTACGACTCTGGAATGCGCTCGTTGGCCGGCACTCTCTCCGCGGTATGTGAAGGGTCTCTGTCCTCTGTCACTGAAAACCCCCTTTTTCTTTTATGTTTGCTGCGACTACCAGCAGGGGTGGCTCAATTACAGCGTATTTAATCGAATCGGAAACTAAAGCATTACATCTCGAGGTCTCCGTTCTCCTGAGCAGTTACTTAGGATACACAAAAAGATTCATCATAAATGTTAATCATTTTAACTGTTAATCATATTTTTCCTCACTCATCTTAATATCTACCGCATTATCCTTCATTCACTTACATAATAATCTGTATTTGCCCTAAGATCATCTTCAAACGAGTATTGCTGCATATTGTACTTATTTAAATTTTAAACTGTGAGCAAAGTCCAAACCCGGCAAAAGCTGCTTGAATGGCAAAATAAGTTTACAGGTAAACTAAAATTTCCGATGATTAAGCCTTGTGAATGCCATCCTTTATGAATAGTCATGGCACAAGACAGCTGATTCTCACTGATTAACTGTGCCTAGCTGTGAGTCGCGGCGATCTTCTGTGGGTCGAGTAACAATGGAAACAAAGGTTCGCCATTTGCGATGGGATAGTCACAAAAGAAAATATAAATTTACCGTGGGTCGCAAAAGTTTTGGTGCGGTTATTCCTAAATCATATAAAAAATATTTAGATTCTGCCTAAAATATCGATTTGATGAATTTAGTGAGTAGGTAACCAGCGGAATCAGTATCTACCAATATATCGGGCAGGCTCTATTAGTAATAAGTGGCGCCGAGATTTTGCCTCAATTAGAACAGACGATCGTGGGAATGAGACGGCATTTATAAGTAACCTTCGTGCGAAATGTCTCCATGTACCTACGGAGAGATGGCGATACTTCAAGTAATTCCCTTTTGGCGGAGGGGCAAACTCCTCGACTGCTATTCCTGGGGTCACATGTTCAATCCCGCCTGGGTGGGTTTTTCACTACCCAGGGCATGGACGTATCTCAAGTTCTGTTGGTCCGGTCCCTGGAAAACCTGATGACAGCCTTAGCAGCCTATATGTATTCCAGGGACATACGGGCCAACAGAATCGTCCGAAATGCAAGAAAATTCGAGTTTAAAGAATGATTATTCTTTCTTAAATTCCTGGGATATTCAGCGAGATGCTTTATTTTCCTCTTCTGTTTGATCGACAGGTTACGAAAACAATATTTCACAGATGGAATATGAATATGACGCCTCTATTTGCTCAAAGCATACTCAATATCGCTGAGCATTCTCGGTCAACTTTGATAGCTTTTGGCTTTTCGAACACTGTCAAAAAATTGGAGCTATTGTGCTTGATTCTGTTAACCTCTATAATTTTGTGTGTGCTTATGTAGAGCATATTGACTTAAGGATTTGTCCGGAAAAGTTGATTCTCTATTATAACTGACGCGTAGCTTCCCATGATGATATTCATCATTTTTTCAATGGCCGTCTCTGTGACCTCTTTTCTTAGCGTCATTTGTAGTGTAGAATGGAATGAAGGGCTCTCTGATAGGAGCCATAGGTAAGTGGTAATCGTGGTAAGGGTGTGGACAAAGTAATACCAGATAAACTCCGCCAAAACTCTCGAATTCCACCCAATCCAATGGATCTGATTAAATGAATGCCCAAAGCTGGTATATGCGGAATTGGATTAATCTTCGAAGCTCCTAAGAGCACGATATATTATTTCAACCTACTTTTTACGTTTATTTTGAAAAAAGACGACCCCTTTTCAATCGGATTTGTGATATTTTTAAGTCATGGTTCCACCATATAGTATTTTAGGCGGTAGTTTTTTCATCGAATAGGTTGTGAAATCCCACACTATTTTTGAGCTTCGAGAAGACTGTCAAATTGAGCCTCGATACTGGAATAAATTGGTGAATTTCTATTTTTACTGCGGCATTTTCTCCTGCTTTCGTGTTGTTACAGACACTTTTATTTTTGCTCGGATAACCAAGTGACGGAACTCTGAATTTAGAGTATTTCATGAAATACGCCGATATGGAGCAGCAAAAGTCGAACATGACTCGTTTCTCTGGAGTTTTACCGGAATTTTTTAATTCCACGTTTATGCTCTTTCATGAAGGCAACAAAAAATTCTTAAAATTCATTGCTCCATTTTCAAGATTAAATCGCAGGTATTGCATGTCATCGAAAATATTCATGACTTCAGAATTGAATAATACAGTACTTATTTGATATTTTGAAGTAAAATAGTCTTTTGAAAGAGAACTGAATCTCGACTCATACTCATTTTTAAAATAAAAAATAAAAAAAACCGTAAACCCAAAAAACTTCATCAATCGTCGAATCAAATATTGGGAATTTGTAAGCCTATAGCTCCTTGAAACCCATATACTGGTACTATTGTTGAATACAGGACTTTCCGATAATATTTAAAATTTTTGCCGACCTTGGCTCAACACTATTAGTTGCTATAAATTGTCAATGGCCATATAATGTTATGTATGGCCTATGATAAAATTATGAACGGAAAATAAGTCATAACCAAATATTGCTCTAGGAAAATAAGGTTCAAATCGACTCGTTTCTTCCTGTGCGCAAAAGATCTAATTTTAACGGTCTCATTGAAGTATGGTCTGTTGTGAACAGAACTATCTAGTAAGATTAACGACAACATGGGAATCCTATATAATAGTTCCGTCATAGAGTACAAATAAGTGACTAAATTATTTATACCGTAGCGCAGAATTCAGGTTCGAGTTTTAGTAAAGCTGCTTGACTAGTCTAAAATGTGTGTAGGTGGAAATATTACATGTAGAGGTCAAAATTTATAAAAGCCATGTATCCATAATGCTCCTATTTTCTCCACATGACAGATACTTACGATGACAGGAGCGATTTTTTCCTGTGCTCAGATTTGAAACGTTGAATACATGTTCGTTACAGAAGCATCAATTGATAAATGTAAGAAAAAAAGTATTTTTCCTATTAGGTATTTTGAAAATTCGCTGCTAATACCTTATGGCATGTGAGATATAATTCAAAATACATTTTTCTCTAACGGCATCTGGTTTATCCACTTTTATCTGAGACTCACTGACTCTCACGATATCGCTGAATTTATAAAAACTCCCGTAACACATTGGACACTTTTTACCGGAGTTATTGAACGACTCGGCAACAACCTCTTGACCTTGTTTTATCTGTTTTCCGTTGAACACTCGCCTGCCATTGAAACAGTGAGCTAATTTTGCAACTGCCTTAAAGAAACGCTTCCTTCGCAGTGTGGGAGGTGGAGCTGAAGAGGTATAGATAGAGGCGATGGAGGCAATCGGAGCTAATCTGGTGAGAGACATCCCATAGGTCCGTCCATCTCCATGGGAACGGAAAAAGAAGGTGTTGACGCAAATCGCCCTGGCGTGCGAAATGGACGGTGATTCAGGCTTTATTCATGATTCGTCAAAAGGGAGCTGTCCCTTTTTTCCGCTTCAGCTGCCGCCCTAATCTTTCTCATCGGGGTGGTGAAGTGTTCATATTTCTTTCCCTGAAAGATTCTCTCTTCTGTCACAATCCTATTCTCTCCTCGTCACACTCAATGTCAGTATTGGTACCAAATTATTCAATAGTTATTTTTGGATAAATGTATTAATAGCTGAGAATTATAAAAGAGAAAAGATATGTTGTCCAAGGGGCTTTGCTCCGTGAGAAAGAGAATGTACCTGCATGCAATGAAGTACATATACCTTTTTTTCAAAATTCTCGGAAAAAAATTTTGAAAATGAGAAGCAGAGAGAAAAAGCAACAAAATATATTTCAATTATACTAAAAAAATACAAATTGGTAGTTAAATTAAACCAAAAGCCAAATATAAAATTTTAAAAATTTGAGATAAAATATGAATCGTATTTTTGACGCCGTCGTAATAAAATTATATTGAGCTAGAGAAAAGATTTGTTGTGCTAGGTACTTTGATCCTTAAGAAAAAGACAAGTTGCTTGACGTATTTAAAATCACAAACAAAAAATGCAACATTCAGGTAATAAATGACAAGCAAAATGTATACAGTAACTGCATAATTAAACTAATAATTACATTATTCAGCTTAACTTCAATTTTTTGCATTAAGTCCGCTAAATATAATACCTTTAAGCTAAAACAAATTATATCCCAACATATTTACGCATCTTAAAGCCGCAAAATGTTGTCCATTGAATCGATTGTTTCAATTGTACTATCTTCCCAGTGTAATTCCACGCGGAAAAATTCTGGAGTTAATGGGTTGACGGAAGGCCGCCAAATGGGACCACAATCTCATCTGACAGGCGAGTTGCTGTAACTTTAAGTGCCATGCACTAGATTCTCAAGTAGAGGTTTAGAATGAAAAATATCTGCCACTGCTACCATCGGGACGGTATGGTGGTAGCAGGGCGTTTAGTCACGACCATGTATACGTTCCTTATTTACGATTTACGATAACAAAGCTGAAACAAAATACGAATAATGCTGTGAGCAATCTATGTGAGAGGCCTATATAAGAAATTTGATTGAGAGCCGTGCAGAGGACATAGAGAGTTGATTTGAAGATCAGATTGAGCATTTGTTAGCTCTTAATGATAGTTTGCGACCTTGGGAACTGTGATAGTCAAACCCGGAGACATTCTTACTTCCCGGTGCGGACTAAGTTCTTAGGCGACGGACTTTTTCACAAAAAGTGGGTATGCTGCACCATTGCCACTAAGTTTCATTACCATTACCATCTCCAAGGAATACAAAAAGGGTTCAGCAGATTCCGGATTGATATAGTGGAATGTCAAAATTCAGAACCACCCTTTTCCTCAAAATTAACTATTCAATTTATGACGCGTTTCAACTTATTTAGTCACCATCAGGTACATCATTTATTTTCAAAGAACTGCGGAACTATCCGCGGAGTAACTCGGTATCAACATACAGGTATATCTGGCATTGCATAAACGCTACCTGTGAGGGCAGCTTGCTCCTTAAAGCCCCATGTGATTAACAGTGGAAGGGGGCGCCTGGGTAGCTTAATTGGTCAATGCACTCTGCGCGGAATCAAGGGACCTGGGTTCGATTCCCAATCCAGGCGAATGATTTTTCCGTTCTGAATTTCACACAATTGTACATATTTTACTTGATGATGACCAAGTGAATTGATACGTGCCTTACATTTTATATTAAAAGTGAATGAAAAATGCGGTTTTGTTTGATCTCAATAATTCAAGTAGGGATCAGGATAGTATCAAAAAATTTCCGCTGCCCTCAGGATTCGTTCCCGGCTCACTTTGTGGGAAGTCGGCACTCCTACCACCGCGCTTATCCGAACTCCCTCCCCTCGCCACCTCAGTCATTCCTCGGGAAATATTTAACGTCGCCATCGGTGGGATAGAAAGTCCACGAGTATGAGAGATAATCCGTGAGAGGAAAAAATGTGTGGAATGTTACGTATCAGGAGAAAGGAAGGGTGAGCGAGGAAGGCTTTCTTTATTTTTAAGGGACTGACGCCCTTCGGGACATGGTAGGGACGCACAAGTGAGGACGAGGGGTGGAGGACAAAGTTAGACCTCCTCTCCCTCCCCTCGAACGGAGGCAGTGGCTCCCATCGAGTCAGGAGTCTAATGCTAGAGGTCAAAGGTCATGAGAGAGTTGAGACGCAGTTTCCGTCCCAGCCCCGGCAGACCGGCGTGACCTCTCTGCAACGAGGAACAAATGCAGCCATCAAATCGACTCTTTTTCATGGATTTAGCTACATTCCATCGAAATCTTTCTTCTCGCCGTGCTCTTTCATCTTCATATTCATAGTATCCCCTCTTTTTCCTTCCTAAGGAGGTCTCACTGAGACTGCGTGAGTTAAAACGTATAAACTCATCTACATACCACCCTGCGATCCGCCTCATGGGCGTGTGGCTGGGGGTGTTAGGACACCAGCCGTGTAAAGGTGTAAGGAATTTTTGAGGTGAAATGGTGACGTTTATTATGGGAGTGTATTTAGTGAAGCTCACTTTTATTGTGATCCCTAATTGTGCGCGGAAAGAACAAGGTTTTGTACCTATCTGTTCGGCAGCGTATCTCTCTTATTTTATCGCTTCTGTCAGACCTTGTGATGTAGTGAGGCGTCTTGATAATATTCTCTGTATCGCTCTGAAACACACCAAAGCATGCATTCATAGGTGGTAGTAAAATTAATTTTTGATAGGTGTTGTCTTAAATGTACTCCGCTGATGACATGCTTAATCTATTAAGAAAAAGAACATGCAGTTTAGGGGACGAATTAGCAATCCAAACACCGCAGTATCTCATCGTGTGAAGGAAAAGATTAAGCACTCATGACACAGCACTCACGGCGACGGAGCGTTTTCGTTTATGCACGTATTTGCGCGAAACTTAGCATATGTATTCTCATTAGTAATATATATTTACAGATAATGAGAAAAAAATGTGTCCAACCGATTTGGTGTTTTGGCAATTAAATGCTATTTTAGCTCCTTTCGTTACATTGCATTCTTCTTCTTCTTCCGTGCCTATTTCCCATGTCTCTTGGGGTCAGCTCTCCTAGTCCTTCTTCACCACTCTATGTGTTGCTGCGTCATTTCAGGTTATGTCCATTGTCTTCATATCTTTAGTAAACTCCTAGTTCTCCTTGATCCTGACTATCGTGGCTACCTTTTTCCCGCCTTTTTCGTTATATGGTCCCATGTCATGCTGAGACGGATGGTAGAAGAATAAAATAGGTAGAATTGAAAGATAGCCAATCAATTCTGTGAAGATTTACTTTTTGGGCTTAAATGAATACTGGGAGTTATGCCTTGAGAGAGAAGAAGGTCTTGAGGTGACAAGCATTGGTCCCAGAAAAGGACGCAGAGGTGGCGATGGAAGTGGTGTAACTAGGGAAGGAAAGGGCTGTTTGTGATAACGTGTTGATAAATCCTAGTTTTTTCCTCCTCTTTACTAAGAGGCCACCGAGTCTCGACCCTAATAATGTCAAACCATGTCGTGGCCTTATTACTTTAATCAAAGGAAATGATCGTCGACAGTAAACTTCGCAATGACTTGCGGTCGGTCGGCGAAAAAGAATGTTGGTCCCCGCACATGATGATTTCTCAAAAAACTCTATTTTGAAAGAAAGTAATGTTTTCTTAGAATGGCATCGGCTTAAAAGGTCTATTAAATAAATTACTCATTATAAAGGAGTGAAATCCAGTGAAGCATTTTGTAAGTACTTTGCCGTCCTGGCTATTTGTGGGACTCATCATTGATGAATAGTAATCAGTGCATCTGCATTTTATGTTTGGTTATTCTATAATTTATAGCCTCGAAATATTAGTGTTCAAAAACATACGCTTTGATCAAAATGCACCACACACAGTTAAACTCGAAAACCACGTCATCTATAAGATAATTCATTCAATTAAATTTACTTCACAGAAGATTGTTTCATTTAATTTATTGATGATTCGTTAATTTCTCTGAGCTACAGGCTGGTGGAGGTTCTGGCCTCACGGTCACTTATTCCAAAAAATCTGCAAAGTTAATTATAGTATCTTTGAAGTGAGTTTTAAAAACTGAGATGAAAAAAAGGGTTATGGGACAGTTTTGCTGTAATTCAGCCATTGAAGTGGAAATTTTTATACGGACAATCATGAAACTTGCTCATATTTTAGCAGACAAACGTCCGTTTGGATGAGAAAGAATGCATAGCCTTCCAATAAAAACTGTTTCTAGGAAGTGAAAAGACCAACAAAATTGGACAATTGGACAAAAATTTTAGGTCTTTTCGCTTCCTAGAAACAGTTTTTGTCTTGAAAAAATCTTAAAATCTATTTCTTAAAGTTATTACCGAATTACTGCCGTAATTGAAGTAAAAATTATTTCAGGAGTTTGTCATTTAGTAGATATTTCCTATTAAAACAACCACTAAATGACTATCTCCTGAAGTTGTTTGGACCCCGCACATTAAATCGAATAAAACCGTGCTCCTTTGCTTTCTTTAAAACAAAATTGAAACGGCAGATTTGAAATTCATTTCGCTTGCCAACCCACCTCAAACCAAATAAATAAAATACAAAATTTTACAAAAATAAAATGCTTCTTTTGTTGGTGAAATGGGTTACTAAATTACTGCCATAATTGAAGTAAAAATTAAGTTGTTTCTTGCAAATGCCGCTGCATTCGGCTCCTTTGGCTGTAAAAATGTGGTAATTGAAAATATATTACTGGTATTATCCGCATGTTATGCACAGTCAATTTCGGTTTTCAATTGGTAGCCCATTTCATCAATGAAAGTAGCAGTTTTTTAAACCAAATAAATTAAAAATTGTATTTTTAGCGTTTATTTCGCCTCACGTGTTCGAGCAACAGTCAACTCAAAGCTTAAATAAGCGTATAAAAACTGTTGAAGGACTGCTCAATGATGCTTGATGAAGTTGTTTCAACCCCGCGCATTGAATCGAAGAAAACCACGCTCCTTTGGTTTCATTAAAACAAAATTGAAACGGCAGATTTGACATTTATTTTACTTGCCAATGAATAATTCACTCTCTTCATTCGATCAGCGTGGGCGTCACATTCAGCGGAAATAAACTCGGCACTCCACCACAAATTACAGAGTGTGTGTGAGAGAGAGAGGCGGGCATAAAATTATAAGCCTGCCCCACTGGAGCAATCCGCATTGTTCCTTCCTCGAAAAAAATGGGTAGGATAAATAAAACAAGGTGCGGAAATGAGCGAAAAAAATTACTCCGGAAAAAAGAGGAAAGTCCGAAAAAAGTACAGAAACGAAAAAAAAGAGACAAATCGTGACCGAAAAAAAAGAGGTGAAATGAAAAAAATGGGAAGCGGACGAATATAAGAGTCGCGAGAGGGAGAGTTGGGAAAGAAACGGAGAGAGGCGGAGGTGTGTCCGGTTGGGAATGAAAGAGGGAAATTGGAAGGGAAAGTTTTTTAGTTTTTTTTTCTCACGAAAGAATTAATAATTCATCCGTGAGAGCCTCCGAAATGAGGAAAAGAGGCATACGCCTCGTGCAATCGGACGTCCCGCAGTCGAGGGCCTCATAAGCGAGTGGTCACCGTTGAGGGGTATTTTTTTTTGGAAAGGCGGGAGAGAGAGACATACGGTAGGAAGAAATAAAGCAGCGTATTTTGGTCGGAAGAGTCAGAGAGAGGAAATATGGAGAAGAGATGCGGAAGGTACTGACGGACAACCACAAGGAAATGGAACACAGTTTCATTCTTTCGGTCGGCCTGAGACATATTTTAAAATGACATTTCATCTGCCCTAAAAAATGTTCATTCATTGGTCGTTCAATCTTAAGATTAGTTGACTGCTGCCATACACCCTTCCCTATCTTATGCTAGTTCCTATTACCTCCAGGTATCTCTTCCTTTGTTCTTTTCTCTTTATTTGGTCCATGAACTTATTCCTGTGTCTTTCTCTGGGGACTTTTCCCTCTATTTTGCCTTCAATTATGTTCTTCACAAATCCATTGTGTCTCAGGGTGTGTCCAATCCATTTTTCTTTTCTGTATGGCGTTCCATATGGTCCTTTCCTCTTCTACTCTTCTGTACGTTTCATCATTTCTTATTTTGTCCGTCCATTTCATCTTCAGCGTTCTCCTCCAGCACCAGGTTTCGAAGGTTTCTATTCTTTTCTGGTCAGCTTTTCCAATGGTCCATGCTTCCGATCCGTAGAGTGCTACGCTCCATACGAATGTTTTCACATACTGTTTCCTGGTTTGTATTCCTATACTCTTTGAGCACAACAGTTTTCATTTTCCCATGAACGCCTTCTTAGCTTGGGCTAATCTCCCCTTGATACCCGTTGTACTTCTTCCGTCCCATGTGATGGTGCTTCCGAGATAGGTGAAGGAATCCGCTTGCTCCAATTTCTCTCCTCTCAGGGTGACTTCTAAATTCAAATTCTCTCTTCCACATACTAGGACTTTGGTCACAAATTTTATCCACACCTTAAACTACAAAATACCTTGCCTGTTTGGGGGTATGGAACAGGCTGGCCCCACTCTGGGTGAGCAATACTCGCTCCAGTTCAAGTTAAAATTCCGTCCTCTCCCATAGCCACTCGCCTCGAACCAAAATGCATTGAGCAGAACAATGCATAGCCAAGCCGGAAACCAGGAAAGTGACAAGCTGGCGAACATGCCAACATGTAGTATTAAGGCGGGTTTACACATTGAACTTGATATCTATGGAAGTAGCGAGTGTAGCAAATCTCGAATCGTATCGCCACTCGCAGGGCATCGTTCTGCGTACATATTGCTTTCGGATTGGATTGGATTTTTGGGGAGTCGACCGACAGCTAAGGTCATTTGCGCCATAGGGGATAGGTAAGGGAGGAAGGGTTGATAGAAACCCTGCGTCGGCATTAGTCTTATCGAAATGCGCCAAGGGGACCACGGTTTAACGTCTCATCCGACTAATGGAGTACTGTACTTGAAGTGCCCTCCACAAGATAATCAAGTAGGGATCGGGTTTCCTCTGAAAAACATCCTCCTCTGCATGGATTTGAACCCAGGCTGCCTGTATGGTTAGCCAGTAATCTAGCCATCCAACACGAACCCGATCCCCCACATTACTTTCGGCTCTATCCAAACAAATGGATGACGGAAGTCAACAATGAATATGGTTATTACGAAAATCACCTAATTTTGACAATAATGGCTTTTGTATAAAACTGTTTAAATCCCATAAGCATTCGTGGATTTAATAAATTGGTATGAATTACATTATTTGTGCATTATTACATCATACCAAGTGCGTCAATTGAGATAATAATTATTATTATCTGTTAAGAGAAGGATCATAAAGATTACCTTAGGGGTTCTTTAGCATTTATTTTCAACCACAAATAAATATTTACATAAGCAACAATGAGTCCTCCTCATACTAAGTCATTCGTTGTTTACATTTTAAATCTCTCTTTGCTGTCATGTGACCAAGATCAATCAGATGCGATGTGATTCTATCCCAGAATTGATGCGTACTTGCACGAAAAATAGAAACCAGACTATTTCCCTTGCAAGTAACAGCCGCGGTCGTTCGCTACCACTATGGACCACCACTGCATAGAAGTCCGTGTTTACGTAGAGAAGTGTCGATTGCAAGCTACTTTCAGGGCTACCGTCAAGGAAGTGACCTCCATGGATAAATCCGCCTTTAGGGTCAAGATACTAACGCTAACTTGAACTACTAAATTTATCGATTCATTGCACGGCGAGATACTAATTCACGCAGAAACCTGAACATCCCATGCTGGGAGATGTTCTAGTGATAATAATTAAATTAAGGTGGTTTGAGAGGGATTTTTCCCTCGTCATGAAAGAGACCAATTTTAAACTTTACTTTTTGAATTACTACCTCTAAGAAGCATTAAGTAATTGTTGAAATATTAATAGCGCTAAAATATTGTTGAATATGCCCAAAATTATCTATTTTTATCTAAATATGAGTGCATAATCTTTTTAGTTGACTAATTTTTTAAAACAAAAGAAATAAATTAGGTAATTTAGAAATGGTTTTGACTCAAAGAGTCAAGCCAGAGCTTCCTTAAAGGTTGATTAAGCATCTGAAAAATCGCGGAAGGACTTCACAACAATGCTGGTTGATGTTGTTCCAGTTACGACCTCGAACATTGAGTCGAATTAAACTATGCATGTATAAGCTTTTAACTCGACTCATTTAATTTGCATCGTACTCCGAATACGCTTTGGTAGCCAAAGTTTTCTCACGATTCTGTAAAAATAACTTCAATGAGTAATTTTCCATAAGTAAAAACCAGCTATACGCTGTTTGATTTCTAATGAATCTTTGTGTTAGAAATTCCTCAGTTGAATAAAAGCCTCTCTGGAGTGCCTAATCCTACCACTTTCCATGTAAAACAGCTGGTATATTTTTTGGTAAAGGTCTCGAAATGTAGTGAGGTAAGTGGAAAATATTTCGTTCTTGCATATATGGAATACTTTTCTCTTCAAAGCGGCAAAATTCATTGAATTTTATGCGAAATGATATCTCGCTCTAACCACCTTATTAGTCAAAAGTCTGATAAGAATTATCTCAGTTTCAATTACATATTACTCGTGGCAGCTATCTTTCCGGAGAGTGATTAGGCGTTGTGTACATCGCCTTAAACGCCATAACAGGCTTATGGAACTAATTCCTCGGGCGTAATCATGCGGATCATTCTCGACCATTTTTATTAGCCTTCATACGTTTCCCAATCTCTCCTTCCGCCCTCTTCTGTTCGTGTTACTAAACATTTCGCTCATTTATGGTATCTAAAGCCTGTTTAGCTTCACGTTTTATCCTTTCACTTGCACTAATTCTAAACTTTAGCTGGGTCCCCTTTGATGGGTAAATTACTCCTTGGCTGACGTGTTTTATTTCTTGTTTTCTTTCCGTTTAGGGTGCAAAATAAAAAGTTGTGAATTAGAAAAAACAATATTTTGACAATATGACTTCCGATCATAAATTAATGTCTACTCGTCTTTAAGTCTGGACTATGTGTTGTATATATCAGCTCGATGAAAGTCTACACATGGTGAATAACTATATAAAATACGTCACAGGCGTGACAAGCATCAAAGAAAGACGGCCCTTACACGTAAATTTGAATTTTCGGCAGCAGAACCACCTTCGTCAATAACAGAAAAAAATTTTATTTGTACCTACATGATATCAAGTGTGTTATATAGATAGAAAATACACCTATATATCATACATACTCTGGGAAAATTCTGGCTATGGCATTCTACCTGAAGACAATGACTTTCTGGTATCCATTGAACGTTTATCTCCGCTCTTCTCTAACTTATACTAATTCTTGACGAGAGACTTAATGGTTGACTTCTATAAATACTCACTGAAGCCTTCAAAACGCCAAAAAGTGGGAAATACAGAATCTCATCCTCCATCCTGTTGCTCGAGATAACCTAAGATCCTTCGACACGTCAATGCTGTTTACAGAGCACTCATCATTATATACACACTCAAATGTTCATGAAACTATGCCGCCTTATGAGGGCCGGACGATACATTTTAAGCAAAAACAGAAACAGAAAAGTTCGCTCACGTGAATTGTGCGTGAGATAAGTGAAAAAGAGAAGTGAGAGTGTTGTATTGAATATTGTTTGTTAGAGTAAAGGACTTTTGGAAATTATACCAATTGGCATATACGACTTTTTTCGGATTACCATGCGCGCAGATTGCGACAAGTCTTCCGAGGTAACCGTGTGTAATCTTATTTCGTCTCCCCGTGTTTTTATATACTGATCAAAATACTGTCACATTACTCGATGTATAGATATTTTTAGAACAGCTTTTTAGCATATGGATCCTTAATTTCCTTGATCTGTTGGCAGTTGAGTTCTCTTAAAAATCCCTGAAGCTCTAGTAATCAAAACATATTTGCTCAGAAGTGTCAAAATTCATCGATTCCTTTCCTAAGACCATTTGCTAATTAACAACGTCTCTTCTTGATTTGGGAACGATGAAACAAGAGACGCAAACTTTCCGGACCAAACCTGTAATAGGTAGGTGTAGCGGTGATTGAATGATCTTGGAAGTAAAGAGCTTGTTTGACCTTTAATTAATCATCCTTTTGTGCCCCTCTATGTTATTACAAACCATGGAGCCTCTTTTGGATCCGTTTTTTTGCGCTGCATACAAAATTCATGCGAGAAGAAAAAATTTTATGAAAATTCTTAAAGAGAATACTCTCCCTAAAATATCTGATGTCGCTTGTGGGTCCATACATGTCACAACACTATGCAGGAGTAGAACTTGCAAGCGTTAGCGAAAGTGTGGCTATACACGCTCTTATTGCACGCCTTAATGCAAACAAAACCAGCGTATGTGTTTTCTCTCATGAGTAACGTGTTGGTATTAATTAAACCTGACCGATGAGATGGATTCTGCTCTCATACTGCACTTGAGTTTTGCGATTCTCATGAGAAATAGTCATACCGAAGGTCACAGCTTGCTAATTTTTTTAAAAGGCCAATCATTTCTGCCAGTGGAGAGAGAGCTTCGCGGGTAAATGTGCTTGGCGTCTTTCACAGTCTCAAGGATCCTTCCTTTCCACGGCAGACTGTCAACACGAGTCTCTTCTCCGCCGTGGGACATCTGCAAAAAGATTTCCCTCACTTAAAAGCACGTCGGTATGCAAATTTGCAGTCACGGTTAATGCGACAAATGTGTGCGCGTAAACCGGCAGCGTAGACGACTAGACTCGCTTGGCTTAAGGCAAGAACTGCTCAACTCCGAGACTCGTGCGATCGCCGCTTTCACCCATTAAAAAATTAGACCCGCGGACTTAACTGCCGGCTTCTGCGTTCCCTACCGTGATCTTTATTTCATAGCACTCCTCCGTGTTTGCGCATTTGTGATGGGGGAAACTAGGAGGTTGCCCGGCGGAGTTGCCGTTAATAAAAGAGGATGCTAGATGCCGTGGCCCCTGGGCACGCATAGATCTCTCGTGGTGTCGCGCTTCCCCCAACGGGTCCACACGCGTGCTAGGGCGTGGGGGAGGGAGGATGCATATGTATAAGCCGCGACCTCTGACCTTTAATGTTTCCTACTATTTCTCCCTCGCTATCAGATCCCGGGATTCCTCACGCTGCGCCTCCGCGCATATATTCTGCGCCTGCGGAACTTAGAGTTCCCATAATTTTGTGACGAGAAAATTTGCTTTTGTTTCATGTTTTCAGACTAGAGAATTTCTATCCACTCACGGTTTAGAAGGCCCATTTTGAGTAACTTTTTCATGGTTGATGAAGCGAACCTTAGGGGTAGTGATAGCGCGGTGGTCGGAGCACTGGCTCTATAATTTTTAGAATGGATAATTGGTAATCCGATCCCTATTTGGGTATTTGAGGAATTTACTTTAAGTACACTACTCAGCGGGTCGAATGAAACGCCGAGCTCTGTTTGTCAGAAACTGGCTGAATCCAGCTCTGAATTTCCCTTCTCCATTTGATCCCACAATATATTCCTATCCTCATACCTTTCCTCATGGTCTAATGCACCAGTTTGTGTGAAACAGACTTGGATTAGTTTCATGCGTTGGAAAGAGGGTAGACAACCCACACTTCGTTTCCCAAGGTTTCGAAAGTTCCTTGGCCCATGTCCCCAAATCGTCCGCTGCGCATGGCCAGGAACTTTTGCTTAATATATATGGGCAGGATTATTCGTAGAATGGTGGAGGGGTGAAAAGAAAACGATATTTCACTGGTCCGAGAGTTATCTAAGTGTTTGCGTTTTAACATTCCTCCAGAAGGCCGGAGCGAATTCCTTTAATTGATTTTTGAGTCCAGTATGGGTGGAATTTCCCGCAAAAAGTGTCCGCGAGTGTTCAATTTTTCGAATTCGAAACGCTAGTTAAATCGGTTTCCACAATCGAAAGGTAACTATCTTCGCAGTTCATCGCGGCTTTATTTCTTCTTACTTTTTTGAGATGCCGCGTCATATCCGGGCGCATCTCGTCTTAAGGTCAGCGCTCATGGAGAGGTCTTAGTATCGCGGAGTTTAGCATTTGGTCAAACCGTTAAACGACGCCTGGTGAATTGTGACCATGGATGTTGTCCTATCTAAATACCTGGCTGAAGTTCCTAATTGGGGATTATGTATTCGGGGAAACTTGCCAGCTGGATATGACTCTGCTTCATCAACAGTAACCCCTTCAAATTGTCAGAGGGACTAAATTTAGGTCGGAAGTTCAGGCAATTTTACTGAGATAAACTGAAGCCCATCAAAGTGATCACGGTTGTAAAAACAGATGTAAGGATGCTCGAGATGATGGATTTTAGGCCAGTTGCACAAAACTTTAGCCGTAAAATCGTTAGCTGTGATATGTATTTAGTTTTGGAACTCTTTACTGAGTTTGGGTTGTTGGAACTACTATTTCCACAAATAATCTCCTAATACTCATTGTTTCGTCCCCTTAGCTTTTTCCTTTTGCGTAAAATAGAATGTGTCCATGTTTACTTTTATCATGGAATTTATTTTGCACATACTAAATAATCTCATCATTTACTCATTTTTCGAGTAATTACGCCTTCGAGCAGTTCATTACACATCCGCCAGCTGTGTTATCTACGAGTATTAAACCCAGTTAATCAAATTTACAAACATTGAATTTAACAAATGATGTGGTACGAAGTCACTCGCACGGGTGCATATACACCAGAGTTGAAATTCGCTATGAAAAAATCATTTGACTTGACCGGTATTCGAACCCGGATCTCCCAATTGCCGGTCAGGTGTGTTAGCCAGTTACACAAGCCATCTTCCTTCAAGGCGAATTTCGAGGGGGGTTTAAGCGAACTAGATGTTCAGGCCTCAAGTCTATACGAATTCGTGCTTACAAAGCCACTGTCGCGGTGGATAAATCCAACGTCATTATTGTTGGGTTTATCCACCGCGAGAGTGGCTTTGTAAGCACGACTTCGTCTCATGTGCTACAATATAGACTTGAGGCCTGAACATCTAGTTCGCATAAACCCCCCTCGAAATTCGCCTTGAAGGAAGATGGCTTGGTGGTATAACTGGCTAAACCATTTGGACAAATTATGCAAAGTTAAAACACTGTATCAAGGAAAAAAGTATAATGTACGAAATTTGCAGTGATTGTATGGTAACGGGAGAAATGAAATACAGACTTGCACTTTGCGATAGCCCAGTATGTCCTAAATGCAGATGGATAGACAATGTAGTTCACAAAATACTAGGTTGTAAAGGACCAAACAGGGAATGGGAAATAATTAAAAACATTTTTAGAGACTTTGACACATTCGGAGATGGAAATATTGGAGAAAAGAATCTGTTAACACTAAATTTTAAATTATTTCCTGCCAAGACAAGTATAATCTTGACAGAGCTAATAGCAACTTTCGTGGAAAGTCATACACGTCAGAAAAATATAAGATCGGCTTTAATCGATAAAATTAAAATAGTAAATAAACAGTTACCCTCCTCAGAGCATGAAAAGGCATGGCTGCTTAACGTCTTTTAATAGTATTTTATGTTAAAAAGAGATAAAAAAACTAAAATATTTAAAATATATTCATGTATGTGTCTAAAAAATACCTTAAACAAAAATGTACTATAAATGTATGTGTCTTTGGAGCGGATCTTTTTTTTGTCCTGTATGCTAATGAATGTACTGTAATATAATATTGATATAAAATAAAATCATTGGAACAACACACCTGACCGGCAATTGGGAGGTTCGGGTTCGAATCCCGGTCAAGTCAAATGATTTTTTCATAGCGACTTTCAACAACAGGTGATCAAATGCAATGTGGACTGGAGACGAGGTCACGTGAGTTGTGTAAAAATCCGCTGTAATTCGAGTAAAACTTAGCTTTATTATGCAACTGGCCGACACTCCTCCGAAATTATTTCTCTTTGATGTATGCATTTGCATCTGTGCGCATGAATGCATACCATGTCAAATTCATTAACTCAGTCGGTAGTGATCAAGCATACGCTTAGCGCATAAACATAGTCATCTGAAACTTAAAATTTGACGGTAAAGTTATTTGGAGATCCGTCAATTGGTAGTTTTTATAGTGAGTCGAAATGTGGATTTCTCTGTGTAAGCATGTAAGTTCGGGTAGAGACATCTGAGTGGCTAGAATCCTGTAATTTGTGTGATCCGATATTTCCTTCACCTCTAGCTACGGAGTACAAATATGACTAAACCTTTCAAGCGATCAAGGACGTGGTAGGCTAAATTCAATTCTGTACACGTATAATTAGTAGGACAATAGCTTTAGAGAAATATTCTCGAAGCGAGCGAAGGACACTTGATTACAATTCTGTGACCTTCCTGGTGGGGAAGCCGGAGATTTCTTGTCGAAAATGAGTCATTGTTGCGTCTAATCGTGCATCACTTCACGGGAAGCGCGACTAGCGATGGTAAACGAATGCTGTGCCATCTTACCTTCAAGCGTCGTGAATTTAATTATTTTCTCCGTACCGTACACACGCCTTAATGACCGAGGAGCTCATGAACAATCCTGCAACCATACCTGCACATCACTTGGAAGGAAATAAAGTGAGAAAAATTGGATGATTAATCATTTACTGTTAAAAATACAGTGTCTTCTTGTCATGCATTGTATGATATGTCTTTAAATATGCGCGGTGGAGGCTGTCTGTGCCGATGGCCGTCGTCGAGTCCCGCTTAGTACGTAAATGCTTTGTTTCATTGGAATTTCTTCGGTATATTTAAGATCTTGTGATGTTATTCTTGAGGTTACGTTGTATATTTAATTGCTGCTTGCTCGTTAGTAAGCGTACGCATTTTACCCTGTTTTTTATCCATTCAGCTGATCGTATGAATATTCTCGCACCCGAAAAAATACCTTTTCAATCTTATACACGCAAATAATAAGAAATACTTAAGTATCAATGTTATAAACTAAATATCAGCCGATGTATGCATTCCGTAAGCTATGTATGGTTTCCAAACTTTTTTTTAACAACACCACATTGAATCTTTTAACTTGTTTGCCTCAACATAATACCCTGAAGGCCACCCTTAGGGTCTCCGGTAGGAGGTGTGTTTTCACCAACATGGACTGGACGATAGGCTAATAAAGTTAATGAAACTACGGTTCTAAATACGTTAGCAAAAACTAGTTAGTAACGAAAGCAGCTAGCAAAGTGTTCAATCGGCTCAGTCAGGTCCAAGATCCGGCCCGACATTTCATCTCCAGGGCCGAATAATAAGCCCCGGGGAACGTCCCAAAAGTGACTTCTCGCGAACATGAGCCCAGGGTATCTGGTCAGCGGTCCAATTATCTAAGCAATGTGCTGTCAAGCGTGGTTCCAGAGAATTCTACCATATTATGTATTGTTTAGGAGTTAGATCGATGAGAACGTAGAAAAGCGGATTCTCCGAGAGGAACCGAGGGGCAAATACCGTGACGAGATAAACGAAAGGCTCGGTAATGGGAGTAATCACGGTGCCAAAGAATCATAATAAACTTGATAAGATTGGAGGGCATTCTCCGCTACAGATCACTAATGATGATTACTCTACTTATTGGGAATTTAAAAGGGGGGTGAAATTTATATTTAAAAAATCTTCGCCGAAAAAAACACCGCAGCTCTTTAAGGGCGTTATCAAAAGGGATCCATCATTTCTTTCACGCCCTCCGAGCGTAGAAGGATAATGGGCAAGCGCGTGGTGACAAAATGACTCTACCTTCCGAAAGCATTCGGTTACTCCGTAGTCGCCGGCGGGAGTACGCAGAAAATTGGAAAGGACAGGTAATGAAAAGAATGGGATGGGTGAGAGGAAGGGGCGGGGGTAGAATGAATTTACGTCACACTAGATGGGGTGAAGGGGGGAGGAGGAGGAGGCAGGAACCCTTTAAAAGGTGGAGTGGGTCGCCATTATAGTCTATTCTGTGGAGCAAATTAAGCCGGTGGAGTGAGCTTCAGAGGAAGGTGGGCGAGGAGACGGGATAGGAAGGACGAAGAAAAAGGACTTTTTCTCACGAGGACCGTCACCGAGAAAATCTCGGTTCTTTCAATGTTTTTTTACTCAGGGGCGAGAAAATGAAGAGGAAAGAAGTTGGGAGTATAGGATCGAGCTCGGTCACACTCCTCTTGGATATCTCCCGGTGACCTCACCTCTAGGATAGCTCTTAGTTATTTCTCCTCAAGAATTGCGCCCAGGAATTTCTCCTCTAGGATATCGCCCAGTAATTTCTCCTCCCGGATAGCGCCCAGCAATTTCTTCTACCGGATAGTGCCTCGTCATTTCTCGTCCCCAATAGCGCCAAGTAATATTTCCTCCCGGACAGCACCCAGTAGTCTCTCTTCCCGGATAGCGCTCGGTCATTTCTCGTCCCGAATAGCGCCAAGTAATTTCCCCTCCCGGATAGCGCCCAGGAATTTCTCCTTCAGGATATCGCCCAGTAATTTCTCCTCCCGGATAGCGCCCAGCAATTTCTTCTACCGGATAGTGCCTCGTCATTTCTCGTCCCCAATAGCGCCAAGTAATTTTTCCTCCCGGCTAGCACCTAGTAGAGTCCCCTCCCGGATAGCGCTCGGTCATTTTTCGTCCCGAATAGCGTCAAGTAATTTCTCCTCCCGGATAGCGCCCAGTAATTTCTCCTCCCGGATATCACCCAGTAATTTCTTCTACCGGATAGTGCCTCGTCATTTCTCGTCCCAAATAGCGCCAAGTAATTTTCCCTCCCGAATAGCACCCAGTAGTCTCCCCTCCCGGATAGCGCTTGGTCATTTCTCCTCCAGGCTAGCGCCCAGTAATTTATCCACCCGGATAGCGCCCAGCCGTTCTCTTCACCCGGATAACTCCCTTCCGACCGATGGAATTGGTAGATACTCTAAGCGCCGCCGTTTGGAAATTTTTGTGGTCGAGAAATGTTTGTATGTGCGAAGGGAGAGTGGGAGAAGAGGCGAGATAAGATTGGCGAGGCTTTTGGGGGGGAGGGAGAGGGGAAAGGGAAATACGGTAATGCCTCCTTTTTCGAGCGTCTAGGAAAAAAAGACGTATTCGCGCAGCGGGTGGGAAGGCGATTTCGTACTTCCTCTGTCGAAAGACCGGGCGGTCACGACCTTGCAGTCAACGGGAAGCACGCTATCAGCCGGATGTCCGAGGAGACTGCGGTCTGGGCGGAGGAGGGATGGGTCGCGTATTATTGAGGGGCGGGAACAGAGGGGCTAAGAGCGGGCTGTTATGCAGGGGAATGATGGAGTGTTCAGTTAGAAAAAAATTGCTGTTAGTGGGGAAAAAATTCCTCCCGCAGCGGTCGAGATTGGGCAAATCGGGACGATAAATCATTTCTCTGACTGCGGACGATCAAACATTACAAATTCGATTCGAATAAATTGCAACGATAAAGTTAACCATTTCAGCCGGGACTTTTCGAGGAATTACTATTTTTTTTAATGTTCAAAAAAAGGGAGATTTGTAAAGCGTCGGAGAGAATTTGTTTGCACAACACGAGCTGCGGTGTTAGCACTTCATTTCAGCAAAACGTTGAATCGATTCATTCCGTAAGTTCATTTCTTACGTAAATAGGTGTCTTTCAATCATGCGCCTTTATCAAAGGTGAGGTGGAATATTCAGAACTAGAATTCAGTGAATAAATTCAAGCCGTTTAATGCCCTGTACGATTTTAAGTGGATCATTATTTGGAATCTGCCACGATTGAGATAGCTCCGGATACGCAGTAATGAGAGTGTAGTTCATTAGTGCGCAAACTTTTCTCTTGACTCAGTTGTCTCGCCACCATATTTTTCCGTTTTAAATATGATAACAAATGGCTGTTACCGAAAAATATCCAAGTAATGCCGGCTCTTATTAAAGGGTTTTATATTATACGTTATTTCTTCTATTTCCTCGTTTCCTTCCGTGGGATACGTTTTTTGCGAAATTTTTTCTCTCTTTGAATGTGTGAGTGTCATATTTGGCACGCATTCAATCTGTTTTGCATTTTTTTCCTGGGACTATAAGAAATTACGCTGGAATGTGTTGCCAAAAACGCTTTCACGTTTAATTTAGCCCATAAATATGCAGGGAGAAGGTGAATTTATGCGTTTAACCGAGTCATTTTCCGTAATCAATACAAGAGTGGCCCAAGAGGTTATACCAGAGAATAATCCTTTTATTAATCTTCAAGTTATTTCGCTGGATAAGTTCTTTTGTTGCCCCTTTGGAGTTTTATTGAGCACAAGGACCATCGAGGATTCAGTTTTATTTGCCGTTGATTTACTGGAATAGACATTTTCTTGTTATAAGTTTTGGTGCCGCAGTATTTAACAGTTGATGCACGGGCGCCTATTTCTCATTCCAAAGGTCTCATTTCTAAGACGTGCATTTTGTTGGGAGCGAAGAAATGTTTAAGCTTGCGACTTACGACTGAACTCTAAAGATACCTATTCAAGGAAAACTAATTCTCTATTCGGTTAGTCCTTAAAAGTTAAGGCTAACCTCAGAAAAATGAAAAAAAAGAATGATATCACAATTTCATCCCTTCGTCTGGCAACCGCTCCTAAGTGACAGGTACATTTTCGGAGCAAAAATGCTGTCGCTAGTGAAGTCGAGTTAACTTGAAGTTATCTACGAGATTCCTGCATTTTCGTCCCTCATATTTTGTTCAATGACCATTCAATTTAATCATGAATGTGATGAATCTGAGTTCGTATGAAAAAGGATAGAATATATATTTTTATGATAAAAAGCGATATAGATCAGGGTTATCATATAAAATGACTTAGAGTTTCGTGCAAAATGTGTAAACAGTGAAAAAATGAGCTCTTTGAAATAGATAGTGTGATAACATGTCTTCTTCCTTACACCAGAATCTTTAAAATAGTCATAACTGTTTATGAATGGAGTTAATAAACGAGTGAAATAATTTTTACAAGGCTGATTTGACTAGGAGGACCTTTAATACATACCCTTATTGGATTCGAGATTTGGAATTGAATGGTATTTGATGCCCTAGACATTTACTTGTTCTATGGTTTATTTATGACATGACTCCTCTGAGTGAGGCCCTAGCAAGCAGACCATCACCGAAGGCGGTACTTATGATTTGATCCTTTCAGTTTGGGAAAACCTCTGGGTAATCTCATCGGGTGAGTCATCATTACCGCTGAACGCTGATGCTTACTCCGGAATTTGCTAGCGTCGAAAAATTTTACCTGACTCACACTCGCGCTGGAAAGTGATTAATGACAATGAATCGATTTTCGCTATCGTGCTGTGTCGCTGACCTCGACTTTGTTCTCGGAATTTGTGGCCGTTACTCAATTTCAAAGCTCCAAACGCTGGGACTGTGATGTCAGAAGTATGATTTTACCCATCAAGCGGCAAACGGTGACCTGAGAATCGGAATTGTGGAAGGCTGAGTTAAGATAGGCTAAATAATCGAAAGTTTTCAGTGTGTGTGGTTGAAAGAGGATGTAGTGAATGAGAGTTAAAGAGATATTGTAATTTTCCGAGAAACAAATGGACGTGTAACTGAGCGAATCACGCAGAAGCTCAGTTCAAGAGTCGGAACCGAACCAAATTAAAAATGGGCATTTACTTGCTACATAAAATCGGCTAAGTGTCATGAGTTTATTAGTTATGAGTTATGAGATAGTAAATAGATTAGGTATTTTGCTGATTTGAAAGATATTTATCTCAGACTTTATATTACATTGATTTATTTATTTCTCCCATACGTTCATTGTCATCCAACTTCTTTAGAAGTAATTAAAGTTAAAATTTATACTTTTCCTCTATATGCATACATGGAACTATCTATAAATCCCTGGTTGTAGGATACATTAACCCATCCGAGTTAATGTGTGAATGTATCAACGCGTGAATGAACCCGAAAATTCACCGCGTAACCTCAAAACGTGTACGAATGCATCAATGCATGAACAGGACCATAGAACCTACTCTATTTGTTTAATGCATTCGTACATGAACCTGCACAGTAAAACGTACTGGTTAATTTATCGTGAAACCAGGCCTTAAAACTGTCTACAGCCTCTATTTCTTCATCCATTCATTGCGCTCAAAAAGCTGTTATTCATAGTTTACCTATTTTTTGTGACAAATTAATGTCACCATGTCGATTTAAAGATCTCAAATACGATAAACTCATCTCAGAATATGTAATTTAATTCAGGAGGACGGATATGGCTACTTGGTTGGTTACACGTTGGCATGGAAAACTGGAAGCCGTGGCTTCTTATTCCACCACAGAAATGGAAGTTTTATTCATGACATAGGATTAATTCCGTAGGTATGATGGCGAGCATTAGCGGCTGGAATACATAAAACTCAAATCCACAGGTGCTTAGCGTTCGTGGAACCTATGACGATCTTTCTTATGGGCAATTTGAAAGTATAGCAATCGGAATTAATATCCTCGTGAAGTACTGCTCAAATCGTCTAGGTTTATGGAGATTTCAACGCAACTTTCTCGTAAAATAAAGGCATTAATATCGTCCATAAGCACTGCTCAAATAGAAACGGTGTATGGATATCTCTAGGCAATTCAAGTGTGGCAAGAATTGGCATTAATATCGTCCTGAATTTCTGTTACAATTATCAAGTTGAGTAAACGTTTGGAAGGACTGTTCAAACCAAGTTCTTAGATAATTACCTTCATTAATGATAATCTTTTCCTTGAGAAGCACTGAATGATTATAATCACTTTCGGCGAAGAATTTGGAGATTTTATGATATCCCCTTTTTATACAATTTTTTGCTGGATTGTATATCGGAAAGGAAGATTCGTTTGAGAAAAAATGAGCGAGTACTTTTCGTTTAGATATATAAACGCAGTTTGTGCGGATTTCACCGAGAAAAACCCATGAAAGTCCTGTGATTAAGTTGTTACGGCTCGCAGGAGAAAGGTTGCCCTCACTCGGGCGTTCACGCTAAATGTTGAGTTGTTCTGAAGATTAAATTTCCTTTAGGACAATCTAATACTTAGCCCTATTATGAAAAACTGCCCAAAATAATTTAAAAATAGACTTCGTTCTGCCCTTTTAATTCCACTATCACTACACTTGAATTATATCCCCATCATCAGGTGCACTATGATAGCGATGTAATAATATGTGAAACACGTGTTGTAATCTGAAGTAATGAACTGAACTGAATTGAGATCTTCATTTATTGTCGTATTTCTTTATGAGTGGGCTGAAGCCGACACCAGGTTTCGCTGCACCGAAATAATCTGCAGGTCTTGTCTCAATTACCCTTATTATAGCCGCTAATAACTTGAGTTGTTGTACACCACCTCAAATAACCTACAAACCTATTTTATGTCACCCATACCTACATATATTTTGGCCTAAGTTTTAATTTTCACTTAAATTATCATTATTTTTTACCTAATTATATTTTCAATATTCTGTGAGATTCAAGTACGTTTCACGTGTGTTTTCTCGTATTCTGAGGTCTTTGGTGGCACGCAATTTTGTTCTCTTCCAAATCAGTCAACGTCAAACCACTTTCCTTTCCAGAAAAGTGGATATTCTACTCGCGAATGCCGGTGGGTCTCGATTACATCGTGATTCTGGAAACCGTCCAAAATTTCAACGGCTTCTTTCTCATGCATATGTATTTTTTGTTTTCCCAATTGGAAGCGGAAGGGTGGTCGGCTGAGAGGACGCGTGAACGGTGGGTGGTCAGCAGTGGATCAACAAACGCGTGGCGTCGCGTTGGTTGATTCGTCAGGAAAAGCTTTCGAAAACTGAGGTCATTTCAGCCATGCAGGATGGGTGATTAGGTTAGCTGAAGAAGGATTACATTTTATTTGCCGCGAGAAAAAAAATCCTCTAAGTATCGCACTGAAAATCGATCCACAGACCTTTAGCCTGCCGAACCAATACGCAGACTACTACGCTGCAAAGGCTTCTTATGTCTCGTGTAATTTCAATGAAATTTAAGTGATCTTTTATCCTTATGATCCGTAAAGTATGGCATTGTAAGGCAGTATTTGGGAAGCGGAGGATGGATAGAGAGACACCCTATGTTGTTATAGCCCTCTCTAAAATAAATGTGCCAAGGGGACCACAGTTTAACGCCACATCTGACGGATAAAGTAATACCCAATTAATCGTTATCTACTTATAAAGGTAAAAACTTGTAGTAAGAGCCATGTCTCTTTTTTCACTGCAGCTTTGTTCAAGTCAGCGCACAACGTGAAGAAGCAACACACATCTTTTTTTCCATTTTTTTAATAATGCAGCCCTTGAACGCACTCTATCTTCGACTATATTTGCTAAGACCTGATTGGGCCTTGATACATATCCAATCCGTTTTCCCTTCTTTCTTTCATTGTTTCTCAGATCAATCAATTTTCTTATACTTCTTCTAAAACTTATTCATTCCTTCTTCGATCTATCCAGCTTGTTTTCGTCAGCTTCCTCCTGATCCGCGTTTTAATTACCTCAAACTTGATTGTATCCGATATTCTGATGGTCAATACCTCAAATCAATAAAATTGCATGCTCTAAACGACCTCTTTGGTGAAATTTTCCCCTGAGCCAATTAGGGATCGGAATAACACTGAAAAATCTCCACCAATGACATTAGGACTCAACTGAAAAAAAGTACTCCAATGCCCGGATAATTCGAGCCCGCTCCCTGGAAATGGACAGACAATGCCGTAACCAGAACAACGCTTACACGCGATTCCTAGGCGAAGAGTGTCACCTGACATATCATCATCAGTACGTGCGCGCACAAACACACACACACAGCCCGTCATATGAGTGCGTGCTGTGACAATTGCACAGAGGGATAGTAGTCATCTGCGCCATAAGAGGATCATGTCAACACATCACTTTTCTTCACGCGTTCCTCTGGCGAAGCGATTTCACACCACTGCCAGTCCCACACTCTGGATCGCGTGATTCCAAGAAGCAAGCTGTCAAGGGAATTTAATTTCGCATCGGTCTATTGAAGTTTTTGCGCCTTAAAAGTCGCAATTACCGTGAATTATAGTGGTTTATTTCTTATTTTATGCCATGCAATTCATTTATTAATCTAATTAATCATCTTTCACATCGTAGCATAATATGACGCACGACTCTGACCTGGATGGAGAATTAATATTCTACTCTCTAACAAAATGGAACGCCTTTTCAACGGGAAATTTATAAGCGTTGGTGGCCCGAAGCTAGGAGCCCTTAAATCGGGCAATGAAATTTTCGCCCTAATCGACTGTTACAAACGTACGTGTAAGCTTGTCGATACGTTTATGATTAAAGAGGAACTAAACAATATTCAGGACCACTAATAATAAAAAAAAACAGTGCTGTAGTGTGGGGAACAACCTGCTTACATGTAAATGAGAAGGAATAAGGAATCTCGAAGGACTGACCGCGAAAATATTTCTCTTAACTTGCCAGTGCACCTGAGGTTTAGAAGTGAAAATGACCACTCCTCATGTCCACTCGTATTTTAGGAATATAATATTCACGGTATTTTAAGCAAACAAATTTTAAATAGGAAAATAAATTTTCAAAATATCTTAAATATAACTTTTCAGCGTGATCATGTAATTCTCTTTCAATCGAGAAGAATTTTCATTGTTCAATCATCAAATCAAAATCTGCCGTCACTTTGAGATCATAAATTCAACGGAGATACTCATTCTATGAAGTGGACTATTCTGAAGATGAATTGAAAGGAATGCCCTTGAAATGTTGAGATGAAAAAAGCTGCAGGCCTTTGAGATTGATTAAAATCTAAAAAGAAAAAGAAATTGAATCTTGTACTTACTAATCTCATCTGTATTAATGCCCCTTTGCTATCATTGTGAGAATGTTTATGCCCTCACATTTTCTCATAATAGGCACTCCAGTACTTGGTGATTTTTAATCAGTGATTATTTGTATTTAATTTCACAACAAGCGCTTAACTTTTGCTTGCTTCTTTATTTGTGTCAAGGAAAGTCGACCCTGTTTTTGTAGCATTTATATTCACAGTGTTTTACTGCGGATGGTGCGGATTATCTTCAAAACGTTCATCTAAAGTCGTAGAAGTGAAGGATTCTTTTACAATGTAATGAGGCCGAGCAAAATTTATATTTAAGATATTTTGCAACAACTGTATGGCTTGTTTTAATTTTTTTCCTTATATGCACCAGCGGAGTGTAATATTGTCCATATTTTGCTAGTAGCAGGTATAAGGTTGATTTGATAGTCTTTGAACTTGAAATATACCCAATAAATGGTTAAATCATTTTTAGCATATTAGAGAAAAAGTCTTCAAGACTTCATTTCATAATTCTTGATGATTTTAAGTAGTGATTGTTCGTACTTCATTTCATGATAAGCGTTTGAAGTTTGTTCGCTTCTTTATTTATGACCCTTCACTATCATGGAGACAATCTATATGTACTCACATTTTTTCATAATGAGCTCTCCAGTACTTGATGATTTTTAAATTGTGTAAAAGATTTTGAAACAGTAATAATTTATCCAGACTTTTTCTATGATAAAATAGGTATTTTTGTTCGAAGTTCGTTGACAGAGTGTGGATAAACTGAAGATAGCAATGTGATCACGTAAAACGTTTTCTTAAGCCACGATATTACGAGCTGACTTAATTGATTCGTTAAACACATCCTTTAAGAATAAATTTAATTTATTAATATTTTTCTGTGTGTAATTGGCTCTAATCTCATTAAAAACTTTCCGCCATGAGTCTTTCCTGAGGATTGGGAGATTTGGGTGTGAGGAAAGGAAATGAAAGCTCCGCATCTGCCCTTCATTTTTTTCCTGAGGAGAGCAGAATTTTTTCCTCCACGAATCCTTTAGTGCCTCATAATGGATCCTTCGTCCTGGAAATCCAAGGTTTCTCATTAAGAGAGATATGGCATTTTATTTTATTTTTGGCGGAAACAAATTCCATTCTCATCCCCCACCCCCTCGTATTCCCTTGTATATTCCCTTGCTGCCTGCTGTCGACCTGACAAAGCCGTCTCTCTAAGTGAGTCACTTTTTTGACCTCCTTCAACTAAGGCGAGTGAATAGAGCCCTAGGTCAGGTCATGTTAAGTCTTTGACTCAATGAGGTTTTAAAAATTATTTTAGTTCGGCTGCTGCTGTATGGTGGCACTTAAAGAACGACAATACGAGGTGACTTATAATAAGAATTCGTATCCTGAATGTATTGATGCATCATCATACTTTTTTAAACTGTCAATTATAATCACGACTCCTATTAGCAAAAATGTTAAAAATAGAAAAAAACGTTTTGCCTTTCAGTCTGTGAAAGATTTATTGTTTATTGAAGGATTAAATCAAGTGTAACCATTCGTTTAAAATGTTAAACCAATCTCAGAATATGAGTATCCCATTCGACCGTTTGGTAATACTGGGCTTCGAATTGAGAGGCTACAATTCCCGGTTCCGTACAGTCTAATTTTTGTGATCCCGTAATTAATTAATATTATAATAACTATAATTTTATGAATAAAAAATTGTTGAGCCGTTTTAGTTGCTGAGTGAAAAAACTTCTCATTTCTTGCATCAATAATTCATGTTGAGAACTTAGGAAGGGATACAGTTAATTAACTAAAGCTTAACTAAAAGTTACTCTTGCACCTCTTTTATAATGGCTCTTGTCTGCCCTAAAAATGAGATAACCTTCCAATAATGAATTCCTACCTGTGTGTACTCTCTTTTATACAATTTTTCGATGCACAGTGAGGGTTTTAAGGGATAATTTACGATACATATGATATGCCCACCATGGACATTTAATTCCGAGACGTTTTCGAGCGGCGAGTTTCGAACGGCGAGTTGTAAAGAATAGAGATATGTTTGTGCGTTTTATATTATATTTTTTTACTTGATATAGTCTGGTGTGATGTATTAAATCATATGTTGAAAATTCCTGCGTCAAGGTCGTTTGAAAACTAATCTTGGGTCGTTGAGTGCTTTTAATAACTTTTCGAGTCAGACGAAAAATATTTTAGACCACACTTCACCTGAGTACATCAATTTATTTGTTGTAAATAACCATATATGTTTAAGTAATTATGACTCAAGAAATATATACTTAAAATTTTTTTGACTCATATAAAGCATTGTTATGACTTGAGTTCACTACGTGGAATTCGGAATTTTATCCAGAACCGCATATAAATTCGAGTTTTTTTTCGGCATGATACCGTAATATTTACTAACAATCATTATAATAATATGAAAGGTATTTTTTTCGCGGTGAAAAGAGAAAATCTGTGCATAGGTCATTGAATTATTTTGAAATATATGTCAAGTGCCGTAAGACTATGAGCTTAAATTGCATAAACTCGCCAGGAGCCTAACCCTTAAAATGTAATTTTTTTCAATTTTATCTAAACATATATAAAATATCAGTGCGCGTTTCATGTTAATCTATAAATAAACGCAAATTACTGGACCACCTTAAGGGCAATCGATTCATTGTTCCTCCGATTTTTCCTACACGTATAAAATGTCCATTTAACTGTAGAACAGGCTTGAGAAATCTTTTGGATTTCTTTCCCCCCTTGAAATTGGCTGTGAACAGTAGGCTTAAACGATGCCCGTACCGCTTAACTTCAGCTTCTGCTTCGGCGGTGATTCGCGAGTGCACTTGAAATTCTCATTCCGCAGCAGTTTCCAGCGGAACACGAAGGCATTATTTTTATTATAGCTGGAATCTCCGTCTTCGCTGAGCGAAGGTTGAGGGGAAAAAACCCGGATTACCGAGAGAATTGGCAACGGCGCTCGTGACGCGTAAACCCATTTCTCGGTCGATTCCATTGCTCATGGCTGTAGAAAAGATGCTGTAAAAAGAATGGGTTGAGGAAGAGAACGGCGTGTTTTATATCTTGCAGAGTTACTGGGATTATGCCGTTGAATGACAAACAATTTTCTCCACGATATGCTCGTCGATTCCCAAACCACATTCGCCATGTACTCTTTAGAAATACTCGCGTCCTCATGAATCATGTCTCATCGTTGGTCATATTTTTGTCAACACTTGTGATATAAGTCGGGGAAATTATTATCCATTAATTTGGAATTTTTCAGGTACTTGGAATATTAATGTGATTAGCGTATACGCTTCTACTTATTGTGAGTTGAAGAGGTGAATGGATAAATTTCAAGACTCGGTTAATAAATTATGTAATATTGCCTGTATTGTATCTCATATTTGACCATATTTTGGTCAATCTGGTTATTTTAATTTGTTCTATAATTACAGATTTATTTAGGAGATTACTTCTGATATCATTGTATAGGTTTTAACCGAGTATAGGAGTCAAGCGGATTAATTTCGAGATTTGGTGATTGAAATTATGAAATAGTGCTTGTAGCTCCGATTTTAATACTAAGCGTTTATTCCATCCTGATATATTAACCAATTTGTCCCTTAGTTTCGCGTCTCAACGGTTTAGGATTTCGCTGCAGTTGAACTTTTTAATGCAGTAAAGTGTCCTGTTGCCCCTCGTTTTGCTTGAGAAATAATGTTGCCGTTAACGATAGTTCATTATGAAACGACGTATTGACAGTTGTTTGGAGTTACGTGAATTAGTCCCAGATATAACATCAGTTCGACCTAACTCACCATAAGAAAAATCAGTTGACTTATAAATGATTATAAGTAAATATTATTATTATTTATTATAATTTATTGTTTATTATAAAGATTATAAATAAATATAAATTAGTACTCTCCCGGCGAATAGTATGGGAGAAATTCTCTCGGGATGTACACCAGGTTAAATGTTTGGCTGCTGCCAACGTTTCGACAGATGATACTTCCATCGTCATCAGGGTAATGATGTACTTGTACCAATGTAGTTATTTTGCGTAGAATTACGTTTCGACGGATAACATTTCCATTACCCTGATGACGATGGAAGTGATATCCGTCGAAACGTTGGCAGCAGCCAAACATTTAACCTGGTGTAAATCCCGAGAGAATTTCACTCATACTATTCGCCGGGAGAGTACTAATTTATATTTATTTATAATCTTTATAATAAATAATAAATTATAATAAATTATAATAATATTTAACTTTTTTTAACCGGGCTAAATTAACATTTATCCTGGAGTGAATCCCGAGAGAATTTTACTCATCAGTCAACTTATTCGAGATCACTTTTTCGTGGCAAATCTCCACTTGCTACGAACTGGTGCTATCCCTGGATTTTTTTGAGTGCATTAATATCATATCGCCGATTTGGCAGAGTAAGCTGATATTTAATACTCGTGTTGCCTCTCAGTATTCATGCCTAAAGGTCTAAACAGTCACCTCATGAATGGCAATCCCATATTTCTGTTTGGTCCGTCCGCATTATGTGGAACGTGGGCACTTTACCCAAGTTGGGCCGATGTTTACAATCCTCCGCTTAGACTGGGAAGAGGTCTTTGAGGGGACCATGCAAAGCAGTCGGCTCATGCACCCACTCGCTCTCGGGTTGGCCTCTTTTTAGATTGCACTCCAGATTCCTAGCCGTGACCCACATAAAAATCAGTGCCACTCTAAGCCAGAGACTCCTGACCTTCTCTTCCGTAAAGTAAATAGAAAAATTCCGCCCTGGAAACTTTTCGTGTGATCCTTTTGATGGTGGACGCATTTGTATTTTTTTGTTTTGTGGGAAAAAAATCCTCTCGGCATTATGATTCCTCGCATGCGAGCGTTTTCGGAAAGTTAGGGTCTGCCTAATTAGGCGTCTCGCGTCCGCGGTTTAGTCCAAATTTCTTACCACGCTCCTTTCACGACTCCCTCCCTTCTTTTTCTGCCAAGAAAAGGGACTAACCTATTATGAATCTATACTTTGATTGAGAGATCATGGAGTGGAAATTCTATTTTGAAACGAGAGTTGAAGTTCGTCTGGTGGGCTTAATGAGGATGGCAAAGGATGCATGCAAAATATGTGTAGTTAAAATAGAATCGCAATGTGGAGGTAAAATATTTTAAAAAGTGTGAATGAAAATGACTAGTATTTAAGAAGTGTCTCTGATGAAGAAGGGGATCTACATCTATTTGCAACTCCAAAGGCCGACGCAAAGGTGTGTGGTATGGAATTCTATGAAACTAGTCATGAAATGATATGGAAAAAGGAGTGGGGAGAGGTGAATTGTATGCAATATATCTTATTGTAGCACTAGACTGTTTTGTTTATCATCACAAATGGTGCATAGGAAAAAGGAATTTCATCTCGTTGCAGTTCGTCTGAAAGTCTGTGTTAATTTTTTGTTTCTTTTAGCTCTAGAGATAGATAGTACAGAATCAAAATAATATTCTACGTGTTGTACTGAAACCTGAGCTAAATTTTTCAATTATTCTAAGTTTTGCGTATGGCTTCCGAGTCCTTAATGGCTCCATAACTGTAAGAATGGTCGAAGGCAAAACCAAGTAATATAAGAAATAAAATATGCCGAGATAAACTTTTTTAACATTCATGATTATATTCTGGGACAGAGAAGGAGAGAAACATCATAGTGAGAGTTACAAAGAGCGTGTAAGATGCCCTTCCTGAATGTTAAAGAAGGAAAAGATGATGGGACGTAAGATCAGGGGAGTGTGCTGAAGAAAAGAGTGAAAAAAGCCAGATACTTTGCTCATTAATCCTGATGAGATCAATGTATAACGACGATGTTCATAAAATTATTATCAGAGATTAAATAAACTTAAATTCTTAATGTATATAAATGTTAAAGTTGGGCTTTACCCCGTGGACTATGGCGCTTAGCGCTCGTCTACCGGTACTTCTGGCATTATGTACACGGTACCTGTGAGGACAACTTGCTCCTTAAAGCCCCCATGAGATTCACAGTGGAAGAGGACGCCTGGGTCGCTTAGTTGGTCAGAGCACTCGGCGCGAAATCGAGGGATCTGGGTTCGATTGCCATTCCAGGTGAATGATTTTTCCACTGTGAATTTCACACAATTGTGTGATCACTAGCGGATGACTCCGTTGAAGTTACTTACGTTAGTTCCATGGTTGTTTGAAAATATACAAATATTCTACTAAGAATATCGTTTACCGTTTTTACTAAGTTCATCACGTTAATTGGAAAAAAGATGTAAATGTCATGCATGCGGGAAACTATGAAACACCGATGTGTGGAAATTTACCCTGATAAAGTATCATTTACATTGGTGAGAATTCGAACCCTAGCTACCAACTTCACTGTCAGGTTCATTACTCACTTAAACCATCATTGATATAAATGGCAAAAGTGGTTTTGAGTTGAAAGTTTACGCATTGGTGTATCAACTTACGCACAAAAATGTGAAACCCTCGTCTGGAATTTTTAACAGAATTAATGTTAGGAAGGTTAGGTTAGGTTTTTACGGAAGTTTGGGACATTCATCTCTCGAGTGAATAATGGAAAGCTAAATTCCTTGCCAGGGAGTGACTGGGAAGAAATTCGCGAAATGATTCGTAAATGTGAGGTCTTCTACGTTCCTTCATGGGTAACGCCTTGCAAGAAATATTATCGTCCTCTGAAGGATGGCTGTGCTACGGTGGGAAAAGGAGTATGCAGAGGCAGAATTGATGGTAAGAAAAGGCATACGAGAGCGAGCATTCCTGCAGCTAGACTATGTGGCACTCAGAAAGGGGACAGGTTGTAGAGTACGTAATGCGTTAAAGCATGGGGGGTGAGAGTGAGGGTGAAGAGGGATCATCTATTTGTTTGGTGTGCCAAAGCAGGGGCGTGACGTTTGCCCTCTGAAGGAAATTAATGGGATCTTTCCATTCACTCCAGTGCCCTGCTCACATCGTATCGCAACATCACACCTTCTTTTCATTCGTTTGAGACCATGCCCATGAGACAGCGATATTAATAGAGAGAAGAGGAGGGTCGTTCAATTTGATATTCCCATGGCTCCATCGATATGGGTCTTCGCAACCATTTCCTTTGCCCGGCCGCCATCAATGTGCTCGCACACCCTAGAAAATCTGCGAATCTACAGTGGAGATTGTCATTTCGATGACAAATTCACTGCCAAATCAACGAAAACGTTGAACAACCAACACTATGCTTCCTGAGAATACAGAAATAAAGCACATCAATGGCGGATTTGTTTACGTTGCGAAGGCCTATATCGAAGGACAAATACTATCGATATTGAATGACCTTGGCAGAGGAGCTGCTGTGCGGTAAACAATAAGTACTTCAAGACTCGCGCACAAAATTGTTACTGTGGTGATTTTTAGTGGAAGCTTCAACAATGGGTAATAAATAGTTTTCAAACCTTATGTGGTGAAGCACTTACGAGTTAAATATGTATTTTTTCAACGGATTTAATAAGTATACAGTAGACACTCGGTCGTGGCTATTTTTGAACCTACAAGAATGCTGCCTTACCGACAGGTTTCTAAACATTTCAACTGCCCACATCGTTCCATTCATCATCGTTTTTGTGTACAATAAAGTACACTGATGCTTTCCCATCGACGCTATCTAAGTCCATTACTTCGAATAGAAAGATCTCATCACTTCAACATCACCAACTATGTATAGGGGTGGGCACTGTAACGTAATCGAATCCCATCTCGGAGATGGATATTGTTTTTGTGTTAACACGAGACGAAACGGTACACCCTCAGCAGTTGAAGTATGTGACGATTTAGCTAACTTCAAGACAATGAATGGGAAAGCTCCCAATGATTCCTTCGCTCAGGTCCCTTTTCAGCGAAGGTGAACCGCGTGAAATTTTCCGTTATCCGCCGATCCTTTGATGTGGGAAGGGAGCCCTTTCGCCCTTTCTTGGGAGAGGGCAAGCGTACGAGGGATAACTCTATACTTAGGGAGTGGGATTTGGGGGGGGGGGGGCAGGGGAGTAGTGAGGTGAGGAAAACTTTCCGTCGGTTCGTCTCTCGCGCACACGTCGGGCGCTCTTCACGGCCGACACCGATACCCTTTTACCAACGCTTCTCCCGCGAACGTTCCACTTTCCCGGGATGGAAGGGGAAGCTCCTCCCTCCTCCACTTGTCTTCTTCCTCTTTCTCGTGACAGCGCATCTCTGCCTCCTACCCCCTTCCTTCCCACTCTTCCGTCGCCTCCCACGCCTCGCGCGGCCGAGGGGTCGATGCGAAGCGGCACGGCGACTCCGCCCCTTCCCTGTCCTGAAACCAACCCTCGCCTCTCTTCATTCTAACCCCATATCCGCACCCTTCTTTCAACGCCTCCTACCCTGGATGTCCCTCGCCCCCCCCCCTCTTCATCTACGTCCACATAGCACCCACCAAAGGTGTCTGGCAGGGGGTGAGATATCACCAACACATTACACCCCACCCTCAAGTAAATGAAACCAGGGGTGGGATCGCGGCTCTTTCTCCCTCGTTGTTGTTAGCTTTGTCCAAAACACAAACCGCTTGGAAGATCGATCCTCACCGTCACTGAACAAAGAAAGCACTCTAAATTAAATTAAAACTTTAAAGTACTTGACAAAATTTAATGGTGACTATTACGGTTTTTTTCTCATTACTGCTTTTGAAAAGTAACGATTCCGCGGACGGGAGCGTTATGGAGTACCGTGATTCCCGCTTCAAATATGAATGCTTGTAAATACCTTCCAGGTAATGAAATTTCAGCGTCATGCACCACAGTTTAGATATCCTATCAAAGATATAGAAATTATAAGTTAATTGTGATGTATTGAGATACAGCGTAAATGCACAGAGATGCAATGGTTAACCGGAAAAATTTACGTGGCGTGTTGTTACTTCTCGGTAGTAAAATAAGATTGCTATAAAGCAAGTCAAGACTGTTGATGCATTCCACAACCACCAGAATTCACAGAGATATGAGAGTTATACAGGAAACATGCCATACGTGCTATTAGCACTATGGAGCAGATTAAAAACAAGCATTAGGAACCATGTCGACTGATTAGCTACGCTAACGATCGACGAGCCTAAATATAAAGTCTAAACGGCAGCTATTTTCTCTCCCTCCTACCTCGTTTCCCTCATGTTCCTCCCTTTCCATCACTCGACTGCCTTGGTTTTGCGAGGCTGTGGGATATTGATGGACGACGTATCGACTCGGCGATGGATCAGGACCGAAATGCGTTCTCTTTCATTTTTTCCTATTTTACTATTCCATTTGACGATATCTTTTCAATGATACGGCATTGTATGATATCCATTGTGTACATAGCCAACAGTCTCCGTTTCCCGTTGGCTCAGGTCATATTGGGATTTTATAAAATTATCGAAATTTATTTTAATTTCTAAATTTTTCAAGTTACTGTTTCATATTGCGTATCGTTGGAGATTTTATTCTCATTGCAGCATTGCTTCTGTATTCAGTACATTATCTCGTCTTTTTTGGGTGATAGACGTTATTTCATTAAACATAAATATCAGAAGTAGAGCACTGTTATTCGTTGACTGAAATGACCGTTGAATTCCAAGAAATACGATTATTACCTATTTTATGAGCGATACATTCAGATGGAATTAATTATATTTACATTGCATTCCTAGTGTACACAATTTCAACAGCTTAGACGGAATTCAGCCATCAAATTGAATAGAATTTGGGTACATTAAATATGGAGAGAAGTTTATACTTTGGTAAAGAAGACCTTCGTGTTATTTATGCCTACGCTTAATCAACCTCTGCGGAGGTAGTACGCCATTGGAGCACGAAAGTTCAATTACGTCTTACAGTATTGACTTGTGAAAATTTTGAGCGACTAGATGGATTTTTGGACAGTTTTCGTGAAAATTATTCTGGTTAAATTCACTGGAAGCTTACTCTGAGGGTCTATCGCTCAAAGAGAGAGAAGTTGTACATCAAAGCAAATGGAAATAGACACTCAGTTTTAATGAGTTCGGTGAAAGTGTATGTGTAGGGAACTGGTACCAGACGCCACCTGCGCCACTAGTGAATAATGGTGAGGAAGCCAGTGTTGACGACTTTGCACTCTCGGAAAACGTCAGTTGACAAACCAGTTAATAGACCGGACGTCGTATGTATGAACACCAAGCTGGGGTTGGAACGCAACCGAAAGTCTGCCGCAGTCGAAATTTAGATGCCGTTCTCGGAATGCAGAGTCAAATAGTCAAATTAGGAACTGCACTATTATTAAAAACTTGGGATTTTCATTCATTTTTTTATATGAGATTCAGTAATACTATCTTCATACGTCCCTGAAGGAGGATAGTAATTGGCACTCACCCTACTGTAATCAATGGCTGCGGACGTCAATCAGCGTCCGAGCTTTTTTTCCCATTCCGCGTTCGAAAAACTTCAGTAACTAGTCCAAGTATATCAGCGTTGAGAGATTTTTTCCCGCCGCGGGGCGTTAAATCAGTTGGAAGCAAGCAAGTTGGGACGTGACCTATCTAATGGTTCCCTAGAAACGAGACTTGCGGTTGGTTGGTTCGCTCTTAAGTTTTTCTCTGCTCAGCATCGACCGATTCGTGTCGGAGAGGGCGCGATGAGTGGGTAGGCGTGGGAAGGAGGTCCGTTCCTTCGGGACCATTAGCTGAGTAGTGTTCGGAAGAGGGCGCGGCCCGCGCTCGGATCAAAGGGGAGGGACAGAGAGGCTCGCGGGCCGCTAAGTAATGCAGAAAGGGAGCTGAGAGATACAAAGAGAAATGGAGACGGAGGGACTCGTCGAAACAAAAGGGAGGTACGAAGCGAAAATGATACAGAGAAAGAGTATGCTTTTGATTTTCACATTTGGAGTGGGATGAAGGAGAATTTTGACGAATGAGGCATGTGTAGAATATATATGAGAAATGGAGCGAGCTGTTCCTTCCATTCCGTTTTAGCAAGCAGAAGTTGAAGTGCTTTGCTATCTGAGCGTTTGCGAGTCAGTCCATAATTCGTGTTATGATAACTGTTTGTAGCTGAAACCATCATGCTTATGTTCATTATCATTATCAGCAGTTGTTAATCTGATGACTGGTTTGCTGCAACTCGCACTCAATTCTATTCTGAGCGTATCACTCACTTCAACTTACAAATTATCAACTCTCTTCTCCTTCAACCGCCTCGTTCCATCCATTCTTCATCTATCCATTTTGACGGCCTTCATAATTTGCCTGAAGTATTCCATTCTTTGTCTTCCTCTGTAATTCTTCCCATCAAATATGTTCAGAGTGTTGGTTTTCGTTCAGTCAAAGAATCTTCTGATAAAGAAATGATGCAGTGTACCACTCTGCTTTAAGAGGGCTTTATTCAAGTTCACAATGGCTACTTCGCTACAACCTCGTGACTGGACTTTTGCGCCAAAGAAGAAAACAAAACAAAATCAAAATAAACCAATAATACAAACATAGCGTAAAGCCAAATGTAAACAAGGCATTTTCACATATAATTACACGATACTTAATGATACAATTAACACAGAAGGCATATCCTAAGGCGCTAAAAACCATCAGGAATCTATTCCAGCCTGAAATGAATGCAGCGAGGGAAAGGTGTAGGAGTTATGCATCATTTAGTGAAATTTGGATTTCTCTCCGAAAAGTGCTATTTATTCCGTCCGGAATGCGCTTAGATTTTTTCTAATTTTGTAGGTCATGATGATATAGATAAATTGTGCTTATTTTTCCCGGACTAATGCTTTCGGAATTTAAACCCATCAGCGCCAAAATGACGCCGCGAGTAGTTTTAAAAGAAGACAAATGGAAGAATTTTCCGGGACCTAATAAATTAACCATAGTGGAGAAAAAATGAACTTGGGACTATTTCCAAGCAAATTTATTTCACCAATAGATTTCAACGACAAAAACATCATTTTCATGTTGAAATCGATCGATAATAAAATTGTACGGTACAGTGCAATGCAGTGAAATGTTTCAAAGGAACTTGGGAACTATTTCCCCACAAAATTATTTCACCGATCGATTTTAATGACAAAAGCATCATTTTCATGTTGAAAGCTGGAGGATCGCTGAAATAAATTGTACGGTACAGTGCAATGCTCATTCTTCCGACATTGTGGTCTGCATAACTTACTTCCACAAAGCTACACCTGGTTCAGTATTGTATATTCATAAGACCCGCCTTAGACCATGTTTAATCGACTAAAGAAAATTTTCATCTGAGTTTAGAGCACCATTGTGATCTCAGTGGGTTCTAATCCACGGAAAAGCTTTAGGGGTCAACAGTCGTTCTCATTACGCGCCACAGTAAACCGGCGAAGATCTGTCGGTATTCGGTGAATTTTCTGTCTGAATGGGTGTCATAATTGTGACCCCGGGGACGGGCGGTTTCTGTGACAGGGGACTGTTTCCGGCTCACGGTTTTTCTATTCGTCCACCCGTAGTAATTTCCTCCGCTCCTCAAGGCGCCAAACTCACTCATCACAGACTGTGGAGATGATCTCGTCATGCCGCGAGCGCTTGCCACGGTAACTGTCGCCGCTCGTAATCATCCCTCGTCCAATGCAATCCCCGTCGCCCAACTCCCACGACCTTGGGGCAGCCTCGTGTCAGGAACAATTATGCGTGGGAAGGGGAAGCAAGAGAGATGTGGGGATTTGAGGGTCGCTACAAGCCGCGGCAGTTACGCTACACCTTCGACTAATATGGCGAAATAAATTGAGAAATATATTTATTCCGACTGAATTTTGTACTAGCCTTCATTATCCTGTGTGCAGAAATATTCGCCAAGAGCATGAGAACTACTCTCTACGTCAATCTTTTGGAAAGCTTACTTCGGCACACAAGAACCTCGGCCTGCTATCACTATTTTTTATGAATTCAATTTTCATGGAAACATTCGAGTAAATATTGCCTCACTTTATGTTGGTGTTCTATTTATAGCTTGAATCTCTTAACCTTGTGCGACAATTTCACGTTAAGTATGATTTTCAACTTAAAAACTATAGCCATTAGGAATGAACCGGAGTCTTTATCAGAGGTCCCATTTGCTCGGTGAATGTTCAATTCACAACGCACGGAACCTACAGAACCAGGAAATTTACATGCCAGGAAAGGAGGAAGAGTTTCTCTTTTTGTGCAGCCATCAGTTTCAGAGAGAGACTCGATACCCGAAAGTATTACGAATCTCAAGTGTAGCTGGACGTGGACGGAAAAACACAACTGTCGGATCTCATTCGAACCCCCCTGTCAGCTGTCAAACTACCAGTCACAGCTACCACACCATCGATGAGGAAGCAATTGGTAATACTTTCGTATGGCATTTATATTAATCCTGCTCAGTGCTCCAGAAACAACACGGAAATGCTTTTCAAACCTATTAAGAGCACTTATAAAAGGTTTTCATCTATGCGAGATTGAAATCATTTTCTGTTGCATCGATCAGATTGGTCCACGGATGGCAATTATGGGTCCGGGGTTCCTTCATTCCTTCATCACTATCCGAAATCACTTTGTTCACGATTTGCCTAATTTATTTCACTCTTGATCTTCCTCTGCAAATATTTCCATTCCTTTCATTATTGTTTTAATAGGCTGTTGTATCACAAATACATCCAACTGGTTTCTCTCTTATTATTTTGAGCTTTCATTATCCTTTTTTCTCTCCTACTCTTTGTCGAACTTCTCCGTTGGTGATGGTCTCCATTGGTGATTTGATGATTATTTCCATTTAATCTTAAATTAAATGGAGAAAATATAATTATACTTAATTGGCCTTTCCCCAACGTTCCCTTCCCCCATTCCCCCATTCCCAAGTGGTCTGAACCCTTTTCCAGCGTAAGCAAAACACGACGATAGAAATGAAAATATTTCCGCTCCCAATCCAATCTCATGAATCAAACTTCCATTTCGCATTCGACCATGCTGGCAAAGGCTTTGATATGGTGCTTTTGCGTCCAATTTACTCTTCTTTCTTCGGGAGCAGAGAAGGATGGATGGAGGAAATTATAAGGACGATAAAGATGACGAACGAGGGAGTATTAGGATGGAAAGGAGAAGAAAGAGAGTCATTGCACGGATTTAGAAATACTGAAATATTTTAGAAGTAATCAGTAGTTGTGATGGCAGGAGTCAAGCATGGAAGAACAATCGAAGGCAGAGTTCAGACTGGTTTGAACGACTTAAAGGTCAGCCCTGAGATCAGTGCTGAAATATCATCCTCTTTATGATTAGGAAATAGTTATTCCAGAAACAATGTTATACACTGTTTTAAGAACTTTTTGACCTGCGCAATATAATAAATTCAATCCTTTCATGCGTAACCTTATGGAAGTCCATTATTGAATAAATAATGAGAATATCAACTACCCTTAAATCCACAGAGTTATTTATGGTACAACTAGTTTCAACGTCTGAAGCCTGAACCTGAATACAACGATACCAGAAAATGACGCAGTAGTGTTGAAACTAGTTGTACCAATAAAGAACTCAGTGCATTAAAGCATAGTTGATATTGTCATTATTTTTTCACGCAATATAATTTTGAATTTGCCGATTTTTTACATCATGCATTGATAATCGAGCTGACATGGCTCCAGAGATATGTGCTGTATTTGGCAGGCTTGACATTCATATGTCAAAGTAATCTACTGGATAATAGAAAGTTTAAATGGACTTCAGCTAAAATACTCTAGGTTTTTACGTGTGCAGGACCCTATCCACCAATTCTTCCTTCATCTCAGCATACGTCCTACCCTACTTAATCCCAACCATTGCATTTATTCTCTTTCCTCCCCTTCTCCAACATCTTCCCGTCTATCACGGTCTTAACCAACCCGTCGCACTTCATTACCACTTCCAACCGCCTACTTTGCATCTCGCTAATCTCATCCTGAGGTCTCCTCTCCTCACCAACCATACCAATTACGTCCTCGTTCTTCTCCCTTCCCGTCCTCCAACTCTCTATCTTTCGTTCTTTATCCTCCTCTTCGACACTTGACATTGAAGAGTTAAAAGAGAAGAGTTTTTTGGCCCTAGTGGCCAATGAGATAAGTTCTCTCCCGCTATTCCGAGGATTGAGGGTTCGAGTCTCGCCAGTGTGGATTTTCACTCTCAGGATATGGATGTTTGTAATAATTTGTTGTCATTTGTAATACACTCGATGTAAAAGGCCAATTTTATTGCTGTTGAGGTAATGAGAATAAATAAAACTGTATGTATTTTTCAACTTTGCTGTTCGGTCCTATTAGAGCTGATTAGTGAAATGATGAATTACTTAGTTTTCTACAAAGGATTCTTCTAGAAAGAATTGTTAGAAAGAATTAAAAGATAGAAATATTATCATATATGTTTAAAATATGGTACCAAAAAGTATTAATGCAGTTGAAATATTATTTTTTCAGTCAATATTTTATCTATTACTGTAGAAAGTGCGAACGCGGCATGCGAAGTAGACACCTAAGTACGTCGTCTAATCGTCTAATACCGACTTTTAATATTCGACTCCTTCATTCAAGGTATATTGCGATTTATGCGACACTACACCCACAGTTCTTAGTAAAAAATCTCTAATCGGTGCAGTGGTATTCATAATTCTGACTCCTGTCTTCTGCTAATCGAATTCGTCTTACAATTAGTAAAAAAAAACCGTTTGAGATAATAGATTGGAGGACATTGATACACAGAGGTGGAGGAAGATTTGGACCTCAATGAGTGGGGGAGGAGAAAGAGCTCGCCACGTGTAAATTCGTTCCCCTAAATGTGGCTCCAGGACCTTCTTCTTTTTTTCAACTTTTTATTCGTCTGCTCACTTGGCGCGCGTTAGTTCCCGAGGCGATCCCTCTCCCGGCGTTGGATGCAATTAAAACGAATGACTCCGGGTCATGTTGCCTCTGGAACCGTTTTTTTTCATCTTGTTTCACTTCACTTGTCGTCTCCCTCCTCCCGCTCTTTCTTTTAAATTTATCAGTTCTCAATTTCCCCACCTCTTCCTTCTGTGCCTTTCGGTGGCTGTCTGTTCATATTTGGCCACGTGTTCAGTTTTATTTTTATCCGCAAACTCGCTGCGGATGCGTCGTTCGCGTTTTATCGGCTGAAAGAGGAATGTAATTAGTGGCCAATTCCGACTACCTTCCGGTTCGGCGGATGTTTACGGCGTTTTGGTGAAGTATGAGGCGAGGAGAAGCACCGAGACTATTCATAAACAGACTTCGAGTGGGATCCCATAAAAATTGATGGGAATGGCGAAAAAAATCCAGACATCGAATAAACAAAATGCCTTCACCAGCTTTGCATACGTACAGTTCTTCTGGAAGTAAACTTTTTGAAAGAGTATTTAATATCTTATCCACATTAATTTTTTCTAAAAAATTCCACCAGTGCGCTGGTTCTGATGGAAGTTTATTTAAAATCCTTGTTTCATGTCAAGAGTTAACTCGGTAGGGAAACGCCATTTTTTAACACATTGTATTAGTTTTAACTACTACTAATCCTTCATTATAATTGACGACTGTGTTTTCAGTTGTCAACTTTGTATGTGCTGAAGTTGAATGTTCTCCATACTGATATCAATTAATTTAAGTGTTGGCTTCATTTGCTTTATAAAAAAATAGTCCAACTGTGCAAATGACAAGATGAATGCTGTAAAAATTGAACATCTTTTAATGAAGTATCATTGAAGGAGGAATCGTAATTTCATTTATATCTGTCAATAAAATACTTCAATACAATCAGATTTATAATGAGTACTCCAAAGTAAGTGATTCGATCTCTGGAAGTATTTCATGTTTTAAAGTGGAATCAAAAATGCTTTCAACCTGACAATTTTTTGCCGGAAAATTGTATGCATCTTGCAAACATGAAAACATGCTTGGATTCGTTCACATGCTTTCTGTATGTTTCATCATACTTCATATTTCACTCTGCAGCTCACGTCCATGATCACGTTTTTGTATTAATGCTGTCGATTTAGCCCTTCCTTGCGAGCAGAGACCGTTAGTTTACACGGTCAATGTGAACCTGAGATCGAAGTGTGGTGAGAAACTAGTGGGGTGAATTTTCAGTGCAGTATTTGTAACAGATTTTGAATTTTATAAGGTAAAATTTTATGAACTGTATTTTTGGCTTCCCTGAAAACTTCCTTGAATAATTTTATTACGTTTAGCGTGTTGAAATACTTAATGATTTTTTGACATTAATTAAAACACTTGAAATTCTTAAAGTGAAATATTTTTTTCATAATTTTTCCGAAATATTTATTTATAATTTATCGCGCTGATCATTTATATTTTGCTCAAAGTAAGTATGAAATATGAAGAAAATATGCTCAATGTCATTCAATGCTTCAATTCAGAGGGGTTAGTGGAAAATTTCACGCTATTAGACGAATATTTTATTTTTATATATGAGTTGCCGACATGATGGAATGCTCTATCCCAGTGTGATATTTATTCAAAATAGGCATGAAAAATAGTCGATAATAACACTGCATTTAACCTTAAAATTTCCTCAGGTCTCTCCATTGAATATATTCACCAAAATTTATCTCTAGTGCGCGAACTGTCCGCGCGGTTAATCCTCTTGCAAGCACAACATGAATCTGAAATGCGTTTTCAGCGAGGTGAGAGGAATATTTTCAATTCCCACCTGCATGCTTAATGGCTGAACTGGTACAATAATTTAAGCTTTGCTTTGAAATAGTCCTACGTGAATGGGATGCACATACGACTCCAATTTAGGAAATGCAGAGGACCACGAATCGAGGATATTAAACGCATGTGGTCCTGGATTATTTTTTCCTTTGAAGAGACGAATTTCATATCCATCTGCGTAAGAGATCAGTATTTTTGCACATTTTAAGTGAAGAGACGTATTTGGTATTTACGGATTGCTATAAGTCTTTTGCGCCATAATCTAATGAGCATATCTATCTCGTAAGTACGCATTTCTTAATCATGAGAACTCAATCGGAGAACCTGTCATTTATCTGCGTAAAATACTGTTATTTTAATTAAAACATTCTGAATAAATCAACAATAAATTTTAAGGTATTTTAAACGAAAAGATTTTCTGCATTTATTGACGTTTCAATTGATTTAAAGTTTTATTATTTAAAGTGATTATTTAAAGTTTTCTCCATCCCTTAGTGTTAACCATTTATATTACTGGCTCAGTTTTTTGCGCAAACCTTTTAGTAAAGAATATTTTCAATTCCTCACATTCGCTCCATCAAACCTAATTCTACTTCTTTATCCTTCCAGGAATGTTCTCATGTTACAAGGGTTATTTGCATACCATAGCCCTTGGTATCTCACTCGTTTGCGGTGAAGAGTAATAACTAATTACCTATCTTTAAGGCCACGTTGCAGCAGATATGGTTGTAAACTTTCGGCCGAGGAGTTAACTCACAACAACAAAATTAATGTGCTTCTTGTGCGAGTTGCGAATTGAAAATTACATGGTGGTAACTGTGACACCTAAATGAGATTGCCACTTCGTCTCGATAAATTGGCTACCTAGGGTGGGTTAACGATCCCTCCTTTCGCGTTTTCTTTAACATTATTCAAATCGCAAATCACTCCAAATGAGCGACGCTTAGAAATACTGTCCATTGACGGACTCAGTCAACAAGTAGTGCTTTAAAGTATTTTACAATATTTTAATAATATTGGACACGTTTTCGCTCTCACGAGCGAAAATAAAAAACTATAATAACGCGAAAGTACGCGTCAAGGAGAACCGTGAATGCATCCCAGTTGACAAAATAAGGCTGGAAAAGGCATTGTTTTCAGATGATAAAACTGTTTATTTACATGTGTCATTTGTCGATTTTCCACAGCTAAATGTAAATTAAGCTTTTGATTGAATTTATAATCGTGTTTATCTTTTTTGCTATTGAACAATTCGTCACATCCCCTTTATAACTCTCTACATAGCGCCCAGATTTACGCTTTCGGTTTTTTCCTTGCTGATTTCGGGAGAGTAAAAAAAGAAGCTTCCGTGAATTTGAAGACCGTGAGATATTTTCCTCTTTTCCGCGCCCACGCAGGAGTTTAGCGGGTCTTGTGCCTTCCTCACTAGATCAATTGACGCGGGCATTAAAAAAACGACATGGTTGATGTCTTCCCGCAGAGATGAGTCGGATGAGTTTGTCTTTACATATATCGAGTGACATCCTTTCCTCTTTTCCACCCCCCCTCTCCCACCCCCGCCCGCCACCCCTTTTTTCCCTCCCTCCCCCGCCCCCCTCCCCCGCGACCGAACTCCGCAATGCGGCGCCTACAGAGAGAAGACCAGAGCATTTGGAACATGTTACGCAACGCCTCACAGTCCAAAAAGGAATGAAAAAAACCGTCTGGTGTGTCTCCGGTGACGCCCCCTCCCTCTGCATTTGTCTGTTCTCTCTCTTTCCATGCTTATTTTTTTCTATGAATTTCCATGCTCATTTTTTTCTTTATAACTCTCTATATAGCGCCCAGATTTACGCTTTCGGTTTTTTCCTTGCTGATTTCGGGAGAGTAAAAAAAGAAGCTTCCGTGAATTTGAAGACCGTGAGATATTTTCCTCTTTTCTGCGCCCACGCAGGAGTTTAGCGGGTCTTGTGCCTTCCTCACTCGATCAATTGACGCGGACATTAAAAAAACGACATGGTTGATGTCTTCCCGGAGAGATAGGTCGGATGAGTTTGTTTTTACATATATCGAGTGTCATCCTTTCCTCTACATCTTTCCTCTTTCGCCTACAGAGAGAAGACCAGAGCATTTGGAACATGTTACGCAACGCCTCACAGTCCAAAAAGGAATGAGAAAAACCGTCTGGTGTGTCTCCGGTGACGCCCCCGCCCTCTGCATTTGTCTGTACTCTCTCTTTCCATGCTCATTTTTTCATACACTACTCCCGCTTGGACAGAGGCGGTGGTCGGAGATGAAGGAAACGATGGAAAGTTCAATGTCTTGCGGGCAAGGATGGAGGACTTGTTGGATTTGGAAATCATAATTTTGCGGTGGCTGTATAGTTGTAGCGAAACATGGCGGCAGTCATCTGTGCGAAGGGTGATGTTACAGAGGACAAGGTTTATGCGGAGGGCGTAGGCAATGGGGAGGAGGGGAGAGGATAGCTCAGGGTGGGCAACGCTGCTAACATAACTACGCATTACTGTAGAGGACGAGAAAGTGTCAGATGCGCTTATTACTTCAATTTTTAAGATCGAAACAAAGCTGTATACACTTATGTTGTTTGCAACCGGAAGCCTATATACGCTTCTTAAAGAAAGGTGGCGCGAGACCTACTGTTAGACTGACTAGTCGCCGTGCCGCACTTGAACCACCCTCACCAGAACACTCAAGTTGGAATCGGGATTCGGCTGAAAAACTTTCGTCATCACTGGGATCCAAATCTAAGCCCTCTTGATAGAAGGCCAGTCTTTTCGTTCCAGATCTGCCAGTTCGTCACATCAATTAGACCGCAGGCTCTCCTTCGCGTGGGTCCGGGATTGAATCCCAAAATGTCGCAGATTTTCAGCATAATCACGATTCGTAACATGATGTCTGCGGGGTTCCCCTCCATGTACGACATAGTGCTCCTTTTCTTAAACGCTTGCCTCTTACCCTCCGTGACTCAAGTAATATATAATTATGAGTTATACACCTGTTATAATTAATACCACAACTCGCTCGTCGCTTGTGCTTGTCGCGACTGCTTGTGCCGAACGGGAGCTATGTAAACGTATGGAGTCCCTATTCGCTATGAATCCCTGCCTCTCCTTTAACGTGCAATCCACGTTTTTGTGGTGCCATTACCCTGAGACTATGTGAGATACTTCCATTGTGGTGAGGGGTTTAGCGATGGGCACAAAGCTCTTGAGAGCTGGGGGTTAGGGGGAGGTAGATTTACGACGGGTTCCTGGCCACATAAACGAATCAGTGGAGCAATGAAATATTCACTCTGTGCCACAGACACGCATCTCGTGGAATATCTCTGATCGAATGAGTCTGGGCGACCTCGACCGGTCGTCCTGGAGTCGAAGTCACTTCGGATGGAGACGCAATTTACCCTTCAGTGGAGAAATAAAAAGCCCCATATATTGCCTTTGGTTTAAAGTGTAAAAAAAAGGATCTCTTGGCTTGTGAGTTTGCACTCTTGCTTTTTTATCTGAGATTCTCTCCAATTTTACAATTTTTTTGCTGCCAAAGCGTCATTTGACTGCCGGTGAAGGGGAATCCCCAGCTTTACCCCCCCCCCTACCCCCATTTGTGTGCCCACGGACGCCTCACCCCTCCAAGATTGGGGTATATATTGGGCCCGGGCACACCGTAACCAGGGGAATCTACTCACAGCTGTTGGCGGGTCGCTATGCCCGTTTGGCAAGCCGGAAGCGAGAGAGAGAGAGACAGATAGTGACGGATCGCGAGTCAGGAGAGCTGCCATAGACCCACTCGTTTGCCATTTAATGCAAGCGTGGGAGGACGCCTGCGAGCTGCAGTGTCTCCAGATTGGCCCACGACTCCAACGTCTTCGGCGGACACTAGCGGTGAGAAGCCACTTCCAGCCATCGTGCATCCTGCCGGCCAGGAGTTGGTGCATCCATGTCAGCCGCTCCTCTCTTACGTCAATTCATCTGGTGTTTCCACGTAAACCGACAACGACTCTCCAACGTCTCTCCACTCTCCTTTTCGTGCGAATGACCTCAGTCGTCGAAGCACCCTATTCACCTAAATACTACTACTCTCCTTTTCGTGGGAAAGCTGCTCCAATTATAGGAATCTTTAGGTGTTGTGAGACTCTTGAGGCAACCCTAAGCTCCTCCACCCTAAATTCCATTATTTGTGTGATGCCTTCAAGTCATTTGTTTTAAATCGCTGCCTACCGCGGCTTGTGGTTGGAGAACTGTTTAACTTTAACTCCCCGCTGTCTCTTGCGATACGGGAGCTTGTTATATTTAATCATAAAGTGTAACTTTTCAAGTGTATGTTCATTACCTGTAATTTACGGTATCACCGCCATCCATATCACCTTTGTGTCGTCATCCCATTATTCATTCATGATCATCAGCGTAATCATTATGTTTTTGCTTGGTCATTTCCTTGTCTTGTTTAATTTTTGAACGCCGTGTGCGCTTACTGTGTTTTTGCGCGTAAATTTTGCCATGTTCTGTGTCAGTCATTAAGTACATTAAAGTTGTGTCAAATTTACCAGTGTTGTGGTTCGTCCCAGTTCCTGGGAAGTTTTATCCCCGTCATTCCCTAGAGTTGACCATTGAATATCGAACGCCTCGGGGAATCCTTAATCTTTATTTTTGGATTTCGCGGATTATGCCCCATGTTGGGTTAAAACGCGGATCTCTATGTGTGCGGCTGTCCTCCCTAAATGTTGCGGGTTGGGAGGGTTGGTCCGTTACACTTGGCTTGTGAGTTTGCACTCTTGCATTTTCATCTGAGATTTTCTCAAATTTTACAATTTTTTTGCTGCCAAAGCGGGGACAGGGATGACATTAGAGCTTTGCCTTACTTAATGACCACGTTTTTATATTTTGCTTTGTTACAAAGAGAGTTAACAGATTTTACCGTTACCTTTCCATTGGTTTCCAAAACATGGTATCAGACTATTTGCTTCAATCAACTTTCTGGTCCGTTTAACGTTAGGGAAATTCATAACTGATTTCCTTTCTTTTAATTTTGTATTGTGTAGTATATGGTGAAATTCCCCCTTTCCTAGCCTCTTTATTTATAGTACTCTCTGCAGTTGATTCTGTATAGTGCAACGATATTGGTCTAATCGCTGCCTGAACATTTTCGTCCTGATTCCTTCTCTTGTACTACTACTTCTCGTAACAAATCATTTCACGAAGATAACCCTCTGTTATATTTGGCTTGATTACTTGATCTTTTGCTCATTTCTCTATGGTTTGATCGCAAGAGGAGGGAAGTTACGATGACTTGATTGAGAATTAGGCGCTGGTTATCATCTCATTCCTAGAGGACGAGGTTCATGGAGGACGTGATTCCTCCCCGCTGACATGAGTGCGACTGGGTCCTGTCGGAGAAGCATGTAGTTGCCGAATACGAAAAGCACTCGCCCTAACGAACAGATATTTGATATTGACGAAAGCTTGGTAGTGATTTTAAATGACAACATGGATATATTAAATGGTGTGATTGCTTATTTTTAAGATAAAGTTAGCATGCAATTTTTGCAAGCGCCTTGCTGTAAACAATTTCTTACTGAAAGGATACACGATGGTATCATATATATCAATAATTAGCGAAGATTTTTTTCTTTCAATTTAAGAAGTGTGTGGATGGAGCAGTATAAAATGACCTCGAAGTCGACTTATCCTTATGAATAAAACTCTACTTTATGATTGCGTTATTTAACATCTTCATCCATGGATATTCAAAAGGTGCAAAAGGGTATTTATGCAACCAATGAAAGAGGAGACATTGAAATTAACTCTACTCAGTATTTATTCCTCTTCCACTTCAGACTGGCCCAGCGAAAGTAAAAAAGGCCTCCAAAAAATCTTTTAATTAAGCAGTCGTAGGGTCAGGAGTGTTTTATTTCCTCTCAACAAATGCCGACGACGCTTTTCTACTTCGTGCTGGGCAATGTATATGAAGCCAGGGGGTCGTTTGGAGGTCGAACTGCGGGAAGGGTATTAGCAGTGGGGTCTCGTACAAGCCGCAACAGGGAGAGCGGGAGAAATTCGTCTCCGGAGTCATTTTGAATGTTTGGTTTCGGTTGGCTGGAGCATGATAATGGAGCGTTTTAAATTGCGCCTGCCTCAGCAGCACCGCCTCCGTGACTTCATCTCTTCCCCACCTATCCGCTTGAATTTTGCGAACAATATTTCCCTTTCAGTGCGTCATTAAGAAAATAAATCTTTTGTTCGTGTTATGTTTACTTTTTGAATTCAATTTTTCCCAGTTTATTTGACGTGAAAACGTTCCACAAAAAGGTTCTCCTATTTAGAGAGTGTCATCTCCTCAGAGGAGTTTCATTAAACTTCTTTCACTTACATTGATTAAATAGAATCTAAATTTAAATAAATTTTATTCTTTCGTTTATATTAATTTTCATCAGCGAATAAACAAATACTTCATCACTATATTCATTGTTTCACCACTTAATATCTTTTAAACTATCATTAGGTTTTCTATAGCAGTACCACTCCTAGAATAACGAATAAATGTATTATCACTACTAATAAAGCAAATTCGTTGAGTAATTGCTGTATCTTAATTCTTTGCGTTTAGTTTTGTAGCCTCATTACATCATTTGCTCTATCTGTCTAAATGCTCCATCTGAATTTTCCTTTTCAAACTATTCTGGCTGTGGACCACTCACAAATAATCCTTTTGATAATAATCTGGGGACATTTTTCGACTGGTTTTACCGAAAAAGTTGATGTAGATTGGTTGTATCCGACTTAAAATGTTGGTCAAGTCTCTCTATATCGACGCTTTGCTTTGAGTTAAGTTAGCATTTAGAAACTGCGTCAATGAAAAATATGACTAAGGAAATTTCATTTGTAGTCTTCTTTTCATGTGGGAAACTGTGGAATGGGTCGGGCAGTTTGTGGCGATCTATTGGGTAATTAATTTGCACGATATTATGGGTACAATCATTAATAGTTAAAATATTTGAGGAGAAAACAATGATCTCGCTTTTTTGTTAGATTCTGACATCAAGAATTAGTAATGACTGGCATTTTCCTGGTGATAAAAACTCCAGTAGTTCCCAATGTCGATACTTATATTAAGACCTGAAACTTTAGGGCCTACTAATGGTTATCAAAGAAGTAATTAAGTTCATATTGCCGCCAAAAATTCACTCTTTCAACTTTTTATCTTGCTCTCTTGTACTTCAAGAACCTTTCCTCGGCCAATAAGAAAAAGTGCTATGGTTTCTTAGGCTAGAGGTGCATTTTCTTCCAAGTATTTGGAAATCTATATTTCACTTTGCTTAAGAGATGTAACTAGCGACTAGGTGGGGTGGTTGTGTATCCTGCCATTGGATCTAGTAAGGGAGGTAAAGCAAGTGTCCGCTGTTTTCTCAGAAATGGTACATGTTGGGAAAAATGATACTGCCCAGGGATACTGCCTTGGAATCGAACTCAAGGCCTTCAGAGATGACCGGGAGGACGTGTTTGAGCGATTCATGACACGATCGATACTGATTTCCGACATCCATTTTTTGGCGCCATGGCGTGAAGAAATGAAGACGAATAGTATTATTGAAGAACATTAAGTCACGTTTACTTCGTTAAATCTCTTTATGTGGCTACTTTAACAAACGATTATCATTAATTATTTTGGAATATATTAGAAAGAGTGTGTATTAGATATCACTGGATTAAAATGTCAAGTTGAGTAGAGCAACAATTGGGGTTGGAAACGATTTTCGAAACGGGTGTCTAGAACTTTATGTTGTTGATTAAATGATCATTAGTTAAGCGAAACTAGGTGATATTAACATTCTTCTCTTATTACCTACGGCGTATTAGATTGGTCCATCAAGTTTTTCACCAATTTTCACTACTTTAAAATGACCTAGTTTCTTTTTCCTCATTTACTATTTCATTAAAGTACAAATAAAGTTTACTCATACTAAAATACACCCACCAAATCTCAGCTGTCAACCTGCTTCCTTGTCATTTGTTTAAATTTCTTCGACGACTACTGTAAGTGTATCTGCATCCGTTTTCGGTACAATGCGTTTAATTTTATTTGTTCTCTTCCTCTGTCTTGGACAGAAAATTAAGGAGTCTTATCTCATATTCTAGACTGTTCATTAAAAAGGGGTTACGACGAATACTAACACGAATGAGACACATGCATATCTCAGGTCGTCAGAGGGTTCCTCCGCTCACCGATCTTGGGTTCACGCTCTATTATTAAAACGTGGAATTACCAACTAATGCTTTCGTGTTCATGCTTCTAATTTGACCTCCAGAAACTAAAAAAAATGCTCTCTCGAGCAGAAGTTTTTAAGTTCGAAAGTCTTTTGAAGCGAGTGGTCGCGAACACGTCACCGTACGTCCAACGTAACTTTTGATTCCATCGAACCACTTGGCTAATCCCTCGAAGTTTCATCGTGGTAAAGGTGCAAGAAATGACGACATTGGAGACCAACGGAATGGAAACTTCGGCCGTGGAGTTGGGCGAGTGTGGAAAACTCCATCAACCGCAGGTAGAGAGAGGAATACTTTACTATTTTTACCACATGGGAAAACTTAAGTTCCAATAAAGGCCTTTGCGAGCTATTGGCTGAGATCGTCCGCGTGTGTCCTCTCCAGAGTTTCATCGTCTACAGGATAAAAGTAAGGGAGATCCAGCTCATATTATCGACTCGATGAATGTAAATCACCATCTTCTCTTAACCTTGTACCACATAGCGTCATTTTCTCTTAATCTCGATCAGGTAATAGCTCGTCGCCTCGTTAAAACTACTGAAAGATGCTCTTGATCGATGATGTTAGAATTGAGTTGGTTGCTTTGAAATATGTAGTATGATCTGCTGTTCAAAGTTTTGAGTAGTTTTTCAGGTAGCTCTCAACTAATATTCAAAATTGGCCAAAATGGGTATTTAATATATTCCTTTCAAATGAAGGAAATTTTACTTCCTTTATGGGGTGGTATGTTTTTGAAAATACTTTTATCATTAGGCTGTTATTCGAGCTACTGACTAAGACTATCGTGTTAATTCTTTAATTTGACCTCCTGAAACAAAAAAAAAACATTCTATTTTGTCATGGAAGCTCTAGGATACTTTTGATTTAACCCAAAAACCCAAAAAGTCCAAATTTTTTCCTTTTCTTTTGTTTTATCTAGCTATCAGAGATTCTATAAGGCCATTCTGATACCTTTTAATGCTCGACATACTAGAGAAAAATTTATTATTTGTAAGTTAGCTGTTTGAGTCTCATTTCGTTAATATCTTGAAGTGGGAATACCTATGGTAGAGTTGATAGAACTATAGAACTCTACCATTACCATTATGATAGAAGCCTTCCAACTGATATACTTTTGATGGTGTAAATTTCTGTAGTAAAAAACGAAAAGTTTATTTTAACCAATAAAGTAATACTGGCGGAAATATACATTGCCACACTGTGAAAATATATACCGTGTTTTTATTTCAGTAATACTGAATTGGCACTTATTTTTGCTTGAAAACATTGTCTATGTAGTTGCTTTATCATTATGAATGTAACATCCGTGCTAATTTTTTATACTTGCTCATTATATGAAAACTTAAATATTCATCTCTTTATTTTCAGGTGAGTTGCAACTTACAGACCAGTTCCTTGGAAATTTACCTTCAAGGAGTGAGTACCAAGGTTATTGTTTATGAGCGTGAGTCAATTAACCAGAATGTATTCGAATAATAATTATTGTCTTCTCAGCTGTTTTTGCTGCCCTGATGAAAATTTTAAAAGTTTATATTTTCATTTCGCTTGAAAAAGTGAACCAATGTAATTTTCCACTTTTCGCTAAGGTTGGGTCAAACTATTCATAGCGTCCTCCATTTTAATGTTCCACGTACTAGAGAACAATTTCTTACCTGTAAATTAGCTGCTCCAGTTCCATGTCGTTAATACCTTGAAGGAAGAATGCTTATGAAAAAACTCCGCTTATAAAAATAGCATATGCCTTGCCATTGAAATGCACCTCCAATACACTTATCTTTCTCTTATTGACTCCATCATTTAGGCTAAAATTTAAGAACAATTTTAGATGATATGGGTGAATTTTCCAGAAATCTTACTAATTTTATGGTAGTATTAACAGAAGACTTGAGTCAGGATGGGTATATGCTTTTTCGACATTGAAAGGAGAAAAATTCTAGAGATATTGTCTTTACCATCCATCTTTTAACTAAGATTTTGCCCTTCTCCCAAAAACCGTTACCAATATAAGAGAGTGCTACCAACCTTGAATAACGAAGAAATTTATTATCATTTCGATTTTTTTCATGCTGGTGTTCCGTGGTGGCGCACTGCTATAGATTCACTCCCAGTAAACGAACTCTCTCCTGACACTTAGATGACTGTCACCTTTACGACCATTGTTATGGGTGGCGTGATGGGCTTACATTTGAGTTTACGATGCAGTATTTTTTCCCGTCCTCGAGAGTGAAAGGGATTCCAGTGGTCGAAATGTTTTGTTGGTGTACATTTCAATCAAATCTAAACATTTTTTAAAGATTAAGACTCTTTGGGTGAATGGAATCTCCACTATGCTGTACTTATTGTCAGTCGTAATTTTGTGTTCAGTGTTCATGCATTCACAATTTGAAACCATAAAATCTTGCCTGAAATATGTGGAAAAAATTGAGAGGAGAACATATTAGCCAACGCTGGCCCTACTTTTACTAACCTACCTAGATCCTAGTCTATGTTAAGGAAGTATCTTAAAGAAAATAGTTAATGAATGCATATCGTCACCATTCAGACATAGTTATCCCTCTTGGTTATACCTTGAGGAGTTGGATGGATGTAAAAAGAATGGGACAGTTTTCATCATTCTATAACATGAATCAATAAATGGATTAAGTCTCGGGAAATATGGCATCGGGCGGTTGAGCTTTACTATTTGTTCTAATTTCATAAAATGATGGGCCTTATTGAAAACCTTGGCTTTATTCAATTGCACTCTGCGAAAAAGAGCGTGCACTAAACTTTAGGGGGAGACGATAAACAAAAACTTATTTTTTTCGATTTAGCTGTTCATCAAATTCAACTAGTTGAAGCTAAATTTGAGAAGGATACGATAAACACAGATAATAATCATTTATTTGATTTAGTGGTCATCAGACTGAAGGATGACTGAAATTGATAAGGTAAAAAATTAGTCAAGGGTCATTTGAATTCTTAATTTAGATTACAAAACAAATGTAGTACGGACAAAAAGTAGTCCAGCTTACGCATTTTTTCACATTCCGATTATATTTTCTATAAGTGGCGTAACCCTGTGATAATTGTCCATTTTAAGACATGAGACAACTTTGTAATCTGTCCCCAGGATGATTAAACTTTCGGAAGAAAACAACTCCGTTCTGTGAAATATTTCAGCATGGTCTCAATTATTCAGATAATTTTCCAGTTGAAAGCTCGCTTTTATTACTCCATGCATTTCAAGAAAGGAGTTTTTTAATCTCGCAATAAGTTAAATTATTTAAATTATGCTTTGAAATATTTCATGTGCTGGCTCATTTCTTTAGACGCCAGAGAATTTTGAAAGTGTCTGTATTTAACCATAGCCTGTGAGTGAGGGGATCTGTTTAGTTTATAGAATGTGATGAATTGAAATGGATTTTTTTAAGGATCAGGCCAGCAGTTCTCAACCTTTTTTGCTAGTTTCCCCCTATTTTCATAGTTCAGCATATTATAAAATCCTAATACTCCTGCGTAATAAAATGGAATTCATGCATATCCCAGAAATAAAGATGTGCAATTTTTCACTAAGATATTAGTTACTTAGACCCGGGTTTCAATGTTTATATATCATAATCAGGAAACGGTGTATACATCATCAGGTGTGCAGTAAAAATCGTTTATTTCTGGATGGTGATGCATAAACTTTGAAATGTAGTTCGAGTAAATTTTATCTTTGTGGAAAATTGCACCAATTTATTTCTGCATTCAGCTTATTACTCCCCCTTCATAGTTTAAATTGAATGAATTTTTGCAAACCCTAATGAAATTAAAGGACATTATTGTATCTACTTTGCTCTATGGTATTTAGTAATATTTATTGAGTACCACATAATACAAAAAAACTTCAATTTGACGGATATTTTTACATAATTTACAGGAAATCAAATTTTGCTGAATTGTGGTCCCAATTCCCTGAGAACGTAGATTCCTCTCAGGCTCAGAACCCCCCTTCAGCACGAAAAGTATGCAAAGCATGGAAATGGGAATATTTCCTTAAGATTTTAGAGTCCATAAAATTGAACGGTGAGGGTGAAGTTCCCCGTTGCCTCACATGTTACTCATCGGAAGGAGGAATCCTTGCTCCCTTCGCTTTAAGGAGGTTGGAGCACGAATCGTGAGTCATTGAGTGCCCATTTTAATAACTTATCACGTAAATTTTAAAAATCTTCTTTGACTATGACTCTTCTTGTTAAAATAACATTAGATTGCCAAGAAATCAAATGGGTAACTTGCAATTCTTTTTGCCTCTATCTATTCATATTACGACACTCTCGAGGACATCCGTTTATCAATTGTAAATATCATGCAAATTGTAATATAAATGGCGTGAGAATCATGTTTTTAAATTATTTCCTCAGTGAAAGCATTTTATTTAGCATGATGCCTAAATATTTATCAAGGACCATTGTCATGGTATGAAATGTATACTTTCGTATTTAGGCGAAAATAAGCACATGAGTCAGAATTCTTTTGAAATGTATTTCAAGTGCCTCGAGGCTACACATTAAAATAGCATTAAATTGCTAAGAAATGAAATCGGTAACTTGCAATTCTTTTTGCCTCTATTAATGCATATTACAAATGAGAGCACGTATGCAAAGTTTTACGCAAATTAGTACATAAACGAAAATCGCTCCAACCTCCTTAATAAGTCCCTCTGTCAGTGTCACTCCTGAGATACCTCGCATGCTTGCTTGCTCAGCATTGACAATCAAGCGAAGGCGTAGTGATGAAAAATTTGACAAATTTTAAGCTATCCGGGACTAGCCACGGAGTTTCACTATTACGGAGTCACCCGCAATGCACATACGTGCGAATTTCCACAGAGAAAAAATCATCCGGATGATTTTTTCTCTGTGGAAATCGCACGTAGTGATGAAGGCTGGCCCTTTGTTTACGCAAGGTGAGGTGATTTCGCGTGGAAGTGCTGGAATCAATTCCCGAACGCCGCGATAATCATCGCATGCAAAAATAACAGTGCTATCGCAAAGTTACCAGTCGATGATGAACGCGTAAGAAGTTCAGTGCGAGACATATGGGATGAAGGTAAACCATTAGAGGACAAAAGTGATAGGATTCTCTAAAATCAAGAAGGCGGGTTTGAATACAAGGGTGGTAGGGTACAAAATAGATAAATTCGAGCAATTTACGTATCTGGGTAGTACATATCATGGAGAATCATGGGTTTTGTGGTAGGGAAAAAATAATGTAGAATTACCATGGCTAAAGAATCATTTTCAAAGGGGAGGGAATTGATGAGGACAGGTCTTAGTAGAGACGTATCGGGAAGGCTGGGGAGAACTGAAATATGGCGCATGTCGCTGAATGGGTCGGAGGTTTGAACAGTGCGAAGGGAGGATGTACGTAGATTTGAGGTGTTTGAATTGTGGATGTGGTGACGGATAGAGAAGGCGAACAGAGTGGCAAGAAGGACCAACGACGAGGAATTGGATATGGTTGGAGAGGAGAAGAAGCTAGTGACGGAGGTTTGGAGGAGTCAGAAGAGATGGATGGAGGACGTTTTGAGAGGAGAGAGAATATTATTGAGAATAATAGAGGGGAGAACGCTGGAGAAGCGTAGAAGAGGATAGGAATTCAGGACGAAATACGATGAGGAAGATGATGTAAGGAATTGAAGAGGGATCTAATGGCGGATCACAAGTAGGAGGGAAAATGGAAAGACATGACAAAAATTAGAACGTTAGAATAAATACTGTCCAAAAACCTACCAATCAGCCGGTAGAATACTCAGATGAACGAATGGATCGCAAGGTTCCGCCGAGCCAGGGGGTCAACTCTTGAAACTTATCGATAAATATCGTACGCGATAAAAAAGATTATCAAATGTTTTAGCTAATGTATCTCATGGTATACCATCACTTGTTATTTGATGCAATAATTGTCGCATGCGAAATGGAAGAGATGGCTCAAAAATATTGAATTGGCGCAACTGAATGCGGTAATATTATTCTTTTTGCACGCGATTGTTATCACGGTATTCGTGAACCTATCCCCAGAATATTTGATTTATCACATCCTGGAGCTCGATTATCGATGTTCCGTGATGATTATCACTCGTGAAAACATCAAACTGCCGTATGATTTTGTAGAAGTATCGCGAGCTAAGCAATCATTCGATACTTTCTAATCAGTACTTATTGTATGCAAAAAAGACGTGATGATTCTAGAATGTTAAACCATGCAATAAAATTATTTTTTTTACGTGAGAAATTTATGATGGCTTTCCGAATATAAATACCCAGCGTGCATGTGGTAATTACTGCTATAAAATCATCAAGTGGTGTTGTAGCATGATATAATTCAACGAAATCGTGTCATAATTTGTTATTTTCGTATGCAAAAATTAACTCGGTGGTTAGACAATCGACTCCAGCACAGTGGAGCTTTCCCGTTATGCCTACATGTGATAATTAATGGATGAAAAATATCGATATCGGTAGTGTGGTATGCGATACTTGGACGGAACTGTAGTGTGATAATATGTTATTTTCGCATGCCATAATTATCATGGCGTTTCGTGAATCGTGTCTCAGCGTGAAGAGTCTGGAGATTAGGAACGAGGAGGAGTCCCTCTCTCTCTCCACGGGCGTCATGTAGCTGTGGCCTCCTGGATGAGAGCCCCAGTCAATAGTTGTGGTCTGGAACGCTGGCAGGGAGCCAGAAAAGCCTCCCCACCACGGCCTTCATCCTCTCCGCATCCATGGCCGGAATATTCCCATCAAACCCTCCCCTTGAAAAACCCTTGGCCTCTCTCTCTGCAATCTTCTTTACAGCCCCCCCTCTTGAGGACCCTTTTTCTCTCCACCCTCTTTCAACCCCCGCATTACATCTTTCTCTTTGCCTCCCCCCCACAGGAACGTCCTCCCACTCTTTTCCAACCCCCTAGCGAGCCTATCTCGTTCCATTTTTTTTGTTTCCCCTCCTCTTTCCTTCCAGCCCATGCGTCTATTCCGACCTCAACCTCCCAATGTCTCTCCGTTTCTCTTCGTTCCTCACATTCCCCACAGCGCGGGTCTTGTCCGCATCCAGAGTGCTAAGGACAGTTATAGAAACCTTGAGGAGGATTGTTTTTGGAGGTTGAGTGAACCTAGCCTTGTATTTCCGTTGAGACGGGCCGTCATAACTGCGTTTTGGGCCCCTGAAAAGTATTGTACTGGATTTCACAGATAGATTTAAGCGAAAATCTTATGTAATTATATGTTTTATATTCGGCATGATACGTTAAAGAGCTGGCTGGACCCCTCATGCACATGACACCCAAAAGCAGTGCCTCGTGTCTTAAGTCGGCACCGGTGTTAAGTTCCTTTATTCAAATGGGATAGAGCAGGCTTCAAATTTGTTTCGAATTAATTCGATAACTCACGTTCCGCACACTATTGAATACACCAGGTAAAGCTGTGTTGAACAAAAAAAATCGATTTGTTGAACCTGTCAATTTAATTTATAGCAATTAGTTGACTTTTGTGTGCCAACAACTATTCTAATGTTTTGATATTTGTCGCGTCACAAGTGATGATTACGTTAAGTACAGACAACTTCAGCGACCATTACAATTGTGAATCACGCTATATTTAGTTATGAACTTTTGCTTTCCGTTTAAAAAATACCTTCAATCTGACTCACCTATTTGAATTATCGCTATGAAAATTTCAGAATATGATGCAGAAGTTAATCATTTGTCATTGAATTTAAATAAATCTTCTTTTTCTCGATCACTCAATGTTGACAGTTCAGAATTTGTATAAACTTAGTATATTTAATCTGTATTAATGTTTCATAAAATAAAAGCAATTTGAATTGACCGAATAAAAGCCATGTTGATCGGCAATATTGGTTTATTGTCTCAATAAAAAGGTGGAACATAAAAACCTTAGTTTTGAATGACATATCGGAGCAATCAAAGGAAAGTGTTTTTCAAGTTAAAGAATTGTGCGTCACGTACCCGGCAAGCCTGGATAAAAAAATTTTCGTATTGTGACTAAATATGCCATTTTCAGCACTCCATCCATCATAAGCTAGAATGTAATCGGTGTTACTCCTTGTAGCTTTGTTAAGGGTGCGTTAAGCTATTGTAATTAATTTTATCTCCCATTACTGGTCCTTAAATTAGTGTGAAAACCTTTATCAACTTCTACTCCCATTGTTATCCCATTTCCACTGAGTGCCTTATTTTTTGTGCGCCCTAAGGTTTTATCCCTCATGAATAATTTTCCTTTCCCTGCTCTGTCAACCAACCACTTTCTTTTCTGTCACACCTTTCAGAATGCGACCCTTTACTTAGTCCCTATTTCCTTCGTTTTGTCTATTCTCAACCGAGTTATCTTTCCCTCTTTCGTAAAAAAAATCCTTCCGCTATTCCTTTCTGGTCACTTAATTTTAATTCATTACCATTCACCTCTCAGTTCACCCGCCAAAACTTTCCTATAATGTTGTAATTATTTCCTGCTTTTTTACTCGTTTCCGATCAATATAATGCAAATCGCCCTTCATCGTATTTTGAAAGATCTTGACTCGATTCACCTGTCTATACAATACTTTAGCATTAGTTCTGAATTAATATCACGAGGAATTAATAAGTTTAGTGTAAAAATCAGTCTTTTGAGTATTAGGACAAATAATTTTTTTCTGTGCCCTCGCCCAAGTTAGCACCTGCCGGCAGGAGCATAGGGTTGCTCAGGTTTCTGCTTTTCTGATCGGATATGTTTCTGGTGACCTGAGCTATGGTATTCATTTTATCATCATTAAGCGTATTGTGATGCGCATATCTTTGTATATTCTTATGTCAAAATCGTCTTTGACATTGTCTAGTCCATATAAATGAATCGTATTTAATGTATCAAATGCCGCGGTGCATTTCTGTCAGAGGATGAGTCCCATAATTTTTTAATGTGCGATGGCTGGAAATGACCTTCGCTATTAAAATATGTTGACCTCAAGCATTGTTAATGAACACACTTTCATGTACTTTGAAAGTGATGCTCTAGGTGTTGATATCGATCAGGTTAATAGAAAAGTGCGGAATCGTACAAAGTGTTTCATAAATATTGCCTCACATAGTGAATATCCACTTATACTCCATGTCCAACTTCGTCAACATGAGTAGAGAAGTTTTGCAAAATAAAGAGTATAGACTAACAGGCAAGAGCTGTTGGCAAGAACCCTTTGAATATCTTTAAGAACATTTTAAAGATGCGTTGACTTGTGGCGGTATGTACGTGTGAAATGCGAATATTTGTGAAATATAATACGGGAATGTCGAAGATATTTAAGACCTAGGTGTGGAGAATAAGAGATTCTTGACGAGTGCTCAATGAACAGAAATAAAACCAGACTTAGGCGTCATCGGCATGGTTGGGAGGGTAAAAGTTGCTGAATTAGATTAAGAGTGGCTAAAATAGTTGTGGTCGGAGAAAAGCGATTCGAAGCTAAGGCATGTTGAAGTCCATTAGAGCTCGGAAAACGCAGGAGTTAAAGGATTGGCTTTTTGGACGGGATGAAGAGATGAAGATGTTTGCTAAACTGAATGGAAGAATAGTATGAATAGGTATGAAAGCGAGCGATCGAACCCAATTCATCGCTCGAACAAAGCAGATGTAATACAAGCAGGTTTGTATCCCACCAGATATGGGGTTCTCGGGGCTAGCAGTTTACTTTTTGTAGACATTATCGAATATGTAAAACTTGGTATAGTCCTCACTTTTTATCAGCATACCCGACCAATTTCAACGTTCTCACACCATTCGCTTGGGAATTCCATTCATAGTATATTGCTTCAGCCAAATAATAGGAAATAGTTAGCATCCTCGGGAAATATTTATTTTTGAAGCTTTCTGGGTCTAATAAAAGATGTCGATATACATAGTATATTTTTTTAATAGTATGGTGTAATGCCATTGAGAACGATGAAATTCGTCTTGCGGGTCAATTTTGGTAATTCGAAGATATTGGACGATCATTAATAAGCGTAGCGTCATTCGGATTCATTGAAAATGTATTGGCGCTTCATGTTGAAACTAACATACCCAATCTCACCAATAGCCAGTGAAGTTTCTGACAAAAATTGTATAACTAAAGTAAATATTGATGAAGAAGAATAGCATTGAAACTCCCTAGGTCTAAAGTTACTCAACCCTCACGACACTCCTTGACACAAGACCCTTTTGGAGCAGCGCGTGCTTTTAATTTTGCCACTGCTTCTCAAACAGGGGACTAAACCAGCGTCGAGAGCGTATTGTATTTTTCAAGGAGACGCTTCGTGTGCGAGTCCGGCTGGGAAGAGGGAAGTAGTTCCATCCTCTTCGAACAAGGGAAACATTGAGGAGGGTGCTGTGGGTTGGCGCCGTGGATGCTTGACATGCGCCACGCACACCATGGCAGCTTGTCGTGGGAGACCTCTCGTAGTTCATATTGCGCAGGAAATGGCAAGGGAGTAAGAGGCACTCAGGAACACGAAGAGAGTGATGTACGGACAAAAAAACACGAGGCCTCTGTGAGGAAATAAGGTAGTGCAGGGATAATTTGCATGCCCGTTCCACCCTCAATACTATTTTTGAGTAGCTCGAAAGGGCTGGTAGACCTGCTGGGAGCCTATAATCCAAGATTCTTATGCATATCAGTAAGAACCTTGCCTAGACCCAGCGGGAAAGATCGAAGTCTGAAACAATTAGGCCAAGGGCGCTAACGATGTAACCTAGCAAATCCATGTCCAGTTATTTCATGTTTTTTTAAGGCAATTTGGAATTACTACCACTTTTTATTCGCAAAAGAGCACTCTAAGGCTTTTTCAGTTTACTTCCGAGGGAAATTCTGCTTTCATGTTCAGGCATTGCTTAAATCGAAGAACAAAGGCACAGAATACTCCACAGGAAATATCTATTAATGAAGCTAAATCCAATGTTAAGTTACTAATTTCAAAACTTAGTTGACTAACACCCTATTCTTGCCGTTTATTTTGTGATTAAGGCCAAATTTCCTTCGAGGACTTATGAATTTTTGTCTCATGAAATCTTAAGTCTTGCCTGGAAACTTTCCAATATCCTTCAAAGAACTTGAGATGGAGTAGAGAATGTTCATTACAGAGAGAAGATAAAGAATTGAACTGATAATGATGCAAAATGACGGAGAAGAATTGATAGATACATATATCATACTTCAGGTGAAGGATGAAACCAGGTTTGCAAAGAACGAATATGGAAAGGGGAGACACGTGGAGGATTGAATTGCTTGGAAGGACAAGAGAGGTAAATCTGTGAATTTTATCATTTGGCATATTTCACTTGTTTCCTTTAAGGAAATAAATCGACATTGGATAGCCGGTAAACATTGATTTCGACTATATTGCGGCCGTCGCTGAGCTCACCTTGCAGTTTTATGATTTTTTTTGCGCAATCAGTACTAACAACTTCTCACCTTTCTCTTGTTCAAAATCTGCGCCCAGGACGTAATGGTGATAAGAAATTTTGCAAACTTCGAGTGAAAACTAACACTGCCCAAGAATAAAGGGGGTGTACGCACCCAATATGCACTTTTACCTCCTTTTGTTTTGACGTTTGACAATTTTAGTATCGCAGAAAACGGTTGCACGTTCAATTAAGCGACCACAGTGGCGTAATAAATAGTCGAAATCGCTAAAAATGTCAATCGTCGAGAAATATGAGGCTTGCAGACTCGCCAATTATACGATAAATGCCATATAGTGGAATAAGCGTTTGCCATAGAGTGACAAAAAGTTACCTAATTTCCCCCCGGGGATACAAACCTATCCGAAGGGTTGATAACCTCAAATGGTGACCAGTGCTTCAAATTCCAGCGACGTGTACTGCATGAGATCGAAACAATGTGAAGATCGCCGAGATAAAGCGTTGTGTGGGAGAGGGGTAGCGTGCATGAAGTTCCCCCTTCAGGAGTGTTGGGCGCTGTGAAGTGCGCCGGAGACCTCGAGTGGTACGACGTCTGGCGCCCGAGTAGAATGGCGACGACTCGGGCCGAGTTGAGTGAGCGCTCTGGGTGGCTGGCTGGATGTCTCGTCTGCCTGGTTAAAGGGAGTAACAGATCGAGTTTGGGCACTCTAGGATCCATATGGAGTGTTGCAAAGCTATCAGTCACCACATCTTCATCTCGACTCTTACGGAGTATATGGTTCGGAAAGATCCACGATATTACGAGCAGGGATAAGTGAATAGTTTGCGAGAAAAATAAGGATCAAAGCTCCCAAGGCTGCAAAAGAGGTGAGCTCCTATCTATCATAAGAAATGTCAACATCTGTATTTTATAGTTCGAGACCCATAAATCTTTGCGTAAATAAATGACGACCTCGTGGAAACTATCGTAAGCCCGGCGCTGATGTTCTTGACGTGTATTAATTGAGGCTTGGTAAAAAAAACATAGGCATGACAAAAGAGAAAGATTGCACGGCTTCACACAGAATATTTAATTACTCTACTGGATGAAATTGTGTATTTTAATCTTAAGAACGACGATTGTTGGTTGAAACTGATTGAAAAACTAATAAAATTGATTGAATTTCTTTTACCTCGGATAGACCTAAACTTCACATAGAGGGGGAGCGTAGAAACATTCATAATTTTTCTCTCGTAACATACTTGGGGACTAATATCCTTGGTGTTTGACTCCCCGTTACGTGCTATAATAGTTAGATAGAGAGGGAGAGTTAATGCAGAAATCGACGCAAATGCAGCCCTCCGTATCAAGGATTGGAGAAACGTGATAAAAGCAATTGCATTTTTAGGAATTGACACAGTGCTGCCAATCCGCATTTATTTCAATACAGCATGGGTTGTAATGCTATTCTAGAAGACTGCTGAGACATGATGAACACAATGTGCGATCCAAATGTGTTACAATAAAGGAAAATTCATTCGTTGATAGTTTTTGTCGAAAGAATACGAATCACAATAAAGAGGACATTAAACTATTTTTAAGGCACATCATAGTACCAAGTCTATAAGTCTTGAGTCCGTCAGGATGTGGAAATTAAGTAGGGGATCCTATTTAATCCATAATTCATTAATGAATACTGCTATTAGAATTATTACTGTACTTTTGATTTGAACTCATGAAAATGATACTCCGAAATGCGTATGAAGTAATCATAATGTGGTGAGTTCATGTGCGAATGAAAATGCCTTAGACGTAGGTATATTCCCAATAATACTCGGCTTATTAGCTAAATTAAGGCGGTTTTTTGCGTGACGGACCCTTGAACTTCATGAGAAACCGTGGGTAACATAAGGTAGGGAGCTAATCTCTCCACCCTGAGTGTGTGAAATTAGTTCGACCTCGGGCTTACGAGGAGATGAGCCCCATCCTCATCTACGAAACTGACCTTCGGGTTGATGACTTAGGCTATGGCGCTTGTTGCCCCGTGTGTCTTGAAATTGTTTATTAAGCCGACTCCAGAGCCCTCTCCAGTCTTCACCCTCTTCGCCGCCATGTTAGGTGTGTTTGTTGACCGACGGCAGTTAAGTAGAAGAGTCTTGGACAAGGACGAGGAAGCAGTTTTGGGGTAGGGATGAGGCGAGTTTATTCTCGTATCAGGACGAAGGTTGACGTGCAAACCTCACCGTGAATGCGTGAACCGAATTTACTCTATTGCCAGTGGGACATTAAAAATGAGCAAGACTGTTATTCCACTCTTCTGAACATTGAGACTCGGAGGTTTCGCAATAACCTTAGATTACTCGAAAAACTCCGATCAGGGAAGTTTCACTCCGACACAGAGGCATTGCTTTAATGCCCGCGCTGTCTTTAGAACTGATATAAGTGACAAAACAAGAGAGATAAGTACTCTGCCGAACTGACCGGTACAATAATTCCATCTTTCCATGCAGCATTAGCGACTTTGAGACAAACAGCGAAAAATTAACATGAAGCAAATCATTTGTATACAATTCACCTTTGTCCTCTCCCACCTCCTATTCCCCATTCCTCCTACTCCCTCCACCTCCTCTTACCTTCCATGGCTGGTGCCCCAACTCCCTGGGACTCCCGTCCCGACCTGGAACTAAAAAAAATGGTAAACGCTGATTTATATAATTTTTTTTCTGATCTCGTGAATGCGCTCTCACCTCGTGAACGTTTATGCGACACGGGAAAAGTTATGATTGGTCATAGGTATTTTTAAACTACATTAACAGAATTTAACTTTTGGTATCATTCGTCATCACTACTTAAAGGGTCAACGATGGAACATGCGACCCTGAGCTTCTTTGTTTTCCAATATTAAATTTCCAAAATTAAATTTATACGAATTCCAAACTAACACGAATCACAGTTACGCGCTCACAACTCCTCGAGGTTAGAGACCCTCAAGTTAAAGACTGGAAACCGGCCATGATGGTTGGCTCTGGGTGGTTAGTTTAATACAGAAATTTACTTAAATGCGTAATTATATATTTGATCATTGAAGTGTTCATTTAAAAATTTTATTATATTTGATTATTATAAAATAATGTATTATATTTAATTATTTTATAAGTATATAAAAATATAATTTTATAATAATAATATAATCATAATAATTTTATAATAATAATAAATAAATAATAATTCTAATATTACATTCAGTAAAAAATAGCCCTCGTAAAAAGTAGAGATAACATTGTTGTTGTTACAAAGCAACGTTTTTCAATTATTTCTGAAGCGCTACATTCGAGAGACGCGATTCTAATTGGTTCTGGCATATTCCACGGCCCACCAAACAGAAGTGGAACCGAGGATTCCATCATCTGACTTGAGGGTCTCTACTTGAGGTCTCCGGTGGACCTGTTATTGATGATAGTTGTCAGTTTTACGACCCTCTACCAGTTGCGCTGGACTTCCTCGCTTATTTCCTGATCAGTATTTTCGTGGAAGCAAGCCCTTAGAAATAGAGCGGCCTCTAAAATTGGCCCCACTCGCAAATTCGTGAGAAAGGAGAAAATAGCGTTGGAATGTTCCAAGGAGGAAAAGATTATGCCTTTTATTTTTAGTCTTACACTACGAAGCCTTTGAAATGTTTGGCTAATGATAAAGAAACCTTTGTTTTTTATTGCATCACATAAAACTTAAGTAAAATAAATTAAAATTGATAATTAAATTGTATTTATGTCATAAACTGACTTCCTTTTACGGTGTTTTACTTAAATCTAACGCGAGATATGTCCTTGGATTCGGATTCAGCTTGGATTTGGTTCGGATTCCAATTGGCCTTAATTTTCTTTTCCCCTGATAGTTTTCACTCACTGATACCGGGCCACAAAAGGTAACAAAAATCAGAGGCTTTATTTCAATTTATAACAGGTACAGAGTGTTGAGATTAAAAAAATAATGGAAAACTCATCTACTGTTACAAGTGTCTTGAATAATTTCTTCACGAAATGACGATTTGAATGAGTTAAGTCAGCTGTGGTGGTAGAGTAACCGGTTTATTTTCCCTTGATTCTTCTCATATCAGCTCGTCATATGGAAGATAAGAATTCTGCTAGATACTGGTTACATTTTTTTCCATTTTCAAAGATTCCCTTGTGTTGTTGCCGAGATATTAATGATTGTACAACGATCATCGTGTTGCTTATCACAACATTCAGGGACTCGAGCTCTGACTATCTCAAAGGTGAACACTGGCCCTGAGATTAAAATATAGGGATAATAAAAACTTTTTCCCACCTTAGTTTTCCAAGTTTGACAAAAATAGGTCAATATAACATATTTATATTATTAGCAGAGGAATATCATTAATCTTGATGAGATTTTGTTATAGGATTTCTATCATTTAAATTGATTATGGAGACGAGCAACAGGTACTATTGTTTTACTATTGTTAACTTTTATACAAATGTACAACTATTGTTAACTTTTATAACTCTGCCTTAATAATGTCGTTTCCCCTGATTATTTTCACTCACTAATTCCGGCCTACAAGAGGTAGCAAAAAGATGTGGCTTTATTTCAATTTATAACAGGTTCATTTTGTCACATTGTTTACTTTCATAACTGAGCCTTTATAAGAAATGCTTTAGTTTCGTGCATCTGTGTATTCTAATGGAAAATTATTCTATGCATTTTCATTTTTATCCAACTATTATTTTTACCGCCGGAAAATAATTCCAATCATAATTATTTTGTAAAATGATAAAAATTATAATAACCTCAAAATTTATAATATTAGCAAAAGAACGAATATTTTTCTTGGTGTGAAGGTTTTAAAATAAAACTATCCGTCATTCTTTATTGATATATGACATGGAGAATGGCATGTGGAGGATGGAAACGCGAAAGACCGTGTTGACTAGGGGGCGAAAGTGGAAAATTGAGTTTACGAACGCCGCAAACGACGGGGCAATCTTTTTTCCTCCGTTGGAATCCATTCGCAATATGTTCCCTCCCAAGTCCCGTGGGAAGAGGTCCTAAGACGCCACTCCCGCGGCGGGTAACTTTCCTTCGATGCATTTGGGATGCACCTTCCTGGGGATTAAACAAATTTCTTTGCGAGTCGGGAGCGCGGGTCTCGGGACACACAATCTGGAATCGTAAAACAAGGGCGGAGATCTTTGGCAAAAGGTGTTTGGTCGCATACGAAATGAGGTCACGAGTGACTGTGCTCGTCTCTCTTTCTCTCCGTGTAGCACGGCTGCTTCGTCTCCTTCGACCGCGCGCGTGCGAGCGCACGGCCTCGTAAATTTTCCTCTCGCCCGTCCTCCCCCTCCTTCTCCCCTCCCCTCGCCCCCCCCCCACTGTGTTCCTCGCCTGCCGAAATAGGTCGCACGCTGTTTGCGCCATCTTTTTTCGTAAACTCTGTATTTTTTTTTCATCGGAGCACAAGGCGAGGTGGGGAAAAGATGTAAAGGCGGGCCCAGCAGATTCTCGTCTCCGGTTTCCCTGATAGTATAAGCTATATTTTTTGGTGCACCGCTTAAGTTTCAAAACTTTCTCTCCCCGGAATATTTCGAACAATGCGACCGTTGACAATGCGTTTCGTGACGGTGGAGAAAAAAAAGAGCGGCCACTATTTTGGCTTTCCATTTCTTTGCCTAATTTTTTCGTTTTCCTCGAAATGACGATCATTTGTGCCGACATGAAGACGGAAGAATTAAGCAAAAACTAAACGAAAATAACGAATATGTTTTTTAATACGAAGGCATATAAGCCATAACGATAAGTTCACCTAATAGGCAAAAATGTACGTGTTTTGTCATGTTTATATAGACGCTCAAGTTTGAATAGTTAAAATATAAGATTGCATAATAGTTTTGGATCGCCTTTATCCCAATTGAATATATTTTCTTTTATGGGTAATTTATGAGCTCTGGTCCTTCAATGCACACTGCATAAATGAACAAATGAAGTAGGGCTGTACTCGGTATTATGGCGATACTATTTTATGTTCTTTCTTGATGTTTCAACGTTTGTGCAGTTTATAGGTTCTGAAGCTGTGACTTCGAACAAACAAATTATATCATTTACTGTCATGTTATTTGTAAGGTTCATCTTTTTTTTGGATGAACTCATACTGCGTCAAACCTTATAAATGTGGTGGTCCTCTTTTGATATGCATTTTCAATTAATATTCTGGACTCCATTTCGCATGCACTTTACTCACGTGTCAGATGAAGTTTGATTTAGCGTACCCACGGCTTTGGTTTCGCACCCTCTCCTTTAATTGCTAAATACAAATCTACATATCCCAATTCACATTCTCAATAATACCGTATAATACTCAAAGTCACAAATGCTTCCATTACTCAGCTCCAGTGACCAACTACGGATCGATATGAAATGTGCGGGATACGCAATGGATGGGAATAGAAAGCTTCCATTTACATTTTCATGTCCTTCATTAATTGACGTACTTGACGAGAAGGTTTGAACATGATCCAAAGGATTTGTGTCGCAACAGTGCATCTGTTCTCGATACATTGCTTTGAATCGTTCCCAAAGTGCTACTTGCAGTTAACCGTGATTATCCACGATAATACGATAAACCACCGTAATGAGGTCCTCCAAAATCAGCGAATGCGTGGCTTTCAAAGGTTGCTCCTTCACATTTATGATTAGTCTTTATGTGCACATATGTTAGTGTTGAACCAATCATGTACGCCTGAATACTGAGGTAATTATATTGTCTCGTTTTTTACCGACTAATTGACTTGATTGTTCTGGGGATGATATGTGGCGTGCAGAGCAGAAGTGGTGTACGTCCCAAACCAATGTTTGTAGAAAAACAGGAATGAAGGAGGAAAAAATGGAGGGACTTTTGTCTCAGCTGTAGGAAAGTACTGATCTCCTAGAGGAAAAGATAGGGCTTTGGAATAACCTAAATCTGCCTTATGAAAAGAGCACTTGATGCCGTGTACAGATGTGCCACTATTCCTAATGAATAACTTTTGGACTGACCCTACTTCTGCTCTGCACACCAATTACATTGAATACGAGGACGTGAATGAATGCTTGAATGTGTGAATTCGTGCGTTAAATTATTACTTTAGTTTGAGTCAAAGCTCTTGGGGTTCTTAGTAAAGTAATGCCGGGAAAGGGAACATTTGACCTGTTATAAACTACTCCAGGGCAATAATTTTTCCGTGTTGATCTATGAAGGCGTTTGATACTATATTTACCGTTGTTTTTTTTTAAACAATTTCCTGAAGGTCAAAGAACTGGCGGGCTTCTCTAAAATTTTGCCTGATACATAAATTTTGAATGATTGAGGGTAGAGCAAGGAAATATACAAAATATTTTTTCTGCCGTGTTCCTTTTTTAGTAAAGAGAAACTAAAAATTTCAGAAGAGTCTTACACACATGCCGTCAATTTCTCGTTATTTCAATGATTACTCAATTTTATTAGACTTTATAGGAGTGATTAAAGATCACATGAAATGCTATTTCATCCTTATAATAATACGCGTTGGCATCACCTAAAATAACTTAGATTTTTATGACATACCTATGAGGATAAGAATGAGGCTCATCATACCTTAAGAGTCATTAAAATAGTTAGATGAACGACCCAAAAAATACTTCTCAATTAAAAAATCGAAATGCACCAGCGATTTGTTGTGCGGTGATGCGCTTGGGTGCCAATTTAATGGGATGAAATTTGCCCTGAAAAGGTCGTTTTACTTGACCTGGACCTCCCAATTTCTTGTCAGATGTGTAAATCAGCTACATCACCAAGCTGCCTTAATACCTGCCCTAGACAAGTTTCTTGCTGTTTCAAGTTGTGCTGCCCTAGACAAGTTTCAACGGGAATTTAAAAGATCTAGGTGTTCTAGTCTCCGGTCTTCAGTGCAGCACAAGAGACGATGTCATACTTGATAAACAAGCCACTACCGCGAAAGGTGCATCCAATTTTGTCGCTTAGTGACGACTACCCTAAGAAAAGCCTCTTCTCTCATCAATTAATCGACGGCCCCAAAGTCGCCTTACCATTGTTGGAACGCAACGTGATTCAGATGTCTTCCGGAATACCACGATCCTCCCCTGGTCTCGCAGGTAGTCTCGAAACCAATCACGCACCCCAGGAAATCGTTACTCATCCGCTAATAATTCATCAACGGCACTTTCATCCCACACACCCTCTCTCTCACCCCACTCGACTGAACAAAATCCACTTGACTTGTATTAAGATCCATTTCCTCTCTCCCTGCTCCCTCTAGGTAAGAATTTCATTCTCCAAATCGAGTTTTAATCACGAGCGCTAAACTTGGGTTGGGATTGGCCGCATCTGATTGGCGTCCACCTCCTCCTGAGCTTTCATGTCTAATCAAATCCCCGAGGCCAGTGTGTGTGTCTCCCTCTCTGTATCTTTAACGATCTCCGCCCACTCGACTCACCCCGGCCCGCCCACGCGTGTAACTACCCCACAGTTAGCTCGCCCACGCAACGCCAGTCAACGGCAGAGGTCCCTGGCGGTTCGAGAAGGCGATGGGAGTGGACTCAGGCGAAGGTCAGGGTTGCCAACTTCAGTATTTTAAGCTGGAGACTCCTGGAAAAGCAATGCATCCACCGGAATCAGGGTCTCAGATCAATTTCTCCGGGCTCGTATCATGCTCGAAAATACAAACTCTTAATATTTCACTTACGGAGATATCCCATTGGTTACACAGGACCTCTCAGAAACTGTTTTATTTATAAAAACTCTAGGGTGTTCCACCAAGTAAGTTGCACCATTACTTCCAACGAATCCAACGATCAAAGTATCCCAGATGGCGATAGACGAATCGCCCGTCGAAACGTTGGAAGTAATGGGAAACCATAACTGGTAGAAAACCCGTGAGGTTTTCAATCATCAGATAGGTACGTCTGAGAGGTTGAAGGCATCGGACTTTAAAAAAATAATAATTACAATATTTACACAATTAATTGAAAAATAATGTAAGATCTTGGTCAACATTTTCCTCTTATTTTCGGCTTGTTGAAACTTGTACGCTGGAGTCTCGAATCTTGTTTCGATTTGAATTGTATTTTTTTAAATTTCATTTGTATCTATTGAGACTATTTATAGTTTTTATCATGAAAATAATTATGATAATGATAAAGTTCATAAAAAAAAGTCCGAAACGAGCAATTGTAAATCTTGTTTCACGTATAAATGAGCCGCAAATTCTTCGATGTTTTCAGAGTTAACTTTGTGGAAAGTCGTTATCACCGAAGTAAAAGCACAATGTATATTTCCCCCATTAACTATTTCTTTACTACTAATTTAGATGCATGGATATGATATTCAGGTACAAATATTTAAATCAATGCCATCATCAGGAACTTGATGGTTACATCGATTCGTCGTAGATATTGATATTATTATAAATATTGGTGGAAAAGGGCATTGTTTTTTCAATTCAGTGGCAGCTGCAAATTCGTAAAAATGAAAAGAAACGGCTGCCGACTATGATTCTCCGAGTTGCAGACCAAAGTCTCCGGGTCGCGAGGGTCTTGCAGTTGGTAACCCTAGTGAGGGTGTAAGCTTCAGAGCGGGGCTCGCTCGCCAAACTTTGCAGGTGAAACTTTATTAATTTTCAAAGCCAGCCGTCTTAACCTCCCCTTCCCTACTCCCATTCCACCTACCTACCCGTCCACAAAACCGATTATCAGCCCACCTCTTTACTATTGCGTTCCCTCTTTCGTCGTTCCTCCCTCGCCTTCGAATAAAACACCTTCCCCTCCGATCCCAAGAGACGTCGCCGTCAATGGTTTGCCTCCCGATCCAATTAAATATTCAACTGTCTCCCGAAATTTCACGATGGAGTGGATTTTTGTTCGAATTACTTAGTTTCCGAGTGTTGGAACTTTTAGTCCTCCATAACTTTATCACCCTCTTCTTTGGTTTTACTTCAAATTTTTAAATTTTGAAAGCGAATGAAATCCAAATCTGTATTAAAAATTTTTTCTGTCGTGCGATACGCATCTCAAAACAGCACTTCAATATCTCTCTTCTGTAATGTTTTTTTTTAAATTACCGGGAGCTTTTCATTCGATCTATGGTAATGCTCATTTCATAACTCAACTGCGCACGTGCTTTCCATTCGTATCGGTCCAGCTCGCATGGTAGCCCACTACGAAACAGATAGGGAACAGGGTACATGAGTGCTAAATGATAAAAAATACCGATAATCGCACCCTTTTATGTATTTTTAGTTTAATATTCAGTTAAGCAATAATATATAGGAAATGTAAAGTTTTAATTTCCTTACGGTAAAAGTCTTGTCTTAAAACATGTATTTTGAACGAATTTTTAATCTACTGACAACCTTTTATCGGTCTTGACCATTGAGGTAAATGGAAAGGGCACTACGTCATCAAACTGAAACCTGGCAACCAAAATAACAACCATGTTGTTCAAACCTGCACTTTCCTTACTTTCCTTTAGATAGCACGACGAGATGGACGAATTAGCCGCTGTAAAGCAAGTATATAAACCATCTGTTGGAAATTTAAGGCAAACAACTGTTGAAACATGCATCGGTTATTTAGTGTTATGGATTCTTCATGATTTTACATTAGTTTTCATCAAGAAAGTAGATGGTTTTTATTTAACTAAATAAACCAATTACGTAAGGAGAATTCATTTTTAAGAAGTAAGTGCTTGCTAATTTCTAGTAAGCCATCGACGGAAAACGTAGTAAAATTGCAAAAGTGCGTTACCTCGCAATCGATATAGGAAAATGAGGGTCAACTAAAATGGTTGGCTGGCTTCAGCTTCCAGCATTGGCCCACATAGCAGGTGCCCTCTCCATATATACCTCAACGATCTTGACAGTTGTGTAACTGTAGAACCTAATGGCTACCTATTGGCTCATGCTTGAACGTTTCGCCTGCGTACATCGTTCCATGTATCGTAGCTCGTGCGTGCTGTGGTCAGGGGCGGTTTAAGGAGAATTGAGGGTGGGGGCCCCATTTATTCCTGCGAGTATAGGTAAAATGATAATCCTAAGGTATTAAATACGCTACAGACTCCCGGAAAGGAGCAAGACTAAATGAGCTTGGTATTATAGCTCTCAATTGTGATATATATTTGCAAAAAACGGTGTAATTAGAGAAAATTTTGTAATGGAACAGCGCACGTATCATAACTCTTAAAAATATGAGGACGTCATTTCTTTGCTAGACGAACGAACTCACTAAAATGAAGACACATCTCCCTTGAACTCACTTTTTGGGGACGGAAAATCCAAATTACATCTCCAGGGTATCGAGTTTGCGACCTTTTCCAAATTTTGGAGTGGGGGTTGCGTGCTCGAATTCAATTTCCATGAGAACGGTGTCTCGGCTAAAAAAAAAACCGCATCCACTCTGGGCGAGTTGAGGCGCGTGATTCTGCCCTTGAGTGTTACTCGCGTAGCAACCTCCAGAGGAATCAATTAAGGTAATTGTTCGTAGTTTTTACCCTAAAATCTCTCCACCGTCCAGAATTGTGCCAAAGGTCACCACTTTACACCTCAGTGCCTTTTTCATTTTCACCCCTCCATATCCCATCGAATTCTTCGCTCTCTTGAGAGAAATCTCACTATGCGTGCCTCAGTAATTATATTCGTCAAATGGATAAAATTTTATGTAACAAATTATTTAGCCTGGGATTCAAATCTGGATCTTCCGACTACCGGTTAGGTTTTTGTTGTTGTAGGAAGTTGTAATCCCTCAGCGAGAGCCGAAACACCTGCCAGTTAGGTATGTCATGGTCAGTTACAGGTACGACAAATATGTATTTCATAAAGTTAAGGAACCCATAAGCCATGACAAACATTCAATAAGTTGGCAGAAACATACGATAAATTTATCGGTTTCATAATATGTGGCATGGAGCTATAAATTCCATAAGTAGCCAACATGGCAGATGTGCAATGAACTTATTGGAGACTTAATTACTTGATAAAAGAGTTGTTTTGAGACGGATGACCAGTTTGTTTACTCTTACTGACTAATATTGTCTGAATAAGCAAATATTCATGGGATAAACTTCCGTAAATTTATCCGGCAGTGGAAAATTAGATAAAATATTTGAAGCTATTAACTATTGGTAAATAAGTTGAGTAACCAGTAGATGTGTTCCTGACACCCGATTATATTTATAAGGTTTATAACTTTATGGATCTCATAACTATTGATCCCATAACAAAGTGTTCTTAAAACCGTCCATTAGCCGGATACACCACTAAGTCAGCTAAGTTCAGGGCAAATTTAAGGGGGTATTTATACAAACTAGGTGTTCTCGTTAGAAAACTATATTGTAGCACAGAAGATGTGATCGAGCAAGAAATCTCACGCCGTGAACTAGACGTGATTGTTGGTGTAAATGACTAAGATACATGACCGGTATTCAGCAGCTACTGGTTGGAATTCCGGTCATTTTAAGTAATGTTTAATGAAAAATTCCATCCCTATGAAACATATTTTTGCACCCGTGTGCGTGACTGCATGCCGCGTTGGGCATTGAACTTCGCACCGTTCAGATTTTGTTGAGATTTGCGTAATTCATATAACATCATTTTCCCTTAGATTTTCATCCATTCAAAACACCATTGAGGCAAGCAGGGAATGGCGAGTGGGAAAACGATTTCGTCGTATTGTTATTCATAACACAATCCTTAAAATTGGAGCGGATCTCTCCGGGGATTCTTTCGCTCTTGCCTGTTGAAATAAGAATGGAGCTTAGGGGACGCTCGAGGATTCGCAATAAGATTCTGCTCTATATTTATTCTGATTGAATTTGGCAGACATCGGAAGCTATGGGAAAGGTTTGTGAGTTTTGAATTCAGTTTGTCTTTTTTGGGAAATCGAACGTTCTTCTCCACGATGTCAAGCGTTCGTAGCTTTTCAAGTAGAGAGGTACTTACTTTGTTTACAAACAGGGGTTAACTTTTTTGATTCCATGGTTTTTAAGCTCGTCTACTGATTGAAATAACTTTGCCACAAGCTTGCATTGAATCCTCAATCAGGGATAAGTATCTTGTAGTAGTGGTTCCTTCAACAGTTAAGTATTAATTCAGTAAGTTCTCATGAGTAGGTATCGCAATTGGTTGGAAGCCTCTAAATGAAAACTATGCTGATTAGTTGAATGGGAACAACAGATTTTAAGACCATATTGAGTAAGGAACTTGAGTTCTTCCCATACAGTAAGACTGTCACGCACCGTTGTCTGCGCATGGTACGTACGCTATGGGGCGTACTCTATCCTGGCCATTGAAAAAGTAGCGAATTGTTGTTGGCTATTTGAACATCAATAGGAAGACTTGGTTGTAATTAATGATTCCCAATTAGTTTGCAAACCCATGGATTAAATATGGAAACATAGGGTGCTTAGATGTTTATCGCTAAAATGTTGTGAAACAAAATTACCCCTTTGTTTCTCTTTTCATACGCTAAACGTGCGCGTTTTCGTAAATTATTTTAGTTTTTAATTAAAAATACATGCAAACTCATTACACCGCTTCCTTTTTGGGTACGGATTGTCAAAGGTTCTTAATTCTCTGAACAAAATATGATGAACTGCCTTGGTTTTTAATAGTACCCCCCGCACTCCCTTATTGTCGGAAACATGCTTTGCTTCCGCCTATAATTACGAGTATAATACGTATTATGCTCGCATGCGTATTACATTTTAAGTATGTAATAAGAGTATGTATATAATAATAGAGTATGTAATTCTATTAGAATGATAATAATAATTGACAACTTTACACAGATTTATTTTAAAAAAACGATCAGTTTCATCATAAGTTGAAATCACAGAATAAAAAATTAGGGATTTACATGGGTATATCCTTATTCAGCCTAATAGCCGACGCATAGGCGTGTGGCAGGGTGAGTTAGGACACCAGCCGTATAAATATGTAAGGGATAAGGTTTTGGTTGAATCGGAGAAGTTTATCATGGGGGTTAATTTAATTGAGCTCAGTTTTTATTGTGGTCGCTTATTGTGCGCGAAAAGAACGAATTTTTATACCTATCTATTCGGCAATGTATCTCATTTTATTGCTTCTGTCAGGCCTAGATATGTCGTGAAGCGTCATGATAGTACTCTCTGTGTCACTCTGAAACACACCAGTTCTACATTTCTTAAGCAAGCTAAGCCGAGTGTGTAGCCTCCGAGTTTCTAGGGGCTAGACATGGTGTAGACATAGATCTGATTAAGAGGTGTTCGGGGAGGGAGGGTCTATCCTTGGGTTTTAGGATTGGACATTCCGTAAAACAACATCATCTTTGGAGAGGTAAGCTGTACGTGATTGGTGGATTTAAATAAATCGTATGTGAAATGGAGAAGCGAAACAGTGTTAAATAGTGACACAGTTCCATGAAGTAGAGCCTGAGGCGGTATCTTACAAGACGGAATTCTTACGTCTATCTCTTTGACAGTGTCTTTCACTGTCTTTGTCGCGTTAATTTGTTCCAGGGAAGTTGTGTTCGAGTAGAAAAATATATACACTAACTCAACTCGAAACTTGTTCGATCTGAATTTCACTGCCGTATTTTCCGAGTCTGTCGCGGTTTCCAACGGCGAGTGATAAGGGCAAAGGAAATATTTCCCATGCACCTTCCTCACAAGAGATTTCCTTGTTCCGCTTCGCGCCAAACTTATTCTCCAGCCTCCTCCGAGCCCTTCCTCGCGTTCTCATTCAATTCCTCCTCTTACCACCTTTCCTCTTACCACCTTTCCGTGTACCTTGCCCCTCCCTCAACCCCCTAGGTCAATATTTACCAACTCGCCCTGGCCCCACCCTTGGTCCACCTACCTCCCTCGGCCGCCTTTTGAGGAGGAATAAATCCCTCCTTCTCCGCCTGTGCTTCCTTTCCTCTCCTTCTGCGCTCGCCTCGCTGGCGAGAGAGAGAGGGAAAAGAGATGAGGCGGGGCTTTGAGAGGGGACCGGATGAAAGGGCTCAGCTGGGCGGGGTTTAGGGGGGAGTTGGAGGAGAAAGGACGTGAGGAGGGGCTAAAATAGAAGTGTTTAAAAAGGTTGGGGCGGGATGGGGACGGGATGGGGACGGGAAGGAGGTGTATCTTGGGCAAAACGGTGAGTTTATGGCAAAATAGGGCGGATCTCGTCCCACGAGGAAATTCATTCCGTCAAAGAGAGGATGAACCCGGCCCTCTCTTCCTTCCCGTCCGTTAGATTTTAACTTTTGACTGTCGTTTCATGTCTCGCAGGTTCGTATTATTCATAGATTTGAGGAGGAGATGTCTATTAATTGACCTCCCGCAGCAAATTTTATTTCCGTTTCATTGGTATTTATTCTGAAATTCCCCGGTCCTGACCATTCCTTAGCAGTATTCAATTTAAGGCTATTTGGACAAGATTTTTCTCAAATAATAATAGAGACGTTCTTCAAATTTATTTTTAATACGTTTGGCTTTAGTAAGAGGAGAAAAATCAAATTTTGTAATGTTCATGATGCAAAACTTCTGCTTATCGTGAGTTAATGAATCATCTTTCAACAAAATATACGTTCAAGAAATGAACATGGCTTACTAGTTTCACGCCTTGCTCTGCAAATTCATTAACAATTGGAGGTTTTTTGTGATAAGTATTTAGATGAGTAAATAATTTACTATTTTAATGTATTTGAGAAGTCTAACGAAGTACACGATCTATTAATGACGCGATACATACGTAAAAAGTACTTATTTTTTAAAATAAACATTTCTCTGTAGTGCATACCCGTACCGTTTTCTGAGGAAAACGGCAATTTTTTCGGACAGATGCCTCGAAAATTATACAAGTGGCTCTATTATATCATCAATTGAAACAAAATATTTCTCTTCACAAAAAAGACATTTTCATTGATTTTTTTTTCGAAGTACTTCATAGCTCGAGCTTCCTATTGTTTAGAGTTATTTCAATTCAACGTACTTCGACAATTTTTCTTTCGCATCTACTTATTTCCACTCGCAGATATAGTCAACGTTACATGGAACGAATTTTACGGTTACTAATTAACATCTGAGGCCAGTATATAGGAATTAAACTTCGCTATTCGGTCATGGACCAGTGAAAGGCCATAGTTTACCTTACGGATATGAAAATAGCAATATAATTCTGAGTACTTAATATTTCTTTTCGCAAAGTTGCGAGAATTTTTTGAGACTTGACCAGATCATCCGTCTTACTTAAATGCTATGTGGTAATATTTTTGGAATACTAAGTGAAAATCAAGGAAAAAGGAAGAAAATATTGGACTAGAAGTTACTACGGGCCATCCAATAGCTGTAGTACTTAAATTATGATAAAATCAGCATTGTAGTTTTGAGTGAAACTGTTGCAAAATCTCATTTATCGCCATGTTACAAAATCTTAATCGATGGATCCGTTGGATATGAAAAATTTCACTCTGCTTTCCTCAATCTCTCGTATTGCCTAAGGTGTCAAATTTCCAACCGAAACTCAAACGTCTGGACCAGAAAAAAGGTCTCTGACAATCCGCGCGATTCCGCACCTGGCATTGCTTACTCGGGCCTGAGGAGATGATCGATCGATAGGGAAAAATGAGTATGACGGTGAAAGTTGAAAGGTCACAGGAAAATTTCTCGACGTACTGAGGTTCGCTTCCTCGGCGAAATAAGATTAGTTGTTAAAAAGTATTAGGGCATTGATTTCAGTCATCTATACCTTGGTTAAACCTTTATCAATGGACGATGAGAGCTCTCACGTCACGGTCCACTTGACCGTGTCAGTTGTGGAATACAACATGAAGCAAAAATTCTATTTGTACTAGAGTTAACGGAGTACGACCTCGTTTCAGCATTGATATTAAAGATCAATGTGATGTTTAACCAAATTTATGTCTTTCCTTATTTGATATCAAATACTCTTCTCAATAAATTTCAGGTGGTATAAATATTATTCAAGCAGAGGTTGTTTTAGGGCATTCGGGAAGGTGGCCGCCAACCGTGGAAATGTTCTCTATTTGGAAATGGTGAAGTGGACCGAAAAAGAAGTATATTTTGGGAGGGTGAAGAGAAACCTGACTTCAAAAATAGCAGTTTCTTAACAAAGAGCTCAAATATATCCTGAAATTATTGCTCCATTCGATAGAAGGAGCGCTGTTTTCTCCACATAGCATCCAAATAAGGATCGGGATTTCATGGGCAAATCTTTACTGCCGCTGCTGAGACATGAGCCCAGTCTCTGAGGATGATGAGCGAAGAGTGTAGCCACCGTTTTTACACAATGCCTTTCTTAAAGCAGTAATTATGATGCCAATTTACCAGGAAGAAGGAATTAAATAATTTCACTGCATTTGATCGTGCGTTCTCCTAATTCGTGCCTACTAACTTCTCGAATAATATCAAACGTTTACAAAGTTTTTGTCTAGCGTACGTGTCTAATGAAATATCATCTATAAAATTTCGTATGAAACTAAAATTTTTGTTTTGGATATTTTATATCACCTGAGAACAAAGCCGAACTGCTGGTATTTGGAGATTGTCATACAAGGTGTACAAGTTAGTGCGCACTTCAGCGCACACGAATGACGATGAAAGGAATGCTGTATAAAACTCTCGGTAGCCTGCCAGTTGTTAGCATCATTTATATTTGCTAAATTTACGGCAAAATTTTTTGCTAATAGGTATTGAGTTCGTTAAAGTAGATGTTTTTAACCTTAAAGACTGAATTATATACATGTTTGACGCCTTTGATAAAAATCACCACATCGGCAAAAATCGCGGAAGCGAAGTTCTTTTGTTCTTAAGCGCACAGCAACTCTACTCCCGATCTAAAATCAATTGTGCTACCCAGTACGCACTTGAAAGAAATGGAAAGCAAGTACGAAGTTGTGTTGCGAAATGAGCAGTGAACAAGCGCAATAGAAAATCCCCCACACTTTGACCTGCGCTCACAGCGCCATGCTGTCTGTCCAACCGGAGGACCAATTATGCGTTTGATGCGATTAAAGGGCAAAGTTCACGTTGAATATCTCCGGGATCAGGGACCGTTAGTAATCTATATGCCTGTACGCGTCACTGTGGGGACACACACTTTTGCTCGGCTGAAGAGTCGCCCGGGCGAGCCCGAATAGAATCACTTATCGCGCGCCCTCCGACAACGACGATAGCGCTCCCAGCGCGGCAAAGGGCGGAGTTCGCGGAAATTTTATGACGTAGGCGGAACCTTCCGTGAACGCCTCGCCCCGCCAAAGGAAGAGCTTTCCCGCACCACGGACGGGAACTACGCAAATGACTTTCCCCTCGGGAATACACACCCATATGGTTGGAAGGGGGAGAGGTGTGTGGACGGGGAAGGATAACACCTCAACGTCGATGTGTATTCGGATGGTAACTCGAAAACCTCGTAGTGAGGGATGGGAAACAGAATTGAATTACAACCAATGTGTGCGCAAGTTAAATGGGATTGACTTTGACGCAGTCGATTCGATTGAGTGACTTGAAGTGCGTGTTAACGACAAGTCCTTATTGGCTGGTAATCCGCTCGCGATATTTTGGAGTGGGTAATACGAAAATCGACCTTCATCTAGTACTTTCACTAAGTGACTTAATGTATAGTGAACATATGTTACGTGTTGCCCTCCGTTGTATTTTTGATGGCTCATTCTTTTTCTGAGCTTTCTTCAAAAGACTTTCAACAATTCACATCCCTGTCTCATTTACCTTATCGGGTTTCTATGCGTCTCATACTTTCCCATCTACAATGCCAGGCTGATTGTATTGCCACTGGTTATTTTTAAACACTCTAAACTTCATAAATAAGTAGACTCTGGTTCTATTGAATCAGTTTTGACGTGTAATGCTCAATATATGTGTATAATCCCTTTCTTGACCGGATCTTTCTCGAGCTACACCTAAGGATATTAGAGTTGGGGGATTTGAAAGTGAGTAGGTGGGGTAAGTAGATGAAAAGATATTGTTGCTTTCACCAGAGATAACGCATTCAATCTATTTTGCTTTTATTTTCTTCATATTTAAGCTTCTCGAAGCATAGAGTTCCCTGAAAAATACATCATTATAAGCATATTTTGAATGCTTTTTTTACTTTTCCTTTTCCTTAAGTAACAAATTTCCAATCATTGAATTTAACAGATGATGTGGTACGAAGTCACTCGCACGGTTGCATATACACCAGGGTTGGAATTCGCAACGAAAAATTCATTTGACTTGACCGGGATTCGAACCCGGTTCTCACAATTTCACAAACACACCTGACCGGCAATTGGGAGATCCGGGTTCGAATCCCGGTCAAGTCAAATGATTATTTTCGTGGCAAATTTCAACCCTGGTCCTTAAGTAACGTTTGTTTTCATTCAGAAGAGCGTCTCGTCCTGATAGCTGTAGCGTAGCGTGGCTCATGCATGAGTATTTGTATCGTAGGCCATCATTATTCCTGAACCTGTTACAACGGTTGCGGAAGTTTGAGATCAATAAACAATAACGACGTTAAACCCTTTCTTCGCTCCCTCCTTTTCAATTGTCTGTCTTCAAATCTCTCAAATAACGTGGAACGATTCGGAACAAAAGGGAGACGTGAAGTCACGATTAGTCTCTATCATCTCAGGCTTAACTTTGTGGAAGTTCATTTCGTAAATGAAAATGAAAAACTTTGTATTATTCCACCAATTTATTTTATGGTACAACTAGTTTCGTCGCAGCGGCGACATCTTCAGGTACAAAGAGTCAAGGCACAAAATATGGTCCTTATATACCATCTAGGTTAGGTGTTTCGGTGGGGGAGGAAGAAGGTAGGTGGAAGGGGGGGGGTAAACCTCAAGGCTGTAATGTGGCGGTGTGAGCGGGTGAGGGGGGGTGAGGGGAGGGGGGCGGGGGGTGGATGACCGTTGGCAGGGAGTTTTGAAGGGTTATATTTTGTGCCTTGACTCTTTGTACCTGAAGATGTCGCCGCTGCGACGAAACTAGTTGTACCATAAAATAAGTTGGTGGAATATTACAAAGTTTTTCATTTTCATTCACGATTAGTCATTCAATGCTAAGATAGGTTGACCGTGCCCATCCATTCTTTTCTTCTCTGCGTTTACTCGACAATATCATGGGAACTCTTTTTTATTCTCATTTAATCTGGACGATAAATTTATCTCTTTAATATCCCTCTCGATGAAAGCACAGAAATTTTAACTCTCCATGTCCCTCAGTGACCACACTGCTTGATAGGAGTCCAAATTTTTAAGCCTTCATTAACAATTGTTAATTAATATTTAACTCTTTTCTTGAATTATACTTATCTCTTGGTTACCCTCGAGGATGTTTCCGTTCTAACACGTTTCTTTCAAATAAATCCATTGTGTCTCAAATTGTGGCATATCCACCTCAACTTCTTCTTACTGATGGTGCTCCAAATATTTTTCTCCCCTCCTATTCTTCTATACTCCACCTCGTTTCTGATCCTATCCGTCCATTTGATCTTCAGCATCTGCCACCAGCACCAAATTTTGCGTCCTGCATTCTATCCTGTTATAGCAACCTACTGTGGTACAATATTTATGTAATAAATATAAGCATATTAAAAAATGCTAACCAAATAGGAATGCGGCGGTAGCAGAGCCTCTACGATTCTTATTGGGAGAATGTCGCTCTTGAAATTCCCTCCCCAGAAATACGGTTGTGAAAGACTATCACCGGAATGTAAACCCCCTTGTTAAATGGATATCGTTGGGTGGAAATGAGATAAACCTGCTTTGCACATGACTGAGGGGAAGTTTGTGAACATTTCAAAGCCAAAATGAAGCGTGGAGGGAAATTTATAGACCCCCATGCTAAATTGATGTTTCAAAGGAGAGAAGCCTTTGCGATGATGATATCACTGTCTCGAAGAATGTGTAAGAGATAAAGGAAAAGGGTTGGGACAGGTTTATGGAAAGATAATACGTAGTTAGCAGCTAGAATCTCGGATAACAAGAACCTATTGTAATAAATCTTGAACTCGAATGAAAGTATAGCCCTGGTATGTTGGTATGAAAGGAATACATTTGGTCCGCCATTATTTTATTTTGGTGCTCCTAATAATTTTTGACACAATTTTAAGTAATATTTTTAATACAAGATTAAAAAATAGCGGTTGAAATTTATTTTTTAGCGGTAGCTTTAAAACTATTAGTATTTTACCAGTTTTTGTAGTTTTGATATGTTGCTTTTTCCCTGATTTTCCTTCTGAAAACTTCATTTAATCATTTTTTAACTCTCTTCAGCTCAGAGTGCTATATTTCGTTACATCGCGTAGTGTATTGTGATTTAGAAAATTGAATTGCTTGGTCTTTCTTTCAAATTATTATGAATTATCGATCAATAGCATGCCCAATTCTTTGTAGAAATGTACGGATCTGAACTTCATATTTAGCTGAAATTGGAGTATCTCGGATTTTCTGATGAATGATGTCCATCCTTCGAGCACCATTAGTGATTACTACAAAATTTTGTGATACTAGCGTAAGAGAAGTATTCAAGTACAATTCACATCCATCCTTTTTCCACTCCTTCTTTTCTTACTCCCTCCGCTTTTATGGTCTGTGTCCCAACTACAACTGCCTAGGGATGGCCAAAAAGTAATATAAATCAATTTATCAATCATTTGATAAAAAAGTCGAATACTCAGTAAATCAATTGTCTACTTATTATTATATGATTAATTATATGATTAATTTTTCCACCGAACAATTAATTATAGCCATCTGTACAGATGCCGCATGCCTTTGCGGTGCGGCGCGGTGGATTGCTGTGTACGGTATACGTTTAGGTGCAAGCACTTGCACAATTGCCTTGTAGTTAACCATTAGCGAAATTGGTTATCATAGTTATAGGTTTTGTTAAGCATTATTGTTGAAATGTGCTTGCAGGAATGGTTCTTTCCTGGTTAAATACTCACTCTCAATGCCAAAGATTTTATTAAACAGAACTAGTTCCTGCTGAACCAAGTTCAGCAGGAACCTTGTTGCCCTCAAGCGCCTTAGTTGGACTCCTGTTAATCAAATATACAGCTGTTAATGAAGCCTCGATCCAAAAACTTTTACTTAAACTAGAACTCCTGAGCATGCATCTTGCCTTGTCTTGTGTAGACCTATTTTCTTTCCCTTTCTGCTACCCCGATAACTTCAGGTGTGTGTGGAATTGTTAGCTCTCATTGAATACCTTTCTCTTTGAAGAACATTATAAATTCATCAGTGACATTCCTTCCCCCCCATTCACCCCCATTATCACATCTAAATTGACAGATCTTAACAGAAAATCTAGCTGTAACCATTGCTTCATAATCTTTTATATATTTGCTGACTTCTTTCTTATGCTGTAAACCAAAAGCAACAGTAAAATGAGTGAAATCATCCACTAATCTAAGCAAGTATCTAGCACCATTATATCCTGTTAGACTTTTTGGGCCAAAAACATCATTATGTATTCTTTCTAACGGTCTACTTGTCTTTTCCCTGGCATTTCTATGAGGCATACTCACTTGTCTACTTTCAATGCATACATCACACATATTATTTTCTATAGCTTGTATATTAATACCATCAACACAGTTTTGCAATTTTTTCTATCTATCATAACTGATGTGACCCATCCTTTGATGCCACAATTCATCAGTTTTTACCAAATGGCACTGATTTTCTGGATCATATATTCTATAGTCTAATTTATACAAAATCTCATCCATTTTAGAATAAATAGTTTTATTCACGATATACCATCTACTGAGAAAGACAGCTGGAGCGTGGGCCTCGAAAAAAACTCTTCAGATACGAGAGACAGTTATAGGTAGAGAAAGAGAGGATTGTGAAAGATTATGGATATCAAACAGACGCAGAGGAGGCCGAGACAATTGAAAACTTTGTCGGAGTGAGCAGAGATGATTTAAGTTTCCAGCTTTGGTTTATTTCCGAGACAGTGGAGAAGCTTATGAAGCCGTGTGTCCAGCGCAGATTTCGGACGAAGTCCATTCAGCGAGCCTTTGATGAAGCACTGGACTGTTTGTCCACGTCCTGCCTGGAATAGGACAAAGAACGGCATGTTAACGACTGCCGAACAATACATTTGCCTGAGGTGGCCTGTGGGGAAATATTTTGGCATCTTCTTCCATTTTTCCGTTTATGCAATACCTGAGGCGTGGCAGACTGGATTGAAATATTTACGCGAGAAATCTACGGTTATTTCTCTGATATAGTATTATGTTTCAGAAGCATTTCAGAAATTACCTCTCCCAAGGACGTAATTATTAGTGATATTTTAGAGTGGGTATGGAATGTCACTTCAAATTATTCAACAAAATATTTGCCGGAATTCATGTAGAATGTAAAAGTTCGGCATAATGTGATTGGAAGACTGGTATATTGTGATTTGAGGAATATGACTAAGCACGTTAACACCCCGGCATGGTTAATGCTTGTGGTATCAATGATTATATATTATTCTATATCAATTATTTAAGACCTCACTAGGAAATACGTGTACTTAATACTAGTAAACAAATTCATGAATGATTTCTATTGGTATTCTTTAACCAGCATTCATGAGGAATAAAATGGTCAACATACTGAAATGTAATGCGTCCACCCAAGTTCACGATTTTGACTATAATTACTCCTTTGGTATCGTAGGAGCCCGTAAACGTTTACAATAGCATGAATGTATCTTTACCTCGCTCAAGTACACTATATTTACGAGATTCGAGAATAATGACTTAACTATTCGAAAGTTGTTTTGAAATCTTGAGGACGAATTGCTGGTTGATACGTCAATATTTATTGGAAATCTGCAACTGATATTCCCATAGTTATTTTTACATGCTTGCAAGAATATCAAATGCAAATAAAAAATGCTTCCACGTTCTATTTCTCATTAGAATCCAATGAATATTTCATCTATTCCCCTCTCTAAAGACATCACCTTGTCCTACCTTACTGATGTACCCCTCCCACTTGTCCCCACCCGGAGATCCGGTTTGGGGACAATATTACCTCCGAAATATTTTTCTGGAAGAGATTCCATCATGTCATATATAGTTGAATGCAGAGCTGCATCTGCTAGGGAGACTGATGTGGTGGTTTCCCCGTTGCCTCCCACCTCGCAGTACCTTGGCCGATTCCGTGAACTTCATTCTCACCCGAAGCTGCAACTGTTGATACCAGTCTGATCTCCTTGACCTGCTCCATCAATGCCTTCTGCTAAGACTGCTGCCTCTTAGTAGTAGAATCAAATTCGGGTAGCGTGCAAATGTTGGTTGGCCAGCCAGGAAAATATTTTTCGTCACTTGGTCTCGAACCGGTGATCCTCAGAATCGGAAAAATATCACCGACGAACTTGGAAAAATATCAACGAGTGTATTATGTGAAGATATTTTAGTTGAGCATATATGCTATTGACTAGTTGTACACTCCCTAGGGTATCGATTCGTTATTCGATATTGGCTCTTCACTTTTCCCAGAATTAGTGAAATTTATCATTTAAAACCTCAGTAAAGTCATACTCACTTAAGAAAAACACAAAACGAACAACTTCATTTGTATGTAAATTGACGCCCACAGAAAATTCTGCGTTCGCCGCGAACGTGTTAAAGGAGGGCTACAGACTTCCTTCTGGACTCCACAACTCTTAGTGCCGACAGGTAATGCTCTGGAAATGAAATTTTTTTCTCATTTTATCGTCCTAGGATGACTGGAAATTAGGAAGCACGAGGCTAAGTCGAGATTTATACGAGCGAAAGTACGATTTACGCGGCGTGGATGGGACGTGTCTCCAAGCGATTCGGTGGGCTCGATTTCACCCTTGAGAATAGGCAACGCTGCAAGGACATTACGGCTTCGCGGGTCGTATAACGTAACGACTTTCAGGAGCGCGCGTCGGGAATTCGACCAGCGCGTAGTACATAGAAGTGAGGGTGGTGTGTGTGTGTATGTATGTGTGATGGCAGTTGTAATGGGGTGAACTTTGACCCTCTGCGGGTCCCTCGTCCTCCTCCTCTCCTTCTTCCCTCGCTCCTACCCACGCTAGGTGACGTGAACCCAGCCCAATTCAACGGCACACTTTCAAAAATTGCTAAACTAGACTAAACAAATTATTTTCCAAAAATTGCAAAACTAGACTAGCAAAATAAACTATAACACTAACACGTTTCAGGCTCGCTGTGAGTTCAGTGAAAAATACATTAATTGTGGTTAAGATGCAAAAATATTTAATACCTTCCTTAATTTCCTTAAAGAACTGGTGTGTTTCGGAACAACTCAGAGAATATCTTCATGACGCCTTACTACATCTCTAGGCCTGACAGAAGAGAAAAAACAAGAGAGATACATTGCCGAACAGATAGGTACAAAAACTCGTTCTTTCCGCGTACAGTAAGGGATCACAATTAAAACTTAGCTCCACTTATTACACCACCATAATACACGTCACCATTTCTCCTCACAAAACCTTATCTCTTACATCTTTACACGGCTGGTGTCCTAACACCCACTGCCACGCGCCCATGCAGCGGCTCACGGGGTATGTAGATGTATATGTAAAAAGAGAAATAACCAGTGACATTTATAATTTTACTTCTATCTTCCACCTAGCGACTTAAACTCTGTGACTGAACCCCATAATTAGTTCTCAACTACGATTGCGGTCAAATATGTGTCGCACGGCGCCACCAACAGCGTGCGCTTACGTCACATCTTTAGGTGTGGCCGTGAAAATTACGCGTCACCTACCAGACTGCTTTTGATTCAGTGTGATGGAGAAGTCACTGAACATAAAATTTAATTAGGCCTCATTGCAGAAAATTGCTACTTTTCCGACATATTTTCCAAAAAATGGACATAAATTTCCACTGAGTGTGGCATGGCAGTGAGATCTAATGAGGCATCATTAAATAAACGATTTTGTTTTTTATGAATCGATTGCCTCAGTAATATTTTCGTTCGTAGGTCATATGTTTTCTCCACTAATTTGAAAATCAATTTGTGGCGAGAATTAAAATATATATTTGTAGAATGGAAATAAAGTGTACAGTATTGAGGGTAACAAGGTATCAGCAGTCAGTAGGGAGGAATTTTTTCACCGGAGAGATCCCCGGGCTCCTACACAATGTATTTAATTCCGTGAGATTGGCCTTAGGAAAAAGAAGAATCGGCTCTCAACTATTAAGTATCGGATTAGGAGAGGGTTTTTGTGTAGGGCAGTTCAAAACCCGGTCCGATAAGTTTGACCGCGTAATAAACCAAGAAACCTGGGATTTCTTTTGGAATCAGAAACTTGGATTCTGCTTCATTTTTAAAAGCAGCCCTAAGCCTCCCCTCTAAGTTTCCACTGGATTGATTCGACTGGCAAAAACTGATTCTGGCTAAACCAATCCGGCGAATATTGTTCGCTGCCGCTTGTCTTAGGCTTTTTGCAGCAGATACCCTTAAATATTCTACACTTAACTTCCATTCTACGAGTTAAAATTCATTCGCTTGTCTAGTTATAAGGTGGTATAAGAATCTGTAAAAATGTATTATAATTGATGAATGATTTAATTCTTTAAATTTGATCGGATAACAGGTCTTTCGTATTAGTTCATTAAGTTGAAAAGGGGCATTTTCATGAAACACATCAGTGCCAAAATGTGGGTAAAATATTTGTATATTTTACAGTGATGGCGTTTTTTAGCATTCGTAAATGAAAAACTTTGATTTGGAGTTATATATTTTGGATTCTAAATAAATTGCCAATTATAAAAGTAGCCTTTTTTGTTGTAACTTGGTAAAAACCAAAAACCATGTTACGAATAATTATGTATATCTGATGGCATATCTTTAATTTATGATAAATAATTTATAATGTTAAATTTATGCTTTATGTATTTTGTCTGCGTGAGATAGTAACGGATGATGGCACTCAGTTAACTGATACCAAGACAATGACATGAATAGTCAGAAATATATTTTTTTCACGTTTGTCGCAAATTATAAAAAATATCATTTCTTATGATTTGCTCTTCGCTCAAGTTTCCTTCTACATTATCCTTGGGCGTGGTTGGTGTGGGAGGGAATGGAGTGTATATTGAAGGTGGTGAACAAATTAAGTGGGACCCGAGGTGATGCAATATTCAGGAGTGGGGGAAATCAATTGGGCCACACTGCGAAAGCAGTATCACGCGAAAGAATGAATTGGCGCGCAAGCCCGCAGGCGGCGGTGGCTGGAATTGGAGTAGGACACAAGGCCGAGCTTACATTGTTCGCTGAGCTTGTCAACACAGAGGTGGCGTTTCAATCGAAAATAAACCACGACTCTATTGCCGCATGTGATAAAACCTGGCGAACGGTGGGGTAAAAGTCGAAGAGTTAGTGGTTGTGTTAGGAAGGAAGGAGACCGACAGATGAAGACAGACCTACATCTACATACTATCCTATCAGCCGCCACAGAGTCGTGAGGCAGGGTGTGTTACAACTCTAGCCATAAAAGATAAGAGAATAGGAAAAAGGGTAGAGCAGAGTCGAATTGCATGTTAACCATGTGTCTCACATCAGTGTCACATTTATATTAATTACTAATGGTTTACGGAAAGGCAGAACTTTCTTACCTCTCATCTTGTCAGTCCGTCTCTTATGTTGCCGCTTTAATCTGTCCGCGATCTACTTTTCAATATAAGAGATGTAGCATAGGGCCAGAATTATATCCTCCGTAGCGTACTGAAACTCGTCCATCAAAATTTTTCAATCAATCTAAGCCTAACGAGAACGCTCCGAGTCTCTAACGAAGGTCGCTCGCGCCATGCATTATTTTTAAATAGTAATTATATGCAGGTTTTATATTCTTGAATACTTCAACAAACTACTACTTCGAATCGTGAAATATCTCCTTACTAAAATTTTTGCGCGCATGGTGGCTTTAATTCACCCCATCTACGGAAACCCCAGGGACGATTACACGAAACGGTATCGCTGGTACAAAATACGACGTATTTCCACGTTAAATTTGGTTGGTTAACCAAATTGGCCAAAAATAATTATTTAATATTCCCAAATGAAATACAGTGAAATAGATATCTCGATAAAAAATATTTTACTATATTTTTGACGTAGAAGAATAACAAAATTGAAAAAAAAATCCCGGTGTAAGCCCCCAATTAGCGCGGGACTGCGGGAACTCGCCCAGTTGTCCGGCCGCAAGCGCACTACTTAGACAATACGAGGATTTCTTGACGGCCAGGTGTGATCAATCGTGGAACGGGTGTGAAAGAAGGGCGAATGCGCACCGTTCTAGACTCTCGAAACGATAGTCAAGCCCTCTTGAACATTTTTCATTAAAGGGAAAAGGGGTGTAGCGTGAAAAATGGATAGTGAAGGGAGGTTCGGGAGTGCCTCCTGTAGGCTCACAGCAGTGCTTCGTTGTTTCCTCACCCTCAAATATCGGCCGAAGAAATAAAAAATGAGAGAATAGAGTCTATATTTCATTATCCGGATATTGAATACATGTCTGTGGTGGTTTTTACTTCACGAGCTCCAATTCCTGCCGCTTTATTTTGAATTTATGATCCCTTCCGCTCAGAATTAAAGGATGCAGAAGTTCGTCGAGCAGTAATAGCGGCATGAAATGAGTGTAAATGAAAACTAATGTAAGCGTCTCTTATCTTTTTCCATTTCAAGATGCTATGTACTCGGTACGCCTTGGGGAACATTCTTGATGGGAATCTTTGCGAAATTTTAAACATTTCGTAATATAGAACACACAAATACAATCATATGTTCGCAGGAGAGTCTAAAAAAATATACAGCAAAAACATGTTCACGCTAAAAGAGACAGAGGAAAAGGAAGGGGAACGTGCGTCAATGTTTTGCGGAACTGGACCGTTAAGGTACTTAGTCTAAACTTTAAATACTTAAATGTATATAATTCGAACGTTTCCCGACCAGAGTTACAGTTGGCAACAATCAACTGATAGTTAATGTCAACTGAAACTCTACTGTTTATATCGGCGAATACATGATTTGACTTTGCTGAATTCTAATCCCTGAAAATGCCAAAACATTTGGAAAAACGTCAGCATTTAACTATAAAACAGTTAACTAAAACCCAAGCAACTCCACTGATAAATTAATGTTACATTCATGGTTTTGCTGGTTGAGAAATTGTGGTGGCGGTCTTCGCTCCTTTTCAGAGCGCTTCCTTTCGCTAAAAGGCTTTCCCTTCGATCGGAAGAAGTTCTCCTGGGATTCAATTTTTCTACGCCCTCTATCTTCGCGAGCTTGGTCGTACCCTAGCCCATGCTAGAAACAGAGAGAAAGATAAAAAAGGTCGACTCGACGGGAGAGCTCTCAGTCTCTCTCCTCTCCTCTATACAATTCCCTCGTCCAATTCAGTATGAAAGTTAAAGCGAGGCTTTTAACGCAGATGGGCAGATCCAGTCGGCCGTTTCTCACTCCCTGAGCCGTTGAATGAGGAGAAGAGAGATACTTGTGAAGGCTTCCCGACCGCTGCCGTGGGTTTCCCCCGCCCATTCTCTTTTTATCCCGAGCAGGAATGGATTGCCGCGGCCGATGGTCACCCAGACAAGGGGTGCAGAAGGGTTTGGGGGAGCGTTTGTTAGGGTCGCAGAGCAGGACGTTAGGGAATGTATGAAATCTGAAGATCCTCGCGATATCAAGTGGAATTCATGCATCATGTACTAATAAGCCGTGCAATTTTTCACCTTAAAAATATAACTTCGATCCGGATTTTAATGTTGATACATCATAATATTGAAGCTTGGGGGGAAAGTAAATTTTACATCGTGGAAAACATCGTGGTTTATTTCCTATAACATGGGGTTAGTGAATATGCCTGACTCGACCACGTTTTGTCCCTGTTTACTTACCTTCCGCTAACACCTGATACTTTTAGTTTATTTTCTTATCTTCGTTTCCAAAAGCTGTATGGAGAATGTACCCTAAATTTTAGGCTTAATCATTGAAAAATGAACTGGAAATAGCTGTTCTTTTAATTTTTGCGAGGCAAATCTTAGACCTTAGTGGAATGCATACCTTGGTAAAACCACTGACATATTCTTCATATTGTACCCTTCATAATTCTTTTACATTTAAACTATTCCATATTTATTAAGTTGCCGATCAGTTTATTTATTAAGTTATTTCTAATTTCATTGAATTTTATGTTACTTTATCAATTCAGGCAGCAAATATTTTGGATGTTGAAATGAGTTTTTTAATGTGAGTACCGATCTTTAACTCTTGAGCTCCCGATATTTTCGCACAGAAGTACATAAACTAATTTTATCCTACTTTACATAACTCCGCATCAACGTTATAGCTTTATTTATTTCTGAATGAGTATTTTATCTCTCTGAAATCATTACTGGCCCGTTTCCCATGCTGTTTAAACGTTTGGCTATGGATGGATTTAATTTTGTAATGAATCTCTTCGGAAACCTCATCTATAATACTTGCGGTTCCCGTGGGTATTTTAAATGGCGTACGAATAATGATATTTGCGGGTTAGCAGAGTGTGATTGAAACATTAGGAGTCGAACGAAAAGGAAATCCTCCCCACCACAAATATGTATAATTGGCCATCGGCTTAAAGAAAGGTACTCGCATTGCTTTCCCATACAAACCAAACGTCCTGGCCCGGCACTAGTTGGGTTTATATTTTCCATTTACTCATTTTATAATTACTTCAACAACATGTTTGAATAAATTTTAAGCTATTTTGATCCATATTTTGTCTTTTGAGGCTATTTAATCGTCACTATATCTCTAAGTATCACTCTATAATTATCTCCTTACCCGTTAGAAATAAGAATGGAAAGATTAAGACTTGAATACGAAATTTTTTTGTCATACTATCATATGCTTCTTAATGCGTGTACCTAAATATTGTCCATAAACTTCTAATTGATTCGGCTTGCTATAAAAAATGTTCTCAACAATATGCATAGTCTTCTATGCAATTGCATAATTTTCTCTTTGAAATAAAATATGGGAGGTTTAAAATATCATATACGGACAATTTTTTCAGTTTTTATGTACGAGCCTCCCGCGAGACTCACTACATCTTAATGTGACGAGATTTCCGTACATCATTTGCTAGTTAATCTCACATATACTTACTAAGGCGGGAGAGTAGAAAAATATTGAAAGATACCATGCTCACACCCATAATTGGTGTGCAATAACTAAGTGTCTATTCGTTATTACATTATCAAATAATTTCACCGAGTAGAGTATGATACGGTGTCTGAAGCAGTCAAGTAAATCGACAAAATTTCGTAATAAGTTCAGGAGCCCCCAACGTATCTATCCTTTTTCTCTTAAAAATGGAGACGCTAAGAGTAAAACTTTATATACGAACCATTTTCATTAACTTCCATATGCGAAGTCTCCCGTATGGGTTTACTTAGCCGAAATGTGACGCGGTTTTTCTTAATCCTTTGCGAGACGCCGCGAAAGAAGAGACTCATGCATTAAAATGTGTCTGATATTTTACCCCCTCAAACCGGTGATACAAATTTCATATCATTTCAGTTTCTACGCGCTCCCCTTTCGCTGCCGTACTTTCCCCCTCCACGCCCGCAATCCCTTCCTCTGCCTCCCCACACGCACTCGCGCCCTTTATATTTTCTCCCCCGGAGGAAGCGAGGCGTAAAATTGGCCCCCGGCTCGAAACGCGTAGCTATCCATTTTCTTCCTTCTCCTGTTTCTCTGTCTGTCTCTCTCCATCTCTCACGGTCTCTCTCTACGCTCCTCTCTCGCGGTCAGGATAATCGATACCCTCTGGGAGGGGACTGAAAGGGGAAGGTGGAAAGACAGACAGAGATTTGGAGAATACGTGGGCGAAAGACTGAGATGGAAAAACGGATGCATGACGAAAGAAGAGATGGAAGGGAGGAAAAATATGTACTTCTACTCGGGAAACGTGAATTTTGAGGGTAAAAGGTGAAATGAAATTCATTGGGATGGTTCATAATTTGAGAACATACTGGGGGAAATACTCGGCGTTGTTATATTTTGACAATTCCACGGTGAACAGTAGATCCGATGAAATGGAAGGAAAGGGATACTACTTTGCTTTAACTTCCCTAACACCCCGCAGGCATTTGGGATCCATCACAGATAGATTTAGTTCACAAAGATAATAAAATACGAAAGGAAGCCACATGCTTTTTTGAAAACTGCTATAGGCGAATAGAAATTGTTACACAGCTTATGGAAGGACTATGTTTGGAGTGATTAGAGACTCGGTTTAGATTATTTCAACACTAGGCTTAGATTACTTTAAAAAATCAGATCAAGCGAGTTTCAGTATGACATGGGGGAACTTATTTAGATCCCGCGCTATTACTCTAGAACTGATAAGTGACAATGCAATAGAGGTTCACTGCGGGAAGGAGAGGTACAAAAATACCTGCTTTTCATCCACCATTAGTGGTTATATCAAATACACCGTGGCACTAGCATACATACACTAGTATACCATTGTTGACATATATTTCTCCTCTGTCATTCCCCTTTCTCTACTCTATTGCCTTCCCTTAAAAGGCTGTTGCTCAAACACCTCCTGCCTCTTGCCTCTGCGGCGTCTCGCGAGGTTTTATTTCGCCAGGTTGTGAATGAAATTAAGTTATTTTCTTATGGGTGGACCACGTTAACATTCCCGCCAATGAGACTAATTTCCGAAGTTACTGAGCATTATTGGCATATTTTATCAGTTATGGAGAAAGAAACAATTGTACGTGCAATAAATATGCCAAGCAATATCTAAGGGATAAAAAATAAACCAAACTCTTTTGAAACGGCGTCATATAATCAAATCTTTCAAATCACTCGTTGTGGGCTGTAAACTTGAAATAGGATTATTGGCACGGGCTGCTTTAGACGGTAGTTTTTAAACTACGTCAATATCCTGGATTTACAGCATAAGTGGTAATAAGCTTATGGAAAGAATAGTATGACGATTGAAGCCGCGGGTTACAGCCTCTAAGATTGTACGAAGAAAGAGGAGAGGTGTACGAAGGAAGGAATGGAGAAAGTAGGGAGAAGAATTGATTAGACGTTCTCGCTAACTCTCCCGAGGAAACTCGTCTTTCGTCGATCTTTATGGCCTTCCCGCCCCGCCCCTCTCTTCATTTCTCCGAATCCACTCATTCTATCCCATATCCCAAAACCCACACCCAGTCGTCTCTCCATCTCCTCTCCACGTCTCCCTAATCCCTTCTGCCGTCACTATTTCTATCTCCTGTCTTCATATATAGACATGTTATATCCGGCGCTATAAAAGGGCGTCTGGATGAAGGGGATGGATTGGATATAGAGGGTGTGGAAAGGGTTTCCAGGGGTTCCCTATTCTTCTCTCTAACAATTGCGTCCACGGAAATATTGGTTGGGTGGAAGTGAGCAGTGGAAAGCCTCAAATTAGTTTTACCCAAAGATCCGTTGGGATTTCGGGCTCAGGATCCTAGGCGTCGTGAGGGTAATCCTCAATGTAACCGCCGTCGAGATGCTAATACAATATCCTCAGACCAGTGAATGTTCGCAGGGTTTAAGCTAGCTCCTTTCTTGAATCCGTATCTGATAGGTTTTTGTGCTTTCAGAAAGTTTTATTGGTGACGATTACAGGAAATATGAATCCAGCCAAAAAAGTGGGATATTAATTTCTACGAAAAGGTATAGCCTATGTAAAATTTTAAAAAAATTCAATTGTTTGCATTTTAACCTCTCGGCCTGTTCATGTTATTGGAAGTAAAAATTATGTATTTGATCAAATTCTGAGCCCATCGATCTCAGAATACGATTTTCCTCATTTCAATTTAGTATTTTTCCTTTTCCTTTGAAAATTTTAATATTTTTGCCAATAAATAGCTCTTCCCTAGGCTTATTGAATTAATTCATCGATCTGTAATCCTCATTGGTATTGTAAAATATTTTACAGGGTCTGCATTTAAATATCTGTTTGTCATAGCTGGGGCTACTAATAAGATAATTTAATGCTGAAGTATCAAATTGAGATATAAAATTTTGGTTGTCGTCTGATGTAATATATCAAAGAACCCTTTCAAAAGCAAAAAAAAATATAAACTTCCCGGAGAAAATATAATAGATCTCTTTCAAAGAGAACACACATTTGTGACCAGGACTAAAATTGGTACATTTCGTCATAATTGCTTTTTATCGTATGATAATTGTGCGCACTTGTGATAAGAGCACCACCAGATGATCCTAACACTCAGGTTGGCTTGATCGTAAAACATCAGTATAACACAATATCTGTAATTCTTTTGTGATCTCCTTGGATTTGAGTACCTATATGTTTTTATTTGAAAAATTATAAATAAATATTTCAAAAGGCCTTAAACGATTGTATCCTCCATTTGATGAACTAGAAAGGAAAATCTTTGGAGATGAGATAGTTGTTTCATGGTGTTTGTGGAGATGAGATAATTATATCCTCTATGTTTACAAAATGTACAATCTTTGGAGGCTTTTTTAAATACTAATTTAATTAATACTATCAAGCATCAAGAGCTTGCCGCTTTGGCTGTAAAAAACGCATCTTACTGGATTTGATGTTCGCCTTCCAAAATGATGATGATCCTTTGAGCTGTTGATCGATTTACAAAGCAGTAAGACGGAAGCCTTCGCAGTGTCACGTTGCTTTTTCCGGAATGTTAAAAATAAAACTGAACAAGCAACGATATTATCAGGTCCTTAAAAAAACTTTACGCAAAGGACGCCTGAGACTGGCTTGACGATCTCTACCCTCGACCCACATTGATCCCAAGATCGTACCGCCCCCTTAATTCCTTCCCTCACTTTCCTTTTTGATTGTATTGTTCCCTCCTCGGCGTTTGCTTTATCTCTCAAGCTGAGACGCGTACCCTGTGATTCTTTCGTCTCCTCCAAGATTCTTTATTGTATAGGCTTTCTGGCTCTCCCTGTCCACTCGGCCCGCATCCATCCTCTCATCAATATAGTGCTCGCGAAGCATTGTCGCCGCTCCCTAACCCGTCCTTGGCTATCCCCTCCATTGTCCATTCTTTGCTTTTCTTTTACACCTTCGCCCTTCTTTACCCTGCCATCGTCTTTTCCTATTCTTGACCGACCAAAATTGAGGGAAAATAGAGTTACTTTTTTTGAACTTGTAGCATCTCCGTGGCTATTCTTTGTGCCAGTTTATGTCAACTCAAGTTAATGGTTATTCCTGTGCAACTTCAATTCCTCTATGGGAATTTTTTTTCTGATTAATTAACGAATGTATACTGAAAGAATATTATGCGGAATGCAAGGGATAATAATATAAACGGCACGCTATGCAAATACGTTTTGTATCATTACTGTACACTAAAAAAATTTGTTTCCAAAGGCAGGCAGTGGTTTCCAAACTTAGGTTTCATGCGACACACCATCAAGAGTTGAACATTGTTCGTGGCCCGCAACATAAGTATTTTTCTGACACACCAACCTCCTCGCAACCCATAATTTAGGAACGGCTGCCTTAGGATTATGACGGGCATTTTGGGAGGTTAAAAGATGGACAGTAAACGTTTAAATTTTTTAAATATTTAGCCCTATAGTTTCACTTGTTCTTGCTCTGGTTTTTTATATATTTTCCTTTTCACTGCTTTTGGATTTAATTTTAGTTTTCAAGAAATTAAATGGCTTTAGTTCGTTTTGTTGTGCTGGATAATTCAAGATTAAGATAACTCATTTCTGATGAGTGATTATTTTACCTCTCTGAAACGAAATATCTCCAACGCTGTGAGACCAGAATCCAATAAGTACTAATCACTCGTACTTTTAGTGTCTTAGACGACTTTACTTCAGCTTTGAAGTGTATAAATAGGAGGAATAGACGCTTAAATAATGTTAATAATATGAAGTACCTGAAGATGATATGGTGTGTGTGAAGGAAAGGTGTGGAATGAAACTTTTTGAATAGCGTGTGTATTTCTTTATTATTTCCCATTAATTTATTTTATTTGCCGTCAAAGTGCATCCAAAGAAGCAGTACTTCTCCCATACTACTGCTAACCGTCGAAGATTGAAGCAGAAGATACTTAGAAGCCCTTAAATCGGGAACAATTCAATTTTGCTCAAGGGAAGTGCAAGTACAGTGCCGCTCCATATTTCATTGGAAGCCGTGCTGGAAATAAGTGTTTATTTTACCACGCTGTTACTATCATTTTAAATCAAGAAAACGGAATTAACGAATGAGTTAACATGATGATAAACCAAAAATCTCAATAGAAGTAAAGAAAAAAGACTCATATACATGTATTTCGGTCATCCATGTGACGGTCAACGGGGAGAACAGTTTTTTTATCTGGCGAGCATGTAGTGCAGTTTTAGTTTGGGGAAACATGGACGTGTTCACGAGTTTAAAAAGTTGTTCTTCTTGTCGATCGTCAACTTGATAACCAAATGTTTGGAAATTTGTCAATTTCGTCGTTTTAATAACGACAATGTTGGGTTTATCCACCGCGACAGTGGCTTTATAAGCACGACTTCGTCTCATGTGCTACAATGTAGACTTGAGGCCTGAACATCTAGTTCGCATAAACACCCCTCAAAATTTGCCCTGAAGGAAGATGTCTTGGTTGTGTAACTGGCTAACACACCTGACCGGCAATTGGGAGATCCGGGTTCGAATCCCGGTCAAGTCAATTGATTTTTTCAAAGCGAATTTCAACCCTGGTGCAAAATGAAAGCATTGGAGTCTTTTGTCTTTACTTTTATTTCCATTTGCATCTCTTTAATATAAGACTATTAATATCTGTGATAGATTAGGGGGCAAATTGATAATTAGACACCCTATAACGGTGACCATTCTGTTTGGACTCAAGAAAAAGTACGCGCGCCCAGCCGCTCCTGAGTTCAGGAAAGGATGCCATATTGAAACTGCACCCGGCCCCTTAGTAAAGCTCTCCCGAGCCCGTTCCTTGACGCGGCATTCTCCGTGGAAACGCTCCTCCCTCAATGCCACCCGATCCCGACGTCACAGACTTCCCCTCCCGTCCCCCCACCCATTCCCGCGCCCTCCTCGCCTCTCTGCTGCTAATCAATGCCCCCGCACGACGCCACCCCCGAACCCTTCTTATGTCCCTGTGTGCGCCGGATTAAAAGTATCCGTGACGCCGTTAAAAAAAGGTCAGGGCTCCCGATCCCCCTCACACTCCGCTACCGTGCAGGGGACGGAGGAGAGTGGCAGAGGTTGTCGGAGAGAGAGATTGGAGGTGGTGGAGGAGTTGGTAGTGATGGCTGACTTACGGTAGGAGGAGGAGCGGTATTAAAGGACCCTAAGCATGCCTTTCTTCCCCTTCTTTCGTGTGCCTTCGTAAGGTTTCATTTCTTTTTACTTTCCATTCCTCGGTTTCTCTATTGTCGTCGGAGTGAAGGGGTTACCTCCTTCCCTGCCATTGGTAGTCATAGTGGAAGGAGAAGTAGTAGGTACTAGTTATTATTGGACGAGACCTAAAGCTAAACTCATTAAGATGCAAATAACAAGGTTCATTTGCGATGCATGAGCCAAATAAACACCAGTTCCCACCTCTTCTTTTACAATGCTTGAATTATACGGTTTTCACTGAGTTTGTGCCTTATTTTTTAAAATTTGGTGGAAAATATATTGATTACACTTCAAATTTATGTTAATGTACACTTCGTCGTTCCATAGTGGCTGAGGCGCCCTTTCCATTATATCTGCATATTTTACTTTGTCTTGCAACTCAAATTTTATGCTGGAAAGGTGCATATACTTTTTATTTTCCTCCAATTTCCCGGGATGTGATACTTCTTATCAACAGTTTTCGCACATGTGGCATTTATATCAGGAAGAGAAATTCAATTATACCCCATTTACCCCCATTCTTGCATTTAAAACCATATCCTTCAACTTTTGAGAAATTTGCGGAAAAATTGCGTGAAAATATGGAATATTGTCGTTCGTAATCAAGCAGACAAGTTTTTTAAAGTTGCATAAATATGCAAAATAACATTAGATGTTCTTTACTTTGAAATTAGAGTCCTCGCCAACTCATCCAAAGATCGCGCATTCGAATAATCCCTTTTGAGTGGATTTTTCAACTTCTAGGGTATGGTTGTTTATAAACGTCAATGATTTAGTTGTAATAAAGAGTTCAAGTCTACATTAACTCAATTATTAAGACGAAATGTAATTATTTATATACATACATACATATATATATATATATATATATATATATATATATATATATATCGGTGAGTAAATAATATGAATAAACTGTTTTGGGAATGGAAGAGGAAAGTCGAACGGTTTGATGCTCAAGGAACTTCGAATTGAACCGAAAAGTCCAAGGATGAGAAAATAAGCGCAGCTTTCGGAAAACAAAAACCAAAAAGGGAGGCAGAGAAAACTAATTTTAGTTCCCGAGGCATTATATCCCTGCATCTAGAACTGGATAGATTATACTCCATTGGAAGCCCTACTCCTCAAAGTAGTGCTAGCAATACTGAACCACAATAGGTACTCAATTAGTGGATTCGGAAGGAGATGAGATTTCATGCATAGAGAGGAAGATGGGAAGAAATAATCATATCACTCTGTTGGTAATGTGCATCATTATTACTCACCGAGGAAAACAATCGCTTTAGTTTCATCATTTTAAGCTCACATGTTTTAGCGCATTAAGTCTTAAAATTCAAATGTTAAAAATCCGAATCATTACAGCTGATATTTCCGCCAATATTTGATGTTGAAAAATAATCTAATGAATAATTTTTGTGACCATGGATGGCTCTCCTCAATTTACTTTTTACGGATGAATTTGAGGTGTCTACAATGACTTCTACTGTTCCAACCGTGGTAATTAAAAATAACTCTGCGGAGTAGTTGTCTTCGTAGTTTTATATACTCCATTGAAAATTCTTAGTTCAAGTCTTAAAATTCAAATGTTAAAAATCCGAATCATTACAGCTGATATTTCTGCCAATATTTGACGTTGAAAAATAATGTAATGAATAATTTTTGTGACCATGGGTGGCTCTACTCAATTTACTTTTTACAGATGAATTTGAGGTGTCTACAATGACTTCTACTGTTCCAACCCTGGTAATTAAAAATAACTCTGAGGAGTAGTTATCTCCGTAGTTTTATATATAGTACTTGTGTGTACCTGCCAGTAAATTTTCAAACGATTAGCTTCATTGAATATAGAGTTACAACTCACATAAATACAATTTTAGATCTTCGTTTTTGTTGCCGCGCATGTCTATTTCGGAGGCAATTCTTAATGTGCGTGAAATTTGTCTCGTAAGTCGAACGTAATGATCGTGGAAGAAGCGCCTGGAACGGATTGTGTTCGACTACCAAAGGTTCGCGTATCTCTTTATCGTAGCTCTGACCTTTTGGGTTTACGGGGCAGTGTCACTCATGTGCCTGTTATAGATTGATTATCTCCGGATCCATCCCTGGACCCCGGTCTCATTCACCGGGTCCATTCTTCTTCGTGAGTCCCAGACGTCTCCGGGGGCGAATGGGTTCATCTTTGCTCGGACGAACGGTGATAGGTGTTTCTCCTTGATGAGATTTTCATTACCCTCCAGTCGCCGTTCACTTTGTCTATCGTTGTCGTTTTTTCTTCACTCTCGGCTCCTCTCATTCTCCCTTGTCTTCTTCCGCCTCGTTTCCTTGTTGTTTCCAGGTTATCGCTCTCCGCTTGTGCCTCTCAAGGTGGCCAGGATCTCCTGCGTCAGTTGGCCGTGACGTATGGGCTATAAAACGACGCTCACTTTGTCCTCGATACACTCTAGTGAGAAGGCTTTTTTTTTTCGTGGAACTGTCGGTTTCATACTTGGCGAAAAGACAATACATCTCCTGGACCCGGAGAAAATGTTATATCTTTTTCAGATTTCCGAAGAAATCGAAATGGCATTGATGAATTTATTGTGGGGCTAAAGGAAGCTGATGGTTGTGGCATCAAGCTCTGGTAACTTAGCATTGTATTTCAAGAAAGATGGTGGTTTTCTCGACACTTACTAACAAAAGCACTCTCAAGGTTTGAAAATTGTGTGAGAGTATTTTTGAAGTGCTGTTTAGCATCCACTAGTTAATATCAAAGGAAGAAAGCCAATTTATCCTATCGCATGCACGTATTTATAAGGCATGAATCGCATGAATGAGAACATTGAATATTTTTTTTGTTTTGGACCTTTATACTAACATATTAATTACGCGGTTCTAATTCGAGTTAGGCACGGTCAAAAAGGTTCAATTCTCAGTCATAGGCTTCAAAAGCTGACTGAGCTGTAATAGTTTCCCCCATGAAGAAATTGCCATGAGAAAAATTCGGCCTGGACCGGGAGTAGAACCACGGACCTTTTTTGGTTTGCCGGACCAATGCGCAGACCACTACGCTATCCAGGCTTCCTAATTCCCATGGCAATTTTGGTGGATACAAGCCAACTAGATCTTAGGCCCTTGCGGTCCATCGAAGATGAAAACTAAGATCTAGTTGCCTTGTATCCACCAAAAATTGCCATGGGAATTAGGAAGCCTGGATAGCGTAGTGGTCTGCGCATTGGTCCGGCAAACCAAAGGTCCGTGGTTCGATTCCCGGTCCAGGCCGAATTTTTCTCATGGCAATTTCTTCAAAAATATTCACCCGCCACGTTTGAATTTCAAATGCCTAAGCACGGCATAAGTGCTGGTGAAGGATACTGACTCTTGGTTGTGGCTTCTTTGAAGTCCTCTTCTCCCTTGCGTTGCCATCTTTGATGGACCGCAAGGGCCTAAGATCTAGTTGCGTTGTATCCATCAAAAATTGCCATGGGAATTAGGAAGCTTGGAAAGCGTAGTGGTCTGCGCATTGGTCCGGCAAATCAAAGGTCCGTGGTTCGATTCCCGGTCCAGGCCGAATTTTTCTCATGGCAATTTCTTCAAAAATATTCACCCGCCACGTTTGAATTTCAGTTTCCTCCATTCTGCCCAATCTTTGCACACTTCTTCTGCTTCTATTTCTCTCGTATGTTGCTTTAAATATGTTCTTTTGCTCATAATACTCCTACTAATCCTTTTCTTTAAAGTATCTTGCATCATGTTCAACCATGACTTTCTAAGTCATGAGTCGAAGCACCCTGTCAAAATTATGTTATACTGCCTATTAAGTTTTTTCTTTTTGCTCTATTTCCCTCTCTCTATACTCTCCTTTTCCCATTAATGATGTTTTGTTACTGTCAGGAATTTTCATCACCCTAGTTAATGCCAAATCCCAGTTTACATTCTGCAACTAGGGGGACAGCTGATTTTGTTAAGTGCTCCAAAATTCAAGGATGCTTGATTGATTTCCTTTTCTAGCAACTGAGCGCCGTGAACTCACTTACTTTCACAATCCACTCGAGCTTCTGAGGTCATATCATTTATCCTACAGTCCTCATTTGCTAGATATTGTGTACTTTGGCAATACATTCTGATTTCGTTCCCATCTGGTACAGGTACACGCGATACAGGATACACTTTTGGACGGGTACGTGAAGACTAATCAGGGCGATATTGAATCAGTAGGTAGAAATTTCGAATTCTCAAACTAGATTTTTCTCCCTCATTCTGAAATCAAATTTTTCATTACTTTCATTCACAATTCTCTTCATGTAAAGGTCTATCAATGTATCAACTATCGAGGGAGATTTAAAAAATCCTGGTCGCGTGTAGAAAGCAGCGGCTGATCCATCTTTGGAAAATAAAATCCTCATGTCCTCTCGTTTGTCTCGAGCATCTCAGCCCCTGAGGAATATAACAACGCAATATATTGACTGAAAATGGGTATTTCTCTCCATGTATTTCTCGATAGTTATCGATTATTGACTTCGCGTCTGTTAGTGGTTGGAAAGAATTGCAATAAATTTTATTAACTTAATACTCAGTCTTTAATTGTGTGCTAAGCGTCTTGGCTTTTCAAAATTCCAAGTTCGGCAGGGGTTTGCGTAGATGAGTCATCCATCATCGGCAGTCATATTTGCGAAGATTAGTTTGTTAAAATTCTGCTCATCATTTTCTTCCCTTCTGATTGCCTCATTCCTTCATGATCCCTTATTTTCGACTTTCCGCATAATTTGAAGTCTTTAGTCCGTCCACAGTCTTTCTCGACAATACCATCTTTTTTTATTGTCTTTCAATAATGTCTCCATGTGACCCCATTGGCTTAGAATGTATCCCATTAATTTGTCTCCTTTACTCCTCAAAGATTTCATTGGAAATATTTTTCTACGTTTCTTTATTTTTTATTTCTTTATTCTATTTCATCTGTGTCATTCTTCTATCGACGTGTAGCGAAACTTAAGTGTGCCAGGGTAAGAATAAAATTAAGCTATACGCAGTAGATCGGGGGGTATCGGAGAATTTCCTTAAAAGCAGAAGAGATAAATTTGGTTATAAGTGATCGTGTGATGAAATAATGTTGGCTGGATGGATGATAATGGACACATGAAAGGAACGTGTTTCTTTGTTTTTGCAACGCCAAGAAAATGGATAAGAATCAAATAACGAAACACATTCATTATTGTAGAGTTGATGGTACGAGAGGAAGGAGAAGACCAAGAAAGTCAAAGGTCACTGCAATGAAAGATACTCGTAAAAGATAGAATATTAGGAGGTACAAGACTCTGAAAATTACTTTCTTTACTCCCTATCTGGACTCACCTTGTCAAGCGAATCAAGTTATTCGACCATCAAAATCCTGGCAAGGCCCGCGATCGATGGCAATGCAATTCAATACCATGCTCTGTGCCGGTTCTGTGAGGACAGAATCAATTAGCGCGGGAGCAAACCGGCCATGCGTAGCTCGGCTTGCAAATTCTCGGAATGAAGGACTCTCCTCTTGATTTAATCATGAGTTTCAAGTTTCCCTAACCTTGTATGGGTGCGCTCCGAAAACTTCCGCCTCTATGGAGTGCCGCACGTTTTGGAGACCTTGTGGCCTAATTCATAGCCAGTGACAGATATGTGACTAAACGAATCCAGTGCGTGTATTTCCTAAATACCATACACCATTATCTTTCCTCAAGAATTTTGGCTTTCTGGAGAAGGATATTGCTTTGAGCTTGAGGGAATGGATTGCCCACAAACTTTCTTTGTTGCAATGTAATCATGTTACCGAATGAAAGGTTTTTCGTTTGACTATAGCTTTAATTTGTGTATTTTAATGTGAACAAGTAGGCTCAATGATTAATATCACCTTCAATCACGCTAAAATTATCATTTGCGTTGAAAATATGTGGAGATATTTCAAATTGGTAGAATTGCATGCTTCTGAATTTCTCAGAATAAAAGAGGTCATTAAAATCATTCCTACGAAAGTCATTATTCCATCCCGTGTTCCTCGTCTTTTTCTGTTCCTATAAATCGTAAGATAGTCCTATAGTCCGTGTATTTGTACCTGGCGTAAACCTAACCGCCTACTTGCTGTGGACGTTCAATTTTTCTATTTCAATTTCTATATTTGAAACGAGTGTGTTGCTAATTTAAAAAATGCGCTGTTTGCAGCCATGCTCCATGGCGCCAATTAAATGGAGAGCCTCTAATGGAAATGGACAGTGATTTGATGACCAAATCAATAATCATTGAATATTTAAAACGCCTGTGCATCATATGCTTTTAAAATTAAAATTTTTGTGTTTATTGCTCAAACTATTTTCTTTTCATAGTCGCGATGTAATTACCTCCGATAAAATTCTATAGCTATGTGACTCAGAAATTACACATATCGCTATCTCAGGCGACAGAAATGATTTTTACTTCGGATTCACGCAAATAAACCTTGTTGCAATTTGGAAATAAGTAAATAAATCAATGCAGAGTTCTCCATCAATATGTAGCCGTTTTTTAGTTGAAGATGTTATTTATTGTGGCAATTTTGTGGTTGGCAGCGTGAGTAAATTGGATGACAGCGTTTTATTTTCACATCAAAGTGAAATGTGTATTAAATGTTTGCTTTCACCTCATACATGAAATAAAATGCAAATCTTGATTAGTTTACCCCTTGGAGTGAAAAACTGATAAGAGTAAACTCCATCAACATCAAATAAGGATATCGTTTGATTATCCTTCAGTTCTTGTTAGGCCACCAATCATCATAGTCATTGTGCACACTCCGTATTCGTGGGTTTTACAAACACTAAAATATGCTATTTTAAGGCTGATGAAATATAAAACAGCTAATTCAACCAAATGATGTATTGAGACATCGTCACAATGGTTTCAACGGTGGTAATCAAAGCTGCAATATCTATTTTTTGTCGGATTTCTAACTATTACAGTTACATGTTCCATAACGCCAACCAGGCGCGAAGGATTTTAGTATACATGCTAATTTTCTTTGGGTAATGGTTGAGATTATTTTACAATGGAAAGGTTCGGTTCTCTGTGGAAAAATAAAATGCAGGAGATATTTTTTCCAATTCATTTACTTGAATCAGTACCTGAACCCATATTACCTTTCATTTCATCAGCTTGCCCTGTGCTTCCTTACAAATTAATGTGGGTAATCTACGTATGTTATTCAGAAAATTAAGGCCTATCTAAAAAATATTTGAATTAGGCAGTGAAATCGGATGGCCATAGTGGGTACCTATAAAACGCCACACATACTTGTGAACCCTATTCGAGGGAAAATTGTCGGGGCAGCTGGGTTAGCACAACAAGAACATGCCGTTGGTTGCGTTGTCAATACAGTTAAGCAAGAAGTAAACAACCCCTCAAGGTGCAATGTATGTATCTGGAAAGTGGAGTTAAGTTTAGCTGCAAACAACTGACCCTGAACCTCAAGTTATTTCGTGATATTTATTTTTCCTTTTTTTTTAAAAAAAGTCCCTCGCCGGAGGAAATCCATTCCTCTCCATCTCGACGTCTGAGGACATTTTTATTTCCACTCCAGAGTGGATTAGGATCGCCTGAGAGGTGGGCGGGTGGAAAAAAACAAAAGGATTTCACTCAGCAAAGAGCTCCCTAGGTCGACCCTTTGAGCGCTGCTGGATGTATATATACTTCGACCCTGCCCCACGTTTTTAATCCGGAAGGGAAAGAACGCTCTCTATTCGCTGCTCTTATTCGTCTTGAGGAGTGGTGGCAGTAAAAACGCGACCAACGGTGACGCTATTTAGTTTTTTTGTCGTTCTATCCTATCGCCCACGGCGAAATGAACGTCTAAATCTGAAGGAGTCATGGTGGCGGAACTTGCAACGGAAACGCTCCCTTTATTTTTCCACCAGAAAGGTTTCAGCTGCTCTCCACGGAGAGACAATGATAACGATTGCGTATCCGATCTTTTCGTTTACGCCGTACAAATGAAGAATCTTCATTTACCTTTCTTTTATTCTCTTGAGCCCACTCACCGGTGAAGCATGTTGTGAGTGACGCATCGAGCAGTTTGTATGGTGTTTTTTTATATTTTATTTTAAAGTTATCTAACCGGAGAAGGTAAGTTAAAGTGGAACGGAGTAAAGTGTAGAGTCTTCGAGAGTTCCACAATGAAGGTTCATGAAAAGGATCTAAAGCTGCACTCTGCTGAATATCAGTATTTATAAACAAAGAAACAGTAGATTTCCATATTTTTTGACTGATTTTGAGTCACCCAGGACTAGTCACGGATTAAACCTTACAGAGTTACCCGTAATGCACCATTGTGCGAAATTCTACAGAGGCAAAAATCATCCGCCTTGACCGGGATTTGAACCCGGATCCCTCGACTCGGCCGGAATCGAAGCACTCGGCCGGAAATCGAGGGATCCGGGTTCGAATCCCGGTCAAGGTGGTGGATTTTTCCTCTGTAGAAATTTGTACAATTCCACATTATTTTGGTCGACCGCGGTTTCGACCTATATCATCTTGAAAATGAAGCTGTGACTGTGGAGATAAAAATGAAATTTTTGCTAAAAAATTAATGTTACCATATAAACGTATTACTCGTTTTACGCCCTGCTTGAATAGAGGTTCACTTATATCTCACTGACTGTATTAATCTCTCATCACTAAATATTCTGAGTGTATTGTATTCATTTAAGTCGCACGGGCATGCTTCAGTTTGGATTAACTAAGCCGGCTCTCGCTAATACCTCAAGGTCTTCCAATTTTGGTAAATTGCTCGGCCGTAGTTCGCTTATTTCCGCCGCTTAAATGGGTGCCGGAAGTAGCTGGCGGCTGTTGGAGTTGTTTTCACCACTAGAGGATGGGAGAGTAATTAGGTGTGGGATGGAAATAGGAAGGCGACAAAGGATTGAGAGTAAACCGGTCCGCGGATATGTTCCTGCTCTGGCGATATGCGGAAGGGGATCCAGTTTAATGCATGAATGGCTGAATTCAACATCTAATCCAGCTGACGGAACTCAAAATATGCCAAGCTCAGCTAGCGGCATTTGGCTACTTCGTGTTTTGGTTTGAAATAGCTATATCCAGTATTTAACATCGAGAGTTGCGCTATACTAAAACAACTCTCTAGCTTTTGAGGTTGCCAAATCTCGTGGAGTTTATGTTATGATGTTTTAGTTATATGATGTGAAAAACTTCTCGATATCAGCTAAATTATGATTAACGGTGGCGAAGAAATACTATCATTTTAATATGAATCGTAAGGTGGAAAATTTATACTCGACTATTAAAGTGCAAACTCAATAAAAATCTCTATCATTCGACTTCCTTCTCATTGAATATCACACGATTATCTGAGGTTCTTTCTCGGTATCCACGCCTTGAGTTAGTTTTTCTATGATCATATAGAGGTGGCTTTCTCATGGATGGATCCCAATTTGCTATGTCATATGGAATAAACACTTTTTTTAATACTCTCTCAAGTTTCGCAGTAGAAACTCGTGTTTCGCAGTAGAACACTGATGCAGTTACCATGTTAATCAGGAATCCGTACTGTCGATTTCGTAGCACTGTATTTAGCTAACTCCATCATTCAATCTACGTTAATCTGGAACGGAGCAAAGAATAATCTAAAAATAATGACTCAAAAGCCGCCAGGAGCATTGCCCCGCCGACAATTAAGAGGTAAGAGAGACAGTTAAGACCCCTGTGTCAGCGGACTAATGATTTTCCGCAGTTTCTTGCTTCAGATAAATTGGAATTATATTCTGAAAGCTGAAGGTAATAGTCGTAAACACAGGTATCATTCACTCTGCCTCATTCACATCCCACGCTCGGCGGTAATCTTTCAACCCCGCCCCATTTCCCTCCCTCTCTTACCAGCTCCCCTTAACTCTGCTCCTCATCTTTTCCAACAGAAATCTCCACGGGCTCCACCTCTCATTTGTAACTTTTTCCCGGACTTCGATCTCATTCCTATAATTGGAAAGCCCAAGTAGATTCTCCTCTCCCACGGTTTTCTCTGGGGTGAAAATTCCCATCCGCGCCTCCAGTTTCCCTTTTCCACGCAAAAGTATCTCCGCGGTATGCCAAAGTGCTAATTGTTCTAAAATCGATACAACGACTTCCTCTCATCTCAGGCATGATTAAAAATTTGTGATATTGCAAACTTTATAAATGATAACCTAATATTTCGTTCACAAGATAAAGTTTCAGGCTTTACTTTGCGGAAGAGCGTTACATGAAATAATATACTACTTTGTACTTTCCACACCGTTTTATTAACACCGACCATCGTTTCGACAAATTTTGACATTATCAATTTTCATAATGAAGAAATTTGCTGAAACCATGATCGGTGTAAATAAAACGCTGTTGGAAGTACAAAGAATCATTTTATTTCACGTAGGTAATATTTCATTGCCCCAGAGGCGGTGGAGTTAAGTCCTCGTGTGTTTATCCTGAGGTCGTGTGTTCGAATCCTTAATAGGTGATTTTGCACCATCCTGGGAATGGTTTTGTGAGCTCGTCTAAATATATCAATACGACAAAATGCTCATATTTGGCGAAAGATTTGGTTGGTAACTACATTTTTCTTCAATGTTTGTAATAGGTTGGTAGTAATAATAACGTTAAGGTGTTCTGCCAACCAGGCGTCGCTGATCTGGCTACTGCATTCGATGCCTTTTGTCCATCCACTCGGCCCAGCTATTACTACCAGTCCGAGATAACGAATGTGTTTTCGATATAATTGAGCCGTTAAGAATAAGAATGGTGTGAGTAAAAACTTTCAGTATTTGAAAAATGGGCTGGAAAAAGGAAATAAAATAGAAAGTGGAATCGATAAAACATTAACCCTATGTACTGCTTTCTGTTGAAAACAACTCTGAAAATATACTGGAAAAACTGAGAAAATAGTCGAGGAATGCTTTTACGCACCTAAATTTCGTGTGGAATAAACTGACTTACTCCACTTTCGCTCCCAGCGGCTTAATTATACCGTCACTAATATTTTATCCAAATCAAGCCTCGAGTCTGTATGGTATACCCGAAGTTCCATGAGTAAACTCGAAAAAATATATATTTATTATGCTCTGGGCATCACCCTTGGAGCAAAAATTGTTACAAAAAATGAAATGCTTAGCTCAGAACAAAGTACTACAGTATTTTGTATTTGACAGTATTTATGCGGTAAATAGATAGGATTCAACATACAATTGGATAGTTGAGATACAACACAAGATTTTTATGGAAAAAAGATATGAATGTAATGCATAAAAAACAAATAAATAGATACAATGATTAGATACAAAACAAAAAAGGGAAAAGATAAGGAAACAATATTAAAATTTGCGGGCTGTAATTTATCAAGTACTTTAAGTTATATTTTGATCTGCATTGAGTTGAGTCATGAATCACATATTTAAAAATGTATAAATGGAACTCTTATGTTTTAAGTTATCGGGAAAAGAATTCAAAAAGTTGGAGGCAGTTATTTAGAACGACTTTTGATAAATAGTTTTTCTAGGAATTGGATAACGTAAAGGACAGTCGTTTGTACGAGATGTCTTCTGGGTAGTTTCCCACCTGGCCTTAAATATTTCTATAAGGTAATTGATTTTATCCATAAAAATATTAAAAAGAAGGGTTCCAAATACATATTTTCTGTGGTTACAAAGATTTAGCCAGCCTAGGCTAGTATAATACTGCGATACATGAGCTTCCCTTCTTAGATTAAATACAAATCTTACATAAAAATGTAGTTGCCTTTGTAGTTTTTTTATCCAACTCTTTAGGCATGTCATTAAAAACAAGGCTACAATAATCAAATGAATGGAATATCATGTAGTGTCTAGGTAAGATTTACTATGTATCGAGGATCCATATGGAGATGGAATGATATTGCGCAGTGCGAGGTGTGGCCAGTCTTTCCCCGTGCACGCGCCCAGCCGACGGACGGCGGTGCGTGGGCGGGATAGTCCCCGGCGTTGTGGCCGGGAGAGCGGGCGGGCGGGGCGGAGCGGTCGGGGCGAAATGGATCCATGGCGTGATGCTATGGAAGGAAGGAAGGAAGCGATGTGGAGATGTGAGATTAAGGATGCAGGGGAAGAACGTGGGGAGGAAGACTGGAGTCCTCCCTAGGGATTGTGAAACTAATCCGATGGGCCGGAGGAGGGAACGCGTTGATGGAATTATTCCGCGGGTGCGGTCTCGTCGATCCGTAGCTCCTGGAGGACTAGGAAGCGGCAGCGGGAGTTGTGAAGGCGGCCTTACGCACAATTTGAGTCGCCCAGGATGGCCTATTATTTGTAGACCTTCCTTTTTTTATAAACCTAATATATAACTCTCGTAAAAGTTGCTATCGCTGCGCAGTGGATAATTTTGTTAAATGAGCAACGGAAATTTTCTTTTTTCTTTCTTTTTTTAAAAATCGTTCCAAAAAGAATGAGGAAGATTGATTAGTTCGGAGGGTTAATTTGAAACCCTTTTTCGTTGCTGCCATTATAATCGGTCAGAGAAGTGATTGTGCCGCTACTACCCATCGTCCCATTTGGACTCGTCTCACAATGAGACCTCAAGATAGGGTGCCTAGTGAAGTCATGGCGATGGTTGATTGTGATCACTTTCGCCCTTGTCTATTAGACTTAGAAATAATTTTGGTCCCTTGCCTCCTGTCGCAGTATACCTCTCTTATCCTCCATCTAATCCCTTCTCTCCCTCCACCTCTACTTCTCCTCACTGTCGCGCAGGTCTGCTCCATAAAGATTTGCGCGAGTTATACACCTAAATCGTATGCAAGTACAATTTGAAAACAAAATTGAAACATATTTTATCACTGATAGTTATTATTAGAATGCGGATTTACAAGGGAATTGTCAGAATCACTCAATCATTCTGTGGCTATAAGGACCATAAACTACGTTATTATATTGGATTGGATTAGGGACACTGGGCAACATTTTTGGTGGACAGTGACATGAATATTATAGCGGTAAACTCCTGGTGTTTTTGATAGATGGCTTCAGGAAATAATAGTAGCCTGATGAATCGCTATCAAGTACCTCTTCGGCGGGTAAGCGGTAACTTCAAATACAGTGGGAGTTAAAAGAGGTGGTAATCGTTACCCTATCAACCAAGGTTCGCATACTTATGAAAAATAGGCAAATTAAGCGAATTAGACTGGCCTGTACTTTTGTCTGAAAGTGGCATTTTGTTCCTGCAAAAATATTGCATAACATTCTTTGAAATCCTGATCACATTTCTGTGAACAAAGATAATAAATTTAGGCCTCAAATTTATTTGCCGGAGTCGTGCTTGTTAGAAATACTAATATTGTTAGAAATACTGGTATATTTGTTTACTTAAAAATGCCTCTTGCTATTTTATATTTATCAAATTAATGACCAATGATCCTTTTTGCCTCGAATAGCATGAAAAAATAATGATAAAACTAAACAGTTTAAAGATGCATACACACATTTATATAATTAATATAATTTATACCAAATGTATGGATTCCTCGAATCCCTGCAGAACAGGGAGAAAAAGGTGTACGAGAGCATTGATTGCCCATATGCATTCACTATCGAAGTTTATATCAGCATTTATTGTTTATGCCCCTTATTATTTTTTTAGAATAAGCTGTAGGTGATGTGTAAGGAGAACAATGTCCTGCAAGTAGCGAGATACTCTTCGCAATATAGCATAATACACGCATCGCAAGCAAGATGCACATCGAAATATTACTGCATTCGTCCCTTTCGTGTAGCAGTCAACTACCGTGTGCAAGACCATGTTTGAGGCAGTTTCACTTCAGGCACTTCCTTTTGCAGCCTGACGCATGGATAAATGTGCCGGCAAAATTGCATCGCGACGACTTCGCGCGGAAGATAACCAGTGCCCTAATTCCTTGCGGTCTCCCGTGACATAAGAAGATCCGGAGATTTCACTCGCATTCATCTTGTTATGATGTCTAGCAAGCATTTGGTAGCATCGCAACTGCATACTTCTTCTACGGCGGGCTATAGCGTTTGCATATCTTTGCTAACTCCTTCGTAACATAGTTGTCTGTTTTATAAGCACGCTGGAATTTCCATCAATTATTACTTTCACCATTAACTTGACTCTCTGAGAAACCGAACTTTGGAAAATAAAGTAAGGAATTCAGTGAATAAGACTGCATTGGTGTCGGGGTTTCTAAAATTTATCTTGATAAACAAATGTGTAGGTTTGGAATTCAAAGTGTGCTTTTATAAAACGCGTGTTAGACCCTTCGTGATATATGGTATAGAAACGAGAGCGGACTCAACGCACACCAAAATAGTATCGAGAACAACAGAAGTGTGGACCACAAAAATAATCACCAGCAGCGTTTATTGTTTGGAAAAAGGAACACCGTGTTCACGCAACAGACAGAAATTAGGACGTCATCAGTTGGACTAGAGAGCGTGGAAGTTACTGGGATGCGTACGTTGCTAGAATGACGGAAGTCTGTCTTCCCTGCTTTGAGAGAGATAAGATCTCTCATTGCCGGCGACCGTAAGTCTACCACTAAGATAGAAAAGCAGTTGGCAATTCACCTTCCAAAATGAGGAATAATACCCTGTTTAAAAAGCAGGCTACTTGTCTAATTTAAGAATATGAAGGAGCCGTTTCGTATCATTTTAATTTGAAGGACATTACGGCGATCGTATACATAATTATTCAATTAAAAAAGATCTCGTGACTCTATGTTCGGCTGATATCCCATTTCCCCCGGTTGCAGCCAAAAGGGTGTCAAGTAGCTAGTTGTAAAGTGCTCCGAACGTCTTCAACATCTGATAGCAGATGTGCTCCATCATTGATGAGATGGGAAATCCAAAATTTTCATCACCCCTGATGAGTTCATTTTGGGGCATCTGGTGGCCTTTTCGTTTCCATTTGCAAAATCAAGATGGCGTGATATCGATCGCTACGTAGCCATAACCGAAGCTGTCGAGCACTTTTATCTCGTATACTTAGAAGTATAAGCTTCATCCGGAGAAAAAAAATATTAATTTTCCCGGGAATCGCGTATTTATTCATCTCTAAAAAGTTTACTTGAGTTTAGTTTTTGAGTTAATTTGAGTAAGTTTAATTGAGATATTTACGGAGGAAATTTATTGTGGTTATAAATAGCGGAAAGTTGGCTTAGCACCTTGCAATGAGACACCCAGCTACCTTCTTGCGGGTAAGGGTTCATATCCGATTAATGCGAAGAAGCGCTCTCATTCCTCTTCAGGCTATTTCACATTTGCAGTAATATGATTCTCTGGAGAAAAGAGGCTAATAGGTTTGATAACTGATTCCACTTCCTCCTGATTGCTCATCGCTAATTGAATTATGTTCTTACCATCTAAAAACTTCCCTAGTACTAAAACTAGTTAAACATTTATAGATGAATATGCTGGAGTGTTGATGACGAAACACGTTGATTAGATGTAAAGAAAAGTGAGAGTTTCTGAATAAATGAGAGATAGTCACTCTGTCGTAGGAATTTGGCACGGCTAAAATACAGTGAAACCTGTATTAAGCAGCCACCACGAGATCTATGAGGTAATGGCCGCTTAAGGAGGAGACAGCTGAAGGCAGGACAAATTTATATTGCTTATATGTGTAGGAAATTCATTCTGTTCCCGAAAAAATCGGCCGCTTGGAGAGAGGTGACCGCTTAAGGGAGGAGGCACTGGAGTTAGGTTTCACTGTACTCAGCTTCCGGATATATTGAATCGCATATTTATTGTGAATATGGAAATATGAGGTGTTATGCTCTTGTAAATTGTTTCTTCAAGTATACCCTATTGATTAACCTACTTTTTGTTTCTTTTCAGGTGAGTCGGCCAAACGCAGTCTCCGTGTTGCACCCCTTGAGGAGTGTTGACGCTAACAGATCATGTGAGTGGAATCGGACTCATTTTACCTAAACGGTATTGTTTTATACTAAAAAATTGTTGGGCTAGTAATTAAAATTAACCATTTGTTTTAACTCACCAATTTTAACACTCACTAAACTCATTCTTTCAAGCTCACTACAACATTTTCAAAATTTTAGAAGCTGTCAATGAAGGGATTACCATTCCTAAATAATCGAGGAAACGACATCGAGGACCAATTACATAGTCTCGACGTCCAAGAGGAGGCTAACGTCTCTCACACTCAACTTATCACTTAGCACTCTCACTTAGCGCTCCGGAAATCCTGTTAATACTTACTACCATGCTACCTGCGTTGATACCGAGGACGTGGTTCCCTTTCTCAGAAGACGCAGTCAAAAGGTTGAATTCTCTGTGATTGACCTATAAAGCCGACTCTGCTTATATAATTTTCGTCTTACTAATCTATTCTTGTATGTCTCTTTTGCCTAAGTTGCCTTTATAGATTGCTTCATACAATGTCTCTTGTTCTTAATAATCCATATATTCACCAAAATGTCTTGAAAATGTTTAAAGAAAATATTCAGCTCTACTTTAAGTAACCATAAAAATGCAATCTTAAATATTTGAGTCGCATAGTTCCTAATACTGAGTGGACACAAAAAAAATTGTGTTAAAAGCAGTATTTTTGACGTTTTTGAAACATCCACGTGGAAAACAACTTTATTTTTGTCCCTATCTCAAACCTTTCAAAATTCACTCCCGTTGCAGCTTTTATGAAAGAACCGGATGGTGATCCCGCATTCAATTCCCTTCCGCCGCATCGACTCGAAATAGCATTTTCCGTCGTTACCCTTTGGGCGAGGGGGAGAGGAGAAGAGGGATGATTCTTGTCCAGGGGCACCGCCATTAAAAGGGCATTGCTTCCCATATTGCCGTCCCCGTGATTGCGGCCGCGCGGGGCAATGGATGTCCACGATGTCGCGTCCCCAATTAAACGTCTTTAAGTATCGTTCGTCCACCGCCACCCGTCTCCGTTTGCACTCAACCCCGTGTACAATCTCTCCCTCATTATTCTCTGCCGTCGCAACACATCCAACTTGGGCAGGAACCCGAGAAGGACCGATTTCCATCCCACCCACTTCGAATGCGTCCCCTGGGGATCGGGGGCGGGTTCGCAAAAACCCGACCCCCTCCTCCTCCTCTCCCCCGGTTTAATTAATTCTTCAGGGGCGAAAAGGGAATGGCTTACGGGCTACAGTGGCTGAGGAATGGTAGACAAACATTTGACGGAGAGATGTGCTTCGTGAGCGTGTGTGGGTGGGTCGTGCGTCCTCTGTCTCATCCTTGCTAGATCTTTCACTTGGAGGAAACACGTCATCAGCACACAGGCGAAAGAGGTCGTTTCTCGACTCCGACCGCGTGATGTCACTTCTGCTCGGTGAACGTTGTTTAATTTTCTCGAATTTGATGGTGGGAACGACCTTACCTCGCAATCCAGTTTTCCCGCGGGGCTAATAAGTCGTAGTGCACTGGTTCGTACCCCAACCTCCCTCTCTCAAACACTTGAGGCTTGGAGGTCCACAAACGGGATGCAGAGGGAAATATAATCGTCTTGTCGTCTCGTTACTTCTCCCTCGTGGGTTCTCATTGGTTCTGACGTAGTGTCTTGCATATTTCAGATTGGACTGCTACCCTGTTTAACTCCATGATATTTTCTGAACTGCACAGTTTTTAGGAAGCAATGTTTAGCCTAAATTGAAAAAAAGTCTTAAATAAAAATGATTATTTCACTTATTTTTAGGCGAACTTTACTGGGCATATTATAGCATGAAATGTAACACTTCGCTGTAAGGATTGTATATAATAAATGAAAATCTTTCAATATATTTTTTCTCTTTCGTAGGAACGTTAAATATATTTTATCTCTTTCGAACTATCATCGCCTCATTTCTTCTTCCATATGAGTTAAAATAGCTATCTCAGGTAACAATGAATTTATTCGGGGGTCATTCCTAATTTAATTGCTATCCTATTCACCCCCGAGATATTTTCTGAATTATTTACATTACATTTTTCACTTAGCGTATTTTTAATGAATTTTGGAGGTTTTTCAGTCACTCAATTCTGGACCAATATGATAAACATGAGACCTGTGGATATTTTGCAACTACATATCCATTTTCGGTGTTCAAAAAAATTGAAGGCATTCTCTTAATAACTTAAACTATCATTATCTCTTAAAATGTTTTATCTCTCAAGAGTTTTTTAATTCTGGGAGGTATTGAAATAATTTCGTGCTTTTTCAGAACCAACGTATAAAGCATTAAACTTATAGTTTTCACGTAGTGATACATTTCCAGCATTCATCGAAAGTTAAAAAAATGTTTTTTTTGGCTAAAACATCGTTTGCACTTTAAATAATTGAGAAAATTATCTCTGAAAGAGTATGCAGCACGAGAATAACGTTATTTAGGCGTCGTTCAGTGAGAATTTTATAAAATGAGATGAAAAATTCACTGCAATTCAAGGAAATATTTTTATCATATCCTCATAAGAAAACCTTTTTCAATGTATTTTATCCCTTTCAGAGGCGTAGATTGTATCCCTTTAGAAGGCGTAGAGAGGCTTTGAGAAGCTCTGGAAGCCTTAAAAACGTCTTCATTCACTGTCCAACTCGACGTTCAAAAAAGAGTAATTATTTTTCGAGTTCAAACGTTTGAGGATCTTTGTGCCTTTGAAATCATGTCCTCTCCGAAAATATCCAACCCAAATTTTCCATCGCTCCATATCTCGCGGGAGGTCGATCAATCAACTGCAATGTGACGTGGCTTTCTTGATGTGATGCAGCCTTGACTGCATTCTCGAGAGCTGTTTGCGGTGGAGATGGGACCATCTTCCTCTCTCAACTGTAAAGAGAATTGGGTGGGAGGGAACGTTCCGGAATCACGCTCAGTTTTCCGTGATTTAAACGGGTTTCGTATCACTTTATCAGCTGCAAACAAATCGCCGTTATGAATGAATAACTTCGAAAAAAAAGTGTGACCATAAAAATTTTGCGGTACAGCTGCTAATTAGTGCTATTAAATTGAGCAGGTGCGCCAGTTTAATGTTTTTTCTCATCCATTTGTTATATTTTCTCGACTCCATTTTTTTATTAATCAATTATTTTCTTTTTTCCCGAGAAAAAATAAAATTATTCTCCCTAAAAATGAATAATTAATTAAATTTTTTCTAACGTTTCATTTCCTAAATTATGAAGTATATCTTCGGCCAAATTTTTCATTTCTTAGTTACCGTATGAAAAGAATTCATGATTGTACTCCTCTACTATATTATATTCTTCCGAAGAGAATTTTTCTGACATGGCAAGTAGACCTTTTCCTTCCTTTGAATTTTTTCCTTTTCCTTCCTTACCTTCCGGTATCCTTCCTTTGAATCTTACACTGGTTCAGATATCTTTCCACTTATTAGAGCATTATCCCTCGAAAAGCTTTTTAGAGTAAAAAATAACTCTTAATGAATTTAATTTCTGAATAATTAATTTTTCTAATCGTATGCTAAAGCGTAGTTGCGGGTAAACCCAGCTTTTCTTTGTAATAATAATAATAACGTGGTCCAATTCTTTCCCATGTCGGGCGTTGGATTTCCTTTTTCTGCCACATAAAAGCGTGCCATTACCGTAATTAGCTTTAGAGTTCTTGAATAGCATTGACATCTCTTATTACCATTCTACTGTCCTCAGGGTTCTCTGATTTTTGTCTCCGATATAAATTTTTTTCCAATCCTCCTCCACACCCTTCAACTAATGATTGCGCTATCCATATATTTTTCTACTCCCACCAGGTTCACCAATTAATGTGGTCTTTGCTACCCTCTCGTCTATTCACTCTATTCAATTGTCACAGTCGCATAATTCGTCTGCATTTTATTTCCGTCGCCCTATCTACGCCATTGTAATATTTTCTACCCCTATTCTTTCTGACCCTCTGAACTCAATTCTCGTTTATTTCCAAAAATATCTGCTCAATATTTTCCTTTCTAACCTTTTCAGTAGTTACTCGTCCCTTTTAACTGATTTACATTTTTAGGATGCCTTTATATTATCTAATGCCCAAGTTTTTAAAAATAATTTTCTCATTTCTCCCTCAAGTCCTGAAGAAAAATCTTCTATGGTGCAAAATTATATCTGCTTCAAACTGCTATTTTCATCTAATCAAAATCCAAGGTACTCCAACTCTTTGAAGTTATAAAAAGTTTTTTTTTCATTGTTTTTATTAGCTTGGCTTCTTCATTTCTCTAATGCTCAATTTAACACTTGTATTTTATCTAGTGTATACATTAATTTTTTAACCCATTTCTTTCCGCTGCCCTTTCTGAAGTACTATACTTAAGATCTAAACATATAATAACAAGTAAAATGAGATCTAAATTCCGTAAAAATTTGTACATATATTTAAGGAAAATCCCTTAATGCTTCATTAATATTCTTTGGAAGGTTTTATTCTCTTACCAAAAGTGTCCCATAAAAGTCACCACTCAAGAAATTATACCCCTTTTTCAATCCCAACTCTGCTCTAAGACCCTTGCTTAAATTTCCACTAAATTTAAGGGTGTTTTTGACTAATGGAATGACGCATTCCAGCCACGAAAGATTCCTGGAATGATTCAGGATGCTTAATGGGTATACTTATATACGAAAAATTCAGATGCGAAATCTTCATAAGAATTTTCCCCCGTAAATCTATTCCCAATTTTTCAGTGGAAGAACTCAATTATTAGATAGATATTATCTGCTCCTGTATTCCTTACGATCCAACCTTATCATGCTATTTCTCTTGCTTCATTGAATTTAACGCTTGGTTCGGGGAAGAACATTTTAGCAGATTTTTTTGCCCTTCCCATAAAATACTCGCGTGTCTATTATCAAACTCCCATGTTGATAAAGGTTTCTTATGTCTGCTGTATGACGATCCCGGGAACGATTATTGTCCAAGATTCCTTTTTTTTCTCTTCCGTCTCAAACTTCACGATAACCTTCATTTTCTTGGAAAATTGGAAACGAGACAGTGGAACGCGATGTGTCAAAATAAACAGAGTACGATTTTGTTCTCCAAGGTGAAATCACCGACGACCAATGTAGCCATTTTACTTCTTGGTGTCGCAGAAACCTTCCACATATTCCTTTTCTCTATCTCTCTCCAGATATTAGCTCCAATAGTTTTAGTGTCCCTCAAAGTGCTTCATCTATCTACTCAACACCATATTACCCCTTTATGCCTGCATAGTTCGTCATACGCCTGATAAATAATTTTACCACGTAGTTTGTATGCTTCGTTTTGGCTTGAGTCACTCCCTGCGGGCTCTCAACATAATTATTACAAAATATTCATTCTAAAGAAGGCATTTTCTGAATATCCCTCTATTTTCGAATGAATGAACTTTTATTACATTTAATTTTGCTTATACCGATTTTTACATAAGATTCTATTAGATGAAAAATAAAATAGCACCCAATATCTCTCAACTTCCTCGACGATAGTCGCATGGAAGATACACTTATGACATAAACCATGGGACATTGTTTGTTTTGAATTATAAGTCAAGTTCAATTATCCAATTTTGTTCCTCGCTTTGGTTAGCTTCAAAAAGTGTCCAGTACATAGACCAACCGTCGTCATCTACCACCCTCTTTCGTTAGTCCTCTAGTTCATTAAAGATTCGAAATTTTCATATCTGTATCATCTTCACCCCGGTTTATGGTAGGTAGACGTTGCGAGAAAAGATCTTCTGCTCTCCTCTAATTGAGGAAGCAGACGACGACGAGACGGGACTCTCTTTCCCTTATTCACTTATTTACGAGCCTGTCAATTCCCCGTTCATGCTTCGGAGACTTATCAGATTGTTGCCTTTGCGTCTGACTGATTTCCTCGGGAAGCGCTCTCCTTCCGCCGCCCCATCGGCACGACTAAAGGTCATTCTGGAGGCTTCTGTCTGTACATTGTCAGCCATCGATTGAAATAGGCCTCATTATCAATGTTCCTTGAAGTTATCTTGCATCACATTGAATCCTTAGCGTTCACTAATATAACAAGGGGTTGAAACATATCTATCAGGTTCAGCCGTTAAATGCAACGTAGATTTTGGGAATCCGTCTTTTTTCTCGTAATAGACATGTATTCTTTTGCCATTTTCCTTGATATTCGTCAAAAAGGAAGAAATAAAAATTATATTTCCCAAAAAGGATCAAAATCCGATATAACTGTCGTGAATTGTGTAGTCATTTTGGATTTGGTTAAGTCAGGCCATCAGTTGACCTCAAACTTACGAATGATACTAATGTTTTAATGTAATATTTGTTCTTTTGATCCTAATTCAGGAAGAGGTGTGAAAAGTTTCATGCATTTAATGCAGATGCTACTCCATAGGTGCGGTATTTGCCTTTAATTATCTCTAAAATCAATTAGTGAAAATATATAAGTAGAACAATTCATACCATTTCAACCAATTTTGGAATACGTATCAATTCAATGAATAAAAGCAAATGCTGTGTTACAATGTAAAATTTTCCTTTTTCTAACTATAAAACCTTTTCGGTAAAATATATAAGTTTAACATTGTACCAAAATTTCCATTTATTTTTCGAAGAGAAGGCATCAACGTTCAAAACAATTTTAATGAAGCCATATTTATTCAGTAGCAACATTGACTCGACACAATTTCTTCTACAAGAATTAGTTAGAATCATAGTAAATATAGATTATATTAAGTATCGAAAGTACCAAATACTTTCACTAATATTTATCTCTAATGTTTGCGACCGATACTATTAAATAAGCTCGTAATAATAATTATTGAATGCTTTGAGAACACATTTTACATGTTAGTTAGAATCATTTAAACTAGAAAACCTCGAATTCTATTAATCTAAAAACCACTATATTCTATTCTCATTGAAACTCTTATTAAGTGAAATCATATATAGTTATAATTTATAAATTGGAGTAAATATTCCATTAATGATAGCATGTATGAAATATCTCTCCTATGATATTGACCTGTTACCTTAAATATATCATCTACATTGACCTGTTACCTTAAATATATCATCATTCTCTAAGTTGGCCAAGTATGTTAGAGATATCAGTAAGCCTTTGACTGATTGAACTTGAGCAGAAGTTTGATAAATTGTTTGAGATGCATTTCTTCTATGATCCTATAATCGCAACTTTTTTCGAGAAAAGAAAAAAGTTACCGCAAAACATGACCACTGATTCAAATTTATAGATGCTTCCACATGTCAATTGATCACGAAATAGGGTAACGACTCGATAAACGATATAATTAGATACAAAACTCCAGTTTTTGATGGTCGGCAGAATCGGGCAGTGGTACAATTTTAACGACCCTTCAACCTGTCCTGCATTTAGACCGAAAATAACGCTGTGCAACGACAGCAGGAATAACATTTACCTCACGTTCATCATGAGTTCGTTGTGCAAATTTCGATTTTTTTTTCTTCTTCCGAGCAATTGTCTCTCGAGAAATTGCATCGCATGTTAATACACGACATTTTTTGCACGATCTTGTTGGCCAGTGCTTTTTATTAGTGGTTCCATCAGGATTCCGAGGCTTCGCGGCCACTTTCAGAGAGCGTCGGGGGGTCAGGCCAATTCCGCTTTCCGCATGCTTACCCAGTGATGTGATTCCATGCCATGAGTCGGGAGCAGGGATATTCCCTTGTGCCGCTACAATCCCAAACTGTGTACCCGATGGCTCTTTCAGGTCTAAGAGAGAAAAAAAGCAGCTCACTTTATCTGGGCCAGGCAGGAGCCCAGGTCTGTCCATGACAGGCTCTTTGATGGGCCGTAAGCCACCTCCTACGAGTCACCTCTTTTCAAATTTGTCTTTACTTTCGTTAGCCGGTTGAGAGATACCATACCTTTAGCACTTGATTCCAGCGGGTTAAAAGAAATGCCAATTTCTGTTTTTAACTCGCTCTGTTGGTATTGATTTCAGTCCAGAAGTTTTTGCGGGGAAAATCTATCTTTTTTGTCTCTATTGTAACAAAGCATGTTTTTCATAGAATTGTTCATGTTCATATATGCCGTTTTAGGTTGTGATTAAAATAGTCTTATATATTTGTAAGCATAAAAAATACACGCCACAGATTAGCGCCAGCTGTGTATACCTAAGTTGAAAGATTGGTTCATTCACATAGGCCACGGATTGGAAGATTACCGCTTAAATTATTTTAGTATTATTCAAAGAAGAGATTCGGTAAAATATCTAATCATCCTTGAAATGTTCCTTGCTCGTAAAACTGACTTCATCAGAAGTTTCTAATACCAACATGGCGATTTGTTTAACGTTTGTATTCCACAGATGCTAGTTTTCCGGTCATAAATGTCCACTATTGCGTGGAAATTTACGATTAGAAATGTTAGAGACTCGGGTAAATTTTCTAAGCATTCATACATTTGTTTGCTTGAACTGGGAGTTGTAGTCACACTATAACCATAAATAATTTTTCCTCAAATGAGCACCTTTCATTCGTAATGTGGGTTTGACTTTGTGCCTTTTGCTTCTTTATAAATTCTATCTAAACAACGAGATGCTCATTGATCTGATTTACAGACAGTGAAACTTTTACTCTTGTGAAGAGCCACAGAATCATTAAAATTCATTGATTAAGAAAATAATTTTAAAATAAGTATCATTCAAGAGCACGTGACAGTTAACGGTAACTTTTAAGTAGTGAACGCAAAAAATTGATTCTCACCATGGTTGTAAAATCAATGCGTAGAGTGATGCAGGTAAGATAATAATATTAATAATTATGTTTATTACTCCAACACAATAAAAATTAAAGAAGGCATATCTTTAGTCGATTACGTGGATGAAATACATTGTTCTGAAATGGAATTCAGTGAGAGGCAACGTCGCACTAAATATAACATATTTGAGTCTGGGCTCATCCTCTAGTATCTATAGTAGTTTTCAATAAATCTTTCCTCAGTAAACATCCCTTGTGTGATAATGAAACCAAGTAACTCGACAACATGCTGCCATTCAATCTAGTTAAGAGTTAATTTTCATTTAGAACGACTCCGCTGTTCTCCTTGTCTAAAACCCTCAAATTCATTAAATCAAGGAGTGATCTGCTTTTCTCTCCCATTAATTTCCGGGACAGACTGTTTTCGTCTTATTTCTCCACTTTCTCTAAACAAATCTTGAATTTCACCTCTATTCCAGTACCAAAATAGCAAATTCGCAGACTCCGCTTCTCCCGCAAACTGGGAGTCGCGTGAAAAGGACCTCGAAAGGTATCAAAAACTTAATTTTCATCTGACTTCCTTGTTGGCGTGAATTCATTTCATTAACACCCTTATTTATCTCGACCCTGTTTCTCCCCTTTTTACATCATGTCCTCTTTCTTCGTCTCTCTATCTCCTGATTGCCTCTATTATTCACCGTTTCCCACTATCTGCCTCTTTTTTTTATTCCGTCCTCTTGGGTTTAGTGCCCCTTTAAATGGGATAAAAACAATGGGTCAGTGGCCTCGAAATTCTCTTAGGTGAACAACCCTTAATTCATTCAAGGTTTCTTAAGGAAAATTTATCCAATTTGATATTGTTGGCGATTCCTCGAACAAAATACGTTCCCTCGATAGTCTTTTCTCTCTGATGACATGAAGTTTGTATTTTATGTTGAAAATAATGTCCACAATTATTACAACATTATTGCAATTTGGTTGAATGAATTGGAGGTTTTATTCAAGACTGAGCATGAGCAGTTGTGCATTTTTACTATCGTTTTAATCAAGTTTAAAATTATTTAACTTAAAAAGATACTAGCCGCTGTGGAAGCAACTTGTGGTCAGCGTTAATCAGATGCTATAAATTCGTGAGAAATAGAATTATAATTTAATTGGGTATCTCATGCTATGGAGAAGTATAAATACGCTGCGAAAAACCCCATTCGGCTGTGCTGGGATTGAAACCTAGATCCCTCAAATCCGTGTCGAGTTACTTATCCAATTTATCTACCCCGCCTACGTAGTTTAGCTAGTTACAGCGTGTTTTTAAAGTAATTAGGGTTCGATATTGTAATTTTAGTAGAATGGTTGGCATGTTTCAAATTTTTCAATAATATTTACATCTAGATAAGTATGCGGAATTTTAAATGGAGCCCCATACTTAAATATGATGGAATTTTGAGGTTCAAGGATGAAAAGTTTATCCCTGGAAAAAAAATTTTAAGATGCAGTTGCTAGCACGAGTGTCATAAAACAATTTAAGCGCTTCATAAATATGAGAACTTTGAGTTGCGCAGAGTTAAATTTATTGCCATAATTTCTTAAACGGGATGTTGAAAATCAACGATGGGAACTATGGATTAGGGAAATGTAAAAGAATATATTAGTTTTGTAAATAATTGACGAACTATCTAGCCGATTAAAATTTTTGTTTATCATTTTTTCTCAATAAATTCGGCAGCTACGCTCTCAGATATGCAAAAATTTAATACTTAAAGATGAAATGAAGTTTTAAAAAATGCAAACTATATGGTGCGTGCATATCTCTGTCAATGCTTAATTTTTGTTCGCCAAGAATGCTAATAAATCTGCGAGGAGGAAGAATGCTGAATATGAAATTTGTTGGAAATGAAGTGTGTTGGAAAGCTGAATATTTTTTACTTTATTTCCAGCATACTTGTGTACTCTTGGAGACTATCTGGCGCTTCGGGGTATGACCGCAAGTAACCCTTGGCCACGACCCTTTTTCCATCGTATCTCTGAAGCTATTTTTGCATCTCATTCTTGGGAATACCCACGCGTTTTTTTATTTTTTCTCTCACAAAGTTGAGTTAAAACGATGATTTTGGCTCTAGTTCTTCTGTTCACTAATTTTATTAATCAATGGAATTTTCATTAAAATACATTGGAAATGTGCTGTATCAAAAAGGTCAGATTAGATTAGAAGAAAAGTTGGGTTCTTGGGCCACACAATGAGGATGGATAACAGTAGATTGACGAAACGAATTTCCAATCATATTTATAAGAGTAGGGATGGAAACCAGCTGGTCAAATGGAATGTGGAAAGATTTGAAAGATTTGGGAAAGACGGAACATGTAAAACATGATATAACTAAAATTAGAAAATGGATATGGAAGTACAAGTGTTTCCGGGAGAAGGCAATAAATTACACCTGAACCGAAGAGAGAAGAAGAAAGCAAATCAAAAGAATGGAAAACTATTGAAGAGTAAGAAACAAAATAGAAAATAAAAAACAAAATTAAATAAATTTGGTTATTTCACGTGATATTTAGTAGGCCTGAATCGAGAGACGAAGAATAAACACGCTCTCCTCTGTCTCACTTCCTTCATACAAAACTTCCCATATTCACTTCATTTTCGAATAATTAATCATTTTATGCAAAATTTAAATCTAAAACTTCCTATAATGAAATACTTTCCTCTCTTTGCTCTCAATGTTGGCAAATATTTCAACATCTCTCTCGCTTTTTCTGAGGGTAGCCAAATATCTACTTTTTGTACTGCTCTTGTAGTTTCGCAAACACTGCTGTCGTCGCTCCCTTAAAATTTGTTGAATGCCAAGTTTATTAGGTACCTTTTCATGGAACTAAAACTCACCGGGTTGTTCAAAAACTGTTCTGAAAAACTTTGCTGTTCAAGCCTTTAGTAAATATTATGCGTTTATGAGTAGCACTCTCCATACACCACTTGAGTTACTACTATAGAATATATATACTATACTACTTCTATCTGTACAATAAGCTTTCTTTTGTTCACACCATTCACAGTCGCCCTCTCAGGAATCCAGATATGCTAAGAGTCCCTCAACACCGAACTGATAAAGAAAGAGGTGCTTTCTGGATATTCTCTGTCATTTTGTGGAACAGTTTACCATCCACAGTCACTAACTGCATCTCTGTCAAAACCTTCCAACCCCATGCTCGAAAATATTTTCTGTCTCTCGATTCCTGTCGATTATGTTGTTATACTGTTTTTGATTTTTTTTTCTGTTTTCATTTATGGTGCAATTAATTTTTTTTCACTAATTTTTCTTATATACGAATGGAACTGAACTTACTTTATTTTTTTACATCTTTCAATGTTTGTATTGTACTCTCGTAGGACTGAGAGTCCTTTTGTACATTGATCAAATAAATATCTATCTATCTATCTATAGGAAAAATTGATGAATTTGACGGGGTAGTGGTGTATTTTCTGCTTTTTATGTACCAAATACATGCTGTTTCGCATGCTGAACCCGGATAAAAAATTCCCTGAGGAGAAGAATGCCTCGGCAACTAAGGCACTCGGCACGATATCTATGGATCCGAGCCCCGGCCAAGGCGAATTAGTTTTCGCCGGTGGAATTCTCCACTTATGTGAACTTGCGGATGACTGTGAAGGTAAATCCGTGGCTAGTTCTGGTATCCCTAAAACCCACGTATCATTAGCGGGGAAAATGACAATTTCGGTCACCACTTGTAATCCTATTGCAAATACCGATGTACCAAAAATTATTTCCTTCTTTCATTCCATTTTATTGTTGACTCCTTCGTCATGTCTTCTATCTGTGACATGTCACGTGACCAACTTTTTCCCAGCGGCCGCCTGTAAATGTGTTGTAGGGCTAAGGAGTAGTCGACTGATATTTGAGTTAATTTTGGGCGATATGTTCAAAAGAGGAATATAGTGAAGTGATGGTTATTTTTGGTACCCGAGTAGAGATAAAGAGCCCTTCCCATATGCTCCATTGGGTCAAAAGATGTCGTCACAGTTTGAAGTCCGACTTGAAGGACGGAATTCAACAGTTGGTGTGTTCTCAATACGGCATTCAAGTAGTAATCGGAATATACTATCCAATCTCCTTCGCTTCCCGGATATTAACTCTAACATTCATGGTAAGTAGGCTTTACCCTATTCACCACACTCAGTCGATCTCCTACCGTAGTGAAAGTACCAGTTTTATAACCTCAATGGGACGTAGACATTTATACTAAACTGATGTTGATTGAGAGCTCAAGAGTTCCACTCTGTTACTTATATATTAAGGTCTGCTTAAGTAATATCTGTTTAATGTCAAATGTGAGATGAAATAGTTTTTTGTTACTAGTCGTAAACAGGGAGTGCGTGCTTTGAATATGCATCTGACTTTCCGAACTTTTGAGGTGAGTGTTGTTGATGGGAGAACGTACTATCTTCGGTTGTCAGACCGAGAATGTATTTTGCCAAAGACTATAAAATCTCATAGCTTAATCTCTCTCTCGAGGCTAAATATGATCGAGATGGTGATGAAACTCTCTTTTGAGACTAAATTTGATCGAGATCGTAATAAAAACAAAATCAAATCACCTAAACTTGAATACTAACAGTGTATTCGTTTATATTGCAGAAATATATACCGAGAAAATATTTAGCCGGAGATTATGAATCCGGACCTTGGATAAAATATAAATTTGGAACCAAACTATGATTTGGATTCCCGATAACAATTTCTACCTATTATTTGGATTAGATCCCGGTTCCTAAGCGTGGGGATCCTTCCCTTTGACCTCATTGCCGATATAGTTTGCCCATCTGAAGATGAAGATCTCGCGCACCAACTCACCGTCAATTCATCCATATGGTGCCGTGGCTTAGTCACACTTTTCGAGTGCTCCGAATATTACGTTGCTGGCCCGGGTGATCCCTCGCTCAGCCGGCGGCTTCCCCTCGCTTCTTCCCTCTCCTCCGACTACGCAGACCCCGGACGTGATCCTTTGCCCGCCATTCCATTCACGTTATACCGTGCCCACCCTCGTTCTCCCCCATTTTCCATATCTCCGTCCTTTACCATCCTCACTGTCTACTCATCCTTCTGTACCTTCGGTCCCCTCCTGTGCTCCTCTCATCCTTTCCCCGACGCCTACCCCATCCGACTTTCCCCTCTCATTCCCTCGAATCCTCCACATCGCAGCCCTCCCGCCACGCGCGACAGATGTCCGACCGGCGGGGTACAGCCACCGAACCGCCCACCAGGCGGCGGGGAAATCGTCGATCGATCCCCATCCCTACGTCATCACATCCCACGTACGTCTTTCTCTCTCTCTCATTTCTCCATCATTCTCTCCCCATCTCTCTCTCTCTCTCTCTCTTTGGGTGTTACCAGCCCCTTGTTACATTTCCTCTGCTGTCGGGCATTACAAACGAATATCCCCGCCCAAAAAATAATCGCCGAGAGTGTTGGCACCAAAGTGTGCGTCCTAGGTGGAATCCACAGGGACTCATAAGGTCCGATGCAAGGGTACAATGGAGGTGTATCGTGAAACCGATTCTCCATTTAAATTTGTATCTGGAAAATGACATAGAGAATTGCATGATGATGCGATGGTGGGCGTATTTCTAGCTTGGGTGAATTGCTGTTAGTTAGCACTTTGAAGTCGAGACTCCCAGATGTTATGAGAATCGGCGTTTGAATTCAAGCAGTGTTCGTCCACGACAAAAGCGCATTCGACAGTAATGCAGCCAATTGGTTAATGCATACAATGCCATTCGGGAAAGGGAATAACGTTACCGAAGAATCCATGATAGTGGCCTTTGTTTAAATCATTCTATCGTGAAAAAATTGTTTACTTTTATTTTTTTCATGTCTAATCATTATATTTCAACTACACTACTATCTTCGACAGACTCTTAAAGTAATATTTCCCTATTAGAGATATTTTTAGGTTAATGTGTTCATTAAAGATGATCTTATGGTTATTTATCCCTCGCGGGGTATTCGCTCTAAATTTTTCTGGACAATTAAACTCGCTTTATGGTGAAAGCAATATTTTTATGGACGTAAAGTATTCTACTAGGAAGAGGATCATTTTCCCTTTACTTCCCATTTTATCTCACAGAATGGACTCCCAGAAAGGATTTTTTTTCTCTCAATTACTTTATGATATACATTTGAAAATTTAGTTTTCGTTGACTCTTCGTTGCACACAATGAATATCGTTCAACTCTAAAGTTAAAATGCTCATTCTATTGTCTACCCTGTAAGTAGTAGGCAGTGGGCGGTCAGATGGGCATATATAGTATAGAGACCCAGAATTTTCTCTTCCTAGACATTATCTCGGGCTGTCTGAATCGCTAATACTTAAGTTGGAAGGTGAAGCCTGAGAACTTTAGTCTAGTTATGGGCGTTAATTCCTTAACATCATGTTAATGGGATGGAAGGCAAAGTATCATAGTGGAATATCGAGGTATTTGAAAGTAATAAGTCAGAAGAAGTAAGAAGTAAATATATTGTGATAATCCAGAAAATATTTTATGCACTTTTAAGTGTATTCAAACGTTAAGTGGGATGTTATCGAGAGTTTCTTAATCGAAACATATTTTTATATAGTCAAAACAGTTGGAATGAATATCAATGATTTGTTTTGAGTTTTCACTAGTTAATTGCTTTTTGCTGCTATGATTACCAGTATTTCTATCCATCATGGTAGGGTCAAGAGTAGTGTTGAGCCTACAGTCGAAGCTGAGGTGGCCCTCTCAGGTGAACTTCATCAAATCTAGTAGGATTTTGATTGGACGCATTTTTAAATGTGGGGGTATTTTTAGATGTTTCCTATTGGTTCAGCCTTGTATTAGAGTCGAGCCTTCCTTTCTCGATCTAAATAAAACCCGGTACTCATCTTCCCTCTTCTTTTGTCCCTCTTCAACCCCAAAAAAATTCCACCCAGCCCTTCCTCCCTCTATTTCGAATCGGAATGTCTCGTGGGTGAAGGGAAGAGACGCGGACAATGGGAGAATTTTCGGAATACTACTGTTGAGTTGCGATAGGGGAGGCGGTTGAGGTGGATGAGAAGAGGCCGGAATGATTGGGGCTGTGGTGGGTGGGGATATCGTATGGCGGGGACTGATGGAGTGATATCGCGTGGGTGGGATGGGAAATGAGAAGGAGAGAGAAAGAAAAATGGTGATGAAGGAGAAGGGCCGGAAGGAACGTGAGGAAGGGACGAGAGACTGATTAAAAAGGAGTCAATGATGAGCGTCCTCGAGAGGGCTAGGGAGGGAGCAGAAAAAAATACGGTCAACGTAACCAGAAATGAGTCGAGAGATGTGAGAAAGAATGAGAAATGGAGAGCCAAGGTAGGAAAGTCTCTGGAAGACCTTACAATTCTCATTTCATTCCGCGTTATTGTTGACTCTAGAGTAGGTATTCACCTACCCTCAGCCCAATAGATAATGAATGAGGACACTTTTAGAACATTTCCACACGATTTATTCGGTTTGGTTGACCGCAGTTTCTATACATACTTTTCATTCTTAAGACAACATATATTCTTAGACACAACTGTATTCTTCCAGTGTATTCTCCGCTTTGTTCAATCAGGCTGATCGCCCGTCAGATGTAACATTAATTTTTTCATTTACTACTCCCATGGTATTTATTCCCTTCAGGACTTGAAAAAAGACCGAGACGGAAACTATCAAGAATTTGTTAAAATAATATTAGTATCATGCTATTTATTTTAATTATTTCATTATCAATATTAGTATTACTGCCGTAGATATACTACACACCACGAAACCGTTCACCCTTTTCCCAACGATAATATCCCTCTCTACTTTGATGATGAAGTCTTCTTTGGCCGGCTCACAATTTCCATAATGAAGGCCTCTTTGGCCGGTAAAGATCTTCTAATAGCCTTCATACTACGTTGATGGACATTAATGAGCCACTCAGAGTATTTATTTGTTCTTTATCTGTTCAGAGTTTTTTGCCTCTCTCTCATTTCACGTTTAGGATAGAGTATTATATAAGATTGCTGGTCCTAATTTGTTGAAATTCATTAGGAAATGATTGAAATCACTTTGTACTTCCATACGACTCATTTGGCTTGGTCGACCAGTAACATAATGAATTTCCTCAAATTAGAACATTTAGTTGCTACTCTGCTCAACAGGTGAAATGAGAGAGAGGCAGAAAGCGCAAAGAACAAAAAAATACTTTGAGTGACTCTTTGCAGTCTGTCAGCAAGGTCGGAAGGGTATTGGAAGAGCTGCTGTAACCAATGAGGCGTTCATTATCAAAATTGATGGCGTGATAGGGGGTAAAATGCTTGAGTGTGTGGTGTCTGTTGTGGACTGTAACGATCTCAGGCAGTAAAATTCATGACATTTATATTATTTTTAACTAATTCTTGATAGTTCCCGTCTAGGTCTTTTTTCAGTCTTTAAGGGAGGGTATAGTAAATGATAAATTTAATGTTTCATCAAACGGGCCATCAGCCTCATTGAAAAAATATAACATATATTGAAATAATATATTTGTGGACAGTTATGATTGTTATATTAAATAAAAATGCTTTAGTTGCGGGATAATGAAGTTCCAATCGTTTAAACCATCAGATTGTTAATCTATTCCTCATGTCTCCTCGTAAATGAGATCGGAGCTTCTTAGAGGCTGTTTTTCTTCGCAAAACTAATCGAACCTAAAGATGATCGAGTGAGCCTAGCTCTACTCTGCGAGCCTACGACTTTTGCAGCGTGGAGTGATAAATATGAGGGTAGGGAATTTTGCAGTTTGCCAAACTTGCCGCAGAAATGACAGAGTTTGAGGGTGACTCCTTGGTGGGTGAAAATCCAACTCATCTCGACACTTCAATCCTATGGGGAGACGGGAAACTTTCCTGAGGGGTAAGAGACAACTGAAGGATAGGTGGCGGAAAGAGAAAAAACTTATATTATTCCATCTCAATTGACGGATGGAGAAATGCCGAAAGTGACACTGTAAGAACATTGATGGAAGAGGGAGAAAGATAGCTCTCAAGTCGAAGCAAAGAATTTCTCGCTTCTTCTTCCTTGCTCTTCTATTGGTGTGAAAGAACGATTCAATTCTTCGCGACGGGAGATACAAAGAGGCGGAAGGCAAAAAAAAGTAATTCGTTGAATCCGGAGAGAACCAAGAAGGAAATGCGAGGATATTCTTTAGAGAGAGAGAAAGTTTGTGATGCTTTATGATTATTGGTGCGGATGGAGAGAGACGGAAGAAGAGTTGACGAGCATGAAGGCGGAAGGAACGATTGAATAAAGCTTCACTCCCCTACTCGAGGGGAACGACTTCCGAGCATATTTGTACATATATGCAGTCAAGTGATGAAGAATCACGACAAACTACGCTATAGGTTCGTTCATGTCATTTCTCGTTCGTTCGTTCGGTACTCATAAGCTCGAAATACGTTCGCTACCGTGGGCCATTTCTGATGACTATGAAAATATTCGGGGACGCTTCACATTATTTCAGGAGGTATTTCATGGAGCTGAGAGGGGCTACATAAAATTAAATTCCCTCAACATGTGGTCACTATATTTTTGACGCTGGCAAAGTCTTACTGATAGATAAGGCATAGAGCAATAGTTAGGAGAGCAATAGTTAGGGGTTGAAATATGTGAGCAAAATAGAAATAGATACATGGCGATCGTGATGAGTGAAGAATTGTGAGGCTATGCGAGTTAGTCGGAGATTTTTTGTTAACTCTCATTCCAGAAAAGAGAACGCCTTCGGAAAACAAACATCCAATATCTCATTAATGCACTAGAATGTTAAATGAGAAACTTTCAAAATTACCGTAAGGGTATATTACGTCTATATTTATTTAAAAGCATGCCGAATGTTATATATTGGCTTATGTGATCCTGTGCACTAGACATTTATGATAGGCTGGGTTCTTTTTAGTGTAAATTACAAAAATTTTGGGGCGTGGAAATATCGCTAGTCGGATATCTACCTTCAACCTTGCGAGCCACCGCGTGTGTGCTTGGACGACCTGCGCTGCGTAGACGAAATTGAGTAGTTCAGCGTACGCTGGGGCTCACATACTACCCTGTATTACCTTTCGAGAAACGTGAGCTCACCGACCGCGCACGCAGCTTCTCGCAGGTCCGACCTGCAAGGACGAGACCACTTAATACTCAAGTGGGGTCCAGTCGCACGCACTCACAGCGAAAATGTCGAACGGGATTCGGAATTTTGTTCGGCTCATCCTTGTCCATATCTATTTCATCTGTCTTATCTGTTTCAAAAATTGTTATTTTGGGTATTTTTGAACATATCTGTTTAAAAAATTGTGGTTTTGGTTATTTTGTGCCACCAGAGAGCAGGGCTAAACTCCTGGTACTGGAAGATTTCCTCACGAGGAGATAAAATTAGCGCTGATCGTAACTCATCAGAGCAATTAAGCGCACACGTACAATGTGCACAGGCGGAACGTTCGTTGACATGCCGATAGGTAAGGTACTGCAGTTACAAAAGAGTCAAGACCTAATATCTTGTCAACGAATTTGTTCAAAATTCATTCTTGTGAAGGTGAGACTAGCACCACAGAGTAGGCAAAAAACTTCACATGTTAGACACCTTTGATGAAAAGCATCTGGATAACAACAATCTCAGATACGATTACAGAAGTTATTTTTCTGTATTACCCTCATAAGCCCTGCCCCAGATCTGTTTTTAAGCTCTGCCTGGTGCGAAGAGTCTGAAACGAATGGAATTCAAGTGCGTTTCTCTGTTGTGAATTGCGCAACACCCTGAAACGAATGGGAAGCACTCTTAGGCTTCCTGGGCAATATCGGCTGTATTGCAGCGTCTGATGTTACACGCCTAGGAGTTGCTTTTTGGACGATTTTCTCCGCAGAGGGCCTCTCCAGCCTGTATACTCTTCAACGTGCGACTGACGAGCAGAAAAAAAACGCCGACTGAGGAGCACCGTGAGATGATCTCTAAAACGAAAGTGATGAGTCGTAAAGAACGGAACGACGAGGGAGAATGGCTGGAAGAGGATGTCGGAAAATAAGTGCCAAAGAGGAGGGAAATGAACTCCTCTCTCTCCATCTCTCTCCCTCAATACATATGTGTATATATATTTACAGCGCGAAATATCGACTATCTCGTTAGCTGGAGGAAGCTAGAAGCGTTGAAGAACAAATGAGTTCTTTCACTGCGCCTTCGAGGAAGGCATCTCCCTAGAACGCTGACGATTTCCGTGTACGCTGGAAGTGCTCTCCCCATCAGTGGCCATGTTTTTTCCCCTCGGCTATTCGCGAGATTTTCCTTTCGAAAATTGCCCATCTTCATCTTTCCAGCCGATGATGTTGTGAGCGTCGTTTGATTCTCAGAAAACTTAGGATGGAGGCGCACGATGCGCAGTGTGGGAGGATTATTCTAAATACGACTCTGGTCAGTGATTCCCATTTTAAAAATTTGCCTGAAAGTATTTTTTACATATATACATATGTAAGGTTACATCTACAAAGAATTGCTAAATATTATTCCTGTGCTAGATGAATCCCGAAGCTATTTCTGTCAAGCATCCTAAAGGTAACTGGAGTGGAAATCGTGGTTCAGTGATTGCACATTTTTCATAATATTTTTAATTAAGTCAAAGTAAGTAAAACTTACTATGATTAAATTTTTAGGTACGTCTATGTATGCAGTGGAACTCATAATACTGGCAGTTAGGGAAGTGATTCAAGAATTTTACATTTTAGTTTCATTAAAACATTTTATGACTTGAGTTGTGGAGCGGTATTCGAAACGTATGCGCAAATTCCGTATAAAAATATTATTTTGATAATTTACTGGGCATGATATCTTTATATTCCATAGCAACAATTATAATCTTATTGAATGTATTATTTCGTATTTAGAAGAAAATATATGCATATGTTCTTGGCGTCGAGAGGGGATCGTTACTAATATGATAGGATTATCACGAAATACATCTCATTCAATATTCGACTATACGTTAAAACAGCATTGAATAGCAAACTTAAAGAAAATCAGTTGAATGAATATTTACGTCAACCTAAACGGATAAGTAATAACAGCAAGTACGCAAGTTTCACGCAAATGTGTGCAGGGAAAAAATCGCTCTAACCACGTAAAATTCCTAAACGTCAACCATCTTTTTCGATCGGTTTGTCGATTCAAGGGCCATATACTAGGTTTTAGTATAACTTTAAGCTCCGGGCCTGCCAAACTTCCTCTCTTTGTATGATGGGAGGTCGGACGTAACATTGGCATTGAAGTTTACACGCTACGCTGTTTCTTGAAAAATTCGCTAGATTTTCAGGGCCACAAAAAATGTACTCTTAATCTTACACTGCATTTTGAGAACTAACAGAAGTGGAAGAATGGGGAAGATGCCCTAATCGACGGGTATAAAAATTCCTCCTCCAAATATACCATTAATGAATGTAACAAAGAAGAGCGAGATATAATTTTGTGGCAAGTCGCATTGTTTTTCATCCTATCGCCAATACAATTCTTTCCTTCTGCTTTGCAGTTACCCAAATATCCCGTGATAGACGCTTTTGGAGAGTTCTTTGTAGATGTAGTTGGTGAAAAAAATGCATATAAAACTCATAAACGAAATTCATACAATGTGCATATTTAAGGTAGAGTAATGGTTAAATATTAAATGAGTCATGTGCATTGTTACTAATATGATAAGATTATAACCTACCCAGATGAACAAATGAATGTCATCTGTTCCCATTATCTGTAAGTGCCATACCAGTTAAAATGTGCGTTCAATAATGTGATATTTAGTATTGTAGCATCTTTTGAGTGCGTATGAATATCTCTGAATTTTTAAATGATCGCCGCTAATATACTTTTCCTGCTTTTTATATCTAAACAAAATATTTGAACTAAACGCCGAGGAACGCGCACGGCGATGGATGGCGTTTTTATTATCTCTGTTTACCTTTCCTACGGCTCTGGTCTACGATAAGATAGCGCAGACAATCCGCCGATCGAGAAGTCTTCATGTTTATCGCCTCGCCGCGCTGCACAAGTCTCGCCCACTTCAGGATATCATGAGCGTGGCAATGACGATACGCACGTCACAAGGACGACTGGCTCGGTGGAAATAATCGAAAGTGGTTCTCGCTTATTTCACTCTCAATTTACTATTTCTTTAAGAACTCACTCAGTAAATGATTGATATCGCACTGATATAATATTTGGCATTTTTTTTAGATTTAACGAGTCACTCGTATGTAAAAACATACTTTCATGCAAATGATTTAAGCTCGAATGCACTGACCGGAGTCTTATTTGGAATAATCCTCTCACACTGTGCATCTAGTGCTTCATTCATGCTAAGTTTTCTGATGGTCAAACTAAACCAACATCAATATTTTCTCGTAATGAGCAACAATGCTGGGAACTTACTGCCTTATTTACTATATACTGGATGTGATAAGATACGCGATTCTCTTTTCTCAGCCGCATGACACGCACCGCAATATGTACTGCATTCACAAAGTAAACGATAATTGTTTTATATGCTATTTCACCTTACGGTAGGATTTGACCATACATTATATTACCAATTTGTATCCTATTCATAGGATATACTAGAGCAAGATAGGCCCCTTAAAGTGTAGAAAACCGGGAGGAGATTCTCTAACATTCATCAAAACCAACCTTAACCTGTAGAATACTTTTTGAAAAATCCTACTCATATTCTTAGTACTCATCGGAACATTTGTCTTCGGTTTAATATGGACAACAAAAAACCTACCTTTCCAGGCTATTATTTTCGCGAATTGAACTTTAATGCACATAGTTATTTATTATGAGAATGGGTGAAGCATGGGGAAATTAGTATTTTAATCAAAAATGAACACATTTTTTGCGAAAAACTGCCTATAGGAAGCAAATTGATCGTTAGATTAAAATAGCAATATAGATTAGAATATTTATCGCGTGGATGGATGATAGGTCTTACTTATTTAATAGATGTAAATGTAAAAGTTAAATCGATAAGACAGTGTGTCGCAAAATTTATTTTGCTTCAATTGTTCCTTTGGAGTATTTAGTTACAAATATTTTGTATATGTGCTTCTCATATTTAGTATTTATGTTTAGATGCTAGTAACACATATCCCAGCAGCCCCGAGGAAGCAAAATAAATTTAAGAAACGCAACTCGGAGTAAATGGCATCCACAATTATAAAATCAATTCTACATCTACATACTACCCTGCGAGCTACCGCATGGGCGTGTAGCAGGGGGTGTAGGGTCACCAGCCGTGTAAAGATGTAAGTTTTTGGGAGATGAAGTGGTAGCATGTATTACAGGAGTGTATTTAGTGGAGCTCAATTTTTATTGTGGTCGCTTATTGTGCAGGGAAAGAACGAGTTTTTATACCTATCTGTTTGGCAGTGTATCTCTTACTTTATCGCATCTGTGAGACGTAGAGATGTAGTGAGGAGTCACGATAATATTCTCTTTGTCGCTCTGAAAAATATCACTTCTGAATTTCTCAAGCAATTAAATCATCTCATGGTGACATAAACATAATTTAGCCAGAGGTGTAGAAAAACTTAATACCTGGTTAAAACTAAGGTGCGAACTCATCTCATTTTCATGCTTTCGGCAAAACTACTGAAACTGAAGTCTAAATGCCGTAGTTAAAGTTAAAATGCGTTTGAAATCGGGGTCCATGGTTTAAAAAAGTTTTCATTAAAAATGTAATCGTCGAAAAATCCACATATTTTGTATCTTAAGTATGTTTACTAACTGTTTTGGCTATGGGTGCGCGCAAATTTTATTTTACACGAAAAAAAGGAATGGGAGAAATTTAAGCATTGGTATTGTCTCACACAGTTGCGGTTGAGCCTCATTAAACAGGAACCGTATAGGAGATCAGTGACCCTAGTAAAAACAAAGTGGTAAATGTCCGCTTCCGTCACACACCTTTCAAAAATTGTTTTCGACCCTTTTCACATAGCGTATCGCCGCGAAATTTATGTGACAAAAACTAGAAAGATGCCGGTCTCTAGTGATAATATTATTTTGGGGGAATAAGTAATGTACGATTAATAGGAAATTTTTAAAGCTTGAGGTGACGTTTTTCCCGGCCGCCATTGCACTGTTTCCACTTTTGATCGCAGCGTGGCGCGACAGTCGCTGAGTTGCGTTTACCTACTAACATCTCCCGTTCCATGTTATTTACGTATATTTTCTAGAAAAAAATCTCCCTCGAGACGGTTGGTGATTACAAGGGTGGAAATGTGAGGTGTAGGCATGTAGAGACGTATATTTTCTAGAAAAAAATCTCCCTCGAGACGGTTGGTGATTAGAAGGGTGGAAATATGAGGTGTAGGCATGTAGAGACGTATATTTTCTAGAAAAAAATCTCCCTCGAGACGGTTGGTAATTAGAAGGGTGGAAATAGGTGGTGTAGGCATGTAGAGACGTACATAGTGTTTATTGTAGAGGTGAAGTTAGAAATATCCCTCTATCGGAGCTTTCGCGAAACTGAGAAAATGGCGTCGAAAAAGTCAGAAAAACGACGAAAATTGGTCATTTTCTAACGTGAATATCACAAAAATCTGTGGCTTAACAACTTTGCTGTAACTTTTGTTTTGTACTGTGATTCTTAAAAAACTAAACGATGTCACAGTCATTATCCTTAATATCACCAATTTCCGGGAATAAGTGTTTGAAAGGTGTGTGACGGAAGCGGACATTTACCAACAAAGTGAAGTGAAGTGAGATGATGATTCCTTTTCTGAGCGATATAATGCATTGTCGCTGCACAAGGTTCACTGGCGAGCTGCAAGGGAGAAGGGAAAAACACGACCATGAGCGGGAATGGGTAGGAGATCGGGACCAGATGGTCTTTACACGCCCGGCCACTCAAGTTTGAAAATATGCAGGTCTCGCCGACGGCAGTTCCATTTCTCAATTTGGGAGGGGTCAAGTGACGTAAACAAGGGGGAAAAGGAACGGTTAGGAAGGACTTAAAAGTGAGAGAAAGAGAGAGAGAGAAAGGAGAATGGAAATAGGTCGGTCGGCGAGATTAGATAGGACGCCGGCGCGAATAAAAAGAATTTGAGACCAGCGGGATAAAACTGGGAGTCCACCGCTGTCGAGGCGGAGAGATTTAGTTCGGGGAAAGAAGAAGTGCCGCCTCTTGAATGCGGAATGAAGGGGGGGAAATTTCGCTAGTTGCTGCGACAGCTGCAGACTTCGGCGTTATTCACGAAACAGCGTAGCTCCGTTTCAAAAGACAAATTGGCCCGTTCAAATGAAGCTTTTTTGACGCGTAGTAAAAAAAAACAAATGCTGTAAACCTGAAATAAAAAACGTAGTGTAGTGTCAGTATCATTATCTAAAAAAGATAGACCTTTGTTATATTTGCGCACAATTATTACTATCACACACCGACCTGGGTTTTCACAATACACCTTGAAAACGACAATTCGTTTGTCTATGTGTATGTTGTTTTTAAGGTTTAATAGTATTATCGAAACCTAGGTCTGTATGCGATAATAAAGTTTTGTTAAAATACGTTGATATGATAGCGTATCTCATCTCACATTACTGATCTGCCGAATAACTTTGACTTGAAGGCGCCTCCATGAACGAGGTGAAACTTTTGTAGCTTCAACACCAACATCCGCAGCAGAACCGGAATATAGATTGTGATACAAAAGATTGGTTGACTGCGGCCCTCTATTCTAACCTAGGGACAAATTTAGTGTGTATCAGCGATTTTTCGGCTGTGAAAAAAAGAGCTTATTCCAATTATTAGCTGTGTTGATGCAGTGAATCAGTCCGTAAATTGAATTAATTGCTTTTTTTGAAAGTAGAAGCTTTATAAACTTATTAACTGTCCAAATTGGGTCCCTCATTTTAAATCAGGGATTAGCTCTTGCATTATTTTATCATTATCAGGTCATCTGTCGGTAAGCGTAGGTTGAATTTGCATTCAGAAAAATCCTCTGGATTTTTACAAATGTAGGCCTCTGTTAACGCACAATGTATCTTTCTTCGTGTCAGCGTATATCACTCAATTATTCATTCCATCCATAAAACCTATTCTCTTTCTTCCTCTCTTGCTTAACAGCCTTCCCTCTCATCATTGATTGTTCAATCCTGAGATTGGTTGACTTCTGCCCTCCATCCTTCCCTATCAAGCCTTCCCTCTATCACAGCCTTAAGTAACTCTTGGCCCCCAGTACAATTTATACTTACTATATAATTTATGAGGTAAGAATTGAGTTCAGTATCACAAAAGTAGATGCTACTCCAATTTTTGCACATGTTGGAAGAATTAAATATTTCCATGCTGCGTGGATGAGGAGGATGAAAAGTTTCATCATCATTGATATGGGCTTCGAGATTGCAAACTGCGAGTGCCTTTTCCATGTTCATATGGGTCGCGAGCTACCTTAGATATATATCGTAACGCTGTTTGGCAATTATACTTTCTAAAATATTGTACAAATCAATACAAATAATAAATATTTTACTTGATTATATCATTAGAGTGGCTATAAATGATACTCTTAAAATGTCGCCCGTTGGGTATGCTCATTCAGCCTGTTATAATTCAAATCATGAATCAAGCTCGCGCATACTTTCCTACTACATAAGATGCTATTTTTGGATCTCCATAAGGTCTATGAAGTCATCTGTATATGGAACGCTCTATATCGAATGCCACCAATCGGATAGTGGCATTGTAGTGGCTGGGATAGTAATCGTGGGTCATTGAGTGCACAGTAAATTAGTTTTTCAAGTAAGCTGAAAAAGCACTAAGACCACATTTCATGTAAGTTTATCTGTTTATGCCATGGAACTTACCATAGGAACATGCAGCGATGGAAATGATACTACAAATAATGATTTTGCTTTTTTGACCTGAAGCATCTTAAGACTTGAGCTCCTGATGGTTTTGAGCGTTTCATCATAAATTTAAGCGAAAATTATCATTAAATGTTCACGTTTTTTTAAATTAGCCTCAGTTTAACTTCTAATGTACAATAAAGCAACGAGTTAAAATACGATTGAATTGTCAAGAAACCAAACTTGGGTGAATTTTCACACTAATCTGTGCATGGACGCATCTGCAATCGCTTTATGAGACAAATACTGTTCGGCGTAGCGTATTGGAATCAACTCATGTTGATCAAATCGATTAAAAGTGACTCTGTTAATTCCGCAACATCTTTTCAGTTATCAAATAATGCTCTAAAGTTTGTAACCCTTTTTTCAGAGATATTAAAACGATTTTGTGAAATTTACAAATTTAATGTTAATAAATTATTATCAACAAATTCGCTCCTGCCTTCTTGATGATCTCTCCCGCGCCGTATTTAGTCTCATCAATCCCCCGCGATTACGTTACGAGCATTAGTACTTATGCGCCTATTTTATCCTGCTCAAAGCATGCTCCCTCCGAGAAACTTTTCGCTTACTCTCGTGGGAAAGCCGGGAAAGAGGCTCGGAAAGGAGGAGATGTATGCCCGGAACGTCAAATAAGACGCGTTATCGAGGCCGAATTAGAAAGGGGTCTCGTAGAAAAGGGATTCTAGGCAGGGGATGAATTTCGACGGAGAAGGAGGCGAAGCTCTGGGAGAGAGCCTTCTCGAAAGAGATGCGAGGATGGAGAGAGAAGTGTAGGGTTTTTTCCGTCAGTGAAATGGGAAGGTGGAAAAAACTGGGGAGAGAGAGAGAGACATTACAGAACCAACTCCTATCGGAGCATTCAACACGCGTCGTGGGCGGGGAGGCCTTGGTGCCAGTGGAAATCCTCATTGGGACGGCCTGCACGACTCCACCCCCCTTTTAGCGGGGGTCTTCGAGACCCCTGGGAAGATGGTAGGGGGGGGGGGGTGTGAAGGGAGGATGTCTGGGGGTAACAGGGGTATGAGACGGGAGTTTGAAAGGGCGACGATCACATGCCAGGGTAATAGAGGGATGGAGGGATTAGGTCGGGAGCACTCCCGTCTCCACCCTTACGCTTCAATTTGCCCAGACAGAACTGCAGAGTAGTTGGTACAGCAGTTTCCCTCCTCTTCCCCCGCTTCAAATACCCGCCTTTTACCCCGGGATTAGCATGCTGTCGTACTGCTTGGCGGTAGAGCCCTATTTTACCCGACAACTTTTGTTCAGGCTTCTCTATATCTTAATTAGACTTTTAAAATCTTCGTAAATCCATCTTTCTCAGATTGTGCTTCACATGATGCAACCATCGTGTAAGAGGTCTTCCTTTCACTCTCCTACTAGAGAGCGTTCCATATTTAGTTGACAGTATCGGACTTATGGAGAGCGCTGTTGCCAAATTTTCACTCCCTTTACATCCGCCCTCTCGGCCACACATGCTACCCTTTCCGTTCCCGCGCTAAATTTAACAAAATTACTTAACTCAAGTATAGTCTCCCAGATATGCATTAGTATAGCGGATAGCACTATGCTTAATTTTCTCGAGGGATTGGCAACATAGTGCTGAGGGCCTTAAGGAGATTTTTTCAGGAAAAAATCTCTTTCAGAGATTATTCTGACGACTCAATGTGGAACGGACTTAACATATATTCCAATTTAAAGATTTTAATCATACTCCAAGCAACCGCAGCTTTCTAACTCACCACGCCTGGCTGACTCAGTTATGACCTATTCTCAGTAGTCCTACTTAATATGCGCCCTAACAAGTTAACTAAATGGTATTTAACTCCCGCCATATTTTTAAGTTCTGTGGCAAGCATTGTCCAGGTTTCTAAAAGGAATCCCTTCAGCGATCTTACTGAAGTCCGGTGATCCTCAAGCGTTCACCCAAGACTAAGTCAAATCCTGGAGACACCCATTTATCTCGCTCAAGTAATTAGAACAACATAATATCATTAGGAATGATAACACGGATGAGGAGTAAATCCGCAGCGACATATGGATCACATTGATTTGGCCAGTAATGCAGATGATACGCCGAAAATGGAGGGGTTAATGAAAGAGTTTATGCTACACCTTCATAATATCCCTAAATATATGCAAACCACGACAAGTAGGATCCCTTTTTTCTATCCCACAATACACATCGCCTACGCAAACGGAGCCGCGCATTGCATAATTCACTTTTTGCCTCTTCCTTTAACTAATTCTTCTCTTCCATTTTCTCTCTTGATAATGGCTGGAGTGTTGACACTCCCTTTCTTACGCTCTTAGTGCAGATCGTCAGGTTATTAATTGGTACCGAACACCAACACAATCCACAGAGATAGTTCGAGTAAAGTTATCGGGAAAAAATGCGATATATCTGTTCCGGGGTGGATTCCATTTTGCTTAAAAAACACACCTCACTATCATCCAAACCAGGGGCCATGTACTCTCTTACTTTATCCATGTCCTGCCCCGATCTTTCGTGGCGGCAAAATTCCCTCCCACCCTCTCCTCCCCCATGCAAAAGGTATTCCTCACCCCCTCTGCACACTTGCAGCGACGCCTCCAACCCCAACTTCATATATTCCCATCACCTCTTACCCCTCCCCCAAACCCACGAATTCCTCGCCCCCTCTCAATTTCACCAACCTTCTTTTCCTACCTCACCACCAGTAGGGTTTCGTCGATGCCTTTCCCCGAAAAGATTGTGCGTGGTCTCCATGTTGCCGACGTAGCAAAAAAAGTCTGGGGTATAAGGCGGCTGGGTACTGATCAGCAAAGGCGCCTTCACCCTTGAGCCTCGTTCTCAACAACTTAACTTGTAAATGAAAATGACAACTTTGTAAAATTCCACCAATTTATTTTCAGGTACGACTAGTTTCGTCGCAGCGGCGACATCTTCAGGTACAAAGTCAAGGCACTAAAGTCAAGGCCACCCGCTCACAACACCACATTACATCCTTGAGGTTTACCCCCCCCCTCCCCACCCCTACTCCCCCATCCCCTTCCACCTACCTTCTTCCTCCCCTGACGAAAAACCTAACCTAGATGGTATATAAGGACCATATTTTGTGCCTTGACTTTGTACCTGAAGATGTCGCCGCTGCGACGAAACTAGTCGTACCTGAAAATAAATTGGTGGAATTTTACAAAGTTGTCATTTTCATTTACGAAATGAACTTCCACAAAGTTAAGCCTGAGATGATAGAGATAACTTAACTTGTATTATAATAACATTCAAGCCCGCCGATAATACGGCGAGAAAATACAGTGAACCCTCACAAAGTGCGAGGTTGGGTTCCCTGGAATTATCGCGGGTCACATAAATAAACAAATATGAAACGTATTACACGGGGTTACACTCCTTCATCTGAATACATATGTTCAATTATTATTTATGACTAATCTAGAAGGCGGCATTGCGTGAAATAACTTCATAGTTCTACATTTTATCTTGAAATGTGTCTGTATTTCACCTGGATAGGCGCTCAATTTAATCAAAGACACTTTTTCGAACAAGAAGATTGTTCTTTAATAAATTTAGGTCGCTATTTCTAGGGTGTCCTCAGAGATCAATTTTTCAACTAAACATTTAACAAATAAACTTTTGCCTAACATAATAGGCGCAGCTCTTGATGAGACCGCGGGGAATGGAAAAATTTTGTTCCCGCTGACTGACTATCCATCGGCTAAAAGAAAAACTAAATCCGGGCTGATTGGGCTTTTTTAGAACTGCGTGTAAGGAAAGTGAAAACGCTCATCACTCAAAACCAGAATTAGTTGCGGAACCGGAATTAATTAAAAGATATATCGCTCACCTTACCTTTAGAATATGTGTAAATTAATTCCGTTTAGTGTAGCCGATTCGCGCCAGGCTTTAACTAATATTTTAAATAAGAACGGAAGATGCCGGTGATAGAAAAATCCCAAAAAAGGCGTGATTTTTAAAAACGAGATAAACGTAAAACCGATTCTATCTCACGCCAGTTTTTGCTCATAAAGGGTCGCGGAATATGCACAATATAACTTCGACTGCGTGCAATATAGACGTTGCCACCTTAATGCTGAGCAAAAGTTAACTCTAGTTTATCGTAATAAAGTGATCCTATTGATTGTCATGGATTGCGTCCTTATTTATTCACAACTATGTTTTGATTCGACAGGTCTGCTTCTTAAACATTGTTCCAAAGCCTTAATACCTTGGAGCAAATGATAATGGTGAATGACCCACAAGTCTTACCGAGATGAACGATTGTGTCAAGTTACATCGTTTAGACAACTATGACCCGATGTTACAGTCTTATCGAAATCGCGTCTTGTAAGACTGCGCTGTGCGAGGGTTTGCAGTACGTAGAAATTACCATTATTCATCATTGGTCGTTCAATCCTGAGACTGGTTGACTGCAGCCCTCCACTCTTTCCTATTTAATGCTAGTTCCCTTACCTCCTGGTATCTTCCTATGTACTTTCCTCTTTATTTGGTCCATGAACTTATTCCTGGGTCTTCCTCTCTGGACTTTTCCCTCTATTTTACCTTCAATTACGTTCCTCACAAACCCATTGTGTCTCAGGGTGTGTCCAATCCATTGGGTTCTTCTTTTCTGTATGGTGTTCCACATGGTCCTCCCCTGTTCTACTCTTCTGTGCGCTTCATCACTTCTTATTTTTTCCGTCCATTTTATCTTCAGCATCCTCCTCCAGCCCCAGGCTTCAAAGGCTTCTAGTCTGTTCTGGTCAGCTTTTCCAATGGTCCATAGTTCTGATCCATAGACTGCTACGCTCCACAAGAAAGTTTTCACACACTGTTTCCTGGTTTGTAGTCCTATCTTCTTTGAGCAAAGCAGTTGTCATTTTCCCATGAACGCCTTTTTAACTTAGGCAATTCTCCGCTTGATGTCCGTAGTACTTCTTCCGTTATCGTTATTACTCTCCCTTAAATCACACGCTTAAGAGGCGAGTGCCACCATATTTCCCTAACTCACACGACCCATCCCTTCCATAGGATTCTCTTTCTAACTCCTCCACAGTTTTTTCTTCTTCTCTTGGGCTTTAAGCTTCCATCCCACATCCTCACCCGAATGTCTTCGTTTAATCCGACGGGTGTTAAGAAGAAATCGATGGTGATTTTTGAACGCGTGGGAAGCTCACCGGTTCCAGCTTTTCAAGTTCCCCGACATGTTTATCCTCGGATAGCTCCCCCAAAAGCACTCTCTTTGGTGTAAAGCCTTGGCGAAAACTTTCATAGGAGAGGTTCTTTTGAGAAGAAGAGAGTGCTCTCCGTTCGTTCATAGTCATAGGGAAACATGGTGTCACTCGCCAGAGGAGAATTTTAGGTCATTTATTACGCGTTAGTGAGCGAGCAGAGATATTGAAAGTGCCTGGGGACCTTTTGAGAGAATCGAAGCATTTTTTTTTATTCTCAGTGCGAGTGCCATTAAGTGTTGCTTCATCTTTACTCCTCAAAAATGGTAATTCGAATTCGCGTCAGTGTTACTATTGTTCGCCTTATTGCTGGCTTCTCTCCCTGGGCTGGGCTCTCCTGATATCGTCGAGCGGGAGTAAAGAACGGATATACCTTAACGAAAACCAATGACGATTGAGCGAAACTTGAAAGGATCAGGGAAGAAAATGAGTGAAAAACTCAAGACTTTTCAGCAAGGTTTTACTTAGATTTGGTTGGTTATTTGGAGGTGGCAACCGGAAATTCGTGCACATCTACATACTACCATGCTAGCCGCCACTGAGGCATCGGACAGTGTGTGTTTGGACACCAGACATTAAGGGGAGGGAATGGCAAAAAAAATCAAAGAAAAAGAGTACGTAAGTGAACTACGTGATAACGATGAGTCTTCGGTAAGTCTAACACCTTTGTAGTGATAACCACGAATGGTACAACGAAAGAAGGAATAAATGTACCCATCTATCATTTCGGCGGTGTATCTCTCTTATTCTGCCGCTCCTATGAGTTCTAGAAATACCCTAGTGGGGTTATCCTCCATTTATATTACCCTCCGTTTCATATTGAAACTCGCCGTATCTTAATTTTTCGAGTTATCTAAGCTTAGCGAATTGCCTTCGAGTCTCGAACGCCACCCAAACTAGTCCTACCATCAGCTGTGTGACACCGTCTGCTTAAACGTAGCGTGCAACTCTCCTTTACGCTTGTATCTACTCTGCAGATAAGATTTATCTGTGCAGGGCCCCAAATTATCGAGGAACAATCGAGACGTTACCTATTCAGAGAAAAGTTGTATATCCCCATCACTATTTCCTCAGAGAACTTTCCTGCTATTTGCTTGATAATTCCAAGTATTTTGAATATAGTTCCGTAAATGCTTCGTGTTTTCTGTTATGTTTGATCCATTAAATTGTGATAATAAACGAGGTGTTTCGTAGGTATTGAACTGTGAACATTTTTGCAGACGTGGGTCGTTGGAATATCTCCTCCTCTCGACCATCATTCGTTGCCACTCAAAAGTTATAGTGACCTCTTAATGTACAGCACTCGACTTGATTGATACTGTATGGGAGACGACCAAGAACTGAGGTCAATTGTGCCGTTATAAATTTGAGCTAAATCCAGCAAAGGACGGATTATTTTGGGTGTGAAGTAAGGCTGTTGAGAACTCTTGGCGTAGGCATTACACTACTCCCGGCGCAATTTGCCAAAGGATTCATAGCTTTATTTCCATCCGACGGAAAAAGTTCTGTTCTTGAATTACTCCCCACTTAGCCTTCAAGCGAGGGTTTTAATGCAAAATCCTCGCCACTTTCCTCACGATGGATCATAGCCAACGCAATAATCTGATCCCCGATTGCATTCAGATTTATAGCCTGGCGCATCATCAAAAATATTGAGCACGCCAGAAGAAGATACTCTTTTGTTATAATTTCAACGTTTAAACCGCTATTTAATCAGCCGTAACCTATTTTTCGCTAACGAATTTAATCATTTAATTGAATTAAAATAGCTTTATCAGCTAATTAAATCCAAAATAATAAGCGGTAACAACCGTACGAGGTAGCGTTTTTGAGTTGACGCCTGCTGCCTCCATGATCACAGTTGTTTGCTGTTGTTTTGATGTTCTAAAAGTGAAACACTTTAAAGGTGTGTGAGTTTAACGTGAGGTTCATCTTAAAAGTGTTTTATTTCCCCTGTAAAACTTAATTCTAGTACTTGAAGTTCTAGTAAATTAAAGATGTCATTCAAATATAACAATTTGCTAGAGGTGAACATTCTTGTAAATAAAATCTGCCATTAAAATATTATGTTGGTAAATATCGTCAATGTAATGAGCAGCAAATATAGTTTTAATCAAAACAGGTTAGTTATTATCGATAGATCCAGTAGAATTGTGAAATATTTTTCGTATCCGATGAGGTGTTTCAATTTATTTTACAAGCTCTTGTGAGCCTAGCGGGAATTAGTGCGTCAGATTTCCACGCAAATCCCAAAGATAGTGCGACAAATGTATTTCGTTGGAAAATTCCCCTACACCCACTAGATATCCCGATAGGGCTTGCAGTTCAAAGGCAGATGAACCTTCCCCGCTTACGATTGGTCCAGGTCACAAGAGGATTGATCTGGGCCGCGTTTATTTCACTTGTGTATAGCACCGCGCGTGAAGCGATCCCGCACCTCAAGCTCTTAAAACCTCGTCGTTCTCAGCCTAGGCCGTAATCCCTGCCAAGGCTTCTCCGAACACGTCTGTTAAGCCTTGTTTCCCGTGTCTCACTCTCGCTTTCGAGTGAGTTATATGTGTAGGTACACCTTCTCGCCCTCCTTTCGATAACCTGTTACCGATGTTGGCTCGTAAATACGTGGGCAAAAATAAATCATGAGTCTCTCCGTTTTTACTTATTCTATACGAATACCTTGCTGTCACTTTTGATGAATTAATTTAATGTTGGATAACTAGTGAAAATTACGAGGGTGGCATAGAGGTACAGATTTTAAAACCATAACCTTGTAAATATCAGGGACTCGTCCATCAGCAGTTATTATTAAATACCTACTGCGAGAAAAAACTTTTATATACGCTTGATTTTTCTCTCCCAATGCAAATACTATTAGAATCACTTTTGGACGTATAATATTTATAATTGCATTGAGGCTAACCCTACTTTTGGCAGTCGATCAAATTAATGTAGATTACAGGATTATGAACGGACCACGGAAAAGAAGCAGTTCCGGCTCTCCACCGCCTCGGAACACGTTCAGTCGAGCCTAGTCACAAAGTGGACTTCGAGAAAACAAAATTATTATGAAATGAGAACCGCCATTGCCCAAAATTGATGGCGGAGGCCAATGAGATGGTCAAATTCCTGTAAAACTACAACTGGGTGCACGGGTACAATATATACAGCACCTGGAGAAGAATTTCAAGGCAAATGACGCAAAAGAAACCAGTCCAAAAATCATGAAGGTCCAACTGCTCAGACATGGCTATGAAAGATGGACCAAAATCTCGCATCGTCACTTCAGGCCTAAAAATGGCATCAGAATGGCTGGCGAAACTGTTATCTATTATTGACACCACGCAGATACTCTTTATACTGAACATCGAAGAAACCTTCATATCGACTTCAATTTGGTTTCTCGTTCAGTTTTCTAAAAACTTAACCGGTAATGCTTTGTGCTCTGGTTTTGCTAGTTTTTTTTGCCTAAAAACAGCCTTGGGTTGGTTTATGGTTTTAATTTTACAAACCTCCCATTTACTTAGAACATATGCATCTTTTTATCAATGTTTTATATCAGCTTGTACATGGCATTTATGAAGAAGCCGAATTTTATTGAAATTTACCTTGAGACTCCTTTTTTTCTTATTAGTCCGTAATTTCAATTGTGACCTGTGGAAAACATAATACGTATGGTAGAATAATATTTGAGCGAATAAATGGATGATTTTTTTCTGCAAGATCCTCAAAAATATATATTAATATTATTTTTAAATATTTTATTTTACGAACCGACCTTATCCAAACCCAATAAGCTCACACATACCGAAGCACCGTGTTTTTTTATCCGCTTGGTCCTCGAAAGATCCCGAGCTAAAAATAAGTCCATCAGAATCTTTCCACCCTCCATTCCCTGATGTGGGCTGTCCCCTCCCTCATAGCTCGGGGCGACGTAGCGGGGGAATTCTCCCGAATGGTTGGGGGGCAGATATCGAACGTCCTCTCGGGAGGCCTCCCCCCCCCCTACTAAATTCCACAGGGGGATTCTTTTTTCATCTTCCTCCATCACTTCTCTCTTTCTTTTGTCTATTTATTTCTTCCTCCATTCTCCACCCTCCCTCCAACCCCTTTTGATCTCTTCCCCAAAATTCCCCTCCACTAGACTCCATTGAGTAGCTCATGATTTAGTAGATAATTGCGATTTTTCGTTAAAAATAAATGAAACGTTATTTAAAACCCAGGTTTCCATGATGCTACGTCATCTATAAGTAAAAAAAGAGTAAAACAGTTTCCTTAGTCCCGGGAAATAAATGTATCATTTGACAAATTTGCTCTTGCTGTCCTTTTTTAAGCAAGCATGAGGAAAAAAAGTCGCTTCAAAGATTATAGGCGCAGCAAACTGAAATTATACATAATATTCTTCCAATTTACTTGGTTCAGAAAGGAAAAGGAATTGCAGGTTCCACTATTATTTATAAAGTTTTAATAAATAATTGTGGAACCTTTCATTGCTTTTCCTTTCTAAAGCATGATGTTTCGCCTGACACTATTGAATTTGTTCAATTTACTTATTTTGTCATTCAAAATGGCCTCTTTATAGATAGAAACACATATTCGGCACCGTTTACAATGAACTCTAACTGTTCCTTCTTTTCCTAGTCGAAAAAGGAGATGGGTTTTTCCCTACCTTGCTTCTTGCGGTTCAGTTCCTCAGTCTAAAGGAATTACAAAATAGGCAAATATATTTTATATGCTTCATTCATTCATCACTCTGTCAAAGATGGCTTAGGATAGTACTACTTGTGCAAATATTCTATTATTTCTACCAAAGATTTTGCGAATCTCATTCTCAGAATTTTTGTGAGGTCTTTTTTGAGTTAACAGTCACATTATGATACCGCGATGCCGTTTGAAATAGAATTATATTATATTTTAACGCGCAGCGGTGATATTTTGTAAAATTTCGATTGCAAGCCATGTCTCTTTGAGAGTAGACAGCTCTGCCTCCTTGTATTATTTTTGAATGGCATTTGACCACACCTACATATTCAAGTTCTCACTCATAATTGCCCTGTGTCAGCCCCTATGAAGCATACCACCGATTCTTGCATTGTACCTCCATAGGAAAATATGGAATGTTTATTGACTGAAGAGGGTGTAATATACTAGCAAAATGATTGTTAAAAATCCCTTTATATCGGATTCCGATTGAAGGAATATTATTTTTTCAACGTTATAATAATTTTGAATGGAAATAATTGAACATTGATATAGTTGGTGGGATTAAAACTTTCCGTGGATTAAAATTGACAGCGTACCGGGTGACATGCCATGTTTTGTTACGCAAAAATATAGCGCATATGTTTACCGGTTCGGAAAATTAGCTCGCACGATGGTGGACTGAACGGAACATAGCTGACATAAGTTGGTAAAAGGAGGTGATGTACACAATAGGCCTCTCTGGTTCAACGATTTAGACGCAGGAATTAGTACAGCTTCAACGGATGTCTTACTTAACCTGCACCATCGTGCTATCAAAGGCAAAACTATGATTTTTGTACATGACTAAAGATATATAAGTACCACAAACTGTATAATTTACCTAAATTTCTGCTTCTTAAGGTAGCCGCACATGCCTAGGTCTTTGTGGAAGCCGCCGTCCTCGGATGGAGGGCATTGCTGAAGACATTTCTTTTCATCCTTAACTAACTCTACTTGACAATCATCGTCTTCTGCAGTCGATCATTCTGGAGATTGGTTTGTTACTGCTCACTACTCCTCTCAGCCAACCGCTTCATAACTCTTGACTTTGATGTCCGTGGTAATTTTCCTGGTATTCCATTCTCGCTCTTTCTCTGTAATGGTAACCAGTTTTCAATATGCCATTGCATCCAATGTATGACAATGTTAACTTAAATTTTTATCACCTTTTCGAGCCGATGCACACAGTGAAAATCTAAATTCTGCCCCAGCTGACTCCGTATTTTTTCTTTGAAACGTCAAAAGGCCAGCAATACTTCAGACAATACAGAGTCTCGCAAGATGTATTTGCTCAGAGCCACGCACTACTTTTGGAGTCTCCGTGCTTTTGTATCTTCTGCAAAAACAATCTTCGATCTTTGCTCTGAAGCAAAATCATTCTCTTTGTCGGAAGGTCTCGATGAACAAATTTATAAATCTAAAAATGAGATATTTGGTGCGTGTTAAACCACTCGTCAGTGGTGTCTCCGCTTCTTCCGCGCACGAGTCGTCATCCATCTCTTCACCGGAATGAGCAAAATCGTTCGATCCACCCCTGAATGAAATCTCCCTCCCTGTTCTTCTGCTTTCCCCACTCCGAAAATCCCACGGTGAGCCCAATTCTGCTTCCGCTCCATCGCCACCCACCTTTGAGAATCGAAAACGACCGTCGACGGGTCATTTGGGCTACGCGGCGATTGAACTTTGAAAAGCTTCCGAGAGGTGGGCTGTTTCCCTACTGTCTCTCTCTCTCTCTCTCTTTCCCCCTCTTATTCACTCACTCGCTCACTTCACACTTAGTCACTGGGGGTCAGGCACTTGTGGGGCTGTGGAATGGCGCTCCCTTAAGGGTCGAACGGGAGTGTGAGTGTTTGTACGAGCTCGCATGTTGGCCTAGTTTGACGGCTTGCGATTGATAATAGTAGCCGATGAAGACCCGAGGGAGTCAATCTAATTCATTGGTTCACGGAATGCATGACGGACTGGGATCAGACCTGTGATATATGTGAGAAAAAAGTTAGGAGAATTTTTTCCACATTTAAGGCTCTAGTCACTTGCCATTAATAATAGAATTAATGGCATTGGCAGTAACTTGTTGGAATTCCTTTACAATCGTCATTTAGTAATGATAATACCTTTATTTCTTTCGATGTAATCCTTGTGAAATCGTTCCATAAGTTTTTCTAATATCATGTCACAATAAATTTAAGCTAATAAATAACCTCTGTGAAATTCATTGCATATAAAAACAATATATGCAACAAAATCCCGTATTTCCTTATATTCTATCGCAAATTGAACTCAAAATCAATAGTATTAAAAGAGATGATGGTTGAAATTTGGGAGAAAATAGTATTTCTCTGTCTAATATGATGTCAATTATAAACTGAGTTCTATTGTCACTCTTATAATTATGCTAATTTTAGCGTGAAAATAGTTCCAAGTTTTCATCATAAACATGATAAATGTACACGATGTCACGTTACTTCTCACGGAAATAAAACGGGCCAGATTCTATAAAAGTTTTATGGAACCCTGTTTCACGGAATTGTTGGATATAGCGGTTGGACTGGTAACCAGGCCTCCAGATTCGAGGCGGCTGTGATAGAAGTCATAAGTTAAGGTCGTCCTACCGCAGAAGATATGATTGTTATTTTATTCACTTTCCGGCAACTCATTAAGAGTCGCATCCTCTGGTGAATTTAAAACTAGATCCCACCTTTTCATGTTTTCTCCCACAAATTTAACTTGAAATCAATAGTATTATAAGAGATAATGGTTGAAATTTAGGAGAAAATAGTAGTTCTCTGTCTAATATGGCTTTTATTTTCTCAGAAAACTGTTAGTTAGAAGCGAGTTCTCCCAGGGACAGAATATTAATTTAAGTTAGGTGATTGCCCATCATATTGTTTGACTTAAAAGCAAAATGTCGCAGATAAAATATAACAACAATAGTAATATCCACACTTTAAAGTGTTTAAAGTTTTATCATGGATATATCGAATTTCCACCAAGTTAAGCCAGAAACGATTTCATAAATTGTCGCAGCTATTTAAGTCAAAATTCTTGGACGCAATGGAATTGGCGTTTGGTCTTATAACTGGAAAAAGAGATTAATAAATGTATATATATGTATCTGATTTTTTAAATAGCTAAACCATTTCATCAGTAAAAGCAACATTTTTTGAAGAATATATTGGAAAATATTTTGGTTCTGTTTTCACTCCATAGTCTTATTGGAACCTCTTTAAATCTCGGCATTTTTTCACTGATATTTGTCTCGTTACACAAATTATGACTCTGACTTAACCTTAACTTTCGTGCATGTGTACAACAAAGACGCCGTCGGTACGGAAAATTGTCATCAGAGCAACAGGCGCGTGACGTCAGAGAGGTTCGGCTGCCGATAATAACTCGAAATCCCATACAAAAAGACAAAGCAACTAATTATCATCTCTGGAAATACTGATAAGACTTTGAAAACAATACAAACTTTGTAATTTTTAAATGGAAATTCACGAGGAATTATGCGTCATTAGCGATTAATTGCGACAAACCTCCTCCCTTTCTTTTATGTGAGCAACTAAAAGTAGAACTGCGAAACAGCAGTGCATGAAATTGTTAAAAAAACACAAATAATCCATTATTCCAACAATATTTTCCGTTTTACCAATAACTCCAGGCTTTAAAACGTAAACATATGAGTCGGGTCCAAGTCTTAAGAGAGACTAAAATTACTTTCAAGATTGGATATTATTTTTTATTATTGTCGAAAGAAAATTCTTTCTTTGAAGGATTGCCACCGCGGCGGTATTTTCATGTTAATTGTAAGAAAACTCTTTCTAGTTTGCTATGCTAAACTAACGAATAACGTATTATCAATGTTATGGTCAATAAATTTGGAGATATCGCATTTTTAAGATCCCTTATTTTGCGAGTCGTGCCTACGGCAAATTGCGAAATCTTTCAAACCGCTTTCGATCAGTTTTTACACACTTGGACATGGAATAGCTCATTAATATTAATCTATGGGCTGGATCACGATATTTTTATCACAACTTACTTAAGATTGACAGGGAAAGAGAGGGAAGCTCCAAAATAATGTTATGTTGTCATATATGTAGGATGTGGGGTCAAAAGTGACCATGTAATACTCGAATGGCCCCAAAATGGGTTGCCATGTCTGGAGTCGCAAGTATCAGCTTGCTATAACGCCGCTAACAAAATATTGCGTGCGCGCAATAGATAACAATAGATTGCGTGCGCGCCATTTATTGTATATCTGATCGAAGATTTCAATGTACGAGTGAGTAACACAGCACGCTTTTTCCGTCGAGCGAGATGTCGCCCTCTCAACCTCATTGACATAGTGTTGTTCAGTGCTTCATATACCTTTCCGCGCTGGGGCCACTATAGCTCCACGACACTGCGTCACGTCAAGTGAAGATGAAACAGAGCCTCTACTCTCGCTTGATCGCCGAGCGCAATCACCAATCGCAAAGCCTCGATTAAACTGGACGCGTGCGTTGGAAATTCATGGACAACGAAAATATTATACATGACGTCGTTAAAATAGAGTGCAGAGGTCGGTCAGAATGGATTTTATTAATTCCCAATCAAAGTAATAAATATTAAAAATAATTAGTGTTTTATACGAATGTAATCAAGATGCTTTATTAATACTATTGCCTCTGTTTCTCTTGTTCACAATACGGCTAAAATGAAATCGTCTTTGTTATTATTATATTAGCTTTTGAAAGTATTTTTGTTTCATACCAGTAATGAATTTCATTCACGGGAGGCAGTCTCCACACATATTCGACCTTTAATACTGCCTAACACGACACGACACGACATTGTACCAAAACTGTTGAGTAATAAATTATTCTAATTCTTATTCATTAGTGAAATTGCTCTTTAAAGATTGAAGGAATTTTAATGAGAGTATTCAAGAAGCTTGTAAATACAGCATTTACTAGACTTTCTAAATTAAAGAGTGAAAACAAAGAAATACAATTGGCTAGGGCAGTCGTGACGTGTGTTCCGGTCGGAAACTACAAGAGCGTCGTGGCGATGCCATTGAGAAGTAGTTGTACTATTTTTCATGAGTCGCTCTCGATTTTAAAGTTAAGGTATTACTAGATCACACTTGGCAGGATTGCAAGACAATCGTGCCTTTACACATCATTTTCTCCACCCTCCGTCGCGACATATACCGGTTGAACATCCCGGACCATAATGTCTCCCTGGATGGACGAGCTTTGATGGCTGGCTGAGGCAGAAGGGCGGCGTGTTCAGTCAGTGCGCGGTGGGAAGAAGCCCCAGCGGGCACACGCGCCCCGCATGTGATTAAGGCACTCCCGGCGGGGACGTCGGCCTTGTTGCGACAGGAGCACGTGGTTCGCGTCGTGGAAACCGAGAGGGAGAATGGTGACGACGAGAAGGGAAAATAATGAACGTAGACCGGCCCGCCGGAGCAGATGTTCCCAATAGTCGCGAATCGGTGGAAGGGATCTAATTAACCGTAAATTGAGGATATTTCCGCCGCGGGGCAGTGTGCTTAAAAAATCTATTTAAAAAAGGCGAGGAGTGGCTGTACAAATACAACTTCGGCAATAGTTTCTGGCGAATGCCTAAGTGGAAAGGGAGGAATGTGGAAGTGGAGGGGATAAAGTGAAATCACCAATGGGGAGGCATCGAGATAGAGTGAGTCAGGGAAATCAAAATACTTCTCCAAAATATCACGAGACACTCACACGGACAACTAATAGGCAAGTGGTTAACATCAGCAACTGCTATGGCTTCACCAGGGAGCCTATTTTTAGGTGTCATTGAGGTACGAGTCGAAACAGGACGGCAGATAATAGTATATCAACCCTCTTCTCGACTCACTCGCGTTGACAATGATTAGAAAGGTTTTCTAAAATTTCTTCGGTCATAGAATTTTGAAAGTTCCGTAGCCTATGTCCTGAAATCGTCCATTTCACATTGCGAGAAAATTTGCAAGCGCCGAGGGCGCTTGCTATGGTGGACTATTGCTAGAAGCTGTAACGTGGTCGTGGTCAGTCCGCCATCTTTCTTAACCCCGATTTTCTTTTAGCGCTAACGGTCTGCCGTACCATTTTGCAATTTAACTATGTTTTCCATCGACAACTTGATGTAATTCAGCATGCACTACTTCTTTAATGTGCATTCTGCTAACATGTATTCACATTAATTAATTATAATCCGCACTTCAGATGAAAACTATGGTAAAATCGAGTAGAATCCATAGCACTTTGTAGCTACATATGTTCCTATATATATGAAGTAATACATATATGTTTCTAGAGTAATTTTCCTCAAGTTTGAAATAGATGGTGGATGTTCCCGCTATACATCCACTAATTAGTCCATTCCGTCATGTTATTCATAAGAAAGTAAGGCAAAAGCAGGGATAGCCAAAATGGTAGTTATTTCGCTTGTCAGGCTACAGTTTCATAACGTAATACCCTGAAGAGAATGATTTTTCGGGTCTCCTTCCGCGTTTATCCATTTTTATGGACAATATTTCACCAGCGTTCCAGCTGGCTTCTTCAGGTCCGAAGAAGCGGACTTCAGCGGACCTGAAGAAGCCAGCTGGAACGCTGGTGAAATATTGTCCATAAAAATGGATAAACGCGGAAGGAGACCCGAAAAATCATTCTCTTCATCAAAAAACTCTGTGGAAGCCTTCACGGAAACGTAATACCCTCACCATGTACTTCAATGGCTACAGCCAATGCCTGTGTCCAGGGTGATTGATCAAATTCCTAAGCGAACATTTTTGCGAATCACACTTATTGGGAAATACGGCATGTCGGACTCGCGAACCCAATTCTTAATTGTGTCCAAGTGCTGTATTCTCAACGCCCTAAATGCGCCTCTAGAGCCAGCGCCAATATTTCATTGGTCCCGAAAAAGGAAAAGTTATGATCTAAGGTTTCAACGGTGTTAGGATTTATAATATGGAATGAAAAACGAATGAACAATTGGATCTGGAAAATGAAAATTTTGCAAAAAGTGGCTTCATTGACTTAAAATCCTTATGAAGGCAAAAGTTGATCTGAATTAGCATAAATCATTTTAATATTCAGTTATGGATATAAATAGGCGATTTAATTCATTTCTCATTTTTTTTGATGGGCTAACAATGCTTTAATATGTGTGTATCGATAGCTTTCTCTATGTCCAGGAAACTGGTTATTAAAGCAATGATTTTCAATGAATGATAATTTGCATAATTTTTACCTTGCGGTATTTATGGATTTTAATTATTTTGATTGTATTTATTTGAATCAATATTAATGAACATATTTTATAAAACGCGGGTAAAGCTTTAAAATTTATGGGATTTCTAATGCCGTATTTCCTAATTATTACCTCAGCATAACCAAAATTATATTCGTTTTAAAAATGTCTTTAAAGTAAACTGTAAAACATTTAAACGAAACAAATTATCCTGTTTTTGTCTACAAACGCTAAATTCTTTTCTTTTAATAAAAATGGGAAGTTAAAGGCCTATCTGAGTTTTTACTCAGATAGGAAGATAAGACTGAAAAACAACTTATATACTGAAAAGTTCATGTTGGAATATTTTATTTATACCTTAAAACTATTTTTGCGTATTTGAGTTAAGTATACAGTCAAAATACTTCATGTAAGTTTTTCAGTTTTTAATTCATGCACATTCTAGTGGTCATCTAATGTCTATCATTACGAATCATCACTGCCATGATTCTCATCGCTGCGGAGTCGGAGTCTAAGCCTCTCTATACGTTTTGCTCTTGCGTATAGAATGTGCTCATCTTACTCATTTCTACATTTATCGATATTTTCATACACAGAAATAATATTTTCAAGCAAAAATTTCATTTTGCTGGCATCGGAAAGCTTGTGAGAAAATAATGTAGCCTTTCCGTACGAGGTTATATGGAACGAAAAATAACTTTCAAAGAGGGCGAGAAGTGTTCTCATCTGCTCTTTACCTCACTCATAATTGCAAGACTCCAACCCAGGACAAACACTCAAGATATTTTTAGCATCATAAGCTGAAATATTCCGTTTGGAGAGCTGCGGTGATGAGACTATTGCTCTTATATTTTGAATTAAGATTTTACATGACGACGTAATGGAGCAGGAGTGGGCGTACCGACGAGGGTAACTGAACTCGTTTCCCTTCTCATCTCATGAAATTACCCGCAAATCCGCGCTTCGCGGACTAAAAATGAATAACACTTGCTCGACATTTTGTTTTATCAAGTGTCTTACCGTGTGAATGCAGCAATTAATATATTTCGTAACTTAATATTGGAATAATTTCAGGCTAATTCGTGCCTATGCGTCAGGTTTTAAGTTACAACAGTCCTCATAACAAATTGTAATAGCTTTAATGCATTTTTTACTTTTATCTCCAGTTACTGCTCAAATGAGTGTAGTTTTTTTCTTTTTATTAGTTCAAAAATTATGCCCATACAGATTCTCCATAGGGTCAGACAGTTAGTATCATCAACTGTGTTCACCATAGAAGAAACTTTGAATGAAAAAGAACAATACAGATGCTACTTCTCTCTTGTTAGGCCACACCTCGAATACACCGCGAGCATTTGGGACCCTGGTCACAAAGATTTAACCAAACAAATTTATAAAATACAAAAAAGGCTGCACGCTTCGTTAAAAGCTGCTACGAGCAAACATATAGTGTCTCACGACTTTTAGAGGGATTAAGGTGGGTGCACCTAAAGACTCGGGGGCTATACACTAGGCTTAAAAAGTGCTTGAGAAATCCAGAACTGGTTTCAGAGCGACACAGAATATCATGAGAATCATGACGCCTCACTACATCTCTAGGTCTGACAGAGGCGATAAAATAAGAGAGATACATTGCCAAACAGATAGATACAAGAACTTGTTCTTTCCGCGCACAATAAGCGACCACAATAAAATCTGAGCTCCACTAAATACACTCTCATAGTACACGTGACCATTTCACCTTCCCAAACCTTACATCTCTACACGGCTGGTGACTTAACACTCCCTGCCACACGCCCATGCAGCGGCTCGCAGGGCAGTATGTAGATGAAGAATTTGCGTGGTAAAACTTTGGAATTTGATTCCACAGTTCCTCATCCTTCTTTGTTTACTTCTTGGTGTAGATGCCGATTAAGTATGCATTAAATTATTACGTGAACTATTTGTAAGTTTCGCGCCGGTAATTGCAACGCACAAAATATAAAATTTAGGAAATGGTTTTTTCTGGAAATTTTAATAATAGAGGTACCGTAAGCAATATAATATGTACGTCTTTATTAGACTTCACGAGAGCTTAATTTATACCTTAGTTGAGTGCATCTCTAGGAGGATTTTCAAATCAGTTCAAAGCATACTTATAACCCTCGGGATATTTAATTTATAACTCAAAATGTGGAAGCTTGTGAAATTTACGTTTTGTGATGGTCTGTATATTCATTTTGAATTTGTCAACTTGAAATGAAATTTTTTCTGACTTTTCCTCTGGATTGCTTTACCGCAGGTGTCGTACATTCCATTCTACCTCGGCTTAGCTGCATTATAGCATCATTTCTGCAGATTTCAATGTAATAGTCGACTTAATTTTCTCATGCATCCATCCTAACATTTCGAGAAATCCCTCTCATTCTGCTACCTTCTCATGGCAACTTAATGGCTACTTTGATAGTAGTTTCTCCTGTAGGACCTAACGATTATAATAATGCCATCGCTAAATACTGCAATCGTTCCGACTCTCTTGGTTACCTCATGGAGATAATATTCAATGTGTTCAATTGACCAAATCGTCATTATGTTTTTTCTGCTTTATTGAAAAATTGGCATCAAAGTGAACCCATAAAATTATATTTAGCAGATATTTGTTGATATATATTCGTTGATGTTATAATTTACGATTCGTTGATAAAAATAAATTTCGTTCCTTTCTCCCAGTCAAAATCTTTGATTGAGCGACATTTAAACCTACATTCAAACTACTTCCCTTTAATGGTCTCCTCTCTCCTTTAAATACTTTCCTTGTATTGCCTCAGCTTCGTCATTCCCAACCACCTCCGTGGTGGAACATGGCGGATAAATCTAATGACTAAACATTGGTGAGCGATCATACGGCTGCAGCCCAGCATTATACGAACATAGATTGAATCTTTTGTTCATTTTTATGCACCAAAGAGCTTGAGATTTGCATTGAAAATTCCGTTGGATTTGAGTGTGACCCAAACCCCACCTAGCCATCTTAGTTAAAGAAGAATTTCAGCGCCGAAAACCCTTGTCTTGAAATAGATTATATCTGGAAAAGTCAATACTTTATTCGATAAAATCACTGGTGGCTATTAGCTATTTCTGGTGCTGTATGAATCGTTTTGCAAATAAGCTTCTTTTTTCGGAAATTAAACACGGTGAGATTTCCATCGATTTTCAGTAACAAAAATAATTTTATCTCCCTCTTCGTTCCCTTTTTGTCCTTTCCTCAAGTGATCCTACGGTGAGGGAACCCCATTTACATTTCATCAAATATGGAAACGAAAGAGGCTTAATGGTTTTAATATCCTTTTGTGTCGAATGCGTAGTCAATTTTTTCAGATGAAATCATCATTCCAATGTGAAAATCTTCTTTCGAGTTTAGAGCCAATAGACGTATAAAGATTTATCTTCGTTCCCAAACGCCTATATTCTTTCGTAACTTAAGGTACTCATGTAAAAACCCACCTATTGTGAAAATCGTGCTGAATGCTTTTATTTTTATATTTTGATTAGAGGATCAGCTATTTTATTAATCCGATTATGGGGATTTTGCATTGAATATTTTCCGTGAAGTGAAGACATCTCAGGTTTAAAAAAAGTTATATCTCTATTAACAAAAGGAAATTTGTATATTTTCTTGTATATTTCTTACGCCGACAGCCCCTGACGTTTGATGTTGAAACGCGGTAAGTCCTAAGCATATCATAATCAAAGTCTGACGATGCGTATGTGTAGCTTCGACCTATATTTATAAGCTACAGAACATTCATTATCCACCTCTAGGATCCAAACTTAGACTTGTTAATATAAAGTATTCTGGTATATCTTAAACCACAGATGCCAAAGATGCCGATGATGGCAAAGCCCTAAATTGACATGGTTGTCGTCGGGGAGAGGACTGTCAGAGGGAGGAATAATTTCCCGCCATAAGAACAAGGATATGTTGTTCAGATCTATTTTTCTGGACCAATCCTCATCAAATCTCTGCTGCACAGCATCACGTGTCCCTGCAAACCTATAACCCTCTCACGTTCGTGACACTTGTTTGATTGATCGAGGGAGATATCGGGCTGAATCTATTAGTAGGGTGTCGGGTGTGACCATTGCTTGCTGTTTCGCGTCACACTGAAATGCACATATATATCAAGTGCAAGGACACTCGGTGGAGACATGAAAATAATTTTTATTCTTCATATTTAAGTGAATACACGATAAAAATTTCCTCTGGATCTCAGTTATAATCTGATTACATATGCATCAACGGGAGACATTAATGAATACTTTTTGAAAGTGTAAAAAAATTTTAAATAAGTCACGCGATCAAAGCGGAATCTTGTTGGCTTGATATTACCGTGCGAGCTATTCTCTAACCTACATTTATTTCAACGCAAAGTATCATATCAGGTACGTTTATTGTCTTCTGAAAAGAAAAAAAACGATCATTCAGTGAAATTTCGAAAAACAAGCCCAACTTCCCAAATAAATACATCAAGTTGCTGTTTGCGGTACCGTTAGATGACTTCATATCCAGGATCCCGATGTTGTAGTAATTCCACGCCACCCATAACATATGATTTTTAAGAAGACGTATTTAAGTAATATATCATTTAATTCCAATAAAATTCAGGCCCTATATATTTGATGATACATACTTCTAATACAAATAATATCCTTCAAAAATGCGTGTTCCCAATTATCTCCAGTTTACCTATCATTTTCGGCGAAACTATTTGCTGAGGAAAACAGAATTATTAATTAGTGACTTATTCTTTACCCTCTGATTGTTCAGAGCTAATCAAATTCTGTCCTCACTTAAGGAATAAGCTTATAAGTAGATGACTGTGTGTATGAGAAAACTCTTTAATAGCGACATAACAAAGATGAGATACTCTGAGTGGATAAAAGTAAGGCGTGGTTTGTGGGAATTGGGTACAATCAAAAATAAGGCCGCTTCTAAATGTTTTGTCCTGCAACACGGAGATGTATGTGCTGTTCTTTGTTTGTGTGCGTTTCTCTGTAATAAGCTGTCAGTGTTGACGGACTGTACTTGCTATAGAGTACTACAGTTTTTGACATCGCTTAAAGCTACGTTACTAAGTTAATAACGAATCTGTATCCCATTGATTTACCTACCTTTCAATGCCTATTTTTGTAATTCTCTTTATACCATGGTTTGTTGGAATTACGATACCCTATATGTGCCATACTAGTAAGGTTTTGTTTCATTTATACTCTTTTTTCTAATTAAATTTTTATTTTTCATTCCAGGTGAGTTGGCCAAACGCTGTTTCATATTTTCACCTCATGAGCAGTTTTGACGCTTAAGGATGAAAGTGAGTGGACTTGAAAGCTTTTTTATACTGAATTGGTTTTTAACCCCGGGGTTTTCAGTAAAGAGATTGCCATTCCTCCTAAAGCACCGAGGTAACAAGAAGATTAAATACCATGAAATTTGGAATTATTATACAAATATATTCCTCACTCACTCTTGTCCCCTTTAACGCTGTCATAAATCAATCTTGTCCGCGTTGCGGAACTGTGCATAACTTGAGCGAACTTAAGTTGTACGTGAAAACTTAAGCATTTATACGTTAACGAAGGGAGAAAGAAATATAGATGCTAATTGTAGCATTGGAAGCATTCTCCGGTGGAAACATTAATGGAAATGTAATCAATGATAACATTGTTAAATTAATTCTTACCTTACTGCATTCCATTAATTTGAGTCATATTTGTGATGCGGTTCATCATTCAGCTGGACAGTGTTGTAGCCATGGGTGTAGCTGGGGAGAGGCAGGGTGCAGCTGAATTTGCATCTCATGCAGGTTAAAACAAACATGAGAAATCAGCCAAGTCACTTTTTATCGACAGTAGCTTTGAATTCGAATTTTAAAGATATCTTCAACTTAATGGCAATCAGTACAATTTCATTACTCAATGAAAGGGATTTCAGTCATATCTTTTGATTGAAAGTCTTCGGCAGACTTAAATTAATTTGTTTCAAATTAAAAATTTTGTCGATGTTATCTCCAAGAAAAAGTTTTCCGTCCGTTTTTGTCCAATTAAAAATGAAATTACCAAATAAATCAACATGTTGTGAGAACCAAGACTTTGGAAGATGTTTACCATAACATCCAGATCCGATTTCATAATATCTAGTTGAATATTTTATCGGTTTATAAACCTAATTTAGCTCATTACCTTATCAATAGCACGTCACCTAACCCACTCTGAAGAGAAAAACTAAAACCGAGCGCTCAGTTAACATTAAGTTCTATAAAAGGCAACTTCATATTTCGGTTGTCTAAATTATGAAAGACGGCCTACATATCATTTAATCTAGTAAATACTAACATTATTTTGTTTGCTAGTTAATGGAAAGGTACTTACGCCAAAGGAAAACTTTTCAGTGTCCTCATTTTTAATTTTTTTCTTAAATTTATAAAATATCATCATAGTTTTACGTCTTTTCGTCCGTTTCTAACATCTTCATGAGCACACATTCGTGTCACCCATAATTAGATGATAAAAAGGACGTATTTCTCTGGAAACTTATAAGAAGATATGTATATTTTTTTTAAACTTTATGCATCTCATTCCTCATTCCAAACCTCACCCGGTACGCGCATCCATTTCCTTCATCTGATCCCTTGCCTTTGCGACTGAGCAGGAGATGAATTAGGACGAAGGTGCTATTTTTGTACCTCCGGGATGAGTATTTATCATCGCGAGAGAAATGAGAATTTGATCTCCAGAATGGCTCCAGTTTCAATTAGCGCCCTTTTCCTTCTCGTGGAGGAGGAAAGGATGAAACTATTTTTATCCTTGAGAAGCCTAGTTTGGAAAAAAATGAAAAGAATGAAAAAAGTGACTGCAAACCGCTTCTTGCCCCTCAGATTCAAATCGCTCGCTGCCTTATACCACAATTCCACGTATTTTTCTCTCTTTCTCTCGGGGGAATAAGGATTTGAGTCGGATCGCACGGAGTTTCCCCCCTTTTAAACCAAAATTTACGAAAAAGCGATTCCTTCCCGAAACAAAAAGAAGAAAAGGAGCAATGAATATGATCGGAGGGAAAAGAAGCTCGTGGAGGATTTTTTCGGCGAAGCTGTTATTTTATTTTCAGCTAGTCCAGACAAATTGCTGAGAAACTCAATATGACAGTCGTCCTGGTTATTTTTTTTCTTTCGTTCCAATGTTTCTCCAAAGGGGATGGCGGTCTTTTCCTTCCCTCTGTTTTTTTCGGGGGGAGAAGCAAATTTACTTTTTTCTACGCGGCTTCCTTCTTTACAATTCACCGTGGTGCTTCTTATATCTGCTATATTTCTTCCTTCTCCTTTGTGTGTGTCTCTCGGCCTACCCATCGTTTCGTCCTCCCTCCTATTCTCCCTTGTTCACTCTTACTGATCTCTTATTAGTTCCTCCAATTTTTTTACTATTTTCTGAATGAAAAATTCTATCAGGAAGTTTGTCAAATTTGTACTATTCTTTTTGTACTTCGGTTACAAATTTTCAAAAGCCTATATTTTGCTATCACTGCTAAATATATGCATTGGAACTATGCCAAATTATAGCTCAATAGGTTTCGTAGTTTTAGAGGAGAAGAGCAAGAAACATACGGACTGACGAACAGCACTATTCTTATACATAAATATAGATGGATAGACCTAACCTTTAGACTCTCACCCACTTTTCACCTATCCAAGCTCTTGAACTTTTTCCTGTTCACGTGTGGAGGTAGAAATCTCGGGCAGAGTGTGGCAATTTCTCGGGTCGGGATCCCAGGCGTCCGTTTAAGATGAAAAGGGGGTCGTTTGCCCGCCAACACATCCCCCAAAATCTCCTCGGTCCGTGATTCCGAGCCATCCCGAGCGCTCTCGCTCCAAGGTATCAATCTCTCTTTGTGTCCCTCTCCACCTCAAATTCACTCCTTCCCACCTCCCAGGGTCCGCCTCCGGTTCTCTGGAGTCGTTATCCCTTCCCACGCCGCCGTCTCCTCCCACTTTTAGGAGACCTTTCCGTGTCCTCTTCCTCCTGTTTCCCCTTTTCCACGAATTTTGTCCCGTTGTTTTCACCAACTTACCATCATCCTCTTGCCGGCTCAGTTCCTTTTTCTCATCCTTGGATGGTGGTGTTGCTGTTTTGGTTCCTCGCCAACTTACGTTTATGGGCTCCAATCTCTCCCGGGTGGAATTTTTCTCCTCCAAGAGGATGGGTGTTTATCCCAGTAGCGTGTCGTAATCATGTGTAGTTGGTCTTATAATCTTTTGAAATTAATATTTTATTATCTACATGCGATCTTAGTCGGGATCACGGTTTCTTCTTTCGGATTTTGGTTATCGTTATCCAAATTCAAACCGCTCTAGGAGGTCTAGGCTTTTAGTTATTGTTCTAAGAAGGATTTCTATCGATTATCACGGGTGATTTAAATTTTGAAGAATTGTGATTACGTTTTCTCTCTCACGAGCGCAGTTGATAATAGCGATAACCCAAACATACGCGTCATGGAGAACTATGAGATCGCGCCCCTTATACTCTACCGACTATAATTGAGTGTTAATACTTCTCGGCTTACTCTCCGGGTCAGGTCCTTTGATTTGGGGTGTTTGAATAATCAGTGGACGCCAGGCCTCACAGGAAATAGTATATAAGTCGATTCATGCCCGGGGAAAGGTAGGAGAAGCCCTGAAGGTATTAATCTAGTCGCGCATCGAAACGTCGGCGGAGATAGGGGACCTGACCGTATGTGTAACCGGAGAAGAATTTAAGTTTAACGAGTGTATAATATATACTACTCCGTTTCATTCATGAAAAACCTTTTCATAGTAAGTTGAGCATGTGTTGGGGCTCGCCACAATATCAATAGAATAAGGAACAATGTGAATTACTTGAGCATTGAATTTTATTCGAAAATGTGTCATTATTTGTGACATTTGTTATCATTAAAAAACCAAATCTTTTATCCTGAATATCATTCGTGAAATTTGCGTTGTTAGTAACATAAGCAAGCATTTTTATTTCGTCAAAGTATGTAGTAAATGGAAAATAGTTGCCTTTTTCTTAGTCGCATTCATTTTAATCATCAAAATTTGAGGACAACTTCTCGCCAACATCATGTCTGCGGTAGTTTTTTACTCCAATTTATTTCCATTTTAACCGTCGTCACGCAATTGTAGGGCACATTTATACGGCGGAGACTTTGTTCCAAAAGTTTTTCAGCACTTTTCTCTTTCAACTATGAGTTCTCCGAGCGGGGTGGGTAAATATCTTAACGGTATTAAATGAGAGATGGCCTTGTGGGCGTAGAGTTCTTTCATGCGTCCTTGAGGCAGGAAGAAGACTTTACGAATCTTGCCCGCCGCGTCACCGTCACGTTGGTATCTTTTTTCCTGTGGCATTCGAATTCCATTAACTTCTCTCCTGGAACTCGTTTAGAGTCTCATTAGAATTTCCTTTACGCCCTCTTCTCTTCAAATTTTTTCCTTTGCCACACAGCGCGACACATCACGCCCTTTTTTTCTCTATTTCCTCTCCTCTCGCACCACTATTCTTCTCCTTTCCAGACCTCATCCACCTGCCAGATCCGACGTCTTGATTCTCCCTTTCTGGAAGACATTTCCGAACGTTTTGTCGTCGGCGCTTTCTCCTCATTAACGAATGTCGCAGCCGCAATCAAAGGCGGCCACTCGAACCATGAGTTCACGAACAGACTCCTGAATTTGATGGACTCTTTTCTTTCTCTCCCTCTCTCACCCTGCCGACTGTGTTTTCGTTCCTTCCACGCCACCGAGCGGTAAACGCTTGTCATTTTTCTTCCGATTTCACGCCATCCATTTGGATTCTTCCGCCATATTTCAAACTCCATCATTTTTTATTCAATTTCGGCTTCGAATTGCTTCAATATTAACCGACTATCAGGTTTCTGTTTTTTACCTTGCTCAATTGCTTTCTCTCTCTCTCCTCCGCTCTCTCTCTCCCTCCCTATCTCTCTTTCCTTCCATCCTTGACTTTTAGTGATCAGGGTCTCCGGTTGCTGGAAATTGAATGTTTAATTTTTTCACTGCCGAAGAGAGACGAATATTGCCGGCTGGTCTTGCTCCTCTCAGGTTTGTCTTTTGCCATCAACGCATGTCGAGAAACGAAGAGCACTTAGACTTGCTTCATGTACCTAAGTGCACTATTTTTAACTTCGTTGAAAGCTTCTTGTTCGATGGTGTCTAATTTTAGATGTTTACGGCCTGCACAATATTTACGGTCTTTGTGTTCTTTACTTTTATATTCTCCCCTCTCACAAATTGGATGTTGTCATAATCGAATAGTTTGTTCTTTTTTCCCAGAAATTTATATTTCTTGTTGATTTATAGTACACCTGGAGTAGTGTCTACTTTTCATATGTCGTTTTATCCTCTTTATCTTTATCGAATCATAAGGAAAAAAATTGTGAAAGCATGCGGTTTAGATTTGTTTTCTCCCTGTTATGCTGCTGCGTTGTAATGTGACGACAAGACACACGCAGATGAGCATATGGCAGGCATCATACAGCGTCCAATTGGTAGTGTACCTCCAATAATAATTGTACAAGTGTATTCGTTGATAGGTCTACCTAAAAAATTGCATTGAGTCGACAAAAAAGATAGCGGTCTTTCATAGAAACTGGTGCAATAACAAACTCGCATCGTATCTTGAGCATTTTTCTTGTTAAGTTACATTCACTAGTTTATGCAGAATAACGAAGCTGCTCATGCAACAACTTGAGTGATTTGATTGAGTTTCACCGCGATTCATTTAGCTGGTGTCCATTTGTGCTGACTTTAAATGCTCAGGGAGGTCATCTCTGCTGTTATGCTTCATTGCCATGCTCTTTGAATCGTAGGGTATAGTAGTGGATCATACCTGGTGACTTAAACAATATTTTCGGGTAGGAAAAATTCAAAGCCGGTCGTTTTTGAAATCCAACGCTACTGAAAATATTTTTCAATCCCGAGCGCATCTAATGATTAAGATAGTTTAGAAACTACTTTGGTTTCCGCGTGCCTGATAACTGTTTAACCGAAAAATATGGCATTCGAGTTGAAAATTATGACTTTAGATGCTTAAAAGAAGAGTTTATTTATGAAATAAATAATGTTTGATCGTACTCATCAAACCTGTAATATCATCACGGTGGATTTTAAGTTGAATGTGCCTCTAGTTTGTAAGTTACACGCTTTATGTTTGGATTTTCCCGCATCATTTTCAGATCGGAGTCATGAACATTTGCATCACAAGCAGGGTGCTCATGAGGAGACGATACGCTCAGTATAAACATTCCCGCAGTGTTCCATTTATCCAAGCGTGTCTGATTATGGACAATAAAGTTACATTTGGTCTCTGCAGGGGTTATATAAATCCACATAAAGTCGGAAAACGTACCAATGACTGGAATAACTGATATGGTTTGAAAATCAATATCAAAATTACATAGTTGGAAATATTTATGGACAGATAGTTAATTACTAAGGCTATTTCTTGTAGTCCGTTGAAAGCCTAATTCTTCTCGTACTTCGTGTGAATAAGACAAATGCTAACTTATACTATCTGCTTTATCAGCTTGGCACTATCCCTACCTCCCTTCATCATATTATTTCACTCTCCCTCTCTCGCAAATACACCATCCTTCTCATTCTCGATTACCATCGTCACCATCCCCTAATCATTTACTCCGTCGATTTATTTTTCCTCTACTTTATCTCTTCCTATCAGCCTCTCATGTAAGTCATAATGCCTTCTCCAACCATCACTCTCAGTTCTCAAATGCTCCTGCCTTTTCCAATCCCTTTTCAGCGTGCACGCTTGGGCACTGCATAATTCTGCGCTCCATGCCATACTTTGATCTGAAGTATCTCTTGCAATATTATCAATGAAGACCCCAGTTGTTAGTTATCTTTATAACTCGATATCTCCTTTTCCAACCACATGCTCTTCCTAATATGTACTAGTACAAGTATCTTTATGAGTACGTTTATCTCCAAGATATGGAACCTTAAGGAAATAAATTGTCTTGTAACCTGCTCCCGTTTATGCCCACCGACTGCTATCTTTACTCCATACTTGTCGGCTCTTTCAAATTCTTTTTGTTTTTCGATGATTTTTCTTCGATCCGTATGTCTTGCACATGTCTTCTTATACAAATTGAAGCGTTGTATATCTGGAAGAGTGGATGACTAGCGTCTGGTCAAAATCAGATATAACCAACTTAATATGCTGTCACCGAATGTCTTTCTATAAGTGTACTTTCTTTTTTGACTCCCATGATTTTAAAAATGGGAATAAATTAATGAATTTTATCATTATTACTGAAATTACGATATTTTTTCTTTTGTTGTAATAAATAGCGTGGCAGAAACTGCTCATTTTTGCGATCAAGGCTACTCTCCAATCTCCTGGCTGAGTGGTTAACTAACGCTATCTATCCCCCTATTTTCCATCAGAAAATATAACCGACTTAATAAGCTCGCTACATTCATTCACATTTACGTGCCTCGGCTTAATTTAAATAGACCTTTGAGCACTGGCTTCACGAAACCACCTGGTTTACCTTGGGTGCAGGTGTTTACGAGAATCCCTCCCCTATCCCAAATTCTACTACTCAAGGACGGACGAGAAACTTCCCAATGCCTTGCGAAACCGCACGTTGCCTCCCCCGGACAGGATTCCTGGGGTTAACCCTCGTTCCCTCACTCGAGTGCTTCGCTTCAGGATGAAGGCCTGACCCTCTCTCTCTCTGCTCTTTTTCAGTCTGTGTGTTATTTTTTTCCTCCGCACCGTTTTATTTTCCACTTCTTTTCTCTCTCCCGGCCCGTCACCCTCTGCTCCCTCGTCCCGTCCCGGTAACCCCCGCCTCCCTTTCCCGCCATCCCCTCCGGCAACGCCCCTTATTATTCCGCCGGCACCGGGGAGAAAGAGAGGAAGCGTGCTGCGCAGTTGGCGCGCCATCCGCCGCCGGGCGACTCCCACGCGCTCGGTGAATCTCTCCCTCTCTTTTTCTCTCACTTTTCCCTCACGCCACCCTCCCATCACCACAGCACAGTTGAAATCATCTACTCTCCTTCGCGGATGCTCCTAAAGGTGGTCGAAGAGAGACTTTTCCCTAGCCTCACTAAAGACCATATCTACATTAAAGTGAAGCAGCAATAAAAATCATGAAGTAATATTAGCGACATCAAAATTTTTCTCTAAATTGTTTAAATTCTCAGTAATGAGCTTAATATTCTGTATAATAAATATTCATGAGGTTCTTAGCTTGACTCATTTTTTCTTGCTGTACTTTGAAAAAGCCTTCACATAAAGGATTGTTTTGCGCTTCTGCAAAAATTACTTCCATTTTTAAATCAGTAAAAGCATTACATTACCCATTACATTAATCCATAACATTAATACAACACATTATTAAATTTCTGACATGATCTGTACCTTAGAAATTTCCTCATTTTAAAAAATTGACTCTCTGGAGTGAATACCAGTAGCATTTCTCGTAGAAAATGGATAGTAATTATTGGTGAATATCTCGAAAAGTATATTGGTAAGTGGCTGATCTTTGAAAATGGTAAATTATCAAGTTCGGGGATACTAGTAAATCAGGTCTCTTCACGGGTTCATTGCGGAGAAAACAGCAACAAAAGTGTTCCGTCCATCGGATGGGGCGTTTAATCGCAGTCCTCTTTGCCTTTTTTTCGAAAAATGGGTTACTGTAAGGGCCAAGTGTCTTATCTACCTCGTGCTCCACCTTCTACTCATATCCTAATGTACATGATGATGGCGTAACTTCCGAAATCGGTTGTACTCATAATTATAAAACTGTGGAAGACACAAAGTTTGGTTTACTAAAATGTCATCCTTTAACCAAGTGAAACATTCAACTTTTGAATCTCCTAATGTCTTTCCTTCCGCTCTAAGGTGTCCATTCTTGCAAAAAAAACTTTTAAATTAGATGTTTGGGGTAAATCAGGGGGTCACATTAGTAGAGTTATCCTTTTAAGGAGGAGAGAAATTATTAGAGTATATCTGAACTAATATGCCCTTATAAAGAGCATAAAACCTTTCTGGTCTAAATTTTTCAGAGTGCTAGTGTTTTTTCTTTAATCTAATATTTACTCTAGTTATCAGAAAAATAAAATGAAGTATTTTTATGAAAAACGTAAAATTAATGGTATTGGCAGTAACTTGGTGGAATTCCTTCATAATAAAATATTGAATTACTTTGTAGTAAAGTAATAACTCTTTTGTGGAAAACTAAGTAATTAATTATTTCATTATGAAAAATATATTTGATCTTACGATGGAATGTTTGATAGCGATTCGAATTACTACTCACATGACGTGGGTAATGACATCGAAGAATATTAATGATTCCATAAAGATTCCCCCGATGGGAATGAGGTAATTTTTTTAAAGCTTATCCAACCTCCAGATGTATCCAACTTCCGTAAATATTATATGAAAAATAGTGTTTCTGCAAAGAACGATGCGCGTTTGTAAAGGGTTGGGTAGTAACAGGTTGGAGTCCCAAGTCAGGTCTGCCCTATCAGTCATGTATTACGCAACAACATCGCCCCCTCTCCCGTCCAACCTCGCATCGTTTTCCCCTCACGTCCTTCGCTACATCACTTCTTTCATTTCGTCCTTGGACTCAAATTTGGCCATCTCTGCTCCGCATCTTTCCCGATCTGAAGTTTCCCATCTACCCTCCTCCTTTTCGCCTTCAGGCACTTCATCCCTTCCCCTTCGAGCCCTTTTTGTACCGAGTTTCCTGGTCGATTATTCCATTTTGGTTTCATTTCGTTGGACAAACAACCTCTTTTGTTGAATCAGTAGTAACTCTCGATGGCTTTCTCTGACTTTCTCCTATCTTTTGATGCATTTTTATAGTTTCGAGAACTATGTTTATAGCGTTGGAGCAATTTTTGCAAAAGTAAATTGGGAAAAGTACTCAGGAAATACAGCATATATTATAAACCAATCGTTTATGCAACCGTACTATTAAAACAATCGCAGGAAAAAGTGCAATAGGCCAAGAAACAGAATTAGTAATATGTTGAAAAAAATTTACGTAAATGTTGTAACATATGACTATGAAATCCAGCCCAATGAAACGAGAACAAATCAAAACTACCGCAGCAGAAATGAAATACTTGAGAGGAATAAGAAATTAAACTAAAAATATATGGAAAGAAAAGTTATGATCCGAGAAAAACTAAAACTAAACGTTAAAAAAAGAAAAACTAAATGACAAATAAAAGTGAAATAAGCTTATGTTATAACAAAATCTCAAAAGAACAAACCAGAATAAGATGTCCAGGAAAGTATCTGAAGGATAACTGGATGGGAGGAGTAGTGGTCGACGAATTGAGACATTGATGCAAAGTGGAAAAGTATAGACAAGAGAAGTGAATGGGATGGAGGAAGATGAAAAAATGGAGGGAGATGAAAAAAATTAAATGTGATCGGATGAGAACAAAGCAGTTTTTCAAAGCCCAGACACCATTAACATGGGAAAAAGAAGAATTGCTTACCGCTTTCGAATTTACACCCCTTTCAGTGCTTGGCATAGGATGCAAGCAAAAGTTTGACCTGATGATTCTGTAAAAAGCGATCCCTAGGTCGTGAAATAAATTTGCACTTGAGGAATTTGCTCGTTTTGTGATTTGTCAGCTATGTTTTAGTTTCGCAGAATATCGCCGGAATCTTCAGAATTTCTCTCATGAATATTTTTGTAATCAAAGGCCCTAAGATCACTTAGAATACCAAAAATAAACCTATCGTGTCCTAACAACTGTTTGTGTACATAAATAATTCCTCCATTCACATTCTCTTCTCATTATTTCCTCAAATCTCTTTCATTCATTCCTTCCATCAATCCTCTTCTGCCTCACCTCTTCCTCCATGTTGTCCTCTTCTCTCTTCCCCCTGGGCGTCCTCCAGCGTTGTCAAAGCTCCATTCAGAATCTCCCACAAACTCTCCCCCGTTCTCTCCGCCGGTACAGGGGCACTCAAACTCACTTTAAACCCCTGTGAGTCTCAGGGTTTCCTTTCACCGCCTCATCTTCACATTCCCTCTTTTTACACCACCACCCCTTGCCTGTACGCCCTTACATTCCTCACCAAACCTTTAATGCTAAGGGCCAGACGGAACCGACTCACTACATCTACGTCCCCGTGTATCTCTGCTACGCATTCTTTGTCCCTTTCTCCCACCCTCGCTTACTTTTCCTCCTTTCCTGTCTTTTTTCCATCGTATTCATTCCAGTCTCGCCTCCACTCCCTAACTTTCTCTACCATCTCCCCTCCCTGACTCAACGCATGAAAGTAGCAAGTGTAGCAATGTATCGATTTGAATTCATTCCTGCAGGATATTGTTCTGCTCACACACATTACTTCCGATTTTCTCGCAAAAAATAGGAATTACGGAGGTGAAACATGAACTTGGTAATTTAGATAAGTGCCTAAATTCGGCAGTCATTGCGTTCGTACATCCACCTGTTCTTAATCCTCTAGGCATTCAAGTAGGTTATAAATTTGTATAATACTATATTATATGTGCATCAGTACAGGGTATTAAGTATGAGAATTGTCAAAAAAAACTCTTGCTAATCAATATTGTAATAGTTATCGGCTTTACCTTTATGATCTTTTTAACATTGGAGACATTTTTAGGCACTAATCAGTATTAGAATACATAATATAGAGTCCACTTGTTGCTAATTTATTCTTTGTTTATATTTTTAATCGCTCCCGAATGTCATGCTAATAATGCGCCCGATTTCACATGATGCGATGCAATTGTATGCCGAGAAGAAATGCAACTTGCGGACATAGGAAAATCCTGACTATTTTCATTGAAAGTGCAAACCTCGGTAAATACCTATATCAAAAGTGATCCCCTACTGCCATTTAATCCTAAGCTTACAAATCAAAGTGACCTTTTCAAGCAACTTGCAAGGCGACTGCCATAGAAATAACTTCCACGTGTAGAGACGCCTCTTAGGTGGCTGGAGCGGTAATCGTGGATCTTTGAGAGCTCATTTAAGTAATTTTCCAAGTAAGTCGACAAAAATACGAGGACCACATTTCACATTAGGTCATATGTTTACGTATTAGAAGTCTCCGTGCATGGAGCAATATAAATCATACAAAAACTATCTTTTTCCTTAAAGAAAGCATGTTATAGCTTGAGCTGTTGCTGATTGTCGTCATGGTAGTCAAAATTTAGGTGAAATTTATGATTGATTATGTCATTTCAAATTTTTATTTCGGTGTTGCACCTTAATATTTGTTAAAAGCAGTATTATGATGATATGTAATGTATTATTACGCGTTTTGAGGAAAATATTTATAATCTTTCACATACTCAATCGAATTAATAAGAAATATACCACAAGTGTCTTAAGGGTACGTTTTCAAAATAGCATTTGATGACAAAAAAATAATGACTAATAATAATAATATTTAATGTATGTTATGACGCGTTTTGAAGAAAATCTTTCTCGTATTCTTTCATATTCTTCATCTTATTATTAAGAAATATACCAGAGGTGCCATAAGGCTACGGTTTTAAAACAGCGTTAAATGACCAAAAATAATGTCGAAAAAGCTATTTTATTTGTTTATATTACCATTCAGAACACTAATACGTAATTTCACGGAAATTTGTTCCAAAATCTCTACTAACATCCGCGATGCAACGGGCCGGACACAACCGACTCACTTCAGCTTTCGCTCCCAAGTATCTCTGGTGCGCATTCTTTGTCCCTCTTGCTTACTTCTATCTACTTTTCCCGTCATATTCATTCCAGTCTCGCCTTGCCCTCTCTCTCCTTCTCCAAACCACTCAACCTACTTCTCCTCCCTTAAACCTCAATGCTCCCTTTCACTCGCTCACACTCGCCTCTCCAGAGAGAGCCACGCATTCTGACTATTCCATTCCTTCGGTTACTCCCTTTCTCCCCCTCCTCGCCCTACCCACTCTTTTTCCTCCACCCCACTCTCACAACAGCCATCCCCTTCCCAGAGTCCTCTCGCCCCCTGCCCCTCTTTCACGCCCACCCAATACTCTTTATCTTCCATCCACCCACGCCGCGCGCAAATTTCGGTGGTAACCTTTTTTCTCATTCATCTCCATATAGCTCTTCTTTATTCGCCGTGCACTAGAGTTTATTTTCTCACCGCATTGCCTTTGTTTGGCAGCTTTTATTTGTGCACCTTCCATCCCCAGGGTGTATAGTGTATGCATATATTTATATATGCAAAGTATGGCTTTATCTAATTTGCTCTCCACTGGCTACACCTCTCTCCTCTTCCCTTCGCCGTGTATGTTTCGCCTAAGCTAATTTGTTTCCACGCCCCATTGAGCCGCCGGCGTTCGAGCTCCTCTTACGTAACCCTAGGAGTCCTCACAGAGTTATACTATAGGTCCCATCCAGTGCTCAGGCAAGCTTCTCCTTACGAGAGCAGACAGCATATCCAATCAAAGTTTGCCTCAATCTGCTCTTACTGTCTTTTCACCTCTGATCAAAATTACTATGACGAGAGTTAAAAAAGTGATAAGTATGATGAATTTGTCTAACCAATGAGGCATATAAAAATGTTATAGATAGACTAGTTATATTTATGAACGCGGACTGAATCCTTCTAACCCACCTTTGACAAAGGCGGTTTATATGAACCGTTAATGATTGCACAGGCCGACAAATTTTTGAGCCTGAAATTCTTTTTTGATGCGAAGAGCCTTTTCCAACGTAATTTTGTGCCCTAAATCCGAATCTATTCACAAAAACTGGCTATCATGTCAGGATTTTGAGGTATTTTAACCTTAAAGGGACAAAATGGTATTTTTTAGGTCTTTTAGAGTTTGAAAATCTCAGAAACCAAAGGCGATAGATTAATTCTGCAAACGGATTCGAAGTATACGTTATAAAATATATAGAATACATTTATGAATCCTAGAAATAAATATTGTCCCCATAACCTTTATTAACGTTGCAGCTATCAAAAACTTAATTATAATTCATCTATACTATAATTTTGAGGGGATAAATTTGAAATATAAGACACAGATTTTGGAAACAATAGTTTTTCTAGGCATCATAGATGTATCATACATATTTTAATGCAGAATTTGAATCTGTTTGTAAAATTAATCTATCACCTTTGGTTTCTGAGATATTCAAGCTCAAAAAAACCTGAAAAATTCCATTTTGACCCTTTAAGGTTAGAATATCTCAAGATCCTGACGTGATAGCCAATATTCGCGAGTAGATTCGGATTTATCGCACAAAATTACGTCGGAAATAGCCCATAGCATCAGAAAAGCATACCCTTGTCGGTCTGTGGTATTTACCTTTTGATCAGATCAACCTTCGCATATATCAGTAGTGTCGTGTCATCGGCAAAGATTTTTAATACCTATTGGAAGTTCCTTTCACACCCTTTTGATCTCTAAAAGGAAATGACTTTCAACCTTTACTGTTTCGTTTTCCTTTTTTCGCTTCCGCAAATCCCTATGTGCCACACTCAGCGTTGAAAATATTCACAGGCTTTTTTTTGCTGAAGGCTAACTTTACAACTTTATCGAGAGGAAAAAGTTAACTCTGTTCTTTTTATCGAATTAACCCACGGAACGTACAAAAATTGTATCAAAGGCTTTAAAACCATGGAAAACATCGTGCCTTTCCTCTGACTTTTCATTATCCAGCTAAGGTGGAGGGCTTGACCATGTATCCAACGCTTTGTTACTGGTTCAGGTTAAACGTTCAATTATTCAGGGTTATTTTTTTCGATAAAATTCCAAATTTCGGTTGTTACATTCGGTAAAACCGCATATCATATTACGTCTCATCTCCGTTGAAATTTTATTTTTATTGAAGATGTATTACGGAAGTCTTAAAATTTAACGTCAAGATACAAAAATAGGCATAAAAAATGTTCTAAACGCTGTGTAAATATAAAACAAAAAATAACTTTTTTCACATTTAACTTCACTGTCTCTTTTTTTGCCAAAGACATGGGAATATTTTAAAACTATGAATTCTCTGTGTTAATAACAATTAATAATACTCGAAAAATCCTAATAAAAATCATTTTCGTGTCTATAGAGCCAAAGATAACGAAAATATCTGATAATATAACAGTTTAAATTAAGACATATACTTTTAATATGCTATTTTTAATTACGTTTTGAGTGAATACAGCTAAGAAACTAAAAATGGCTCACAGTTTATGGTAAGACGAGGTTGGGAGTCGCTATAGACTTGGTGGCTACACGCTAGAATTGGATTACTTGTGAAGTTCATATAAGATGATTTTCTGCGTGACATTAAGGATATTACTGTTATTCCGCACTATACGCCTAGATCTGATAGATGTGACTAAATAAGAGATGTAAAGCCGAACTGATTGGTAAAAATATTCCTTCTTTTCACGCGCCGTTAGTGATTATAATGAAAACATCGTGATATAAACATAAGATCCACTACTAACCTATAATTTACCCCTGTCTTCTTTTCGCTATTCCTTCCCTTTTATGGCCATTCCCCTCACTGCCTATGAGAGTATTCTCATCACCTCACGCGAAGTATTTTCAACGCAAACTCTTTGCTCTTAATCTTCGTACATATTAAATAGTTGAGGCCATCGTCAAGGTAAGGTAGCAAAAATATTTTACACAATTTGCATGATAGGTTGGCTTTTGAATAAGCAGGTTTTTTACGAAAGAATTACAGCAATTTTGAAGAAAGTGAATCTTATGAAGATTCATTCAGCCTTTTAAAAGTACTTGACATATTTACTTAGAAATTTTTGTATCAACCGGAAAAATCAAACTGCTGGAGTCTGAATTTGAACTGAATCGAACTGATGAAAACGACAGAGTATGAGGATACACCTTCAAACTGATAGGCAATTCCCACTTTTTTAGTCTACTTTTCATACTCCTTTTCAGTGGTAAGTATGTACGACAAAAACGGCGTTACAATAACGTAAAATTTACTAATAATATGCAATTCTTTCTCTATCCTCTCCCCTTTCTTTTTCCTAATCCTTTTCCTTTCGTGACTGGCGTCCTAACACCACCTGCTACCCACATCTGCGACGACTGGTAAGGTATATATTCGTAGATTATCATGCTTCTGGTACTTTCTACGAGTACCTCTCTTGGAAGTTCAGCTCGGAGATATCAATTGCCGAATGGACATATTTCATTCACTTCTCCACAATGTCTCTCCAGCCTCTCCATCCCCGAGTCCCAAGTCGATTTTTTATCTTCGAGTAGAATGGAGACCTCTCCTCCGTCCACTGCTACACTCTTACCCTTCTGCATATGAGAATCTGGTCCTTTTTACGTCCCTCCTCCTCGTGCTACCCCTTCACCCTTTTCGCCACCCCATATATTCCAACCCATCGGACATCCTGGCGTTCCCACTTACTTCTGCCCCCATGTCCCTTAGTTCCATCCTTTTCCTTCCCAAGTGTGAGCCAGTCCATCCTCGTAACCCCACCCTGCTCACTTTAACCCCTCGTTCATCACATCCGGTCATAAAGTCAAATCCACGCGGGTAACCTCTCCTATTCTCGCACCACCCTTCTCATTCCCATGTTGTACATTTCTTGTCAATGACAATGGGCCGCTATTCGATGCTAACAAAGTAACTAGAGTTAAGTGCTGCCGTGCAATAGATAGCTGATAAGCGAAGTCAGTTTGCCACACTACTGGATGTTCTGTTTCCTTGAACAGTGATAAGACGATGGCGTTATTAAACCGCGTGGAAGTTTTTATTGTGCTAATTTCTTCATTTTCGTTTTCGTGGCTCATGGTGAAGTCTAAAAATATTCCATGATTATATGTTATTCATATTGTTTTCTGGATTTTGCCGCGTGTTGTTAACTAAGAGCCCTTGATGGTCACGTTTTAATTAATAATCCTAGTAAATTTTTTCCTCATGCTTGTATCATTACAGTCAATTTATCATCAATTACAGATAATAGAAGGAAGATTATCGGCATTTTGCATCAGTGTTCCTTGAAGAAGTGACCAGTAAGGGTCGAAAATCGTCGGGCTTATACCAAACAGTACGTGCCATGCACCAGACTCTTTTTTAGAGGACCATGTTATTGTATTCCTGTGGGTAATATTTTGAAACCTCGGATTTTAACACCATTTATCTGGAATTATGTGCCTTTTGAACTTATATGGTGAAAGCACTGTGCTTTTAGGGGTGATTATTCCATTACCGTGAAGTGGTTTTTCATTTTTTGGACTCAAATAGTTTTAAAATACCGAAAAATGTGAGTGAAATTCTAGGATTACCACTAAAATTGCGGCCATTTTTTTATTACCCTCAATAGTATGGCATAAGCTTTTCGTTTTTAAGACAGGCTTCACTAAATCCGATTAGTTATAAAATATCAATTCGTAAAGAGCGAGTTTATTCAACAGAATTTTGAATAATGAGATATTTCCATAGTCAAAGTTTTTTTCGATCGTGATTTTAAAAAGTGTGTTCTTCAACGCGCATTAGCTATTTCTGTGACGGTAAAATTTCACCGGAAACGTAATGAAATCACTTTTCCAATGAAAACTGGAGTTTAATGCAGGCATTTAATCGGCTTTTGAATAATGCTAATGATTATGAAGTTCAACTGGAAGAGCGGTCTCATTGCCGTTCATGCGAATGCTAAAATCCAAATTCAATTTTGTCATCCCTCTCTGTTATTTTTCCTCACCAATAAATAATGTTCTGTTCCAAAAGTAATTAAAAAATCTATCAAATGTAAATGTGAAGATAAACTCTTTGCTTTTTACTTTCATAGCATGCATTTTTAAGGATAACTCGTTTTTTTAATGTTACTCTCCATTAATTAAACTCTGAGGAAATTACTTTTTTCAAAAGATCGACTTTTTTGTAAGTGAAACAACGTCAGCAAGTTGAAAACTTCCTTACGACTCATCGATATTCTTCTTGAGGCAGGCCTCCCTTTCTTTCACATACTTTCCATTTTACGGCCAAGCCATGTTTTCTCCTCTCATGCAGGATTCAGATATTCGAAGAATGAGATCTATAGACAAAAATTATAATAAAAATTATAGGCTTAAACGTTTTGTGTAAAATAAGTTCTACATCTTGTTTGGGCCTCCAGATTTGCCGATGACGATATTGACCCTCTATGGACGGAATTATGAAACGTCAGCATGAAAAAAATACCGCTACTATATTGGTTTTTTAAAAGTGCTTTTTAATCATTTTTTAAATGCAATTTGTTAGATGATAACATATATTTTGAAATGTGACGTACTAGTTATATATATACTGAATTTAAAATAATACTTTACATAATAATATTAACACAAGGTATACTTCAATATTACCTTCAATACGTGTCTTTTTTAAATTTTCCCAATTTTTTCCTCATATGACAGCTGAAACTATTTATTTCAGAGCTCCATCAGGCACGCAATCGTCAGTAAATAGAGTCACACATTCATCTATTCAAATTGTTTGACAAACCGCCGAAAGAGACGCAAATTTCCATACACTTAATCCTAAGCTTTACAGTTCTGGCTAGCGCAGCAACTAAATGGAAAAGCCTCTTAGAAAGCATATATTTCAATGATTTTTAAACGTAACAAATTTGAATCGCTCATCTATAGAGAGTTAAATCGAGAATAATTATGGATCGGGTTATTAGCCCCATTGGTGCATCGTTCTATAAATCCGAGTACTCGATTTCATTCTCCGTAATTTCGTTCCCTCTGGGCTTATATGCCATTTTTCTCTGGTTGCTCTGTGCCGGAAATTATTTGAAGAAGTATACGCATTCAAATCATCAGCTCTTGTTTATAGACACGACAGTGTACCAGATGCAAACAGTCGAGCCATTAAATGGATTATTCCCTTTCGCTCTCTCCCACGACCAACCAGTTTGAGTTAAATTCTCCAAATATTGACCCAGTTGCTGAGTCAGTCAAATAATTGTCTAATCGGTGGATGATCGCCGTCGTCTCTTTGTCTAATTGTGTAAATGGAAGATACCCGAAGTTATTCCTCCATTTGCTGAGAATAAACTTAGTTCTCCCGCCAAGCGCATGGATGAGCACTCCATAGGATTAAATGTGGCCCAATCTTCTCGATTATGCTTATACCTATTTATTGAGGGGTATTTTTCGGTTTTGCGAGATTATTATTTATTTTCTTTCATGTATCCCCCAGTGTTTGCGCGTCCTTTCGTAATATTCGCTCTCACCCTCTGTATTGACTCTTTCGCTCAGAAAATTGACAATAGGCGAGGAAACTTCATTTTTTTATTTTCAAAGACGCCGAATATAGCTTATCTGAACTTCCTATTTACAACCACTCTGAAAGCCAAGTCAGGGATGCGTGGCAGGTGTGACCAAGTGCATGCACTCACCGTCTAACACGTTTCTTTACATGTTATCACCTATTTTACTAAATATACTGTTTTAAATGTACATCGAATACTTGAAACGCTTCAGCAGTGGACGACCGCAAACAGCTTTACCCTGTTAGTTGAAAAATCCGCCCTGGCGGAACTCGAGCCCGCGGTCCTAGCAGGGAGTATCCCACCGCCGTGAAAGCTGACAGTATTTCCTTTCAGAACGCGTATATCGACTGTTATTAGCTATCTCAAAAACACTTGTTATCATATTTTGCTCATTGACTTAGTCTCTACTCGTATACGAAGGCATTAGATATAACATATGCTACGATTTTGGTGCTAGAATTGAAAAAAAGAACTAGGCAATCCGTCCAGCGTCATTTTATACATTATTTACAATTGTACACTTAAATGAATGTTACTTGAATCTATGGGGATAGTAAATGCCCCGCTAGTGGGCAGAACATTCATCTCGATTCGTTCGTTGAATCAATCGCATCCGCCTTTATTTCTCTTTGCCAATTACATTATCATACCAAATATCCCTTTATTCTCTCTCTTTGTGTTCCTGCAGTTTCCTTTTCCCAAAATCCCTCACGTCGATTAGCTAATTAACGAGGAGTTGACCAAAATTTCCTTCCAAAATTACATCAGTAAAACATTTTGATGTTTCTCATCCTCTAGTTTTTATGTACTATAGGAGACGAAGTTAGTCTTCGATAAATCAAACCTCAGAATTATATTTCTCGACCAACGAGTTATAATATTCTTACACCATAACAAAACTTCTGATTCTACCGTCATTTTATTCGTGAAGGTACATGAGAAGAATATTTATATAGAGCGTAGTGATTAGTTTTATAGATATTTTATGAGTGTTTTCCAATCTTTATGTCAGCCTTGGCATCAGTGATGCCAAGCATCCCTCTTTTCTTACAGCACAAAGAACTGGCCAATATTAGGAAAATTTGGGGAACAATTAACACTTAATCTCTCTCTCTCTACCATAGTCCTCCATTTTATTGAAATTTCGATAAAATTTCTAGATACTCATACCAGCCGTTTTCGTTGGTAATTACAAGCATTCTGGCTCCCCTGTTCTACGAAAACGGCTCGAAAAACTGGCCAAAATTAGGAAATTTTGAGGAAAATAAATATTTAACCTCTTTCTACCATAGTCCTCCATTTTTTTTTTAAATTTTGAGAAAAATTCCCGATATTCATGCCAACCGTTCTCATCGGTAACGCCAAGCATCCCGGCTCCAACGTTCTGCGAAAATGGCTCGAAAAACAGGCCGAAATTAGGAAAATTATGGGATAAATAAATATTTACCTTCTCTCTCTTGTTCGGTTTATCCTCTCCTCAGGGAATTGAGCTTTTAATGCCTCCCTCTTTCTTCCTCTTCTCCCTCTACTTTCCCTCTCTCTTTCTCTTGAATCACTACACACTGCTTCTACCAGTCACCGACAACCCCTTCGCTCTCTCTTGCTTTGCTACCCCCCTCCCCTTCTTTCTTCTTATCAGCATCTCGCTTGCTCATAGCCCATCCAGACCTCATTAGCGAGCCTTTTTTCTCTTCCCACCCTTACACTCACCAATTCCCCAACCTCCGTTTTCCTCCCCAGCCTTGGATTCAAAGGTTAAGTGAATGTGCTTCAAAGGGGGATGGAAGTTAACTGAGAGGGAAAGAGAAAGTTGGAGGGACTGGTCGCGGAGTAAGGTAGGAGGGAGACATTAGCGCCGACTTAGTTTTTGGAGTGTGAGGTCAAGAGTTTTCCGAGTCCAATTCGCCGACCTCTCTCTCTCTCTTCCTCTCTCTCTCTCATCCTCCTCTCCTCGCAAATACCATTCCGTGCCATTTATTTCCCTCTCGGCCCATACTCACTCCCTTGGCCCATTCAACCCCCTCGCAGGCCCCTCACGTCTTTTCCTCCTTTCATAGTGCTCCCCCATTCATCCGAGAGATGGCACGTCCGTATCTCTTCCGACCGTCCGTAATGCTCAACTCTTACCCGCGGAGTGCGAGTGGAGTGGGCGAGTAATCTTTGGGATACAATTGAGGAAGGAAGGAAGGGCGTCGGCCCTCCGTTTGCGATCGCTAAGGTTCTCTTTTAACCCTACACTCCTTAAGATGATCAACAAATCCGCAAGATTGATAATAAGTAAATGGATAAGGGATTTTTCTTAAGTTTTCCGTGGAATCTGTTAATTCGATTCATTCTATCACTGAGTTTTAATGCGAGTCAAATTCAAACTACCAAGGCAATCAAAATGCTCCTATGAATCCAACTACTTTACCCAGGGTGATTTACGGAGAATCTGCAACACTCCAAGAGGTGGTAAGGCTTTAAATATGGGGTCATAACTCCTTCGTTAATGTTCCATGGCCAACAAAGATTTTGCCAGAAGCATGTTGCAGATACCATGGGAACGCCAATATGCAGAAGATTGCTCAATTCAGCATGAACTAAGATTTTTTGTCTTTTGTTTCTAGCCTCGTATTCCTTCTTCTTCTCTCTGTGTGCTGCCTATTGATATATCTCAAAGAAACTGCAGTCTCCAGGAATTTCTGTTTTGGGCGTAGTTCATTATTCATGGTTCATTGCCCTGTGCGTCCATTTTCTCATCATATCTATCACCACACCAAATCTTTTCATTCCTGTCTTTTCTTTAATTTTGCCTTCTATAACGACTTTCTGCGAACAATTTCTCCGTAATACGTAGGCTATCCAATTTGCCTTCCTATCCTTTACACTTTTCAATGTAGTTAGCCCCTCTGAAATCCTTCTCTGTACCTTCTCATTTTTAACCTTATCTGCCCATCGTATCTTTTCCACCTTTCACCTAAGCCATTCCCAAAGCTTTCTAGATATTGTTCTTCCCATTTTCCCATTTCCTCATTCCCTACGTTTCTGATCCATAAAAAACTATGCTCCATATAAGACACTCCGCAAACCTTTTTCTTAAATCCTTTTTGATTCTTCTAGTCGCCAGGATTTCCCTTAATTTATACCAAAATATATTGCTACCAATTTTCAAGAAAGTTATCGACATTTTAAACCATTTTCTAATTTATACAACACTTTTCAATTAACGTTGTAAAATTTCTGGATACGGAAAACATTTGCGAAGATAAAATTTTACGCACGTCATTTTCTTTCTACTTTTGGATAATTATTTTCCTGTGTTAATATTTAGCGGAGATATTGTATCTTGAACCTATATTTGTTGAACCTGAACCTATATTTGTTGGAAACTCTCTCCTCCCGTATGGAATTGGAATTTATTTGCAAGGAAATGCAACTTAACGATCAAATGTAACCTATTTTTGTTTTTTTCAACTTGGATGACGATTTTTATGACTCTAAACGCGCTAGAGTTTTTTAAATAGATATATAGTGGTAGTTCAGGTTCTGTTATCAATATTCTACGAAGTAACTTTGCTCACCATTACGATAATGATCAAAATATATTATCAGTAAAATCAGTGACATTAAATGCATTTTTCTCCTTTAGTTTTTAATTCTAAATCCTCTAAATAAGACGGCCAATGATTTGCGGATTCGCAAAATATATGAGAGTAAATACCTCTTTAACCTTCTTTTTTATGCCACCCGTGGTGACCCTTAATGTGGTGGATTCATATTCCACCGTCCGATTGATGCTATTTTTGCTTCTGCAAATTTATTAATTCGCCTGACTAAAGCTATGTAACTATAGCCCTGGGATACACTTAGAACACAGCCAGTAATGATAAGAACCCTTCCCCCACGCTCTCAAGATATTCATGGCCAAAAATAATGAGCTTTGGATGATATCGATTCATTATTTCTTTGCTCCATTGATCTGTCTCATCGATAAGGTTTCCCTGTTAACAAGCTCATTATTTTTATGCCGTTTACCTTTTTTTTAAATATAGCAAAAGTAAAAAAATGCCTTGTAACATTGAATGAGATCACAAATGGTTTTGTTGAAGACCATAATGCCAAAATAAACGATAATTGATTCATTTATTTCGAGGCAGAAATATGAGAAAATATTGGAGATTTAGTCTGTATTTTAACTGTCAAACTATTAAACTCTCGTTAGTACTCTGCAACGAGTTTTTCCTCACGTAGTTTAATTCTCATGCAGAGCATGCATCCCCTTTCCTTTCTCTTCCATTAAAATTCCGATCTTTTTTCCCTTTCTCTCGCTTGCCATAGCTTAACTCGCATTCCTCCCTCTATCACAACTTTTCACATCCCATTGCCTATAATTACTAGCTCCATCCACCTTCACTGTCTCTTTCAGACTATCCCTACAGAAAATACAGAAAATCTCCATTTCTGCCTTAGGTAGCTGTAATTTTTTAACTATGGAATTTCAATACTTTTCTTATGTATAGTAATGTTTTAGATGAAAATAATTTCAACGCAAAAGATTCAATACATTTAAAACAACGGACCGGTTTTGAACGCATCTTAGATCACATCCGTGAATTTCATTTATCAATCTTTTCGCTCTGAAAATCACCACAGGTCGATTCAAGTCACTTTCTCCCAGAACGCGCTAACGAAGTTAACGGTCATAAAAAACCATGACTGATGAACCTCTCCCCATCGATTGGAGTTTATATTCTATTACTAAAGCATTGGATCTGACGTATGCTGCTACAGCGGTGCCGGATAATGGTAGATGTCACAAATCGTAACGTTAAGGAGGGGAAAGCTTTTGTGGAAAGGGTCGGCCATGGAGCGGAGGGGATTGTACAGCATATAGCAAGCAGCGCTGCCAACATAACTCCTCTCAACTTGAAAAGATGGTTAAGTTTAAACGGTGCATTTCACTACATTGTTCACGATCCAAATGAATCCAGATCAAAATACGCTGATAACGCAATTCACCTGGAGAAGCCAAAAAAAAATTGGATGGAGAGCAATCGAAAGCTGAAAAGGAGATGAGATTAAAGCATATAGCATTGCGAAGTTGGCAGTGGCAGTTTACGACCTTGCTAATACTAGTCGTCACACGTGGGGACTACCCAATTTCTCCGTTTGGGGTAGGTTCGAAGGAACACTTCCACTGAAAAGGTGCCTTCTGCCAACCACCGCAGTGTCACACCGCTACGATACGTGGATGCGGTACTAGGATTTAAAACGAAGAAAGTCGATGTTGAGTCATCATATATATTCAAATCATGTTTTTGTCGAATAAATGATATTTTAATGCGAATCGACAGTGGAAAA